>CM062820.1:1549647700-1551139752 GCA_031772625.1 Pinus tabuliformis
CTCACCCAAAGTGAGGAAATTGGATGCTACAGTACGCACTTCGAAGGAGAAAGTTTATAAGGTTACTTTTGATTTTCAAATGCAAATAGTCGTGCTGCAGTTAAAGTTGCATCCAACCACACTGCCATAATTTCGGTAACAAAAGGGCACAACTATAAAAGAGTCCATGGGTCAACTAGATGTCATAGTTTAGGGTTGTGACCAACTCTTCACTCAGAAAATGGGCATATGGGATACACTGCAGGAGGATGTTACACTGCAACAGTTGAACACATAGACCAGGGAAGCACAACAACAATATGATGAAATCAGTACAACAACGTGGACGCTGGCGCTAGTCCAACACTTTGCGCACTTGTAGGAATGCAAGGAAAAGTTGATACATATATAGGAGTTGTAGAAAATGCAATCCTTTCTCAGAGACTAGCTTCAGCCTTGGCCAAAAGAGGCCAACCAACTTTCGTAGAACATTCATGACAAGCTAAAGGCCATGCAACAGACACAAAGGACTACGCAACTTTCCATAGAGGGGCCCATAACAGAGAAATTGGTCCAGGAGGTATGGATGGAAGGAGCACAAAGTATCATGGAGCTTCAAACATTGGCCAAGGCATTCAACGATCTCTGTGATGTAGGAGCATCTAGACTTAGCTAGTAATGTGAAGGTTTGTTCACATGAATTGGCTAAAAGAGTTGAATTTCTCTAACTTGAGTGGTCAAAATTCAGTTTAGTCGAGAGGGTTGGACCGCTCAAAAATGATTTGTAATACATTATTGTAATAATTAGGAAATTGCCTTATTTTAAATTGAAGGATAAGTTGTTCGTGTATGTTGTAATGGAGCTTGAAAATAAAGATTTTACTGTTAAATTGTTTAAAATAAAGATTGAAATGTTCATACAGTTAGAGTAGGATTCAACTCATAAAAAGAAGAAAATGTAATGAAGAGGGATTAGCTGAGATGATTGAGGATTGAGCGAGAGGTGAGACTTTAGTGATAGAGAGGGTTTTTAGATTGAAACAGAGGTCTGTTAATTCGCTGTGATTGAGCTGATAGGGCCAAGAGTCTTGTGACCATTATTATATTGAAGGAATTTGTTTTAGTGTCCATCTGTGTGTTGATCTTAGTGGAAACTCTTGTTTACTTTGTGAATCTGCGTTCTGAAGCGCATATGGGTATTTTCTCTATTTTTCATGTTTTAATTGTTAACCTCAGTGTTATGTGTTAATCGCAGTCATTAATATTAATAATGGGGGTAGAAGAGCACATAAAGGTTGATCGTGGTTAAAGGCCCGTACTCCATCCTAACCATTTATCTAAAGCTCAACTGCTGACGTTATAGGCAACAGCAGGGTTCAGCCTCTGTTTAAATTGTGTGTTAGTCGAAGAACTGCTAGCTGAAGGATTTGAGGAACTCTATTATCCAAGGGATATTGGGGTTTAAAGTAATAGGAGTTTAAGTCTAAACCCAGACCCAATTTTTTATAGATGAAGGTTTATAAACCATATTGGCTCCGTGAGGTAGGAAGCATTGCGCAAGTTCCCTATGCGATATCGTGCCAACCATTGGATGAAAGTGGATTTCTAACCGTTGGATCATATCACATCGCATCATTCATAAGTGAATGAACCTTGGCTGAGCGAAATTGCGAATTTCGATTTGCAATATCATTGCTGATTTTTACATCTAGAGGGAGGAGATCAATGACGTAGAGTGAAGCACTGTTAAAAATGGAAAGTCAACGCGGAAGTCAATGTGGGAGAGTTGTTATTCAATTAATGTTTAGTTGTTGTCCAATTGTTGTTCAGTTGTTGTTCATTTATTGTTCAGTTTTTCTTCAATTGTTGTTCAATTCATGTTTAATTGTTTTTCAGTTGTTGTTTAATAGCTTTTTAGTTGTTGTTCAATTGTTGTTCATTTGGCCACCTGCGTCATTTTGTTATCAGAGCAAAGAGATTGAGTTTGATTGCAGTTAACATGCCGCCAAGGAGAGGAGTTGATATGGGTCGAGGAAGACCTGAAGCAAATGCAGTTCTACTGGAAGAGATCCAGAGTCTGCGTACAAGGATGGACACAATGGAGACTACGCAGAGGAGAGCACCTGTTGAGGGAGTTGAAAGTGTTGTAGAATCATATTCTGAGGAACAGGAAGAGGAGGAAAATGAAACTACCAGATTTATCAAGATGTTGGCTAAAGTAGGTGGAAAACAAAAGGTGGAAATTCCTGTGTATGAAGGGAGTCTCAGTGTCGAGGAGCTAATGGATTAGATCAGTGCACTAGACAAATATTTTGACTACGAAGAGGTTGATGACAGAAAGAAGGTGAATTTTGTAGTTACTAGATTGAAGGGTCATGCAGGTATTTGGTGGGATGAGCTGCAAACATCAAGAACAAGAAAAAGAAAGTCCAAGATCAGGCAATGGGACAAAATGGTTAGTAAATTGAAAGATATGCCAAAATATTATCAGTTAAATCTTTTCAAACAGTTACAAAATTTAAGGCAAAAAGGAATGTTCGTTAAGGAATACACATAAGAGTTTTATAGATTGATTATTAGAGCAGGACATGTAGAGGATGATATGGAGAAGGTAGCTAGATATATCAATGGCTTAAGATACAACACACAGGAAGAGATCAGGGTGTTGAGTTTGAAGACTATTGAAGATGCCTATCAAGCAGGTTTGAAGGCAGAAGAGAAGATGTTGAAAAGACAAAATCAGAGGAATAAAGGGAAAAGTTTGGTAAGAGGTAGAGGAACTACTAGACCAAGATTTCTACAACATCAATAAGAAGAAGTAAGTTCAAGTAGTAGACCACCATAGAGAGGAAATTTTAATGGAGGAAGATTTGCACCTAAAGGAAGAGGTTGAGGAAGAGATATTCGGTGTTACACATGTGGTGAATGGGGACATGTATCGTGGGATTGTCCTTATAGTAAACCAACAAATCAGAGGAATGTGAATATGGCTAAGGCAAAGCCGAAAACACCTGAAATTGGAGAAAAGGAAGAATCTCCCTAAAGTAGGAGAATCCGTGTTGTTGAAAAGGGCATTTCTTAAGGTAGAGAAAGACACTGAAGAACTAGCTCAGAGGAAGAGTATATTCAGAAATATGTGCAAATTCAAAGGTAAATGTTGTAAAGTGATGATTGAAAGTGGAAGTACTGATAAACTTGTTTCTACAGAGATGGTGGACAAGATGATATTAGTGAAGACAATACGCCCTACTCCTTACAGAGTGTCGTGGTTGCATAAAGCACATCAGATTATTGTGACAGAACAATGCAAGGTCAAGATACAAATTGGTACATATAAAGACGTGATATTGTGGATGTAATTCCAATGGATGTATGCCATGTATTGTTGGGAAGACCATGGTAGTTTGATCAGAAAGCTATTCACGATCGGAGGAAAAATATTTATACTTTGGAGAAGAATGGAAATAAACATACATTGCTGCTGTTGAAGGATGACGCTAACAAAGGAGCACCTGGAAACAATGTTATATTGATGAGTGGAAAGGAGTTGTTGCAAGAGGTAGGAAAAGGTGAAGAAATGCATTTTGTTGTCGTAGGGAGACCTAAGGTAATTTTAACTTCCACAAAATTAGATTATTTTCCTGAAGAAATCAAAACTTTGTTAAATGATTTTGTTGATATTATTGTGGATGAGTTGCCAAATGCATTTCCACCAATCAGGAGTATTAGTCATCATATTGATCTAATACCCAGAGCAGGTTTTCCAGCAAAGCAGTGTACATATTAACTCCTCAAGAGAATGCAGAAGTTGGAAGACAAGTGCAAGAACTGATCGATAAGGGACTAATCAGAGAGAGTCTTAGTCCATGTGTTGTGCCAACAGTACTCAGTCCAAAGAAAGGAGGTGAATGCAATATGTGTATATATTCTAGAGCCATAAACAAGATCACTATTAGATATATATTTCCTTTGCCATGCATGGATGATTTGATGGATTGTTAGAGTGGGTCAAAGTATTTTACCAAAATAGATCTGAAGAGTGGATATCACAAATAAGATTTAGAGAAGGAGATGAATGGAAGAGTGCATTTAAAAAAAACATTGGGTTGTATGAGTGGTTAGTGATGCCTTTTGGACTCAATAATGCACCTAGCATGATCATGAGATTGATGAATGATGTCTTGAAGGAATAGGCACGCAAGTTTGTTATTGTTTATCTTGATGATATTCTAGTTTTTAGCATAAGTAAGTAAGAACATCTGGAGCATCTTAAATTGGTTTTAAGAACTCTGCAGGAAGAGAAACTAATGATAAATCTGAAGAAACGTCGTTTCATGAAAGAAGAATTAACTTGCTTTCGATTTGTAGTTTCTAAAGAAGGGTTGAAAATGGATCGAGAGAATGTCCAAGAAATTTCGAAGTGGCCTATTCCAAGGAACATATTTGAGGTAAGAAGTTTTCATGTTCTTGCAAGTTCTTACAGAAAATTTATCAGAGATTTTAGTCAGATTTGTGCACCAATTCTTGAAACAATCAAGGAGACTAATCAGATGTTCAAGTGGACAGAAGCAGCAAACAGGAAGTTTAAGTTGCTGAAGAGGAGAATCACAAAGAAACCAGTTTTAGCTTTACCCGATTTTGGAAAAGTATTTCAAGTTGAAACTAATGCTAGTGGAGTTGTAATTGGAGCAGTTTTGAGTCAGGAATAGAGACCAATAGCATACTTCAGTAAGAAATTAAACAAAGCAAAGATGAAGTATTGTTCTTATGATAAAAAAATTTATGCTATTGTACAAGCCTTAAAAAATGGGGACATTATTTGCTACCAAAGGAGTTTATATTGTATTCTGACAATCATGCATTGCAGTTTATAAACAACCAGCTGAAATTGAACCAGAAACATGCCAAGTGGGTAGAGTTTTTGTAGAGCTTTACTTTTTTGATAAATCACACAAGTGGTAAGTTGAACAAAGTCACTGATGCTTTAAGCAAGGTAAATTTCATTGTGCAAGAATTAAAAGTTGGTGTTGTAGGATTTGAAGAAATGGTTGAAATGTATAAAGATGATGTAGATTTCAAGGATATTTACACAGCAGTGCAAAATCCAATAGCTCATAACATAAGTAATCGGTTAGATTATTGTATCCAAGGAGGTTTATTGTTTAAAGACAACAAGTTGTGTATTCCAAAATGTTCTATGAGGGAAAACACAATAAAGGAGAAACATAGTGGAAGATTATTTGGTCACTTTGGACAAGACAAAACCTTTGCTCAGGTAGATGCAAACTGATGTTAAGAGATTTGTTGAGAAGTGCAGAATATGTCAACATGCTAAAGGTAGGAGCCAGAATACAGGATTGTACTAGCGATTGCCAATACTAGACCGACCATGGGATGTAGTTAGCATGGATTTTTTTTTGGGGTTACCTAAAACTCAAAGGGGGAATGATTCTATTTATGTTGTGGTAGATAGATTTTCCAAGATGACACATTTTATTGCATGTAAAAAGACTAGTGATGCAACACATATTTCTAATCTATTCTTTTCAGAAATTGTAAGATTACATGGATTGCCTATAAGTATTGTGTCTGATAGACATACAAAGTTTGTAGGGAATTTCTGGAGAACTCTTTGGAAGAAACTAGTAGCTAACCTCAGTTTCAGTTGAGCATACCATCCTCAAATAGATGGACAAACTGAAGTAGTAAATAGAAGATTGGGAAACATATTGAGAAGTTTAGTGTATCAAAATCCTATGCAGTGGGATTTAACACTAGCTCAGGCTGAGTTTTCTTATAATGAAACTCCAAACCGAAGTACCAGAATGAGTCCATTTCAGATTATTTTTGGGATGAATTGAAGAGGTGTGTACGAGCTCATAAATTTGGGGAGGTGCAAAAGCTGAAGAGTTTGCAGAGTAGATGTAGAGACTACAAGAAGATGTCAAAGGCAGATTGTAGGAAAGCAGTGGCAAATACAAACATAGAGCAGATATGAAAAGAAGAGAAAAAGCATTCCAAGTGGGAGATTTAGTGATGGTGTATTTGAGAAAAGAAAGATTTCCTACTAAGACTTACAATAAAATAAAAATGAAAAATATAGGACCATGTAGAATTGTAAGAATGTTTTCAACTAATGCTTACGAAATTGAATTTCCAGAAGGGATTGGAATATCACATATCCTCAATGTTGCAGATTTGTATCCATACAAAGAGATAGATATAGAGCAATAGGAGGAAACTACAGAAGATGAAGTGAAAACTTTGAACTGGGAAGAACAAATGCCAAAGATAGTTAAGAGAGTGGTGGAAGCTATTTTGGAGAAAATAGTATCCAAAAGAACCAGAAGACATGTTTATTATCAATATCTAGTCAAATTGAAAGGACAGCCAGTGGAGGACGCTAGTTGGATGACAACAGCAGAGTTGTAGAAGTATGGAGTAAACCTTGAAAGTCTGAGGGGTGATTATTTTCTTCCCTCGAAGTCTGATGTAGAAGCATCTAGACTTAGCCAGCAATGTGAAGGTTTGTTCAAATGTTGTGGCTAAAAGGGTTGAATTTCACTGACCTCAGTGGTCAAAAATCAGTTTAGTTGAGAGGGTTGGATCTCTCGAAAATTATGTAATACATTATTGTAATAATTAGGAAATTTTCTTATCTTAGTTTGAAGGATAACTTGTTAGCGTAGGTGTGTAATGGAGCCTGAAAATAGAGATTTGATTTTTAGATTGTTTAAAATAGAGATTGAGTTGTTCGTACAGTTAGAGTAGGATTCGACTCATAAAAAGAAGAAAATGTAATGAAGAGAGATTAGCTGAGATGATTGTTCATTGAGAGAGAGGTGAGAGTTGAGTGATAGAGAGGGTTTTCAGATTGAAACAGAGGTCTGTTAATTCGATGTGATTGAGCCGAGAGGGCCAAGAATCTATAGCAATTATTATATTGAAGGAATTTGTTTTAGTGTGCATCTGTGTGTTGATCCCGGTAGAAACTCTCATTTACTCTGTGAATCTGTCTTCTGAAGTGCATCTGCGTAATTTCTTTGTTTTTCATCTTTTAATTGTTAATCTCAGTGTTATGTGTTAATCGTAGTCATTAATATTAATAATGGGGGTAGAAGAGCAAAAAACTGTTGATCGTGGTTGAAGGCACGCACTCCATCGTAACCATTGATCTAATGTTCAACCACTGATGTCATAACCTGTGTTTAAATTGTGTGTTAGTCAAAGAACTGCTAGTTGAATGATTTGAGGAACTCTATTATCCAAGGGATATCAGGGTTTAAAGTAATCAAAGTTTAAGTCTAAACATAGACCCAAGTTTTTATAGACCAAGTTTTATAAACCATATCAACTTCGTGAGGCGGGAAGCATCGCGTAAGTTCCCTGTGAGATATCGCATCAACAGTTGGATGACTGTTGATTGCTGATCATTGGATCATATCACATCACATCATTCAGAAGTGAATGAACCTTGGCTGAGCATAATTGTGATTTGCGATTTGTGATATCTTTGTCGACCATTAGATCTGGAGAGAGGTAATCAACGACATAGAGTGAAGCATTGTTCAAAAGGGAAGGTCAACACGAAAGTCAACATGGGATAGTTGTTGTTCAATTTTTGTTCAATTACTGCTCAATTGTTGCTCAGTTGATGTTCATTTACTGTTCATTTGTTGTTCAATTGTTATTCAATTATTGTTCAGTTGTTGTTCAATTGGCCTCCTGCGTCACTCTGCCAAAAAGTGGAACAACCATTAGAGTGACTCGAGGGCAAGTCATGATATTTTTGTTGGGGGCTTGTTGGGATGGGGTCCCCACGGGTAGAACTGAATTTACTTAGTTACTTTTGTAAATAATTTTAGTTATTTTTGTAAATAATTTACATTGAATAGATTTTTTTGGGCAAGTGCTAAGGCAAGAAGGCTCTACTTCCCACCCTTAGGTAGAGAAGGGAAGGCTCTTGCAAGTTACTGCCCATGAAGCCTGGGTGGAGTCTGCAGCTGAGTGCACGGACCCTTGTAACTCTGTGCGCAAGGTAGAACAGTATGTAACCAGTGAACTGGATATCAATAAAGACATATTTTTGGAGAACTAATGAGTATTTCCATTGAATATGTTTATGTTATATGTTGTAGATTAATCATATTTTTATGAAATATTGAATGAATTCTATGTGAATTCACTAATCTCTCATAATAATGTATGAAATAAATTCTTAGCCACTTCACGAAGTTACAAGATATTTCTCCTATGTTTTCAAACAAATCAAGTACATCTACATGAACTCCGATCTAGGGTTGCTTGTTGATGCAAAAAAGTAGGTAAGTTCACTATTTAAGGTCCGCAAGGACTGATCCTGGACCTTCATGAAGGTCTACAGAAAGTGTTAACTTAGTTACAGTAACGAGCCCTAGAAGTTTATTGATCTATACGGAGGCAGATTTGACGAACTGGAAGACATCACAGTAGTCTCTGGATGTAGAAACTTGGTTCTTGTATGTTATATACCTAGGGGGGATAATATGGGGTACCAAGGGAGGTACCCAAGGTAATAATGTAATAATGGGATGGGCCATAGTAATAAATAAGGTGGTTAACCCATGTCATGTAAGGGACCACAAGTAGTTAATAATAATGTAATGGGCCCATGGTATTAGTTGATGGTATGAGGGAACCATGGTAATGACCCATGGTATTGTATGTATGAGGCCTATATAGAGGCTAGAGACTCTACATGGAGAATATGAAGAGAAGGATTATTGTATGAACAGGCATATGGCTTGTGGAGTGTTCTCCTTCCTTAAGGAGTGAATGTATGGTGTTGCCCTACCATAAGGGTTTTGAGATTTATAAAGAATCCTTTCTATATAATTCTATCTTGTTATTCTTGGGTTATTTTCTATTCTCATATATTTGTGGATCAGAGCTACAACAATTGGTATCAGAGCACTTTCTTGGGCAAACCGGGCATAATTTTTTTTATTTTTTGCAAGGATTTTTTGGGTGGCGAATTTGCAGATCATATTTGTACGTTTTGGTGGTAGATCTGCAGAATCTAATTGCAGATATGTATTCCTTGTGAAAAAATACCCAAATTCGAAAAAAAAAATCAGTTGAATCGGAGTCCGGATGAAGGAGATATCGCTGATTTAAAAAATCAGTGGGGTTGCAAACAATTTTCAGGACAGCGAATTTGCGGCGCAGATCTAGAACGCTTGGCACCAGATCTGCAAAATCTAATTGTAGATCGGGAATCTTTGTGAAAAAAAACATGATTTCCAAAAAAAAATCAGTCGAATCGGAGTCCGGATGAGGGAGATATCCTTGATTAAAATCAGCTCTTTTTGCAGAAATTTTGGGTGACGCCGGGAGAGTAGCAGCGCAGATCTGAAATTCCAGTGTCTGAATCAGGATTTCTATCACATGGGCAGATGCAGAATGGTTGTTCCATTTCTAAAAACAGGTTATAATAGGGATTCTGAGCAATATTGACGGATCTGTGACCATTTCAATTTTTCGCCAATATTTTTGTGATGGCGGGCCTAGATCGCTTTGAACAGGAAGACTCTTTTTTGGGTCGTCTCACTAAGCTCCGACAGACTGGTACAGTGGAGGAATATATTACCGCTTTTGAAGCCTTAGCCTTCCGCACTAGGGGTCTCACAGATACATTCTTCAAGGACTGTTTTATCTTCGGTCTTAAAGAAGCCATCAAAGCTCAAGTTCTACTTCACCACCCTTCCACGTGGGCGGAGGCTTGCCAGTTAGCTCGTCAGGTCACATTGCCTAGCAAAGATTTTATTTTTACAGAAAAGAAGGAAACTATGGAACCTAAAGGGGTACTTCCTACTGGTATATCCTTATTGCAGATTCATGGATTGATTTAGAAAGATAAGATCATTGTTTCTATCAATCCTAGTTGTAAACATAATTTTATTAGTGTTAATTTGGCAAAAAAATTGCAAGTCCCAGCAAAACAAATTGAACATACACAGGTTGATGATAAGGATGTTCAAATCTATAAGGATTTGAAGCTTTCTATGGATAAGTATGTGCTTCATGGTGATTTTTATGCTTCAGATATGGATAATATGGATCTTGTTTTGGGATATCCTTGGATGGAATCTGCGGGTACAATCAATATTAATGTGCAGAAGAAATTCCTGAAGCTATGGTATAAAAAGAAGAAAATTACATTACAGGATATTTCCATTAATAAGCAGGTAGAATCCAAGGAGGTTGACGCAGAAGATGTTCCAGGGACTGACATATCAGATGATGAGCAGTTGATGGTCGATAATCAAACACAAACAGAGGCTGAAGCAGAACAGGTTACTGGTACTGACACATCTGATGAGGGTTCAGTGGTTGAAGTCATATTGGAAAAGAAGACACCACAACAGGCACCACAGCAGGGTGAATTAAAGAAAAAGACATCGTGGGTTAAAACTTCAACATATCATCACCGACATCACCCCGCAAGACAACCATCAAGATGGAAAACAAGTAGTCACATGAAGGATAGTGAGGAGAGAAGATGGCAATCAATTAGCCACATGGACAACAACCCCCGCACGACAGATCGAGAGGAGCGAAGATCCACCTACTACACATCCACACAAAAGAGCTACCACAGTCAACTTCCATCTCAAGCGAGTGAGGCACCAGCGAGATCGAGGGTTCACCTTTCTCTTGGATGGCTAGATGCACGTGCATGGTACCAGTGGACTACTCTTTTGAGTAGATCTTATTATTATGTTCTTCACATGTTTCGGGGACGAAACATGCTTAAGGGGGTGGAATGTTATATACCGAGGGGGGATAATATGGGGTACCAAGGGAGGCACCCAAGGTAATAATGTAATAATGGGATGGGCCATAGTAATAAATAAGGTGGTTAACCCATGTCATGTAAGGGACCACAAGTAGTTAATAATAATGTAATGGGCCCATGGTATTAGTTGATGGTATGAGGGAACCATGGTAATGACCCATGGTATTGTATGTAAGAGACCTATATAGAGGCTAGAGACTCCACATGGAGAATATGAAGAGAAGGATTATTGTATGAACAAGCATATGGCTTGTGGAGTGTTCTCCTTCCATAAGGAGTGAATGTATGGTGTTGCCCTACCATAAGGGTTTTGAGATTAATAAAGAATCCTTTCTATATAATTCTATCTTGTTATTCTTGGGTTATTTTCTATTCTCATATATTTGTGGATCAAAGCTACAACAATTGGTATCAGAGCTACAACATTGTATCCCCGAATACTTCTTTGGGTGAGACTACAACCTGCGCTACATGGGTTGTTGCTGAAAGGGTCAGCAGTGTATGGTTTTGTTGGTTGGTGCAACCTACTCCAAACCTAGGTCAGGACCCCCTAAGACAACAAATGCATTAGGGTTGACTTCAAAGGTTTTATTTGTGGCAAGGAAGGACAAAATGATTAGGGATACATCTACAAAGTCAAGTATCCCTAAATGGTTATAATTTTATCCTTTACTTATTAATACAAAAAGAATTATGTTTTCCTATACTTGTGTCATGTTTATGCTTATATATTTCAATTCCTTTTGACTCATTGATTAGAGAAATTAGTTTATGTTATGTGGATATTTAGTTTTCTTATTTTAGTCATTTTGGAGGTTCCATTTATAGCACTTGGAGCTAGAGTTGGATCTTACAAGAAAGCAGAAGAGGAGGGATCACTACAGATTCCAGGTAGGTTTTTCTTTTCTATTCTAATTTCTCTAAGGAAGACATAGATCATTTCTCCCCTATTGTTTCTAGATCAGGCCATGGAGTTATTTTTTTTCCACAGAAGAGAATTTTCCACTTAAAAGAGTCAATGATGACATCATTACAGATAAGGATCCACAAGAGGTGGTTAGATCATGTCATGAAACACATGGGGAGAATTGGTTTATCAAGCATCCAATAAATAAATGTTCAAACGAAGGAAAGTTCCAAAATAGTGATTCATATAGAGGAAACACTTAACCCAAAGAAACAATATGAGACATCCCCTATAAAGTAAGAAGATCCACAAGAATAATAATTTGAGGAATAACTACATGAGGAAGAATCATTTGAAGAATAATTATAGAAGGAATAAGAAGGATACAATTTGCAGAGAGAAGTGGAGAAACTATAGGAAATAGTGTATAACACAAGATAGCTATAAGAAATAAAAAAATAAAATAAAAATATAAGAAGGACTATAGTTAAGGCACCAAAATAATTCAAGGCGCTTCATGTTCAACAAGGACAAGTCACTCCTCATCCACGTCCTCAACAATTCTGAAAAGAAAGGCCTTCATATATGGATGAGAATCACAACCTGTAGAAAGAGTTAGACCTTATACTTGAAGGTGGATGCATCTATAATGCTTAAGGCTCCTATATAAGAAAAAATTATGACCACCTTACCTCGTAATCACTATCATCTTGGAGATTGATAACAAACATATAGATTCACACATGTGGAAGATGATAGCAATAAAAGAAGGAATTGTAGATGTTGGGAAAATAAAGAATATTGTTCACCAACTTAGAGAAGAAATGACACTCTTCAATCTCTAGGAAGCCTATAGAATAGAACACTATGAAAAGAAAATAAATAAATGACACAAAAACTATAGAATATTAACTCAACAAGAATAAACCAGTTAACAAGAATGCAGAGTAATATTGGAGTGACTTCCCACTTTTCTTTAGAGATGGCCAATTGTAGACAATAGACTAGGATTTACAACATATTATTAAAGAGGAATTATACAAATTATCTATTTATTGTTTAGAACAACAAGGATAACTTCAATTAGCGACACCCGAGGACTACATTAGGATATTCCAAAATTGAAACATGGAGGAGAAAGGTACACTCTATGAATTCTACTTACATAAATGTCTTGACTCACTATCATGGAATCTTGACCCCCTGTAAGGGATGTTGACCTTATAACCTTTGCCTCTGACCTAAGGAATGAATAGATGAGAGTTGAGGAGGTGAAGAAAGAATTAGGGGAAAAGGTGAAAAAACCAATATTGGTAAGAATAGAGGTACCTAAATGCTTGATCACTATTATAGCCTAAAATATCATCATGGATGACTAGAATATGGCCTTAATATGGAAATAATAATATGAGGGAACTATCCTCCAATTTTGAGGACATGGTTAGACTTCTACGCAATGAAGCAATATAGGCATCGATAAAATGTCAAGATCCACTACAAAAATTGTAACTTAGAGAGCTCCACACACCCACCAAGCTATGTAATGCTTTAGCTAGGACCCCACTTTAAAGGAGGATAAATACAATAATGTATATATAATGGATTAGATAAGTATTGAATCCCACACTACTACTAAGGATGAAAACACATGATTAGGAAGAACTATCAAGAGAATGGAAGGATATAGGGAATTGAATTTGGTTTTATTTACTGAGATGATTTTTTTGTAACTTCTATCAGCTAGAAAAATACATATTTATGACATTGATTATTATGCATTTTGATAGTTTAAATGCCATTAAATATTTTGAAGTCTTTGTCTAAGATATTTACCATAATAATCAATTTTTTAACCTTTGGCCAATGAGCTCCTCCAACAATGCCCTAGTCGTTGACCATGAAGATAGAAGCCCTATCCCCTCCACTAGTAATATATACCTAGAAGATAACTATAAAACCATAAATATGTAGATATAAATACACGGTGGTTACACAACAAGACTATGGGGAACAAGTACCATGATTCTAGGGACTTTTGGAAGGAAATGTAGTCGTCCTCTTCAGGAGGCTACTCCCTCACATTTTTAATAAGTAGGGGAACTCTATCTTGTAAAGGAAGCATTCTTTTTGTGGATAATGGAATCGTACTATTACTTTTTAGACTTCAAGATTTTAAATTTCCATTCATGTATTGATAGTTTTCCATTAATCAAAAGGTTTGTGAGTACCCCAGAGAGGGCCCCTCTAAAACACATCTTGTACTCTCTATAGCTTATTTCGAAATGTTTAATAAAGTTATTATATTCATATACTTTAATGTTCTTGGAGATAACTAAAGATAAAGTTTCTTATTTTTTGAGTGATGGTCAGTCTCCATGAGTTATGATTAGCTTCATGAACCTAATCCCGCCTTTCTTGCTATAGTAATATTATTTATAGAGTTTCTTGTAGAATTATGGATCATCTCGTAGAAGTATAGGGTTTCTTGTAGAATGGATTAAGAGCATTTATTTTTCTCTAGTGTTTAAGATTTCATGTTCGCTATTTGTAGAACATCTCCTTTACTCAATTTACCATGGTTAAGTGGAAGAAGAAGAATTAAAGAAGATTTTAACCATGCCAACAAAATTGTGAACTATTTTGAGAATAATTTTAACACCTATACGAAATGTGAAGGCACATGGGACAATTCATTTTCGGTGGTCATTCATTCACTCTCAATAGTGTTCAAGATTGATAAGTAAAATTGAACCAACACATGGCATCTGAACTTTGGTTTTTAATTCTTTTGCAATATGAAATTTGATTTTTAAATCTTTTGAAAAATTGTGACCCCTTTTGATAATGATTTTAACACCGATACGGAATTTTAAGGCACTTGGGACAAGTCATTTTCATTTGTCATTCATTGACTCTCTATATGCGTGAAATATTGATAAGTCAAATTGAACCAACACATGGCATCTGAACTTTGGTTTTTAAATCTTTTTCTTTTGTTGTAATTCTGAATTTTTTTTCCTGCTTTGCATTTTCCTACTCACATGTAGACTATAACAGGTCCAGAAACTTTTAAGTATTATCTTTAAATTTTCATGGGCTTTTTCAATAGGATTAGAGAACACTAGGAAATTTTGATTTTTTTTTTATTTTTTTAATTGAAATAAACTTTTCCTTATATGGAAAAATAGAAATTTTATCTTATTTAAAAATGTTTCCATAGAAACAAGTAGTATAATTTTGACATGAAGATTTTTAATATATATAGTGATTTGTATAAGGTTATAAAAGAAGTATTAGAATATTTTAAAAACTATATATTTTAAATTGATTTACAATTAATTTGTTTTATAAAAATATTTAGCAACATTTTAATATAGAAATGTAAAAAAAAAAAAAAATAAACATAAATATAATTTTTTTTTTATTCACCATTAAATGAAAGGGAGTTTATTTAGTTGTTATTGGATCTCTTAATTGATGGACTGTTTACTCTTCTATAAGCTTAATTTTGATTGAGTTCTCTAAAACCATGTCATGGAAAGTTGTAGATAGAGTATTCTTTTGAAGATTAATATAAAGTTGTATATAGTATATTATTTTTAAGATTAAGAGACATAGCATACATCATATTGTATTTCAAACAAAGGACATGAATATTTTTCTTTAACTGAATCAATAATTTCAAAAAATCATTTTCTAAAATTTGTAGAGATATTAGCTTTCATTGTCTTTAAAATTCACATAGAAGAAGATGCTTCTATTTGATTGGACAAGATCCTCATGTCTTCTCAATACTCTTGGAAGTCATTGCACATCCCTTTCCACCATGCTAACTAATCTTGCATAGTGAAGTTGATGTAAAAAACTAAACTAGCATTAGAAGTGTTATAAGCTTTGTTCAAGGAATGAAAATAGAAGTGTTATAAGCTTTGTTCAAACAATGAAAATTGTGAGTGAACCTTCTCTACACCAAAAATTCAGACTAAGAAAATAAATAATGGAATTATTGTCCAAATAAATTGTTGTCTCTGACCTAGAAACCAAAACAATTTAGTATTGATAGGCCCTTAAACCATAGTCCAAGAACCTTTCCTCTTTAGCAATTAACACCTAGCCTTCATTGCAACTCTATAATTCATATCAAACCCTATATTCACTAAAATTATTATGTGGGACTCTACCGAAAAGGAATGTAGTGATAAAATAACCAAGACAAAGGTAAATTGATAAAAAGGAACTGAAACTTACCTCCCTTTCAAACAACCCTATTGCCTAATCATGAGTGACTTTCAAGATAAAAACATTCCAAACTAAAGCACAAAGACTACTAGGCCAACCAAAATCAAGATAATTACTTACTAGGTGGCTAAGAAAACCAATAAACAAAGTAAAGTTGCATCTATTTGAAAGCCTTCACCAAGACAGTAGCCAAAAAATCTTATACCGAGCAGTAAAAAATGATTCAATAACCACTATTAGGGAGACTATCAATTTCTACAAAAAGGATAACTTGTCCTCTACTAAGCTATCTGAATGCCACTATGATGACCATTTTCTTCTTCATTAAGATCTCTTCTAAAGTGATAATAGTATATTTTAGAGGGAATATTCCTTCTTCGAGTGATGATATTATTTAATTCACTTCCTTCTTGAAGAATTTTCCAAAACATTTAGGATCTATCTTGCATTGCTTTGATGACTATCATAGATTCTCCATAAACATAAGTGACTAGCATTTTCTTCTTTTACTAGGATAAGACCATACAAAAGGGTATAAGCTTCTATATTTTTATTTAAAGCTTGACCAACATCCTAAGCCAAAGATACAACTATGATAGAAACTCCCCCTTCCTATCATCTTTTAGAATTAAAATATTCTTGCAACATGTTGTAATAAAAGTTTACTAAACATATTTAATTTTATCATGATTGGAATCCTAACTGATCCAAAATAGATGAAAATTGAAGCTTAAATTCCCACCATAAATGGAAGGCAAGTGAATCTATTAAGAGGTGGCTACATTAAATCACATAAACATATCTACATGTTGCAGCAATCATCTTTGATGGTAATGTTATGAAACAAATCGAATTGAATTTAACTCTCTCTCTCTCTCTCTCTCTCTCTCTCTCTCTCTCTTTATCTATCTATATATATATATATATCTTCAACAGTTTTGTGCATTTCCTCTTAAAATGGTATCCACATAAAAACTAGCACAACTATATTAAGGATGATTGATATAAACCCGTGAATACTATATAATATCATCCATATAGCCTTTAATAAAATATACACTCTAACAAAGTGTTTTGCAAAATGTAAATATTAAAATAAATCTTTTTATTCAAGATTTGCACCATCACATTGTGTTGGAAAACACTAACATTTTTGCCTCTTACCAACATCAAACAACACCTAAATGGTTGTTCAAACAACATGGAACCAAAGATTAAAAATATGATTAATAATATTGCAACTTCACATGACTTCAGTAATAACATGCAAAAATTAAATATATAAATATGGTGCTTTAGATTACAAAATTACAATAATGGTGTGATGAATTATAATTGAAAAAACATAGTAAAAGAAAAACAAGAATATTAAATTTTTGTATTTAATATTATTTTTCTATTCCTAAAGGAAATAAAACAATATTATAAATATAATAAAATATTTATTAAACCATAACCTTTCACTAATTATTATTAAAAAATAATATATATTTTGGAACCTATGTTATTTTTAAACATCATCTATTGCTATAGATATCATAGCAATAGTAATCGAAGCAAAATTCCTTATCGTTCAGAATCTTTTTTCTTCTGAATTTTGAATTTTACATGGGATGAACATCAGCATCTACGTTACTCTATATATGGATTCATTCACATGGATTCCTTTAGAAAAATTGGCACTGAACTTGATGTGCCACCCTGTACAATTAAACTCGGAAATTGTGAAATCCAACCTTGCTGATTAACGGTACCGTAATTAATGAACTAACCTAATGAGAAGTAACCACAGGTGAGGACAACCGTTTTGTCATTCTCTATGTATGTCCCAAATTGAACTTCTGCCCATTATGTCACAGGTGTCTGTCCGGTTTGCTTTTGTTGCACTTCTGCCCATTATAATTTACTCTGTTTTTATCTTGATACCTGTGTCATTCGACAAAATAAAAGGTAAGACATCCTCTTTAAAAGCTCAGCTCCACATAAACTTAATTTTTATCCGTAAATTTCATAGATTTCTCTTTCTTATTAAAAAACAATATTAATCAGCGAGCCTTCACTATCTTCATCGTCTGTGGGTCTGGAACAAACGCCCGTGAATCCAACGATTCATACAGTATAGTAAATATTGAGAGCATGATTAATTAATTTGTTGTTGATGAACGTTGATAGAAAATGACTGAGAGGTTTTATAATTAAATAGTTTTTATTTCTTTGAAAACTCGAATTTTCGTCTAAGAATATAATGATTTGTGATTGATGAATGTAAATAAGTAATATTTAACGTTATCATAATGGTGTAAAAGGCCACTATGAGGAGAAAAAAATGGTATCACTATCCAAAAAAGAGTCCACCACTACCAAATTAAACTTTTATAAATATCAAAAATTTTGTTCAATCTCTAATATCTATCTAATTATATTTTTTATAAATATTTTTTCTTTTCGACCTCTAGTACTTATATATATTTTTCTTTAATTAAATTTATTTTTTATTACCTAATCTATTTTCTATCACAGTATCAAGAATATCAAATTTTTTGATTTGCAAATGTCTAAGAATATCAAATTTTTTAATTTGCAAATGTTTTTTAGAGTGTTAATAGATTCAGAATTAAAATAAAATATCCCTTGTTATAATATTTTTCTTTCCATTTTATTTATTTTTTATTCATTTTTAGATTAATAAATTAATATGATATTTCACTCTTTTCTTTCATAAATCTCTCTTAGATAGATATATTTGTCATTTTATGCTTAAATTACTTTGCCGTGGTATTAAATATCACTGGAAAAAAAATAGAAAAAAATTATAATTTTGTTATATATATAATTAGTTTTGGCATACTGTTTTTATTTATTTTGAATTTACTAGTTTGTGGTAGTAAAAACAATTTCACTTTCAACTGTTTGCTTGTTTGCTTCTGTGCCATCTTCACTTGGAGCAGATCACAGGTAGTTGAGGTATTCCTCTGGTTATTTGAGAGCAATGATAGAGCAAGTGACGTGAGTGGCAAGGGATGAAACTGGGCTAGTATCTTATGAAAGGTAGGAAAACACAAATGCGTGAAAAGGGAGACTACAATTGGAAAGAAAATGAATCAAATCATATTGGACCAAAAAATGGTTTGAGGAAAGAGCTGTCTTCCATGATTGAGAACGGAATCAAGATTTAAAAAGCCGTGGCATTTTTTCTAGCTCTAAAACATAAGATTTAATTCACGTTTTGTAACCATTTGAAGGTTTGGAACTTTTCAAATGCTTCATCTTTATGCTTTAACAGACCTATCCAACAGATTCTAGAAAAATCAGCAATGAACAAAATAAAGTATTCTTCTACATGAGGTGACTTTTTCCTTAATGGTCAACATAAATCAATATGGATAGGTTCAAGAGGCTTACTAGCTGACCCTTCTTTTTCAATGAAGTGAGCTCTAGTTTGCTTACCGATTTGACATGGTTTTCATATTGTATTTTCAGGGATGTTAATATCTTGAAGATCACAAACAACCTTAAATCTACATGCGTTTTTTATTTGAGAAAAGCTTAGATGTCCCAATCTTCTATGCCACAACCAGTTTTCATCATTTTTGCTTAGATAGCGTTGTCCTCCCTTGAGTATGTATAGGTTGTTTGGAGTTCTTGTAGCTTTGATGACGGTCTCTCTTGTATCAAGATCACGAAGAACACATCTATTTGATCGAAACACCACTTCATTTCCTTGATCACACATTTGATTGACACTCAATAGGTTATGCTTTAAACTGCCTACATACATAACATTTCCAGCTTTAACCTTTTCTTTCAAGAAAACAGAGCCTTTACGTTTTATGAAAACAGGAGTGTCATTTCCAAATGAGAAATTCTTTTCCTTTTCTAAGGCATTATATGAGTTAAGATTTTCTTTGTCACCTGCCATGTGTTTTGAGCATCCACTATTGATGTACCACTGGTTTTCTTCTCCTTCTGCATACAAGGCTATGCCACATCTTTCTGTTTGAGATTCTTTCCTTCTCCATATCTTGGGATTTAATGGAGTTTTCTCGTTTTGAGATGTTTGCCAAAATTTTCTCGTGCATTTAGATTCTCCATGACCAAAGTTGTTACAGATTGAGCATTCTATTTCATTTTCAAGAAGAGAAAAGTTATTATGGGAACTTTTCTTGATCCCTGTCACATTCCTTTGATTTCGTGCTTCTCTAGTCACGATGGTTTTGTAAGCAACATGTTGAGCAGCTTTGTGTCCAAAATTATGACATGAAAAACATTTCCCATTAAAGAATTTGCTATGACTATCGAATCTCTTGACCCAGTGATTGTAGTTTCTAATGATATTCATCTTTGAAGCAACTTGAGTATGATTTACTTGAGGTTTGTTGTGGTTTATATTCATCCTTGGAGTAAATTGAGTCTGATTTACTTGATGATATGCTTATGCCTTTGCTGACGATTGTCATACTGTTCACTAGTCTTTGCTGCATCAAGATAGATTTTAGTGGAGGTTGACGTCTTCTATGATTGAGATGCTTCTTCAATATATCCAAGACCTGTCTTTATCACAGGAGAACGATTCACTTTTATAATTTCATTTAAATTTTCTGATACTTTAGCAAATATAAGATTGAGAGATTTCATTTCCTCAACATCCTTTCTTAGACCCACAATTTCACATTCTAGTTTTTCATTGTGTTTTTATTTTTCAGCAAGTTGGTATGTCAAGTTATCTATAATCATATTGTTTTCTTCTAAACATTTTTTAGTTTAGAGATTTCTTCATGAACCTCATCCTCTTCTAAAGCATCCCAGAAATTATCATCGCCATAAGCCACTAGAAGTCTATAATCATTAATATTTTCATCTTCATCACTATTTGATAAACCATCGCTATCTTCATGAGTATAGTAACTCATTTTATTTACAACTTGTTTTCTATTCCATTTTTCATATTCCTTCCCTTTTTCGTATTTATCTTTATGGGGACATTCAGTAGGATAATGACTGACTCAACCACATGCAAATAATTTGAAGGGTAGCTTACCTCTAAATCTTTCGGAACCCCATTAAAGCTTCTTGACAAAGTTTACCTCATCTTATTCTTCTGAAATATGTATTGATTCATTGTGTTCTTCCTTTCTTTTTGTTGAAGTTTTAACTGTGGCTTCTCTCATATCTGATGGTCCTCCTTTCCTCATCTCAAAGGTATTTAAGATTCAGTGAAGTTGTGTCATAGTGATAGTCTGCAGATCCTGTTTTTCTTCTATGGCAGACACTTTTGATTCAAATTTAGTAGACAAGGATCTAAAAACTTTCTCAACTAAGGTAACTTCCTTTATTTCTTCACCAAGATTCTTCATACAATTAACAACCTCATCTATACATAAGAAGTAACTAGATATAATTTCATAATTATGCATCTTAAGAGTTTCATACTGAATTCTGAGAGTTTGAAGCTTAGCACGTTTTACCTGAGATTCTCCTTCGTAGCTCAGAACGATTTTGTCCCATATTTCTTTGGATGATTTGAGTTTCTTGACTTTTACAAATTTTGATTGTGACAGACTTCTGAATAAAGTATTTACTACTCTAGCATTGGTTTCATATTGCTTTTTACCTATCGTATCTGTCAGAATTGTTGTTGGAAATGTACATCCTCCCACAATTTCCTAGATATCCATTCCATGTGATTGTAGATAGGTTGTGGTTCTTATTTTCTAATAAACAAAATTTCTCCCATCAAATATTGGTAGTCTGATGAATCCCACACTTTCTTGATTAGGCATGATGATGGATCTCCCTTCAAGCGATCAAGCTTCTTCTGAAGGACCTGCGTTGATACCAATTGTTGGAAATAATACTGAGAGGGAGGTGAATCAGTATTATTAGATCTATAATTTTATTTTCCAAACATATCTATATATGCTACTTTAGTGAAGTGAACTAGGGTGTACACGCGACTGTACTTAAAGCAACCAACGTATATGCAGAGAACTTTTGATTTGGACAATTTATCATGTAGTGAGCTTAAACCAGTATATCAGAGATTTATTAGGCAGTGCAGTAAAAGAAGAATAAAGAATCACACATAAGCAACACACATGACAACCAATATATAAGGTGGAAACCCAATGTGGGTAAAGCCACCTGCTGCTGTCATCTCTGTCTTCTTTTTAATAACAAGAAAATATGTTTACAATCTTGTACTAGTCCAGTCTCATACCAGTACGTAGGCACCCACCTAGAGAAGGCTACAATGTTCTCTCATTCTCCAACTACTACTGGAAGGGAGCTACAACCCCTTAGCTCTGGTACTAGACAATATGTTTACTAGTACGTAGGTGCTAGCCTATAGAAAACTCCACTCTTCCACTAGGGACCACGTTTCATGAATTTTCAAACTAGATACTCCTGGAACACAACACCATAATTTGAAGGCCACATTTCATCCAATTTTCATATTGGACCCATAAACAACATTGAAACTCAGAAAATTATAACTGCAATATAACCATCAAATACATCTGCATCAACCAATCACTAAAACCCAATCATCACTTTCTGAATCAACCACAACTAAATCAATCAATCACTTGACAACCCATCATCACTAAAGCAAATCACAATCAATCAATCTGATCATTCAGAACACCGTCACCAGAACACAAAGCAAAACCCAGAGCTCTGCAACAACAAACAAAAACAAATGAAACTTTAAACATCATACTTCATATGGTATACGCTACTTCCATGTGTTGAACACACGTTTATGCGCACTTTTACCAAAGGGAACCAGCATACAGATATGAAAAATTCAAATTTAAGATGTATACGCTACTTTGATATGTTGAACCAACGTGTATACGCTCTTTTACTAATGCGAACCTACATACAGATCTATAAATGATAACTTAAAACATCACAACTATTCTAGACTTCAGTCATACCCAGATCATCACATTTATAGAATAAAACATGCGTCAGTATTCAGATCTAGACTGTTCAAGATCAAGCCACAAAATGATAATACTCTTAAGACTTTTTGATCCCAATCCATCAACCTTCATCAGCCTTATAGGTGCATCCTTAGATCAGATCAAGCAAACCATCAGAAGCTCATTAACCTACATATATGATTCAACACTTCATAAGATATTCAAATCCTTGCACACTATTGGCATAATGATCTTGTCCTCCTTATATAGTTTTAGGCCTTTCTCAATACCATGGACCAAAACTACTTAGGACCAATACCTTGGACCACAAACCTCGCACCAGTCAAATACCTTGGACCAAAAAATTTTGGTTTTCCAATATATACACACTTTTCCTTCTATGAAAGTGTGTGTGTACATATGCGCTCCTTCTGTTCAGTAAATCTGCGTGTATATGCAGCTTGGACAAGGTGAACCTGTGTATACCTCTCTTTCTTCATTCTTTGGAGTCTGATCTGTAATTCTTTGTTATTAACCTGTTGTACTGTGATTTTTCATCTGGTTGAGTTGCCATGAAGGAAAACACCTGTATCATAATGCCAACAAGTACATATATTCAGATGATCTAGATTCATAACATTGATATTGTGTAGAATAACTTACATTACATACATTTCACTCTTATGTGGTACCCTTCCTAATATATGCTGGAGTTATTTATCATTTATCTACTTTTAGAACTGCTTAGGGGCACCTCTATTCTATGAATCCATAGTCATACTGATGTATATTGTGACATAGAACCATATTTTATTTGTTGTTTGATACGATCCTATAGTTTTTCACATGGATCCCTTTTGTATTCTTCATGGCCATCTCCTAACATGTGTTATCATGAATTTGTAGTGTATATTTGGTAGCCATGTCTAGCTTCTCTTTATGATCAAGCATGGGTATGCCCGACTTTGGGATCATATCAACAGTTTTGAGACTTTAACATTCATGTTACTCTAATTCAAATTTGTAGTCTTGGCTACATCATCCCATTTTGAACTATAAGTCTTTGTTGTAATGCATTTCAGACATCACTTCCTCTTTTGACCTCATGCATTTAGGGGCATTTTTTATTTGCCTATTTTCCCACGTTGATTCATTTGTAGGAGCCCTTGTCTTCTTGACATTAATGCATAGATTGTACCATTGATTTTGACCCTTTTGTGGCAATGTCATTAGTTATCCATCTAGATCTCATTCACAATTTATAATTAGAGTCATGGGCACAAATTTTCCCTTTACAATCACTGATATTATTGAGCCTTTTAGAGTTGATCATTTTCAAGGAGATAAATTCAATTGATTTGTTTATGAATTGGCTATGGGTGGAGTATTATAGAAATTTCCTAACTCATGTTTTCCCTAGTTATCCAAATGCATTCTCTTAGGAGAGGGGAAAATTCCTATATAACTATTCATGTTGAGGGGCAAGTAGATCTAGAGAGTCTAATACGGCGTGAGAGCTCTGCTAATTTATGACGCTATCCTTTGCTTGACGACGGACACTAATATTTCGAGCTAGAGAGGAGGATTTATTGCTAAAGATATATCTTTATATTTCTTTTAAATTGATTCATTAGTGAAACTATATGATTTCCCTTCTCTACATGCCATGCTTATCATGCTAATGTTCATATTTTATTCATGCTAAACTACCCTCTTCAGAACAAAAACTTTTCTTTTTTGGTTGTGCTTGTGTGTAGGACTTTTGGGTCATGATTTCTAGGGAAACGATATTCGAGAAGAAGTGGCTTATTTTCCTAAGGCTCCTTATCCAACATTCATCACCAACCTATGAGGTTTTAGGTGTGGTTCCTCAATCCATTTTTTTTAAATGTAATGCATGAATGTAACTATGATCGATGGTTTCATTGACCTTTTTTCACACATCCCTTTGGCGAGTCATGGGCAAGCCTCACATGGAAATTGCTACTTATGACAAAGTTTTTTTATTACAAGAAAGAGGCTCGAGTAAATTAGGAGTAAAAAATAAAAATATAGAGAAGCATGTGAAGAATATCAAAAGTTTCTATAGTTGGGTTTTCTAGTAAGTTTTGTAACTATGTCATGTGCAAGAAATTTTTCAGTTAATGGAAGTGATATATATTTTCAACTCCTAGTCTAGATTTCTTCTAAGGATTTTGAGCCTCTTTGGGTTAGGGCCCACCCCAGGTGCACAGGATAACTCTTGTATCATATATGTTCATACACTTTTATATTTTTTCAAAGAATTTCTGAAAGTTATTTTTGTTTATAACATTCATGCATGGTTAGCTAGATAATTTTATAAAAAAGTTTTTCTTGCAAGTTATTTTAGCTTTTTCTTATGATAGTTGTAGTGGTTACAATAAGTAAATGGAATTATCACATTACATTTAGTTTGCTTATTTTCATATGTTTTATTTGTTTACCATTGTTCACTATTCACTACTTTCTGATTCCTACGTTGCAACATGTTTTCCAGCTAAAGGAAACCCTATAGGATTGCATTTTGCTACGTTAAATAGGAAAAAATCTATTTTTATTCCTTGGATACATGTACTTGATCACTTTCTAGCTTCACCTTACCTTCCTTTCTCTCCAAATATTCTTTTGGCATGTTCATCTTCTCGCTATATTGTCTCTTGTAGCAAAATAAGGACTCCTACAATAGTTTGCAACCCACCTTCTAAATTCACTCAGAGATGCACTAAAATAATCATTTGTATTCCTTATAAAATTATAACACTCTTGGAACCCTAAGAATTAAACTTTCAGGTAGAGAGACCTTCTACATACCATTTATTTTTTTGTTACAAAAATAGTTTTTTCTACAAAATTAGGGTTTATTTTTTGCAATATTTCATTTCAGTAGTATTTTTTCTTTTCTTATAGGGTGCAATAATTGTTCTTTCATTTCATTTCATATTTTAGAGGTGTGAAAGTGTGCCTACCTTAATTGCATATACCATAGGTTTTCGAGCTATCTTTCTTCAACAAGTTATTTCCTAAGGTATCATTTCTCCTATAGCATAAGTTAGTCAACTTGGTCTTTGTACTTATAGATTTAATTTTAGTATTTCCCCATACATAAAAGTCAACAAAAGGAATATATAGTCCCTGATTCACCTATAGTTTCAGCGCCTCTTAAGTTTGTACGAACCTTGGGTTGATAATTAAAGTTGAGACCCTTAGTAGTTATAGCATTGTTGTTGCAATACTAAGGGCCGTCACATTTGTTTGAAAGTTAGATGTGGTGTTATCACCTATAAATTAGATGTAAAAGTGATAAATATGAAAATGAAATTTGATAAATCTTCATAACATCTATAGTTTTATTAATTTCCCTATCATAACATGTGGAGCATAATTTTCCTTCAGAAGTTGTGTCATTTCCCAAGTCAATTTCTACTACTATGAAATTGGTTGAGGTACAATCTTCCACATGCTAACCATACCTAAAATTATCCATTTTCCATATTTACTCCATTCCATCTATAAAAATATATTACCATTCATGTTTGGGTTTTCAAATTACACTAGAAAGGTGTAGTTGAGAAAGCCTAAGCCCAAAAAGTCAAAATGTTATAAAGGTCAAGGTATAATAAAGTTAAAGGAAAAAATAATTAAGATTTAGCTATGCCACTATACTATGGGGCCAATTCCCTTAGTCCAATGGTTTTTTATGTATATCTAAATAAGAAAGGAATTTGTTCAATAAAATGGACACATAAAAAAAGGGGGTCAGAGAAACAATGTCAAGAAAAGTAACTTAGTACTAAAGCTTCCTCTTGAAGGCTCCGATATAAAATCTTAGAAATTGAAAGCTAGTTGAAAAAAGTTCTAATACCTATATATAATATTATATGACCTTGAGTGCCATCACATAAGAATTTCCCCTTCACTTCACATAAGTATTTGTCACATTACCTACTTTATAGTTGGGGACTAGGGAAATGCTTTTTCTCCTAGGATTTCTCTCATTTATAATGGTTCATTTTATTACCCAATGGTAAAAATTAGGAAATTTTAAAAAATTAACCTTTATTTATGTTAAGAGAGACAACTAAGTGCACATCACATAATGAGTTGTAAAGGAGTTGGAGCCACCACTACAATTCAACGATTGTATAAGACTCCATGTATGATGCCTCAAGATCTAGGCCACTACATTGGGGTCCATGATTCTTCCTTGGGATCCATGTACTTATATCTGGTTGTATTTATCAACACTCAGATTTTTGTACTTCATTAGGATACATGTTATTGCATTGGGATCTATGGAAGTTCATCAAGTGATGAAAATGATGCCACATCATCACAATTGATGTATTGACCACTTTATGATGGCTCCCTTTCCCAATTAGATAGATTCATTCACATGCATGTTTGTGATGGACTCATGGACCACACATAGGAGGTTTCTTGAGTGGGTTGATGACTTCTATGGGGTGGTTACACATGGTCACAACTTACTACAATCGCTAGAACATCCTGTTGCTTTATCCACACTATTTTAATGAGAAGTGTTAATCATTAAGAAGCCACATGTGAAAATTTTCTTTCGCTAATCATCTTCGATGTCCCACATGCATGGCATAATGTCATGCTTCTTAGGAGGTTGTTATATTTAATATCTCTTATTCCTCAGCTCATAGAGTTAGTTGGAGGAAGACTCTAAAATTTTGGCCTACTATTGAATATTTTTCACTCAATTTATGGGTCGTTGGAAACTTTTGAGGATAGTGCACTTGTACTTAGCCTCTCTAGACCACATGGGTGATTTATAATTACATTCTTTAATGAATCGAAGGAGGGACCTATTGTTATCTTGTGGGTGTTCTTATCCCCAAACATTGTATTTTTTCCATTACTTTCACTCAAGCTCATGGTCTTCACTCATGTTTGATCTAGCACATTGTAATAGCACTTTCTATTGAGCAAACATCTTATCTATATGAGGAGGGAGTATTCGTCATGTTCATTGGTTGGAGAATATCGAGATATTTTCCTACTAAGACTATTATTATTCTTTTATTTCTTCTATTTTTTTTCTAAGATATTTCATGGTGTATTGTTACGTTTTCAATTATGTTGGAGGAAGGAGTGACTAAAATGTCAAACAGGGAAACCTTGCTCCACTTGGGAGGAAAATCAAGGTATAAATTTTTTTCCTTATCCCTTAATCATTATTGTTTGTTTCCTTTACACTAAAGTAAGATATCTTAGGGATATTCATTTTGCATCAACCAAACCTGAAGTACAACATGTTAGTACTTATGGGATCATTCATAAAGGATTGCTGCCCCTAGACACCCCATCCATGCATATCAAAGTTATTTATCCTATTTAATGGTTGAGAGGAAATCCTTCTCGACTCCCTAAACATTAGCTCATTGTTTACAAGGACTTCACCTATAATTGATTGAACTACCTGATAGCCCTTTTGAGTTAGAATTATATATATATATATATATATATATATATATATATATATATATATATATATATATATATATATATATATATATATATATATATATATATATATATATATATGTTATTTTGATTGTTGAAACTTATCATGTTTGGATCTATCTCATGGTAGTAATTTTTCTCCTCGTACATCCTTAAAGTCGACATAAGAATTCTAGTGGTCTAGTGGTCTAGTGGACTTACTTGAAATTAGGGATATAGAGCCTAATTTTAACTTTCTCATTTTTGCACATAATTCTATTTTACAAAAAAATATTGAAAGTGCTTAAATTATCTCATTTCTCTTTCAATCACATTTTTTATGCTTGGAAAAAACAAAGGTGAATGTTAACCTTGATATTTTATCACTTCCATTGAAATGGTTTAATTGACAATTTTGGGTTATTGGCATGGTCAATACAATTGAAATGATAAAATGGATGTTTCCAATGGTGTAATAACTAACTCATTACATGAAAAAACTTGACCTTTTTGTCACATAATTTCATCTCATGAAGATTTACATCTTGTACATTTTTTAACTTGATTAATATATTTTGCCTCATGACACAAGGGTTTGAAAATATAAAGGCTAAATACATTATGAACATATAAAAGATGTAACGGTTTATCCCCCTCACATATAATAAGGATTTATAGCTCATTTAAATGGTCAACCTTTGTTTTGATAAATCATCACCACGCAATGTTAGAGCATAATTATGATATTTGTGCTTTCCTTAACCAAATCAATGCATTAGCTGCAAAAAGTTAGCTCCTAAGGCGAATATCTCATCATTTGTAAGATGGTTTTAAAGGTTTACTTTGTTGATTTTTGTAGATATCTGGTCCCTTCTCTAATCTTAAATGAAAAATCCTTTAACACGTGATAAAACATTCATCTAACCTTAGTATTGTAATTCATAGTTTATTTTTCATATATTTTACACAACACATAATATGATTGAGTATTGCAAATCAATGCATTAGTTATAGAAACAACTTGGTTCCTAACGCTAACATCTCATCATTTCTAATTCTTTTTAAAGGTTTAATTGCTCGCTTTTTGTAGAGTTGTTGTCTATTTTGTAACTTCAAATGAAAAAACCATTAATTCACATGATAGAATATTAATCTAATCTTAGTATTCTCATTTTTAATACATTCTTCATATAGTTTACAAAATGCTTAAAATGCTTGAATATTTTGTTAACACATGGAAATTTCACTATTTGGAATACTATTCATTGCACCATTGACATTTGATCTTTAGTGAGAAAAGCATACTATAAATTTATATTAATCTTAGACTACGAACTGTTCTTCATATAAAATTTGAGGATTTTTTCCATGTTTACCAACTTTCGAAGATAATGAACTCAATCCACATGTTATAAATGGTGACAAACTCATAAAGTGCTCCATTGTGTTCGTTCTCACTTTCTTCGGACTCTTTTTGTTTCAACTAAATAGAAATTTGTGGTGGTGATAGTAATATTATGTTCTATGTATGGTCTATGATGTTGTTAATTATGAAGCAAAGACCAAGAATTTCACATGGACAATATATAACACATAATTGATCATTGTTTGTCTAATGGATTTTATTAGTTTTGAAACATATCCCTATGTCCTTTGATTTATTCTTTTCATTAAAATGCTAAGGATTTCCTTGATCTTAGTTAATATCCTTTCCTTTGAATGTTGGAAATTTTCCTTTATCTATTTTTAACGTAGTTAGTTTTCCACCACAAACTCTTATCCTTATGTCAAAACAATCTTCAACCTTATGGAATAATGATAATCTACTTGAAAGAAAGATATGTCTAGAAACTAAATTTCCTTCTAGATGTATCTATGTATTTTGTTGACATATATTAAAACCAAGTGTTACTCTAAGGTCCTTGATATTTGTTTTTTCTATATAGTATGGAAGGTGTTAGTGTACACTGACACTATCTAGTTTTTACTTTGGAGTAAGATTTCTCATATTTTGTATTAGTCTTCATAGCTTCCAAAACATAAATACTCCTCCCTAAGGGATTGAAAAATTCCATAAGTGGGTTTTGTCTCATGTGCTCTAGAATCATATCTAAAGTGTTGTGCATAGTAAGTAATCCATAATTTTTTCACATGGAAAGGAACATTATGAACAAGTTATAAACATAGAAATAATCCTTTAGCTAACCTCATATTCTCTCCAAATATTTTTTATATATGTTTCCTTCAAATCGTGGGATTCCAAAATTAACTTATACATTGAAGGGTTATGACTAGTTGCCATAACTATCTCCTTCAATGATTAAAGTCACAAAATGTTGTAAAGTGAAATAAACCATCATCTCATTCATATGTCTCTAACAAGGTTCCTCTAGAAACTTCTCGACATGTCCTTCTCCTTTGTTGTATTTATTTTTTTACACCACGTTAGATTGCTTATATTAATAAAAAAAAACTTCATTAGCCTAAATTAACATAAAGCTTATCTCACCATAATATTTAAAAAAAAAACATGCACTAAAAACAACTAGACTATATTGCTTATATTAATAAAAAAAAACTTCATTAGCCTAAATTAACATAAAGCTTATCTCACCATAATATTTAAAAAAAAAACATGCACTAAAAACAACTAGACTATATTATTATAGTAATACTAATTTAGATTACATTGAAAACTAAATGAAAACAACATTAGTTTAATACATAACTATAAAAAAGCTAACAAATTAATTTCTATTAATAAAACAATAAAAAAATATTATAGAAATATAGTAGCTAAAATAATAATAGATGTCTTTCCTATAGTAATGTGACTTTTAAGTTCCAAACTTAAAATGTAAAAACCGTAACAAAATACAAACCTGAAATACGATAATCTTATTTTAATATAAAATTATTATTGAGTGCGATATAGATTAAATGCCTTTGATATTATAATGTGACATTCAAATAAGAATTCAAAACTAAAAATGTAAAAACCGTATTAAAATAAAAACTTGAAATGCAATAATCTTATTTTTAATATAAAGTTACTATTGAATTAACATAAATTAAAAAATAAAACTTTATTAAAATCATAACCATTTTTATTATTATATATTTAAATATTCCGTGTTTTTTTTAATAAACACCGATCCTTAAAAGGAAATTAAAACCTTACCCCATCAAAACCATTTATACAATGAACATGAACACCAACCTAGTTCATTCTCATCCATAGATTTGATATTAAACGACTTTGACCATCTCATCCTTTGTTACATTTATCAACCATCACAAATAAGTGATAAAATGGTTTCGATTTCGTCCAGTCATATTTGCGAGCACTGAAATGTTTTTATTTCCATGTACTTTTCACCAATAATTTTTCACCAAATTCCAAAAAAAATTAACCATGCCAACAAAATTGTGACCTCTTTTGAGAATAATTTTAACACCTATACGAATCCCCGATTGGGGTGGTTAGTATGATGAGACGGGAATGCAGTACAAGGACGCGGGGTGGCAATTATGAGCCACCTTACAGTAGGAGATCACGGCAGGTGGATGACAAGGTAGGTAGACTGGACATGATGTTAAACTACAGCAGGAGGAATAATCTCAAGCACAGAGGTGGTGGAGGTGACGGCGGAACGGTGATGGGACAAGGACCAGGACGCACAAGGGAAGGCCGAGAAGGAATGGGCTATTATGGTGAGTGTAGGCAACAGAGAAAGGCAGTGCAGCAGAACAGAAGAGGGCGGCAGGTGAGCGGGAATGGATACGGGTGGAGGCATAAGGGCAAGCATGAAAGGACCATCCTCGAGGAGAACGAAGGAAGGAAAGAAAAGGTGATAGACGAAGCAGGAGAAATTACTTAGGATCGACCTTCGGGGCTGGGGATAACTCAGAGCAAGAACATTGAGGAAGGAATAAAGAGGACTGCAATGTCGGGGAACAGGGGAGGAAGACCTGCGCGAACAGAAGGCACCAAGCCCGAACAATGGGAAGAAGAGGAACAGACCCGGGCAAACATAGAGGAGATATCTAACCTGGAACGGGATAGGCAACAACAGGTAAGAAGAAGCGATAGAGGTAAAGGAAGAATTCTGGAGAATACAAGACAAGCAGCAGAGGATATAGGAGAAAGGAAAGTCAGGGACCGAGAAGAGGAAACCGACATGGGAGCACCAACCAGAGAATTAGGAAAGGGAAGCGGGGTGAGGGAATACAATGCAGGCAGAGCAGGACGAGGAAGGGGCCGTAGAGGGAGAAGAGGACGGTGGCAAGCCGGTCGTCAGGAACAGGGACGCACCAGAACAGCTGGAACCAAACGCGGAACGAAAACGATGAATCGCCAGGTGCGGTATGCTGAGAGGGCCTATTGCAAAGACACACATGCATACCTTAGGAGAATAATCCAGCATTTGGAAGAGGAGGTGACCCAGGAACAGTTAGAATCTGAGATGGAGGATAGGGAATACCTGTTACCAGACCTTGGAAATACCAGAGGTCGTATGTCCCTGTATAAACAGGCCTTACATGTGTATTGGGTCATGAAGCGTTTGTTAGCTAATGCTATGGAGCAGGTGCCATGGAGATGGTTGAATTAGCCCAAGGCATTCCTAATCTAAAGAAAGAGATAAACAAGCTTCAGATAACCATTATGATGCAAGATGGAAAGCTTGACGAGATACCACAGCAGCTAAAGAAGTTCCCTCAGGAGATTAAAGAGGAGGAGCATCAGCCGAGCACAATGGAAGAATGACTCTATCAAGATATGTCTATTTTTCTTTAGTTAGGAAGCTGAAAAGTATGCCACCCTCTGTTATTTTTCATAATGCAGCTAGTAAACAGTGTTAGTTTTTTTGAATGTTTAGTATATAAAGCATGGACAAACAGACTTGTTAAATTTTGTTTTTGGATGGCCATTAAGAACTTCAGATGGCCAACAAACCCGGTTTCCCTTCAGGGCAGGTTGAGGCCATCGTATGTATGCACTCGTTTTAACACGTTATAATAGAAATGGTTCCATCTTAGCTTACAAAAAAAAAAATTAACACCTATACGAAATGTCAAGGCACTTGGGACAACTCATTTTCGTTGGTCATTCATTCACCCTCAATAGTGTTCAAGATTGATAAGAAAAATTGAACCAACACATGGCATCTGAACTTTGGTTTTTAATTCTTTTGCAATCTGAACTTTGGTTTTGAAATCTTTTGTAAAATTGTGACCTCTTTTGATAATGATTTTAACACCCATACAAAATATTAAGGCATTTTCATTGGTCATTCATTTACTCTCTATATGCATGAAAGATTGATAAGTAAAATTGAACCAACACATGGCATCTAAACTTTGGTTTTTAAATCTTTTTCTTTTGTTGTAATTCTGAATTTTTTTTCCTGCATTGCATTTTCCTACTCACATGTAGAGTACACAGGGAAATTTTGATAGGATTAGAGGACACTAGGAAATTTTGATTTTTTTTAAATTTTTTGAATTGAAATAAAAATTTCCTTATATGGACAAATAGAAATTTTATCTTATTTAAAAATGTTTCCATAGAAACAAGTAGTATAATTTTGATATGAAGATTTTTAATATATATAGTGATTTGTATAAGGTTATAAAAGAAATATTAGAATATTTTAAAAACTATATATTTTAAATTGATTTACAATTAGTTTGTTTTTTAAAAATATTTAGCAACATTGTAATATAGAAATGTAAAAAAAGATTAACAAACATAAATATAATTTTTTTGTTATTTATAAATATAATTTTTTTTATATTCACCATAAATCAAAGGGAGTTTTGTAGTTGTCATTGGATCTTTTAATTGATGGACTATCTACTCTTCTATAAGCTTAATTTTGATTGAATTCTCTAAAACCATGTCATGGAAAGTTGTAGATAGAGTATTCTTTTGAAGATTAAGAGAAAGTTGTATATAGTATATTATTTTGAAGATTAAGAGACATAACATACATCATATTGTATTTCAAACCAAGGACATGAATATTTTTGTTTAATTGAATTAAAAAACTCATCAAATATTTTTTCTAAAATTTGTAGAGATATTAGCTTTCATTGTCTTTAAAAGTCACATAGAAGAAGATACTTCTATTTGATCGGACAAGATCCTCATGTCTTCTCAGTACTCTTGGAAGTTATTGCACATCCCTTTTCACCATGTTAACTAATCTTGCATAGTGAAGTTGATGTAAAAGACTAAACTAGCATTAGAAGTGTTATAAGCTTTGTTCAAAGAATGGAAATAGAAGTGTTATAAGGTTTTTTCAAATAATCAAAATTGTGAGTGAACCTTCTCTACACCAAAAATTCAGAACTAAGAAAATAAACAACGCAATTATTGTCCAAATAAATTGTTGTCTCTGACCGAGAAACCAAAACAATTTAGTATTGATAGGTCCTTAAACCATAGTCCAAGAACCTTTCCTCTGTAGCAATTAACACCTAGCCTTCATTTCAATTTTATAATTCATATCAAACCCTATCTTCACTAAAATTATTATGTGGGACTCTACCGAAAAGTAATGTAGTGATAAAATAACCAAGACAAAGGTAAATTGATAAAAAGGAATTGAAACTTACCTCCCTTTCAAACAACCCTACTCCCTAATCATGAGTGACTTTCAAGATAAAAACATTCCAAACTAAAGCACAAAGACTATTAGGCCGCCCAAAATCAAGATAATTACTTACTAGGTGGCTAAGAAAATCAATAAGCAAAGTAAAGTTGCATCTATTTGAAAGCCTTCACCAAGACAGTAGCCCAAAAATCTTGTACCAAGCAGTAAAAAAGGATTCAATAACCACGATTAGGGAGACTATTCAATTTCTACAAAAAGGATAACTTGTCCTCTACTAATCTATCTGAATGCCACTATGATGACCATTTTCTTCTTCATTAAGATCTCTTCTAAAGTGATAATAGTATATTTTATAGCGAATATTCCTTCTTTGAGTGTTGATATTATTTAATTCACTTCCTTCTAGAACAATTTTCCAACGCATTTAGGATCTGTCTTGCATTGCTTTGATGACTATCATAGATTCTCCATAAACATAAGTGACTAGCATTTTCTTCTTTTACCAGGATAAAACCATACAAAAGGGTATAAGCTTCTATATTTTTATTTAAAGCTTGACCAACATCCTAAGCGAAAGATACAACTATGATAGAAACTCCCCCTTCCTATCATCTTTTAGAATTAAAATATTCTCACAACATGTTGTAATAAAAGTTTACCAAACATATTTAATTTTATCATGATTGGAATCCTAACTGATCCAAAATAGATGAAAATTGAAGCTTAAATTCCCACCATAAATGGAAGGCAAGTGAATCTATTAAGAGGTGGCTACATTAAATCACATAAACATATTTACATGTTGCAGCAATCAACTTTGATTGTAATGTTATGAAACAAATTAAATTGAATTTAACTCTATATATATATATATATATATATTCAACAGTTTTGTACATTTCCTCTTAAAATGGTATCCAGATAAAAAAATAGCACAACTATATTAAGGATGATTGATATAAACCAGTAAATACTATATAATATAATCCATATAGCCTTTAATAAAATATACACTCTAACAAAGTGTTTTACAAAATGTAAATATTAAAATAAATCTTTCTATTCAAGATTTGCACCATCACATTGTGTTGGAAAACCCTAACATTTTTGCCTCTTAGCAACATCAAAGAACACCGAAATAGTTGTTCAAACAACATGGAACCAAAGATTAAAAATATTGCAACTTCACATGACTTCAGTAATAACATGCAAAAATTAGATATATAAATATGGTGCTTTTGATTACAAAATTACAATAATGGTGTGATGAATTATAATGGAGAAAAAATAATAAAAGAAAAACAAGAATATTAAATTTTTGTATTTAATATTATTTTTCTATTCCTAAAGGCAATAAAACAATATTTTAAATATAATAAAATATTTATTAAACCATAACCTTTCATTAATTATTATTAAAAAATAATATATATTTTGGAACCTATGTTATTTTTAAACATCATCTATTGCTATAGATATCATAGCAATAGCAATCGAAGCAAAATTCCTTATCGTTCAGAATCTTTTTTCTTCTGAACTTTCAATTTTACATGTGATGAACATGCAAGAATGTGGGGTAAACTTGTTTTTTTGTCTTATCAAACCTTATGTGTTACATCAGCATCTACGTTATTCTATATATGGATTCATTCACATGGATTCCTTTAGAAAAATTGGCACTGAACTTGATGTGCCACCCTGTACAATTAAACTCGGAAATTGTGAAATCCAACCTTGCTGATTAACGGTACCATAATTAATGAACTAATCTAATGAGAAGTAACCACAGGTGAGGACAACCGTTTTGTCTTTCTCTATGTATGTCCCAAATTGAACCAACACAGAGGTGTGTGTCCGGTTTGCTTTTGTTGTACTTCTGCCCATTATATTTTACTATGTTTTTATCTTGATACCTGTGCCTTTCGACAAAATAAAAGATAAGGCATCCTCCTTAAAAGCTCAGCTCCACATAGACTTAATTTTTATCCGTAAATTTCATAGATTCCCCTTTCTTATTAAAAAAATAATAATAATCAGCGAGCCTTCACTATCTTCATTGTCTGTGGGTCTGGAACAAACGCCAGTGAATCCAACGATTCATACAGTATAATATCATTAGCACAGTTAATTACTTCGTAGTTCATAGATATTGATAGCATAATTAGTTAATTTGTTGTCGATGAATGTTGATAGAAAATGACCGAAAGGTTTTATAATTAAATAGTTTTTATTTCTTTGTAAACTCGAATTTTCGTCTAAGAATGTAATGATTTGTGACTGATGATGAATGTAAATAAGTAATATTTAGCGTTATCATAATGGTATAAAAGGCCACTTTTAGGAGTAAAAAATGTTATCACTATCCAAAGAAAGAGTCCATTACTACCAAATTAAATTTTTATAAATATCAAAATTTTTGTTCAATCTCTAATATCTATATAATTATACTTCTTATAAATATTATTTTTTTTTTTGTTAAAATTTATAATATTTTCTTTCCATTTTATTTATTTTTTATTTATGGTTAGACTAATAAATTAATATGATATTTCACTCTTTTCTTTCCTAAATCTCTCTTAGATAGATATATTTGCCATTTTATGCTTAAATTACTTTGCCCTGGTATTAAATATAACTGGGAAAAAAATAAATAGAAGAAAATTATAATTTTGTTATATATAAAATTAATTTTGATATGCTATTTTATTTATTTTGAATTTACTAGTATGTGGCAGTAAAAACAATGTCACCTTCAACTGTTTGCTTGTTTGCTTCTGTGCCATCACCTTCAACTGTTTGCTTGTTTGCTTCTGTGCCATCTTCACTTGGAGCAGATCACAAGTAGTTGAGGTATTCCTCTGGTTATTTGCGAGCAATGATAGAGCAAGCGACGTGAGTGGCGAGGGATGAAACTGGGCTAGTACCTTAATGGAAGGTAGGAAAACACAAATGCGTGAAAAGGGAGACTACAATTGGAAAGAAAATGCATCAAATCATTTTTTTTTTGAGGAAAGAGCTGTCTTCCACGATTGAGAACGGAATCAAGATTTAAAAAGCCGTGGCATTTTTTCTAGCTCTAAAAAATAGTGTCGAGGCATGCTGTTCAGCTTGTTTTTTAAACAAAATTTAAGCTCTGCAAGAAAATTTAAACGGAACTTCAAATGGTTTTGCTATCTGAATAGCTTTGTAAATATTTAAATACTTATTTTAGTTTTTAAATATTCAATTTTGTAAATACTTTAATATTAAATATTTATTTTAATTGTTAAGTATTTAATTTTGTAAATATTTTAATATTTATTTTAATTTTTAAATATTTAATGTAGTATTTAAATCGGTTATATTAGAAAAGAATATCATGAAAAAAATTATAGATTTCCATGATAACGTTTTTCCCATATTCTATTAATTGTATTGTTTTGTTTTGTTTTATTTTTATAATTTTATATAGTGAAAATGTTTACAGATAAGACATTACAACATTTATTCAATATTGGATTAGAGGCACAATCACATTATATATTAATTTTGTAATCAATTCTTTTGGCTTTAGATGTGTTTAAATAGAATGTAAGAAATATTTCTATTATCTTAAATCTTACTCTCTCATGCATTAAAAAAATTAAAAAAATCTGATAACCTTTCTATTTAAATATCAATGGTATAACTATGTTGGTAGTCTTTTCTATTTTAGAATAAGGTGTCCAAACATTTAATTTACTTATGAATAATGATTAGCTGGATGGTAGGGATTTAACCCTCATAAAATATGATAGAATTTTTTTAATAGTGTATAAAAATTGAATATTTCCAAAGTAGTTATGCATTTGTTTTCCCTTTTAATTAAATTCATTAATTAAAAAAATGACAAATGAACAAGTGTCATATGAAATCATTTATAATTTTGTTGGCAAGCGGTATTGACAATCCATGGTATTGTAAAAAAAATCTATTTACAAATTAAGAATCTTCATGATGAAGTGAGAGTGAATCTCCATGGTTAAGAATCTTGTTACATGTTTTTTTAAATGTATATATGTTTAACTTATATGTTAATTATTTTCTTTTTTCTTCTAAGCAACACTACCTACTTTTGTATTAATATTTACAGCTGAAACTTTACATTCGAGATTTCTTGCTGCCCATGTCCGTGTGTGGCTCCATGGGCAGCTGTGACATAGTCCCAAAACCCATTACATCTCTGTAAAACCCACCAACAAAAGGTGCCTAAACATCTCTGTAAAAACCACCAACAAAAAGTCTCTAAACATCTCTGTGAAACCCACGCAGGGGCAGAGTTTGCCAATTGGATACAGGGCATGTGGTTATGGCCCAAACCAAAAAAACTACTATCCGTAACGGAAGAGAAAACAAGTGACAGCGGTAGACACATAAAACCCGGAAACATCATTGAACAGAAAATACTAGAAAGACACAAGACAACAGGAGAGATAACAGAACCGACCACGATCCCACACGCGTCCAGGCAGAATGCGGGAGAGCCACCTGGGCCTAGTCCTCGGTCGCGTCTTCCTCCGGCTCGTCCTCTGGCTCAGCCTCACGAATCCAAGCCCAACCATGTCCTTCTGGTAAGCCGTCCATGAAGGCCGGCAATTCAGGTTCGCGCAAATGGCTGGATGGGTGGTCGTGCTCCCGCGGTGCAGCATCCCTTGAGCTTGAAGCCTCACCCATTGGCCTCTTACCTTTGTCAACAACCCGACAATCTTCCGCCAGAGCCTGAGGCAATCTTCCTTCTTGCTCCAGGGGAATTCCCCCTTCGTTATCCAAGGGATTTTCCATTGCAGGTGGCCGAGGCAAGCCATCCTCATTCTCCTCCGGGATCCTGGTGAATAAGACAGATATGTGGGCATTGATACCCAAATTTTCTCTGGAATTGCCCAGTGTGAAGATGACAGAGCCAAACGCAGGTAGCCTTGGCTCGCCATTGTTGGACCCTCCAGCTTCCACAAATTGGCTAGCCTGCACCTGAGGAGCTCCCACACGTCGATGGCAGTAAACACAGCAGCAATGGTGATGTAAGTCAGCTGCAGGCCCGCGAGAGGATCTGGCTCGCCCTGAGCCTCGGCCTCTACGACATGGCATTCTCTCCCGCACCATTCTTCCAGTAACCTCTTCCTCAGACGGAGTTCCCTTCCAATTCGGCTCAGGGTAGCAAACAAATGAATGCAGGCATGAACCAGGGAGGACCAGCAGTCGGCCAGCCTCCCCCAATTCCACAATAACCCCGGAATTTGCAGAATGCAGAGCATGAACACCATAGCTTTGGGTATCAACTGCCCCCAAATCGCATTTCTTATCGACCCCTTCATTCCTTCGAATTTCTCCCGCATTGAATGCGGCCATCAACCTCAGCTATGGTCCCTGCGCCTTCATAAAGGCTGGTGTGCTGCATTGCTTGGCGATGGGAGGTGGCGGCGAGGAGCCTTAAAGAACTCCGTCCGTCGCGTGTCCTATCGGCCGTGGCAAGTGGCCCTTCCTGGCTATGCGAGGTGGCACCCGCATCCGGGGATATGTTAATTATTTTCATTTTTAGTAATAATATTATTTATCTTAAATAAAGTTATAATTTGGTTAATTCATGTGATTTAATTAGATTTATGATGAAGTAAGTGTATTGATGCTTATTATGTATTGATATCCATCAACATTTACAAGCCTTTTAATTATATGGTTGAACTAGTTGTGCCAAAAAGCATTGTAATCTTTTTTGTGCTCAATATTGAGTTGACGTATATCCCTTTCAAGAAAATATATATACTATAAATAAAAAAGTGTGGCATCTAGTAAAATTATATATATATATATAGATTATCGGTTCAATAAAAAACATTATAAAAATGAGTAATATCACTCTCACATTTCTATTTATTCTCATTCATAATATTACAATCTAACTATGAAGGAGATGAAGTAAAAATATTTCACTCCTACTTTAGAAGTCATTATAAGTAAAATATTTCACTATAAAAAGTTAAGCTTGACGTGTATTTAAAAATATATTAATAATAGAATAACATTTTAATATAGAAAATGTGGTTAATAAATAAATTATTTCAAAACCCATCATAAGAAAAAAATAAGCTCTTTTATCTAAGACATTTTACTATAATTTCGGCCCTTTTTTGTTTAAAATCTAAAAAATATTTGTTGGAATTACAAATTTAAGTTGTGTAGTCTATTAATACAGTACTTAAGGATACTTTCAAGTCATTTTATCCATTTATTCATTCAACATTGCAATTTAAAATGAAAATTTACACATGGCCTGTGTGTGTTATAATTTGGTGCTTCCAAAGTCTATGGGGCCTAGGGCTTTCATAATATGGAGAAAATTGGCCTACTACTTGAAGTCAAGAGTTATTTTTGTATGTTTTTTAACAATAGTCTAATGCTTTTTCACAATATTCTATAGACTTTGGTAAGAAGGGTGAAATATTTGAAATCCATATTGATTGTGGATTTGGTAGGCAAGAGCCAAAAGTTACTAGAGGAGATCCTATGATTTGGTGGAATTTGGTAAGTGGTCTCCAAGATTGGGAGAAATGGATTTTGTGGAAAATTGGCAACGAGGCTAATTTTCTTCTTGGTTGTAATCCATGGATAGGATGCAATGGTCACCATAAACTCTTTGATATGCTAGTGGAGTCTTAAAATTATTCAGATTATATTATTATCACAAATGTTTCTAGGTAAGTAGACGCAACTTCAAATATTCAAGAGTGGCTGTCAACACAACATTTCGGTCTTTCTCGTGTTTATGCAAGTGATTGGAGCTTTTCTAAGAATAAACAAAGTGGAATTATAATAGCTAGATTTGGATATGATGCACTGACTCAACACAATCCTCTGGCTTCTCCAAAATGATAGCACAAATTAGCGTGGAAGGGACAAGTACCCCTTAAATGTAGGTTGTTCCTTTGATTGTTGTCTGAAGGAAAAATATTATTATTAAGTGGGGATGGGCAGGACCTAGATTTAATCTTCTATATACAACTAATCAGATTTAATGTTCTATATAGAACTAATCAGGAGTGTATTGATCATTTATTTATTCACTGTCCTTTTTTAATTTCTATATATAATACAATTTTCTCTTGTTTTAACCTTGATGCCTAGTGGAATGGAGGTTTGGTTGAAGAGTGTCCCTAGACTCACAATTAAAGGTTTATTTTTTCTATTCCTTCTGATCTTTGTAGTATGGAGAACCTGACTAGGGTGAAGTTGTTGTATATTTGAAGACTCTGTGGTTTTCTCTAAAATTATTGCTCATAATGCAAGATCATCTTATCTTGGGCAAGTGAAACTATTGAAAGCGAAGAAGATCAAACTTATCAAAGATGTGGAGTTGTCGACTAGTATAGTATGATGATTCTGACATGGAGCCACTCATACATAACATGTGCGTATAGCCATTTTCTTCTTCTAGAATCCGATAATCAAATGCAAACTAGGATTGGCTAAGGCACAAATTTTATAGCTAAAATCCTTACTATGTGGTGTGCCATGAGGATTTCCCTTTGGAAGCAAGTAAAAGTATTCAAATTGTATGGGGATTCAAAAGTCCTTGTGGATTGGTTCAGTGGGAGAGCTCACTTAAGGGTCCTTTATTTATAATTGGGGGAGAGGAAAATCCGCCATCTATAGGATTAGTATGATGATGCTAGTTCTTCATACATTTAGTGAAAGCAATGTGTTTATCCAAAGAAGCTATGCTATTAAATGTTGAGTTAGTTTACGTCTCAGATGTGTCTAATGGTCGTGTTGTTTTTTTTTCCCTTTAATATGTTTGATGCTATTGAAATAGTATTTAGTTAAGTTTCAAAATATGTTTGGGGTCTAAGATATATATTTATCTTTTTTTTTTAGTCCACTTCTTTAAATGATCAAATAAGCAATTATGCAACCAAGGAATTGTACTTTTTAATATTCCTATAAAATATCAAAAATTTGTATTTTCTTTTCTTTTAAATATCCAAGAATTAAATCTATTTGAGATTCAAACAACTTTTTAAGCTATACATTTTAAAAGAGATTTGTATATCAAAAATAATTGATATTTCTTGACACTTATTAAATCAATGATTATAATGTATCTATATTAGTTTATATAACACTCGGAATCTATAATGCCAGCATAGAATGAAACTCTCAACCAACCACATATATTTTGACAAAAAAAAACTTAAACTTTAATTTTATTATTGAAATCCTACCTACAAACGAAAATATTTTCAGATTATTAAATCCGAACCATGCATGCATTTTATTTTTATTTTTTTCAAATAACATTTCTAAAATTCCTACTATTATTCCAAAATGGATTAGTTTCGATTATGGCTATTTAAGAATTCTTAACCAGCGCAGTAAAAGAAAATTGTCAACTCAAATGGAAATATTTAGGTGAATTTCCTTCAATGGAAGGCCGGCTACAATAATTCACAAAACAATACTTGCAAATTGTGACGACAACTTCTAAACATAATATAAATATATTTTATGATAAGATTGTGCGGATTTGTTAAATCTTTATGGTAACGTTCTGCCAAGTCAAAAGAAACATACTTGAAGCATACTATTATTGAAACACGTCATGATTATGTCCCATGGTGCACCTATAATTATTTCGCAGATTTCATATTGAACTTTCACAGAAAAAACCGGGCCACTGTTATCGGTTGAAACTCTCTTTTTAATTTTTAAACATTGTACTATTGGAATCCGATGAGCACTGTTTATAATCAACCAAATTGTCGCTTCCTTAAATATCTGGTTACGAAACTTCTTTCAACTCTGTTTTTTTACTCTCTGATGTTACGATTATTTTTTTTTGTCTTCCTCGTGTGATGTTACGATCTCCTGAAACCTTATCCACGCTGTAGGATTACCAGAAGAATCCCGGATTAAGGACGGCCATTCGGCACATCTAGAAACGAATCTCTGGGCGTCGGCTGCCTATTGGATGGCACTTAATGGAACCGTATGGATTATCCTTAACGTCCGTTCATCATAGCACTACATTATAACACAATGAATTATTCTCTATTATTCTCTATAACCAAACCTTAGTTTAGGACTCTGTTCCTGTTTCCTAGGATTCTGTTCAACTTCCCTAAATGTGCATTTCCTGTATATATTTTCATCTGTTCAACTTCCCTAAATGTGCATTTCATGTATATATTTCTCATGTAATCAATTGTAAGGCAGAGTGTGTTTTGTAGAGGCAGTCTTATAGGTGGTGTTTCACACTTGTAAGCTGCTCAAGTGATTTAATAAACTTTGATTCATATTTTGACATGGTATCGAAGCTACAGGGTCGAGGACACCTTTAACCCTGAACCGACGCGTTTTAGGCGAGATCAGCGCAGAATTTGGCGTGATAGTCGTGCCAATTCACTTCTGACCTTACACGATTTTTTGTTTGAAGAACGGCGTGAGTGAGCCATTCTTGAAGTGCGTCAACCATCTACAATGAAAAGGCTGTCGTGGATTTCGAGTTGAATACAGTTTCCGCCAAGTTGAATCTAGTTTCTGGAGGAGGATGCAGGAGGTTGCCATACTCAGTGCAGCGTGGGAGCTCCTGAAATGGTCAATCAAAGATTGCATTATTCTCCATATCCGTGATTGCAAGACTGCACCAGAGATCTGGAAGATGCTCAAGGATCTCTGTGAGTTCAGGAACAACAATCGATTGTTGCTGTTGAAGAGCAAGATTCTCTCCATCAAGATGGAGGAGAATGAGACAGTTGTAGCATTTATTTCGCGGATCAAGGAGCTCAAGAACAAGCTGGGTGATATCGGTGAAGCTGTGTTAGATACAGATTCGGTCGCGATTACCATGAAAGGCATGACTGATGAGTATCAAATGTTCATCATTGGCTTGAATGCAAGAGAAAAAGCCCTCGTGTTTAAAGAATTGTCAGGGATCCTCATGTAAGAGGAGGAAAGGTCGTTGACTCATAAACCTCAGAGTTCAGATCTGGCGTTGATGGTGGAGAAGAAGCCCTTCAGAGGAAAGCCAAATGCAGCACAAAAGAGCAGTGCAACCCCACAGAGAAAGATGCCCCCACCTCAAGGTACGTCTTTCAATAGAAATGAATCTGCGACCAAATGTTTTTATTGTGGTAGAACCGACCATATAGCGAGATATTGCATGAAGAAGAAGTTTGATGAAGGCTGAAAGAGACATAAGCAATATACAGGTCATTTTGCTGATGAGGAACAGATTCAGAACATCAACAAATACCTTGTTTGTGGACTCAGGTGCATCCATCCACATGACAGGAAACAGACAGTGGTTTGAAGACTTCAAAGAGACCAACAGTGAAGCAAACATCTATCTTGGTGATGATAGAGGGTACCAATTAAAGGTTATGGTAATATTCCTATTGTTTTTCTTGATGGAAATATTAGACATATCCATAATGTAATGTATGTACCAAGGATAAAAAAGGAACCTGATCTTCATTTCTAGTATAACAGATCAGAATCTCAAGGTAGAGTTTTATAAATCATATTGTGTCATTAAAGACCTTATGGATTGTATGACACCTATTGCATTAGGTATTCGTTTGGGAGGATTATACAAGCTAAATGTCAAAAGCACACCACATTAGACATTGATATCATCTGCCATGACTACAGTGGACTTATGGCATTAGAGGTTCAGCCATATCAATGATCTGCTCCTTTTACAGAAAAGAAGTATGGTCAAAGGTCTTCCCGTTTTAAAATGTATTCATATTGATCGTGATCAATGTGCACTAGGAAAGTTGCACAGAGTTGAATTTCCTACGAATCTTGATAGAAAGAATAGAGATATACTCGAGCTAGTAAACACATATCTATGCGGGCCTGTGCAGACAAGATCATTAGGAAGTTCATACTATTTTTTACTGTTTATTGATGATTGTACTAGATTTACTTGGGTGCATTTCCTCAGGAAAAAGAGCCACACTTTTGAATACTTCAAGGAGTTTAGAAGTATGGTTGAAAAGCAAACAGGTAAAAGCATCAGGATTCTCTGTTCGAATCAAGGGGGAGAGTACAAGAAAGCTTGTGTCCTCAAATTCTACAAAGATAACGGGATACAACAACAAAAATTTATAGTACCCCACACTCCTCAACAGAATGGGGTTGCAAAGAAGGAAAATAGAACCCTCATGGGGTGTGCTCGCAGTATGTTAAAAGGTAAGAATCTTTTAAATGGGTTTTGTGTTGAAGCAGTGAATACTGCAGTATATTTTAAGAATAGGAGTCCAACAATAAGTCTAGATTTCAAAACTCCTTTTGAAGCTTTATTTGGTTATAAGCCCACAATTAAGCATTTGAGAGTTTTTGGCAGTAAATCATTTGCCCATGTCCGAAAGGAAAATAGAAAGAAGCTAGATTCAAAAGCCATAGAAAGAAACTAGATTCCAAGGCCATCAAATAGTTTTTATTTCTTTGAAAACTCGAATTTACGTCTAAAAATGTAATGATTTGTGATTGATGAATGTAAATAAGCAATATTTAACATTATCATAATAGTATAAAAGGCCATTATTAGTAGTAAACAATGCTATTACTATCCAAAGAAAATGTCCACCACTACCAAATTAATTTTTTATAAATATCAAAATTTTTGTTCAATCTCTAATATCTATATAATTATAATTCTTGTAAATATTATTTTTTTTGGTTCAATCCCCCCACATATATATATATATTTATATATATATTATTAATTATTAATTAGATCTATTTTTTATTAAATAATTTAGATCTATTCTTATCAAAGTATCAAGAATGTCAACTTTTTTTTTATTTGCAAATGATTTTTAGAGTGTTAATATACTCCGAATTAAAATAAAGTACTTCTTGTTACAATTTATAATATATATTTTCCTGTCCATTTTGTTTATTTTTTATTTCATCTTTAGACTAATAAATTAATACGGTATTTCATTCTTTTCTTCCATAAATCTCTCTAAATATATATATTTTCCATTTTATACTTAAATTACTTTCGCCCGTATTAAATATAGCTGAAAAAAAATTAAAACAAATGAACTAATGGGGAGATAAAATAAATAATTCTGTTATATATAATTAATTTTAATATGCTATATTTTTTTTGAATTTACTTGTTTATGACAGTAAAAACAATGTCACCGTCAACTGTTTGCTTGTTTTCTTCTGTGCCACCTTCCTCTGGCTAAATGTGGGCTAGTACCTCATGAAAGGTAAGAAAACACACATCCGTGAAAAGGGAGACTACAATTGGAAAGAAAATGAATCAAATCATAACTTGTTTATGACAATAAAAACAATGTCACCATCAACTGTTTGCTTGTTTTCTTCTGTGCCATCTTACTCTTGCTAAATGTGGGCTAGTACCTCATGAAAGGTAGGAAAACACACATGCGTGAAAAGGGAGACTACAATTTGAAAGAAAATGAATCAAATCATATTGGACAAAAAATGGTTTGAGGAAAGAGCCGTCATCCATAGTTGAGAACGGAATCAAGATTCAGAAAGGCGTGGCATTTTTGCTAGCACTAAAAAATAGTGTCGAGCCTCATGAAAGGCATGCTATTCAGCTTGTGTTTTCAACAAAATTTAAGCTTTTAAATAAGCTATATCAGAAAAGAATATTATAAAAAAATTATGGATATTTTTGACAACATTTTTTTATACTTAATGCAATTATTAATTTTATTGTTTTATTTTATTTTATTTTTATAATTTTATATAGCGAAAATGTTTATATAACATGAAAAGATAGAGTATTACAACATTTATTCAATATTGGATTCGAGACACAATCACATTATATATTAATTTTCGAATTGATCCCTTTTGGCTTTAGATGTCTTTAAATATAATGTTAAAAATATTTTTATTATCTTAAATCCTACTCTCTCATGTATTAAAAAAATTTAAAAATTCTAATAACCTATCTATTTAAATATCAATAGCATAACTATATAAATTAAATGACTAATCAGCCTCAATAGCAACCAAGACACTTACCTCCTATTTAGATATGTTGGTAGCTATTTCTATTCTAGAATAAGGTGTCTAAACTTTTAATTTACTTATGAATAATGATTAGGTGGATGGTAGGGATTTACCCCTCATAAAATATGATAGAATCTTTTTAATAGTATACATAAATAGAATATTTCCAAAGTAGTTAGGCATTTCTTTTCCATTTTAATTAAATTCATTAATTAAAAAAATGACAAATAAGCAAGTGTCATATGAAATCATTTACAATTTTTTTGGCTCGTAGTATTGGCAATCCATGGTATTGGCCCATGGTATTGTAAAAAAATCTATTTACAAATTAATAATCTCCATGATGAAGTGAGGGTGAATCTCCATGGTTAAGAATCTTGTTAAATGCTTTTTTAAATATATATATATATATATATATGTTTAACTTATATGTTAATTCTTTTTATTTCTAATGATAATATTATTTATCTTAATTATATTAAATAAAGTTATAATTTAGTTAATTCATGTGATTATTTTAGAGTTATGATGAAGTAAGTGTTTTGATGCTTATTATGGATTGATGTCCATCAACATCTACGAGCCTTTTAATTTATATGGTTGTACTAATTGGGCCAAGAAGCATTGTAATATTTGTGTGCTCAATATTGGGTTCACATGTATCCCTTTTAAATATATATATATACTATAAATAAAAATATGGGGCGTCTAGTAAAATTATATATATGTGATAGGTTCAATAAAAAACATTATAAAACATCAATAGTATCACTCTCAAATTTCTATTTATTCTCTTTGATAATATTACAATCTAAGTATGAAGGAGATGAAGAAAAAATATTTCACTCTCACTTTGGAAGTAATTATAAGTAAAACATTTCACTACAAAAAGTTAAGCTTGATGTGTATTTAAAATATATTAATAACAAAATAGCATTTTAACATGGAAAATGCGGTTAATAAATAAAATATTTCAAAGCCCATAATAAGAAAAAAAGGATTCTTTCACCTAAGACATTTTACTCTAATTTAGGCATTTTTCTGTTTAAAATCTAACAGTGATTTGTACAAAAAACCCATTCTAATATCTCTGTTCTTAATTGATATTTGATTGTATAGTTCTAATATCTCTGAGTAGTTCTAAATTCAGACCCAAGGTTCAACTCCAATTCTTCCCAAGGTTTAGTTTATTCTCGGCATGGTCAAACTGGCATTGGGGGGCAATATCAAACTTCACAACCGATACCCCAACAACCTTGGCAGCCATAGTATCCACACCCTCCTTTTTAGAATGTCCAACCTCAGTATGGGCCTGCTCTTCAAGCTCAACTTGGGCAAGGACAATATCAAGCATATCAGGGTCCTTTGTATCAAGCCCAACCTGGTTACGGACAAATGCAAGGTCAACCTAGTTTTAATCCATATACTAGATATGTCCCACTACTTTATCAAGGATATCCGCCTTATGCGGGTATGCAAAGGCCTATGGCACAGGCAATTCCATCCTATCCTGGATGTGCTCAACTTGATCTGAATTGGCAGTTTCCATTTGTGGCAACCCTAGAATTATCGGATTTAAATCGGCTCAAAAATGATCCCATTTTGTATTCACCTTTGTGGCCGGTAATTCCTCATAAGTTGCCTTCCAATATTCCAAAGTTTAGTGGAAATCCTAGAGAAGACCCGTCAAATCATGTTATGACTTATCATTTATGGTGTTCTTCAAACTCCTTGAATGATGATTCGGTAAGACTTTGTCTTTTCCAAAGAACGCTCATTGGTTTGGCTGCTAAGTGGTATATTGAATTTCCGAGAGCTTCTTTTAATAATTTCACCCATTTAGCCACTACCTTTTTGACCCACTTCCAGTTACCCATTAGATATGAAACTGGAATGGAACTTTCAACCAACTTTAAGCAATCGACTTCTACTCACATATCAGATCATATTCATGAGTGGCATCGTCATCGTCACATGGTTAAAACCTATGTTCCTAATCAACTTTTAGCTGAGTGGTTCATTAAGTCCTTATTGCCATCTATCACTGAGGATGTGGCTAAAGGTGGAGTTTTTATAGAAGAGAAAGTGATTGCTCATGACCAATACTTAGATTTAATTTACACGCAATTTGACATGCTCTATGACAAAATTCCACATGCACCGCACCTAAATCAATCCATTCCACCTCCATCATCGAATAGGGACTCTCATGCCAGAGATGGTGTGATCAGTTCCTTGAGCACGCAAATGGCAAGTAAACCATCTGGTCAATCACTTACTAAAAATAAAACTATAAATGCACCTGAGGTTCCTACTTCTGAGATTAATTCCATGTCATCTAGCAAAGGTAAAAGTCAAAAGAAACCAAAAACCAAGAAGAAAGGGAAGAATAAAAAGAAAACAAAAGACCCTCCTCAAGAGAAATCATCTAATTCCCCTACTTCGGTAAAGAAACCTCATTATCCATGTCTAATATGTGATAACGAGCATTTTATAAGGGATTTCCCTCACCGCTCGGAAGTTTCTAAATTGTTAAATGCTTCTACCACATCAGCAGTGTTGACAGATCCATTTTCAAACCCAGAAACCAATATGGTTGTAACTGAAAATTCTTCCACATCCCAAGTATTAATGTTATCCATTGTAAAACCTAAAGATGAAGTTTTGGTTCAGACACGTAATAAATATTATGGTAATCCACCATCGTCGTCAAATAATCAGGCCATTGATCAACCTGGTTCTTTGACTTCGACCGCATCAGAAAATATTCCACTACCCATTGCACCAGAATTAACAATAAAGCCACCTAAGGGAGTTGTGCATAAATCAACATTTAACCCTCGAGCTCGAGCTGCTCAAAATTATAATATAGTAGAAGATCTTGCTCAGTCTCCTTCTACTATGTCAACGCTTGAGGTATTGTAGAATTGCCCCTCCCAGAAGCAGGCTTTACTGTCAGTAATAGGTGGAATAGATCCAACGGATTCTAATCTTGTGGTTTTTAATCACTCAGGATATACACCACAATTACCAGCTCAATTAGCTTTTCTAATTCAAGTTAAAGCTCTCAACAAAAATATTCATCGAACCATCATAGATGAGGGAGCTTCTACCTGTATTATGTCAATGAGCTGCTGGAAAACACTGGGGTCACCTACGTTGTCAAGATCACCAACCACATTGAAGGCTTTTGATGGAAGAACTTATACTTCATGTGGGATTTTGAATAACTTTCAAGTAGAACTAGGGGGAAAAACGGTAACTGTTGAGATTGAGGTGGTTGACGGACCCCTTGATTACAACATTTTACTGGGATGACTGTTACACAGTAATTTGTCACCATCCCTGTTACTCCTCTTGTCGTACTTTGGAGGACTCATCCCGGGAGTTATAAGAAGCGACAAAGTCTAAAAACACTTGCATTATGTTCCCCTGAGTATGTACTTCATGTTCCCTGAAGACACCTTCTACAGATTATCCCTGAAAAATGCTCTTTTTCCATTGGCCCAGGTTCACATTATCTTACTCGCGCCAACCATGGAGATCCTCAAAAGAGGGCACGACCATTGGCGCTCTGTCTTAGAGCAACAGTCGCGCCAACCAAGTTTGGTCATGCTTTTTTCCTTAACGCACGCCCGACTGTTGTTTCCTTCATTACATGGAGCTTTTTGAGGATAAAAAATCAGTCTTATGTCGAGTTCTATCCTATCTCCATCTTTAATGGCTTTTGGGGATAATGTTAATCCAGAATAGGTGTCCCGGTTCATCGTATCCTCCTCCCTTCTTCATCTATATAAGCTTGTCCTTATGCATTTGACAAGCTAGTCATGGAGTGCTAGATGTTGAGTTCTTGAGTTCTTGGAGGAATGCTAGTTGTGGGTTATCATGAGTGATAATGAAGCATAGAGAGGTTATGCTACCGGAGAGGAGATACATTGCAAGACACATATAGTTGCTCGCCCAGCCAGGAGAGGTTCAACGTCAGAACCTTGGTTGTAACTTTTCCTGTTTATTATTAATTAATGAGCGACTGCTATTATAGTTCCAATCTCATTGTCTATTATGGTGATGTGTTGATTTATTTCCTTTCTGACTGAAATATAGTTGTGCCTTTGTAGATTTTATGTTGGTATCTGTCTCTTCCTTTGCATGTGCAGGTGTTCGTTTATGATCTGCTGGAGCGAGGGAGCGGGAATATCAACTCTGCTTCAACCATAGCGTTGGATTCCAGGTTGGTCTTCTTAATTCACCTTTGATGCATAACTAGGAACTTGCGTAGCAGCGTGGTTTGATTGTGGCTAGTTCTGTTTTAGGCTAGTGGGATCGCCTCTGTCCGCAGAGGGGATTTACCTATCCAACAATTTGGCGACTCCACTGGGGAGAAGCTATTTGGCGTTTGTCTTGCATGTTCATTTTCTTCTGCTTGCTTGAGTGAATGAGCTTCCTGGGTCAGTTTTGAGTTTATTCTTTACTGTTTGACCCATCTGAGCACTGTCAACCCGACCTGAGGTCGTATCATTTATTTTTCTAGCCGGCAAGCTTAATTGGCGTGGTTATTACTCTGACAGTCGCGCCAGTTGGCGCATTTTGCTCAAAAGCAACTAGCGCCAATCCTGTAGTAGCGCAAGTTGTAGGCTGACAGTCGCGCCAGCCCTGTAAATTTTGCCTGTGTGTGGGTGGAAAGCTCTTTCAGCCTCTTTTTATATCTCTTACAGCCTCTAAAAGTGTGTTGAACCTCTGTTTGACTGGTCTTAGCCTTTATCCTTCAGTTGTTTGCTTATTTCTATTGATTTTCACCTCAGCCCTAGAACATCTAGTGACTTTGCATGTCTAGCCTTCTGTGGGAAGTTTCGGTCTTTTGATTATCCAGTCAGCTTGTTGGTTGTGTCCTGCACCTATCCACTGATTTGTCAAAGCTTGATCTTCTATACTCTGAGTGATTCACTTCTAGCCTCTTTGAATTGACTTCATTTGAACTTAGATTACATGGTTCATTGAAAGTCTTTGTGTTTTTCCTTGCTTGCATAGTTCATTTTGGTGTTTCAGAGTTGGTTCTATTTTATTGAGTGAACTTGAATTGTGCATATCTCTTAAGATTTGTTTAAATGCCTCATGCCATCTTAAAGGAAAGAAAAACAAAATATCTTTTGCATCATATTAGTTAGCGTTTATTGTTATTTGTTGCTATTAAAAAGAAAAAGAAAAAATTTCATTTCTTGTTATTAGCTGCATTAGGATCTTTGTTGTTTGTTGAGTGATCATTTCATTTGTGAAAAGATCTCAACCCTCCTGTATATAGAATTCATCGAATCAAATGATATAATTTTGGCATATAGTTTGCATTTAAGAAGTTTCTGATATATCACATACGGTAGGACCAAAAAACTGAAACATAATCGAAGATAAACTTTAAAATAAACTCAATGAACATAACAACGCATTGGAACATAACGCGAATACTATAGAGGTCTAGGTTAGAGACGTGTTCCGGCGTCTTTAAACCTGGTAGTATATCGTCGAGTGGTTGGGTGATCCCTCCACGGTGAAACGATAGGTGCCAATATGGACTGTGCTCCCACGTACCGTCGTGTATATATTGGGAGACCCCTATAGGAATAAAGCCTTTATCCATAGGAAGCCGTGTCAGCCGCCCTACGATTCGCAATGCAGTGAACACAACATTCACGAAGATCGACCACCCGTACCCTAAAAAGTATTCTGTGGTTTTGCGAAAAGTTTGGCACACCCTCTACCTAGAATTCCAGAGCAGTCACTTTTGATCCTTTTCGGACTCCCTAAAAGAAAAGGTGCCTATGAGCGTCTTGTCACTTCGTGCTCATTAAATATTTGAAGGAGACTAGAGTCATCTTTTATCCTTTTCTCGACTCTTAAAAAATGAAAAGGTTAAGTTCAGTGTCTTAAAATTTATTGGCCACGATAACATCTACCCAATTAGATTTTGTTTGCGTTAGCTTGAGTAGGATTATTTCTCGTTCAATGGCAGCCTTCCCGGCGCCCACCGGCCAAGGTGTTCCTCCTGATGGGAACCCTCGTCCATTTCCTTATGTTGGAAATGTCGGTTTTCAGTATATCGCAACATTGTCTTTGCCTGGGTTGACCATTGGTTTACCCGTATGGTTGTTTTCAAACTCGGTGGTCTCGAGTGTGATAACTCCTGTTCCGCCACCACCACCTCCACCCGAACAACACCATGTTGATTCTAAGGTGGACCCCTTCCCTTATTCGCCCATTGCTGCGTCCTCATCTTCTACTTCGCCTAGTGAAACCTTGGATTTCAGTAACCAGGTGGCTAAGAAGAAGAAGAAGAAGACCAAAAAGAAGAAGTCTCCTAAGGGAAAGGTCGCATCTACCACGAAAATATCTGAAGTGGAACCACCTTCTTCTTCTCCGCGGAAGGCTAAGTCTCCTTGTCGATTATGCAAGGAGGACCATTTTCTTTCTGATTGTCCTGGTATTCCCAGGATCCTAGATATATGGTCCCGTGACCCGACTCACCCCTTGTCGTCGCAGATCGACGATACCTTATCAGTTGGTAAGAGAAAAGGGAAGGTTCGTTTCCCTTATCGACTTTGTGAAGGTAATCATCTCCTTTGCCTTTGTCCACTTATGGATGAAGCCTCCCGTCTTTTGGAAAGTCTGTCGGCTCCCTTACCCCAGCTACCCGCTGGATATCAGCGTCTTTTTGCAACTGCAGATCATCTCTCCACTAAACAAGTGATCAAACATGATTCCTTTTTGGCCCAGCCCTCTCTTCCTGAACCTACCTGTGCTCCGCCTGTTCCAGACCAGTCCCTGGTCGGAACGAGTGTTGATTTACATTCATCATCTACGCACCACTCTATCATCAAAGATGAACCACCTGAGTCCAAACCAAACGAAAGTCCAAAGTTCCAGATTACAGTTGACCCGGTCTTTCAAAAGGTCCAGCTTACAAGTGACCCCGTTTTGCCTACAGAAGTTCCATCCTTAGATGATCTTACATCTGAATCCAAACCAGACAAAAGTCAAAAGGTCCAGCTTACAAGTGACCCGGTTTTTCCTTCCGAAGTTACCTCCTCAGATGATGTTATCACTGCAAAGAATGAATATCCCACTATCCAAATTCTATTTATCAACATAGACTCTAATGATCAAGTGAGCATCCCTCTCATTCCTTCGCACCAGGAAGAAAGTCCATCAGAATCATATCCGGCTGTCTATCCAGTCCCACCTCCAAGCAACCTAGTTGTTTCCTTCAATTGGGATCAACTAGTCAATCCTCAGTTACCAGCCTCCATACCATTTCGAATTATAGTCCAAGTCTACCGCATGGTTATGGCCGGTACAATTATTGATGAGGGATCTCCTGTGAGTATCCTTTCTTCAATAGCTTGGGAAGCACTTGGTTCCCCACTGCTTCTGCCTGAGATGAGAAACCTTACAGGTTTCCATCGAGAAACAACTCGACCTTTAGGAATTCTTCCCAATGTACCTATCACATTAGAAGGGAAGATTGTTCAAATAGGCGTCATGGTAGTCCAAGGTCCGTTAGATTACAATTTACTCCTTGGACGAGACTATATTTATCGCATACGTGCAATTGTGTCTTCACTCTTCAGAGTGATGTGTTTTCCGCACGAAGGAAGGACGATCAAGGTCGTAGACCAACTTTCATTCCCCGGTTCACACTTCACATATAGTCATCTACCATTCCTAAATGGTCTTATTTCCACAGGAAATGCCTCAACATCCACTCCGTCATTCTGATGACGGCAGTTGACCCGGGCGCGTGACTGAGGCCCGGGGGGGCATGCATCCTCCTTCAAAATCGAGTCTTTCCAAGTAAACCTTCATTCCATCCACTCCGTGAATGCCATGAAGCTTGGGGGGCATGTACCTCGATTTTGCATTATCATGCTGGGGGCATGCAAAAATTTAATAAGCATAGTTTTTCGGTTCAAGCTTGTGGAAAAAATGAACCCATACCTGATTTACATCCCGTGATTGCCTTTACCTGATTTACATCCCGTGATTGCCTTTTATCTGCTAAATTCTGCTAGATGAGCCTTGGTTGTTTCATTCCATCGCCACCATCTCTTTGGCCGATCATACGCTTTCACTTGGTTGTTTATCCTTTCCTGAGGAACTGCAGCGATGAGTGGTTTTATTAGCCAGCCTCTTAACCTTTACATGTTTCGAGCAAGTTCCACCATTACCGGAACCAGTCGCTACCCTTTATACCACTCATTCCTTCAGGACGAGTCACCTTTACGCTCTTTTCTAACTCGTAAAATATGAAAAGATTGCCGAGTATTTTTCCTTTTTTGACTCGTTAAAGAAAATAAAAATGGAGGTCTGCTTTCAGCTCTTTTCTGACCATTTAAAGAGGAAAAGATTGCCGAGTCGCTCCTCTTGACTCGTTAAATGTTAATAAGGGGCGGTCGTTTTAAGTTCTTTTTGTCGACCGTTAAAACATAAAGAGATTACCGGGTTTTTGTCGTTTCAAATTCGTTAATGGTTACGAAACGATGTGGTTTTGACCGATTTTTTACTTTTTCAGGTCAAAATCACTAATTATGAAAAGTACTCCTCGATCATAATGATCGGGCGGTTCTTTCGGGTATTATTTTATACTTTTTCGGGCCCGAGAGACACAACTTTACGAAAAAGGACATCCCTGGAGTTTCCTTTTCTGCTGTCTTTTCAAACTCTCTAAACATGAAAAGACGCCGAGTTCTTCCTTTGTCAGACTCATTAAAACTTAATGACATCGGATTTTGTCACAACACAAGCATATGCTATCCCCATCAAGCTTGTTAAAAATAACTGGGGTACTCGCCAGAAATGGCGGGGGGAAAAGAAAATTTTTGAACCATAATTATTACCGTGACGGCAGTATGTCGCTCTTGAACATGGCACTTTTTTGCTTTCGTGTCCAAGGTGGGGATATTTCATCTCATATCTTTCACTTGCTTCCATGGACGTGGGTACTTTATTTGACCTCTCATCCACTCATTGCCTCGTCATCATGACCTTTGATACATTGATGTCAAATACTGCCGATTCCATTAATGTGCCGCCGATATGTTCAAGAGAAGTTGACCTCTACAAATAAACAACCTCCCTCTGATAGTTCGCATAATCTTGATTCACAACATTATCTCTCTGTCTCGTGTCGATGATGTGGGAAACATTATGGCCCACCTTCGATCAAGGTCACTTCCTGTCGACTTCAACTCATTATCCAGGAAGTTGATCTAGAGACTCCTTTCCGGTGCCTCGGAGCCTGCATGCCTCAATGGCAGGTTCTTCGTGTTCGACGTGAGGTTTTCATCATTGGCCTCCGATCGAATGATTCTACGGGTGTTCGACTTCAGATCATTAATTCACGCGCCGTAGATTGTACCTATAGTACGTTGAGGACCATTGTCATTATTGGTGGTACCTCTCGCGTCTGTTAACAGTTTCCACTATTGACTGGTAATCAGACGATCTTCATGCATGTTCGACTTCAGCTCATATATTCACATGCTTGAACCTGTACTCTTGTTCGGGTCGAGATGGAGCGCAAGACCCTGGATTGTGTCTGTTTTAATCCAGGCGTGATTCTTGATACTTGACTCATTCACTGGATGGTTGCGACCATACCTGAGTCAATTCATTGATCCTAACCAGATGGCTGCGTCCATACTATGGATCTAGATTATTTATGTACTCTCTTATGGATGGCTGCGACCATACCACGTACATCATGTAATTGAAATATCAGTCATGTCTCTTAACACAGATCCTCGGCGGCAGCTCTCTATATGTGTTCTTGTAAAGCATTTCACCCCTCTCCACCTCTCGAACTTCATGCTTTAGGGGGCATCTGTTACACAGTAATTTGTCACCATCCCTGTTACTCCTCTTGTCGTACTTTGGAGGACTCATCCCGGGAGTTATAAGAAGTGACAAAGTCTAAAAACACTTGCATTATGTTCCCCTGAGTATGTACTTCATGTTCCCTGAAGACACCTTCTACAGATTATCCCTAAAAAATGCTCTTTTTCCATTGGCGCAGGTTCACAGTATCTTACACGCACCAATCATGGAGATCCTCAAAAGAGGGCGTGACCATTGGCGCTCTGTCTTAGAGCAACAGTCGCGCCAACCAAGTTTGGTCATGCTTTTTGCCTTAACGCATGCCCGGCTGTTGTTTCCTTCATTACATGGAGCTTTTTGAGGATAAAAAATCAGTCTTATGTCGAGTTCAAAACCTATCTCCATCTTTAATGGCTTTTGGGGATAATGTTAATCCACAATAGGTGTCCCAGTTCATCGTATCCTCCTCCCTTCTTCATCTATATAAGCTTGTCCTTATGCATTTGACAAGCTAGTCATGGAGTGCTAGATGTTGAGTTCTTGAGTTCTTGGAGGAATGCTAGTTGTGGTTATCATGAGTGATAATGAAGCATAGAGAGGTTATGCTGCCAGAGAGGAGATACATTGCAAGACACATATAGTTGCTCGCCCAGCCAGGAGAGGTTCAACGTCAGAACCTTGGTTGTAACTTTTCTTGTTTATTATTAATTAATGAGCGACTGCTATTATAGTTCCAATCTCATTGTCTATTATGGTGATGTGTTGATTTATTTCCTTTCTGACTGAAATATAGTTGTGCCTTGGTAGATTTTATGTTGGTATCTGTCTCTTCCTTTGCATGTGCAGGTGTCCGTTTATGATCTGCTGGAGCGAGGGAGCGGGAATATCAACTCTGCTTCAACCATAGCGTTGGATTCCAGGTTGGTCTTCTTAATTCACCTTTGATGCATAACTAGGAACTTGCGTAGCAGCGTGGTTTGATTGTGGCTAGTTCTATTTTAGGCTAGTGGGATCACCTCTGTCCGCAGAGGGGATTTACCTATCCAACAATGACCATGGGTTTGTGCTATCACTGCTGCTGTTTCCATGTAACTTTGTATGATTGCATTTCCTCATAAAGGTGGAATATTAGTTATCAAACAAACATCATTTTTTGCCTCTGTTCTCAAGTTATGGGAAGCATTCCATTTGTTAACGGATGCCCACTTTCACTTCAATCTGTTGGTGTAGGTCTTTTTAAAGATCCGTCCTTAATGGGTACTTTCACACTTTCTCCACCATCTGGAACATTGGAAGTTGCGAGAGTCGAGACATGTAATATGTTATCCTCTACTTCTTCTCATATAAAGAGGTTCACCAATAGTGTTGAAGACGAGATTTTGGCTGAGGTTATGCCACTAAGTCCCATCGAACTTACATAGCAATCAATTTTTCTTGCTTGCGTGGCATTTCGAGATCCACATTAGCCAATTGTATGGGTAGATAATTCACTTAAATACGGTACTTCTTTTGATCCTTTTTCTTGTATATATTCTACAGATGAGGAAATCATCCAATCAATAATGATAGGAGAAGAACCTTTGGAATGTTATCATCATCATTCCCTTCCTCCAGATTCCATGGAAGATTGTTCATATGAGCTAGTACACCCTTCGATTGTTGATTTCTTTTCAAGTTCTGTTAGAAAAGATTTGGTATATTTTGAGCGTAATTTTTCTGACATAGAAGAAACCATTTCTATAGACATTTCAACCAAGCCTAACGTTATAGAAAGCATTCATGTCGGAAAATGTTGTTCTCCTTTGGAACTTGATATTTACCATGCTCTGTTTCCGGAATTTAGAGATATATTTGCATGGTCTTATGAGGAGATGCCAGGCATTGATTAAAGCATTGTTGAACATCAAATCAAAATGTACCCTGATGTCAAACTAGTACGACAGTGGCTTCGACCTATACATCCAAAGAAAGTTGCTGCCATTAAGATAGAGGTTGAAAGTACTAACTTCATTTATCCTGTACCTCTTACTGATTAGGTATCAAATATTGTTCCCGTGATGAAGAAATAAGGAACAATTTGAGTGTGCATTGATTACTGGATGTAAATAAATCATGTCCAAAATACAATTATCCTACACACTTTATCGACTAGATTATTGACGAATGTGTCGGGTCTGAAATATTTTCATTCATGGATGGATTTTCCAGTTACAATCAAATCAATATTTTCCCAGACGATTAGTCAAAAACTGCATTTATCTATCCCTAGGGCAAATTCACGTATAGAAAGCTACCTTTTGGTTTGATGAATGCAGGGGATACATTTAAGAGGGCAATAAATTATGCATTCCATGACATTAAGAACATTGTACAACCATATCTTGATGATTTTCCTGCTCATTCACAAAAGCGGACTGATCACCTGCAGCATCTGAGAGCAATTTTCTTACAGTGCCGACACTACAAAATAATACTCAATCTGCACAAGTGTGTGTTTTGTGTTGGATCTGGTTGATTTCTTGGATTCGTGGTCTTAAAAGATAGAATTTGACTCTATCCAACTAAGGTTTAGGCAATACTTGACTTGCCTCCATCTTTGAGCTTATTAGAGTTACAAAAACTTCAAGGGAAGGGTAACTTTCTGAGGAGGTTCATTCCAAACAATGCTGATTTGGCTAAAGGTTTTACACTTCTGTTGAAGAAAGAGGTACCCTTTTATTGGGATCAGGTTGTGCAAGCTTCCTTTAGTGCTCTTAAAGATTCGCATATTAGAGCATCATTAATGTATGCCCGAACTATCAACAAGACTATTACTTGTATCTCGCAGCTGCAGATACAACCATTGGAATGGTTTTAGTCTAAGAAGTAGATGGAATAGAACATCCTGTATATTATTTTAGCCATAGTCTCAATGATACAGAAAGAAAGTATTCATATGTCGAAAAGTTAGCTTTAGCGGTCGTTCAAGCTATGCAGAGATTTTGTCACTATATTCTACTACGTAAAACTACAATTATCTCCGATTGCAACCCTATGACATACATTTTGTCATGTCAATTACTGGGGGCAAGTATTCGAAGTGGATAGTTATATTGCAAGAATTTGATTTAGAATTCGTCAGGTCTAAATCAAAGAAATCTCTCATATTTGCCGAGCTACTTTCTGAACTTCCCTCATCCTCCAATGATTCAACATCAGAAACATCAATCGTGGATGAGTCTATATTTCTCATTTCATCAAGTGATTAATGGTATGGAGATATACTGATCTATCTCGAGACCCAAGCTTTCCGACCCGATACCTTTAGCTGTAAATAGCAACGTATGAAATACCAAGCCAAGAATTATCTGATCATTGGTGACATGCTTTTATCGCCGTGGTATTGATACGATTTTATGTAGGTACCTCACTCATGAGGATGTCGAGAAAGCCTTGAATGATTGTCATTCGGGTGCTTGTGGTGGACATGTGTCCGGAATGAAACAACACAGAGAATTCTCCATGCTAGACACTTTTGGCCAACAATATTGAAATATTGCATAATTGCTGTCAGAAGTTGTCATGCATGTAAAATATTAGATCGGAAAACTAGATTACCGCCTGCACCTTTGCATCCAGTAGTTTCTATTGGACCATTCGCAAAATGGGGCATCCATTTCATGACATGTAACCCCACCGTGACCGGGGGGAATGGGTATATTATAGTCGCCATTGAGTATTTTACCAAATGGGTCAAGGCGATGCCTACATTAAACAACAACGGTGAAACGACTACATTATTTTTCTTCAACCACGTGGTTGCCAGGTTTGGTGTACCACAGGCTATAGTTACAGATCATGGGTTGCATTTTCGCAATCACATGATGGTTGAGTTAGCTTCCAAATTAGGATTGTCACATGATAGTTCTACTCCATATTATCTACAAGCTAATAGACAAGTTGAGGCTATCAACAAGGTCCTTAAGCGCATGTTACAATGAATGATTGGAGTTCACAAAATAAACTAGCATTTAATCATGTACTCGGCCTTGTGCACATATCGAACCTTGGTGAGAAATGCTAACAGATTCAATGTGAAATTTCATCACTCAAACTTGCAGTTGACCTACTACCTGACACTTTCGAGGAAGAAGCATGTTTCTTTGAATTAATCCATCTGGATGAAACCCATCGTGATACTGCATTGGCTAATGAAGCGCACAAGAAACGGATAAAGGTGCAATATGATCAAAATGGCAAGCCTCGAGTATTCTCAGAAGGTGACCTGGTCTTGCTTTACAATCGGGAGTCAGATAAAATTGGTGCATGAAAATTTAAACCACTTTAGATGGGCCCTTATATTTTTAAGCGCGTTTTGACAAAAGGTGCCTATAAGTTAGTAGATTATGACGGAGTTCCATTGTCTAAGCCCACAAAAGGGTTGTAATTAAAAATTTACTATGCTTAATTAAGTATGGTAAAACTCATGTAAATATGCTTGGATTGCATGTGAGTGTGTTTCTTTAAGGGTTTTTATTTGGTTAAGTAGTCCACTTCGCATTTATTGCAGATGTCAAACTTTTCGAAACCATGGGTTGGTTACGCCGATGGTGCTAGTCATAGTATGCAGAACCTATCTTCTGCAACATGGGCCATTTTTTATCCAAGCGGTGAGTTAATGGGCATTAGAGGGATTTGTATTGGTCGATCAACAAAAAATATCGCTGAGTATAGCGCGTTGATTGAAGTTCTCTCTGATTCCATTTCACTTGGCATTCGCCGAATTATCATTAGGCTGGACTCGCAGCTCGTTGTGCTACAAATTACTGGCGTTTATACTGTCCAAAGCCCAACAATTCATCATATGTTCCTTAGAGTTCATATTGTGGAAAGGTATTTCGAGTTTATTCAATATCAACATATTTCTAGAAGTCTAAACACATTAACCAACTCTTTAAAAAATTATGTGTTAAATAGACATTTGCAACACATGTAAAGTAAATATTTTCAATTAACATCATTAGTTGAATAGGATTACATCACTCAACCATAATAAAACCATGAAAGATAATTGTAAAAGGTTTTTACAAGCATTTTGTGTCCAAGATAAAAATTGGTCATCTGACCCAAAAACTAAATGTATGCAAAAATTATCTTAGTAAGCTAGTGGTGCTCATGATAGTAGGTCACTGCCTGTGCTATCATGTGAAAAAGTCTCATCCAATGACCTAGTAGACCGATGGTGTGGCGTTGCAATTGCATAGGTAGCTCCTCAATCCAAATATGTAGAATACCCAGGGTTAAACCCTCTATGTGATTTTGCAATTCAGCCAGAGCCTCAACCAAATCCAAGTCTCAGAGAATCACTCTCCCTATAGATCTTTTTGTAGGTCTAGCTACATCTCGTGGGTCTCCCACCGGTCGAACAGGTCCAATATCTGTGTACATAAAAAAATTATTTTGGTTAGTATTGGAATTAATCAAAAACACATAAGATGCAAGAACATTAAAAGTTAAAAACACTTGGTCAAACGATTTACCAATAGCACCCCACATTGCTCCAGCTGGTAGTGGTAAATCTGGATTGCCACGGAAATCCATTCCTGAATATGGATATTTTGTGAAGATCATCTCTTTTGATTGAACCATTCGAAGAATGTAGAGGTAAAAACAATTATAGAGTAGGCACCATGCCTATCCATTAGATCTGTCCACCTTTGCAACCATGTGTCTCTTGGTCAAGATACACCTAGTGAACTGAGTTGTGGCTGCAAGGGAGGTATTCTCTCCAAGGTGAAAGAGATCACGATTGATCCATAGCTGATATTTATGAGCTTTCCTTTTTTCACCTTGGTTAGTTTCTCTTTCATAGATGAAAGGACAACACCACACCAGTTGAATACTTTTGGCTCTAAACATTCTAAGACATACTATATGTATGACTTGGTGGCCAAATGAACCATGGAACTACCAACAAATTTGGCAATGGTAAAAAGGACCGTCCTTAGCGGTAAATCACTAACATCCTTGATAAGTATCTTTCCGTGGGTCAATGCTACCAATTCACTTTAGTGTCGCCGATATGTTCAAGAGAAGTCATTCAGTTCAAAACTTCATCCTTTACAATACAGTAAACCTTCATTTTCATGCCTACCATTCCTGAACCTTGTGTCGTCAGCTGATATCAAATCTCCAAAAATCATTTACCTCATTTCACATCATTGATGTGGGATACATCAAGGCCCACCTGTGACGAGTCGCTTCTTGTCGACATTAGCACATCATCCAAGAAGTTGACTTAGAAACACCCCTTCAGTACCTTGAGGCTTGCATACATCAATGGCAGGTTTCTTGCTTCCAGCGATAGGTTGACATCACTAGCCTTTGACCGAAAGACTTCGTATGGTGTTTGACATCAAATCATTTATTCACACCATGTGGAATGTACTACAGTACCTTGAGGGTCATTATCATTATCGGTGATTCCTCTCGTGTCTATTAACGGCTTACATCATTGGCTGGTAATCAGACGATGTCTCTCCATGTTCGACCTCAGATCATCTATTCACATGGTTAGACTTGTACATTGAGTGAAAGATTGGATGAGATTGAAGACACTGGATCTAGTTTCATCCATCCGGGCTGTGATATATTTTTCAGGAGTACTATATCAAATGTACAATGGCCTTACATTCATGGGTCTACATCTGTAGATGACTATATTTGTACATGTAATGAAAGTTTATAAAGTTGAGCATGGGTATGCCTTCCCTTAGCTAAAAATTGTGAGAAAAAATAAAAGTATCCTGATATTTGTATTGTAATTGATGTAGGTCGCCTTCTGTTTTGAACCCTTCTCTCCAAGTGGTAAAGAATCTCACTTGACATGGTTATCTTCGACTTCATGCTTTAGGGGGCAACCGTTACAGGAAAATTTGGGCACATAAACCCCGACTTCCAGATCCGTATTATTAGGCTCCATCAACCCCTAATTTAGTGGTTTTCATTCCCTAATGAAGTTAACCTACATCATTCTTACCTCCCAAGAGTTTCATGTCACCATTCATCCAAAAAATGCCCCTAGAAAGATCAGCGTGGATGGCTCTTTATCAGGTTGTAATGCATTGCAGGAACTACACTGTCTGGGTGTTATGCATCACACCTAGCCTTTGTTTTTCCTACGATGAATGAGATCCATCAAATTTTTGAAATGAATCCATTGGATTCCTCATCCAATGCATGCTTCTGGAGGTTTCTAGAAGGATAGAGCTCGCTTTTGGATGAGGAAGGAGATGAATGAACCTTAATCCATTATCACTTCCTCCATGGAACCACCTCCCAATTTTGGCAAAGCATTCATGAGGGCCATTAATGGATTAACCTCCTCCATTCGGCTATAAATTGACCAAGCATTCAAAGGCTGGTCTAGGTTGGAACTTGATAAGCTAAGTAAATTTTGTTGCAATGAGAATAGTAGAAAGAGCAATCTTATCATGTCAAATTGTTGTTTCATAAGAAGAGAAGGGTTTGAAGCTGGAAGGATGACACTGAATCGGACATGCATCTACATGGGTTGTAATCTTTCCTTCTAAGAATAAAGAGTTCTATGCTTTTTCGCATTCATGTGTTATCTAATGTATATTGTACTTTTGATTCTATAACATGTTTAGTTAACAGATAGATATGTATGCTTTGAAGGTTTTTTGTCTCGGCTTGTGTGCGAGTACATTTCAAGTGAGTTAAGTATGGAAGGGAGTGACGAAAGGGAAGAGGGATCGATCGAGAGATACATATTGGTTCTTTTTCTCCTCTTTCTTTTATTTGTTAGCTATAGGAAAAACAATGGAATTAATTTAACTGTTATTCTAGACTTGTGTAATGACCCCAGAAGCTGTAAACGTGGAATTTTACTATGGTAAAAGATAGAATGGTAGTTGTTGTCTGATTGTAAAGTAAAAAAAAACAAACAAAACTCTGATAAACTATTTTATTGAGAAATTTAAAAATATTTTCTTGAAATGCTGGCAGCCTCTTAAAGGAGGATTTCAAAGAAAGAAGTCAGTTGTATTAACTGATTGAAAACTACCCACTGAAGCAGGAAAAGTCCTGGTGGTGGGGGGAAAGCTCTGTGCTGTAGGGACAGACAGAGGGAGAGAGAAATCTTTTGCAAGAAGGAAAAAGAAATACAAGAGAAAACTGGTTAAGTCTGGTGAGGACCAGATAACCAGGCACGAGGTGCACATATCTTGTTGAGGGCTGAAGGCCTGCAAGATGGGTCGGGGGGAGAATCCAGTCTGATAGATGGATCTCATGGTTGGGAGGAAGAGCAGAATCGAAAAGCAGGTGATTGCTAAAGCCCCTGTTCATAACTTTGGCGAACCAGGTATGGTTCCATACTGCAGAGCCTTTAATGAATTCTGAATGATGAATATACAGTGGACTTATAATAGTCAAATGATAACTGTGTTTCATTTCTTTAGTTACTGTCTTGCTGTTAGTATAGCTACACAGGTGTAGTTTTAGCTAAAGGACAGACTATTATTTGATAGACATAATAAGAAACAACCATAGAGACAGAGGTGGTTCCAAGCGAAGAGAAGCATTCCATGAGACAACAGTTCTGAATGTCCTAGAATATAACCGCCTGTTAGTGTAATATGCTGAACAATATTAGAGACATTCTAAGCCTGAGCAATGTATGCCAGCTATAAATCTTGCCTTGAGACACCGACGGCAGAGAAGATGAACCCCATTTCTAATTATAAGAAAACTGTCGAAATATGCAGAGCTAATATACATTGTTTCAGGCAAGAAAACAAAGCGCTGCAACCATATGAAATGGGAAACCATACATTAACCCGATACAACCATTATTACCAAATAATAATATTTGAAGCTACAGCAGTAGAGAAATCAGACTCATATAGAATAGCAAGTATAAACGATGCATTAAACAGAGTACATGTTAGGGTTAAAGATTTAGAGCGGGCGCCTCCGCAGCTGTGAGCACGGCCGAGAGGAATTCTTCCTCCGGGGTAACCCATATCGGAATAAGAATCGGTGCATGTTATCAAGAAGAACCCCATACACGGGATATAAACCAATATTTTCAAGGAAGGGAAGAAGTATTGCACCACTGCATAAATCGAGCCGCATACATCATTAACATAACTATTCCATGACTAGAACTACTCAGAGATATTAGAACTATCCACTCCGACACTCTAACAAATATAAGTAAATATGAAAAAACTCTGCCATCGCAGAGACAGCTAGTTTATCCATAGCTGGGAACGGAACCATTGGTAGGCAAGAAAAACACGATACATCATATTAACATTGCTCGGAACGCAAAAACATATTATTAATTGCTAAAAGTGCAAGCAACACAGAAGAGGGCTCAGACAGAGTAAAGACTCGAATGTAAATTAGAAAAGAACCAGACAGTATAACTTTGAAGCGTAACCATTTGTATATAAAACGAAATTTAATATTAAAGACTGGTTCTGCTAACCAAAAGTTGGTGCTACGCGCACAAATTGCCTTGAATTAAATACAGAGGCACCAATGTCCAAGGATGCCAAAAGGGTAAGTATATCAAAATAAATAATCCATAGATAACTGAAATTGAGTACATGGGTTCTGTCGTGCATTACAATTCACCAGAGCCAGAACATGGTTTCAAGTCAGAGTACAAACCCCTATCAGTCGTAAGGGTCCTCTTGGGAAAATACCTCCGTAAATAAAAAATAAACGAGAGAGAACCAGCATCCGGATCCCGGACTTCAATAACCACAAATACGATTGTATTAGGGTCGGAGGAGCTGAGAGCTCTCACACCCAGGAGGAAAGCAAAACAAGAAGGATGCCTCTTACCTGTATTTGCCGAGAGAGCTGAGGCGTAGGGGCTAGCACCTCGATGTTGTTAGAGGAGCTGGAACAATCCCACCTGCATACACTACCAGCAAGAGAAAACAAATCAGTATGAACCTTTAACAGGTCACAAATTAACTCGGATGCAAACCGCAAATGGTGATGCGGATGAGTATTTACCTGTGTAAGCTTTGCGATGAACACTCCACGGACTCTGGAAAGTGAATAGGTTGCGAGGACGACGCTGGTGGATTCGAACCGACGTCTGAGCATCAGAGTGGAGTCGGAAAGTCTTTGCGAAACAAATGAGCTCCAGTCTAGCTCCAGCGAGGTTATGTATTGTTCTAAAACCCTCAGGCTTTTCCCAGCCCTTCTATCTGAGGAATGAATCCTGATCGTTGAAGTAGAGTGGGAAACTGGATCGGAGAAGCCGAGAAACCAGAACCCGAGGTGTCACATGGCCGAGTGGGCAAGCCATGCCACCTGCCATGGTGTGGACCACAACCTTAATGACAACTGATGACTTGGCGCCTGCAAGGGCTGCGGCTGGACCATAAAACTCCGCGCCGAATTGAATAAGCCGCGTACTAGGAGGGGTTGATGAGTTAGGGTAAATGAATATCATACCACCCACCCTAGTCAAATCTCAGCGAGTATATAAACATTAATGCAATACATAAACCAACACGCGGTAAGGCGTTGGTCAACGCAGCTTATAAGTCACAAATTATAAAGTATATGTTGTTGAGTATGCAGCATACAAATTATCATGTATAAATGCGAAAAAGGAACAACTTTATAGCATAGTAGAGTTATCGTTTAAGCCTTTTAAAATTTTTTCTTATGTATATGTGAATGAGGGTGTGACAAACTGGTATCAGAGCCCAGTTACAACACTGTGGCCTCAGGAACGACATGTTTCACTATGCAGGAAATTACATCATACATATGTATAGAGAGTTAATAAATCAATTAACTATTGTTTCTGTCTATTTTAGGGGAGAGATACAGGAACTCAACAGCTAACAGCTAGCTAGGAAAAGAAGAAAAATGCAAGAAGCCGACAGCGCTCCTCGGGAAAACCCAGAGCTGTGGGTACAGTTGGGCGAGGAAACACGAAGTACTAATCTTGCAATACTGGAAACTGTTCAGGAGTTGAAAAACGAGATGGCAAGACTACGGGAAAACAACGCGCGCTTGACAGTGGAACAAGAGAGAATTCTGAAGAGTTTGTCAGATAGGCAGAACCCACCCCTATCTAATCCCAGCGCGGAACAACAGAAGATAACAGAAGAACAAGACTATGAGATTGGACCTGGAAATTCAGAAGGTAAGGAGGATCATTCTGATAATGTACCAGAACAGCAAACTTCAAAACGTCAGAGAATGGAGCTGCAGGGAGAATTTCGAAAAATTAAACCCACACATTTTGATGGAGAACAGGAAGAAGCAGTTGAAGCATGGCTAATAAATATGAAAAAATATTTTCAGTTGTATGAGTATGATCATAACATGAAGGCGTGACTGGCTATTTTACAGCTACAAGGTAAAGCAACCCTGTGGTGGGAGGAAATCAAAATTGTCAAAGGGGTAAGTGAACGGACCATCACATGGGAGAAGTTTCAGAAATACTTCAAGGAGAGATACCTGATTGAGCGCTTCTACGATGAGAAGGCAAGAGAATTCCATGATTTACGGCTGGGGCAACAGACTATGGACGAATTCATTAATCATTTTACTTCTCTGCTACGTTATGTACCTTATATTAAGGAGGAAAAGGCCAAAGTGCAAAGGTTTGTGAGTAGCTTACCTTCATATATAAGAGAAAGGATTGAGTTTGACAATCCTAAGACCATGGATGAGGCTATCCGCAAAGCAAGGATCTGTTACCAGCAGAATAAACAGAAGGGGGATACCTCAAATAAAAGATCGAATGAAAGAAAGAGTAGTCAGGTGGTTGGAAACAGCAAAGGAGGTCGCAGTAATGGAGGTAAGGGAGCTGGTAAAGGATTGAACAGCAGAGCTGTAGCAAGAAGTGTGCCCCGAGCTAGGCCGACAAGTGAGACTAAAATAAGTGAACAGCCTGTTAGGCCAGAAGGTGAAGGAATGACCAGACCTCCAGTTCAATGCTGGGGTTGTGGAGGACCTCACTATGTTAAAAATTGTCCACAGCGAAAGGGTACGGACGAGATATCCCAGATTCATGAAGCATCGACTGTGGGAGATGTGGCACGTAGTGTGCCGAGGATTAACGAAGCCTTGGATGATCGCCAAGCGGAGTACCAGCTGACCATGGTGGAATTTGAAGGTAAAATCTCAAACCTTTCTATTGTTGTTCTCATTGATCCAAGAGCTACTTTAAGTTATATTAGCCCAAAAATAGTGGAACAGTGTAAATTACAATTTGAAAAATTCAGAAATCCGTGGTTGGTTCAACTAGCTACGGGAGCCAAAAGATGGGTCTCGGCAAAAATAAATAATTGTTCTTTAACCGTAGCAGGCCAACCAATAGTTGTGGATCTGAACGTACTACCCTTGGGTTCATATGACATCCTGATTGGGATGGATTGGCTGGAGAAACACTAGTCATTGGCAAACTGCAAAACTAAAACCATTTACTATAAGAATGATCTTGGTGAGCAGCAAGAACTGCAAGGGATCAAGCACCCCATATGGATCCAACCCATTACAGCGTCCCAGCTAGCTAAATGCATCAAAAAGAAATGTCAGATTTATGCTATTCAGCTGGGTTACGCAAATCAGAAGGACAAAACTGCTATGTTGGATAACATTCCAGTGGTGCAAGAATTTGCAGGTGTTTTTCCAGAGGAGGTACCGGGGTTACCACCTAAAAGAGATGTAGACTTTACCATCGAACTGACCCTGGGGGCAGCACCGGTGTCACGGGCACCATACCGAATGAGTGTACCAACATTAACAGAATTAAAAATGCAATTGCAGGAGCTGTTAGACAAAAATTACATCCGTCCTAGTGTATCACCATGGGGAGCCCCAGTGCTATTTGTCAAAAAGAAAGATGGAACCTTGCGGATGTGTATTGACTATCGTCAGCTGAATAAGCTCACGATCAAAAATAAATACCCTCTGCCCCGGATTGATGAACTTTTCGATCAGGTGAAGGGGGCAACGGTGTTCTCTAAGATCGATTTGCGATCTAGTTATCACCATATTAGAATTAAAGAGGAAGATATCGCTAAGACAGCTTTCAGAACACGGTATGGGCACTACAAGTTTATGGTGCTACCTTTCGGACTGGCCAATGCACCTGCTGCATTTATGTGTTTGATGAATAGTGTGTTTCACAGGTTCTTGGATAAGTTTGTGTTGATATTTATTGACGATATTCTGATTTACTCTCGATCGAGGGAAGAGCATGAGGAACATCTTAGAGTAGTGCTACAGACTCTGCGGGAACACCTGTTATACGCTAAGTTTAGTAAGTGTGACTTCTTCCGGGAGGAGATACAATACTTAGGCCATATAATCACCAAAGAAGGAATTGCAGTACATCCTGAGAAAATAAGGACCATAATGGAATGGCCCATACCAAAGGACGTGGCAGATATCAGGTCCTTTATGGGGCTAGCTGGCTACTATAGAAGGTTTGTGGAAGGATTCTCAAGGGTATCATACCCTATCACCTCCTTACAAAATAAAGGGAAGACGTTCAAATGGACCCCAGAGTGTCGGCGGAGCTTTGAGCAGCTTAAGCACTTACTCACCACCGCACCCATTCTGTGTATAGCTGATCCTAATAAGGATTACGTGGTTTGTACTGACGCAAGTAAAGAGGGTGTGGGAGTGCTGATGCAGGAAGGAAGAGTAATTGCATACGAATCAAGGAAGCTGAAGGAACATGAGCAGAAATACTTTGCCTATGACTTGGAGTTGGCAGCCGTTATTCATGCACTGAAGATGTGGCGACATTACCTCTTGGGAAGAAAATTTTTGTTGTTAACAGACCATCATAGTTTAACAAACTACTTCAGTCAACCCACCTTAAACACGAGGCAAGCTCGTTGGGCAGATTTCCTAAGTGGGTTTGATTTTGAAATTAAACATTTAAAAGGGAAGGAGAACTAGGTGGCTGACGCGTTGAGTCGAAAGGTACAATGCTTTTGCAAGATTTCGGTCAGTAGATGGCAGAATACCTTGCTTGAAAAGACAAAAATAGCAGCTGATCAGGATGCTGATTATCAGCAAATTAAACAGCAGGTACAACAACTTTCTGGTAGGGATAGACAGCAAGGATATGAAGTAGATGATGACGGGATGCTGTATTTTAATAAAAGGTTGTATGTACCTAATAAAGATAGCCTTAGAAAACTGATTCTGGACGAATTTCACATCAGCCACTACACCGGGCACCCAGGATACCAAAAAATGGTCACCACACTTCGGAAGGAGTACTTTTGGCCAGGAATGAAGAAAAATGTAGCTGAATACCTCGCGCGATGCCTGGAATGTCAACAGATTAAGGCGGAGCATTTACATCCAGTGGGACTGCTACAACCCGTACCCATTCCGGAATGGAAATGGGTAACTATTTCCATGGATTTTATAACTGGGTTGCCTCGAACAAAGAAAAATAATGATTCTATTATGGTGGTGGTGGACAAGCTGAGTAAAGCAGCCCACTTTATACATGTACAGTCCACGTATAAGGCTGTGCAAATTGCTCATATTTTCATGCAAAATGTGTTCAAATTGCATGGACTTCCGAAGGTGATAATATTTGATCGTGATGTCAAGTTCACATCAACCTTTTGGAGAGCTTTGTTTGCTGAACTGGGAACACAGCTGAACTTTAGCACAGCCTATCATCCCCAAACCGATGGCCAAACGGAACGTGTGAACCAGGTGGTGGAGGACATGTTGAGAGCATGTGTGATGCTGAAACTGACGCAATGGGAAGAATATCTTCACCTGGTTGAATTCGCGTATAATAATGGGTATCACACGTCAACACAGCTGAGTCCCTTTGAGGTCCTGTATGGGCGGAAGTGCCGCACACCCTCAAGTTGGGGTGGACCTGAGGATAGATTAAGATTTGGTCCAGAAATGCTCAAGGAAATGGAAGACATGGTGAAAAGGGTGCGTACCAACTTAAAGGCCACCCAGGACAGACAAAAAAGTTTTGCAGACAGGAAGAGAAGGTGTAAGGAATTCCAGGTCGGAGACCATGTGTTTATAAGAATTCAAGCCAGAAGGAGTACCTTGCAGTGGAGGGGGTGTGCCAAACTTACTCCACGCTATTTTGGACCTTTTCAAATCTTGGCAAGAGTGGGGCCAGTAGCTTATCAACTCGCCCTGCCAAGTCACGTTAAGATCCACAATGTTTTCCACGTTTCTGTGCTAAAAAAATACGTCTACGATCCTAAACATGTGATCCAATGGCAAGATGTTCGGGTAAGAATTAATCTGGTTGTTCTAGCTAAGCTTGACCTCAAACAGGAAAATAACTAGATTTATTGTTGGTTGCAGGTCGAGCCGGAAGGCGAGGTTCTGGTCGAACCACTGAACATTCTCGACCAGAGAGAAGTGCGGTTGCGGAAGCGGGTTATTTTCCAAGCTAAAGTGCAGTGGCAGCACTACGGGCCTGATGAGGCCACTTGGGAGGATGAAGAACTCCTGAAAGAAGCTTACCCGAATTGGTTTAGGGAAAACAGACATCGGGACGATGTCCAATCACAGGAGGGGGAGATGTAATGACCCCAGAAGCTGTAAACGTGGAATTTTACTATGGTAAAAGATAGAATGGTAGTTGTTGTTTGATTGTAAAGAAAAAAAAAACAAACAAAACTCTGATAAAATATTTTATTGAGAAATTTAAAAAATATTTTCTTGAAATGCTGGTAGCCTCTTAAAGGAGGATTTCAAAGAAAGAAGTCAGTTGTATTAACTGATTGAAAACTACCCACTGAAGAAGGAAAAGTCCTGGTGGTGGGGGGAAATCTCTGTGTTGTAGGGACAGATAGAGGGAGAGAGAAATCTTCTTGGAAGAAGGAAAAAGAAATACAAGAGAAAACTGGTTAAGTCTAGTGAGGACCAGATAACCAGGCACGAGGTGCACATATCTTGTTCAGGGTTGAAGGCCTGCAAGATGGCTCGGGGGGAGAATCCAGTCTGGTAGATGGATCTCATGGTTGGGAGGAAGAGCAGAATCGAAAAGCAGGTGATTACTAAAGTACCTGTCCATAACTCTGGCGAACCAGGTATGGTTCCATTCTGCAGAGCTTTTAATGAATTCTGAATGATGAATATACACTGGACTTATAATAGTCAAATGATAACTGTGTTTCGTTTCTTTAGTTACTGTCTTGCTGTTAGTATAGCTACACAGGTGTAGTTTTAGCTAAAGGACAGACTATTATTTGATAGACATAATAAGAAACAACCATAGAGACAGAGGTGGTTCCAAGCGAAGAGAAGCATTCCATGAGACAAGAGTTCTGAATGTCCTAGAATATAACCGCCTGTTATTGTAATATGATGAACAATATTAGAGACATTCTGAGCCTGAGAAATGTATGCCGGCTATAAATCTTGCCTTGAGACACCGACGGCAGAGAAGATGAACCCCATTTCTAATTATAAGAAAACTGTCGAAATATGCAGAGCTAATATACCTTGTTTCAGGCAAGAAAACAAAGCGCTGCAACCATATGAAATTGGAAACCATACATTAACCCGATACAACCATTATTACCAAATAATAATATTTGAAGCTATAGCAGTAGAGAAATCAGACTCATATAGAATAGTAAGTATAAATGATGCATTAAACAGAGTACATGTTAGGGTTAAAGATTTAGAGTGGGGGCCTCCGCAGCTGTGAGCGCGGCCGAGAGGAATTCTTCCTCTGGGGTAACCCATATCGGAACAAGAATCGGTGCATGTTATTAAGAAGAACCCCATACAGGGGATATAAACCAATATTTTCAAGGAAGGGAAGAAGTATTGCACCACTGCATAAATCGAGCCGCATACATCATTAACAGAACTATTCCATGACTAGAACTACTCAGAGATATTAGAACTATCCACTCCGACACTATAACAAATATAAGTAAATATGAAAAAACTCTGCCATCGCAGAGACAGATAGTTTATCCATAGCTGGGAACGGAACCGTTGGTAGGCAAGAAAAACACGATACATCATATTAGCATTGCTCGGAACGCAAAAACATATTATTAATTGCTAAAAGCGCAAGCAACACAGAAGAGGGCTCAGACAGAGTAAACCCTCGAATGTAAATTAGAAAAGAACCAGACAGTATAACTTTGAAGCGTAACCATTTGTATATAAAACGAAATTTAATATTGAAGACTGGTTCTGCTAACCAAAAGTTGGCACTACGCGCACAAATTGCCTTGAATTAAATACAGAGGCACCAATGTCCAAGGATGCCGAAAGGGTAAGTATATCAAAATAAATAATCCACAGACAACTGAAATTGAGTACATGGGTTCTGTCGTGCATTACAATTCACTAGAGCCGGAACATGGTTTCAAGTCAGAGTACAAACCCCTATCAATCGTAAGGGTCCTCTTGGGAAAATACCTTCGTAAATCAAAAATAAACGAGAGAGAACCAGCATCTGGATCCTGGACTGCAATAACCACAAATACGATTATATTAGGGTCGGAGGAGCTGAGAGCTCTCGCACCCAGGAGGAAAGCAAAACAAGAAGGATGCCTCTTACCTGTATTTGCCGAGAGAGCTGAGGCGTAGGGGCTAGCACCTCGATGTTGTCAGAGGAGCTGGAATAAACCCACCTGCATACACTACCAGCAAGAGAAAACAAATCAGTATGAACCTTTAACAGGTAACAAATTAACTCGGATGCAAACCGCAAATGGTGAAGCGGATGAGTATTTACCTGTGTAAGCTTTGCGATGAACACTCCACGGACTCTGGAAAGTGAATAGGTTGCGAGGACGACGTTGGTGGATTCGAACCAGCGTCTGAGCATCAGAGTGGAGTCAGAAAGTCTTTGCGAAACAAATGAGCTCCAGTCTAGCTCCAACGAGGTTATGTATTGTTCTAAAACCCTCGGGCTTTTCCCAGCCCTTCGATCTGAGGAATGAATCTTGATCGTTGAAGTAGAGTGGGAAACTGGAGCGGAGAAGCCGAGAAACCAGAACCCGAGGTGTCACATGGTCGAGTGGGCAAGCCATGCGACCTGCCATGGTGTGGACCACAACCTTAATGACAACTGATGACTTGGCGCCTGCAAGGGCTACGGCCGGACCATAAACCTCCGCGCCGAATTGAATAAGCCGCGTACTGGGAGGGGTTGATGAGTTAGGGTAAATGAATATCATACCACCCACCCTAGTCAAATCTCAGCAAGTATATAAACATTAATGCAAGACATAAACCAACACGCGGTAAGGCATTGGTCAACGCAGCTTATAAGTCACAAATTATAAAGTATATGGTGTTGAGTATGCAGCATACAAATTATCATGTAGAAATGCGAAAAAGAAACAACTTTATAGCATAGTAGAGTTATCGTTTAAGCCTTTTAAAAATTTTTCTTATGTATATGTGAATGAGGGTGTGACAACTTGCTAGTAGGTCTAGGGGTTAGTCTTTTGAAGAAACACTAAATTTGCCCATAACAACCTTGGGTCCCGACAAAGGAGCTGGATGGGGATTTTCTCAAAGCTATATCCCTACCCCAATTGCTACCGGAATTACTACCTTTGTTCTCGCGGCCCTTGGTTAGGTCCAAGATCGGCTCAAGATGGAGGATTATCAACCTTGTCACTAAATCAAGGGATGCTTCTATCCCTCTGCACTTAACTAGGACACCTCCCTTCCCAGGCCGCATACTCAACCAAAACAGCTTGATAGGTTTGTTCCTACTGCTGATGTGGAAACCCCAAAGGATGTCCTAGCATGCCACAATACCTTGGGGCCTATGTACCCTGAGACCAAGACCAGTGTTCCCAAACCCCCTTCCCTAGATGACAATCTTGAAAAATTCTCTCCATCTTAATCTTTGTAGTATGGAGAATTTGACTAGGGTGAAGTTGTTGTATATTTGAAGACTCTGTGGTTTTTTCTAAACTTATTGCGCATAATGCAACATCATCTTATCTTGAGTAAGTGAAACTATTGAAAGGGAAAAACATCAAACTTATTAGATATGTGGAGTTGTTGAGTAGTATAGTATGATGATTCTATGAAGGATCCAGTCAGAGATGACGTGTGTTGCGGGTATAGCCATTTTCTTCTTCTAGAATCCGACAATTAAATACAAACTAGGATTGGCTAAGGCACAAATTTTATAGCTAAAATCCTTACTATGTGGTGTGCCATGAGGATTTCCCTTTGGAAGTAGGGAAAAGTATTCAGATTGTATGGGGATTCAAAAGTCCTTGTTGATTGGTTCAGTGGGAGAGCTTACTTAAAGGTCCTTCATTTATAATTGGGGGGAAGAAAATCTGCCATCTATAGGAGTTGTATGATGATGTTAGTTCTTCATACATTCAATGAAAACAATGTCTTTATCCAAAGAAGCTATGCTATTAAATGTTGTGTTAGTTTACATCTTAGATGTATCTAATGGTCATGTGTTGTTTCTTTTATCCATTAATATGTTTGATCCTATTCAAATAGGATTTAGTTAAGTTTCAAGATATGTTTGGGGTCTAAGATATATATGTATCTTTTTTTTAGTCCACTTCTTTAAGTTATCAAGTGAGCAATTATGCAACCAAGGAATTGTATTTTTTTATATTCTTATGAAATATCAAAAGTTTATTTTTTCTTTTCTTTTAAATATAAAAGATTAAATCTATTTGAGATTCAAACATTTTTTAAGTTTTGCACTTCCAAAAAGAATTGTATATAAAAAAATTTAATCATTCTTGACACTTGTTAAATCCGTGATTATAATGACACTTGTTAAATCCGTGATTATAATACCAACAACATAAAATGGAAATCCCAAAAACACCACATACATTTTCACATAAAAAAAAAAATTTGAAACTTTAATTTCATTATCTAAATCCTACGTGCAAAAAAATATATATATTCAGATTATTAAAGCGAACCACCCATACATTTTATTTTTATTTTTCAAATAAATTTCTAAAATTCCTACTATGGGTATTTAAGAATTCTTAACGAGCGCAATAAAAGAAATTTTTTAACTCAAATGGAAATATTTAGGTGAATTTCCTTCAATGGAAGGCCGGCGACGGTAATTCACAAAACAATACTTGCAAATTGTAACGACAACTTCTAAACATGATATAGATATATTTATGATAAGATTATACGGATTTTTTAAACCTTTATGGTAACGTTCTGCCAAGTCAAAAGAAACATACTATTATTGAACCACGTCATGATTATGTCCCATGGTGCACCTATCATTATTTCGCAGATTTCAGGTTGAACTTTCACAGAAAGCCACTGTTATCGGTTGAAACTCTCTTTTTATTTTTTAAACATTGTACTATTGGAATCCGAGGAGCACTGTTTATAATCAACCAAATTATCGCTTTCTTAAATATCTGGATACGAAACTTCTTTCAACTTTGTTTTTTTACTCTCTGATGTTACGATCAGCTTTTTGTTTTTGTTTTCATTGTGTGATGCGATCTCCCGAAATCTTATCCACGCTATAGGATTACCAGAGGAACCCCGGATTGAACAACGCGTACAATTGAACTAAGGACGGCCATTCGACACATCTAGAAACGAATCTCTGGGCGTCGGCTGCCTATTGGATGGTACTTAATGCAACTGTATGGATTTTCCTTAACGTACCGTTCATCATAGCACTATATCATAACACAATAAATTATTTTCTATAATTTATGCCTCTAATTGGCATAGGTCAACGATTACTCAGTGGAAGTGGTACATCACTCGAAGTCAACAAGTCTGCCGCATTATTGTAGAAACAGAAACATCCATCCCCAGAGGTACAGCGCTTTATTCAGGCTTAGATGAAATTTCAGATCTGATAGGTGGGATGGACTATGTAAAACCGCTGGATGAACAGCATCCAAACTGTAAGGATTTTTACCACAAATTATATTGGAAGCATGCGATGGTTTGAAAAAATAAGATTATTTAAATTTGGGTGGAATATACTTGTTTTTTATTTTATTTAAAAAAATATTAGATTTAAGACTTTTATGTTGTATATTGTAACATAATGTTTTTTTTATTAATCACATTATGAGGGTTTGGTAGACTTTTTAAATCAACTAATGTAAATAAATCCACATTAGTTGAAATCAATATATGTGGTTCATCTTCAAACTCACTAGTGTGGTTCATCCTGAGGGCTAACCACATTAGTTTGTTCTAAGCATAGACCATACCCGGATGATGTGATTAATACAAAAGATATTTTTTGGAGGTACTACACACCTAAGACCTTCATTACGGGCACATGTGGACACTTAGAGCATTCACTGAGGCTTCAACATTGGGATCTTCACTATATTGGCGCCTTTGACTGTCCATGCATGCATGAGACTACATGCAAGATCCTTTCTGAATGATTTACTCATTGATTTGATCCTCCTTTCACTCCACAATTGGCTAGTTCTCTTCGGAACTTGCTGTAGGTGTCAAGCCCTCTCATTGATCACCACTATCGTGCATTACCTTGGGATCTTCACCCAGTGATGCTATATCATGAGCACTGTAACCTATTTTCTAAATAGCAATAATTCTTTTTGTTCTTTCGACTTTCTTTTAGTGTTTTTGCTCTGCAACGTTGTGTGTTCAACCTTTACTAGCGAGATTTATCTGTGAAGGTTTTCTAACACATTTACATGGTATCAGAGCCCACAGTTTGCCAGATAAAAGGCACACTAGTACTTTATTTTGTTGGTATTACAGCTTGGAGATCGAAGATTGACAGAAAAATGGAGTTTCCCAAAGCATCAATCCTAACTCTGTACAACTATCATGAATAGAATGACCAAATGGCTCGATACCTTCGTCAGAAAGGGTTGTACAGAATTACCATAGCTGCAGAAGTGGAACCCACCTCAGCCATAGACAAATCCAAGTACCTCAACCGCATGGATGAGGCCCACGGATCCACATGCATGTGCATCTCCCCAGAGTTGCAGTTTCATCTATCTGCCTGTAGTACTCCCAATGTGATTTGGAAAAAGATTGAAGAACTCTACGGGAAATAGGATGAGATGAAAGGACATCTTCTTCATGAAATATAATGATTTGTTGCTGCAACTCAAGGGTTGTGGAATTGACAAATCCAAGGAGGAGAGTCACTAAGTTGTCTCTATTATGTCAATGCTCAGACCAGAATATTATGTCTTTGTGTCTACATTTCATTCAATAAGGCTTGCAACAGGTAAATCCTACACTATGCCTTCTCTCAAAGAGTACATGGAATCCCTCACTTTTGAGCAAGATAAACTCATTCGCATGAGGAAAATCAAACCTCCAAAAGCACATGCACTTGCTGTGCATGATGGTAGCCATAATAAAAATCACAGATCTGATTCAAATCAAAAAAATTAGCAGCAAAAAGACAAGGGAAAAGTGCATTCCCATCCAAAGAAGGAAGAGTACACCAAGCCCTTCAATGACTCCTCCGGCTCCAGAAATGAGGAAGGTAAAAAATGAGACAAATGCACCTATTGTCACCGAGGATTCCATCTGGAATCCTCTTGCATGAAGAAACAAATTGACCAAATGGAAGAAATCCTTCAGAATCACGACCTTGGGGACCACATTCCTCAGGGTGCCAAGAAGAAAACTTAGGATCCGCCACAGAGGAAAGGTAACAATTTTCATGCTTTAGTTGCAATTAACTCTTCCCCTAATGAATGGATTATGGAGTCTGGTGCATTACATCATATGGATGTTGAAAAGGAAGTCTATTCCTCTTCGGATGTATGCAAAGGGCCTCCCATCCTCATGGGCAGTGACTCACCTATTGAGGTCACTAGGAAAGGTAGAGTGGAACTTTTACACGGATGCTTTCAAGATGTGCTTGATGTTCCAAAATTTTTGATAAAGCTACTTTTAGTTTATCAGATGACTCATTCCAGCATTGGAAAGATAGTGGAATTCACTCCAGATGCAGTGAACATATATGACCTACATAGCAGCTCCAAAATTGCAACCGGTGAGGTAAACAATGGAGCTAGACTGTATACGTTTTCTGAATTTATTGAATCTAAATCCTCCTTACTGCTTACACATGCAGATGAGAGTAGTAGGCTTTGGCATGAGAGGTTTGGTCACTTAAATTGCAGGTATATGCAGTATCTAAGCAAGCACGAGATGGTGGAAGGCTTGCCAAATATCAATTTCTCCAAAGGAGTTTGTGAAGGGTGTGTCCTTGGAAAACATCCTAGAGAAAAGTTTGACACTGACAAGACTCACAGAGCATCCTCTCCTCTAGATCTGATCCATAGTGATCTCGTGGGGCATTTTCCTCATCCTTCCATCCAAAAATCAAGGTGTGTTCTTACATTTATTGATGATTTCTCACGATATACCTGGGTGTATCTTCTCAGGGCCAAATCTGAAGTTTTTGTGCACTTTGAAGATTTCAAAGGACTAGTTGAAACACGATCAGAGAGAAAGATCAAACTCTCCATATAGACAATGGGAGGGAATATGTTAACGCAACAATTCAGAACCTTTGCCTTGAGTCCAACATACAGTGGCAACACACAATTCCATACACTCCACAACAGAAGGGAGTTGCTGAGAGAAAGAACTGATCTCTCAAAGAGATGGCTTCCTGCATGATGCATGCTAAGTCACTACCTCATCAGCCATGGGTTGAAGTACTTAATTTTACTAACTACATCCAAAACAGATCTCCTCATAGATCTGTCAAGGATCAGACTCCCTTTGAGGCTTGGAGCGGCACTAAAACGGAGGTCACCCACTTCCGTGTTTTTGGCTCCCGAGCATGGGCCAGGATTCCCTCTAAAAAGAGGAAAGCTCTTGATCCACAGAGCATTGAGAGCATTTTTGTTGGATACCCTGATGGTGTGAAGGGATAACGACTCCTAATTTTCTCTACGAACAAGCTCATCATTGAGGAAAGTGTCCAATTTGAGGAAAGTCTCTCGCATGCACCTCAATTGCTGCATGTAGACACCTTTTATCTACCTCATGACCAAGATGACGACTCAGTACAATCAGATGCAAATACAAAGCATGTAGATGCTGAGGTAGAGCATGCATATGCAAAGACATAGTCTTCAGATACAAATCCAGTGCATGCATATGATGATCTACATCCAAGTTGTTTCCGAGAAAACTAGTGTCTTTTCAATCTGCTAGTCCCACTAAGATGGGTAGCTATCTTAGAAACAAACAATCAAAGAAAATTGTGATTTCCTATATGTATGATAGATAAGAGAGAAGCAAAAGAGGACCAACCTGGATCTTCTGCTTGGCTCCTTGCTTGTTTCCTCTCTCCTCAGATAGAGCTTGCCACTCCTCTCCTACTTGTCCCGCTTTAGAGAATATCTATAGAGGCAATGCAAGAAAACAACATCAAAGCATATCGATCTATGATATCATAAAAAATGCAGAATCAGAAATACATTGACCATACAATTGCATTCACAAATAACAATATTCACAAATACACAATTATGTGGAGGAAAACTCAAATAACTTTATTAATAGTAGAAGAGAGGATTACAACCCAGTTGTATGATCCAGCGCCATCCTCCCAGCATCAAAGCCCTCTTCACCTCATGAAAATCATGATCACCCCACAATACAATGTTCCTTCTCAAAGAGAAACCAACAACACTTCCTTACAAATTACAAAATTCTAGCCTCCAAATCTCTCAGATCAGGGATCCATATATAGATGTCTTGTAAGGGTGTGAGTCAGCTCTGGGTTTCTAATTAGTGTCATTCGATTGATAGCTCTTGGTTCCACTTGGAGATTTCTTTGATCTCTTACTCATCCCTGGGCGAATTCAGAGAGGCAAGTGTCATATGAGAAGTTTCTAGAAGATTTCCTGCTCATCCACTTAGCAAACTGTCTCTGCCATTTGTCTATTCTCGCTCATTGCACCCCACAGAAGGCTCTTTCAGTATGCATCACACCTAGCTAATGTAGCAGTCAGTATGCATTGCACCTTGACCATGAAGCAGTCAATATGGTCCAATTTTGGCTAGTTCTCAGTGGTTTTTCATGTGGAACTTCTAGGAAATGATGTAGTCAGTTGACCATGATCCTTTAGGGTATGAAACAACACTTTTAAGAGATAAAGAGCCCTTAGTTTATTGACAAATGTGATTGGGGTTGAAGTGCCCAAACATGTCTATAAGAGTTGCCCCCTAAAGCATGAGGTCATAAATCTTTTGATGCCGGGTGAAATGCTTTATCATGAGGATTCGAGGTATTCGAGTTGGAAATTGACCTGTATAAGATACAATACAATACATCATCATCATAATATTTTCATGATCTAGCTGAGGCAGGCATTTCCATGCTCAACTTTATAAATTCATTTTCATATACATAGGACAGATAATCATCTACTGTTGTAGACTGGGGATTCTTTATGTGTAGAGTCATTATCCTTTAGCTTGGATGATCATCTATGCAACTTCTGTGTACATATGACGTCTTTATTTTCCTGAATATATTGCGGCCTGAATGGATGAAAGTAGATCTGGGGTCTTCAAACTCGTTCAATATTCACCTGATGTACAAGTCGATCCAGGTGAAAAGATGTTCTGGAGTTGAACATGGAAAGACATTGCTTGATTACCAGCCAATGATGTAAGCTGTTAACATGCATGAGAGGAATCACCGATAATGATAATGAACCTCAAGGTACTATAGTGCAATTCACGTGGTGTGAATATATGAGTCAATTTCGAACACTACACAAAATCTTTCGGTCGAAGGCCATTGATGTAAACCTGTCGCTGGAAGTGAGAAACTTGCCATTGAGGCATGCAAGCTTCAAAGTAATGAAAGGGTGGTTTCTAATTCAACTTCTTGGATAATGAGTTAATGTCGACAAGAAGTGACCATGTAATGGGAGGGCCTTGATGTATCCTACATCTATGACACGAAATGAAGCAAATGATTTTCTAGAGGTGAAATTGATCTGATGATACAAGGTTCAGGAATGGTAGTCATGAAAAATGGAGGGTGAAGGTATTATAATGCATGAGGTGTTAGCTGGATGGCGAATTCTCTGAATGACTTCTCTTGAACATGTCGGTGACACTGAGATGGATTGGTAGCATTAACCCCAAAATATGGATGGTACGAAGGACCAATGGTGATATGACCAATGAACAGAATAACCCAACCCGACTCAATCATGGTGATGGAGTGAAAGTGTCACGTTCAAGAGTGACCTGCTACCAATAAAGTTCTTCAAGTTCTCTTCCCTTTTTCCCTAGTCATTGCTGATGAGTACCTCTTTATTTTTTTCAAGCTTGAGGAGGATAACATATGCTTGTTCTATAATCTGCCCTTTGGGCAAACCTATCGCTATGTTTTAGCGAGCCTAGCGATAGTGAAACTCGTTCATGTCTCGTTGGAAAAGTTTGTCGCTATTGTTTTAACGAGTTTAACGACAAGGATAACTCGCTCCTTTTCATGTTTAGAGAGTTTGAAAAGGGACGAAAAGGAAACTCCAGTGGTCCTTTTCTGTAGCATAATCCCTTAAGTCCGAAAAAAGTATAAAATAATATGAAAGGGATGACTTTTCGATCACTTTAGTGAGCTGAAAAAGACAAGTGCTCGATATTTTGTTTGATAATCCCTTAGGTCCCAAAAGATTAAAATGTACAGGAGGGATGCTGCTTCCCCTTACTTTAACGAGTTGGAAAGGCCAATAGCTTGAAAATCTTTTTATTTTTAACGAGTCTAAAAAGAGTTTACAAGGGAATTGTTTTTTGAGAAACGAGTGGTGTTTTCAGGTAGCAGCTAGTTCTAGGTAAGTTTGGAACTTCTCAAAACATGGAAGTGTGAAGAGGGTGGCTAACAGAACCACTTGTCGCAGCTATTCCTCAAAAGGTAAACAATCAAGTGGAAGCATATTATCGGCCAAAAGAATGGAGGTGATGATAGAATACAACTAGGGCTCAAAACGTTGATAGCAATGTAATCACAGAGGTCATTTACTGAAGGTGGGTTTATTTTTTAACGAGCTTGAACCTAATGTTAACGTATGCTCAGTGGTGGGTTTATTTTTTAACGAGCTTTAACCTTGCTAAAACATTGCTCATGATAGTGGTCAAAGATATTCAATTCACTATTTAACATGTTAGATTCTTTCATTGGTCATTACACCTGCTCAATTGCTCCATCAAACTAATTAGAAATACATATACATGCCTGAAAAATGAATTAAAAACTAACATTTTACTTATAATACGTGAATAGTAACATAAAATGTAGTTTTACCTCTCATTTTTACCATTTCATTTCAAATTTGGGATTTTGCAGCTCTGGAGTGATTTTCCCACTCAAATTTCATCAGCTGATTTTGGGAAATCCGGTGGACTATTCTCTGCTCCGTGAGGACTAGGTAGGAGCTAACCCTGAGCTCTTCATTTTTGTTTCATCTTTTTTTTATTTTGAGCAACTTTTCCCTTCCTATTGAGCCCCTGGGGTTTGAAGAATTCATTCTCCCATCATCGGACCTACCCTATATCGAAAGGTGCGATGCATTTTGAGCTATACACTGGCCAGTGAGTATGTATCTCACCTAGTTCAAAGCTAGCGTGCGATGGGCGTAGAAGGGAAACTTTACACAATGATTTTTCATGAGATTTTTCCCGTTTTTGCTCAAATTTGGGTCCTAATTCATCTTTTATCTGTGACTCAGATATTCGTTGGATCAAGATGGTCATTACATGGCATGAACACGAGCATGAAGAAGAGGTCATGATTGCCCTACATGATCACGGTACTGTTACTGCATTGCGAAACTGCGGTTTGCTCAAATTCTTACGTATATCTAGCATGAGGCAAAAAATCAACTTATTGCAGTATTTCCTCGATGCTTGGGATCTGATCAACTAGGTATTTTAGATTAGAGGCAAATCCATTCCACTGATAGTCGAGGATATCTACTTTATGACAGGGTTATCGAGGTGTGGTGCCCCTCTCTCACTATTAGGATCCACCCATGGGGGTGAATCTATGAGGGATTATATTCGCTAGTTTTCTAGAGATGGATCTCAACCTAGCAGAGACGGTAAGATCAAAATCTGAGATGTCACTCATTAGTTCTTGAGGACCATTTTGTTCACCTTTACTAGATTCGCTGGTAGCGCGGCTCTTCATTTAGCCAAGAGATCTTATATGCAGTATGCCCTGGAATGCCTAGAACCAAAGGTATTCAACTGGTGTGAGGTGGTACTTCCGGTTATAAAAGAACAGCTCTCCAAGGTAAAGAATGGAAGATCCAAGAACTTTGGCTACGATTCCATTTTGACTATTTTCTCCTTGGAGAGGATTCCACTGATGCAGCCACAGTACATTTCACTAGGATTACCAGCGCCTAGGGAACCACGGATGCAGACGTGGGTTAATCTCATGGCCAGACATGCTGGTCAGTCACAGATTTCTTTCTCTGATGCCTTCTTTGAGTGGTTCGATCACCAAGAGATGGTCTTTGCAGAGTATCCATATGTCGGGATGGGTTTTCAAGGTGACCCTGATTTCGTGTTACTGGCTAGCGAGTAGTGGAGTGTTCTGGGTAAAATGTTTTGACCATATCTTTGTTTATTAATTTTATAATGTTTTTATGTTTTTAAATGTTATCAAGACTAATCGAACTCATATGTGTGTGCAAATGTTGGGCCAGTGCGACCACCGGCGCACCCAAGGGTGGCAACTAACGTTCCAGCAGGAGAGGCCATGGGGAGGGTTGTCCTTTGTGATTTGGACATAGCGGAGAACCTTGCAATACTGCAGGATCGGATCGACGGTCTCAATCTTGGTATTTAGGATGTGAGGGCCGACAAGTTACCTCTGAGATTACAGCACCATACTACTGGTGTTTCGAGTTGATGGACTAGGTTCTTATGTATGATCACACAGGCGGTGACATGTTATCACTAGCACCATTAGTCTAGGATGCTTTTCTGCATTCATTTTTGAGTTTTTTGGTCGCATGGCTAAGTTTTCCTTGTACACAAAACATTATGTGAAACTAGAAATAGTTATATATTTTTGATTTTTGGAGCTTATTTTGGTTAAGTTATGTGATCCAGGTGCAAGTTTTGATATGAAATGTTTTTCTTCACGAATGCTGCAAATGTCTGTCTAACACATAATTTGCTAATGAATCAGTTAATGTGTTTAAGTTTCTGGAAATGTGTTGATATTGAATGGAATCAAACTGCCTTTCCAAAATCCTGACTCTTAGGAACATACAATAAATAGCTGGGTTCCTAACTAAATAGAAGCCAGTAAGCTGTAGAATGACGAGTTGCAAATCTACCTTGACAACAAGTTGGCATATGCCATGTGAAATGGCATCAGAGAGAAGCTCCATCAATGCACTGTACTCAGCAATTTTGGTCATTGACTAACCAATACATATCCCCCTGAAACTCACTAACTCACCGCTTGGAGCAAAAATGGCCTAGGCTGCAAAAGGTAGGTTCTATGTTCTACGACTAGCTCCATTAGCATACCCAATGAATGTTTCCAAAAAGTCCGACATCTGCAACAAATGTAAAGTGGATTACCTAACCAAAATGACAGCTCTTGACGAAAACAAAAATGTAACAAAAGCATATCTATAAAGAGATTACTACACTTCATCAAACATAGTACCGCTTAAGATACAACCCATTTTGGGGTTGCGACAGTGGAATTCCATCGTAATCTACCACCTTGTAGGCTCCTTTTGCTAATACCTATTTAACAATGTAGGGGCCCATCCATAAGGGTTTGAACTTACTTGCTCCCAATATGTTGGAGTTCTGATCGTAAAGCAAGACCGAGTCACTTTCTGAGAAGACTCGAGGCTTGACATTCTTGTCAAATTGCGCTTTGACGTTTCTTATGTGCTTTGTTAGCCAGTGTGGTGTCATGATGGGTTTCATCCAAGTGGATTAGTTCCAAGAAACAAGCCTCTTCTTTCGAATTTTCAGCAAGTAGATCGATTACGAGCTTGAGACATCAAATTTCACACTGAATCAGTAAGACAACTTCCAGGCCATACACCAATTGAAAGGGTGTGAATCTGGTCACATTTCTTACCAATGTCCTATATGCCCATAGAGCTGAGTATAGGATTACATGTCAATTCCGTTTGTGGACTCCAATCATCCTCTGCAGCATGCACTTCAGGACTTTGTTGATGGCCTCAACTTGCCCGTTAGCTTGTGGATAATATGGAGTGGAACTGTCGTGGGACAGTCCCAATTTGCCAGCTAATTCAACCATCATGTGATTGCGAAAATGTGATCCATGATCTGTGACTATAGCTTGTGGAACACCAAATCTAGAGACTACATGACTAAAAAAGAAAAGAGCAACCGTTTCGTCGGTGTTGTTTAATGTAGGCATCGCCTCGGCCCATTTTTTAAAATAGTTGACAGTGACTATGATATACCCATGCCCCCCAGCTGAGGTCGGGTTACATGTCATGAAATCTATGCCCCATTTGGTGAATGGCCCAATAGCCACTACTGGATGCAGTGGTCTAGGTGGTAATCTGGTTTTGCAATCAAAAATTTGACAAGCATGGAAAATTCTGACTACGATTATGCAATCCTTGAATATTGTGGGCCAAAAGTAACCATCTTGTAAGATATTTTGTGCAATGGCATAACCAGATTGATGTCCCCCACATGCACCTGAATGATAGTCATTGAGGACTTTTTCGGCCTCATCATGCGTGAGGCACCTTCGTAGAACTATACGACACCATGATGGTAAAGTGTATCACCAATGATCATGTAGTCTTTTGCTTGGTATCGAGTACGTTGGTGTTTTGAGTGAGAGGTTTTAGGCCTAAATGTTTGGGATTAGAGATAGATTAGAATATCTTCGTACCATGGGTCACTTGAAGATATCAGAAATAGAGTTTCATCCACGATTATTTCTTTTGATGTTAAATTGTTGGACGATGATGTGAGGTCACAGAGTAACTCCACGAAGACTAGAGATTTCTTTGATTTGGATTGGGTGAATTCCATATCAAACTCTTGCAAAATGGCTATCCGTTTTGAATATTTACCCCCTAGCAATTGACGTGACAAAATGTAGGTCATAGGGTTGCAATATGACAAAATGGTAGTTTTGCGAAAAAGTATATAGTGTCGAAATCTCTGTACTTCTTGAACAACTGCTAAAGCCTGATTTTCAACATAGGAGTACTTGCTTTCTGTATCATTTAATTTGCATCTTAAATAATACACAGGATGTTCTATTCCATTGTCTTCTTGTAATAAAACCATTGCGATGGTTGTATCTGTAGCAGCGAGATATAGGTTAAAGTCTTTTTGATAGTCAGGAGCATACATTAATGATGCTTTTACTAGGGAACCTTTTAAAGCATCGAAGGAAGCTTGCACAACCTAATCCCAGTTGAAGGGTACTTATTTTTTCAAAGGACGTGTATAACCTTTAGCAAGTTCGGTATAATTTGGAATGAACCTCCTTAGAATGTTGGCTTTACCTTGGAGTTTCTGAATCTGAAGAAAATTTGAAGGTGGAGGCATGTAAAGGATTGCCTGAACCTTGCTTGGGTCGAGTCGAATTTTGTCTTTAGAAACTACAAATCCAAGTAATTGGCCAGAACCAACACAAAACACACAATTGTGCGGATTGAGTGGTATCTTGTAGTGTCGGCAACGTAGAAATATTGCCCTCAAATGCTACTGATGATCAGTCCGCTTTCGTGAATGAGTTGGTAGATCATCGAGATACAGTTGAATGATGTGCTTGATGTCATGGAAGGCATATTTCATTGCCCTCTGAAATGTCGCTCCTGTGTTTTTCAAACCAAAAGGTAGTTTTCGGTACGCGAATGTGCCCCACGGACATATAAATGTAGTCTTCGACTGGTCCTCTAGGCAAATATTGATTTGATTGTATACAGAAAATCCATCCATAAATGAAAAGATTTCACATCTGGCACATTCATCCATTATCTGGTCGATGAAGGGTGTAGGGTAGTTATCCTCTGGACAAGCTTGATCTACATCCCTGTAATCGATTCACACTCTAATTGTTCCTTGCTTCTTCATCACAACAACAATATTCGATACCCAATCAGTTAGAGGAACAGTGTAAATGAAACCAGCATGTAAAAGTTTTTCAACTTCTGCCTTAATGGTAGCGACTTTCTTCGGGTGCACTGATCGAAGCCGTTGTGGTACTGGTTTGACATATGGATACATCTTGATTTCATGTTCAACAATACTCAAGTGAATTCCTGGAATTTCTTCATATGACCATGCAAAGACATCTCTGAACTCGTGAAAGAGAGCGCGATATATTTCTAGTTCTGAAGGAGAACAAGATTTGCCAACATGAATATTCTCTACAACATTAGGTTTCGTTGAGATATTAATGGTGATATTTTCCTCAATACTGGACATATTTCACTCAGAATCCACCATATTTACAGTATTTGATAGAAAATCAAAAACCAAAGGATGATTAAGGTCATTGGAATAATCTTCGTCATTATCTTGAAGATGGGAACGATGGTGGTAATCTTCCCATGGTGCCTCCACTATCATCATTGACTGAATGATTGCTTCATCTGTAGAATGTATACAAGACCAAGGATCAGAAGAGGTACCATACTCTAGAGACCTGTCTACCCAAACACTTGTTGAGTGTTGATTTGGTTTCACCGCCCATGCCTAGAAAATTGATTGCTACAACAATTCATAGGTCTTGGGGGCAACACCTGGCGATGATCTATACTAACAAAATTTTTGGAATTCTTCTTAATATTTGATGATGTAGAAGATATCATATGACAGGTTTCCACAGTGGCCACTTCCGCTAGATTACTCGGAGGCGGGAGGGAAAAAGTACGCATTAAGGCAGGGTCTTTTATGAGACCTACTACGACATTTTGAAGCGATTGAGAACTTCCATGGATCAATGAATGCTTCCAATAGCTTGTGAACTGTTGGGGAGAAAGGTTAGTTGGTCAACGATTATAATTCCTCCTTGGAAGGGGAATGCAATCTTTCTAAAGTATGTTGACACAACAATAGCCATAGAATAAATCAATGGTCTACTTAGTAAGATATTGTAGTCAAGGATTCCATCGATGACCTCGACTTCAATTTCTATTGTCTTGCTCCCCAATTCAACTTGCAAGTTACTTATTATCCCATATGGCGTGTATGTTCTTCCATTCAATGCTTTAATGTCATTGATGATCACGACAAGGGTGCTGAGCCAAAAGTTTTCTAGCAAATCATTGACATAATAAAGCTAGATTCCCCCTCATCAATGATTGTTTGATGAACAGTGTTGTTGAGGGATTTTACCTGTATAAGGAAAGCGAGTTGGGTTGGTAACTGAGGTTTGTATCCTTTATGGTTAAAGGCCACAAGATTGGAATCCGTTGGGTCAATCCCACCTATTGCTGATAACAAAGCCTGCTTTTGGGAGGGGCAATTTTGTAGTACTTCAAGTGTCGACATAGCAGATGGTGATTAAGCCAGATCTTCCACTATATTATAATTTTTTGCTGCTCAGGCATGAGGATTAAATGTCAATTTATGCACTACCCCCTTGGGTGGCTTTATAGTTAATTCAGGAATGATGGACGGCACAACTTCTGACGAAGTTGTTGTCGAACTACCAGGTTGATCTGTAGTCTTGTTGTTTGACATCTGTGGATTCCCATAATCTTTATTCCTTGTCGATATCAACGCATCATTTTGCTGTTTCGATATGGATATCATAAACACATGGGATGGAGAAGCATGATCGATAGCAACTAGATTGGTTTCTGGGTATGGAAACGGATTAGTCAATACCGCTGAGGTATTTGAAGTTTTTAAAAATTTTGTGACCTCAGCTTGATGTGGACAATTTTTTGTATAATGGTCCTCATTACATATGAAACATGGCTGATTAGGTTTCTTTCACCCAGCAGGGTTTCCAGAAGATTTCTCAGGAGTCGAATCTTATTGTTTCTTATTTTTGTTTTTCCCTTTCTTCTTGCCCTCTGGTTCCTTTGGTTCTTTGTCGCTGTCGGATGACATCGAATTAACCTCCGAGGCAAGAAGTTTGTTATTTGCTTTTTGACTAGAAACTGGAAGGGCTTTACCAGATGGAGCCTTTGCTATTTGCGTGCTTGAGGTACCAATCACCCCATCACCGGCATGAGAGTCCCTGTTCGATTTAGGAGGGGGAGGAATGGAAAGTTCCAGTCTAGGAGCGTCAGGAATTTTGTCGTAAAACATGCCAGACTTAGTATAGATCAAGTCCAAATATTGTGCACGAGCAATGATTTTCTCTTAAGTGACAACTCCTCCCTTTGCCACATCTTCAGTAATAGAAGGTAATAACGACTTAATAAACCATTCAACTATAAGCTGATCGGGAACATACATCTCTACCATGTGATGATGATGTCACCACTCATGAATATGATCATATATGTGAGTGGTTGTTGTTTGTTTAAAGTTGGTAAGGAGTTATGTTCCCGTTTCATACCTTATGGGTAGCTGAAAATGGGTTAGAAAGGTAGTGGCTAGGGTGCTGAAGTTATGAAATGAAGATCTAGGCAATTCAATATACCATTTCACTGCCAGACTAGTTAACGTTCGCTGAAAAAGATGTAGCCTAATTGAATCATCATTTAGGGTGTTGGATGAGCACCACAAATGAAAAGTCATTATGTGATTTGATGGATCTTCACCCGGATTTCCATTGAATTTAGGAATATCAGAGGGAAGGTTATGAGGAATCATTGGCCACCTAGGGGCGTAAGTAATTGGATCATTCGTCAGCTGATTCAGATCTAGTAATTCTAGAGTCCCCACAAAAGGCAATTGTTGATTCAGGTTTGGCAAAGCATACTTAGGATAAGATGGGATCGCCTGAGCAGTAGGTCTTTGCATACCAGCATAATGTATATGATGCTGATAACTTTGATAAGGTTGATGGGCATAACCATTATAGTATGGTTGTTGATAACCGTTTTGAAAGTGCAGATGTCTACTGCCTACAAAGCCTTGTTGCTCAGGTCCTTGGTAAGCTCGCTGGAATTGCGGTTGTTGATATTGCACCAGCCATGGTTATTGGACCATTTGTTGTTGCTCAATACAGGATGATTGACCAAGATGTGGAGTGATAGTACCCGTTTGAGCCTAAGTTTTTCTAGGTAAGGAAACACTAACCTAAGGTTGTGATTGAGCCGTAGAGATAAGAGGCTGCTGTATTGCAACCTGAGAAACTTGAGGTTGGCATACAATAGGCAGTGCTTGTACTTGAGACACAGTCACAATAGTGGGTATAGTGGGAATATTCGACACAGGTTGAGTTGGTTGTACTGAATATACAACTCTTGGATGTTGAGGCAGTATTGGTATCCAACCACTGGATGTAATTCCTATTTGACCTGAATTTTGTTATGAACCCTCATATGGTTTTCCTCCATATGGCGGCAATCTAGTGCTCAAAGGATAGATCGGTCTTTGAAGACTTGATTGCCCAAATTGAAACTGGTATGTAGGATCAATTTGCTAAGTTTGAACATAAGAGATGCCAGATAGGATTCCAGATGAACAAGTAGGAACAGACCATGTCATCGAAACAATCCCTGGGTGGACTCCATCTAGTAATTGATGGCTAGTTGGGACAGATAGTATACCAGCAAACATCGTTGGAGTGGCAGTAGGAAGTTTTGCTGTGGCTATACCAGACGACACAATCAAAAGATTTCTTAGCAATTCAACAGGAACTTGCGATGAAGGATGATTAAAAGAACTAACTTCAGGAATAGAAGGATATAAGTGGATCCGAGTTCCAAAATGCAATGGAGTACTGGATGGAAGATCCTCTACTATCTCTTATACGGCAGTCAGTCCAGGTGGAAGAGGTAGACTGTCAGGTCCGTAAAATATTTCTGGAGTCAAAGAAGGTATAGCTTCTGTAGTAACAGATACTGGAGGTGTGACACCTTCTTAATTTTGGAACTCAACTTCCAGATGTTCGGGTAAGTGAACTTCAGCTTATGTATCAACTCTAGATGGAGCTGTTTTAGGTATAGAAGTGTATATCTTTACAATAGGATTAGTCCTAGTGTCCTATTGTAACTACAGAACTTCTTCTATAAAGGCAGATGTACCAGAAATGATCAGAGTAACTCGAGTCTCTAATGATATCGAAACACAAGTTTCAAATAAACCAAGAGAATTGGAGTCAGTTAATCGAGACCGTCTTTCCCGGACTGGTTTCGTTTCTGGAGTCAAAGACGGTTGACTCGCTAGCCTCCACAGATGATAGGGTTTTGATTGACTTTCTTCGATGATTTCAGATTACTTGATCAACTCAAAATTAAGGGGAGAAAGATGCTCCATATTAAACAAATTTTAAAGACGCTTTGACACAACCTTGCTTTTTCAATTTTTAAGAGTCGAGAAAAAGTTAAAGATGACTCTAGTTGCCTTCGACTTTTAATGAGCCTGAAGTGACAAGTGTTCAGATGGACCTTTTATTTTAAGGAGTCGAAAAGGAACAAAAGTGACTACTCTGGAAATCTAGACAGAGGGACTACCAAACCATTCGCAAAACTTCAATATATACCTTGGTGGTAAATTAAAGAGAAATTATCAAGGACTTTACGTACGGGAGGCAATCTTCCTGAATGCTGTGTTCAGTTCATTGCGATCGATAGGGCAGCAAACATGGCTTCCTATGGATAAAGGTTAGCAACCTATTGTGGTCTCCCAATATATACTCAATGGTATAGGGAGCACAAGTCCGTACTAGCTCTTGTCATATCAAAGAGGAGGAATCAGCCAACCTTCAATGAAAATGATAGTTACTAGGTTTTAAGACGCCGGAACACATCTCTAGCCTAGACTTATAGATGTGTTGCGATAGGTTCCAAAGCGTTCTTATGATCATTGAGATTTATTTTAGAGTTGATTGTTTTTAGAAGTTTGTCTTTCAAGGTTTGCCGCATGATGTAGATGTAAAATTCCTAAATATGCAATCTAAAATGATAAACAGTCATTTATTTTCTTTTAGCAATGAAAATCCTAGCTACTAAGGAAAGAAGAGTACGATTTTTTAAACGGAGAGCAAAGAGAACACACTAAATGCGCTTTTCCTAAATCATCTTTCGCACACAATCTAAATGAAAAATGCAAATGCATGTATTTGTTTTTCGTTTCCTTAATGTGAAAATGCCAAAAAGGAAAACTAAGTACAGATCTGAACTATTTTCTTCAAAGCGACATTTCAACAATTTCTTTGTCAAAATTAAAGGAAGAATAAAATGACACTTCCGATTTCAAAGGGAAAAATTCTTTCGACACTTCAAATATTGACAATTCAAATCAAATACAATGAAAAATGTACAATTGACTATCTAGAGGAGGAAGACTTTACGACACTCTTCTTATTGACCCAAAATTCAATTACGACACTTTTGCATCAAAATCGATAGTTCGATTAAGCTACTTTTGACAAATAAGGACTGTAAATCATGAAAAATACATAAAAGACATTTACAAATCCTAATCAATGGAGGCTGAATAATGTAAAGGAAGGAGGCTTCAGTAATGAGATACTGATCATAAGTAGCAAAACCACTGAATAGAGCTGAAAACAAGGAGAAAAAACCAAATTCAAAAGAGATAAACAGTATCACTCAGTGTTGGATAGGTAAATCCCCTCTGCGGACAGAGGCGATCCCACTAGCCTAAAACAGAACTGTTACACTAAAAAATGTCACCATGACTATTTACAGTTAGTATGGCTCAATCAACAATCATGCTACCCTCTTAGGCAAGTCTTATGCCTCTGCTCTCCATGTCAAACTCCAAAAAGAGAGAAAGTCTTGTATAAATGTATTTATCTCTGGGGACGCAGGTTCTCTCAAACTTACCTACGGGGACGCTCCCAATGTTCACAAAAGCTACGTTCGAAGACGCTCTGTATGTAAAGGGACAGGTGCGTCCCCCTGTAAAAGTTAGAATGCGCAAGTTTCATCTTTAAAAAGTTACTTGTGGTCATTTCTAGAGCATTCTAGAAGGTTGTTCGATGTGTATTGGGCGCCTCTAGATGGTTCATGCACTCCTATCAAAGAGGAACTTATCCCATCAATAAGGGAGTGATCCCATCCAAAGAGGGGACTATCCCATTGATGGTGGACCTGATTAACCTCCTCTTGAGTACTATAAATACAGGCATTGGGCCAGAAGGAGGGGAGGTTGAAGCTATACATTTTCTAAGGGTAAATGTTGCAGGAATTAGGACTCCCATTTAGAAACTTGTGAGGAGAGATTGCCATCTTTGCTTGTTCTATTTGGAAGTGGGTGAGCTTTGTCAAAGTAGAGGAAGACTCTCGTGGACCCTGGAAGGAGCTTGCACAACACCAAGGCTCAGGTTATAATGGTTCCTTTTGATTACCTTTAATGCAAATTGGTCCATTCTTCTCAATAACTTGTTGTTTATGGGTTATTTCATGTACTCCTTGGTCTATATGTTGGATATGCTTTGTTTTATGTTATAATCAGGTGCTATTTAATTGTTTGACTGTTGGTGATTGCAGGTTTTGGAGAAAAGGAGGAGCTCATCCAGATCAACAAAGCTTGGACTTCTACAACAACGTTTGGACAAAGGTAAGAACGAAACACTTGATTTCTCATATCATAATGCATGTTTAGAGAAGGATAGCTCCAGTTTGTTTTGTTTGTCATTAGAATGTCTTAGACTTCTAGGAAGGTCGGTTGTGTCCACACTTTTGACTGATTCCGTGTGACAAATTGGCGACTCCGCTGGGGATTCCATTGATGAGAAAGGTATTTTCCTTTGTGTGAACTTTGCTTTGAGAAAATTGGTTTATTTTTCTAGTTTTGGCTCTGTGATTCTGTCTCTGGGTGGGTTAGCTTAGGATTAGTTTTATTTTGGTTTTTCTTCAGTTTTTCAGTAGGACGCACCCTCTGAGTGTTGCACAGTGCGTCCCTGGACGCGCTTTTGCTGTGTGCACAGAGCGGGCCCGCACCTGTGCTAACGGGTTGCCTGCGTCCCCTGCCAAAATTTGAGAAAATTCCATTTTTTACACTTTTTGCTCTTAGATTTTGTTTTTTCTTAGTTTTTTCTGCCCAGATTCATTAGTCCCTTGCCAAAAATCTTCACCTAAGCTTGTTTCATTAGCATTCCTGCTCTAAGCTTTCATCAATTGGGTGTTTTGAGTCTCTTTTTTGAGAAATTCTTGATTTGATTTCCTTTGGTCATTACTTGGGCTAAATTGTGTATGAGTGTTAATCGCCTTTGAGTGTTTTTATTTTTGATCTTTGGAACTCTCGCCCAATTTTCTCGACTTGCACTTGATTGGTTCTTAGATTACATTAGAATCGTCTTGTGTTTGAGAATTCTCTTGCATAGATTAGATTTGTATAATTAGAATTCTCATTTTCAGAATATGAATGAAAAATGTGCATAGATTACATTTGCATAATTTTCAAGTGAATTGTGCTTAGATTACAATTGCATAGTTTACATTCTGAAAAATCAATCGTAGATTTAGATCAGCTTTCTTTGATTTGAATTTAAACAAAAATATAAAAATAAAAATGGTTTGGAATTGATTTGCATTAGTTTTTCTTGATGAAATTAGTGCATTAGAGAATTTGTTATATTTTCTCTTAGTGATCAATTTTTTGCATTGTTGGACGTGAATGGAAACTCTCTCCTTACTTTAGTTAGGATTCATCGAATTGAAAAGATTACATTATCATATTCGATTGCATTCAGTTGAGTCGGGTCATAACACCATTGGTTTCATCTCCATTTACCCATTTGAGTAATAACAGCCTTAATAACACAACGCTTAATTAAAATTCATCTAGTAATTTTTACATTTCTAGGGCTCTGAAACACCAACATAGCTTAGGCTAGTGTCTTGGAGTAGGAGAGTAATTAACTCTCCAAGACAGCAAAACCAAACAAGTAGCTCATCTTGTGGTAGGATAAATCCACCTGTTTCATTTGTACTCTGGGAAAGCTCCTCTTAAAGGAGAAGCACGAGCTCGTGTCCGAACCAGTGAGGGGATCAATCCTCCCTCGTTGGGAACGATGCCAGACACGCACATATTACAAACGGTAAACCTCGGATTAACCATTGTCGAGGAGTCGGGGGTCACTTGTCGGTAAACCTTGGATTATTGTCAAGGAGCCGGCAAGGGGATTGAGCTTGATACTCTGCCCTTGCGTGCTGTCGGAGTGTAGACTGTTCCCCCAGGTGCATTTGTTGCTGTTGGTAACCTTAGTGACCATTATCTTAGGATTCTACCCAAGGTGACGGTGGAGGGAAGATCCCACTGTACCTGGAGCAGACGTCGGTTATACTCACTTGGATTTTCTGGGGGGTTCACTTCACTCGAGACGGTTAAAGTGGAGGAACTTGGTCCAGTCTATTCATTAAGCAGGTTGCCGGGGTAACTGTTCCACCCACTATTTCTGTACTGGATTCTGCGAGGTTGGGCTTCATCACCAACTAGTGTTTTCGGTCCGGAGAGCTTACTGTTTGTGTGTGGTTTGACTCCTAGATTTGATAGCGCGTGTTAATTTGTTTGTTTTTACTTTTAGAGACCATAGGTGTGAATTGTGAATTTTAATTGTTAGGTGTGCATTGTGAATTGTTAATTTTAGTTTTAAATTGTTAATAAAATTCACTGAAGTTGAATATAATGGCAAATGTTCCGGAATTTGTCAACCTAGGAACCCCTCCTAACGAGAATCCTAGTACTTTTCCTTACTTTGGAAATGTTGGTCCTCCTTATATGGCTACTTTGTCATTACCTGGATTTACAATAGGATTACCGATATGGTTATTTTCAACTTCGTTGGCCCAAAGTACTCCAATTGTTCCATCTCAACCGGATGCTTCACTTCAACAGAGTTCACCATCTCAACATCACCAACCTTCTGTTGACCCTTTACCTTCTTCGCCTAATTTTTCTTCCTCCATTTCTTCCTCTTCGCCTGGTAAAAGCCTTGATGCTAGTAACCAGGAGGCTAAGAAGAAGAAGAAATGGAAGAAGAAGAAGAAGCAAGATAAGAAAGAAGTCAACCAACCAACCATGGCTGTAAGTGTTAGTTGTGTTGAGGCAAATTCTGACATGCATCGTAAACCCAAATACCCTTGTAGGCTTTGTAAGGGTGACCACTTCCTTGTCAATTGCCCTGGTATTCCAAAGGTCTTGGAAGTATGGTCAGAAACATCTCATCAACTTTCCATTGATCCATCAACCAGTGATAGTCAGGTTCCTGGGAAAAAGGGTAAAGTTAGGTTTCCTTGTAAGTTATGCAAAGGGAGTCATCAAACTCACATTTGCCCTCACATGGATGAAGCCTCAACATTGTTGGAAAAACTTACTGTTCCACAGCAAGAATTTCCAACTGGTTACCATAAACTTTCTCCCAACCTACCGTCAACTGACGGAGTGATTGATCTAAATTCAAGAACAGTCGATCACACTCTCCCATTGGAGAGTGAAACTCATGTCACTCAGGTTGATGATCCATTAGTTGATCAAGTGGTCGATTCAATTTCACATTCGGTCGATCCCACTTTCTCTTTAGAGAGTGAACTTCATACCGCTCAAGTTCTTCTTGTTACATCAGATTCTTCTATGCCGGGGGGCATTTCACCTGTTTCTACAGAACCCCCTCCAAGTACTGAGGTCTTTTCCTTTGATTGGAATAGACTGACAGAACCTCGTCTTCCTTCCTCTATCCCTTTCCAAATCATTGTCAAGGCTGGTGGTAGGGACATACATCGTACTCAGGTAGATGAAGGTGCTTTTGTCAGTATTTTATCCTCAACTGTTTGGAAAGCTTTGGGTTCCCCTCAGCTTGTGCCTATTACGTAGAATCTGAAAGCTTTTAACAGAACCATCAGTGAACCTTTAGGGATTCTTCCTAAGTTTTCTATTACCTTGGAAGGTAAAACTGTCTGTATTGATCTTATGGTAGTTCGAGGTCCCTTGGATTTCAATTTACTCCTTGGGCGAGACTATGTTTATGCAACGAAAGCTGTCGTATCGACACTCTTTCGCGTGATGTCTTTCCCTCACAATGGCAGTATTGTGACTGTAGACCAGCTTTCGTTCCCTAGTCTTGTCTCAACTACCAATAATATGACACCCCTAAATGTTCCTGATTCTAAAGTAGTATCTACCCTGCCACGGGTTAATTATGTGGCAACTGGTCCCATGTTTTCAGTTACCGATGTAAGTGAGCCTCTCACTGTTGATTTAGATCCGGTAATTGACATGGAAAACTCTATGGGATTATTTGAACACGATGTTCTTATCCCTTTTGAGTCCCTTGATGTGTGTTCCTTCCAAAAAACTATTCTTCCTTCGGATGAAGACCTTTTGGAAGCCATGATCAAGGTGTGTCCATTGACATGTCTTTCTTCCAGTTGGAAGCCATGATCAATGTTACGAGGATAGTTTGTTCCTCTCTCAACCTCGTTAAAAAATGAAACTGGATGGTACGAGGAAAGTTCCTTTTACTGTGTCAACCTCGTTAAAAAATGAATCAGTTGGTGAGGATAGTTTTGTTCCTGTGTCAACCTCGTTAAAAAATGAAACAGGGTGTTAGAGGATAGTTCCTGTTACTGAGTCAACCTCATTAAAAAATGAATCAGGTAGATTTTAGGATACGTAGGTAGATTTTAGAAAGTAGGGTTTTGAGGATAGTTCCTATTACTGAGTCAACCTCTTTAAAAAATGAATCAGGTATGAGGACAGTTCCTGTTACTGAGTCAACCTCGTTAAAAAATGAATCAGGTATGAGGATAGTTCTTTTCTTGTGTCAACCTCCTTAAAAATGAAACAACTCCCTTTTCAAGTTAAATATTGAAAGTAAACCTTCATTCCATCCAGCCGGATGAATGCAATGAAGCCTGGGGGGCATGCACCTCGCTTTGCATCATTATACTGGGGGCATGCAAACTTTTTGAGCATAGTTCCTTGTCTTGTGTCAAGCTCATTAAAAAATGAAACAAGGGTAGGTTAAGTAGGTAGATTGTAGAGCATAGTTCCTTGTCTTGTGTCAAGCTCGTTAAAAAATGAATCAAGGTTTTTAGAGTAAAGTTTTTTGTTAGGTAGATTGTAGAAATAGTTATGAGCATAGTTCCTTATCTTGTGTCAAGCTCGTTTAAAAAATGAAACAAGGGTTTTGAGGACAGTTCTTTTCCTGTGTCAACCTCACTAAAAAATGAAACAACTCCCACAAGTCTTTCCAAGATCTTGAAAGTAAAGCTTCATTCCATCCACCTCATTGAATGAAATGAAGCTTGGGGGGGGTAGTACCTCGTTTTGCGTCATTATGTTGGGGGCATGTGAACTTATAACAAGCATAGTTTTTCGTTTCAAGCTTGCGTAAACATGAAACTGAATCCGAGCATAGTTCTTTTCCTGTGTCAAGCTCGTTAAAAAATGAAACAAATCCTCCTCTACTTGAGTCGAGAGATTGACTAGATCTCATAAATGTTAAGTATTTAGGTTAGTTATTTCAGTTTTTTGCATAATTTTCTTATAGTTTTAGGTCGAGTCTTTCAAATGATCTCGTAACTCAACCTTCATTTCATCCAACTGGTTGAATGAAATGAAGCTGGGGGGGCATGCGCTCTAGTAGTTACGCTTAGGGGGCATCAAGCACAATTTTCTCTCTATTTCAAGCTTGTGTAAAAATGAAACTACTTTGAAGCATAGTTTTTATCTGTTTCAAGCTTTTGTAAAAATGAAACCTATTTCGAGTCAATTTCAGTTATTTTCAAGACTCGTTAAACTCATGAAAATACCGAGATTATTTTGCTATCTTTCATTCTCGTAAAACAAATGAAAATTCCGAGTTCTTTCCGTCTTTTCCTGCTCGTAAATTAAATTGAAAGTCGGCCATATGAGTACATTTTTATCATTTTTTCGAACTCATTAAAACTTACGAAAAAATGAAAATCATGAGTACATTTTTATCATTTTTTCGAACTCGTTAAAACTTATGAAAAAGTGAAACCTTGGAGTCATCTTTTAAGCCCTTTTCTGACTCCTAAAATATGAAAAGATTGCCGAGCGTTTCTTTTACACTCGTTAAAACAGAATTAAAAGATGGTCCCCTTATAGCTCTTTTCTGACCGTAAAATCAAGAAAAGATTGTCGGGTTTTTGTCGTTTCAAACTCGATACGGAAATAAAACGATGTGTCCTTGATCGCTTTTTACTTTTCAGGTCAGTGGCACTAATTATGAAAGTACTCCTTGGTCGCAAGATCAAGAGGTTCCCCCAGGTATTATTTTATACTTTTTCGGGCTTGAGGGACACAAATCTACGAAAAAGTTCAACTTGGAGTCTTCTTAAGTTTTTCAGACTCTCTAAAATTGAAAAACACCGAGTTTCTCCTATACTGGGCTCGTTAAACATTTCACAGTAAAGGACCTGTTCAATTACAAACAGGAACGAACCACTCCTTCCTAGGGTTCGAATCAAAACTAGGTTGGACTCATCCGAAGGATGAGCTTATAATCAAGCACATGTTATCCTCCTCAAGCTTGTTAAAAATAAAGAGGTACTTGCCAGAAATGGTGGAGGAAAAAAGAGAAGAATGAGCCTATTTGTTATCCTTTGTCTCAGAAGAAACTTTATTACCACTCTTGAACGCGACACTTTTTCATTCACCTGGGTTGGGAAATTCTTCACCTCACAGTTGATCAAACCACCTTTGAAAGTCTTTAACCGGGTTTCAGGGATTAACTTTGAGTTATTCGTCACCAAGCCATCTGTCATGTCGTTATGTGTTCAAGAGGTCTGCAAGTAAAACTTTCATCTGCAAAATACTTGTCATCCATTTGACCATCCCTGAGTCAGTCCTTACATCAACATTTCTTCAACTTGAACAATGATTTCGTGTTGCAGGCTTGCCTGCAACGAGTCGCTTTCTATCGACATCAGCACATTATCTAGAGAGATGACTTAGAAATCGTCAGTACCTTGAAGTCTGCATGCATTAATGGCAGGTTTCTCGCCTTTGACGTCAGTTTACATCATTGACTTTCGATCGAAGGATTCCGTGAAATGTTCGACATCAACTCATTCATTCACATCTCATGGATTGTACTGGGTACTTTGAGAACCATTGACATTACTGGTGGTCTCTCTCACGCTTGTTAACAGTTTACATCATCGACTGGTAATCAAGTGGTTTCTACCATGTTCGACATCAACTCATTTATTCGCATGGCTAGAATCGTACCAATTCGAGAAGTAGAAATGAAGACCCTGGATCTAGTTTCTACCATCCAGGTTGCGAGGAGTTTTGTATTCATTATCTAAGTAGACTAATCACAAACAGATGGCTGCGCCCATACTGTGTCTACAAAAGTCTATGATTGTGATGTACTGCAAAATCATTCCTGTATCAGAATAGTTAGTCTGTTAGTTAAAGTTTTGATCTGAGTATGGGAATGCCTACCTCAGTGATGATATAATCTTATACATGTATTTTGTGTTGAAAATTGCGGGTTCTGACCAGGCTCTCCACGGGATAATCCTTGAAATGATAAAGCGCTTCACCCTTCCTAGATATTACAAACCCTAATCTATTCCAGGCTTCGCACTTTAGGGGGCAATCTGTTACACTAAAAAATGTCACCATGACTATTTACAATTAGTATGGCTCAATCAACAGTCATGCTACCCTCTTAGGCAAGTCTTATGCCTCTGCTCTCCATTTCAAACTCCAAAAAGAGAGAAAGTCTTGTATAAATGTATTTATCTCTGGGGACGCAGGTTCTCTCAAACTTACCTGCGGGGAAGCTCCCAATGTTCACAAAAGCTGCGTCCGAAGACGCTCTGTATGTAAAGGGACAGGTGCGTCCCCCTGTAAAAGTTAGAATGCGCAAGTTTCATCTTTAAAAAGTTACTTGTGGTCATTTCTAGAGCATTCTAGAAGGTTGTTCGACGTGTATTGGGCGCCTCCAGATGGTTCATGCACTCCTATCAAAGAGGAACTTATCCCATCAATAAGGGAGTGATCCCATCCAAAGAGGGGACTATCCCATTGATGGTGGACCTAATTAACCTCCTCTTGAGTACTATAAATACAGGCATTGGGCCAGAAGGAGGGGAGGTTGAAGCTATACATTTTCTAAGGGTAAATGTTGCAGGAATTAGGACTCCCATTTAGAAACTTGTGAGGAGAGATTGCCATCTTTGCTTGTTCTATTTGGAAGTGGGTGAGCTTTGTCAAAGTAGAGGAAGACTCTCGTGGACCCTGGAAGGAGCTTGCACAACACCAAGGCTCAGGTTGTAATGGTTCCTTTTGATTACCTTTAATGCAAATTGGTCCATTCTTCTCAATAACTTGTTGTTTATGGGTTATTTCATGTACTCCTTGGTCTATATGTTGGATATGCTTTGTTTTATGTTATAATCAGGTGCTATTTAATTGTTTGACTGTTGGTGATTGCAGGTTTTGGAGAAAAGGAGGAGCTCATCCAGATCAACAAAGCTTGGACTTCTACAACAGCGTTTGGACAAAGGTAAGAACGAAACACTTGATTTCTCATATCATAATGCATGTTTAGAGAAGGATAGCTCCAGTTTGTTTTGTTTGTCATTAGAATGTCTTAGACTTCTAGGAAGGTCGGTTGTGTTCGCACTTTTGACTGATTCCGTGTGACAAGAACTAGCCACAATCGATTCACGCTGCCATGCAAGTTCCTAGTTGTACATTAAAGGTGAATTAAGAAGACCAACCTGGAATCCAACGCTGTAGTCGAGGCAAAGTTGGTATTCCCGCTCCCTCGCTCCAGCAGGTCACAATCCTTGCAATCCTTGCAAACGGACACCTGCACATGCAACGGAAGAAACAAAGACAAGCATAAAATCCACCAAAGCACAACTATATTTCAGTCAGAAAGGAAATAAATCAAACATCACTATAATAGACAATGAGATTGGAACCATAACAACAGTCGTTCATTAATAAATAATAGACAGGAAAAGTTACAACCAAGGTTCTGACGTTGAACCTCTCCTCTGGCTGGGCGAGCAACTATATGTGTCTTGCAATGTACCTCCTCTCCGACAGCATAACCTCTCTATGCTTCACTATCACTCACGACAAGCATAATCACAACTAGCATTCCTCCAAGAATTAAAAACTAGCTTGTCTAATGCATGAGGACAGATATTTATAGATGGAGAAGGGAGAAAGATTTGATGAACCAGGACACCCATTGTGGATTGGCATTATCTCTGAAAAGCCACTGTGGATAGATATCAAGGATAGATGATTACTCTCGACCTCTATCAGATGGATTTTTCCCTCAAAAGACTTCGTGATACGAAGGGAAAAAAAAGATGGGCGTGCGTTTAGCAAAAATCATTACCAAACTGGGTTGGTGCGGGTGTTGTTCTGTGACAGAGTGCCAATGGTCGCGCCCTCTTTTGAGGATCTCAATGATTGGTGTGGGTAAGATACTTGTGGACCTGCGCCAATGGAAAAAGAGTACTTTTCCAGGAGAATTTGCAGAAGGTGTCTTCAGGGAACATGAAGTACATACTCAGGGGAACATAATGCAAGTGTTTTTGGGTTATGTCACTGCTCACGGGTCCCGGAATGCGTCCTCCAATGTATGGGAACAGGGCAATAAGGACGGTGACCAATGGTGACAAATTACTGTGTAACAGATGCCCCCTAAAGCATCAAGTCCGAGAGGGAGAGAGAGGGGTGAAATGCTTTATAGGAACACACAAGAACACATATAGCTGCCGTCGAGGATCTGCATTGAGAGACACGACTGATAGTTCAATTACATGATGCACGTGGTATGGTCGCAGCCATCCATAAGGGAGTACATAAATAATCTAGATCCATAGTATGGACGCAACGATCTGGTTAGGATCAATGAATTGACTCAGGTATGGTCGCAGCCATCCAGTGAATGAGTCATGTATCAAGAATCACGCCTGGATTACAACAGACACAATCCAGGGTCTTGCGCTCCATCTCGACCCGAACAAGAGTACAAGTTCAAGCATGCGAATATATGAGCTGAAGTCGAGCATGCATGAACATCGTCTGATTACCAGTCAATAGTGGAAACTGTTAACAGACGCGAGAGGTACCACCAATAATGACAATGGCCCTCAAGGTACTATAGGTACAATCTACAGCGTGCGAATTAATGAGCTGGCATCGAACACCCGTAGAATCATTCGATCGGAGGCCAATGATGAAAACCTCACGTCGAACACGAAGAACCTGCCATTAAGGCATGCAGGCTCCAAGGCACCGGAAGGGAGTCTCTAGATCAGCTTCCTGGATAATGAGCTGAAGTCGACAGGAAGTGACCTTGATCGAAGGTGGGCCATAATGTTTCCCACATCATCGACACGAGACAAAGAGATAATGTTGTGAATCAAGATCATGTGAACTATCAGATGGAGGTTGTTTCTTTTCAGAGGTCAACTTCTCTTGAACATATCGGCGGCACGATAGTGGAATTGGCAGTATTTGACACCGATGGATCAAAGGTCATGATGATGAGGAAATGAGTAGATGAGAGGTCAAATAGGGTACCCAAGTCCATGGAAGCAAGTGAAAAATATGAGATGAGATATCCCCACCCTGGACACGAAAGCAGAGAAGTGCCATGTTCAAGAGCGACATACTGCCGACACGACGGTAACTATGGTTCCTTTTTTCCCCCGCCATTTCTGGCGAGTACCCCAATTATTTTTAACAAGCTTGATGGGGATAGCATATGCTTGTGGTACGTAATTTCGACAAAATCCGATGTCATCAGGTTTTAACGAGTCTGACAAAGGAAGAACTCGGCGTCCTTTCATGTTTAGAGAGTTTGAAAAGACAGCAGAAAAGGAAACTCTAGGGGTGTCATTTTTCGTAAAGTTGTGTCTCTCGGGCCCGAAAAAGTATAAAATAATGCTCGAAAGAACCGCCCGACCATTACGATCGAGGAGTACTTTTCATAAATATTGATTCCGACCTGAAAAAGTAAAAAAGCGGTTGAAATCACGTCGTTTCATGACCATTAACGAGTTTGAAACGACAAAACCCGGTAATCTTTTTATGTTTTAACGGTCGATAAAAATAACTTAAAACGACCGCCCCTTATTAACGTTTAACGAGTCAAGAGGAGTAACTCGGCAATCTTTTCCTTTTTTAAATGGTCAGAAAAAGAGCTGAAAGCAAACCTCCATTTTTATTCTCTTTAACGAGTCAAAAGGAAAAAAATACTCGGCAATCTTTTCATATTTTACGAGTCTGAAAAGAGCTTAAAGGAGACTCGTCCTAGAGGAACGAGTGGTATAAAGAGTAGCAACTGGTTCCGGTAATGGTGGAACTGCTCAAAACATGTAATGGTCAAGAAGCTGGCTAATAAAACCACTCATCGCTGCGGTTCCTCAGGAAAGGATAAACAACCAAGTGAAAGCATATGGTCGGCCAAAGAGATGGTGGTGATGGAATGAAACAACCAAGGCTCATCTAGCATAATTTAGCAGATAAAAGGTAATCACGGGATGTAAATCAGGTATGGGTTCATTTTTACACAAGCTTGAACCATGGAGAACTTTGCTTGGATTCGGTTTCATGTTTACACAAGCTTGAAACGAAAAACTATGCTTGCTATAAATTTGCATGCCCCTAGCATGATAATGCAAATCGAGGTACATGCCCCCCAAGCTTCATGGCATTCACGGAGTGGATGGAATGAAGGTTCACTTGGAAAGACTCGATTTTGAAAAGGAGGATGCATGCCCCCCGGGCTTCAGTCACGCGCCCGGGTCAGCTGCCGTCATCAGGAGGACGGACTGGATGTTGAGGCATTTCCTGTGGAAATAAGACCATTTAGGAATGGTAGATGACTATATGTGAAGTGTGAACCGGGAAACGAAAGTTGGTCTACGACCTTGATCGTCCTTCCTTCGTGCGGAAAACACATCACTCTGAAGAGTGAGGACACAATTGCGCGTATGCGATAAATATAGTCTCGCCCAAGGAGTAAATTGTAATCTAACAGACCTTGGACTACCATGATGCCCATTTGAACGGTCTTCCCTTCTAATGTGATAGGTACATTGGGAAGAATTCCTAAAGGTCGAATGGTTTCTCGATGAAAACCTGTAAGGTTTCTCATCTCAGGAAGAAGCAGTGGCGAACCAAGTGCTTCCCAAGCTGTTGAAGAAAGGATGCTCACAGGAGATCCCTCATCAATAATGGTACCGGCCATAACCATTCGGTAGACTTGAACTATAATTTGAAATGGTATGGAAGCTGGTAACCAGGGATTACCTAGTTGATCCCAATTGAAGGAAACAACTAGGTTGCTTGGAGGTGGGACCGGATAAACGGCCGGATATGACTCTGATGAACTTCCTTCCTGCTGCGAAGGAATGAGAGGGATGCTCACTTGATCATAAGAGTCTGTGTTTATGAATAGAGTTTGGACGGTGTGGTCTTCATTCTTTACAGTGATAATATCATCTGAGGATGGAACTTCTGAAGGCAAAACCGGGTCACTTGTCATCTGGACCTCTTGAAAGACCGGGTCACTTGTCATCTGGACCTTTGGACTTTCGTTTGGTTTGGATTCAGATGGTTCATCCTTGATGATAAACACTCCCGGAACAAAGTGGTGCATAGATGATGAACGTAAATCAACACTCTTTCCGACTAGGGACTGGTTTGGAACAGGCTGAGCACAGCCAGGTTCGGGAAGAGAAGGCTGGACCAAAGAGGAATCATGCTTGATCTCTTGGTTAGCGGAGAGATGATCTGCAGTTGCAAAAAGACGCTGATATCCAGCGGGTAGTTGAGGTAAGGGAGCTGACAGACTTTCCAAAAGACGGGAGGCTTCATCCATAAGTGGACAAAGGCGAAGGAGATGATTACCTTCACAAAGTCGACAAGGGAAACGAACCTTCCCTTTTCCCTTACCAGCTGATAAGGTATCGTCAATCTGCGACGATGAGGGGTGAGTCGGGTCACGGGACCATATATCTAGGATCCTGGGAATACCAGGACAATCAGTAAGAAAATGGTCCTCCTTGCATAATCGACAAGGAAACTTAGCCTTCCGCGGAGGAGCAGAAGGTGGCTTTACTTGAGGTATACTCGGGGTAGATGCAACCTTTCCCTTGGGAGACTTCTTCTTTTTGGTCTTCTTCTTCTTCTTCTTAGCCACCTGGTTACCTAAATCCAGAGTTTCACCAGGCGAAGTAGAAGATGAGGACGCAGCAATAGGCGAAGAAGGGAAGGGGTCCACCTTGGGATCAACATGATGTTGTTCGGGTGGAGGAGGTGGTGGTGGAACAGGAGTTATCACACTCGAGACCACCGAGTTTGAAAACAACCACACGGGCAAACCGATGGTTAACCCAGGCAAAGACAAAGTTGCGATATACTGAACACCGACATTTCCAACAGCAGGAAATGGACGAGGGTTTCCATCAGGGGGAACACCTTGGCCGGTGGGCTCAGGGAAGGATGCCATTGAACGAGAAATAATCCTACTCAAGCTAATCGCAAACAAAATCTAATTGGGTAGATGTTATCGTAGCCAGATAAATTTTAAGACGCAAAGACACGACTTGACCTTTTCATGTTTTAAGAGTCGAGAAAAGGACAAAAGATGACTCTAGTCTCCTTCGAATATTTAATGAGCACGAAGTGACAAGACGCTCACAGGCACCTTTTCTTTTAGGGAGTCCGAAAAGGATCAAAAGTGACTGCTCTGGAAAACTAGGCAAGAGGTTTACCAAACAATCCGTAAAACTGCTTATACACCTCGGCAATCAGATGAAAACCAAGGACTTCCCGTACTGCAGTCAATCTTCCCGAATGCTGTGTTCAGTGCATTACGGCTTGTAAGGCGGCAGACTCGGCTTCCTATGGATAAAAGGTTTTAATCCTATAGGGGTCCCCCAATATATACGCGACGGTACGTGGGGGCACAGTCCGTATTGGCACCTATCGTTTCACCGTGGAGGAATCACCCAACCACTCAACGGTAAGCTACCAGGTTTAAAGACGCCGGAACACGTCTCTAACCTAGACCTCTAGAATGTTTGCGTTAGGTTCCAATGCGTTGTTATGTTCATTGAGTTTATTTTAAAGTTTATCTTCAATTATGTTTCAGTTTTTTGGTCCTACCGCATGTGATATCTCAAAAGCTTCTTAGATGCAAACTACATGCCAAAACTATACCATTTCATTCGATGAATTCTATCTACAGGAGGGTTGAGATCTTTACACAAACAAAATGATCACTCAGCAAACAACAAAGATCCTGATGCAGCTAATAACAAGAAATGAATTTTTATTTTTCTTTTTAATAGCAACAAATAACAATAAACGCTAACTAATATGATGCAAAAGATCTTTTGTTTTTCTTTCCTTTAAGATGGCATGATGCATTTAAACAAATCTTAAGAGATATTCACAAGTATAAACAAACCAAGTTCACTTGATGAAATGGAACCAATTCTGAAACACCAAGATGAACTATCCAAGCAAGGAGAAACACAAAGACTTTCAATGAACCATGTAATCTAAGTTCAAATGAAGTCGAGCAAAATCCAGAGAAGCTAGAAGTGAATCACCCAAAGCATAGAAGACCAAGCTTTAACAATCACTAGATAGGTGCAGAACACAACCAACAAGTTGACTGGAAAATCAAAAGACCGAAACTTCCCACAGAAGGCTAGACATGCGAAGCCACTAGATGTTCTAGGGCTGAGACGAAAATCAATAGAAATCAGCAAACAACTGAAGGATAAAGGCCAAAAACAGTCAAACAGAGGTTCAACACACTTCCAGAGGTTGTAAGAGATATAAAAAGATAAAAATCTGGGCCGAAAGAGCTTCCAACTGACACATAGGCAAAATTCACAGGGCTAGCGCGACTGTCAGCCTGCAACTTGCGCTACCAAAAGATTGGCGCGAGTTGCTGTTGGGAAACATGCGCCAACTGGCGCAACTGTCAGAATAAAAACCGCGCCAACTAAGCTTGCCGGCTAAAAAATAAATAACACGACCCCAGGTCGGGCCGACAGTGCTCAGATGGATCAAACAGCAAATAACAATCTCAAAACTGACCCAGAAAGCTCATTCACTCAAGCAAGCAAGAGAAAATTAACATGCAAGACAAATTCCAAATAGCTTCTCCCCAGCGGAGTCGCCAAATTGTTGGATAGGTAAATCCCCTCTGCGGACAGAGGCGATCCCACTAGCCTAAAACAGAACTAGCCACAATCGATTCACGCTGCCACGCAAGTTCCTAGTTGTACATTAAAGGTGAATTAAGAAGACCAACCTGGAATCCAACGCTGTAGTCGAGGCAGAGTTGGTATTCCCGCTCCCTCACTCCGGCAGGTCACAATCCTTGCAATCCTTGCAAACGGACACCTGCACATGCAACGGAAGAAATAAAGACAAGCATAAAATCCACCAAAGCACAACTATATTTCAGTCAGAAAGGAAATAAATCAAACATCACTATAATAGACAATAAGATTGGAACCATAACAGTAGTCGTTCATTAATAAATAATAGACAAGAAAAGTTACAACCAAGGTTCTGACGTTGAACCTCTCCTCTGGCTGGGCGAGCAACTATATGTGTCTTGCAATGTACCTCCTCTCCGGCAGCATAACCTCTCTATGCTTCACTATCACTCACGACAAGCATAATCACAACTAGCATTCCTCCAAGAATTAAAAACTAGTTTGTCTAATGCATGAGGACAGATATTTATAGATGGAGAAGGGAGAAAGATTCGATGAACCAAGACACCCATTGTGGATTGGCATTATCTCTGAAAAGCCGCTGTGGATAGATATCAAGGATAGATGATGGCTCTCGACCTCTATCAGATGGATTTTTCCCTCAAAAGACTTCGTGGTACGAAGGGAAAAAACAGATGGGCGTGCGTTTAGCAAAAATCATTACCAAACTGGGCTGGCGCGGGTGTTGTTCTGTGACAGAGCGCCAATGGTCGCGCCCTCTTTTGAGGATCTCAGTGATTGGCGCGGGTAAGATACTTGTGGACCTGCGCAAATGGAAAAAGAGTACTTTTCAGGGAGAATTTGCAGAAGGTGTCTTCAGGGAACATGAAGTACATACTCAGGGAAACATAATGCAAGTGTTTTTGGGTTATGTCACTGCTCACAGGTCCCGGAATGCGTCCTCCAATGTATGGAAATAGGGCGATAAGGACGGTGAGCAATGGTGACAAATTACTGTGTAACACTCAGTCATCGCACCTTTCCTTCAGGGAAATAGGTATGCATCTCACCTACAACACACAGGAGGTGCGATGCATATAGGTTGCCAGTTACACACAGTGCGATGGGCCATGGAGCGAAACTGAGTTTGGGTTTTTGTTCAAAATTTGCAGCTAAGTTCAGTTATTTTAGCTGAGCTATGATGGACAGTAAAAAAAAAGTACAGGGGTATGATCTTAGGAGGTTATTGAGCTACCACAAGGGCACATAGAATGTTTGTAAGTGAGATGTTCAGTTCATAAACCAACCCAGAGATTGACTGAACTAGAATTCATATACTTTGCAATTGCATAGCAAGAGTAGTTCGAAGGCTAGCTGGCTAACTTCAGGCGATGTCTGTAGTTTATAAAGCAAACAACAATAACAAACAAACAAATCGCTCCCCATTGGAGTCACCATTTTGTTTCTGGCAAAACTAGTGTCTTTTCAATCTGCTAGTCCCACTAAGATGGGTAGGTATCTTTGAAACAAAAAATCAAAGAAAATTGTGATTTACTTTATGTATGATAGATAAGAGAGAAGCAAAAGAGGACCAACCAGGATCTTCTGCTTGGCTCCTTGCTTGTTTCCTCTCTCCTCTGATAGAGCTTGCCACTCCTCTCCTACTTGTCCCGCTTTAGAGAATATCTATAGAGGCAAAGCATCAAAACACCATATAAGCATCTCGATCTATGATATGATAAACAATGTAGAATCAGAAATACATTGACCATACAATTGCATTCACAAATAACAAGATTCACAAATACACGATTATATGGAGGAAAACTCAAATAACATTATTAATAGTAAAAGAGAGGATTCCAAACCAGTTGTCTAATCCAGCATCATCCTCCCAGCATCAAAGCCCTCTTCACCTCATGAAAAGCAAGATCACCCCACAATACAATGTTCCTTCTCAAAGAGAAACCAACAACACTTCCTTACAAATTACAAAATTCCAGCCTCCAGATCTCTTAGATGAGGGATCCATATATAGATGTCCTGAAGGCTTTGAGTCAGCTCTAGGTTTCTGATTAGTGTCATTCCACTGATAGTTCTTGGTTCCAGTTGGCGATTTCTTTGATCTCTTACTCATCCCTGGGCGAATTTAGAGAGGCAAGTGTCATATGAGAAGTTTTTAGAAGATTCCCTCCTCATCCACTTAGAAAATTGTCTTTTCCATTTGTATATTCTTGCTCATCACACCCCACAGAAGGCTCTTTTAGTATGCATCACACCTGGCTAGTGTACCAGTTAGTATACATCGCACCTTGACCATGGAGTAGTCAATATGGTCCAGTTTTGGTTAGTTCTGAGTGGTTTTTCAAGTGGAACTTCTGGGAAATGATGTAATCAGTTGACCATGATCCTTTAAGGTATGAAACAACACTTTTAGGGGTTAAAGAGCCCTTGTTTTATCGACATATGTGATTGGGGTTAAGGTGCCCAAATATGTCTATAACACAAGCACAGATCGGGCTTCCAATAGTGAATCAACTTCCCTTGTCATAAATCGGAGAACAAAGAGCTTAAGTGAGACATATGCACAAGACCACCCAGCTGCTAGAAATGGTCTTATGGGGGATAATTCTGATCTGCGGAGGACTAGCTCAAATTTGATTAAGCCTCCTCTTGCCCTCACTGCCACTGAACCAATGCCATCCCGACATTGTCATTTGGTTCAGTCTTCTGATCAGCAGCCTTATGCTGAGGCTACTGAGAATCCCTCTTGGGAGCCCGCCATGGAGGACAAGTACAACTTCCCCCTCAAGAACCAGACCTTGAATTTGGCCCCCCTTCCTTCAGGAAGGAAACTTGTCTGATGCAAATGGGTCTACAGTACCAAGGGCATTGCAGATGGGAAAATCACCAGACAGAAAGCCAGGCTAGTAGCAAAAGGCTTCCAACAAGTGCATGGGATTGATTATGATGAGACCTTTGCTCCAGTAGCAAAGATGGATTCCATACGCCTTGCACTTGCCATTACGGCTGCTTAGGGGTGTGAAGTACATCAGATGGATGTGAAGAATTCTTTTCTCCATGGAGACCTATCTATGGAGATCTACATGGAGCAACCACATGGTTTCATTCAGGATTCATCTTTGATATGCAAACTGAAGAAGTCTCTCTACAGCCTTAAGCAGGCCTCGAGAGCTTGGTATGCGAAGATGGATTCTTTTCTCTTATCACATAAATTTGAAAGATGTAAGTCTAATCCAAATGTTTACATGCTCAGGACACATGACTCTCTTCTTATCTTAGTTTTGTATGTGGATGATCTCCTGATCATCAACAGCTCGGCTTCAACCATTGCTACAGTCAAGAGTACATTGCATGATAGGTTCTTGATGATGGACGTGGGTCCATTGCACTTCTTTCTTGGTGTTGAGATTAGCTAGGATGCCACAGGCATCAAACACTCTCAGGCTAAGTATGCATGAGATCTCCTAGAGAGATTTCACATGACTGACTGCAAGCCAACACTGACTCCAGTTTTTTCTAGGGTCCACCTTGAGGATGGAGGTAACACTCCATTAGTTGACACTACTCTCTACCGACAGCTAGTGGGGAGCTTACTGTACCACACCCACTCTACACTAGATCTCTCATATGCAATAGGGGTAGTTTCCAGATACATGCAGGAGCTGCATGAGCTACACTGGAAAGCTACCAAGCGCATCCTCCAATATGTGCAGGGCACCATCACCTTCAGGATTCACTATGAAACAGACACTACATTGAATCTCCTTCGCTTCATAGATGCTGATTGCGTTTGCAACAACATTGATCACAATTCCACCTATGGATATTCACTCAATTTAGGGTTTGGCCCTATCTATTGATCGAGCAAGAAGCATGTTGCTATTTCTCTCTCTTCAGATGAGGACGAGTACAGAGGAGTAGTCAACATCACCATTCAAGCTCTATGGCTACAACACTTCCTCACTAGGTTGGGTGTCTAGTTCCACTAGCCCACTATCATCTGGTATGACAGCCAGAGAAGTCTCAAATTTTGCAGGGATCTAGTACAACGGCAGCGGACGAAGCACATAGAGATCCATATGCACTACATAAAAGACTTAGTACGTGATCGGGTCATTGATTTGTAGTTCTGTCCTTCAGCAGAACAGACTGCAGACATCTTCACCAAGACATTCACTGAGCAGAAGTTTCACTCTCTATGTGATCGTCTTGGAGTGAAGGACACAGTTGGTGAACAATTGTCTTTTTTTCCTCTTTTTTTTATTACATTGTATTTTTTTTTGGGGGGGGGGGGATGAGGGTTTTCCCATGAGGTTTTCCCTCTTTCCTCAATTTTAGTACAAGTTGCACTATGTTTTGGGTGACCTTTGGCCTTAGTTTCCAGGGACCATGTTCTATTTTTCCCCATAGTGGTGTTCAGGGGGGCTGTTGGAGGTACTACATACCTAAGACCTTCGTTACTGGCGCATGCGGACACTTAGTTAGAGAATTCACTGACATGCAAGGATTCAACATTGGAATCTTCACCATATTGGCACCTTTGACTATCCATGCAAGCATGAGACTACATGCAAGATCCTTTCTGCATGATTTACTCCCTGATTTGCTCGTCCTTTCACTCTGCAATTGACTAGTTCTCTTTGGAACTTGTTGTAGGTGTCAACTCCTCTCATTGATCACCACTATGGCGCATTACCTTGGGATCTTCACCCATTGATGCTATATCATGAGCATTGTAACCTATTTCCTAAATATCAATAATTCTTTTTGTTCTTTTGACTTTCTTTTACTGTTCTTACTCTGCAATGCTGTGTGTTCAACCTTTACTAGCTAGATTCATCTGTGCAGGTTTTCTAACACGAATAGTTATTTCTAAACATATACCCAACCGAGATGATGTGATTAATACGAAAGACATTCTCATGCAAAATAACAGTTATAGTATTTAAACGAGGAAACTAATGTTGCTTGGCTAAGAGCTTGTCTTTACATTTTTCTGATTAATCACATTATCAGGATTTGGTAGATGTTTTGAACCAACTAATGTAAATAAATCCACATTAGTTGAAATCAATATATGTGGTTCATTCTCGAAATCACTAGTGTGGTTCATCGTGAGGATGAACCACATTAGTTTTTTCTAAACATAGACCAAACCGTAGACCAAACCGGGATGATGTGATTAATACGAAAGAAATTCTCATGCAAAATAACAGTTATAGTATAAACGAGAAAACTAATTTTGCTTGGCTAAGAGCTTGTCTTTATGTAACAAATAGATCAATCACCCAAGGTCTAGAGAGATTTGGTCGAGCAAAAACCTGCCCCATTAAAAACCACCAAAATATAATTCCAAGTAACATTATTTTCCTGCATTATTTCCAATACTAATTTGACCACTAAAAAATAACTAAACTTCAGTCCATAAATAACAAAAATAAACCAAAAAAACAGAAGAAAGAAAAGAATAACTAAACTTCAATACATAAATAACACAAACAAAAAAAAATAATTATTAAACGTAATTCTAACTTCAGTGCAAATTTTGTTATTGATCTTTTCGATAGTATCGATTCAACTCCAAGAGTATCATCGGAAGCATCTCAACCGATGTCACTTACCACTCTCGTCCCACTCGTAGAAGCACTTCACTACACCCTGCAAATTAAAGCTCTGGTCGAGCCACACTCAATCCTGGTGGGACTTATCATGTTCTCATGCCAAATATTGATGGCTTTTCATTATGACAATTACATAAATAGGTGCAAGAATTTTTGTTTACTTTGGCTCCCATCTCGTTCTTGGTAATAAGTCATTTTTCATTCTCACTTATCCCTCGACACGCATAGTTCTTGGCAATGACTCGTCTTTCATTCTCGCCTCTCTCTGGACAGCCCTAGTATTTGAAGGATATGGATTAAAATGAATCGAGGAAACACTCTAACAACTTGCAGTATGGTGATGCATGGTAGAAAATTCAATACAAACTTGACTTGACGGAATTAACTAGAAGATGGAGGGTCTGGACTAGATAGGTGGAATGGGAGGTCTGGAAGTTGAGGTATGGCTATTTACCAATCTTCATTCGAAAAGGAGAGCCGCTTTGGAAGTAAGTGTGCTCCAGCTCGAGGATTTTATGTCAGGGCCTCTGTTTCAATTCCCTCCAATTTTGTTCCTCCTCCCTCTTCTGACCAATCTTAGTTCCTGGAAGTTCTCCGTCCCACCTCAAACCCCTTCAGTTCTCTCCCAAACGACTCCAAGTAACAGGTCAATATGGAATGCATATTTTGTTGTCATATATTCTTGATTTTAGTTTTTGATTGTGTAGTTTAGCCTATTAATCCTATTATGTGTATGCAATACTAAGAATTTTGGCCTTTAAGTTCTAACAACACCGTGTAGATATCCTCTCAAGCAATTTTGTTTCAACTGGATATATGCAGTTATTCATTTTGATGGGAAGATCTTTTATATATAAATAAAATTTCCCAATTTTTGTTTTATAGTTGTCTCACAACTAGTAAAATGTAGAATAAATATATATTCTTGGTTATACTAATAATCAATACATATAATATTATGATGTTATATGGTATAGATTGAGGTATATCATGTTGTCAAAATATATGTTAATTTTTTTAATTTATTTTTCATTGTTTTTCTAATTTTTAATTTAATTATTAAATAAAACTTCAATTATTTTTATTAAGAAATCAATAGAACTTAAAATTTTAGAATATTACAAAAATAAAACATATTTGTGTAACATTTTACATTTACAAATAATCATTTAACAAAATATATTTATACAATCTCATATATATTATTCATTAGTATTGTATAACTAGTAGAAGGTAAAACTAGCATTTGCACCAGATGTTGCAAAGGAAACGCCGTAAGGCATAAATTGAAGAACTCAAATACAACAAAAAAATACTTTGATAAAGAATTAAAATGTATTGAATGCTAAAATCAATGTCCCATTAACTGGAACCACTTAGTAGACATATTTATCAACGTTAGGATTACACACAGTGATCAGGAAATTTCCCATATACAAACAACACCTTCCATAGCAACCTTTTCTCACATCCACATTTTAAAAAATGCCTTGGAATGTGATTGGAATCTCCCATATTGCCTTTTTCATTATGCAGAGAAATCTTCTATATTTCTATTTTCATCATGAAGATTGTTAGTTCATTGCCGTAAAGTGTTAGTGTGTTAAATTCAATATTATAAGTTCAACAAGTGAAAAACATTCCTCAATTAGCATAATATGCATTTTTCTCTCACCGTGTATTTTTCAGTCATTCATTACAAAACTTCCATCAAAGAGCACAAATAACAGATTAACATGTATTTTCCATTCATTATTTTCATTATAGAGCCAAGAAACACGAAATCCAAGAATGGGTGTTCGTTAAATCCGAATTTCTGCAATGGATGTGACCTGTCATCAAAAGGAGCATTCCCATCCTCACATGAACCCCATTCTTCTTCAGTTGACTACTTGATTTTATTCAATTCCCGTCATTTTTGCTCCATTCATTTGCCCCATCTTGTAGTCTATCAAAGGACTTCCCTTGTCCTCAGAAGCATTACCACTAGTACCAAGGAGATCATTAGAAAACACACTCTACAACTTTGAATAGGGCTGAAACTATATTTCTAATTAGGAGAGGGGTGGAGAAAGACTTTGAATGCAGGTTGTTGTCATACTAATGAAACCCTTTGCAAAGGGGATGTTAAGATTCTGAGAGAGAAGCTAGGATTGGTAGAGAACACCTTCCCTGTGAAGACAGAATGTCAGTGTTTGGTTGCTCAGATTTGTTCTCCTAAAAGAAGGGGCAAATGAGTTTTGAAGAGGATTCTTTACAGGATGACTTATACATATATGGCAAATTCCTTCCACATAGATGCTTGGCGTCTTCTATTTCTGATCAGTGTCAGTTTATGACATATTTGATGAAAGTTGTGATAGATACCTCTCACATTATGAGCCATTTATGATGGGATATTCACATGCTAAGTAGGGAGCATCTCTTGAGGAAATATTATTTGTTATATTGGCCAATGATTCCTTTGGCAAAAAGATATTTTTGTAATTTCTAGTTCCTTTCTTGTCAAGTCAAGCTGGGAGAGCACTGTAGTTAGACTTATATATAGCTAGCTTGAGTAGAGTGATTCTACCGAGAGGGTGCCTCAGGCTTGTGAGAAGCCATTGTAATCCCTTGACGACAGCGGTGTAACTTTTATATTGTGTGGATAAGAAAATATTGACTGTTGTTTCAAACTACTGTGTGATGTCCACTATATTCATGTTACTGAATTATTAGATCTAGTTATCTTATGATATGCCATGTCTGTGGTCTTTGAGTTCACCATTCAACATATGTGTTTAAGCAAATTGGAAATTTTGATTGAAGTTTTAGTATTGGAGTTTTTTCTCTTATCATGGAATCATCACAGCGATCACTATAAATTATTTGAATAAATTGTCATACAAGAAAACAAAGAAATTCAATGGAAATACAAGGCAATCTAAACATTCTTATCATTAAGCAAAACATGCATACACATTTTTGATAAAAATCCCTTATTCTCCACAGTGAAATCAACAATGATTTTATAACACCCCACAAACTTAGCATAGTCAGTCAAGAAAATGCTTGCCTTTGATAGATGAATCCACAGGCGATATTTGCACCATAACGAGGTTTTCTTTGCCCTGTTTCTCTCAATTTTGTGATCCCTCTGCCAAGTTACCATGGATGTAGAGGATCTAGGATTTAGTTTAAAAAACGAAGAAAATAAGACACAAAAATGTTGCAATTCAATTTTAAACGAAGAAAATAAGGCACAAAATTCACTGGAAAGTTATATGTTAAATGTTAATGCTCTAATTCGTTTAGCCTAACAACTTTTAAAAGAGTCGGCTCAAATGGGATATTTATGTTCTAACATAAAAACAACATTTATCGCCACTATGCGAAATATAGTAGCTTAACATCTGTGTAAGAGCCCAGCTCACCCTTTTCCGTGGCCAGATGGCTCAACTTCACCACGTGGCACTTAGCATGTATAATGAGCCGGATATGACAGCAAGGTTCCAATACATTAAGGCACTGTTACCAAACATTAGCACGGCAGTAAGCCACGTACAATGGGTATGATATTACCTAAGGTTTTATATTGGTATATTAGTATGCGTAATGGCTGGACCGAGCCTAACAAAGCATAAATATGTAGGTAGATGAGTGAAGGTTTGGCGGAGACTGTAAATAATAGTTAAACTTATTTGGTTAGGAAGAAAGGGTTAACGAACTGACCCCACCCTTAAAATTTTTTTTTATAGTTATGCATTTTAAGTTAATGAGATCGTGACAATGTGGTATGGGGAATGCAACTACGATATAGTAGCTTACAGGCACTGAACACAATCTTGCTTTACACCTGGTAATGTTTTAGTACCAAATATGCTAAGTAGACAATAAATTAAATTTAGAATATCTCATTGAATAATCAATCACATACAACTATCCTTTTCCATTAGTAAAATGACATGTATAGCCTACAAGTTGAAATGCACAAGGAATCCAAATTTTGTGGTGTTGAGATTTATGACAAGTAACATTATGGACAATTTCCTCCCCATTGCAGCCACAAATTGCAAAAGAATTGAAAATTAATGTTTTCCACGTCTCTATTCCATGTGCAGGATTGACAAGAACTTTACAGGAAGATCAATGCAAATGTAATACTCAAAGATAAAACAACTAAACCACAGTACTTGCTAGCAGGGATACTATTCGGCAGTGAAGGATATGCATCTGGTGGGGGCAACACACAATCCTCACCATTGAAGTAGATTTTTTTATATCAAGAATACTAACATACATAACTTGGAATTTCTATTTGTATCATCTCCTTCATTTTACCGTCATTTAATGACACTTATTACTTTTAGTTTGAAAAACTGCATTGATCTAGATGGAAATCGCACAAGTTTCCTTAATCATGCCAACTCACCCTTAATGCACAATGAACCATAATAGAATTCAGGTCAGATTCATCCCTTGATCTTTCGATGATAAAATAGTCAATGTCATTAAATCTCTCTATAACCATCTATAGAAATGACAGTCAAAATAGTTCAATTCAAAAGCATAAGCTAGAAACATGGTTTGCTACATGAACAAACATCTTGATAACATTCAAAATATTTCGAAAGGAGATGCAATATATGGCATCGACTCTAAAAACAAAGACCTGTAAGCACCACCTGAATCTCTTCCCATCTATTTTAACATGTGAACCTAAAATATACTTTAAAAATGCAAATCATGCATTACATAAAAATTTAGAAAATCTTCAGAAAGCAGACATAAAAGGTTCATGTTTTGTGGCCATAATTCTCCAGTATCCTTATCAAAATTCATAGTTGTGGTTGAAGCCGGAGGAAAACTTTCAAATAGTTTAATTTCCTGGCATTTAGTAACAGACTAATCTTACACTTGCACTAAAAATAAATAAAGTAATCTACTGCCAATATTAATATAAATTCAGAAAATTAAATCACACTAGTATAAAGTGGCTAGAAAATTAAGACCGCAACTTCACCCAAAGACTAAAACTAAGCTTCATCTTGTGACTTCCCCAATTTGTACAACAGTTTAGAAGTTCTCAACATCAGAATCCACCACACATAAACAGAGGATCTGAAGGACAGTCTATAGAGAGATGTCCACGACCCCCAAAGACATGGTAGTAAATTATCTTGAAATCATCAAACCCTCCACGTGGTGCCATAATTCTAAGAGGGCTTTGAACATGGGGGTAGTCCCTCACAAGATGACCAGGTTCACCACAGCTATTGAAAACCAGGTTATTCATACAATCTCGAGCCAAGTGGCCAGTCTGGCGACATTTATTGCAGGCCTTATCATTAGGACAATCTGCCATAATATGCCCAGGCAAATAGCACTTCTTGCAGAGTGATGATTTTGGAAGTCCTAGCTCATTGCGGCAATCAGCTGCAAGATGACCAGGTTTCTTTCAATTCCTGCGTAATTTCTCTTTTGGACACTTCGATGCAATGTGCCTATCATGAGAAAAACAAAAAATAAAATACAAATTAGGGCCTCCTTATGCCTTTCCTTTCCATGTTGAAGCTTGTTTTCTTTCTGCCCAATGAAAACATGATCAAATAATATAACATACCCTGAAATGCCACAGTTGTTGCATACAGAAGCATTTGGACACTCTCGTGCCTCGTGCCCTGTTCACTTGCAGTTGTTACAAAGCTCAATAGGCCTGAAGGAGCGAAAATAAACTTAGAGGATCATTGTCCACCTTCCGGGCGAGTCTCATGATATCTTCTACAATCGATTGGCGCAACATCAATGGCTACATGTGCCTTAAGGTCCCCATTTTTCCAAATAAATGTTAACCCTTAACAAAATTCACTAGTTAATGAAAATTTCAAAAACAAAACCGCTCCAACCATAACCAAAATCTTTTCCAACAAGGATTTCTTAATAGGTCTGATCAAAATCTGAGTACTGAAAGAAAGCGCAAGTTTCATAACCTCTCTGGTCAAGATAGGCAAATGAAATTTTAAAAAACAATATGAGGGAATGAATATGACCTCGCAAAGCACATCCATGTTAGTCTGAGAACCCGAATATGAAAGTATCTTCAACCTAAATTTTTGCACAGAAACAGCTACAAGATGACCAAGCTTCTTGCAATTCCTGCATAATTGCTCTTTTGGACACTTCGATGCAATGTGCTTGTCATGAGAAAAACAAAAAATAAAAAACAAATTAGGGCATCCATATGTCTTTTCTTTCCATTTTGAAGCTTGTTTTCTTTCGACCCATTGAAATCATGATCAAATAATATAGCATACCCTGAAACACCACAGTTGTTGCATACATAAGCATTTTGACACTCTCGTGCATAGTGCCCTATTCGCTTGTAGTTGTTACAAAGCTCAATAGGCCTGAAAGAGTGAAACAGAAATTTTCAGAACCAAACGAACTAAAAACTAGATAAAGCCCACCTTGGTTTTGCCCAAAACCTAATACAGTATACAACATGTGTAACAAAGGTTCCCAATAAGAGAAGTTATCTTCCAATTAAATGATGAATCCTCCAAGAGCATATGGAATATTGATACAAACTTACCTTGTCTAAGAAATTAGTGTCCAAGTTCAAAATTATACATCTTCAGATAGATGAAGGAAAAGACACGAATGGAAATATTTCAAATGTTTATTCCATCCATTCCAATGGCTGAGGGAAAATAGAAAGAAAATTCCAACGAGGGTTTCATAATAGTTTTGATCAACAAAATTCACTAGTTAATGAAAAATTCAAAAACAAAACCGCTCCAACCGTAACCAAGATATTTCAAGGAGGATTTCATAATAGTTCTGATCAAAACAAGGGTACTGAAAGAAATCGCAAGTTTCATACCCTCTGTGGTCAAGATATGCAAATGAAATTTAAAAAACAAAATGAGTGCAAGAATATGACCTCGCAAAGCACATCCATGTTAGTCTGAGAACCTGAATCTGAAAGTATTTTCACCCTAAATTTTTGCACAGCATTTCCTCCATCCTTCGTTTCAGCGTTTGGAACAAACTTCATGATCTTTGTCAAATTCCCATAATCATCAAACGATGAGAGGGGTTTTGATGGGCACCTATCCCTGAATCTATAATTGTGCCACGGGCACCATATCGCTCGGTTCGTCCGCCGTCATAGGCATAGACTTCAACGCCAAAACCACCATCATCGACATCAAAACCGTTCATGTCGTAACTTGAATATTTTCCAATAGGGGTTTCATAATATTTCTGATCAAAACCAGGGTACTGAAAGGAATCGTGGGTTTCATACCCTCTGTGGTCCTCTGCGGTTGGGATACGTGAACCCCTGGTCATACTCAGGGTTTCGGGTAGCAAGAGTGGAGTGGTAAACAGAGATGGTGTTGGGTAGCGGAAGGGGAGAGGTAAACAGGGACATCGGTGTTACTAGTATAGAGCATTTGTACTAGGAGGACCGAACATTTGCACCAAGAGGACCAGGGGAAGTTACCGTCGATTGGAGTGGGGAAGTTATATAGGCGTAAATGAGAGAGTCGATAACAGACAGGCTGTGCATCCAGACCAGGGGAAGTTACCGTCGATTGGAGTGGGGAAGTTATATAGGCGTAAATGAGAGAGTTAATAACAGACAGGCTGTGCATCCAACGGTGTAAACAAATGTAATCGTCTAACATCAAATCAAACGAACCACAGCATGACAACAAAGATATTAGGGTAGTTCATCCCAGAGGGAACGCCTTACGGCGTAATAAATAAATGGTATATACTATGTTAACAATTAGGAGATATAATCGTCGTCGTCCTCTAACTTTAAGGTTGCAAAAAAAAAAAGTTACAAAACTTCTTTTTTGACAAACAACTTAACTCCCAGTACCTCCCTCTCTCTCAAATTCAGCCTAGGAATAACAATGTATATTACATTTCTATTATCTACAGTAGTGTATATAATGTTGTCAAAAGTATTCACAAAATACACGTTTAGGAAAAAACTTTAAACAACTTTTTCATTTTTCATAGATTTCTCTTTTTTTTTTTCCTTTGTATTTTAGTTTATTTTCTTTTACTTTTGAATTTTTTTACTTATTTTTCTATTTCCTTTTTTATTATTAATATATTTTAAATTCAATTTTACAATAAAATATATATTCTTTCCCCAATAAAATGATATAAATATACAATTTTAATATATTACAAAAGTAAGTATATATATATGAATAATAATAAATTGATAATTATAATCTCCAATAATGCATCAAATAATCTTGGCCTTTAAAAATATTAAAAAAAATATTAATTTATTTATAAGTATACATGGTAAATAAATTACTTTCTTCCATATAAAGTTATACCAAGTTTCATTGAGTTAATACTTGTAATCCATAAAAAAAATCATCTCAAAAAAAATATTAATTTATTTAAAAAATATACATGGTAAATAATTACTTCCTTCCATATAAAGATATACCAAGTTTCATTCCATTAATACTCTTAATCCATAAAAGAACAAATCATCTCAATATGAAAATTTATATATATGGAAGATGTGACTTTTTAAAATGTATGTTTGTTGAAATTGGTTTATTTGAATTTTCGATATATAAATTATTTAACAGAAATTTTTTTGTGTGTTAAAAATAAAGTGGAATTAAAATAAACTTATATTAATATTGTATATAAAATAGTTTTTAATAAAAAACTGGATTCTTTAAAACACAAGAGTGGTTGGACTTCTGGACAACAATACTATCACAAAAAGACATTATCCAATGGCCTCACTAGAGGGGAGATCTTTGTGTCAGCCAATAGTGTTGATTTCCCTATGCTATCAAGTTCTTGGAGGTTGAGGTATTGTGTGATGAATCCCCCTTAGTGAAGTTGTGATGTTATTTTATGTCAACCGTATTTGTGGAATCATTATGTTGAATATGAATATAGACCTCGCAATGTTATTATTACATTGGGAAGACTATTATAGATAATATGAGAGGTAGCTCTGTCTACTATCATTTATTTCATCTCTACTAAGAAATGCACAAAGATCATCGTCTAAATTGGGAAATTTTTCTTCTTTCCTAAATTTGTCTGAAAGTGAGGATAAGGTAACGACCACATCCATGGCCTACACATAGGGCCTCTCCACATGGTAGAAGTAAGTGGACAAGATCATGGAAGAATATAATGACATGTTCTCCTCACACATTTGGGTGCCTCTAAACTGTGAGTTCAAGCGTTTAATTGGTATGACCCCTGGTGCACCACTAGTTAGTGGGCTACAATATCACCACTCCATTCTTGAAAGTGATAAAATAAAAGGTTAGACCCAAGGGAATTTCCAAAAAGGGTACATCCAACCAAGCTCCTTCCCCTATGGAAGCCCAGTTGTACTCATACAAAAGAAAGATGTGACCTACTAACATTGCATTGATTGCAAGGCATTGAATAATATTATGGTCAGAAACGAATACCCTATTATAACACAACCCCTCCTAATTCCTACCAAATCATAGGTTAGGAGGAGGATATTTTAATACGCAAACCTAAGATCCATGTTGTCATCATGGAAATGGGCATAATTTTTTTTAACCTATTTCAAGTTCCTCAAGCCTTTGAATGGATAAAACCATTGCATTCTGTCTTATCGAAATCATTCCAATGATATAACTTTTATCTCAATCTGACTTTCGAATTGAAAGATATGGCCATCTGGGTATGAGTTGCATTTATCATAAACTAATTACATAAAAGTAATTCAAAGTACGGGTGAGAGCAAATAGTGGAGGGCGAACAGTGTTCAACGCAGACAGGGGCAGTCAGAGAGGCCTATGAAGGGTGGTAGAGGAGGGGGCTCCACTCCCTCCTACAAGGAGGCTGTGGCTAGCAGAGGCAAGAAGCCTCTAGGAAATGATAGGGAAACAAGGGTGGAAGGAAAAAGAATTACGGAAGAGGAAATAGAAGAACCCATAGAAAATGATCAATATGGCACAAAAGACAAAGAGGTAGAAGAAAAAAAACAAGAAACCAAAGACAAGAAAAGCAAGGGACCCTGCAAACTCAAAGCAGACATAACTCCCAGGGTTATTTTAAGTAATCCAGAGTTGCAGGCGCATATCTGTAAGTTCATGGGACTATGGCCCACTAAAAAAACTTTACAGTAGTGGAGTAAATACCACTGGAAACCTAAAGGGAACATAGCTCTTCATCTCGGGTCTAAGGGTTTCTTTACAGTGGTGTTCACAAATATTGAAGACAAAGACAAAATATTTGAAGGAGGGCCTTACTTCTATACTGCTGCGAGGCTCTACATGAGACCATGGATGATGAAATTTGTTCCAGAAAAGGAAACTTTTACTTCAGTACCGGTCTGGGTAAGGCTTTATTCTCTGCCTCTTCATTACTGGCAAAATGAATCATTGGCGGCAATAGGCAATAAATTAGGTCACTACGTTAAAGCCTCTGACGGCACTAGAAGGGGAAAATATACTTCCTTTGCTAGAATATGTGTGGAAATGGATCTTTCAGGAGCTCTACCAGAGTAGATAATCTTGGAAGTTTTCGATGAAGAATGGGTGCAAACAATAGATTTAAGCACATTCCATTTAGATGTCGCAAATGCCATGAACATGGACGTCTTTCCAGAGACTGCCCACTCAACAAAGAAATAAACAAAAGTAGAATCAACACAATGAAAGAAGCAAGCAGATTCCAGAAAGTGGTTAATCGAAGTAAAGGAAGTAGAAGAGGACCAAAAAATCAACAGCGCGAAGGACAACAGTTCAACTAGAATAGTTTTTAGATGCTTCAGGAAGAGGAAGAGATTACTAAAGAAAATCAAGCAATGGAAGGGAGTAGTATAGACAAGGAGAAGGAAAAAAACATGGAACAAACACAAAATATTGAGGACCAGAAAGAAGCCACTATGAGCGATGCTGAACAAGAAATGGATCAGGAAATGACCCATAATGGTATGGACCCAGAGGACCATGAACTACTAGAGATTCTTGACAAAGAAAATGTAGACCTAGAAGGATTCTTGAGGTAGGGAACTACGGGGGAAGTGGATTCACTACCTCAAGAAGAACTCAGCAGAATACAATAACTGTTTCTATGGAAAACACAGAGTGGGAAGCTAGAGCGAGGGAACAACATAGATAAGCAGGACAACCGAGGGGTGAAAACAATGAAATCTACGGTGGGACTAGCTACTACAAACCTAGGCAGGAAAAGAGGTAGGAAAAAGCAGAATGAACGCTTGATGGAGTGTGGAAAGCTGATGATTGATTCAGGTAAGATGAAAGATCTAGCGAGCTACTCCTTTACAAATCTTTTATAATGAAGTTGACATCTTGGAATATTAGAGGTCTAGGGAGTAAGAGAAAGCAGAGAATGCTTAGTAACAGGATGAAACAGGAATTTCCGGATGTAATGTTCATCCAAGAAACGAAATTTTCCATTCAAAAGGTAAGAAAAATCCACAACAAATGGCTCAGTAGCTATGAGTTTCTAGAAGTAAAAGTAGAGAATACAGTAGGGGGCATACTTACTCTTTGGAATCCTCAAAAAATAGGCATTCTGGATGCTGAGGCTTCCAGAAATTACTTATCGGTTGTTATTCAACCGGTAGGAGAAAGGACACTTTTCTGGTCACAAATGTTTATTGTCGTCGGAGAATAAATGACAAACTTAGGTTTGTAGACACCTTAGTGGATCTCAGGGACAGACATGCAAATATTCCCTGGATCATGGGAGGGGATTTCAACATGATTAAATCTCTTTCAGAGAAAAAAGGAGGAACTAGATCTCTAAGTAAAGACTCCATAGCTTTCCAAACCTTTTCTGACAACATAAATCTTGTTGACACTAATTGGAATATTTGCCTCTTTACTTGGAATAACAAGAGGGCAGGAGGCGCCCTTGTTGCCTCAAAGCTAGACAGATTCTTTGTCTCTAAGAATCTTATGCTGCACGGTAAAGAGGTAACGGCGCGAGTTCTTCCCTTTGGAGGCTGAGATCACTGGCTAATTCAATTGGAAATCAATGGTATAGGCACTCCTAAGAACAAACCTTTCAGATTTGAAAATATCTGGCTGTCACACCCAGACTTCACAAGCAACATTGAGAAATGGTGGTCATAAGACTTGCAGATTCAGGGGACCAAAATGTATCTTGTTCACAAAAGACTAAAGCACATCAAATTCTTGCTTAAGGAATGGAACAAGAAGGTTTTTGGTAATATTTTTGAGGAAAAGAGAGTAGTTGAAAAAAAAATGCAGACTCTCAACCAAGCTCTAGTCAAGGAAGGCTTTGATAAAGATATCAGTGATCAAGCGAATAAACATTATCAAGAATGGGAGAATCTATGTAAACAAGAGGAAATATTTTGGAGACAAAAGTCCAAGGTTCAATGGTTTAAAGAAGGAGAGCGCAACACTAAGTTTTTTCATAGAACCACCATGGCTAATAAAGCTCACAACAGCATCTCTTCGATCAAGAATGAAGCAGTGGAACTTCAGATCTCCCATAAGGCTATAGAAGCTGTGTTAGTCCACCACTTCAAAGGTATAACTTAGGATAACAATTCAGATAAAGAGAAATCCATCAGCGAAATAACTAGTAATGTATCGAAACTGGTATCCAGAGAGGACAACTTCAACCTTAATAGACCAGTAATGGAAGGGGAGCTATATGATGTCCTCAAAGACATGCAAAATGGCAAAGCACCGGGCCCGGACGGTTTCAATGTGGACTTTTTCAAAGCTTGCTGGAATATTGTTAAGCAGGAAATTTTGAATGTTGTGGAGGATTCTAGGTCAAACAAATCCATTCTGAAAGCCCTCAATACATCCTTCATCACGCTGATCCCCAAACATGAGATTTCTCATACACCGGATAAATACAGATCCATAGCCCTTTGCAACGTAATCTATAAGATTATATCCAAGATTGTGGCTAATAGACTCAAACCTTTGCTTCCGGTTCTGGTATCAGGGGAGGAATCTGGTTATGTGAAAGGTAGACAAATTCTAGATAACAGCATTCAAGTGCATGAAGTGGTGCACTCTTTCACTAGAAAGAAGCAAGCAGGTATGATCATGCAATTAGATATTGCCAAAGCTTATGACAAGGTAAATTGGGTCTACCTTCAGATTATGTTGATTGCATTTGGTTTTGACCACATCTGGGTCAGATGGGTTATGGCACTGGTGACCTCCTCCAGTTTTTCTATATTGGTCAATGGATGTCCCTCAGAGATTTTCAGTCCCTCAAGAGGCCTCAGACAAGGTGACCCGCTCTCCCCCTTTCTTTTTATTATCATGATGGAAGGACGGGGTAGAGCTATAAAGTAAGCGAAATCATCAAGAAAGATTAAAGGTCTGCAGCTTACTGGTAATGGGCAGGCCCTGACTCACCAACAATTTGTAGATGATACCATGCTACAGGGAATCCCCACAGTCCAAGAAGCTTCAAAGTACAAAAAAATTCTGAATTTGTTTGCCTCGGCTTCAGGTATGGAAGTTAATCTCTCTAAATAAAAAATATTCTTCTTCAATACCAATATTGCTATTCAGAGAAACATCTCCAGAATTCTTGGCTTTCAAAGGGATTCCCATCCTTCTAAATATTTAGGAATCCCTTTAACTACAAAATCTATGCTCAAAAGTATATGGGAACCTTTGATCAACAATTTGCAGGACAAAGTTAGTAAATGGACCATCAGATCTTTAAACCTTGATGGCAGGTTAGTTCTTGTCAAAGTAGTGCTTCAAGCAATCCCTATTTTCATGTTATCAGCCCTCCCAGCTCCAAAAGGGGTCCTTCAGAAATTTAGAAATATTCAAAGAAACTTCCTTTGGGGCAGGGAGGAAACTAAGAGGAAATGGGCTTTGGTGTCTTGGAAAGAAATTTGTAAGCCCAAGAACCATAGGGGGCTAGGATTGGATGATCATGAGATTCTCAGCAAGGCTCTATGGGCCAAACTTTGGTGGCACTGGGTACAGCATCCAGAGACTCAATGGGAAAATATCTGGAAAGAAAAATATGCTAGTTCCTAGCAGAACAATGATCTTATAAGAATGTCACGAAACATAAATGGTTCTTATATACGGAACAAAGCCTAGGAGAATAGAAGACTAGTACAAGAGAATAGCTTCTGGGAAATCAGAGAAGGAAATCTTGCTCTTTTCTGGGAAGACAAGTGGCAACAAGAATCAATTTTGGTAAAAGAAGACTTCCTTGTTCTTAAATAGGAGTCAGATTCCTAAGGTTTAATAAAGGGTAAGGATTTTGTATACATTCTCATCTTACAGATAAGTGGAGAATCTGGAGAAACATAGATTGCAGAAATAACAATTTCCTGAAAACTAAAGAAGAGGAGCTAAGGAAAATAGTAGAGCAAAGGAAGATCTTAGTGGTAGAGGGACAAGATCAATTGAGATGGGGAAATAACAAAGAGGGCACCTTTAATCTTAAGGAAGCAAAAATCATTCTCCTTGAATTAGATCCCCTGGTTCCAGACAAAATGTAGCAAAACCTTTGGAGGCATCAAGGGTGGATGAAAATCAAACTCTTCATGTGGGTAGTATATCACAAGAAAATTCTGACTTGGGATAACATAAGGAAGAGAGGTGTTTAGGGCCCTTCAAGATGTCTGTTTTGTGAAGCTAAAGAAGAAACTTTGAAACATTTACTCAATAACTGCATTTTCACATCTTGGTTATGGGACTTATTTTCTACAATCTTTCAACAATCTGATAGAGATAGAGGAAGCATCATTAGTACCCTTATCAGCTGGAGGAATCTTTTTTCGAATAATGAAATTCTTAACTCAGCGTGGGCTCTTACACCAAGCTTCATCATATGGAACATTTGGAAGGAGAGGAACAAAAGAATTTTTAAGGAGGAAAAAAAGCCCCCACAACACTTGCTAGAGAAATCCTAAAACAGCTCAAGGAGACTGTGGGAACCACTATTCACAACTTCCCTAAAAATCTCCCACAGAAGCAGATTTAAATAATCTCAAGCAGCTGGGGATGCAGGGGCTCACCCTCCTAGGCCTTGACAGGAAGAACATTTCTTCGGATATGGAGAAGGAATTTTGGCATCCTCCTCCAGAAGGTTATTTAAAATACAATATTGATGGGGCTTTAAAAGGGAACCCGAGAACAACAGAGTATGGAGGTGTCCTCAGAAATGCAGAGGGAAGTATCGTTTTCATCTTCCATTGCCACCTAGGTACAACCACCAACAACATGGCTAAACTAATGGCTATGGAACAATGCCTGGATTTACTGAAGCAGGACAACTGTCTAAATGTCATGATAGAGGCAGATTCAGAGTTAATTATCAACTCAGTGCAAAAAATACATAATGGAACTGTGCTGGATAAAGTCTCTAAGCATTGGAAATTAATTCGGGTCTTCCAAAGAATTGATAGCCATCTTCAGGGCTTGCGCACGGTCAGTTTCCACCATGTTTGTAGAAAGGAAAATAAGCTAGTGGATCTTCTGGCCAACCAGGGAGTCAGCTGCATAGAAAATAATGTGTCGATGAAGTGGCAGGAGTTGAGTCCAAGCAGACTGAGATCTCTTTTCTGCGAACAGGTGGAAGAAGACAAGGAAGTGTTTATACTCAAAACCATGGAGACCAGCTTGATTTGATTTTCCCTGTATGTGTCTTAATTTTGGACAAATTTTGCTGAAGAGAAGAGAACCATATCTGGTCACCCAGATTCAAAGTGTAAGCGAGAAGAAGATTGCAGTTGATTCCGATAAGTTTTTTCTCAATGGTACACTATCACCCTTACAACATCCCAAACCAAGGCGAGGAAGTTTTACATTTGGAAGAGGAACTAGGCCATTCGGCAACTGGTGGTTTCGGATTTTGGGGTCCAGATTGCAAAACCACCTCTCAGGTGGTTTACGACTAATCACACTGCCCTCAGAGTGGTATTGGTGGCGTTTTCGCAGTGATCCCATTCTTCCTGCGACACGTGGAAGGGGGGGGGGTTCTGATTACCGCCCTCCATCGCAGAATAACTTGCTCCTTCTTGTCCTGTGTGAATTCTTTCTCATCCGTTGGATTCGACTATAGAGAATCAAGAGTTGACCGAAACAGATCAACTTTGTGGGGCAACACCGTTATACTTCAGGCTCTTTAGCTATGCGACTTTCTCCTCGGTCGTCGATCTTCTGGATTTGATGGGTCAGATCTTTGGGTTTGGGTTTACAGGAGGGAGGCTGCGAGAAATTTCGCGGGCTTTCAGAGGGTTAGTCTTCAGTCATGTTAGTTATTTCTTAGGATCGGATTTGTAGATGTAAAGTTGTATGGTGTAGCCCTTGGAGGCTTAAGCTTTTTTTCTTTCCTGTTTATTTGGCGTCGGGTGGACGTTTGTGTTAACTGTACAACATTTTTTCACTCAATGATATAGAAGGATCCATACTTGCTTCGGAAAAAAAAAAAAAGATATGGCCATCTGAATTTTAGCAAATCAAATGGAACCAAATCACAAATCACTATTTTCTACCCGCGCAACTATCGAAGCCAACTTCATGGCACATATGCATTAGATACTGACCCATTCATGGCATGGGCCCTTACTTTTAAATGTGTTTATATATATATTCATCTAAACAATACATTCCATCCATCTTTAATTATATAAATGTATATATGTTCAACTGACCTAATGCCAAATACAAACACCATTTCCATCCCCTTGGTTTGTTACCCTAACTTTTTTCACTTTCTACTTTCACTAGGTGCTCGAGGAATGACCTTCCATGCTGACCTCTACTGTGGGTATGCTTTGTGCCAATAAGAGGGTAGCCAAGATCATGTGTATGCCACCGTGTCACAGTGCCAAGTGACCTTGCGCCATCTAAACAAGCTTCACCATTAATATATTGAGGGCTAACCTTTGGGTTTAGATATCATGGTGGGCCACTCCTTTTCACTGTTCACATCTTATGATCAGTTTATGGCTACTAATACAAGCCACGGTGCCAACGCTTAGTCACCTCAGTGCTCACTTCACATGCTTTCTTTTTAATCTTCCAAGATGAGAACCACTGTCACCCCAGTTTCTTCTTTTCCTGTTTACTTAACATTGTCCCCATATTGCTAACCTCCTCCATGTTTACGACCTACCACATGATCGTATTCCTGATCATCCTCAGTGCTCCTCCTTAAGTGCTTCATTTTGAACTTCTAGGACTGAGGTCTTCGGAACATGTCATCCCGGAACTGATTCTGTAAGGTCCTTGGAGTTGCGGTGCGGTTGGGCGCCGGGTGACCATGCACGCACGCGCGACGGGCGTGCGATAGTGCGACGGATGGGTGCAACGAACCAGGCGTGCGGAGGAAATGCGACGTTTCTGCGATCTCCATGCGACGAAACGATGAACGATTATGACACTTGTGGGAAAAAGTGGCGATGGTTTATACCATGGTTTGAAGGACTGTGCGAGGGGTTGGCTGACCTATGGGAGAGCCCAAGGCCGATTTGAGCATGGTGTGCAAGAGGTGTGTGTGTACAGTCGGTTGGGCAGCCCACCCACACACTAAAACATGTATATATGCTTGAGCGTAGAGCGTTCAAAGTCATCATCGCAGATCACTTCTATCTTCGCTCTTGCAGGAGAGCTTCTAGTGCGTAGTTTTAAGAAGAGGCAAGCACATAGCTCATGCACTACTCTTTGGTAGTTCGCACTTGGTGAATGGCGCTCCTGGTGAGAGGTGGATGCATTGGGCAAGGCATGCCCGAGGTGATTGTGCGGAGGTGTTTGTGCGACGACTTGGCGTGGGTGTCTTGGCGACTCGGGTGAGCGCCCGCCCATCGTGCAAGCGTGCACGAAGGTAAAACGGAGGTTGGAACCAGAGGTCATAGAGTTGGGCAAGCGGTACTACGTGTTGTGCACACGATTTGGGCATTCGTCAAGAGTTGGCAAGCAGGACTGCGTGTGGGCAGGGATACACGGTTTGGGCGTTTGCGACCAAACGAAGAGCGAACCGGTGAAGACGTGCGATGAGGTGAACGACGGGTTGGAGAGTCGTGCGGCGACCGTGCGGAAGTGCCGACGAGCTGGGCAACCAAGTTTGCCGAAGTTGTGAAAATTTGGCTAAGTGTAAATTTGGGGTTTCTCAAGGACTTAGTCTGTACATTGTAAAAATGAAGATTATATAATATATTGATATTCTGGCATACTCATATTGCAGGGAGTTGCCCCTCCCTTTATACTATTGTGCATTTCTCTTGGTTAATGCTGTTGTTAATGAATGTGTATGGGTGTTCATTGGTATAAAGGCTAAACAAATAATAATACATGGTTGCGAAACAAAAAATAAGTAGGAGAATGTGAATTAGGGGTAGTCCACGAACATAAGTATTGGTGAAAAGAAAGTGTTCCGTGGTGCCGCACCTTGCTACAAGCAGTTGGAAGACTACCGCAGGTGTAGGGGCATGACAGGTGGTATCAGAGTAGGTTTACAATGAGTGAAGCCGGTGTATTTTGAAGCTGATACACACCTGCACTTCGTGACAGGTGGTATCAGAGCAGGTCTGAAGACTTGGAGAAGTCTTGCAGGAAGCTGGGTGAAGCATGTGTGCATACACTTGGAAGTTGATGAGAGGTGATATTGAGGCTTGAACAAGGTTAAGGTCCCGAAGCATTTGAAGGCAGTTTCAAGACTCGGTTTGAGCAGGGTTGCTCATGACAGTGGAAGAAAGTTTAGCAGAGGTGAAGCCTAGTGCTTGGACCAAGCTGAACGACAAGGCATGGGAAGTTTGGGAGAAGGTGAAGGGAAGCTCTTGCTTACCTTGTACAGGTTGAAGCGGTTGAAAGAAGAGAATCCCTGGATTGGAAAGGAACTTGAATTCTTGGAAAAGAATGTTGAAGACGAACTTCTTCAACTTGGTTGGACAATGGAGCAAGGTGAAGTTGCAGATTGTGCTAACAAGGAAGAAGAAGTTGTGATAGTTGAAGATGTTGCAGACATGAAAACGATGGAGGATGAACTTGAGGATGATCAATTTGGACCAAGATCGTGCAGTTTGCAGACATGGATGAATGAGGAAGAGCCTCATGATGATGATGATGAAGAGCAAGGGTTGTTGATTGTTGCAGGACTTGTTGGGGTTGTTTGTGACCTTATGGTAGAAGGTACAAAGGCCCTTGACAATGGGAGGAACATGATGATCATTGTGGAGGAATGGGTCATGCTTTAGCCATATGGAAGATTGGCTAAGTGCCCGGCATGACTCATGGACATATTGAGGAGGGCACACACTTGAGGTATGATGATGTTATTTGGGTGGACTTCTCATGGCCGAGACCAAGAGGTAGTCTTGGTGGAACCTTCAGTGGAGTAGCCATGATGGAAGGGACTCGTGATGATGATATGGTTAGGTGATCGAGTTCACTAAACCGAAGATTGTAGACTTGGATGAGGATGACCGAATGTTGTGATGGGTCTACTTGGTTGGACTACATGGGCAACTTAGCCATGGACATCAGGTTGGACGCATGGAGCATGGTAGTCTTATGCAAGGACATTGTGTGGGAGCACTTGTAGGGTGTCATGGACATCCAAGGAAGAGTGCCAAGGCAGGGATGTTGTGCGGATTGATTTGCTAGTGTGACATGGAGACTTATTACTTATGAGTTGATGGAGAGGTTGTGCACTCTTGTAAAACAAGGCCATGGACTTGGTTGGATTTGTGAGCTGATTATGGAGCTCATGATGACATGAGATTGTTGTGACTTTTAGGGACTTCATATATGGTGGACTTGGAGGATCTAATGCATTGAGGAGCTGAGGTCAGAGACTTTGATGCAGTATGGGATGCATACTTTCAAAGTACATGTACGGGCATGGCTTGGAAGAGTGACTTGATGTGGAGGATCGATATGAGGCACTTTGGAGTGATGGAGTTACGATGATGATGATGCCTTGGTGGAAACACTTGGGCATGGGTTGAGCCGAGACTCAACTACTTTGGACAGCATGTTGCAGATGAGATGAGGACTACTTCATGGACTTGAGCATGGATTACACTTACATGGAGATGGATTCTTGATCGAGTTGAGGATGTGACGGGATGTTTTGAGAAACAACTGATGGTAGCATGAGGATGTGCATTCTCATGGTTTGAGCGTGACAGTTGGACTGGCCATCCGACTAGTTCAGACATGGGGGTTAACAGTGTGCAGAGATGTGTTAGCATTGTGTTGGAGTATCATGGAAGCAGTTCACATGATGACACATGATGAGGTCGACAAGGGATGTTACAATGGGCATGTAGCTTGGATGGAGGGACTAGCTTTCCATGGTGGAGTAGCATGTGGAGATTTTGATAGGGTGATTGATGATCATGGATTGAGATGATCTCTGATGTATGACATACCGATGAGGTTTATACCTTGGTATGGTGATCTTGGTAACAGAGGGTTGCCGGGGCGAGACAAGGTCGAGACGGTGGTTCTACATATGTTGCAGTGATGTTTGCAGTATGTGGAGGAGTTGACATCATGGATGATCTTGGTGGATGGCTACCAGGATGGTATGTTGTCGAGGATGACAACGATTTCAGGTGGAGGAGGATGTAACGTCCTTGGAGCTGCGGTGCGGTTGGGCGCCGGGTGATCGTGCACGCGCGCGTGAAGGGCGTGCGATAGTGCGACGGGCGGGTGAGACGAACCAGGCGTGCAGAGGAAATGCGACGTTTCTGCGAGCTCCATGCGACGAAACGATGAACGATTACGACATTTGTGGGAAAAAGTGGCGATGGTTTATACCATGGTTTGAAGGACTGTGCGAGGGGTTGGCCAACCTATGGGAGAGCCCAAGGCCGACTTGAGCATGGCGTGCAAAAGGGGTGTGTGGGCAGTTGGCTGGGCAGCCCACCCACACACTAAAACATGTATATATTCTTGAGCGTAGAGCGTTCAAAGTCATCATCACTGATCACTTCTATCTTTGCTCTTCGAGGAGAGCTTCTAGTGCACAGTTTTAAGAAGAGGCAAGCGCATAGCTCATGTGCTCCTCTTTGGTAGTTCGCACTTGGTGAAAGGCGCTCTTGGTGAGAGGTGGATGTGTTGGGCAAGCCGTGCCCGAGGTGATTGTGTGGAGGTGTTTGTGCGACGACTTGGCGTGGGTGTCTTAGCGACTCGGGTGAGCGCCCGCCCACCGTGCAAGTGTGGATGAAGGTAAAACGGAGGTTGGAACCGGAGGTCGTAGAGTTGGGCAGGCAGTACTACGTGTTGTGCACACGATTTGGGTGTTTGTCAAGAGTTGGAAAGCGGGACTGCATGTGGACAGGGATACACGGTTTGGGTGTTTGCGACCAAACAAAGAGAAAACCGGCGAAGACGTGCGATGAGGTGAACGACGGGTTGGAGAGTCGTGCGGAGGTGCCGACGAGCTGGGCAACCGAGTTTGCCGAAGTTGTGAAAATTTGGCTAAGTGTAAATTTGGGCTTTCCCAAGGACTTAGTTTGTACATTGTAAAAATGAAGATTATATAATATATTGATATTCGGGCAGACTCATATTGCAGGGAGTTGCCCCTCCCTTTATACTGTTGTGCATTTCTCTTGGTTAATGCTGTTGATAATTAATGTGTATGGGTGTTCATTGGTATAAAGGCTAAACACATAATAATACTTGGTTGCGAAACACAAACTAAGTAGGAGAAAGTGAATTAGGCATAGTCCGCGAACATAAGTATTGGTGAAAGGAAGTGTTCGGTGGTGTCGCACCTTGCTACAAGTGGTTGGAAGACTACCGCAGGTCTAGGGGCGTGACATATTCCCTCGTGAGAATCCTCCTCTACCATCGCCTTTCTCACCGACGAGTTTCCTTTGAAATGTTCTCATCGAGAAATATAGTACAAATATATCCCTTACCTCCAAGTTGGTTCTGACCACATTATTCCGAGGTGGGTTCTCACCGTGAACCATGTTTAGTAAGAAATCCTCCTTGGCACCACACCATTTTCCACAGTAATTTATCCCACAAGAATCCCATCATATAATGGAGTTTGGGCATGGTATTTGACAAGGATATGTCCATCCCAAGAAAAAATATTAGGTCTTATCACTGATAATTCGACAAATAATAGAGTCACGACATAGGAAATTAAAGACGCCATAGTTATAATGTTATGTTTTCCAGTTGTCTTTGCATTATCAGCTATTGTGTAGGAACTACACTATGGCTCGACTGCGGTAGTTCTTTGATCTCTTCCATTTACACTATAACTCGACCATCACCATTAAGGCAGTATGAGGCACACATTTGTGGTATCCCTCGTGAGCTTATTACAAGGTTTCTCTTCCTAGGTTTTCAATAGATGAAAAGTAAAACGTGGTCCAGGGAGGGGTCTGTGGTCCCTTTGAATCTAAAAAATTTACAGGGAACAAGATGATCACATTTTAGAGATCTACAAGTCTCTTTCGAGGGACCATTAATCATACACAAAATTATATAGGAAATGAGAAAGCATAAAGGTACTAATAAGGTTATAAGGAGATTTGCATTCCATAGATAAACAAAATTTCTACTTTATAGTTCAAAATTTCAGGCATAAACCATACATTGGGGCTTTATATTAGCCATAATACATGCCTATAATAATCACATTGAGGAAAATTTGAATTTCAAGAGTAAACCACACAGCTGAACATCAAATATTAAAAATGTTACGAGTCTAAAGCTAACACAATAAACATATTCTTTTATATTCAAATGAAGAGAGATATAACATTCACTTATTATATGACTTGTAGAAAGTGGCAACAAAAATCAGGACTGCAGCTCTCCACCCAACCATATATAGCTACAACCAAGCCTTACATGCAACTCTCACACCTAAGCTAGATTCCAAAGCTTGAAGTGGGGTCGTTCTGAGTTATTTCAACAAACCAAACAATAGAAATAAGATGTCCCAAGGCCATGTTGCATTCATACACTAACTGTTCTCATTATAACTCGTGCACTACTCAAGCATATTCAGAGTCATGCCAAAATCTCGCAAGACAAATACCTCTAGCTTGCTTTAAGGAGAAGAGAGTCCACTATAAGGAAATTTAGTTAATGGTTAAGCTATTAATGAGTTAAATAAATCACTTCTCCAGGTAGTTCATTAGTGATTCAAGCACTAGAGTTTCACCACCAAGGAAACTCTTGCCATTCGTTCAACCCTCAGAAACACTTCTGTGATTCTTCCTAGTCTAAGAGGTTCATCAACCCACAAACTTCATGTTGATTTTTGTAGCTATGATTAGTCTTCATAAGGTGTGCTAGATTCATTATGAGTTTGTAAAGAATAATTAAATTATTAGAGTCAAAATAAAATTATTTTAGTCAAAGTCCCATCACGACTTTCAAAGGAAGAAATTTGAATTTTTGAAAATAAACATTTTGGCACTAAAATTTAAATTCTGCCTCCTCTTAGTCAACTTGGACCATCAAAGAATTGAAGTCAGCTCCATGTAAATACAAGTACATTTGGCATATGGTAAAACTATATAAATGCCCTATTCAATCATCCTTGACGACAAGGCCAAAACTCACATTCTCTTTGAAGTTTTGATGGTCTGAGGCAAGATTTTTTGCATGGTATGATGTAATTTTGTGGGAGCTCATGTGATTATGGTTATCTAGGGAAATATTTATTATTTCATTAGGAAATTCATATGGCCTACTATGAGATAGCATATTGACTAACCTTTGAAGCAAGAATAGTGATAGTAAAGTTCACACTTGTTTGAGGCTAGAAAGGTCGTGTCTCACGCACACGAAGACCACTCTGAGGCCAAGATGTAGATCACATTTTATATGGTATCTTTAATGGTATGTGTTAGTGATTTTAGGTCATTTCAGGTAAAGATAAGGCTCACATATGTTGAAGTATATATCTCACATCTATCATTGCCTATAACTCGTACCTGTGGTATGTAAAACTTACATCTTTTGTGAACGAAGGCCATCTCTAAGGCATGTGAAGGGCACTCATGAAGAGCATCTCTAAGGTAATGAAGAGGCATAACATAGGATGTTTGTGAGCCTTATTGACTTGACTAGGAGTATGGACATTAGACCTGGTTTGACTGAAGAAGTGGAGAGACATAACAAATTATATGGGTCTGATTGACTAGACTAGGAGGATGCACATTAGACGAGGTTTAACATAGTTAGATTTAGATGTGTCTCTATTCAACTAAATAATTCTGTATTGGAAAAGGTTGTTGGTTTATTCCCTTTAAGGGTTTTCCCAATGTAAATAGCTTTTCTCTTTGTTTAGATTGTCTCTTCATGATCTGAATGTACTAATGCGTTATATGGTTGATGTATTTCTATGTAGTTGTTGGATTATGAAATTTTAATAAGAATGTGAAAAAATAAATAAAAATTACTCGTTTGAAATACACCTTAAAAATCAACATGGTATCAAAACAAGGTTTTGGGTGTAAGAGCATTCCTAGAAAGGAAGAAAGCATTGTTTCATAAAGCCCTAGTTCATTGATGAACTTTAACCTTAAGCTATTGATAAGGTCAAATTCATCTTACTCGAAGACAAACCTTCAATAGGTCATAAATTTCTACACTATATTTCAGGAAATATAACCTCATGGCCGAAATTTGTGTGATTAACCTCTCAAGAAGATATATTATCTAATCGTTCTTATTGGAATAGCGTCAGGTTGCAAATTGATTATAATACACCAGTCATACATGTCCTGGAAAAGAAAAATCATTGGATTAAAATCCTATGATATGATAGGTTGAAAATATTGCAAATAGAGGTCGAGAAAATTCAAAATATTATATCTAAAGACAACATCAGTCGTGTGACAAAAGGTTGAAAGTTGAGCAAATTTGTTTGATATTGAAAGGAAAAAAGGAGAAGTCCTATGGTATATCACTCAAATGAAGGTTGATATCTTCTTAGGAACATTCTTATGATAAGGTATGAATTCTATATGAAAGGAGAAAATTTTAAAGTCATATTGTTTTTGTAAGAAAAATGTGATCAAAGATGAGATTCAATGAAAGGAAAGGAGCTATATCTCATTAAAGAAATAAACCTTTATCTTTGATAAATATAAGTGATATTTTGTCTCTTTCTTTTACTATCATTATAATATAGAAAATTGTGAATATGGTTCTCATTTCCTAATACTAATGATTGTGTGTTCATTTGATTGATAGTCAAATCAAGTATGAGGACTAAGACAATATGTACCATCAAAGAATAAGGACCAAATTAGTTATATTTCTTTTGAGAATGTTCAATGCAGGGAAAATTTTAAGAAACCCCCCAAATTTATATGTATAATAAATGGGAGAGTAACCATGGTATATAGAAAAATGTATAGTGTATTTTATCATTGATATAATATAGATATATAATTATTTTGTTGTTCTTTCATTGATTTATAAAACATTGTTAAATCTTTGTGAATGTTTCACTAGGTTATATGGTATTGAAAATTCTTGGCTAATCTTAAAAAGAAATAGAAACCATTGTAAAATATTGTTGATACCTTGATATTGTATAAAAACATATATATAGTAATAAGAAAAATATTTAGTTAAATTATAATATACTAATTTTCCATGTTTTTGAAAACAAAAATCATGAGTAATGTTACTTTAGGTTCTTATTATACACTATTGCAAATCTTTTTACGTGTTTTTATCATGTTTTACTAGAAATGTCTTATCACATCCCAAGGGTAAACTATTTGGAAATGCACCCCCAAAGGCGTGTGATGTTGAACTAAATAAATTATTTTTCTCAAAATTGATCTTGATGCATCTAGATAACTCAATCATATTTAATGTAATTTTTTTTTTTAGGCTTCACATGAAAATAAGGTCGATGAATAGCTATATAAAACTCATGAATATTTACGTCAAATTATTTCGTTTTCTCATGCATCTCTTTTCTAAAAGGTACATCTCTAATTCCTCAAGTTCAATGAAACCAACAACTTTAAAATATTGTGCTTCCTTGCCATATGTAGGTTTTTCACCTAATTTTTGGATCATAAATATTATATAGTAGTTGTTTCACTCTATTCTACAGTCGACAACTCTAATAATGTTGAATTGGTAAACATTATTTGAAATCACACAAAATGAAAGATGAAAATGAATGGAAGATAAATATGTATTGAAACTTAATTTCCTACACAATGAAAAAAGAAAGAAGGTAAGAACACAAAATCATTAAAATACTAAAATTGGTGAGCTAAAAAATAGAAACAATAGTCTCTGTGTGTTCATTACTTGGAGAAATATGTTACAAAACAATACTGATCAAGTAAATTTTCACTTTAAGGATGGTAGTGCACTAAACAGTATATCGCTCTCATCTAATAACATGTGATGCTTTTTTGTATTGGTATGAACATATAATTTCATTCGATGAATGTTAGTCTCATGATAATAGGACTCCTATGATGAACATATAGGATCCTAGTGCATACAGAATTTTTCACTTCAATCAACTATGCAAACATCATTTTCCTTTCTTAACAAACAATAATTATTTTCAAAGAAAATATAAAATAAACATTGTGTATTCTAAAGGGAAAAGATTATTTTTTGACACACCAAAGTGAAAGGAAAAAAAATTTCCTTGAATAATCAAATATATAAAGAAAATAATTTATCTTTTATGGCTCAAATTTCTCATAATGTCTACATTATTCTTTATATGATTTAAATATCTTTTCCATTCTTTGGAACCCATTTTATTCTTTCATGGTTAACTCTTTTCCATTACCTTTATATTCTCTTTTCATCACTAAAATCACTTCATATTTTATTTCTTTCTTTTTCCTTGATGATGGGTGGAGTGTCCACTCAAGTATTGGACATTTAAAATATTAACACACAATTTATTCTAAAATAAAATCAACAATGGTTGAAAATTTTGCTGATGAAGTGGCCTATGATACAAAACGTTGTGAAAAGGATAAAGATGATAGTATTCTTGTCAATAGGTTGATTAATGGATCATGTGAGTTCTCACGAGACATCAACTGATCAAGTAACGTCAGGAATGCTAAAGGAAAATATCCAAGTATGAAAATTAATCATGCCAACATATATCACTTGAAATGATTGGAGTAAGGGTTCCTTTAGGCATACTTGATATATTAATTTATTTTTTTATGATGGAATGCAGGTACGATAATGATACCTAGGTGGGATATAATGAAGAAAGAATCTTTTCCTATGGAAATATTGTCATAATCCTTTTGATTCAACCATAAATTAGCAACTCATGACTGAGTCACATGGCAATCAGTTAATGGCTAACATAATCATGTTATGAATTTTTATAACACATGAAAGTGAATTCCAATAGAGCTAATGTGTGAGACAATATTGTTGATGGATATTGAAGGATATAATATTGCACAAGTGTCCAATTGTCTCCCTGCTTATATTGATGTTGTAGAGTTAAAGCTTCTTGCAAATAGTGAGGAGCACCTATAGAGGAGAGGTTTCCTAAGGTAATATAGAGTATAGAAGCAAAGTTCCTTGTAGTATTCTTAAGATATAGATGGGAGGTGACTTGATGATGTGTTGAGTTTTTGGCTAGACCTTCCAACTGACGATGGTGGAATACATGGTATAGAAATGTAGTATTTTGATATCAAGCGACAAAGATAAATTGAGTAGATGTGATCATGAGTATTGGCACATTGGTCTATTGGAATAAATATTTAGTTTCATCTTCTGATAGTAGGTATGTTAAATAACCCATGTACATTGAATCATAGTTCCATTTCACTGAGTATGATTAATAACTGAAAATGACAAAATTATTAGTTTGTTAATATTATTCTGAGAACACCTCATGGATGGTAGTAAATATTGAAAGAAAGGATTATATGCATAGATACTCATTTTTATTTGGTTGATTGAGAAGTTTACATTGTAGGTAGAATGGTCTCAAATATGAAAATAAGTGTAATTTGGTAAGAAATATTAGTTGCTACAACACACAAGAGCCAAACACTATGAGAAGGAATCTCATATTTATGAAATATGATATTCTTTATGAATTAGGCTTGGAATTTATAAGCTGTATTATTATGAATATATCTATGGTAATTGTATGTGTATGATACATGGTAGATCATGACTATTGAATATGGAAACCCTCGAAGAAATGTCATTATTAGGACAAAGGAATCCTGTGATTGCCACATGTTATATACTACTAGTGAATGTCTAGTAGTAGGTCTGTGCTCTCCTTACACGAGAAGACCATGACAAGATGAGTCACCTAAGGCATTGTTTACTACGGAAGGAGACATATAAGCCTAAAGGGTGAGTGTATCAAGGAGGAGGAAACTTAAATGCTCATGCGGGATGGTGGCTAGAATCTTTTGGGTGAGTTAGAAAGGATACTGAAACTAATTATTTCCTTTAGAAGCCATTATAAGGGATAGATGCATATCCATAGAGATAAATATTAAATAAAAAATACATACATATATTTGAATAGATGCTTACATCATGGAATTGAGAAATCTTGTGCATAAGATAAGCATTTCTTGATAATTGTTTTTTTTTTTCTACATAAGACTGAACTATTATATTACAGCAAGAGCAAAATTACATCAGCAGTATTACAACAGGGTCGAGGCCCTGTAAAATTTGTCCTGGGACAGACAGTAAACTCGGGAGTAAGCATTCCAGGGTTACAAAACATGGAAACCAGAGTGATACTCATGTAACCGATACATAGACTGTAGCAATAGGAGACTGAAACAACAGAGACACATGGAGGACATTGACATCATGACAGAGATAACAGATAACCGGCACCATAACAGAGATGGACAGAGATACATAGTGACAAAGAGCAGACACATATAAGATCGCGAAGGGAGCTGACATAGAGAAAAATTCGTGCAGTGAAACCTGGAGCTCGAGCTGGGCATGCTAGTCTTCTTCCGTAGTCTGCGGTTCATCCGCCATCTTGCAGCAGGGAGGCTGGAGTATAGCCTTACCAGCATTGCGCTGTACAGGTTCACTCGGGCCTGCTCCAGGATCATGTGCAGGCCTCAGCATATCTATGGCAGGGAATTCCATTTCCACTGTTGGCACAAGCCCAGGAATACGCGAAGAGTTGGCACGAGGAGCTTCCTCTTCACCCCACGGATTGCTGCAATGCTCCACTGAAACAGTTATGAAGAAAGTGGAATTGGAAAAAGTGCATGGAAGGCGGTATCTTACCATTGGGTGCTCAGTGTGCCCACAATCCATTCTCTCTGGAGGTTCTGCCATTCTTCCTCTGCCCGGGGGCCTTCCCCTCGGTCTTCTGCGTTCAGAAGATTCTTCAATTGAGGAAGAGGGCGAAGGGGCTCTTCCACTGTAGCTGCCACGCCGACTTGTTCCCCTTAGGCGTTCATGCTGCATACTGAATGTGAGCGGGTGGCGAGTATGCACACACAGATTGTTCCTCTGAACTGGACGCCCAATCCCCCAACCAGAATGCGGATGGCAGGTTTGCAGCACTGCCAATCTCCCAGGTTCGCAACCAAACTGCCCGTATGCTCTCCAATTGCCCAAATCGATGGCCTCTAGACCATCACAGTCGCTCTCAGAGCCTGAATGAGAGCCGAGATAATGAGCCTCCGCCACTTTCCTCAAGACCAGAACAGGAGCAGACGAGAAATGCGGGAGAATGTCTGAGAACTCCCGGCTTTGAAGCGCCATGATACGTTTCTCAAGGCGAGCAGTGAATGTCGAAGGGACATCTCTGCAGAATACCATAACTCCTCTCCTTAAATGCTGCATGCCGGAATTGTTAAGGCGCGTCCTCCTGGTATACGTGGCTTGTCCGGGCGGACACATGCCCTGTGGACAAGCCATGAGCCTTATGTGTCTAACAACCACCCGCATCCGGGGGGGAAAGATCCTTTTGCACCAAAGTGATGCAGTCTTTTTTAAGTTGTTCATCTTCAACTATGTCCAGGGGACCTGAAAAGTATGTTGATGTCTGAGAGACTCCTTGGTTAGCCAATCTATCGGCTACCTGATTTGCTGTTCTTCGCACATGCTGAAAGGTAAGGCTATGTGGATTTGTAAGCTTTGCTTCCAAGGATTCCAACCTGCTCAAAAGTCTCCAGCTGGTTGCTACTTTGTCCGCTGTTGTTCCTGCTTGGATTTTCTTGGCTGCATTGATTAGGATGAGCGAATCGCCTTCAACCTCAAGTGGAAAGAATTGAAGTTGCTCTGCGAGACAGATCCCTTGCCAAAGTCCTTCCATTTCCGCTACATTATTCGTATCTTTGCTGAGAGAGCCATAATAGATGTGCATGGGTGCGCCTGTATGACTTCTTATGATTCCTCCGTAGCCAGCTGGACTAGGATTACCCTTTGCGGCTCCATCAAAGTTGAGCTTGAAAGAGTTTAGAGCTGGTGGGGACCATGAGGACGGGGAGGTGGGGTTGCGAGGGGGACATGTGATGACCTTTGCAAAGGTTGAAAGGTCAAGATTCCATTCCTTAAAAATATCCTTTTCTTGTTGCACTTCTGGCATGTCAGTGTCAAACCAGGTTCTTATGGCTAAGGTTTCCTGGATATTTCTTTTGTAGATAAGCCATAGAGCGTCTATTGTCCGGGAGGTACTGTTGAAGATGCGTGAGTTACGCTCTTTCCAGAGAAGCCAGTACAGAAAACCTGGAATAAGATCCCATAAGGTGTTGAGGAGTTGGCTTCGGAATGGGTTCTTGCCCCAGTTCCTAATATTGTCCGTTACATCCTCGCTTCTTGGTGCTGCTCTTTTATTGCAGTACTCCACCTTTTCCCAGAGCTTTTTTGCTAGTGGACAGGACTCCATTAGATGGCTGATTGTCTCAGCGTGAAGATTGCAGTTTGGGCATCTAGAGGGCCCAATGAATCCTCGTTTTATCATGTTATCCCAAGTAAGTATACGCCTTTTACTGAGCAACCATAGGAATGTTGAAATTTTGGGCCAAAGCCCTGGAAGCCAGACTCGTGCCCAGATTTGGTCTTGATTCTCTTGGTTGTTTGAGTAGCGCAGCTGATGTGCTTCTTTAGTGGTGAATGTGCCTTTGTGTTTGTGACCCCATCTGAGCTTGTCCTGCTGGTTGGAGTAGCGTATTCTGCGTTGTGAGAGTTCCTGGTCCAAGTCTGAGTAAGTTTCGCCGTCCCAGTCCCTTTGCCAGCTGTTTGCGGGTCTCCATGTTTGGTAGTCTTGATGCTACGTTTGCTGCCAGAATTGTTGCACTTGAATTAGGTTTTCTTGCTGCATATATGATTGCCAGAGTGGCATCTGGAATAGATTTGCCAGCTTGGGAAGCTGCTGCCATGAATCCTCCCAGAACTTAGCTGACGTGCTAGAGTGTATTTCCCAAAAACTATGTTCCTGTATGAAACAGTTGTGTATCTTAGCTGCATTCCATATTGGAGAGCCTTGGGCGCTGGAGTTGATTCTGATTAGATCGTGCCATTGACTTCCCATAGCATACTTTGCTTGCCATAAGCGAGCCCAAGGTGAATGAGGCTTGGAGAGCCAGTTCCACCACAGTCGGGCTCCCATAGTGTTGTTACTTTGCAGTGGATCTCGCAGCCCTAGTCTGCCCTCTGTTTTGATTTTGCATACATCTTTCCAATTCACAAGGGCCCATTTTCGATTTCTGCCCGTGGAACCCCAGAGGAAGTTGCGTTGTAAGTTGCGAATGGCTTTGAGGACCCATTTTGGAGCTGCCAGGGTGGAGAATAGGTACAGCGGCATAGCTTGAAGGACAGACTTGATCAAGACCAATCTACCTGCCATGTTGAGAGCTTGAAAGGTCCACGAAGAGAGTTTTGATTCCAGCCTGTCAAGGAGGGATCTCCATGAAGCGTTTTTAATAGCTGAAGCTGAGAGGGGTGCTCCAAGATATTTAGAAGGCAGATGGGAAATGGTGAATCCCAAGATTCTGGCTATATTCCTTTGTGTGGAGGGAGGGGTATTGAAGAAGAATAGCTGCGACTTGGAGGCATTGATGGAGGTACCAGAAGCATCTGAGTAGAGGGAGAGGAGCGATTTGAACATAGAGGCTTCTTTTGAGGATGGATGGCCGAATAACATGGTGTCATCCACGAATTGTTGATGGGACAGCGGATTGAGACCATGCATTGAAATACCTTTGAGCTTGTGGGAGGCTATAGCTGCTTTGAGTAGTCTGCTGAGACCCTCAGCCATTAAAACAAAGAGAAAAGGAGAGAGAGGATCCCCTTATCTTATGCCACGGGAGGGCCGAAAGGGAGAGGAAGGAGATCCATTCAGAAGAACTGAAAAGCTAGGGGAGGTAATAAGATTCATGATCCATCTTGTCCATGTTGCATTGAATCCAAAGGCTAGAAGCATTTTTTGAATGAAATTCCAACTAAGCTTGTCAAAAGCTTTGGAGAGGTCGAGTTTTAGAATCATACCTGGTTTCTTGAGGATCTTTAAAGAGTGTATACCCTCATTTGATAGTATGATTCCATCCATAATTTGCCATCCTTCCACATATCATTTCTGTTCCGGAGATATGAACAGGGGTAGGAGAGGTTTGAGCCTGTTTGCAATAACCTTTGAGATTAGCTTGTATATGACATTGCAGAGTGCGATAGGTCTAAAGTTTTCCGGCTTATTGGGTTCTTCACCCTTGGGAACCAGAGCTAGAAAGGTGGTATTGAGGGATGGAAGGATCCAATGCATACTTCTGGATTCTTCAACCAGATTCCATACTTCATTCTTGATGAGGTCCCAGAATTCGTGGAAAAAATTGGCCGTGAAGCCATCAGGACCAGGCGCTTTTCCATCCTTAAGTTGAGCCATGGCTTCTTCAACTTCTTGCAGGGTCGTGGGCTGGAGTAATCTGTTGTTGTGATCCTCAGTTATGATGCTTGGAATGTGCTGCGTGATGACCTGTATTGCTGCTTCCCTGTTCTCAATGGGCTCCGTTAAGATTTCCTTGAAATACCCTGTGAATTCCTTTTCCATGTCCTCATGCTTTTCAATTCTTTCGCCTTGTTGGTTGTTGATGAACGCTATATTATTATGCATTCGCCTTTGAATGGTGGTCTTGTGGAAGAATTTTGTATTCTTCTCCCCTTCTTTGAGCCAGTTGATTCTTGATTTTTGCCGCCAGAGTATTTCTTCTTGCTTCCTGCGTTCTTCGATTTGGTTCCAAAGTTCCTGTTCCTGTTGTGCTTGTTCTTCTGTTCTGCCTTGGAGAATGAGATTTTGTTGGAGTTTGCTCATTTGCTGCTCTAATTGGGAACGCTTCTCCTGAATGTTGCCAAAACTTGTGCGATTCCAGACTTTGAGGACATATTTCAGATTTTTTAGTTTTTGTTGGAATTGATACATTTTGGCCCCCTGCGGCGGAATGTAGGCTGCCCAAGCGTCGCTGACTACCTTTCTGAAAGTGGCATTTGTGAGCCAGAACGCTTCAAATCTGAAGGGTCTGTTGCATTGATTGCCTGGTCTGGACCATTGAAGCAAAATTGGCCAGTGATCAGACCCGCCATGGGGAAGGATGGAAGCATTGAAATCCCCTCCTAGATGGATTGCATTGTCCGAGAGAAAGAATCTGTCAAGGCGGGAGGCTATGTGTTGAATGCCTCGTCGTTTTTTTGTCCATGCGAAGATTCCATTAGAGGTAGCAATGTCCATGAGGTGATTGGTTTGAATGAAATCTTTGAGGCTTTCACTGTCACTGTCGAGCCCAATTCGGCCTCCCTGTTTCTCTGCCATGGATGTTATTATGTTGAAGTCGCCGCCCCCGATCCATAGCGGGAATTGTCTATTTTCATTGAGAAGAGCGAGCGTTTCCAGAAGTTCTATTTTTTGCTGAACTAATTGAGGAAAATAAACATTTGTGAGATGACCGTGTATGCCGGTGCCCACAAGGTGGAATGAGGCCTGAATGAGATGGAGTGTGGCGTGGAAGTCATATAATGTGATGATCTGAGGGTTCCATAGGATAGCTAAACCACCTGAGGCTCCTGAGGCATCAACAGAGATGGCCCTGCTTCCTACCCAAACTTTGCCTCGGATTCGTTCAATAGCATCAGTGTTGCTTTTGGTTTCTTGCAGAAAAACTATGGTTGGCTTTTCTTGCTAAATCAAATGTTTGATCATTCTGTGTTTTGAGGGACTGTTGAGTCCTCTCACATTCCATGATATTAACTTCATGTAAACTGTGATTTGGGTTTGTAGAACTTTGTCAACTTAGGGAATCGCCCTGATTCCATAAGTATTTCACCTATTGCTATGGTGCGCTGGAGGTCTATCTTTCGTCCCCTTTTCTTGAGATCCTTGAGTAACTTTTTTCCATCCCATGGACTGCCTCCCTGGATGCCCAGGCTTTTATTATGCTGCGCCTTGGCTAGGACTCCTTCCAGCTTGTCGATTTGCCAAGGTTGGATGGAATTGTATTCTTTTTGTTTGCATGCTGCCTCAAGTGTAAAGATATCTAATCCATCTATAGTGACATCCGCTTGATCTTCTTCCATAACAGTAGTTTCACCTAGAACTTCCTCATCCTCTTCTTGCTGAAGCCTAAGTGCCAGAGTAGTATTGGTTTCCATATCGGCGTCCTGCTGCTCATTATCCACTGAGGTTTGCTCTCTAGAGAACGAGAGGGGACTGAATCTTGATATGGATTTACCTTTCTCCAAAGAAGGGCTGGGAGTGGATTTCATTGGATCAGGGTCGGAGGACGGCAAGGGATCTGTGTGAGGGAGGGAGGAAGATGGCGCAGAGGGTTTGTGAGGGGATTCATAACTGGGAGGATCATTTTTTTCATGCGTTGCAAGAACAGAGAATTTGTTCTGGTGGTCTGCTTTGAGAGTGTTGTCAATAACTAGCTGACTCTTTTTGGCATGCCTGCGGCGGTTGGGGATTTTGATGAATCCTTCAGAGTCTATATCAGAGACAATAGCAGTTGCTTTGGACTGGGAATTTAACGGACAGTCACGGAATAGATGTCCGTGCTCATGACACTTACGACAGCGGAAGGGAATATGTTCATAATCTAAAGGTTGAGTCCATTCATAATCATTGTGATAGAGCTTTACCGTATCCGCGAGGGCTTTGGTCAGATGCATCTGGACGCAGATCCGAGCATATGAGGTGTACTTACGAGTTTTTGTCTCCGCTGCAACTCGGATGAAGGTGCCCAGTTTGTTGCCTATGTCCTCCAGTGTTTCTTCTTTCCAGTATTCTGCAAGGAGGGAGTACATCCTGATCTAGACGGGTGCCCAACTGAAATCCTCCTTGTCGGGATTGAATCTGGGTTTCCATTCGGTGAGATAGAGGCCTGAAGAGTTGAAGAAGTACTGCCCTCCTTCGAATATCCTTACTCTGTCCTCTACACAGTGAAATATAGCTGTAAAGAAGCCCTTTGGTCCTAGTTGCAGAGTTATTTGTCCTTTGGGCTTCCACTTTGAGGCTATCCAACCTTGTAAGGCTTTTTCCGTAGGCCAGAAGCCTAAAATGTTTCCTATGAGTGCATGATCTTGCATGTACTGGATTTCACCATTGATGCGGTGGCTGGGCAGGTCCACCTTGATGGGTTCAGCAGCTTTTGGGATACAAGTGGCTGAGGATGCTTTGGGCTGAGTCGCCTTGGCTTTCACATGGGTCTCTTTGTCAGCTTTATCTTCATCTGTCGGGGCCGTATGAATCCTTGCCTCAGCTTTCCGATTTTCGCCTTGTCCTGCGTCTGGGACAGCGTCAGAAGGTTGCAAAGGCTGAGAGTGCTGGGTGTTGTCGAAACTCGTAGAGTGTTTTGGAGGAGGAGCAGAGCTCTCCCCTCCTCCCGCCATGTCCATTGCTATCGACCAGCAGGGGAGCGGCGGCTGTAGCAGGGTAACCAGTCAGAGGCGGCGGCTAGTTAGGGTTTGGCTGCAGTGTTCAGGAATTCGCATCAGAGCGATTTTCTTCCATTTCTTGATAATTGTTATAGTATGTATGCTTACTTGATTACTAATGTAGGCATATGTTGGAATGTTGAATTCTGGTGGTATACCAAGATAGTGGGGATGGCACTACAAATACAACTAAAGAATGAGGAAAATACATGTTTTTAATGAGTAGAGAATATTTATGATTATGTAATTCGAAGGGGAATATGATAGAATGTCCTAGTATTGAATCCCATTGATTAAATATACTTAATTATGATTAAATGTTCGGTTTTGTTTAGCATTAATATTTTAATTACCATGCTTTATTTACACCCTGAGGAAGAAATTTTATGGTACATTGAATAATGCAAGTATTATATTTCTTGAATTTAATAAACTAATAGAGTTACCTGAGATAGTAGTGCATAAAAAAGGGGTTATGATACCTGGAGATGGGAAAAGTGAGAGGGTACTAGTGGGTTCTACATGTTGAATAATCCTTATTTTTTATTTTTCAAAACTTTACGTTGTTTCCTTCATCACCATGTTCCTTACTAAAAATCTAGGAATCTTAACTACCAATCATGGAACACATGTGGTGGTTGTCGAGACGTACACCTTCCACAATTACAAAATCGAGGCAATAAGAAATTTCATCATGGTAATTGTGAGAGGAGTGGTAAAACCTAGATTTTCTCACATTAGATTTGAAAAAAATCATGTCCCCACAATAGTGGGGAAAATGAGGTCTCATGGGGTGTTGGGGATGAGGTGATTTTTTTTCCATTCATTCATCATTATACCCCCCACACATGTGGTTGATGGGGAGGGAACAAAATCATGATTGGATGTAGGAAATTGATTGTAGAGAGGAAATGATTCATGTAGTCTTAGAGGCATGTGTGTGAATAGTTGTAGGGAATAAGGAATGGTTCATTTTTGGTCATTATTAGACTAAGACAAGAAACATAGTACAAAACAATGATCACCCAAATTACATTATTAATTTTTGTTCTAAGGTGAATGGTGGAGGCCATTTCACATTCACGTGACTGGTGTGGGACCATTATGAACTCATGCAAAGAATATTTAAGCGAGACACATGGGGCTAGACACAATATAGAAGGAGAATCATATGGAAGAGAAGTAGGTTATAAGAGAGAAATAAATAAAGGGAGAGGTAGATTCATTCTCTCTTGGTTGATGCTAGGATCTGTGAAAGTATCTTTAGAGGTATTGATTCATACTAGGAGGTTGATCAAGGAATGATATAGGCCATTTTGAATTCATGTGATGAGAACAACATAAATATGTATAGATTATGAAAATAGATAAGGAAGAGATTCAAATGGTTAGAAGCTAATTCCTTGGAAAAGAAGTAAATTCTAGATAGGGAGAACATAGAGAGATCCAAAAATTAGGTTAGAAAGGGATCAAGGAAAAATATCAAGCTATGTGATGGATAAGCCATGAATAGAATCTGAGGAAAGCGTAGTGTGGGTTGAACACCCAAGAAAGGAAGCCTTTAAAACATGAAAAAGGTCAAGAACTAATTAAATGTTGTTGGAGTTAATGGATAGTACCTAGATCCTCTATGCACACATAAAGGGAGAGCTCAGAGACTTTTGAGGAAATATTGAGTAGATAAGGAAGGTACTCTCCTTTTTCTATGTAAGGAAAGAAATGTGTAACCAAAATAGTTGTGTTGTTCCAAGAAAAACGAATAGAGGTGAGACAATGGGATAGGTAATTTTTTGTCCTCAGATAGATTGATTTCCATAAAATTGTTCTAATTTTCCTTAGTGGTATCATAGCCTCAATTGAGGCGGCCTAGTATAAAAAGAATAAGGGAAATAGAGCTTATGGTTGGGTGGAACATTTATCTACCTAAGTTAATGTTGCCCTTCAACTTTCAAATAGATAATTTTCTCCTTTAGTTTGTTTATTCAATTGATCAATACAATGCACTTTGTTGGATTATTTTAGTATTTAAATGTTGAATGTTGAATATTGCTACAGGTTTACTATTTCTTCCTAATGGGAAATCAATGTTATATGTGCCATTGTAATTTTCGTAAATGGAATTTTATATGATGTTACGACATTTTTACTAAGTATCATTATCTCTATTTATTTTCGGATGTGAGTGTGCAAGTAAACATCCATAACATTATAGCTTGTGGTGAACATGTTATGTGAATCGATATTTTAGTTATAGGATACCATTAGGGAATAACGAACTGTGGATGGAACATATGCTTTATTTGCTAATGTTATGCTTGAAACTATAGGTATATATTCTCGCTCCTAAACTTAATCATACTCATTTACCTTGTAATTTTTTTTATTAAAATAAGAACTCACTTGTTATGTATGAAACTAGATGTAAAACAAATATAGACCACTTTGAATAATTTTTTTATTAAAACTAATGTAACAAAAATTTATATATAAAATATAATTATATAAGGGAAAATTCCAAAACGCATAGTTACTCTATACCCCAGGGTATTGAACATGAGGTTATCCGTGGATATTTTACTTTTCCAAGTGCTTCTCAAGCATTTTAGATAAAAATCCATACATACAATGCCTCAAACTATTATTGAGAGTGATCACAGTGATTGTCTTGTTTGCATGTATCTTTTCATTCGTGGGATATGAGGACCAACTCTTTAATTAGAAACTTAACTTCAGTACTTGGAACTAACAAAAAATTTGTGCACACATGTTGAAATGGTGTACACGTACATGTTGATTTTGGTTTAGATTGGATTTCAATCTTGGAGAGACAACATATCAATCGTGTAGCTCACCTCTCTTACAATGAACATTTTGACTAAAAAATAGCACACGAAACCTAATCGATTTCTAATATATATATATATATATATATATATATATATCAATTTCTAATATATATCTATATATAGACGACCTGTAATTTTTCATTATTTAAATTATATTTTTGAATTGTTTAGGAGGAGCAAGACAATAGTGTAGCTCACCTCTTTTACAGTGAACATTTTGACTAAAAAATTTGCACACAACACATGTGAAAACCTAATCGATATATATATATATATATATATATATATATATATATATATATATATATATATATATATATATATATATATATATATATATATATATATATATATATATATATATATATATATATATATATATATATATATCGCCTGTAATTTTTCATTGTTTACATTATATTTTTGAATGTAAGAAATGAGTTCAATGTCTTCAAAATTTACATGAGAATGTGTAAACTACATAGCTTAAACTTGCAATTCTAACACATCTTTGTTTGATTTCACACAAAATTGACCAAAAGATTGTGTTTATATAATAAATATATAGGTTTTCTTAATCATATACAATATATACACATTTAAATATTTTTCTTAAAATATTTTATCTATGGAATACATTTTCCACATTAAAATGAGTTTTTTGTTAATAATATATTTTTGAATACATTTCAATCTTAATTAACCCTCCATATTAAAATATTTTATTTATTAGTCACATTGAATATATTTTATTAACTATATATTTTTAAATGTATCATTTTAATTTGATATTAATGATTAAATAAAATACATATCTCCTTGAACTTTTTTACTTTCAATTACTCCTCTTACAACATTGAAATATTTTATTATGATCAACATTAAAATAATTAGTCATTTAATCCTCTCTCCATTTACATATGCATGAAGTTGAGATTGAAATAAACTATTCAACATGCTTATTTAAGAACATTATTTGTGTAATGTACTAAAATATTTTTACTCTCTCCATTTACATATGCATGATGTTGAGATTGAAATAAACTATTCGATATGCATATTTAAAAACATTATTGATGTCATGTACTAAAATATTTTTAAAAAGTTTTTTAAGTTAGGTACTAAAATAGTTTTAGAAAGTATAAGAATTATGTAATTTGTTGTACTCAGAAGTATAACCTTTTTACTATTATTTCTATTTACATTATTTCTCTATAAAATTGGTATAACATTATGATAGTTCATATGCACATTGAAATATTTTATTTATGGTTGAGAGTAAGAGTATAACATGTATATTCCTTTTTCTATAGCCTGCAATTTTTATTTACAGTGAAAATTTTGACTAAAAAAATTGCACACAAGAGATTTATTCCATTAAAAACCTAATACATCTATAATTAAGATTGATATATATATCACATGTAATTTTTCATTGTTTAAATTATATTTTTGAATGAATAAAATAGATTCAATGTCTTCAAAATTTAAAGTGAAAAAATGGCTACAACATTTATGTAGAACATATTTAATCCCTCTAGAAACCTAATAGATTTGTAACTTATATATATATATATATATATATATATATATATATATATATATATATATATATGAAGGCCACATGTAATTTTTTAATGCCTACAATGTTCTTTTAATGCCTTCATAATCTTAGATCTCTCTCCTCTTCATGGCTTTCATGTATATGAATAGGATGTCAATGATTGTTGATGCCTATGGGAAACCAGTAAATAAGAATTGCATTGCATCTATACATATAAAATCACACAAAATATCTCCTTCGTCTTCATCTTGCAGATGAAATTTATTTGAAGTAAATAGTTTCATATTTATTATTCATTTTCTTAAATTCTCATTTTAGTATAACCTTTTCCATTTCAATCTTGAAAGTTTGAATGATAGTCCTTATTTCAATAATACATCTATTTTAGATAAATCTTGTCTTTTTTTCAATAAGATGTCTTTAGACATCCATTCAACAGTGATTGTTTTTATAATACATCTATTTTAAATATATCTGATTTTTTTTTTTAATAGGATGTCTTTAGACATCTATTGAATTTTGTTACAATTGAATTGTTCAAATGGCTAGCACCTTACTATTCCAAGAATAACAACAACTACTTTATCAATTCCTAGTAGAAACGTAATCGATAAAATTTAAACAATTTTAGATAAATTAGATTTTTAATAGGATGTCTTCAGCAAATGGTCTTCTGTAGATTTTTTGGAACTGGTAGAGTTTTGCAAATTGTTAGTACCTTGGTATTCAAATAGTAACAAATAAATTATCGTTAGAGTTTTTCAAACTGTCAGCACCTTGGTATTCAAATAGTAAAAAATAATTTATAATTTCTTTGTAGAAACTTAATTTACATAGAGTGTATATTGAAGATAAAGGGTAAGTAACAAAATAAACGATGGAATTTGGGTTGTATTGATTTTGGAACGTAAGGGATTAATTTTTTGGAATAGGTATTTTTAATTTTCATAGAAGTTGAGTTAATGATGGGTGGAAGCTGAAAAGAAAGTATCAAACACGAATTATTTTAATGTGATTGAAAATTGAAAAAATATATCAGAAAATTAATAATTATATATACCAAAATCCCATTAAAACACAGAATTACCTGTATACGTTTTACTCTTGACTTATTAATTCCAATTTCACTACTTTCAACTTCTTGACTTTTTAATTCAACTTCTACAAGTTAGGGAACAACCCTTGTATACAATTATGGCTAAACAGATGCAAACTTGGAATATGGAAAGAGCACTATTCAATCTTTAAATAGACTTGAAAATAAGAGACTTGACTTTTTAAATAAAAATGAATTATTCTTTTGTGACCATTTGTTCCAAAAATTGAGGTTCATTTTCTTGATATTAATCTCAATAGCACGAAATACGGTCAAATGAACCAAAAAAAAAATTACACCGACTCGGGAGGGAGAAATAACTATCATAAATACCTATTCTTGAAAATTAGGGTGAATGTGACATTGTAACCCCTAATTTTAAGGTCTAAATTTACTTTTTTTTACCCTCCCTTAAAATAACGTGGCCTAACCTCCATATCTAATTTTTTTATAGAATCAATTTGAGGTGATTTGTAATAAAGTACTATGATACAAAATTATTGCCCAATAAAACTTTAAAATCCCTTAATTTCGCCCCTAAATGTTTCCATGGTTGAATGAAATATTGCTCACCTTATTCAAAATATACTTTAGTGTGAAAGGTGAAAATATCTATTGGACTTGCATAATGTGCAAGGGTTTGAGAAAATTAAAAATATTAAATACCGGGATCTAACAAGCTTAATGTCTTAGTTTCCTAGAAATTTTCAAATGGAAGTAGGATAATGGTCATTCAATCACCTCAAGAGCTAGCTCATTAAAAGGATTGAACTTTTTTCGGTTTTTCAAGGTACAATATAATTGTATCAAGGATTATGTGAGTGTATTGGTTCAAAAAGGTTGCCTCTGTCTTCAATGTTGTGCAAATGAATATTCATTTCCAACTAAGAAATATAAGCACTATAAGTATATAGCAAGTTATTTCATTATAACTATTCATGTCTAGTTCAATGATGTTAAGGGTGAATCTCATGTTTGAGAAACACATTGAGAAGTCATCAAGATCTATTGGAAGAGTCACATACAATTTACAGTAAAAAAATGTTGTCAAAAAAATAACATTTTTTTATCCTAATGTATTATAAGCTTGGATGCAAGAAGTTGTTTATTGCAAACTCAATATTTGCCCTGTAATATGAAAATGTTGAGTCATCTTTCAATATGTATGACATCTCACATTAGCAAAGTGTATAGTAATCATAAAAATATATTTATCCTATCAATTCTCATCCATCATATAGAAGGTATCTCTATGAAAAAAAGGTTCCCTTCATTAAGGAGAGGTCAAATCATAGTTCATGGTTAATGTTTAGTTCTGCTTCAAATCTAGACGACTTGATATATTACATTCAATGGATCTATGATTGTTAAGATCTAGTCTTCTAAAGAATTAAACTAATGTATGGATTGTTTTTGTTGTTGATATGAATTACTGGTTATACATTAAAGGAAATTAACAACCTGTTTTAGTGAATCCAAGGATTACGATTATTTTTTTAATAAATTTCATCACATTTGTAATCAAGTATAGGGTTCTAGATATTTTTATTAACCAGGTTTAGTAAAACTTAGCAATCCAATAAGGACTTGGAAAATAAATACTTGAGGGTTTAGGGTCAAAACAATAGGAGTGGATGTTTCTTTTGAATACTAGCACCATGATGATGAAGTGAAGATGTTGATTTGTAAGTTGGATGCAAGAAAGTCTAAGATCAAGAGGAAGCTAACAAGTCATCAAAGATAAAAAAAAATTGTATCTCTCCTATTTAATTATGACCATTGTTGTTCATATTTAATAATACCTAGTCTCTTATCTTTGAATTATTTTCCGTGATTGTTATTCCTTGGCTTGCTAATGAGGATTGTAGGTACATAATGAAGGTTTGCAAAGGCTTGGTAGTATATGGAAGAATAAAGAAAAGTGGTAATAAAAATACTCTCTATGTTCATAGATATTTTAATGGAAAAGATATGGACTCAGAGGGAGTAGAATGCCACATGACTGGATGGCATAAAATTAAAAGTGAAATATCACTATGAAGGGACATATTGTCATAAGAGCTCATATGTAAAAAGAAATTTCATTGACCAAAAGGATTTCATTAATTATAAAAATTCAAGGCCTCTCTAGGAATTATTTCTTAAGAGGAAGATAACCTCATAGGAAGTTTCTTGACTTGATGTCTGATAGTACTGATGACAAGGAGAGAAAATATGGATTGCTATAGTAGGACATGTTTTAGGAGGAATCCCTTATAAGACAATGGATCAAGAAAAAGGGAATCATATGAACTTATGATTGAGCCAAGGAATTCAACTAAACATGCATTGAAATATGAAGCTGGTATGGTTGGTAAATGGCCGATTCATTTTAGCTACAGGCCAAGGAGTCTTGAAAATAAAGAACTCATATATCACTTATGAACTTCAATCTCATGATGAGTAGGAAGAATATATCTGTTGCAATCAGAATTCAAGAATGTCGCAACATCAAAGGAAAGAAACATGACTGTAGACTACAGGATTAGTTGGTGAGGTGTAGATCACAACATTATCACAAGTTAGGGCTCCTTAAAATCAAGTACCACTATATTTATGACATGACACATAGGAGAGCAATAATTTTAAAGTAAATCTCCACCAATGCGTATCCAACTAATGTTCCAACAAAGTCATTTCCTAAGGAAAAATTTTTGTACTTCAGAAACAATATAAGGATCATGGACATTACCCATCTCATTGAGAGGGAGTTTTGATATGTCTGTAGCATGGATGGACATTCTCTTGGTAGGAAGAATGGGTTTGAGATTCCTAGAGTGCTCAATAGGAAAGGTTGAGTGAGTGCCTTTCAGAGGAGATGTTGATCACACACTAGGTAGGGTGGAGTGAGCACCTAGACCCTAGTCACACACCAGGAGTGGTGGAGTTATGTACTTCAACATTTGGAACTTTATCACACACCATGTAGGTTGGAGTGAGGTTTTGGAATCTAATTACACATCAGGAATGGTGGAGTGAGGTCCTTCAATTTCTCGACCCTAACCACACACCAGGTAGGGTGGAGTGCGGTCCCAAACCCTGATCACGCACTAAGAATGGTGTAGTGAGGTCCTTTAAATATTTAGACATGATTGTTATAGACATTTTTGTGCCTTACAGCATAGAGCATGAAATGTCAATAATCTGAGGGATCCAAAGTCCCTAAACAAGTTGTTCTTACCCTTAGAGGAACAAGGTCAGCAAACCACAGCACTGCAAAACAGTTCTCCACTGAAAAACACTCAAAAACAGGTCAGTTTTGGATCATTGCAGCTGCTCCACTAGGCATCTGCGCTGCATAGCAGGTACAACAAAGGCTACCTGCGTTGCATAGCAAGTAGAACAAAGGCTACCTGCGTTGGGCGTACTTGGACATGTGGAGGAATCTTTTTCTCAAAGTGCCAGTGCCCAGGAAGCTTCTAAAAAGACACTTGATGATAAGATTCGCCTAATGATGAGTTAAGAGCTTCTAAAACTCCAAGTGGAAGACAGAAACTCCGAGTGAAGAACTGAAGAACAACTGGAGTTGAAGAGGCCAACAAGTCACACATCAAGCTGACTTATCTTCACTCCAAAACTCTATATAAGGATTTCATCCCATGGGATCTGGGAGGCCGGAATTTAGTGCAAAGAATTGCTGTTGGTTTGCAGTTGAGAGTATTGGGTGATTGCTTGAGGGAGGTGAAGAAGAGATTTCTCTCCGTCGGGAAGGTGATGCTGGATTGGACCTCTCATGGTTGTATCACCGCCTGAACCTTACTTCCATATATTAATAAAGCATTTGAGGTTCTTCTATTCGCATGTGTTTCAATGGAGAATTGTCTTACTTGTGTCTTTGATTTATGCTAATCCTTGAATCAGTTATGCATGCATGCTTCTTGTAGTTTCCTTTTCTTGTCTTATTTGCAGGATCTCATGTTGCTGGGCCCGTGAAAAGACTTGGAGCTGGGAGCAAGCGGCAATCAAAGGAGATTGGATCGACCATTTGCGCAAGACATCGGTAAGTGGATCTCTTCCTTTTATCTCTTACATGTCATAAAGAAGAAACTTTAGATAGCTTTGCTTTCAGCTGTTGCTAAGGAACTGTCACCCTTAGAGTGGGTTAGGGTCATTCCGAGTTGGATACTTTCCCCCACAACAGACTGGCGACTCCGCTGGGGAACGTGTCTTGTTTGTAGCTTGTGTTTCTTGCTATTCTTTTCTTAAACAAAAGGGTACCGAATCGAAAACTGCATTCGAGTTCTTCGAATGCAAAGTAGAGGGCAGCTACTCTAGCCCAGTGCTGGGCATGTTTATGATTTGAAGAGCTGATCCACAAGGACTCTTTTTAGCTCTTTGTGATAGTGTTCATCTTCCTTTAATCATCCTCTAGAGTATACTTGACTGATAGCAACTGATTTGGCCAAAAACCGCTCATTTTTTAGCAAACTGTGAGCCGGAATCTAAGAGAGACGAGAGTTGTCTCGTTCAGTGCAGCTGCAACAAAGGCTACCTGCACTGCAACGCAGGTCCCGAAGGGGCTACCTGCGCTGCATCTCAGATTGACAATGCAGCACCTGCGCTGATCCAGTCTTGCCTTGTGCAGCTGGGATTCTCCACTGTCTGTTGCCCAGTTTTCAGTACTGTTTTTGCAGCCTGTTGTCAACCTGTATACCCAGCTGAAACCACTTCTCTTTGCCTTCATTCCGCCTCAGTTGTGTGAAGAAACCGTGATTGTTCTTATTGTATTTCTTGCTGTCATTCACAGTTTCCCATAGCGAAAGTGAACTAGTCTTGCTATGACCTCTTGAATCTAGACCTGTGAGAAAGTGTCGTTGTGATTCTAAGAGCTAGTTTATTGCTGTTCATAGCTACTTGAGCATTTGCTTTCGTTATATGGTTCGAATTTCAGTATTTCTTGTGTTGAAACGAGTGAATCTTAAGGTGTTCTTTTGATTATTGGACAACACTTGTTTTCTTTCGCTTGAAATTGAATTCGAAATCGTACAACAGCTTTCTTTTTGTCATACACCAACATTAAGAGAGAAGAAAAGAAATACTTGCATTGTGCATGTGCATTGTGACAGTTTGCATGTCGATTTAGGAAAAATGCATCAGTGTGTGCTCTATGATCTGTTTGAAAAGATGATGTCTTTCTTTTCCTTCAGTAGTTAAGGTTTTCATAAGTTGAAAGAATTGAAAAAGCTTGCTTATCATTCTTAGACTGCATTTAGGAGTTGTATCATACATCACGTGGTGATCCGTAAAGGCAAACTGCTAAGCAAGATCAACCTAAAAAAAAAAACTGAATTTATCTAACAACGCTTTGAAACATAACGAAACACAGTAGAGGTCTAGGTAGAGACGTGAACCGGCGTCGTTAAACATAGTGACTGTTGATCTCTACGAAGGTGGGTGATTCCTCCTGAGGGACGATAGCACTAATACGGACTTGTGCCCCCACGTACCGTCGCGTATATTGGGGGACCCCTATAGGAACAAAGCCTTTATCCATAGGAAGCCGTGTCGGCCGCCCTACTGATTGCGATGCAGTGAACACAGCATTCACGAAGATCGACCACTCGTACCGTAAAACGTATTCTGTGGTTTCGCGAAAGGTTTGGCACACCCTTGCCTAGAACTCCAGAGTAGTTTCTTTTGGCCTTTTTCAAACTCTATAACTGAAAAAGTCCATCCGAGCATTTGTCACTTCGGGCTCGTTAATACATCGAAGGAGACTAGAGTCATCTTTAGCTTTTTCTCGACTCTTAAAAAGTGAAAAAGAAAGTTGTGTCTTAAAAAGCGTCGTCATATAAAATTCATTCTAAACGGAACATAATCACCCCTTTATTCCTACGTTGATCTTAAAGTTGAGAACATGGAGCACACCAACCGAGGGATTCCACATGATGGTACCCCTAGCCCTTGCTCCTCTTGGGGAGAAGTTGGTGCGCCCCACATGGCCACATTGTCGCTTCCAGGACTGACAATTGGCCTGCCAGTTTGGCTATTCTCAACCGCTGTAGTTCAGACCACCACGGTTCCTGAACAGTCGAGTCAACAGTTAGACCAGTCTAGAGCTACCCTCCAGCCTTCCACTTCTTATGAGCCTTCCTCCGATCCTTCTTCTTCGAAAGGTCAAGCCGCCAAAAGTGGAGCTCCCATAGAAAAGAAGAAGGAAAAGAAGAAGAAAGAAAAGAAGCAGAAGGAGCCAAAGGCGTCTGGGGGCAAGCAAAAGGTATCTAACGAAAACCCACACACGGCACGGACCGGGCCCAAATCGCCATGTGTCATATGTAGAGGAGACCACCTCCACCATGATTGTCCCAGTATTCCCCGGATACTAAGGGACTGGTCCCCTCGTTTGCACGATTCGGAAGCGTCAACCTCTGACAACCAGGTTGAATGCTTACCGTCGACCAGCGAAAGTGAAGGTCCTAAACGACGAAGGGGAATGAGATTCCCCTGCGAACTGTGTGAAGGCAATCACACCCTTCGCCGTTGTCCCTTTTTAGACGAAGCCAAGAGAGTTTTGGAAGGTCAACTGGTGGCACCGGTGCTACTTCCTCCTAGATATCAAAAACTTGTGCCAAGTCCTTCGTTGGTTGAAAATACAGCTGTCCCGCTCAGAGGGCCAGCTGAAGTGTCAGTCGCTGAAAGTGAACCTACTGAATCCGGACCGGACGAAAGTCCAGAGGTCGAAACGGAAGTTGACCCGGTTCTCCCTTCAGAAGTTTCATCTTCAAACACCACAGTCACTAAGGATTCATCTTCAGTTGACACCCCCGCCGAAGAGAATAAGGATGACACCGTCCATATTCTTTTCGTCAACTCCGATTCTGATGAGCATCTGGGCAAAGCGCCCACTCCTTTATCGCAGGAAGGAGCATCGTCAGGATCATATCTGGCCGTATATTCGGTCCCACCACCAAGCAACCTAGTTGTGTCCTTTGATTGGAACCAACTAGGCAGACCCCGGTTACCAGCCAGCATACCATTTAGAATTATAGTCCAAATATACAAAATGGTGATGGCTGGAACTATCATTGATGAAGGGGCATCTGTGAGTATCCTGTCCTCTATTGCTTGGAAAGCACTGGGTTGCCCGGCGCTTTTGCCCGAGACAAGGCGTCTCTCGGGTTTTGACAGAGGAACCAGTCGACCATTAGGGATTCTACCTAATGTGCCTATCACACTGAAAGGGAAGGCTGTCAAGATGAATTTGATGGTCGTCCAAGGACCCTTGGATTATAACCTACTCCTTGGACGAGACTACATATATTGCATGAAAGCAATAGTCTCCTCACTCTTTCGAATAATGTGTTTTCCATACGAAGGAAGAATGGTCAAGCTCGTAGACCAACTTTCACTTCCGGGATCACACATCGCAAGTAGTCACATACCTATCCTCAATGGTCTTTTCGATCAACAAAGGTCTCTTCCCCCAGTTCTTCTTCCTGATGAATGCGAGTGATTCGGGAAAGGAACGCAGGAGCCCAGGGGGCATGCATCCTGGTCTGCTCTGGAGGCAGAAAAAACCTTAGGTGTAAAGTAGAATTTCCACAGAAGAATATGACTAGTCCGTACCTCGTCCCCCTCCTTCATCTTTGAGAATCTTCCTCTGAGCTATCTTCGTGGAGAAGAAGGACAAGAAGACAAAGAGAGAGTTGGACTCTCAGAACGGGTTGTTAGGGATGGGGTTGTTCTGGAAAAGGATTCTTCTGTCAAGGTTACTTGTTTGACAAAGGTCATTCACCTTTGTCTAAATAGGTAGGCTCTACCAAAGAAGGGGATCCGTTTGTGGCAGCAAGTAGGTACCGGCTTTGGGTAAAAGGCCAGCCTCACCCATTAAAACAAATGTTTTAAAGGATAAGTAGGGGCAGTCCCCAAAGATAGAGACGCTGTTGTTGCCACAGATTGTAACCATCTTTGTATACCCTAATGATAGACATCGCCGAAGAAAGAGTTTCATTTGCAGCTGCAAATAAAACCATTCTTTGGGTAACCAAAAAGAGGTAGGCCTCTCCCGGTAAAACGAATGTTTTACCTGCAAATTGAGGGGTAACCTTGAAATTCAACTTATACCTGGGGGCATGCAAACCTCTTGGAATGCAAGCGCGGGCGGCTTTTTAGTTTTAGATAGGACTAGCCCCTCTAACCCGTAGGATGGGCCGATACCCAGCTTGCATAAAGAGAGGATATGGAGCAAAGCGTAGGGAGATGAAGCTCCTTAAAAAATAGGAATCTTCCATGAGACCTTACTACTTTATGACTGGTAAAAACAAGCAGTTTTGGCAAAGTTCATGCTCGTTAAAAAATAAACGCAAGAACCGAGCAGTTTTAGCGCATAGTTCATGCTCGTTAAAAAATAAACATAAGATTGAGCAGTGTTTTGGCGCATTCAAGCTCTTTAAAAAAAAAAAAAATGAACCCAGTACCGGTAAATAAACATCTGAGACCGTAAATTCATCAGCCATAAAAGCCTTGGTCGTGTTTGTGCACCATCACCTCCACTTCTCATTTGGCTGATCATTCACATCCACTTGATTGTTTACCTATTTTGAGGAGCAGATGCGAAGAGTGATTCCACCTAGCCATCCTTGTAATACTGCCGTGATTGGAAAATTCCAACCTGTACCTGGAATCTGCTGCTATCCCTGTTTATCACTCGTTCCTCAAAAGACGAGTCTTCTTTGAGCTCTTTTCACTGACTCGTAAAATATGAAAAGTTTGCCAAGTTTTGGCCTTCCAGCTCGTTAAAAGGACCGGAAGAGCTATCCCTCCTCTAGATTTTAATCTTTTTGGACCTGAGGGATTATTGCACAAAAAGATCGAGCGCTTGTCTAGTTCGGCTCGATAAAGATATCGAACATTCATCCCTTTTGTATTGTTTTATACTTTTTCGGACTTAAGGGATTAGATGACGAAAAAGGACCCCTTGGAGTCTACTTTATGTACACTTTTCAGACTCTCTAAAAATGAAAAGGACCGAGTTGTCTTTGTCGCTGGGCTCGTTAAAAATATTAGATAGCGATAAACTTGTCCTTAGACAAGAACGAGTTTCCCTATCGCTAGGCTCATTAAAAACATAGCGATGGGCTTGCCCGAAGGGCAGGTTATAGATCAAGCATATGTTATCCTCCTCAAGCTTGTCAAAAAATAAAGAGGTACTGGTCAGAAATGACTGGGGAAAAATTGGGAAGAACCTCAAAGCTTAATGGTAGCAAGTCGCTCTTGAACATGACACTTTTGCCTCCGTAAATATCGGGTTGGGTTATTATCATTCACCGGTCCCTTCACCATGGTCTCGCCGTACCATCCATACATGGGGTAATGCTACCGATCCATCACATCAGTGTCGTTATATGTTCAAGAGATGTCATTCAGAATGTGTCAACCGGGTCCCATCCACTACCATACATCATCTTTCATCCTTCCATGACCGCCACCCTGAATCATATTTCACAAATTGTTTTCACCAATCATCACTAGCTCCGTTCCGTGTCACTGATGTGGGATTCATTAGGGCCCTCCTTTGATGGATCACTTCTTGTCGACATCAGCTCATTATCCAAGAAGTTGATCTAGGAACACCCCCTCAGTACTTTGAAGCTTGCATGCCTCAATGGCAAGTTTCTCACTCCTGGCGATAGGTATACATTAATGACCTTCGACCAGGAGACTTTGCGTGGTGTTCGACGTCAGATCCTATATTCACACCACGTGAATTGTGCTGCAGTACCTTGAGGGTCATCATCATTATCGGTGATTCCTCTCGTGCTTGTTAACAGTTTACATTATTGACTGGTAATCAAGCGATGTCTTTCCATGTTCGACTTCAAGAAATTCTCACATGGATCGACTTGTACTAATGTGAAGATCGGACAAGTTTGAAGACCCCGGATCTAGTTTCATCCATCCGGGCTGCGATATATATTCAGGAGATAAAGACATAGACATGTGCAGCAGATGATCATCCTACTAAAAGGATGATAATTAAAAGCAGAGAATTATCCGTCTATTATCGGACGATCGTCTGTTTATGTACAGCAAATGTATTTATAAAGCTTAGCATGGGAAATGCCCGCCTCAGCTAGATCATGAAAAGAAAGTATGAAAAGATAATGTATTGTATTGTATTTTGTTACAGGTCACCTCCCGGCGATTGAATGAACTTCGGATCCTCCTAATAAAGCATTTCACCCGATAAACGACCTCATACTTTAGGGGGCAACTGTTATAGACATTTTTGTGCCTTACAGCATAGAGCATGAAATGTCAATAATATGAGGGATCCAAAGTCCCTAAACAAGTTGTTCTTACCCTTAGAGGAACAAGGTCAGCAAACCACAGCACTGCAAAACAGTTCTCCACTGAAAAACACTCAAAAACAGGTCAGTTTTGGATCATTGCAGCTGCTCCACTAGGCATCTGCGCTGCATAGCAGGTACAACAAAGGCTACCTGCGTTGCATAGCAAGTAGAACAAAGGCTACCTGCGTTGGGCGTACTTGGACATGTGGAGGAATCTTTTTCTCAAAGTGCCAGTGCCCAGGAAGCTTCTAAAAAGACACTTGATGATAAGATTCGCCTAATGATGAGTTAAGAGCTTCTAAAACTCCAAGTGGAAGACAGAAACTCCGAGTGAAGAACTGAAGAACAACTGGAGTTGAAGAGGCCAACAAGTCACACATCAAGCTGACTTATCTTCACTCCAAAACTCTATATAAGGATCTCATCCCATGGGATCTGGGAGGCCGGAATTTAGTGCAAAGAATTGCTGTTGGTTTGCAGTTGAGAGTATTGGGTGATTGCTTGAGGGAGGTGAAGAAGAGATTTCTCTCCGTCGGGAAGGTGATGCTGGATTGGACCTCTCATGGTTGTATCACCGCCTGAACCTTACTTCCATATATTAATAAAGCATTTGAGGTTCTTCTATTCGCATGTGTTTCAATGGTGAATTGTCTTACTTGCGTCTTTGATTTATGCTAATCCTTGAATCAGTTATGCATGCATGCTTCTTGTAGTTTCCTTTTCTTGTCTTATTTGCAGGATCTCGTGTAGCTGGGCCCGTGAAAAGACTTGGAGCTGGGAGCAAGCGGCAATCAAAGGAGATTGGATCGACCATTTGCGCAAGACATCGGTAAGTGGATCTCTTCCTTTTATCTCTTGCATGTCATAAAGAAGAAACTTTAGATAGCTTTGCTTTCAGCTGTTGCTAAGGAATTGTCACCCTTAGAGTGGGTTAGGGTCATTCCGAGTTGGATACTTTCCCCCACAACAATGATCACCAACTAGGACAGGTTTAACGTAGTATTGGCCCAAAGTGCTCACCAAGAAGGGTGATTAAGTTGTTGCTACTTGAGTGTCTCAGCATTTTGGTTTAGGAAGAGGCCATGGGATTGAGGACTAGTCACTCTAGAGGAGTGAATCCTAATATGCTGATGGAATTTCCATGTGCTTCATACCACCCCAAATATGACCAATAGTGGATGTTGATGGTGATGATTTTGTTGATGTAAAATATGCATACTAGTTGATGTGACAGCGTGTGAAATATTCCAACTAGTAGTTGATGACAAAGATGATATTGATGATGTCAGATATGTTGAAAGGGATAATGTTGATTTGTTGAAACCTTTTCATAGAGAAATTCTATCAACATGAGAACACCTGGATATTCATTATGAATACCCCCTAGTTAAGAGTGACTGTTGATTTTTGTAACTATGTTTGGTCTTCATAATGTATGTTTGAGTCATTATGAATTTATAAAGCATAGTTAAATTCTTACAAGAAAAATAGAATTATTTTGAGAGAAAGTCCCATTGCGATTTGAAAGGAAGAAATTTGAATTTTTGAAAATTAAAATTTTGGCTTTAAAATGAAAATCTAGTCACCTCTTAGTCAATTCGTCCCATCAAATAATTAAAGTTGGATCCATGTAAAGACATGTTCATTCTACGTAAGTAAAAGCCATATAAAGGCACTATTCTCTCCTTCTTAAACGTAATGTTAGAACTTGCATTCTCTATTGAAGTTCAGATGGTTTGAGGCAATTATTTTCACATGGTTTCATGCCATTCTATGACAACTCATGTGATGTTTTTGAAGAATTTCGTATGGTTATCTGAGGTAGTACTTATGGTTTCTTGAGGAATTTCTTATGGCCTTCTTTGATGCACAAAATTTACTAACCTTTGAAGCAAGATGAAGGATAGTAATGTGCACACATATCTAAGGAAAGAAAGGTTGGATTTGAGGCACATGAAGTCCAATTTGAGGCCAAGATGTAGCTCACATATTTTGAGATGTCTTTGATGGCTTGTCCAAGTGAGTTTAAGCCTTTTGGGGAAAATAAAAGGCTCACATCTGTGGAAGTATATAGTACACATATATGGCAATTTATAACTCATATCTATGGCATTTCAAGCTTTTATATTTCGAGAATGAAGACCATATCTGAAGCATTCAAAGTGAACTAATGAAGAGCATCTTTGAGGTAGTGAAGAGACATAACCTAGTATGTTTGTGAAACTGATTGACTTGACTAGGAGGATGGACATTAGACCAGGTTTGAGCTAGTTAGATTTAGATGTGTCCTTTTTGAGCGAAATAATTCTCCACTGAAAAAAGTTGTTAGGTTTTTCCCTTTAACCAGGTTAAATATCTGTGTTATTTGTGTGGGTTTTATCTTCATGATATGGATGTGCTAATGTATTATATGGTTGATGTATTTTCGTGTAATTATTGAATGATGAAATCTTAATAAAAATGTGAAAATATAAAAAATAATTATTAGTTTGAAAGAAACCTTAAAAGTCAACACTTCCAATGGTTTCTTTAGGTTTACTCGAAAGCCACAATCTTCAAAAAAATTCATCCGGCAAGCCTCACACAAAGGGTCATTTGATTTCCCTTTCAGCTTTGTGTCCTTACACAACCATTCTAAACACAGTATTCTCTTTTTCTACCAATCATTCCTTAGTGCATGAGCAAGAGCAAGTATGTATGATAATTGATTGATGGGTTTCCTACCATTTATGCCTTTCAAAAACAAATTGACTTCCTCCCTTCGCATGACTTGCACAACAATCCATAACCTGAGAGCACAACCCCATGTTTCTCTTGAATTTTTTTCCTTTCTTTGCTTGTTGTTTGAGGTATAGGACACTTGAACTAGTCCTTACTCTTTCAGTTAAATTCAATGCATAGTGCCATACATTTAATTCTTTTAACCAACCAAGACTGATATTTTTAAAAAATAACATTCTCTTCAAGGAATGGAATGTGTGTCCCTCTTTCATCCATTTTAAAATAATAAAAAATATTTATAGGAGAGCAATGTGACTATCCCCTCCACCTTGAAGTGGAACATTGTCCTTGATGTTCATTAACCATATAAACAATAAAACATAGATCATATGGACCTTTATGCAAACAACTTTGTAAGACATTTATAATATATTTATAACTTTACTTACCCAATAAATAGAAAAGGATATTTTTCCATCATCTCGTCAGACATTTTCCATGTTGCTTACTTGGGCCCAAAGTGCCTCCATTACACTTTGAATTTCTATATTACCTGGTTCTAGAGAATGAGTTGTCTCTTATCAAGGATGCATAGAGGTTCCTGTGGGAACTCTCCCTCTGGTTCCACCTGTAACATATTCTTATCAATAACATGATTAGTGTCATGTACATATCTTTCAAGTGATGAAACATGGAAAACATAATGTACCTTTATCCATGGAGGTAAGGCTAATCTATAGGTGATCAACCCAATCCTTTCAACTATCTCAAAAGGCCCATGGAACTATGGTGCCAGCTTGGAACATACCTAATCTTCAAGAAGCTTTTCTTGGGTTTAACTCTTCAGGACACATGTTCCCCAACTTGGAGCTTTTTATGCACCCTATGTTGATCCACATACCTCATCTTTCTGTTTTGTGCCACCTTCAAATTGTACCTAATGATCTACATTTATTGTCCCATGTCTTTTAGCATGTCAGACCTAATAACGACCTTATTTGTTGGAGCACTCCAACTGATGGAAATATCACAACTCCTTCCATAAAGTGCCTCGAATGGGCTCATCTTTATCAATTATTGGTACCATTTGTTGTATTAAAACTTGAACTGTGGAAGATACTCTTACCACTTCTTAGGATAGTATAGTGTGTCACATACATCTACAACATGTATACGGGGATTATATTTGTCCTCTCCATTTGTAAATTTGTTTTTAGATGATAAGTTGTATTGAAGGCCTATTCATTCCCCAAACCTGCAAATACTTCCTTCTAAAATATTGAAGTAATTTTGGCATCTCTATCAGAGATAACCTTCTTGGGAACACCATGCAACATCACATTCTCTTTTATGAATATTTGTGCCACCTAACTAGCTGAATTTGTGGACTTGACTGCTATAATGTGAGCCACTTTTCTCAAATATTCAATAACCACCATAATCGCGTCACGTTGCCTAGAGGTTCTTAGAAAAATGGTAATGAAATCAATGACGACCACTTTCCACTTACATTACACAATGGTAATGAGTTTCAATAAACTTGTTGGGTTTTTAAATTCAACCATCACTTCTTGGCACTCCATGCATTTAACAACAAGGTAAAATACTTCTCTTTTCAAATTAGGCCAATAATAAAACTTTTTGATGGCAGTTAGAGTCTTCTGGTATCCTTGTTGGCCAAAATATATCTTAGAATGAAACTCTCTCATTATGAGCCTCTTCAAATTAACATCATTCAACACATATATTCTACTTTTCAATATAACTAGCCCATCATTTGAAATATATTATTCTTCATTGTTTGCTTCCTCACCCCCTTGTTGTAGATTTTCCTCTACTTGTTGATACATTTCGTCATGTTGTCCTACATTTTTGTACCACTGTCCTAGGTCCATCCCATAAGAACTTACAGTTTCCACATGGTTCATTGGAATCATTCTACTCATTACATTGACAACCTTGTTTTCCTTTCCCTTGATGTAATTTATCTCAAAGTCTACCTCAGTAAGCATAGCCAGCCACGAAGCTTTCCTTGTATTCAACTTTAGTTACCAAAGAAAATATTTAAGTCCTCCATGTTCTGTCATGAGTGTGAATATTCTGATGAGGAGGTAATGCCTCGACATCTTCACTGCACAATACTTCCATCTTACTCCAAATCATGAGTCACATAGTTTTCCTCATGTTCATTTAACTTTCGTTTCTCATGACAAACTAATTGTCCCTCTTTCATCAAGACTCCATCGAGTCCATGTTTGCAGGAGTTTATGCAGATGATGAAATCCTTATCCAGATTTTCAATTCTCAAGATTGGTGCATTAGTGAGCCACTCTCTTAACTGCTCAAACCCCACTACACAGTCAGTTGTCCAGTTGAATTTCTTTCCTTTCCTCTACAAGGATATGATAATGTGGCCTATTTTGGAAAATTTTCTGATGAATCTCCTGTAGTATTCTTCCAACCCCATGAATGATTTGATCTCATTAACATTGCTTAGTGTTGGGAACTACATTATGTCCTTTATCTTCTTTGTGTCAACTGATATCCCTTCTTTGCAGATAATGTGTCCCAAATAATGTATCCGTGACAGAGATAAATTACAATTGTTGATATTTACATAAAGCCTGTTTTTTGTTAGCAACTTTAGCACTGAAGCTAGGTTCTTGTCATGTTCTTCTTCAGCCCTTAAGTACACCAATATGTGATCAACATAGATGATCACAAAATTTTATATGTAAGCATGCAACACATTGTTCATTAAATACATCACAATGCCAGGGGGATTATTAAACATTAGTCACTTTTCTGTCATGTCATTATATGTTCAAGGGAAGTCTCAACTTGAATCAACCATATGCAATCGTTTTTGAGCTTCTTGTGTGAACCGTTCTTATGTTAGTTATACATTATGAATTCATCCTTTGATGAACATTCTCCTATCAAGTTAAACTCATTATCCAAGTGCTTGATCTTGGAACTAATAGTACCTTGGAGCTTGTAGACCTTGATGGTAGGCTTCCTCACAATTGAAAATAGGTTTACCTCATTGATTGTTCATCAATTGAGTCCAAAAGTGTTCGAGGTCAACTAATTTATTTACTCTTAGTGGAATGTGCTAGGTACCTTGGGTCCAGTTTCATCATTGGTGGGTCCTCTCACATCTCTTACTAGTATCACTTAATGATTTATAATTACGCAGTTCCTATCATGATTGACATTAGTACATCTATTCAGATGAGGTAGATTCTTACCATCGAGATTGTGTAGAAGAACTTGCATTACATACATTTCACTCTTATGTGGTACCTTTCATGATCTATGTTGGAGGTATGTATAATTTATGTACTTTTAGGACAACTTAGGGGCACCTCTCTTCTATGTATCCATAGTCATACTAATGCATATTGTAACATAGATCCATATGTTATTTGTTGTTTGATACGATCTTATAGTTCTTCACATGGTACACTTTGTATTCTTCATGGCCATGTCCTAACATCTGTTATCATGGATCTTTAATGTATATTTGGTAGCCATGTCTAGTTTATCTTTATGATCAAGCATGAGTATGCCCAATTTGGGGATCATATCAATAGGTTTGGGAATTTAGCATTCGGGTTACTCTAATTCAACATTTTAGTCTTGGTTATACATCCACATATCATTCACAATGTATAATTAGAATCATGGGCACAAATTTTGCATTTGCAACCAGTGACATTATTGAGCCTTCTAGAGTTGATCATTCTCGAGGAGATAAATTCAATTGATTTGTTCATGAATTGGCTATAGGTGAAGTATTATGCAAATTTCGTAACTCATGTTTCCCTTAGTTATCCAAATACATTCTCTCAAGAGAGGGGAAAAGGCCTATATAAACTAGTCATGTTGAGGGGAAAGTAGATCTAGAGAATATGATATGGTATGATAGATTTGCTAATTTGTGAGGCTGTTTTTTGCTTGAGGGGGGCCACTAAGACTGGAGACTAGAGAGGAGGATTTATTGCTAAAGGTATAACTTTAGATTTCTTTTAAATTGATTCATTAATGAAACTATATCATTTCCCTTATCTACATGCCATGATTATCATGCTAATGTTCATATTTTATTCATGATAAACTACCCTCTCCAAAATGAAAAATTGTCATGTTTGGTTGTGCTTGTGTGTAGGACTTTTGGATCATGATTTCTAGGAATAAGATCTTCGAGAAGAAGCAGTTTAGTTTCCTAAGGCTCCAGATCCAACATCCATCACTAACCTATGAGGTTTAAGGTATGGTTTCTCAATCCATTTATTTTAGATGCAGTGCATGAATGTAATTGTCATCGATGGTTTCATTGACCCTTTTTCACAAATCTTTTTGGTGAGTCTTGGGCAAGGCTCACATAACGATAGCTCCTTGTGAAAAAGTGTTTTTATTACAACAAAGAGGCTCGAGTAACTTAGGATGAAAAGAGAAAATATAGAGAAGCATGTGAAGAATATCAAAAGCGTCTATAGTTGGTTTTTCAAGTAAGTTTTGTAACTTTGTCATGCGCAAGCAATGTTTTGACTAACAGAAAGGACATATATTTTCAACCCCTAGTCTAGATTTATTCTAAGGATTTTGAGCTTTTTTGGTTTAGGACCCAGCCCAGGTGGACACGATCACTCTTGTATCATCGATGTTCATTTAATTTTTTGATTTTTCAAAGCATTTACGAAAGTTATTTTTGTTTATAAAATTCATGCATGGTTAGCTAGATAGTTTTATAAACAAGTTTTTATTGCAATGTATTTTAGCTTTTGGTATGATTGTTATAGTGGTTACAAAAAATAAATGGTATTCTCACATTGCATTTATTTTTCTTCTTTTCCTATTTTTTATTAGTTTACCATTGTTCACTATTTATTACTTATTGATTCATACATTGCAACTTGTTTTGCACCTATACGAAACCCTATAGGATTGCATTTTCTAGGTTAAAGAGACAAAAACAAATATTGATGCCTTGTATACATGTATCTTATCATTTTCTAGCTTCACCTTAGCTTCCTTTCTCTCCAAATCTGCTTTTAGCATCGCCATCTACTCGCTAGATTATCTCGTGTGGCAAAATAAGGAATCCTATAATAGTTTGCAACCCAACTTCTAAACTCAATCAGAGCTAGACTAAAATCATGATTTGTATTCGTTATAAAATTATAACAATCTTGGAACCCTAATAATGGAACTTAGAGGTAGAGTGACATTGTAGATAGCATTATTTTTTTTGTTACATAAATTGTTTTTTCTACAAAATTAGGGTTTATTGTTTGCAAGCTTTCATTTGAGTAGTCCTTTTTCTTTTCTTGCAGGGTAGAATAATTGTTCTTTCATTTAGTTTCATATTTTGGAAGGGTGCAAGTGTGCCTTCCTTAATTGCAGATACCTTAGGTTTTCAAGCTATCTTTCTTCAACAAGTTATTTCCTACAGTATCATTTTTCCTATAGCATAGGTTATTTAACTTGGTCTTTATACATATAGATTTAAATCTAGTATTTCCCCATACATAAAAGTCAACAAAAGGAAGATATAGTTCCTGATTAACATATAGTTTCAGCCCCTCTTAAGTTTTTATGAACCTTAGGTTGACAATTACAGTTGATAACCCTAGTAGTTGTAGCATTGTTGTTGCAATACAAGGGGCCATCAAATTGGTTTGAAAGTTAGGGGTGGTGTTATCACCTATAAATTAGATGTGAAAGTGATAAATATGAAAATAAAATTTGATAAATCTTCATAAAATCTATAGTTTTATTACTTTCCCTATTGTACCATGTGGAGCATAATTTTATTTTAGAAGTTGTGTCATTTCAGAGGTCAATTTATACTACTATCAAACTGGTTGAGGTCCAATATTCCACATCCTAACCATTATTAGAATTTTCCATTTTCCTTATTGACTCCATTCCATCCATAAAAATATATTCCCATTCATGTTTGGATTGTGAAATGTAACTAGAAAGTTTTAATTGAGAAAGCCTAAGACCAAAAAGGCAAAACGTTAGAAAGGTGAAGATATGATAAAATTAAAGGAAAAAATATTGAAGATTTAGCTATACCACTATACTATCTGACCAATTCCCCTAGTCTAATGGTTTTTTATGTATATCTAAATAAGAAAGGAATTCAATGAAATGAACACATACAAAAAGGGTGTAGGATAAATAATGTCAAGAAAAGTAACTCAGTACTAAAGCTCCCTCTTGATGGCTCCCATATAAAATCATAGAAATTCAAAGGTAGTTGAAAAAAGTTCTAATAGTTATATATAATATTATATGACATTGAGTTTCATCACATAAACATTTCCCCTTCTCTTCCCATAAGTATTTGTCACATTACCTACCTTATACTTGGGGAATTGGGAAATACCTTTTGTCCTATGATTTATCTCATTTATAATGGTTAATTTTATTCCCGAACGGAAAAAGTTAGGAAATTTTAAAAAATTAACCTTTTTTGTGTTAAGAGAGATGACTAAATGAGCATCACATAATGGCTTGTAAAGGAATTGGAACCACCACTACAAGTCAACGACTTTATAAGAATCCATGTACGATGCCTCAAGATCTAAGACACTACATTGGGGTCCATGATGCTTCCATGGGATCCATGTACTTATATCTAGTTGTAGTTAACAACACCGAGATTTGTGTACTTCACTAGGATACATGTTATTGCATTGGGATCTATGGAAGTTCATTAAGTGATGAAAAGGATGCCACATCATCGCAACTGATACATTTACCACTTTATGATGGCTCCCTTTCCCCATTAGCTAGATTCACTGACATGCATGTTCGTTATAGCCACATGTACCACACATAAGAGGTTTTTTGAGTGTGTTGATGACTTCTATGGGGTGGTTACACATGGTCACAACTTACTATAATAACTACAACTTGTTCTTGCATTAGGCATGCTATTTTAATGAGAAGTGCTAATCATTAAGAAGCCACATGTTCAACTTTGCTTTTTCTAATCACCTTCGATGTCTGACATGTGTGGCATGATGTCATGCTTCTTGGGGTTGTTATATTTTGATATCTCCTATTCCTCACCTCATAGAGTTAGTTAGAGGAAGACTCTAAAACTTTGGCCTAATGTTGAACATTCTTCACTCAATTTATGAGACGTTGGAAACTTTTGGGGATAACGCACTTGTACTTAGTGTCTCTAGACCACATGGGTGATTTATAATTAATTTCTCTAATCCATATAATGAGGGACATATTGTTATTTTGTGGGTGTTTTTATTACCAAACATTATATTTGCTCATTGATTTCACTCGAGCTCATGGTCTTCACATTGTATTAACACTTTCTATTAAGAAAACATTTTATCTATATGAGGAGGGAGTATTCATCATGTTCATTAGTTGGAGAATATTGAGGTATTTTCCTACTAAGCCTATTATTCTTCTTTTACTTATTCTAAGATATTTCAAGGCATACTTTTATGTTTTCAATTGTGTTGGAGGAAGGAGCAAGTAAAAGGTCAAATAGGGGAACCTTTCTCCCCTTGAGAGGGAAATCAAGGTATAAAACTTGTTCCTTATCCCTCAATCATTATTGTTTGTTTGGGATATTCCTTTTGCATTAGTCAAACCTTAAGTACAACATGTTAGTACTTATGAGATCATTCATAGGGGATTGCGACCACTAGCCACCCCATCCATGCCTACAGAATATATCTATCCTATATAATGGTTGAGAGGAAATCCTTCTTGGCTCCCTAAACATTAACTCGTTTTTTAAAAGGACTTCACCTATAATTGATTGAACTACCCCATAGCTCTTTTGAGTTACTATCATGGTTAATACAATTGAAATGATAAAATTGATGTTGCCAATGGTGTAATAACTAACTCATTACAAAAAACTTGATATTTTTGTCACATAATTTCATCTAATGAAGGTTTACATCTTGTAAATTTAGGAACTTTATTAGTATATTTTGTATCATGACATAAGGGTTTGAAAAGATGAAGTCTAAATACATTACTAACACATAGAATATTTAACACTTTATCTCCCTCACATATAATAAGGATTTATAACTCATTTAAAATGCGAACCTTTTTTTTGATAAATCATTGTGATGCAATGTTAGAGAATAATTATGATATTTTCACTTTCCTTAAGCAAATCGATGCGTTAGTTGCAAAAACTTAGCTCCTAAGGCTAATATTTCATCGTCTGTAAGATTGTTTTAAAGGTTTACTTTCTTTATTTTTCTAGATGTCTGGTCTCTTTTCTAATTTAAAATGAAAAATCCTTTAAGACATATGATAAAATGTTCATCTAAGATTAGTACTCTCATTCATAGTATATTCTTCATTTATTTTACACAATGCATAAAATGATTTAATATTGCAAATCAATGGATTATTTACAGAAACAACTTGGTTTGTAAGGCTAACATATTGTCATTTCTAATGTTGTTTAAAGGTTTACTTGCTTTCTTTTTGTAGATTTGTTGTCTGTTTTAAAAAACCATTAATTCACATGATAATTTTTTATTTTTTTTGTAAGCTGCGGTGCTACTCTTTCTATTACTGTATAGAAATTAAAACATTACATATTATCAAAAACATAGTAAACTCACCCACATGGGGAAACCGAGTATATAAGCCATCTATAGTTTTTAATGGCCGACCAAAAATAAAAGGCCCAAAGTCTAATAAATCTAGCCAGATAAACAAGGCAGTCTTGAGATCTTCTAATTCTACTAGTCTGCAAGAGATATACTTCTCTATCTAGAACATGCAAAAAACGGAAATTGGTAAGACTATGAGCTTTCCTGAACATATCTTTTGTCAAACCTCGTCCATTGCTGGTTGCTGATTTGCTCCTTTCTCTGCATCTTGGTGGTCTCCCTTCAGCAGCTGTTGAATTTCGTCCAATTTCTCCTCTTGCCTCTCCAGAGCAATGCGGATGAAACTCAATTCTCTGCGCATATCAGGGCCACCCTGCGCAATCTCGACCATCTCCGTAGCAACTTGCTCTAGAGCCTTTGCCAGCAGCCTCTTCATCACCCAGTAAATGTGCAGAGATTGTTTGAACAAGGACATTCTTCCCCTGGTGTGGCCTGGATCATGCAGCAGGAACTCCCAATCCTCCATTTCTTCATCAGATTGGCCTTGGAGCGACTCCTCCTCCAGGTGTTGCATGATTCTTCTAACTTCAGGGTTGGTGTTCTGATGATAGGCCCTTTCTGCCTGACGAACTCTCTGATTCACCGTTCTTCTTGTCTTTTTAGCAGGTCCCGCGTCCTGCCTGGATTTCTCACCTTCCGCATGCGTCTCCCTGCTCTGTCCCCTACCCCTTTTCCTGCCCGAATCCACACCGCTGCCAGGAACCCTGTCTCGTCTTCTCATGCCGTAACGCCTAACCTTCGCCTCCTGCGAAGCAGGGTGGTCCTCCTTCATCTGCTGATACTCCTCGCCTGCTAATTCGTCCTGAGAATAAGACCTCTCGATCCCCTCGCCTCTGGGCATCTCCTCCTCGGACTCATCCTCAATCTCCCAAATCTCAGTTGGTTGATCTTCATACATAATTTCCTTGCCTTTCCGACTCTTATTCCTGACAGTTGCATTATGCTGCTCCTCTGTCATCCTGGTTCTCAGCCGGGTTTCCATGTTACCAACTGTTCTGTCGCAGGGAATACTCTGGTGCCAGTTAAACTCTATCATATAATGCTGTCTCTCAGCGGTGTTGTCTGCTCCTCGCCAAATTGGGAAACATCTAAATGACTGCTCGTCCTTCCCCATTTGGATATATACCGGATCTCTATCCTCATTGTACGCCTTTGAATCGAATTTATCTTGCCGCCGATTGCTTTCTGGGGTGACGTCTTCTTTAGCCATCATTCTTTGGTTAATATCAGCTGTCGGGAGATCTGACATACCGCTCCACCCTCCTCTCCGATCGCGAGCATTTATTGCTTCACATTGGGGGTGATCCTGTGCCGTTCTCCACGCACGCCGCCAATGTACTGCCCTGTACCCTGTGATCATAATGCTTCTCTGTCCAGACTGACCTGTATTCATTACTCGGGACCTCCACGCCCTCTCATTTATCCAGCTCATTGATCCTCGCATTCTCACTCGTAGCTTGATCATGGTCTTCATTAATGATTTTTGCCAGGTCCTCCCACTCCCTGCCTCCGCACACCGCTCTCCATTGATTGTCTACCGTGCTGCCACGACCTTTACATCCCCAATTCGCCATGAAATCGGCCGCGCGATTCCCCTTCCTTCTGACGTGATTTATTATTTTGTATTCAATTCTTTTTAAAAGTTCCGCGATTTCCTGGACAATTCCAGCCGTTCGCCAGCTGTTTGTGATCTTCTCCCAGTCTCGTCCATTGCTGAGTTTCTTCAGCATTTCAACCGCAATCTGTGAGTCCCCAACAATTTCTAAATTGGTATATCCATTTCTTACAGCAATTCGCAATCCCTGGTGAATTGCCCAAAACTCAGCCTCATTGTTCGTCATTTCCCCACCCCAATCTGCGTAAATCCATCTTACCTGCTTGTGACTGTCCCGGAAAATGCCTCCAAAACCAGCTTCGCCCGGGTTCCCTTTCGAGGCTCCGTCGAAGTTTAATTTGATGAAGTTGTCTCTGGGATAACTAAATTTATCGGGACTTTGGATCCGCGCATTATGTCGGGAGTTCTGCTTGTGATGGACCATCTCAAACTTTAGATTTAAATTGTTCAGGATTCCCTCCTCAAACTGGTTTGCCTTCCAATCCTCCCCATCCCACTTCTCAACCAGGATTGTTTCCCTCATTAATTTGACTGCTCATCCCCAAATTATTTCCGGCTCCTTTAATTTGTTCTGGAACACTCTGCGGTTCCTCTCTTTCCATATCATCCATAGCACGAACCCTGAGATGAGATTCCACGCTCTGCTGACAACTTTACATTGAAATTTCTCTTTATTCCACTGGAAAACAATTTCATTGAAATCTCTGGGGGCAATCTCAGATTTGCCGAATATTCTTTTAGTATTCATCCAAAGTTTCTTTGCGAACAAACAATTAATCAGTAAGTGATTTCTGGTTTCCACTTCAGTGTTACAGAGACAACATCTCGACGGACCACTGAAGCCTTTTTTTTGAATTCTGTCCCAGGTTAAAATCTTATTCTTAGTTGCAAGCCATATGAATATGGATACTTTCGGCCACCAGTTGCTTCCCCATATAATTTTCCAGTCTAAATTCTCCTCAGCTATGGTTTGCGTATCTGATAAGTAGTAAGCCTCTTTGGTGGTGAAAGAACCTTTCATGGAATTCCCCCACCTAAGGAGATCCTTTCCAGTGCGGGCTCTAATTTTCCTGGACTCTACCTCTTTCATGTAAGCTTTTTGTTGGTCTTGGCTAAGCTCCCTGTCCCACTCGATCGGATCAGTCCATTTTCGCCAGATTCCATCCAGGTCATTTGCTTTCCAATAGTCTCTGACACATTTTCGGTCTCCTTCTATTCTATCCTGAATCTGTTGAAGCCTCTGAATTCTACTCAATCTTTCTTTCTGCTGCCACTTATCATCCCAGAAATTGGCTTCCTCTCCACCTCGAATCTCCCAGAATGTATGATTCTCAACCAAATCTCTGTTTTGACGAGCTAGGTCCCAAATTGCTGACCCTTTGGGGGTTTCTCTCTGTCTTAAAATCTCAACTGTTGAGTCAGGCATATTGTATTTGGTTTTCCATATGGCTTTCCACAGATCGTTGCCCTCCCTTAGCCAGCGCCACCAGAGCTTTGCTCCTAACACTTTGTTGAGTTTTTCCGGGTCCCTTAAACCCAATCCTCCTTTTTCTTTTCTCTCTGTTAAATGATTCCAAGAAACTAGGGCCCATTTTTTCTGCTGGTTTGTCCCTCCCCAGATAAACTTTCTTATGATCTCTCTAATCTTTGCACAGACTCCTAAAGGGGCCGCCATTATCGACAAGGGGTAAATGGGGATGGCTTGGAGGATTGATTTTGCCAGTACCACCCTTCCTGCTATGTTTAATACTCGAAAGGCCCAGTTTGCTACTTTGTTTCTCAGCTTATCTAGGACTCCTTGCCAGTTTTTCATCTTTTTGGAAGTAAAGTCCAATAAATTTCCCAGGTATTTCGTGGGCAACTCTCCTCTCTTAAAGCCCAACAATCTTATAAGGTGAGTTTTGACCTGTTCCACTGTATTAAATATGAAGATACATGACATTTCTCTATTAATTTCCAGACCAGAGGCTTCAGCAAATAACTCCAGTATTCTTTTAAGATGTCTTACTTCCTTAGCAGTTGGTTCCCCAAATAACATGATATCATCAACAAATTGCTGATGAGTTAAGGGCAAATTATTTCCCCAGAGTTGTAAACCTTTGATTCTATTCGCTGCTCGTTCTTTTTTAATAAATCGGCCCAAACCTTCGGCTGCTAGAATGAAAAGAAACGGAGATAATGGATCTCCCTGTCTAATTCCTCTAGACGCATTAAAGGTTTTCGAGGGAGTTCCATTAACCAGAATGGAGAAATTCGGTGAAGAAATCAAGCTATGAATCCACTTAATCCACCTCCTATTAAAGCCAAAACTTTCCAGGACTTCTTCCAAGTAGTTCCAGTTAAGTCTGTCATAAGCCTTCGACAAGTCTAATTTGATCATCATGCCCTTTTGCTTTTTGATTTTTAGAGAGTGAATAACTTCTTGAGTTACCACCAGGCCATCTAGGATTTGTCTACCTTCAACAAAGCTCGTTTGTTCAGCAGATATTAACTTATCCAGGAGGGGTTTTAATCTCTTAGCGATCAAGGATATTATGATCTTGTAAATAACATTACACAACGCTATGGGTCTAAAACCATTGGCATCTTCTAAATTATCACCCTTAGGAATCAGAGCATAGAAAGTAGAATTAATGGAACGCCATACCTTTTGGTTCATCCGAGATTCTTCTATCAGATCAAGGATCTCTTTTCCCAGAAAGTGCCATCCCGCCTGGTAGAAGTCAACTGTGAAGCCATCCGGGCCTGGAGCAGTACCTTTCTTCATTGACTTTACAGTTTCCTCTATCTCTTCTAAGTTAACAGCTCTCATCAGCGCCTTATTTTGGTCTTCTGTAACTAAACGAGGAATGGCCGAACATATCTCCTTTATTGCTCCCATTCTATCAGTTTGAGGTTCTGTTAGGATTCGTTTATGATGATCCACCAGAACTTGCTCAATCTCTGCTTGCTCCACCACTCTATCCCCATTCTTATCTTTGATGGATAGAATCCTATTTCTTTGTCTGTGTTTGATCATAGCCTGATGAAAGAATTTTGTATTCCTTTCCCCCTCCCTTAACCACTTTATTCTTGATTTTTGCCGCCAAAGAACTTCTTCCTGCTTTCGTCTTTCTTCTAGTTTTCCAAGAATTACCCCTTCTTCTCTAATGCTCTCTTCTATTCGGCCTTCCATTATCATCTTTTGCTGAAGTGATTCCATTTCCCCCTCTAGTTTTTGTTTGTCTTCCATAATGTTACCAAATTCTTCCTTGTTCCATTTCTTAATTCTCCCTTTCAGCTCCTTCAGTTTCAATTGGAACGTATGCATTTTTCCTTTTCCCTGCACTGTACTCTGCGTCCACCATTCTTCCACTTTCTTTATGAATCCTGGGTCCCTTAACCAGAAGGCTTCAAATCTGAATGGTCTTTTTCCACGATTTCTCTTAATATCCACCTCTAGTCTAATAGGCCAATGATCAGATCCAAGGGATGGTATGATCTTTGCTTCGACGAAAACATCCTTATTCATAATAGCTTCTGATACTAGGAAGCGATCAAGTCTTGATGCTATTTGGTTCTTGCCACCCCTTCTGTTGTTCCAGGTGCATATCCCATTAATAGTCTGGATGTCTACTAATCTTAAATCTTCTATCATTTCATTGAACATTTCCATGAAGTCGTCTAACTTCCTTATTCCTCCTTTTTTCTCCTCTAGGGATCTGATTAAATTAAAATCGCCTCCTATGATCCATGCAGCCTCTGGATATATCCTGCGGACTATTTTCATGTTATTTATAAGGCTTTCTTTTTCCCCTGGGGAAGGAGGGCCATAAACCCCTGAAACAACAACCTTTTCCTTTGTTCCCACTATCCTACCAATGCCAGTGAGGATTCTATTCATGCTGGTCCAGCTTTCTAGAATGATATCATTTGGATTCCACAAAATTGCAATACCTCCCGCAGAGCCGATAGCATCTTGCCCCATAACTTCGTATTGCAATTTATTTTTGTCAATTATTCCTTCCAGCTGTTGTACTGTAATTTTTTTCTCCTGTAAAATCATAATACTGGGCTTCTCTTTTTTCAATCTCTCTTTCATATATCTTTGTTTACCTTTACTATTCAAACCCCTAATATTCCAACTGAAAACAATCATTTAAAACTTTTGGTAGGAGGGGAAGAATACCTCTGATAGAGGTATCACTTTACTTGAGTTTATCAACGTTTCTCCCACAGTCTGAATGATTTCACTCATTGTTTTCCGACCTCTTTTCCTACTGTTTTTGCCAGAGCCGTCCATTCCAACCTGTCCATTCCCCTGTTCATTTCCTATGATTATCTGCTTATCCATGTTCTCCCCTTTTTTTTCCTTGTACTTCTGAAATGCTTCTTTATACAGTTGTTTCTGCTTCTCAGGTATGAATCTACTATCTAGATATTTCCATTCCTGAATTAACCGTTTCATGATTCTCTCCTCCTCCACCTCATTTTCTACCTGGTTTTCCACGTCCATCTGGGATTGCGTTGTTGCATTTTCTGCCTTTCCTTCCGCCCGTTCTTCAATTGTTTTCCCTAAATTTGCATCTTTTCCTTTATTTTCATTTACAATTTCCATTGGTGTATTTCCAGGGTCTTCATCGTCCTCCAGATTTACTTCGTAATCCTAATTCTCATTCTGTAGAATTTGAAACTTGTTTTGATTTGTTGTATGGATGGGTTTTTCTTGTGACTGGGATTTGGGTCCCTCCTTGCTCTGTTTCTTTCTTCTTGTGACCTGTTGAAAACCCCTGTCTGCCTCCTCCATTTTTCCTGAATTTCTCTGATATTCCTCTTGACTTCTTTTTGACTCTTCCTCCTTATTCAGAGGGCATTGCCGATATAGATGACCATATTCATGGCATTTGCGGCACCTGAACGGAATATGTTCATAATCTATTGGCTGTTGCCAGATTTCGTCATGATATTCCAGCTCGATATTCTCCGGGAGGGGTTCTGCTAAATTCATGTAGACACAGATCCTTGCATATGAAGTATATTTGCCTCGTTTTGTAGCTTCTGCAATTTTAACAAAACCCCCGATTGTGTTCCCAATTCCCTCTAGAATTTCAGGGTCCCAGAATTCATCTGGGAGCCCGAACAGTCTGACCCAGATTGGGGCGTCCAGCATTTTTTCCTTTTCTGGGTTATATCTTTCTTCCCAGTATTTCATGAACAGGCCTGCATTGTTCATGAAGTACGGTCCTTCTTCGAAAACCCTATCCTTGTCTTCCAGATTCGTGAAGATGGCTGTAAAAAACCCTTTTGCTCCCAATTTCAGATCTATATGGCCTTTTGGTCTCCACCTTTGATCGATCCATCTGTATAACTCCTTCTCAATTGGCCAGTAGCCTATGAATTTACATATCAGGGCATGGTCCCTCATGTAGCAGTTGTATTCCTCAAGTTTGTTGCAGGGAATGACATATCTAGGTTGTTTTTGTGCCCTTGGTAGGCATTTTCCTCCCATCCTTTTCTGCCATAGGTTACCCATCACTGGGGCATAGTTTTCCTTCTGGTTATGCTGCATTCCGCTTGCACTGGTCTCCCCTGCTACCACATTTTTAAAGGAGGGGATCTCTCCCCTCCCTTGTGGGTTTTCCATTTTCCCCTCAGCTCTTGTCTCTAATTATTTACCCTCACTTCGCTGCTGAAAACTGGTTGCCTGAGATGCGGGTATTGCGAAATTACCTTTCCCAATCTGCCCTCTTCTCCTTCCTTCGCCCTCTGTCCCACGTTCCTCGCCTATCAACCCTGTCTGCTGCGCGGTCTGCAAACCCTAGCTGCGCGCACCCTCATCCTCCAGAGGTCTCGATAATCGAATCCAATTCACATGATAAAATATTCATATAATCTTCATATTCTAATTTTTAATACATTCTCCATATAGTTTATGAGATGTGTAGAATGCTTGAATATTTTGTTAACACTTGGAAATTTTCACTTTTTGGAAATAGTATTCATTGCATTATTGATCCTTGATCTTTAGTGAGCATAATACACTCTAAATGTAGTTATTAATGTTCTGTATTGGTAATGGTATTCCTCACTATTCATTTCTCTTAATATTAAACTACGAATTGTTCTAAATATAGAATTTGAGCATTTTTTCCATGGTTACCAACTTTTGAATATAATGAACTAAATCCACATGGTATAAATGGTGACAAACTCATAAGGTGTTCCATTGTGTTGGTGCTCACTTTCTTTGGACTCTTTTTGTTCCCTCTAGATATAAATTTGTGGTGGTGATAGTAATATTATGTTCTACGTATGGTATATGATGTTGTTAATTATGAAGCAGAGACCAAGAATTTCACATAGACAATATATAACACGTAGTTCATCATTATTTTTCTAATGGATTTTATCAGTTTTGAAACCTTTCCCTATGTCCTTTGATTTCTCCTTCTCATTAGATTGCTAATGATTTCCTTGGCCTTGGTTAATATCATTTCCTTTGAATGTTGGAAATTTTCCTTTATCCATTTTTAACATGGTTAGTTTTCCACCACAAACACTTATCCTCGTGTCAAAACAATCTTCAACCTTGATGGCATAATGATAATCTACTTGTAATAAAGATATGTCTAGAAACTAAATTTCCTTCTAGATGTATCTAGGTATTTTGTTGACATATCTTAAAACCAAGTGCTACTCTAAGGTCCTTGATATTTGTTTTTGTTATACAATATGGAAGGTGTTAGTGTACATTGACACTATCTAGTTTTTACTTTGGAGTAAGATTTCTCATCTTTTGTATTAGTCTTCATAGTTTCCAAAAGATAAATACTCCTCCCTAAGTGATTGAAAAATTCCATAAGCGGGTTTTGTATCATATATTCTCATATCATCTCTAAAGTCTTGTGCACAGTAAGTGATCCACCAATTCTTCACATGGAAAGGAACATTATGAACAAATTATCAACATAGAAATAACTCTTTAGCTAACCTAAATGTCTCAACAAATATTGTATGTATATATTTCCTTAAAATAATGGGATTCCAAAATTAGCTTGTAAATTTAAGGGTAATGACTACTTGTCATAAGTATCTCCTTCGTTGATGGAAGTCACAAAATGATTTAAGGTGAAATGATCCATCATCTCATTCATATGTCTCTAACAAAATTACTTTAGAAACATCTTGACATGAACTCCTCCTATATTGTATTTATTTTTTTTGCACCATGTTAGATTGCTTATATTAATAAAAAACTTCGCCAGCCTAAATTAGCACATGGCTCATCTCACTATACCTTAATGTCATAAAGGGCATGCACTAAAAACAACTAGACTACATTATTAAAGTATTATTAATTTAGATTACATGGAAAAGTAAATGAAAATAACCTTAGATAAATATAAAAAACTAAGAAATTAATTTCTATTAATAAAATATTTAAAAAAATTATAGAAATATTGTAGCTAAAATGATAATAAATGTTTTTGATATAGCAATATGACTTTTAAATTCAAAACTGAAAATGTAAAAACCTTATTTTTAATATACAATTACTATTAATTGCGATATAAATGAGATGTCTTTCATATAATAATAATGTGACATTCAAATAATAGTTGGAAATTAAAAAATATAAAAAATTTAATAAAATAAAATTTTAAAATGCAATAATCTTATTTGAATATAAAGTAACTATTAAATTGACTCAAATTGAAAAATAAATTAGAAAAAGTAAAGCTTTACTAAAATCATACTTATTTTTAAAAAATGTAAAAACTTCAATAAAATAAAAGCTTAAAATGCAATAACGTTATTTTTAATATAAAGTTATTATTAAATTAACATAAATTAAAAAAAAAACATTATTAAAATCATAACTAATTTTTTTATTTAATTTAATTTAATTTAATTATTTACTGTTTTTTTAAATAATCACTAATTCGTAAAAAAAAAAAAATTAAAACCTTACCCACATCAAAACCATTTCTACAATGAACATGAACACCAACCTAGTTCATTCGCATCCATAGATTTAATATTAAACTACTTTCACCATCTCATCCTTTGGAACATACATCAACCATCACGCATACGTTATAAATTGGTTTCGAATTAATCCATTCATTTTACCAGCAATGAAATGTTTTTATTTCCAGCTATTGTCACAATATTCTATTATTTTAATGCATTCCATTTTCTTTTCTTGCTTTACCCACACCCTTTGCCCTAGCCACTCGAACAAGCGTGTTCTTCCATGCACGCGTGGCTAGTAAAGAAAACAAGTTTACTTCCATGTCTAATTAAAATATGGGAAGGATTAAGTTTTTTCCAAAGTTTATATGGTTGTTGGTTTAATATCTGTGGGGTTGAAATTGTTTAGGTTTTGTTTGGAAAATAATAAAAATCTTCCTATAATTTTGTGAAATTTTAGTAGAAATTTTTGAAAATTTGAGTTATAGTTATTAAGTTTTAAGATTTTCAGTTTTTTAAAAAATCTTCTTAATACTAAATTTATTTTTACTATTAAAAAAACCTTAAACGATTTTACAATCAAATTCTTTAAATAATTTTTCATCTAATTCTGACAAAAAAAAAATAGCCATCCAAACAAAATTGTGACTTCTTTTGATCATGATTTTAACACCCATGATGTTAAGGCACTTGGGACAACTCATTTTTGTTGGTCATTCATTCATTCTTTATATGTGTGCAAGATTGATAAGTAAAATTGAACCTACCCATGGCATTTGAACCATGGTTTTTAAAGTTTTTGACTTTGTTGTAATTTTGTTTTTGTTTCCATTTTGCATTTTCCTACTCACATGTAGAGTATATCTTGGCGAGAAATATTTAGATGTTATATTTAAATTCTCATGGGTTTTTTCTAATCTATGTGAAGGCACTTGGGACAACTCATTTTTGTTGGTCATTCATTCAGTCTTTATATGTGTGCAAGATTGATAAGTAAAATTGAACCAACTTAAAGTTTTCGAATTTGTTGTAATTTTGTTTTGTTTCGGTTTTACATTTTCCTACTCACAATGTAGAGTATATCTTGGCTAGAAATATTAATGTTATATTTAAATTCTTGTGGGTTTTTTCTTTAAGATTAGAGGACAATAGGAAGTTTTTTTTTTTATTATTATTAGTTCTTCTAATCGAAATACAAAATTTTATTATACGGACAAATAGAAATTTTATCTTATTTAAAAATGCTGCCATAGAAGCAAGTAATATAATTTTTGATACGAAAATATTTAATACATATAATAATTTGTATGAGGTTATAAAAATGAACAGTACAATAATTAAGATGTATATGTTTTAAATTAATTTACAATTAGCTTGTTTTACAAAAAAACATTTAACAACATTGCAATATAGAAATTTAAAAAAAATAGTAAACATAAATATGATTTTTTTGTTTTAATTATCATTAAATTAAGGGGAATTCTTCTTTTAGTTGTCATTGGATCCATTAACGGATAGACTATCTACTCTTCTATAAGCTCAACTTAGATTGAATTCTCTAAAACCATGTCTTTGAAAGTTGTAGATAGAATATCCTTTTGAAGATTAAGAGACATATTATACATCATATTTCATTCCAAAGCAAGGACATGAATCGTTTTCTTTAATTGAATTAATAAATTCATAATGTCATTTTCCTAAAAGTTGTAGAGACATTCACTTTCATTGTCTTTAAAAGTCACATAGAAGAACATGCTTCTATTTGATTGGATAAGATCTTCATGTCTTCTCAATACTCTTAGAAATTATTGCACATCCCTTTTCTCCATGCTAACCAGTAATGTATAGTGATTTTGATGTACAAAGCTAAACTAGTGTTAGAAGTGTTATGTGCTTTGTTCAAAGAATGAAAATTGTTAGTAAACCTTCTCTACACAGAAAATTCAGAATGAAGAAAATAAACAAAGAAATTATTTTCCGAATAAATTGTTGTCTCTAACTTGGAAACCAAAACAATTTAGTATTGATAGGCCCTTCAACCATAGTCCAAGAACCTTTCCTCTCTAGCAACTCACACCTAGCCTTCATTGTAATTCCATCATTCATCCCACACCCTATCTTCACTAAAATTATTATGTGGGACTATGCCCAAATGGAATGTAGTGATAAAATAACCAAGAGAAAGGTAAATTGATCAAAAGGAATTGAAACTTACTTCCCTTTGAAACAACCCTAATGCCTAATCTCAATGTGAGTGACTTTAAAGATAAAAACATTCCAAACTAAAGAACAAAGACTACTAGGCCAACCAAAATCAAGAGAATTACTTACTAGGTGGCTACAAAAACCAATAAACAAAGTAAAGTTGCATCTATTTGAAATCCTTAACCAAGCCACTAGCCCAAAACTCATATACCGAGAACCAAAAAATAGTTCAATAACCACGAGTAGGGAGACTATTCAATTTCTAAAACAAGGATAACTTGCCCTCTACTCAGTCATCCTAATGCAACTATCATGACCATTTTCTTCATCATTAAGATCTCTTCTAATGCCCTAATAGGATATTTTAGAGGGCATATGGGCTTCCTTATTTGAATGATGATATTAATTAATTCAATTCCTTCTAGAATAAATTTTCAAAGCATTTAGGATCTAGCTTGCATTGCTTTGATGACTATCATAGATTCTCGAGAAGGATAAATGACTAACATTTTCTTCTTTTACTAGGATAAGACCATACAAAATGGTATATCCTTGTATAGCATTATTTAAAGCTTGACCAAGGGCCAAAGCCAAAGATAAAATTATCATAGACAATCCTCCCTCCTATCATCTTTTAGAATCAAAATATTCTCACAACATGTTGTAATAAAAGTTTACTGAACATTTAATTTTATCATGATTTAGAAATCCTAATTAATCCTAAATACATGAAAATTGAAACTTAAATTTCCACCATGAATGCACGGTAATTGAATCTATTAAGAGGTGGCTACATTAAATCACATAACCATATTTACAAGTTGTAGCAATTTCATTGGCTTTGATGGTAATGTTATGAAATAAATTAGATTGAATTCAACTCAAAATACATAGCTCCAACAATTTTGTATATTTCCTCTTTAAATGATATGCACATAAAAACTAGCATAACTATAGTAAAGCTGATTGCTGCTGCTGATGATGATGATGATGGTTAACGTCCACTCAGACCAAATTGGTCTATCGGACCTACAATTTTCTTAATTTTTACTTGTCTGGCTCCTCGTCTTTCTTGGCGAGATTGGTGTTGTAGCTTTCTTTCTTTTCTCTACGGTCTTCCAACTTCCTTTGTCTTGCATCTCCTTCATCTCGTCTGGTTCTTGGGACATTGGTGTCTTAGCTTCGCGATCTATTGTGTTCGTTCTTTTGAAAATAGTCGGAGATGAAGATTTATTTTCTGCGGTATTCAAATCCTCATAACTGTTGATTTGTTGGGGCGGGCTTTCTCCTTGCTTGTTTTGAGAGTTGCTTCCTTCTTCCTTGATTTCTTGTGACTCATTTTCTCTAGAATATTCTTCTTCTTTGATGACAGTGTAGTGTTCTTTTTGTGTTCCTTCCCACCATGTAGATCTGTGGTGGTTTTTTCTAGCAAAATTTTTCTCAGAGGCTTTTGGGCAATTTTTGGCTAGATGCCCCGTCTCAAAGCATGATCGACATCTGAAGAGGACACTTTCATAATCAAGCTTCTGGTTCCACACATAGTCTTTACTTGTTAGGTTTATTTCAGCTGGGAATCCGGCGCTGAAATCCATTTCCACGCAGATGCGTGCATAGGTGGTTCTGGCATATTCCTCTGTTTCTGGGCACCTGCAGTAAAATTTCCCAATTGCATTTCCAATGGCTTTTAGCGAGGAGAGATTCCAGAGATGCAAGGGTAGGCTTGGCAATCTCACCCAAACTGGTGCTGAGGTTATCACTGCTGTAGAGGGATCGAATGATGGGTTCCATGGCTTCATGAATAGGCCTGATTTTTCCCAAAACCAAGGGCCGGAGTCTAGAATACATTGTCTGCTTTCAGGATTTTCAAAATCTACTATAAAGAAACCTCTAGCACAGGGGTAGATATTAATTTCATCAGAAATGATAGGCTTCCATACCTCCGAGATCCAATTGTGGAGTGCTATCAGCCGCGGCCAAAAACCATTGAACTGGCAAATTAGGGCACTTTCGGAGAACTTCAAAGTTTCATCGAGTGAGTGCTGGACCACTTGGATAGTGGGAGTTGGGGCTTCACTCACGATATGGGCAGGAGATTGCCCTTCAGAGGCGGGTGAGCCACCAGTTATTTTTGCGAAGCTCGGAGCCATATTTTACTTGCTCAGGAGAACCGAGACTTCTCAAGAGAGGAGAGGAGGAGCGCTGCTGGAGAGGAGTCAGGAATATATACCTGTCTCAAAATGCCGAGATCTGAGCCACCGAGACTTCTGAGATCCGCAGAAGAGGAGAGACTTCTGAGATCTGCAGAAGATAGATCCACCACCGAAGAAGAGGAGAACCGAGACTTCTGAGATCTGAGCCACCGAAGACTTCTGAGATCTGATCCGCAGAAGAGGAGAACCGAGACTTCTGAGACTTCTGAGATCTGATCCGCGGATCTGAGATCTGAGATCTGACTTCAAGATGACTGCGTAAATCTTTTTTATCTCCGCGGAACCGAGACTTCTGAGATCCGCAGAAGTCAGATCTCAGAGCGGGAGGAAATTATATGCATATGAGAGCCGCAGTCGTCGAAGAGAGCCGCAGTGTTATAAGAGAGCCGCAGTCGTCGAAGAATGTGGTTGTAATAAGAGAGCCGCAGTGTTATAAGAGAGCCGCAGTCGTCGAAGAGAGCCGCAGTGTTATAAGAGAGCCGCAGTCGTCGAACTTTAGGGCTAATATCAAAATCCGCAGTCGTCGAAGAGAGCCGCAGAAGAGGAGAACCGAATGCAGGGAATATGAAAAGATCTGCCGCAGACGAGAAGACCGGAGCCGCAGAAGACCGGAGCTATAAACTAGTGGATACTATATAATATAATCCATATAGTCTAATAAAATATACACTCTAACAAAGTGTTGTGCAAGATGCAAATATTCAAGTAAACCCTTTTAATCAAGATTTGCACCATCACATTGTGTTGGAAAACCCTAGACTTTTTGCCTCTTAGCAACATCAAACAACACCTAAATGATACTAGGTAGCATGATAATTACATGAGACTAGAGATTGAAAATGTTACAACTTCACATGACTTCAGTGATAACATACAAAAACTGAATACATAACTACGGTGCTTTAGATTACAAAATTATAATAATAATATGATTGATTATAATAGAGAAAAACTCATAATGGAAAAAAATAAGTTTAAATTTTTATATTTAATATTATTTTTCTGTTCTTAAAAACACTAAAAAAATTATTCTGAATATAATAAAAAATATTCAATATTTATTAAATCATAACCCTTCACTAGATATTATTAAAAATAATATATATTTTGGAATCTATGTTATTTTTAAATATCACCTATTGCTAGAGATATCGTAGCAATCATAGCAGGTGTAATCGGGTAAGAATGTGGGGGAAACTTGTTTTTTTGTCTTATGAAACCTTAGGTGTTACATCAGCATCTACGTTACTCTATATATGGATTAATTCACATGGATTCCTTTAAAGAAATTGGCATTGAGCTTGATGTGCCACCCCTGTACAATTAAACTCGGAAATTGTGAAATCCAAACTTGCTGATTAATGGTACCATAATTAATGAGGTAATCTAATGAAGTAACCACAGGTGAGGACAACCGTTTTGTCTTTCTCTATGTATGTCCCAAATTGAACCAACACAGAGGTGTGTGTCCGGTTTGCTTTTGCTGTACTTCTGCCCATTATATTTTACTATGTTTTTATCTTGATACCTGTGCCTTTCGACAAAATAAAAGATAATGCATCCTCCTTAAAAGCTCAGCTCCACATAAGCTTAATTTTTATCCGTAAATTTCATAGATTCCCCTTTCTTATTACACAATAATAATAATCAGCGAGCCTTCACTGTCTTCATTGTCTGTGGGTCTGGAACCAACTACCGTGAATCCAACGATTCATAGAGTATAGTTATATAATTCGTAGATCATAAATATTGATAGCGTAATTATATAACTTCTTGTTGATGAATGTTGATAGAAGATGAAAGGTTTATGCTTAAATAGTTTTTATTTCTGTGAAAACTCGAATTTACATATAAGAAGGTAAGAAGGTCAATATTTATGAAACTTTTATAAATGATGAATTTGTTTTTGTGAAACTTTAATTTTTATATAATTAATTTTTATTAATCACTGTAGATTTATTTTTTATCAATAAAATTTATTTTATTTTTAGATATATTAAAGTAGTGAAAATATTAAATTTTTTGATGAGTATATATTTTTAGAATGTTGATAGATCTAGAATTAAGATGAATATAAATTAGTATTTAAAATTATAATAGTTTTCTTTATATTTTTTCTATTTTTTATTTTAAATTAATAAAATATTTCAATTTTTTATCTTTTAGGTTGGTATACTTATCATTGTATAATTAAATTACTCTGTTTTAATATTAAATATAAAAACTTAGAAAAAAAAAACTACTTACAAAGTAGAATAAATAATTTTATTACATATATATATATAGTGCCATATTACCATTTTTAATGTTAATGTTTTTTTAATATACTATCAACTGTTTAGTTGTTTTCTTCTGTGCCATCTTCACTTGGAGCAGATCACAAGTAGTTTAGCCTGCCTTGTTATATTTCTCTGTGAATTTGCGAGCAATGACAGACGAAGCGACGTGAATGGTGAGGGATGAAACTGGGTTAGTACCTTATGAAAGGTAGGAAAACACATATGCGTAAAAAGAGAGACTACACTTCGCAAGAAAACGAATCAAATCATATATCGATCAAAAAGGGTTTGAGGAAAAAGCTGTTTTCCATGATGGAGAACGGAATGAAGATTAAAATGCCGTGGAATCAAGATTCAAAAAGCCGTGGCATTTTTGCTAGCTCTAAAAAATAGTGTCGACCCTTCTCGGAGGCATGCTATTCAGCGTGTTTTTTCAACAAAATAGGTATTTAAATATTTAAATTAAATATTTAATATAATTGATTTAAATATTTAGTGTAATTTTTAATATAACACATATGTTATATTAGAGAAGAATATTATGTGAAAAGTCATGGTTTTACTGAGTACTGTTATTAATTCAATTGTTCTGTTTTGTTTTATAATTATTTTGTTTTTTAATTTCACTCAGTCAAAATGATCTCTTTTGGTTTGTCATATCTTTAAATAGAATGTTAAATTTTTTTATTTTATCTTAAATCCTACTCTGTCATGCATTTTAAAAAAAAAAATCTAATAACCTATTTTGAAGGAGAAACCTCTATCTCTTTAAATATCAATGTAATTATGCTAGTAGGCTTTTCTATTTTGGAATAAGGCTTCCAAACTTTTAATTTAATTATGAATAATGATTAGGTAGATCCCTATAATGATTAGGTAGATGGTAGGGATTTACCCCTCTTAAAATTTGATAGAATCTTTTTAATAGTATACACAAATTGAATATTTCCAAAGTAGTTATGCTTTTTTTCCCCTTTTAATTAAAAAATGACATATAGACAAGTGTCATAGGAAATCATTTATAAATTTTTTCGCATGTGGTATTGATAATCCATTGTATTGGCCCATGGTATTGTAAGAAAGTCTATTTACAAATTAAGAATCTCCATGATGAAGTGAAGGTGATTCTCCATCGTTAAGAATGTTGTTACATGTTTTTTTAAATGTATAGATTTTCAACTTATATGTTATTTTTTTGCTTTTTAATAATAATAATATTTATCTTAGTAAAGTTATAATTTAGTTAGTTCATGTGACTTTTTCAGATTGATGATGAAGTAAGTGTTTTGATACTTATTATGGATTAATGCCCATCAACATTTACCAACCTTTTAATTTATATGGTTGCACTAGTTGGGATAAGAAGCGTTGTAATTTTTCTTTTGTGATATTGAATTGACATTATAAAAAATCACTAATCTCACTCTCACATTTCTATTTCTTTCCTCATTTTGTTGGTAATATTACAATCTAACTATCCCAGATGCGGGTGTCTCATATGCGTAGCAGCCCAAAGGCTCGTCACATGGGCAAGTGTCAGCACGGACGAGCCACGCAGTACCTGGCAGATGGTTTCTTAAGGGTGATGGCGGTCGATCCTCAGCAAAATTTAATTCCAGTCCTTTCAGTCTTAATGGTTCTCCTGCGAATTGGTGAGATGGCACTACATAGGCCAGAAACCTCTGTCATTTTCCTGCATTCTTTCATAGAGTTTGGGCACTCAGCGGCAGCATTGGAAAATCCTCTGGTTCTGTGGGGGACTGCACAGGGACTTTCCTGCTCTTTGGAAAATTTGATAATGCAGCACGAGCGTCCGAGAATGAGCAGCCGTCGAGGAAGCTCAAGGGGTCGAGCTTCTGCTCAGAGGTCGGAAATTTCTCCCTCTTCCTCAGTTGAGGTCACTTCGGACCATCACCGCTCCTCGGGTCGGGCAGCAGGCTGTGGCAGGGCACCTGGGTATGGCGAAATCATGGAATGTTGTCACACAACGCATCCCACTGTCAGGTATAGAATACCCTGCACTCTGGCAAATTCTACATTCATCGTCTCGGTTTCTGTTGAGCATTGTGGTAATTCTAGAGGTCAAGTGGAAGCACCGCAGAGAAACCCTCCTCCGGTTCAAGGGATTGTTCCCACAATTGATATGCAGGTGCCTACTATCGATCTGCAAAGCCCAATCAAGGAAAGCTCTTCCCCAGACTCTCAGGCTACCCTTGCGGACCCAAGCGAAGTGGCCCAGAGGATCCTGCTCTCAGATTCGGACGACCCCAAGCACTTCAGGGGAAAAGTGGAGGACGAGCCGCATACCACCAACGATGAATAATTCAACCAACAGTTCGCTCACAGTGGCGGGGAAGGGAAAGCTTATCTCTGTTTTCGCTCATCGTTATCTGTATGTGTTTGGTTTCAGTCCAGATTTCAAAATCTATGTGTTGGCTATCCATATGTTCTATGTGTCGGCCATAAGCAATGTCATGTGTCGTAATGTTAGTCTGTCATCGCCCCAATTTTTGTACCTGTTCAATTTCAGATATATCTAAACTTTGGCAAACTGTCAATCTCTCGACAGGAGTTACAGGGCTAAGACCCTGTGTAATATTGATGTAATTTTTGACTTTTTGTAATATAATAGATTAGCCTGATTCAGAAAAAAAAAATATTACAATCTAATTATGAAGGAGATGAGGTGAAAATATTTCGCTCTCACTTTGGAGGTCATTATAAGAAAAATATTTCACTATACAAAAGTTATGTTTGACATATATTTAAAGTTATATTAATAAAAAATAACATTTTAATATTTAGAATATGATTATTAAATAAAAAATCTCAAAACCCATATTAAGAAAAAAAAATAAGACATTTTACTATAATTTCGATTTTTTTTTTTAAATCAAACAGAGATTTGTTGGAATTACAAATTTAAGTTGTGTAGTCTATCAATACAAGTGCCTAAGAGGACTTTTAAGCCATTTTAGCCATTTATTCATTCAAAACTGTAATTTAAAAATGAAAAATTAACATGGCATGTCTGTGATTCAATCTGTAGGGCTGTAGGCTTTTATGATATGGAGAAAGTTATCCTACTTCTTGTAGTGAAGAGTTGTTTGTGTTTGTTTTTTCAAAATAGTCTAATGCTCAATCTGTAGGGCTGGGGACTTTTATGATATAAAGAAATTTATCCTACTTCTTGAAGTGAAGAGTTGTTTGCGGTTGTTTTTTCAAAATAGTCTAATGTTTTTGTCAACAGTTGCACATGGTAGACATGAATTTGGCAAACAACATAGGAGGATCTCACAGGTGTGGATCACCACGAGCTCCTACAAGCAAATGCACCCGCTTAGGCTTCACATTAAATTTAAATAATAAATAGATACATTTTGTTAGGGATAGTAAAAAGGATCCCTAAATAATAGGAATTGAATGTCTTTAATCATAACTAAGTAACAATATTCACCTAATCTCCATTAATTCTAACACTCCCCCTTAATGGAGAAAGGGGTTATTAAACACACCTAATGTATTCATAAAAAAATCAAACTTCAGCTTTTTGAGAGGCTTAGTGAATATATCAACCATATTATCACAAGAATTACAATACTCTACACAAATCTCTTTGGACTGCACCTTCTCCTTGACGAAATGAAATTGAGTGTCTATGTCCGTGGTGTATTTATGAAACATAGGATTGTAAGCTAGTTTAATGGAACTTTGATTATCTCAATTGTTAATCGTAGCTTCTGTCTATTCTTCTCCTACATCTTGGAGAAGTCTACACAACCAAACTGCCTCACATGTTGCTGCACACATAGCTTGATATTTTGCTTCTGCTGAGGATAAGGCAACAGTATGTTGCTTCTTGTTGCACCAAGAGATGACCCTAGAACCAATGCTGAAGGCGTGATCTGTAATTGATTTTCTATCATCTAGATTTCTCGCCCAATCAAAGTCTGTATAACCTGACAAACTAACATCAAATGAGTCAGAATACAAAATACCAAAGTCTGATGTTCCTGGCAGATACCTTAATACTCCTTTCACTGCAAGCCAATGGTTGTCATGAGGTTGAGTCATGAACTGACTCAAAACACTCACTGCATAAGCTAAATCTGGTCTTGTTCTAGTCAAATAAATAAGACTACCAACCAATTGTTTGTACAGTGTTGCATCTGCATATTTCGAACCATCATTCTCCTGAAGTTTGTTATTCTGCTGTAAAGGCACAAATGCAGCCTTACACTCATCTGTTTTGAACCTAGACAATAGAATCTTTGCATACTTACCCTGGGACAAGAAAGTTTGACTTGAATCTCTCCAAAATTCTAGACCCAAACAATAATGCATTTCTCCAAGGTCCTTCATTTAAAATTTCTATGATAATTGCTACTTGATTTCTTCAATGAGATTGTCTGCACTTCCTGTCATGATCAGATCATCTACATATAAAGAAATCAACACCATCTGTCCCTCATCATTAAACACAGTATACAAATTGGGATCATTTTTTCTCCATTCATAACCATGCATGAGGAAAAATGATTCAATTTTTTCACACTAGGATCTAGGAGCCTGCTTTAAACCATATAAAGCTTTCTTTAATCTACATACTAAGTGCTCTTCTCTCTTCTTAACAAACCCCTAAGCCTGCACTAAATATACTTCTTCTTTTAAGTCATCATTTAAGATATGATACTTAGTGGCTAAAGCAATAATCATTCTGATAGTATTTAATTTTGCAACAAGGGCAAACGTTTCCTCAAAATCAATACCTTCTTTCTGGGAATACCCCTTTGCCACCAACCTTGCTTTATGCTTATCTCTTTTTTGCTAAGGCAAGAACGGATCCTTTTATTCTATTAAAAAAAAAGAGAAATAGTGTACAAAAGGCCACCGCAGTGGTGAGGCCCATCAAAATGACAGGCCTACCCCAATTCATGGTCTCAAGACAACAAAGCGAACCCAAGGATGCAGGCCCGCCAAATCAAACAAGCAGTCCAAAACTGACCGTTGGATCTTGAGCTAAAGATCCAGCGGATGAAAAACATATCTGGTGGCCAACAAGCACACCTTTTAACAAATAAACCAGACCCGATGAACCCAATAGACCATAATCTATAATCCTATTGGGTCCATTTTTTACTTATCCTTCAATCACTTTAACCACTTGAAATCCAATATTTGTGTGCGATCTCGAAGAGGTCATGCAAATAGCTTGAAACATAACCACTCTTTCAGACCCACCAACATGCACACAAAATCCTGGCCATGGATTAGCCTCGCTAGATCCAACGGTTAAGGATCATATCGCGTGGACTAAAAGCACCGATAGTTACCGTGCGATGAAGGTGGTACATCCTTCCCACCCTTAGCCACGTGTCACGTGGTGAGTGGAATCGCTCCCAATTGTGAAAAACTGCTTTTGGCTTGATGAGCATGCGATATACTGGAAACCACCCTGAGGGTAGTAAAGCTATTCGCAGGAATAAAAGCTGGGGTTTTGCGTTTACCAAGAAAATTTGGGCTCTAGCGCATGGGCCAAAGGGAGATGAAGATCCCTCCTTCTAGCCATCCCCCTGAGACATCTGGTTTGCTATTACCTGAGTTACTAAGGCCGACATAGACTTGCATCCTAAAAAGGATCTCACTTATATCATAACACTTCATAATGAAACCAGATCAACTAGACCCTGTCTTTTTGGCTCTGTGTCAACAAATATTTTCTCTTGATTTTTCTGAAATTGTTGTCGGTCGCTGAGGGCCCTGGATGAGCATCTCTCCTTCAACCTGTCATCTATTATCTCCTCCCACCAGCAACATAAATCGATATGCTTGTTTTGTACCACCTCGTTGGCAAGCTAGTCCACAACTTTGTTGGCTTCCCTATGAACATGCACCAACCTGAGGGTTCTCATCATTCTTAGGTGCACTTGGATTCTTTGGTAGACTTGCAGAAGCCACCAGTGTTCTGAGATTTTCTCAGGAGCAGCACCAACATTTATCCTCTTCATTGAGTTAATGACTAATTCTGAATTAGCCTCAATGATGACATTTTGAATGTTGCACTTGAGCAGTATTTCCAGACATAATTCCATCGCCATGAGCTCAGTGATATTGTTGGTTTCTTTGCCTAGATAACTATGGAATATGACTTGTATGTTTCTTTCCTCATCCCTCAAGACCCCTCCATAACCAGGTTCTCCTGGATTCCCTTTTGAAGCGTCGTCTATGTTGAATTTTAAAAAGCCATGAGAAGGGTGTTGCCAAGAATACTTTTTTGTTGAGGTTTTCTTGATAATCTGCATAGAACTCTGAGTGGGATTAACCTTGAGCTCTAACCTCTCCAATATCCTGGCCTCTGTTTGTCCAATGTGTTTACTTGTAGCTGCACCTCCCAGGATATTAATAGTTTCTTTGAGTTGTTTAAGGACTAGCTTGAGGATGTTGCTCACCGGACTCACTTTCTCCTTGAAAATCTTCTTGTTGCGCTCCTTCCAGACATTCCAAATTAAGAATCCTGGGGTTAGCATCCAGGTGGAGTTTATGACCTCATTATCCGAGAAATTTTTCCTCCAATTCTTCAAAGTAGTGATGATGTCATTAACATCTCTGTCTGTCTGTTCGAAGACTTCTCCAACCCAATTCCAAAGTGTTGTGGTGAAAGTGCATCTATTCAGGAGATGATTTGTAGTTTCTTCTTGTTGTCTACATAAGGGACATCTTGAGGGGCCAACAAAGCCCCTTTTTCTAAGATTATCCCATGTCAGAATCTTGCCCTGATGAACCAGCCACTTGAACAGTTTGACTTTCATCCAATGAGGATTTTCACAGATTTCTTTCCATGTCTTATCTATGTTTGAAAGGTTAAACCCTGCGTCTATCCTTTTGGCTTCCTTGAGGTTGAAGAGACCCGCCTTGTTCTTTCCCCATCTTAGTCGATCATTTAAGTTTGAATTTAAGATTTGTCTCTTGTCTAAAAGACCTTTAAGGGCTATAGCTTGAGTATGAAGCATGCCCATTCCTCTGTAATCTGGAAGTTTCAATGTTCTCCATTTCCCATTGTTCCTTGATTGGTCCCAGTAGTCACTTACCCACCTTAATCCTTTGTTGGCGGTATCATTGTGAATGTCTGCTAATTCTTCACTTATGAGATTTTCCTCCTACTACCAATTATCCTCCCAGAACCAAGCCAGGTTTCCAATTCTGATCTCCCAGAAATTGTGATTTTGGACTAGGGCCCTGTTCTCCCATGCCCTATTCCAAATTGTAGAACTTTTTACCTGTCCTATCATTCTGATTAGTTTCTTCTCCTGACATTCACTAGTATATTTTTGCTTCCAAAGTTTTGCCCAGGGGGCTTGTATTTATTTTAGCCATCTCCACGAGATTTTGGCACCAAGTGTTAGGTAAAATTGTTTGGTATATGACCAAAGTCCCACATTGACTAGAAGTGGGAAGGATTATGGGTATATAAGGATGGACAAATATCTCCATTGGTATGAGGCCTTTTGGGGTAAAGCCCAAAAACAAATCCAAGAGGGCTTAGGCCCAAAGTGGACAATATCATACCATTGCCTGGTGCTTGCCGGCTAAGCATCAACGCATCGAAACTTTCTGCGAAATCGACAAGAGCGACGGGATAGGACGATGGGATCAGGAATCGAATCTGTCACCTGTTGAGAGAGGATAGATCAAAATCACAGCAAAAATAAACAAAAAAAAAATTAATGAAGTCAAAAATATTGCATGTAAATAGGCATACTACTGTAAGACCTGGTAAGGCATGCATACCCCTCAGTTATCACCGGTAAAGTCTGGGTTAGACCTAGGTGATAGGGGGGATGTCAGGTTAACAATACCCCAGGAAAAAACTCTCAAGGGGTTAAGAGCTAGAGTGAGCGGGATTGTCTCACTTAGTAGGTTTGGCTAGAGTTAGTTAAGGAACCCCAAGTCAAGTTTAAGGGGGGAATTGTTAGGTAAACGTGACTCAGGATAGAGCCAAAGTTGACCAGGTTAAACAGTGATGGTTTTGGGGCACATGGTATTGTGCACCCATAGTATTCTGCCCATGGTATTATATGTAATGGAGCTTATAAAATGCTGGAAGGACTTCATTGTAATGCAAGACCTGGAGGTGAGCGGTGAAGGCTCACTTGGTCAGATTGGCCAGGGTTTTGGCCAATGCTAATGAGATCTTATTAGGTTGGGTTTTACCCTCGATTTGGGGTTTTCTCGGATACACATTTGTGTTTATGTGTTTATGGTTGTTGCTGGTTATTTTTATATTTATTCATCTAAGTAATTATTTATGTTATGCAGTAAATTTCTTAACACCAAGAATTCTATTAAGAATTCCTGGGTCATGAAGACCCAAGCCACCAAGGGACTTAAGTTTGCACACTCTGTCCCATGCCACAAGGGCCCATTTCTTCTTTTCTTAACCTTTCGCCCAGAGAAAGTCTCTCTGAATGTTTCTTATATTAGTAACTACACCATTTGGCATTGGAATGGCAGATAGCATATAGATAGGGATTCTTTAGAGGATAGCCCTAGTGAGAATCAATCTCCCTGGTAGATTTAGTGCTCTATTTGTCCATTTGCTGATCTTGCCTTTTAGCTTATTAAGAACAAGTTCCCAGATATCTTTGTGAAGCGGTTTGTTAATGAGAGGAACTCCCAGGTACTTTGTAGGCAGTGACTCCCTTTGAAAGCCCAAAATTATGGAAAGATTTCCTTGTATTGAAGTATCCGTATTGAAAAAGAAAATCTTTGATTTAGTAAGACTTACCTCTATGCCTACTGGCCTAGCAAACTCACTCAGAATATTTTTGAATGCTTTGGCTTCCTTAATAGTGGGTGTGCCTTGAAGCATGGTATCATCCACAAATTTTTGATGTGTCACCGTTTCCCCACCTTGAGTGAGTCTCAAACCCTGAATTCTCCCTTCCTCCTTAGCAGCTCTGATAGCTCTCCCTAACCCTTCCATCATTAGAATGAAAAGGAAAGGAGAAAGAGGATCTCCTTGCCTGAGACCTCTAGAAGGCTTGAAGGTTCTTGAAGGAGAGCCATTGAGAAGAATTGAACAGTTGGTGGTGGTAACTAGTGCCATAACCCATTTAATCCAATTGTGATCAAAGCCATAGGCTTTTAATATTTCTCTTATGTATGACCAGCTAAGCTTGTCATAGGCCTTTGCTATGTCCAGCTGCATAATCATTCCTGCCTGTTTGTTGGTAATGAGTGAATGAACCATTTCATGTGCTTGAATTATATTATCTAAAATTTGTCTTCCTTCCACATAGCTTGTTTGCTCCTCTCACACTAGGGTTGGGAGGAGAGGTTTGAGATGGCTGGCAATGGCTTTCGATATAATTTTGTATATCACACTGCATAATTCTATAGGTATAAATCTATCTGGGGAGGTGGAATTTTCATGTTTGGGGATTAAGGCTATGAAAGATTCATTGAGCACCTTTAAGACTGTCTTAAATATTTGAGAGTCTTCCACTACCTCTAGGATGTCATCTTTCACTATCCTCCAACAAGATTTGAAACGTTCTACATTAAAGCCATCCGGGCCTGGTGCTTTCCCATTTTGCATTTCTTTCGCGGCTTCCTTTAATTCTTCCTTTGTGACTAGTCTATTGAGGTTGAAATTATCTTCTCTAGTAACCAATTTAGGTATGTACTGAGTGAATCTTTTCATGGACTAGTATCTATCTTTCGAGGTTTCCTCAGCAATTTTCTGAAAATGTTGGAGTAGCACCTTCTCCATCTCTTCATGAGTGTTTCTCTCTATTCCATGCTGGTCTGTAAGTTTCAAAATTCTATTTTCGTTTTTGTGAGCTATAGTGGATCTATGAAAGAATTTGGTGTCTCTCTCCCCTTCTTTAATCCATTGTACTCTAGATTTCTTTCTCCAAAATATTTCCTCTTGAAGACATCTGTTGTCCCACTCCTACTGGAATGACTCTGCCTTCTCTTTCCTTTCTTCTGTATAGCCTTCAGTGATAAGAATCTGGTTTATTTCCTTTAGTTTCTTTTCCACATCTTCCATAGCTTTGAAGATGTTACCAAATTATTTTTATTCCACTCTTTGATTCTGCCTTTAATGTGTTTGAGCCTACTGTGTATAAGGAACATTTTTGTACCTTGAAGGTGAAGCTCTTCCTTCCACCACTTTTTGATGTTTGTGAGGAAATTTGAATGTGTGAGCCAAATTTTCTCAAACCTAAAGGGGGTGTTCCTTGGTTTTCCAAAGAGGGAAGCTTCCAATTGGATAGGCCAGTGATCTGAACCTCCAAAAGGTAGAATGAGTGTAGTAATGTTGCCTCCCTTGAGAAGAAGTTCCTTTGAAACAATAAATCTGTCCAATTTTGAGGATACTTGGGTAGGTCCCCCTCTTTTGTTATTCCAAGTGAAGATTCCATTGCTTGTTTCCATATCAACTAATTTCATATTGGTGATGAAGTTCTGGAAGGAAACTGAGTCTCTACCAAGTGTTCTAGTTCCTCCTTTCTTATCCATGACTGACTTTGTTATGTTAAAATCACCTCAAAGAATCCAGGGTAGAGTTGGGTATCTCTTGTTCAAATCCTCCAGTGTTGTGAAGAGTCAAAGTTTGTCCTCCATTGGCTGTGGACCATAGACATTGGTGATCATGTAACATTGTCTGTCACCCACCAATTGGAAAATCAGTGAAAGGTGATGTCTGGATGCCTACGCATCAATCACACCAAGTTTCTGTGGATCCCATAGAGTGAGAATGACACCAACAAGTTTATTTTCCTTAACCTCAAGGTATTCATATATATTTAGCCATTTGCTATGTTTTTGTGAATCCTCTCCATAGAGCATTTTGTTTCTTGTATGAATACTGTCAGGTTTTTCCTCTTTGATCCTTTTACCTAGATTCCTCTATTTTCTTTTGCTCCCTAGTCCTCTAATTTTCTAGGTTGTGATTTTCATTGAGGTGGGGTTTTAAAGGAGTAGCTGGAAAGGTATTTCATCCTTCCTGAGTCAATCATGAGTTTGCCACACTCCAGTAGTATTTCTTTCTGTCTTTTTCTTCCCCTCCTCTTGCCTAAATTCTTTATTAGTTTTCCTGTTATTAATCCTATTGAGGAAGTCCCTTTGTTTTCTTGGTTGTCATGTCCTCTTTTGGCTCTTGCAACTGTTTGGTGTGACTTCTTAAGGAATATCTATTGGACCTTGTCCACATCCCCTTGAGGAATGGAGTTTATTCCCAAGTTTCCTCCATGTTCTAGAAACTTTTCCAGCTCTAGGTTTTCCCTTTCTAGGATCTCCTGTAACTCTTGATCCTCGGTGCCACTTTCACTTTGAGACATTTCCTAGTCTTTTTCTATTTCCATGGTACTCAAAGGATCCATTGTGTGCTCATTCTATTCCTGAGTGAACTCCATGCTGGTCCCTCTTCCTTTCCCCCTTGCTATCTTCTTCTTTGTACTCTCTTGCTCCCCTCCATCTACCTCTTTTTCTCCTAAGATCTCAAACCTATTGTAACGTTTTGTTTTATCATTCCCAATAGGGTTCTTTTGTGTTTTCCTTCACCCTCCTTTCCCCTTCCCTCTAATTTGGTGAAACTTGTCTGGTCTTTCCCTTTGCCAATATTTAAGCTTTCCTCCCTTCTATTAAGAGGACAGTCTTTGGATAGGTGCCCATGCTCATGACACTTGTGACATCTGAACGGGATATTTTCATAGTCAACTGTTTTAACCCATTCCTCGCCATAGACTTCTAGAATGACCTCATCTGCAAGGGCTCCTGATAGGTCCATCTCCACACATATACGAGCATACAATGTATATTTTCCCTATAGAGTTGCCTCTGAGATTTTTAAGAAGTGATCTAATTTATTGCGTATAGCTTTTAAAGACTCTGGTATCCAATAATCTAAAGGTAAGGAGTATATTCTAATCCATACCAGTAAAAAAGTGAATGTTTATTGTTCTAGCATGAAGTTCATTGTCCATGGCCACATATAGAGACCAACAGCTGCAAAGAAGTATGGCCCTCCTTCGAAAATCCTATCTCTGTCTTCCATGTTCATAAACACCATAGTAAAAACACCTTTTGGATAGAAGATGTATATTTAAATCCCCCTTTGGTTTCCAGTTGTACTTTATCGAGGTGTACAATGCTTTCTCTGATGGCCAGATTCCCATAAATTTTCATATGATGGCATAGTTTTCCATGTGATCCTTGTGCACTTGCGGAGCTGGAAAATTGAAAATAACCAGAGGCTTAGTTAGGGTTTTGGTTTATAGGGCCCCATCTTGGCTCTCTTCTCTGATCCCTAACCTTCGTATTCCTCTTTTTCCTTTCGAAAGTCTTCTTCATGGGCCCCTTGATCTGCATGGGTTTTGTTGCTTTCTGCCTTTTGATTTTTCGTATTTTTTGTCTTGATATCTGAGGGTTGTTTTTTTCCCTCCTATTCCTCTGTTTGCTACCATATTACTTAGGAGGTAGTAGAGCTCCCTCCTCCCCATGTCTCCATGGGTGTCTGTTGCCCTCCGCCCCTCACTTAATGAAACCCTATAACCATTGAAGCTCCCGATTCACCGTGCTCCACCTTACTTTATGATTATCAATATACCCATCTGCTTTAAATTGCAACTTAAATAACCATATGCAACCTATGGGTTGTTTATCATTAGGAAGTTTTACTAGATCCCAAGTATTGTTCTTAATGATTGATTCGTATTCCTCCTTCATTGTTTCCTTCCATTCAAGAATTTTACTAGCTTCATAAAAATTAGAAGGTTCTGCAATGTCTAACATACCAGTCATGAGCACACAATCCCTATATAGAGTTGGTAGCTGTTTTGGCCTGCTCGATCTCTTGAGTGGTGGGGGTTCAATTATTCTGCTGCTTTCTTCCCTTTGTGGATTGAACTCGATTCCTTCCACATTATCGTGTTATTGTTGCTATTCCTACTGTTGTTCCTGCTTATTTTCCTATTGCTAACTAATTCTTGTTTCACTATCCTCTTCTGGAAGTAAGGGTACATTCCATTTTTCATTGTTTTGAATAGGATTTCCATCATCAACCTCTTCATGGAAGATTACATCTCTACTGACAAACACCTTGTGAGTAGAAGAGTCAAACACTTTATAAGCGTTATACTCATTGCGATATCCCATGAAGGTACATTTAATGGCCTTAGAATTTAACTTCTTCCTGTTCTCTTTGGGAACATGCGCAGAAGCTTTACTGCCGAATACTCTAAGGTGATTTACTACAGGCTCGAAGCAAAAAAATGCTTCAAAAGGAGTTTTGTAGTCAACACTTTTAGTAGGACTCCTATTCTTTAAATATACTGCAGTATTAACAACTTCTGCCCAAAAACCATTGGTTAGATTCTTACCTTTCAACATACTACGAGCACACTACACCAGTGTTTTGTTTTTCCTCTAAGCTACTCCATTCTGCTGAGGAGTGTAAGGTGTTGTATATTGCTACTGTATCCCATGATCGTTGTGGTATTTGATGAAAATTCCTTTCTTGAATTCTCCGCCTTGTTCTGATCGAAGAATTCTGATAAACTTCCCTGTCTGCTTCTCAATCATGTTTCTGAATTTCTTGAAATATTCAAAAGCATGAATTTTCTATTTAAGAAAATATACCCATGTGAATCTTGTACAGTCATCAACAAAGATTAAAAAATAGTAGGCCCCACCTAACGATCTTGTCTGCATCGGGCCACATAAGTGAGTGTGTACAAGTTCGAGTATATCCCTTCGTTCTCTATCTTTAATGGCAGAAAATTCATCTATATGCTGCTTACTAAATGCACATGCCTCACAACTAATATGCAACTTTTTTAAAACTAGAATACCATCTACCATACCTTTGTTCTGCAACGGAGGAAGGTCACTGAAATTGATATGCCCAAGTCGTTGACGCCACAAATTTTTAGCAAACTTATCTGATGACATCAAGGCTTACTGTGGTGTACTCTTCACATCAAGTTTGTAGAGTCCTCCTATGCGAATACCTATAGCAATAGGCTTCATCTGGTCCAACAAGTCTTTAATACTACAATGAGATTTAAAGAATTCTACCTTAAGATCCTGATATGTAATCTTTGACACAGAAATTAGGTTCTTCTTAATACCATGAATATACCACACATTAGATATATTCCTGATCTTTCCATCAGGCAAAGTAACAAGGACATCTCCATGTCCCTTGATCTTGTACCCTCTATTATCTCCAAGGTATACTTTTACTCTAGTGTTGGATTCTTGAAAATTTTTGAACCATTGCATTTTACCTGTCATATCTGAGGAGGCTCCAGAATCTATGAACCAAATATCTGATTCATCCTCCTCACTGGCTAAAGCAGTCTCAGCCTCAACCATAAACAATCTGACATCTTGATTCTGATCTGCATCTGCATTAGCCAAATGACTTGTATGTCTTCTCTGCTTATACCTCTCCTCATCTACCTTTTTCTTATGGCAAAATTTAGAAATATGGCCTATCTTAACATAGTAAAATCATTTAGGAGCAGAGTCATGTTTATGCAAGGTTATTCCCTGTGGTGTCCTTTCCCTTGATGTGTTTCCTCTCCTATGATCAGCCACTGCTTTTCCTTTTGGCTTGAACTTAGTCATCAATGTAAGATCTGAATTTTGAGGTTTGAGAGACAACCTCCTTTCCTCTTCTTGTAGAAAAATCCTAGTGAGCTCTTCAAAGCTTGGAGGCTTTTCTCTTGCATTCAATTTGGTTATAAACATCTGATAATCATTCGTCATGCCATTCATGGTAATTGTCACCAGATCATCATTTGCCATAGTTTGACCGATATCAAATAGTTTATATTTAACTTAGTTTATCTAGGATATGAGTGAAGGAACAGACTCATTCTCCTCCATCTTGATTGAGAGAATCTTCTTCCTGAGGTACAAGGTTCGACTGGTGTTCTTGATCTCATACATATCTTTCAGAACTATCCAAATGTCGTTCGCTCTCTTGCAATCTCAAATGTGAGGGATGATGCAATCTTTGACTGATAATTTGAGTAGCACCTTTGACTTCATCTCCATTTTCTCCCAGTCTAGAATTGTTGTATTCGATCCACCAGTTGCAGTAGTCGGCTTGAATTCATCACCAATGGCAATGCTATAAGCATTTTGTCCCTCAAGCAAAGTCTGGAGCTTAAATTTCCAATTTGTGTAATTGGAACCATCAAGTTTATTACTATCATTGAGATAAGCTTTGACAATTTGATTATTGATATTAGATGAATAAAATCTTCAACAATCCTCAAATATTAAAAAAATACCCTAATCACTGAGAATTTTCTTCACAAAAAAAAATTTCCCTCAATAATACTAATTTCTCAAATTTCAATTCTAGATCTCCTTTTAGATCACACCATAGAGAAAAAAAAATTGTCTTGGGGAAGATTATTTCTTCACCACCATGGGAAGGAGGAAGAAAAACAAACCTCTCACTCAATGTTGTCGCAGTCACCGAGCTTCTCTCAGTCAATACACTTCCTCCGCGCAAACAGCAGAGCACCCATAGTCTTCATGCACAACCACTAATTTTCACAGCAACAGGCAATGTCATCCACCATGCTCACCGGATCCTTCACACAGCAATGCTGAGAGATTCAGTCTCCACACACTTCTCTTCAGCGATCAACCACAAACCATCTCAGCTGGATTCTTCACGTGGCAAAACTAGGGTGATCTCCCCCTTCTATAGGCAACCTCCTCAAAAGAAAAAAAACATAGCAATTCACTGTTTTCCACACACGCAGCCTTGAAAAAAATGTAGCAACTCAGATCGTCACAACTCTTAAACTAGGCATTTGCGACTAGTCACAGAGATACATCTGATTCCTGCGGCAAAGGTACACCACAATCCTACGACGAAGTGGAAAATAAAATCCACGTGAAGAGTTGAATAGTGTCATCACAATTACCCTTCACCTTCTCCGTGACTCGTCGCACTTACTCTTCAGCTTCCTAGTGACGATGTAACATCCCACAACTTAGCATACAGGCCTCTCCTTCCCACAGCTCTGATACCATGTCAACAATTGCACATGGAAGACATGAATTTGGCAAACAACACAGGAGGAGCTCACAGATGCGGATCACCAGGAGCTCCTACAAGCAAATGTACCCGCTTAGGTTTCACATTAGACTTCGATAATAAATAGATACATTTTGTTAGGGATAGTAAAATAGATCCCTAAATAATAGGAACTGAATGTCTAAGAAAAAACTTAATCATAACTAAGTAACAATATTCACCAAATATCCATTAATTCTAATAGTGTTTTCACAATAGCCTATCGAGTTTGATAATGAGGGTGAAATATTTGAAATCCATGTTGGTTGTGGATTGGGTCACCCGAGAGCCAAAAGTGACTCGAGGAGGTTCTATGATTTGGTGGAATTTGGTAAGTGGTCTCCAAGATTTGGAGAAATGGATTTTGTCGAAGATTGGCAATGGGGATAAATTTCTTCTTGGGTATAATCCATGGATAAGATGCAATGGTCATCATAAAATCTTTGATAAGTTGATAGAGTTTTAAATCATTCAAATTATATTATTATTTTTGATGTTTCTAGGTAGGTAGATATAGCATAAGATATTCACGAATGGATTTCAATGCAAGATTTAGGTCTTTTTCATGTTTATGCAGGTGATTGGAGATTTTCTATATTGAATTTGGGTAAAGCTAGTATTATAATTAACGAAGAGGAGGAAGACGTCATCAAGTGGTGTACGAATAAACAAAGTGGAATTATGAAAGCTAGATTTAGATATGATGTAGTGATTCGAAATCTTTTTTCTTCCTCAAAATGATAGCACATATTAGTGTGGAACGAAAAAGTCCCCCTTAAATGTAGGTTGTTCCTTTTGTTGTTGTTGGAAGGATGGGCAGGTCCTAGATTTGGTCTCCTATGTCGAATTAATGAGGAGTGTATTGGTCATTTATTTATTCACTATCCTTTTGTAATTTCTATTTAGAATACATTTTTCTCTTGTTTTAACCTTGTTGCCTAGTGGAATTGAAGCTTGGTTGAGGAGTGTCCATTGACATGGAATTAAAGGTTTATTTTCTGTATTCCTTCTAATATTTGTATTATGGAGAATTTGGCTAGGGTGAAGTTGTTGTATATTTGAAGACCCTTTGCTTTTCTCTAAAATTATTGTTGATAATGCAAGATCACCTTATCTTCAGCAAGTGAAACTAATGAAAGGGAAGAAGATCGAACTTATGAGAGATGTGGAGTTGTCGACTAGTATATTTGATTATTATATAATGGAGGGAGTTAGAGAGATGCCATGTCTTGGGGGTATAGCCATTTTCTTCATGCAAATGAGGTTTGGCTAAGGTACACATTTTATAATTGAACTCCTTACTATGTGGTGTGCCATGAGGATTTCTCTTTGGAAGAAAGTAAAATTATTCAGATTGTATGGGGATTCAAAAGTCCTTGTGGAATGGTTTAGTGGGAGAGCTCACTTAAGGGTCCTTCATTTAGAATAATGGCAAAGGAAAATTCACCATCTATAGGAACAATATGATGATGATAGTTCTTCATGCATTGAGGGAAAATAATGCCTTAGAAATTAGTTTATCCAAACAAACTATGTTATTAAATCTTGGGCTACTTTCCATTTCAGATGTGTCTAACAATATTTGTTGCTTGTTTTGTCGTTTAACATGTTTGATCCTATTCAAACAAGATTTAGTTAAGTTTCAAAATATGTTTAGAGTCTAAAATATATTTGATCTTTTTTTTTTCAGTCCAATTCTTAAAGTTATCAAGTGAACTCCTATTCATCCAAAAGATTGTACTTTTCCATTGCGCGTGAAATATCAAAAGTATGCTTTTTCTTTTGAATATATATATGAAAATGATTAAATCTATTTGAGATTGAAACATTTTTATAAAATTTGTGATTATAATGTATTTATATAGGTTTATACAATATTCATAATTTATAATACCAATAAAAAGTGGAGGTGGCAAACACACCAAATAAACATTGAAATAAAAAAATAGTTTAAAAACCTTAATTTCATTATTTAAATTATACATAAAAAAATATTTTCAAATTATTAAGTCCAAATCATCTTTATATTTTAAATAGAAATTCTAAAATTCTTAATATTCCAAAATGGAGCAGCCCATTGACGTAAATGTCACAGTATTTAGTTTCGATTAAATGTATTCAATAATTCTTAACCAGCCCAATAAAAGAAAATTGGTAAATCAATCGGAAATGTTCAAGTGAATTTCCTTCGATAGAAGGCCGGGGACGTTAATTCACAAAATAATACTTACAAATTGCAATGACAAGTTCTAAACATAATATAGAGATATTTAGGATAAGATTATACGGATTTTTTTAAGCCTATATGGCAAGGTTCTGCCAAGTCAAAATAAACATACTTGAAGCATACTATAATTGAAACACGTCATGATTGTGTCCCATGGCGGACCTATAATTATTTCGCGGATTTCACGCTGAACTTTCACAGTAAAAACCGGGCCACTGTTTTCAGTTGAAACTCTCTTTTTAATTTTAAACATTGTACTATTGGAATCCGAGGATCACTGTTTATAGTCAACCAAATTATCGCTTTGAAACATCTTTGAAATTTGTTTTTTCCTCTGTGATGCTACGATCATTTTTTTTTTCCTGTGTGATGTTACGATCTCCTGAAATCTTATCCACGCTGTTAGATTATGTTACGATCTCCTGAAATCTTATCCACGCTGGTAGATTAGAGGAAGAATCCTGGATTGAAAAGCGCGTACAATTGAACTGAGGACGGCCATTCCGCACATCTAGAAACGAATCTCTGGGCGTCTGCTGCCTACTTGATGGTACTTAAAGCAACTGTATGGATTATCCTTAACGTGCCCTCCATCATAGCACTGCATTATAACACAATAAATGTTTTTTCTATAATTTCTGCTTCTAATTGGCATAGGTCAACGATTACTCAGTGGTACCGGTACATCACTCGAAGTCATGAAATCTGGTGCATTACTGTAGAAGCATAAATATCGAACCCCAGAGGTACAGCGCTTTATCCAGGCTTAGATGAAATTTCACATCTGATAGGTCGGATGAACAGCATCCAAACTGCAAGGATTTTTTCACAAATTTGTTTCCAAATCGTATTGGAAGTATGTGGTGGATTAAAAAAATAAGATTATTTAAATTTAGGTAGAATATATTTGTTTTTTATTTTATTTTTATAGCATTTTATTTTTAAAATAAAATAATAGCTATAGTATTTATGGGAGAAAACTAATTGTGTTTGGGTAAGAGCTTGTATTTTCTGACAAACAAATTAATAACCAAGATCGAAGATCCAGAGAGATTTGGAAGCAGAGAGATTCTTCATTAAAAACCAATTCTAAGTGACATAATTGTCCTGTATTAACTGATACCGACCATTGATGGTCGTCTCCACTACTAATTTATTTGACTACTCACTTATTTGACTACTCACTTATGATATATTTCCACTAAACAATAACTAAATTTCAATATATAAATAATATTTTTTTGTTATAATTGACTTCTAATTTTAATGGATTTTTTGTTATTGATCCTTTCGCATAGTATCAATTGAACGCATTGGGAGATTACGGAGATTACAGGGCGATTTAAATTCACATAATTTCTCAACTGATATCACTTATCCACTCTCTTCCCACTGATATCACTTATCCACTCTCTTCCCACTAGTGGAAATACTTCAATGCACCTTGGAAATTATTTCAATATATAAATAATATTTTTTTTTTGTTATAATTGACTTCTAATTTTAATGGATTTTTTGTTATTGATCCTTTTGCATAGTATCAATTGAACGCATCGGGAGATTACAGGGCGATTTAAATTCACATAATTTCTCAACTGATATCACTTATCCACTCTCTTCCCACTAGCGAAAATACTTCAATGCACCTTGGAAATTAGAACTCTGGTTTAGCCACACTAACTCTAGGGGGGATTTATCATGTTCTCATGCCAAATCTTGGTAGGTTGATGGCTCTTCATTATGAAATTGCCTAGGTCTGTGTAAGCATTTTTGTTTACTCGGGCTCCGATCTTTTTATTGGTAATGACTCCTTTTTCATTCTCACTTTTCCCTCAACACGCCTAGTTCTTGGTAACAACTCCTCTTTCATTCTCACCTCTCTTTGAAATTACCTAATGTTTGAAGGCTATGTATTAAAATGAATTGAGGAAACACTCTAACAACTTCGGAAATATGTTGATGCATTGTAGAAAATTCAATACAAACTTGACTTGACAAAATTAACTAGAAGCTGGAGGGGCTAGACTAGATAGGTGGAATGGGAGGCCTTGGAGGTGAGATAAGGGTATCTACCAATCTTCATTTGAAAAGGACTTGTTTTTTGGAATTTGTTGTGCTCAAGCTTGAGGATTTTATCTTAAGGGCCTATGTTTTAATCCCTCCAATTTTATTCCTCCTCGCTCTTCTCGTCAATCTTAGTTCCTAGAAGTCCTATATCCCACCTCAAACCCTTTCGGTTCCCTACCAAAGGACTCCAAGTAACAGGTCATGATGGAATGCATATTTCGTTGTTAAATGTTCTTGATTTTACTTTTTCTATTGTCTACTTTAACCACTTAATCCTATTATGGATATGTAATACTAGGAATTTTAGCACTTAAGTTCTAGCAACACCTTGTATACATGCTCTCAACCAATTTTGTTTCAACTAGACATATGTAGTTATGCATTTTCTTATGAAGATCTTTTATATATAAATAAAATTTCCCAATTTTTGTTTTATATGTGTGTCCCAACTAGTAAAAAGTAGAATAAATATATATATTATATGTTATGAATGAATATATATAATATTATGATATTATATTGTATAAATGTATGTATGTTTGATGTTGTCAAAACATGTTAAAAATAACTTTTTCTTTAGTTATATGTGTTTTTTTTTTTCATTTTAATTTATTATATTTTAATTTTGATATGTTTTGTTTTTTTAATAGGAGAAGTGTCCTTAGGGACACAAATTTATTAATAAGGAAAAGAAAAATTACATAAAATCTACAAGAGCTTATACATGATCACTCAACACTCTTGCAAGTAGAGAAACAAACTTTAAATAAGCTAGTATCCTAAACTAATTTTTTTATGGATCACTTATTTCATTTACAAGTGTCCATTTATATTTAATACTCTCATAACAACACTCCTAATTATTTTCCTAAATTAGTTCCTAAGAAACAACACCTTTCTAGATGTCATGTCTTTTTCAACAATTAGGTATTCTAAAATGTCTCCAATATTTAATTAAATATTCTAGATAATTGAATATTAGACTCTAAACAATTAAACTATAGCTTATGTATATTGGATCATCTAACACTCCCCCTTTGATCCAAAGCTACATTACAATAGATACAAAGCTCTTCCTGGTACTTAGTAAATTTGATCATGCCAAGTGGTTTTGTGAAAATATTTGAGAAGTGATCTTCTGAAGGACAATATATTGGTTTGATGATGTCCTTTGTGATGAGTGTCCCAATGTAATGATACTTTGTGTCCACATGCTTTATTTTGTAATGAAAAACAGGATTTTTAGTAAGCTTTATGGGTGTCTGATTGTCGATGAATAAAGTTGTGGCTTCTACTTCAGGAATGCCTAAATCCTGCAAAACTCTATGTAACCAAACAATTTCACATGTTGCTTCCCATGGCGATATATATTTTTCTTCCGTTAAAGAAGTGACCACTATAGGTTGCTTCTTGCAACTGCAAGAAACTGCAACTAGCCCCATGTTCATCAAATAATCTGAAGTTGATTTCTGATCATTAATACTTCTAGCAAAGTCTGCATCTGAATATCCACCAAGTACAAAGTACTTAGTCTTTTTGTAAAGAAGATGAAAATCTTCCATCCCTTCTATATATCTATGGACCCTTTTTGCTTCATTCCAGTGGATTTCCCTTGATTCAGGCATAAATATCAATATAATTCTAACTTCATAAGATATGTTTGGACAAGTGGTTGCCAAATAGATCAAGTTGCCAATCAAATATCTATAAGTAGTATTGTTCACCAATTCCCCCCCTTCAAATTTTGAAAGTTTTATGTTTTGTTTCATTGGGGTGAGGACAGACTTGCAATCTTGCATTCCAAATCTTCGAAGAAGTTCAGAAGCATGCTTGCTTTGATAAATTAAAATATTGTTTGGATGTTGGAATACTTCAACTCCAATATGGTAGTGAAGTAATCTCAAATCAACCATCTTAAATCCAACCTACAACTCCTTTGTTACCTGTAAAATATGATCATTATTGTTCCTAGCAATGATTAATTCATCCACATAAATAAGTAGAATCACAATATTTTTACCCAGTTGGCGCACATATAAAGTATCATCAAATTCACTTCACTTAAAGCCAACCTTGTGAAGGTACTTGTCCATTTTTCATACCAAGCTCCTGGAGCTTGTTTCAATCCATATAAATCCTTGATCACTTTGCATACTTTGTGTTCTTACCCTTCAATAGAAAAACCTAGAGGTTGAGTCATATAAACTTCTTCCTACAAGTCCCCATTGAGGATGACACTTTTAACATCCATCCGATGTGCTTTCCATCCTTTTGGAGATATTAATGCAAGTCCTAATATGACGGGATTCCATTTTGTTGTAGATGAAAATGTTTCCTCATAGTAGTTTCCTTCTTGTTGTGAAAAACCATCAGCAATAAGCCTTTTGTTGTACTTTTCAATGTCTCCATGTGGATAATACTTAATTCTGTAAACTCATTTTCATCTGGTGGGTTTCACATTATTAGGAAAACCAACAAGTTTCCAAGTGTTGTTTTTCATCACTGCCTTGTATTCATCAACCATTCCTTTTTTTCATTCTATATGTTTCACTACCTCTTTGTAAGTGAAGGGCTCGGTAGAATCATTTGTAATTAAGGAAAAATTTCATTCATTTCTTTGTTAGCTTCATGTTGCTGTTTTTTTTTCTCATCTAGCCTAACATCCTTCAAAAGTTGAGTGACCCATTTAGGCACTTGATATTCACTTGTTAGTGGATTAGAAAAATCACCATCATTATAAAGTGGATTGATATAAACAAATGTTCTTCAATCATCTAAAGGTTCAGGGGGTGGAGATTCATTGTTAGATGAGCTACTACCAGGAGATTCAAATGAACTACCGAAATACCTACATCGTCTAGATAAAGTAGATGAGTTGGATAAACCATTTTCTTATTAAGTCCATTCAATTGCATACCAATGTTGCTTACTTGGTTGATTTTGAATTTTTCTTTTCTTTTTGTTTACCTTAGTTTCCAATTTCTGTAGAAGACTTTCTATCTCTGTGGCACTCTTTCTTTCTATTTCATCAAATATAACATCTCCGCTGACAATAAACTTTCCATTAGACAAAAGATGATATCCCTTGTTTTCATCGAATATTCAATCATTATGCACTTCAATCTTTTTGAATCAAGCTTAGCTCGATTTTCTTTTGGAACTAAGGCATAACATGCTGAACCAAAAGATATAAGATGTTTGACTTGAGGTTTGAAACCAAGCCATGCCTCATATGGTGTAATGCCATCCAAATAATTTGTACGAGACATGTTGCTTAACTAGATTGTTTTATGTATTCCTTCTGCCCAATATAAAGGACTTAAACCTTTTAAAGTTAGCATGGATCTTGCCATCCCCAACAAGGTTTGATTCATTCTCTCTGTTACTCCATTCTGCTATGGAGTGTAGAAATTTGGAGGTTGTATTTTGATATCATTGTCCCTGCAATAAGTTTGGAATTCATTGGAAGTGAATTACCCTACATAATTTTTCTTGAGAGTGTGAATTTTCACTTTCACTTCATTCTCAACCAGTTGGGGAAAAGTATTAAACTTTTCGAATGTTTTTGACTTTTATTTGAAAAAACAAACCCAAGCCATTCTACTAAAATCATCAATGAAGAGTAAAAAATATGTAAAATTTCCTAGACAAGTCTGTAGAGCCCCAAAAATGTCACTGTGAAGCAATTGCAAACACTTGTTTACACACCACGAACTTGTTAGAAAAGTCTCTCGACTTTGTTTCCCATAAATGCAAGATTCACATCTTGCATTTCATTTCTTAAAAGTTGGAAGTCCTTTAACCATTCCTTACTTTTCAAGTTCAGAGATAATTTCAAACTTTAGATGCCCATATCTAATATGCCACAACCTTATTGGTGAAATATTTGTTCTTGTTGCTCTTGCACAATCAGAAATTCATGGAATGATTGTTCCATTCATCCTTAAAATATCTCCATCTTTATACCCTGTCATGATTTTCTTCATATTCTCTTTGATAGAGTTTATTTTTACTAATCCATCCTCCATAACAAGTTGATGTCTTGCTTCTCGAATTGTGACTAATGACAAAAAATTATTCTTGAAAGTTGGTACATACAAAACATTTAAAATTAGTTTTTTTCCAATGTGAGGAAGAGAAACTTTTACTACACCTTTTACAAAAGGAGTGTGTTTTGTATCATCTCTAAGAAATATTGAATTGAGTTGGGATTGTTGAAAAGTCCAAAATAAGTCATGTCGAAAAGTAATATGTTGTGTTTCCCATGTATCTAAGAACCAAGCTGTTGAGTCATGGAAAATGTATGAATATGTTATTTATTTCATCATCCTTTTCCTTTATATATATCCCTTTTATATCCTAAAATGTTAATATATTAAAGGATTATGGTAACAATGAGGAAATTATCTTTAATTACAATTTAGATGATCATTATCCTTCTTTATGCAAGAAAAATCATCAAGCCAAGGAGGGAGCGCGACAGTTATAGATAAGGACAAAACAAATCACAGGGATCAGCAAAAGGATGAAAAATGACTGATGTTGGAAAATTGCGCGAATCCCTCAGGATCTCTTGATCCTCAGGGATCACTTTTACTATTTATTTTTTTACCTCTTTCCCATTATAAAAAGCAACGATTGTAAGCATAATGGGGGAGGAATTACTATTGAGAAATTGTAACTTTTATCATTGACTCTCGTTGTCGAGTAGAGCACGAACTTACTATAATGCTTATGCAATGATTAATATATAAAATAGTTGTTGTTCCTTCACATATCCTGAAGTAATCATGTGGCGTTCACTAGTGGCTAAGGGCCTCGCCTTGGTGGATTCACTTCTTGTTCCTGTATCATGAATTTATGATTCTTGCAGTGTGATGGTTTGATTGAATTTCTACTTTCTACAATTGTATCGCTTTGCTATTTCCTATTTTACAATCTCACCGAAATTGTGCTCTTTATATATCTTGTAGTAATATCGTGGGTTCAGTTTATTGTTGTTTCAGATCTAGTTATTTAGTTAAGCATTTTTGTTTGGAGATCATGTACTGTAAAGAGGATTGACTACTGCTGTCGAAGCTCTGAGATTGAGATCATCTGCTACTTATATTAAGAATTGTGTTTGATTGAGAATAAATCAGTTAAAAGAGGAATGAGTTATGACTACTGTATTCTTGACTAATTATTGTTGTTACTTTGATGAATGTTTGATTTAGTTTCATTAGAGGATTGAGTTTTCTTTTAATTGCAATTAGAATTTACTTGTTGCATCCATTTACTCTTGTATTTGAAAGAACTATACTGCAATTTAGAAGCATTACTCTCTGAGTTAAATAGCCGGCACATACTGTGTGCACTGTTGAAATAGAAAGACTTGCCTGGATTGATAATTAATGTGAAGGTAATTAGGAGTTAAAAGGCACCTTTTATCACTGAACATTTTGACGCCATTGCCAGGGAGAGTGTAGCCATTTCTAAGGAGTGGTGTACATCTGATGATTGTTGTTGAAGAAGAATTGAGTTTTGAAAACGAAAGGTAAGAACCTACATACCGAGAAAGTAAAGTGCTTGCTCCTACGCTCGCTTTTCAGCACAATTACAGAAATATGAAATAGGTATTTGTTGCTTATCTGCTCATAGAGAATTGGGTATTAAAAATGAAAGGTAAGAACATGCATACAGAGCATGTAAAATTTCTGCTCGTCCGCCCGCTTTCTAGTAGAATTTTTAAGAACTTAGGGTAGAGATAAACATTTGAATTGTGTGTATGACTAAAAAGAAAAAAACTGAAAAATAATCCAATTCCCCTACCCAAACCCAACAGATCTAAGGGACTGATGACCCTTGGACGATCAACTTTTGTAGATGACATCATCAAGAAATTTGAATCTCAGCCATCAGTAGGTCCTAGAAAAGTTGCTTCCAGAAAACCTACTGGCTTCCTTCGAGCCACAGGCTCACCATTTGTAGCCTTCGTTGAGGTCCACAACAAAATAGAAGAGACTGAGCAGAATTTTCAAGAAATTGAAAATTCTCGCCCAAGTTCATTAGAAGAAGGGAATTCTAGTAATCTTCATAAAGGAGGAGGAGAAATAGGGGAAACAGAGGAGCCAAGATCCCCTTAGGTAATAATTTAACTAGGAACACTCAGCATCCCAAATAGAGGGAGTGTTTTTAAGTTCATTCAAGAAGAAGTAAAGGAAATAGAGGAGTAGGGATCCCCCCAGGTAGTAGTTCAGCAAGGAACACTCATTATCCCAGATCAGGAGAGTGCTGTGAAGCTCATTCCCACCCCTTCTAGTCATCCTAGGAATAACTCTCTAGAGATCCCAGAAGGGTATTGGCACATATTTGACCAAATGGCAAACAACCGACAAACACCTCGGACCTCCACCTTGTAGTATCCCATCGTTGACACAGCGGTCAACACTCCTATGAAATCCATCCCTCTCCAAAATATTCCTACCTTTCATGGGCTAACATCAGAGGATCTAGACACATTCATGTTTGAGTTTAATGTATTTTGTTGGGGGTATGATTATACCACCGACCCCAAAAAACTAAAGTTGTTTCCCTCTACATTGAAAGGAGTAGCCTTGTGATGGTTTGTGGGATTAGGTGGAGGCACAATAAATGATTGGGAACAAATGAAAACTGCTTTCCAAAAAAAGTATCAAGTTTATTGCAGATCTAGGGTATTGAAAGACAAAATATTCTAGATGTTAGAAAAACCAAGTGAAACATTAGAAGAATATGTGGAACGATTTCAATATAACCTCCAGCAGTCTCCCTATGCAACTATGCCTTTACCTGATAATGTGCTGAAAACTACACTAATTAAAGGGATGAAAGAACAATGGATAGAAACATTAAATATTATGGGTAAAGGTGATATATATCAAGAGGAATATGCTGACATTATTAAATTGTGTATCGGGTCCTCAAGAGGTAGTATGAGATTGAAACCAGCAGAATGCGACATGACCACTAGGGACAACAAAATCTCTGGTGGAGGTATAACTCGTGCAGAAATTGGCAATCTGCTAGAGGATTTCAAGACAGATATCTTGGGAACTTTGACAACGCAATTGTACATTATGAAAGCCAAACAAAAGTAGGTAGAACCAGAACAAAACTTGGTGATATTCTGTCCTAGATGTAGAAAGAAACATAGTGACAAAGAGTGCCCACTGGATATGGTGCAAACCTATGCTATATGTACAAAAGATCACACTACAAAAAGCTTCCCATCACTCCCAGGGCTAAAATTAGCCTATAAGGAGGCAGAAGAAGACACAGAACTAGTCTACATGCTAAATTAGCATCGCCAATGGCAACCATGACAAATAGGTATGTCGACTGATCCATCCACTTTCTTTCAAATGCCGCAATATAATTCACAACAATACCTAGGAACCATGTGGCAGAACCAGCCATATTTTTCCAACCAGTCACAACAGCCATTCCCTATGACACCTTGGCCCAACCAATCAATTCAAAATAATAATTTGCCAAATTCCTCTCACTTCCCACCATTTTGGAAAAATAATGCATATCAATCTCAATGGCCACCCTAATCTTCACAGAATCAGAACTAACAGTCAAGCTGGTAGAGACCTACAAATTAGCCAGCAGGAACAATCCCCCTACCTCAACCCACACTGCCAACACCCTACACATTGCAACAAAACCCTTAGAGCAACTTACAACCATAGCTCCTAGCCCAACCCAACCCGAACTCCAACAACAAAACCATTCAATCTGGGCAAATTATTGAAGGACCAGAGCCAGAAATTGAGTTAAGGGAGTGCAATGACCTTCAATTAAGATTTGGGAGGATAATAGAATCATAGGGGGATAAAAATGTTCAAATTGAAGATCTGTTACGTGTAGAACAAGCACCACTAGAAGAGAACATGGTTAGATAGAAAACTCATGATCAAACAACCACCTCTTCTCCACCATTCCAAGAAAGATTAATCATACCTCGCCCAATTGAACATCTTGATTTCGATCTTTTGGGAGAATTGAAAAATTTGTGTATAAAAATACCACTCATCTAGGCTATTCAAGACATCGTATTTTATGAAAAAATTATTAAGGAATTATGTATGAAAAAGCCAAAGAGGAAAATGAAAACAAATCCAACTGTCCATGTAGTCAGTACCTTATCTAATTTACTATCAAGAAGATAAACACTTGTAAAATATGAGGACCGAGGAAATCCTATAGTCATTGTTCAAATAAATGGATGCTCCTTTCCCAATGCCTTAGTCGATTTAGGGGTAGCAATCAATATTCTTATAACCACAACTTTTCAAAAGCTTGGAATTACATCCTTGGACCCAACCACGACCTTGTTGGAATTGGCTGACCGATCGGTAGTTAAACCAGAAGGCACATTACAGGATGTAATGGTGTTTTTAGACTCTTGGGAATACCCTACAGACTTTGTGATCATCAATCCAGGAAACTGACTCGATGGACATCCCTTAATTCTTAGTAGACCTTGGCTAGCAACTGCTGATGTGTACATAAGCTGTCGAATAGGCAGCATGACTATAGCAAGAGGAAGCAATGTAAAGAATTTAGCCTTATATCCTCCAGCTCATCTAAATTTAACAATAATCAAAACCAAAAAACAACCTGTATCATATTTGACTAAAAACATTAGATCACCGCTAACCATAGAAGATGCTCTCGAATTTAAGGATCAAATAGAAGACAACATCATTAACACCTATATTAGCCAAACAGATGCCAGATCCCATCTAGAATGTCACATGATCGAAGTAGCATTCGATAGCGAAATAGAAGAATATCTCCTAAAAGATATTAATGATCAATCCATACCAACCACCTATGTTTATAACAACAAAACCATAGAAATTGAGCCAGGAAAAACTTTGAATATTAACAAAAACCTGACTGCTGACCAAGAGCAGAAGCTTGTTCAACTCCTGAGAAAATATAAAGAGGCCTTTGCATGGGATTACCCGGACATGAAAGGGATTGATCCCCAATTATGCATGCACCACATTTATACAGAGAAGGATACCAGGCCCATTCGACAACCTCAACGGAGGTTAAATCCTCATCTTAAAGATATTGTTAAATCTAAACTACAAAAATTGCTAGATGTAAAATTTATCTACCCAATATCTGATAGCAAATGGGTCTCTCCATTAGTAGTGGCGCCGAAAAAGAATGGAAAGTGGTGTATATGTGTCGACTATAGAAATCTTAATAAAGCAACCCAAAAAGACCATTTTCCCCTTCTGTTCATTGACCAGGTCTTGGACACATTGGCAGGGAAAAAATTATTTTCTTTCCTAGATGGCTTCATGATCTGATATTCACCCTATGAATGACATCAGTTAAAGGTTTATTAAACTAACGTATTACAGACTCATGTGCTGGTGTGTGTTCTATGTTATTGAAGCAATGGATTGATCAGATTGCCAATATATAGACAATAAAATGGAAGGACAATAGAGAAATACAGTAATCAAACACAAAGACACAAACAATTTTTAATAAGGATTTCATCCTATGCTCCAGGGCTACGTCTCCAGTCCAACTTCAGTGGTGGCCTTGTTTTATTGTGCCTTTGGACAGATAATTTTATAATACAGGGGCTCAATGTGAGATCTCCTAAAGTAGATTCGCTTGGCAGGGTGGCCTTGGATTCCCCAAGCCACTGGAGTACAGAGACTCTTCTTCTTCATACCAAATTTGTGACCTTATGGTCTACAATGGCAAGAGCCCAATGTGGTGCTCAGCCTAGACAGATCCTCTAGGGGATGGCTTGAATCTTCAAGCTCTCTGGTGCTTGATGCTGCTGCTAATTAGCTCAGCCCTTTGTCTCCTCTGCTCTCCTTTACTATTCTCTATGTTCAGTCTTCCTCTTAGGGTTCACTACTCCACTTCTTCGTCTCTTGACTTTTGTCTCTCTGTGTCTAACTCCACCCTCATTTGACTGCTTTTGTTCATGGCTTTAGCCATTCGATCCCTATGCCTGTTTGGTTCCTCTTCTACCTCTTTCGATTCACCTTCTGCAGCTGCGCTGGGAGTTACTTGTTCCGCATCATCATCAGCGCTCAGGGAGTTTCCACTTCTCTTCCTCTCAACGGTGCCAACATGCTTCATCGGTTCGTTTCTTCAGTTACGTCATGGATGTGTTCTTCCTCCACCGTGGTAGTCAAATGAATTCCAAATCCCTTTAAACTCATCTTAATTCCCTGTCGATTCCACTTCCTCCCATTGGGCACAATCTCAGCCGTCTGATCTGGGCCCTCCAGATTCGACGCCATACACACGTTTCGCGCGATTGACTTGCTCGATCGATAGCACGCGATCAACGATAGTTTTCTCTCACCTCCGACTGCAACACATCGATTGTTGTATGGAATCGCTCTGCTTTCATCCAAAACCTCTTAGCGTTTAAGGGCACCCCGATCAAAACTGCCAATTTCCAGAGAGCAGGTCCTGCCTTGTACAATTAGCGCTTCTTCCCTTTTCCACCCATGGTCCTCCAGTTCCCCCACGCGACCGAGTGCTCGGCTTTCCTATTTTGGCCCTAATTTCCCAACGATGCGCGATTAGTGAGTGCTAATCGCGCATCAAAAATCACCTCTTTTTCCCATTCCAGGGTTCCCAGGGGCTAATTCGGCCTCCCAAGCAGTATCCATGGGCCTCGGTTAGAGCGCTTTGATCGAGGTCCTCGTCATTCCATGTTGGATGCCATTGCCACTAGTTCAGGGTGTTTTTGATCGCTATTATGAAATTCTTTAGATATTTTTTCGACTTGATACAATCATGGTTCTTTGACAGTCTTTTATGGATCTAATTCGGATCACAGCCTTCCCACTGAAAAAGCTTTTGGACCACCAAAAGTTGGTTTTTAAGCATTGACTAAGTGAGGATATTGTTTCTTCACTTGTCCAATATCAATCCACTTTGCGGTGCTCAGCTTTGAACCTTTGAGTGAGATCTTGAGGTACTCAATGACTCCCCTACGCGTCATCCTCACCTTCCTGTCCATCATTGTGTCTTCCTACAACTCATTAAGGTACTCATGTAGCAGGTCATCAATAGAAGGCAATTGACTTTGCTCTTCAAGGTCCTCAATCATTGAAGGTTCAAACAATCTCAAAAAATCTGCATTTATGATTAAGTAGATGTGCATGTAAGCTGGTAAATCAAGGTGAAAAGAATTTTCACCAATCTTCTCAAGTATCCTAAAAGGTCCATACCTGATAGGCTTTAGCTTTTTACCTTCACCTTGCATCATGTCCTTACCGATATATAGCTAGACGTGGTGTCCAACTTGAAAACTATGCTCCATATGATGCTTATCATGCCTAGCCTTGTACTTGTCCTGGCTCCTCTCCAGTTGTTCTTGTACTGCCTGGTGGATCTGCTGGATCTGTTCAATGAACCTAGTTGCTTTGTCCACATCACTGTGTCCTTCAACCATGGTGTCTTTACCAAAGAAAAAATCCAAAGGAGACCTTGGTATGAAACCAAAACAGGTCTCCAAAGGAGATCTCTATGTAGAAGAGTGTTTGACTCTGTTGTAAGCATGATGCACATAACACAAGTGTTCATCCCAAAGCTTAGGATGTTTACTGTAATATCCTCTCAGTAACTGGATCACAGTCTTGTTTACTACTTCTGTCTGGCCATCTGTTTGTGGATGAAAAGCTATTCTTTTCTTCATTTTGGTGTCCATCAGTTCCCACAGACTAGAACAGAACTTCCCCACAAATCGGGTGTCTCGATCAGATATAATAGAAGTGGGTAATCGAAAATGAACCCTTACATGTTCAAAGAACAATTTTGCAGTCTGTTCAGCTGTGATCTGTTTACTACAAGGTATCAAAATACACATTTTGCTGAACCTATCCACAACAACATATAGATAATCATGACCTTTACTAGATTTAGGCAGTCCTCCAACAAAATCCATGGAAACACTTTCCCAAGGGTGAGAAGGAACTGGAAATGGAGTGTACAAGCCTAGTTTTCTATTGCTGGGCTTGCTTTTAGCACACATCGCACACCCTCTTACATACCTAGAAATTGTCTCATTCATTTTTGGCCAAAAGCAGAATCTTTGCAACTGTGCAACTATTTTACTTACTCCAAAGTGACTTGATATTAGAGAAGTGTGTGCTTCCCTAATTATCTTTACTCTTTCATTTTGTGGAATGCAGAGTTTCCCACAATGGTATAAGAGTTGGTCCTTTATATGATAGTCCAATTCTTCTACTCTTTTTCCTTGACTCAAAGTTGCATATACATCTTTAAAGTCTATATCCTGAGCATATCGTTCAATGTAGCTTTCATGTAGCACAAAATTATTCTTAAGTATGGCAGATGCATTTATAATGGGTCTAGATAACATGTCTGCAACCTTGTTATGTATGCCCCTTTTATATCTGATGACTAAATGAAACTATTGTAGAAACCCCATGGAACAGAAAACTTAAGATATGCAGAAATTTATATATACAATTATTTTATTAAAGAGATGAATTACAGATGATGGTTATTACAATTGCGGGTGCCTGGCTTATATACCGCCATGGACACCCTTTTGGGAAAGGGCATGATCTTATGATTGTGCCCTTTCATCTAATTTAACTGAAAATTAAATAATAACCTAATCTAACTAATTTTTACATAACATTGCCTTCCTCTCGAAAGAATTCTTTGTCCTCAAAGCATATGTAACGACGGATGTTGTTGAAAAAATGCTTCATTCTCCCAAGAAGCTTCTTCTTCAGGTAACAATCAAACAGCACAAACAACACTTCCATCCCTAGATGATGAGGGAAGAGTCATTTTAGAACTTTGTTTCTATTTGGTTAGTCGTATCGTGAAGACTTTTGATTTCATCAGCTTGCTCCCCAAGCTTGATCTGGAATTCATTTAATCTTTTATTGACCTCGTCATGGTTGTTATTTATCTTATGATCTGCGTCAACCAATTTTTTTTGGAAATCCGCCATTGTCATTCTCGACAAAGAGCGAGTTTGTGGCGGAGTATATTTATCTGCCACCGTAAAATTTTTAGTTCTTTTTTTTGTTTGATTATAAATTATAATAATTATAATTTATAATTATTAACCTTATATATATATACATATATCAATTAAAGTTATAAATTATATAACTTATAATTATATATATATTATATATAAATTAAAGTATGATATACATATATTCTAATTAAATCACATTATAATTATTTTATGTATATATCATAAACGTCAACTGGATAGTCACGTCTTTTCTTTTGATTGTTCTGAAACTTATCAAGTTTTTTTATTAAATGGCCGCTACATGTGATAATCGACCAAGCGAGTGAAGGTTGAGCCACGTCGTAGGGTGAAGAAGTGTACTTGTCGTGGGTAACTCGGCGTTCACCAGGGATACGACGGCTGCAAGAGAAAGGTTACTGGCGGAAGTCAGAAACGGACGGGATAACTTTGTACAGTGGATGGATGAGGGTGGTTATGTCAAGGACAGTGGACGGAAGTTTGAAGTTTGTTGGGACAGCGTGGGGTGGATACCAGGAGTTGACGCAGGTGGGATGCACGCCGGTAGATAGGAAGTAACGGGTAGCCAACGATGGTTTGGGGGCACGAGCCGCGACTGAAGCAGGCACGATCAGCCGCTTGGAGTAAGTACGACGGAGCACAGGGGAACTAGAACAACGGACTATGATTGGCTGGAGTGCTGCCAGGCGGAAGGATTCCAACGGTGGTGCGGATGGGATAAGCAGTGGCTGCGTGCAAGGTGGTGACCTATGCAACGCAAATTGTCCAGAGGATCGAACTCGCTCTGATACCAAATGGAACGATAAACTTAAGATACGCAGAAATTTATATATATAATTATTTTATTAAAGAGATGAATTACAGATGATGGTTATTACAATTGCGGGTGCCTGGCTTATATACTTCCATGGACACCCTTTGGGGAAAGGGCATGATCTTATGATCGTGCCCTTTCATCTAATTTAACTGAAAATTAAATAATAACCTAATCTAACTAATTTTTACATAACACCCCATCCATATGTAATGTCTTGATTGTTGCAACTTAGTTTGGGAGTGTAGATATTGAAGTGGCTGATGATCGGTATGTATTACTGTCTCTTTTCCCATTAAGTAATGTTTCCAATTTTTCACACCTTGAACTAATGCATACAATTCTCTATCATATGTAGGATAGTTAACTACTGCAGGATTAAAAGTCTTAGAATGATAACATATGTGTTTACTGTGTTGTATCAACACTGCTCCCATGGCATAGTCACTGGCATCAGTTTGGATCTCAAATGGTCTTTGTAAATTAGGCAGTGCTAGTACAGGTGCTGTACTAATTTCCTCTTTCAAGTTGTCGAAAGATTTCTGATGTTTTCCTCCCCGCTGAAACACCTTATTCAATCCTGTTAATGAATGTAAGGGAGCTACAATCGAGGAGAAGTTAGAAATTGACTTCCTCCAATATTGTGCTACTCCTAAGAAGCTTCTCACTTGTGTAGCAGACCTAGGTTTAGGCCAGTTCACAATGATTGCCACTTTAGAGGGATCTATTTTCGATTCACCTCCCCGTACTATACGACCCAAGTAGTTTAGAGACATTTTGCCAAATTCACATTTTGAGAGTTTAACATAAAGTTTTCCTCTTTTCAAAACATCCAATGTTTGCTTAACATGCTTTAAATGTTCTTCCCACGTTTTACTAAAAATTAGAATGTCATCTACATATACAATAACAAAATAATAAAAAAAAATCTGAGTACATCATTCATTAATCTCATGAAGGTAGCAAGAGCATCGATCAAGCCAAAAGGAATAACCATCCATTCATACAATCCCTGGTTTGTTTTGAAAGCAATCTTCCATGCATCTTGCTCTGCAACTCTGACCTGATGGTATCCACTGTGCAAATCCATCTTGGTGAAATAAACAGCTTCCTTCAATTGATCTAAAAGATCATCTATGCGAGGAAGGGGATAACGATTCTTGATTGTTATCTTATTCAGTGCTCAGTAATCTATGCACATTCTCCAGGAGCCATCTTTCCTTCTCACCAAAATGATTGGTGACCCACATGGTGATGTGCTAGGTCTAATGAAGCCCTTCTCAAGCAACTCCTACACCTGCTTATTGATTTCAGCATTCTCTAAAGCAGACAACCTGTACATCCCAATGTTAGGGAATGGAACATCTTGCTACAAAATAATATCATGTACTATTCCCTTTTTGGGTGGCAGACCTTTAGGTTCTTGAAACAGGACATCATACTTTGAAACAACCTTTTCTATATTAGCTTGTTGTTCAGCATTACAGCCCTCAAATACATTAGTTTTACCAGGTCTATTTTCCTTTACAACCATCAATAAGAATTGTTTGTATGAGTTAATCATTCTTTTCATCTGTCCTAAGTTTATGAGAGTGTAATTATTATTGAGCTTATGAGCTCTTACAAAGTATTCGATTCCATCTTTGACAAGTAGATACTTGTTCTCAGCTCTATAGAAAATAGCCTTTCTATCATACAAGTAAGGATTTCCTAAAACAATTACACATATATCGAAAGAAATTATGTCTAATTCAACCTCATCTACAAATGCTAACCCAAAAGAAAACTTGAGTTTGCACTGTCTAGTCACTTGTAGTTGTGCTTTATCATTCAACCATCCTAATGGGTATGGTTTCTTGTGAGATGTAGTTGCTAATCCCAATTTCTTTACAATTGCTTCAGAAATTAAATTTACTTGTGAGCCACTATCAAACAAAGTATCAATCTTTTTGTTTTTGGAAATAACTCGAATATGGAAAAGCTCATGTCTTTTTCTCTCATTTTCTTCATCAATAACAGATTGAGTATAATTACTAGTAGATGCTTCAGAATTCTCACCTTTTATACTTGTGGCTACTATGGTTGTTTCATCTCCCGAGTCCGAGCCCAAATCTTTTTGAATAGCTGCAGCTGTCTTCTTCTTCTTGCCCTCGAACTTCTTAGGTCTGAGCTCTGGATGCAGAATACTACAATGCTCATCATCGTGCCCCTCCTTTTTACAGTGAGTGCATGAAGCTTTAGCTTTCTGTGCAGTGTTATCCTTCCTTTCCGTCCTCTTCTATTTTCTTTTCTCCTTGCTCTTGCTTACAGTGGGTTGGGATGGTCCCCCAACATCTGGATTTCCATTCTTTTCTCTAGCTTCTAGATGAGTAGCTTGCACACATACCTCATCTATACTAGTCAGATTAATGTTCCTTTTAATATTAAGTGTGTTGTGTGTGATATTCATCTTGGTTTATTGTACATTTATGTTTGATTTGAGTTTCTATTTATATTTCATCTCTATTAGTTTCCATTCTATTTCCGTTTGCTGTCAAATTTATGTTTAGAGTAAGGATTGTTACTTAATTCTTGTAGGATACAATTATTGCTGCATTCATTTGCAAAGGTTAAGTTTTTGTTGTTCAACATTGTTCATAAGAATAGTTGTTGTTCCATTTCCTACATTTGTATTATCATTGCTTTGGTGTGAAAAACGATATGAGACTGTAGTGAAATTGACATATGTTGTCTAGTTCCCAAATTGATGATCTTTTACTTGATTGTATTTTCATTACATTAGTTTATAGAGGGATGAGTTACCATTACTGTACCCATGACTGATAAATTGCTATAGCTTTTTGAGTTCATGATTTGAATTTTAAGGTTCCTTTCTGTAAGTAGATGTTATTTCAAGCATCCATTTACTCTTGTATTTAGAGCACTATACTGCTAGCATTACTCTGACAAATGACCTCCTCAAACTGAGTACACTCTTTGAGATAATAAACCATTCCTGGAATGATAAGTTAATGTAGGGTAAGTAGAGGTGAAAAATACCCTTTTTATTGCTCGACACTGATCAGCTCGGCCCTTTGTCTCCTCTGCTCTGCTTTACTGTTCTCTGTGTTTAGCCTTCCTCTCAGGGTTCACTGTTCCACTTCTTCGTCTCTCGACTTCTGTCTCTCTGTGTCTAACTCCACTCTCATTCAACTGCCTTTGTTCATGGCTTTAGCCATTTGATCCCTATGCCTATTCGGTTCCTCTTCCACCTCTGTCGATTCACCTTCTGCAGCTACGTTGGGAATTCCCTGTTCCGCGTCATCATCAGTGCTCAGGGAGTTGCCACTTGTCTTCCTCTCAACGACGCCAGCATACTTCATCGGTTCATTTCTATAGTTACATCGTGGATGCATTCTTCCTCCACCATGGTGGTCAAACGGATTCCAAATCCTTTTAAAACTCGGCTTAATTCCCTGTTTATTTTGCTTCCTCCCATCGAGCACGATCTCAGCCCGCCATACGCACGTTTTGCGTAGTTGACTTGCTCGACCGATAGCGCACGATCAATGGCGGTTTTCTCTCACCTCCACCTACCACGCATCAATCGTTGTATGGAATCACTCCGCTTTCGTCCAAAACCTCTTACTGTTTAAGGGCGCCCCGATCAAAACCGCCAGTTTCCAGAGCGCGGGTCCCGCCTTGTACGATTAGTGCTTTTTCCCTTTTCCGCTCGCGGTCATCTGGTTCCCCCACAAAACCAAGTGCTCGGATTTCCCATTTTGGCCCTAATCGCCGAGTGATGCGCAATTAGCACTAGGCGCTAATCGTGCATCAAAAATCACCTCTTTTTCCCATTTTGGGGCTCCCAGGGTCTACTTCGGCCTCCCACACAGTCTCCATGGGCCTCGGTCAGCACGCTTTGACCGAGGCCTTTGTCGTTCCACATTGGATGCCATTAAGACTGGTTCAGGGTGTTTTTGATTACTGTTCTGAAATTCTTTAGGGATTTGTTCAACCTGATACAATCATGGTTCTTTTATAGTCTTCTATGGATCCAATTCATATCACTTCAGTAGATATAATCAAATTCAGATTGCCCCTGAAGATCAGGATAAGACTACCTTTACCTGCCCTTGGGGAACATTCGCTTACAGGGTCCTACCTTTTGGGTTGTGCAATGCACCTGCCACATTTCAAAGGGCCATACTCAGCATTTTTTCAGAGCTGATAAATGAAGGGCTTGAGGTGTACATGGATGACTTTACACCTTACGGAGATGACTTCGAGCCAGCGTTACAAACATTAGAGAAAGTTATGCAAATATGCATTGCCACCATACTCTGTTTAAGCAATGAAAAATGCCACATGATGATGATCAAGGGCCTCATCTTGGTTCACTATATCTCAATAGTTGGAATCCAGGTAGATTCAGCAAAATTTCAGATAATTCTTTTAATACCTACCCCTTCCACACAAACAGCGGTACGCAGTTTTTTGGGATTTTCTGGTTATTATAGAAGGTTTATAAAGAATTTTTCTCAGATTGCTGCACCGTTATACGCACTAACAGGAAATATTGATTTCATTTGGATAGATAAATGTGACAGTGCTTTTGAATATTTAAAATGGCTTGTATCAATAGCCCGAGTATTAAGGGGCCCAAACTGGGATTTTCCATTCCAGATTTCATCTGACACTTCAGACACAGCCATTGGAGCAGTTCTCGGCCAAGAGGAAGATAAAAAGCCATATGCAATATACTATATTAGAAAAAATCTATCTCCTGTTGAATTAAATTATATTGTTACTCAAAAAGAATTTTTGGCTGTAATCTATGCTATCAATAAATTCAGACATTAAATACCATGTGGTTCTATACACTGATTACTCTATTACTAAATATCTAGCCAATAAACCTGTTACAAATGGAAGAGTGACAAGATGGTTTATTCTTTTGCAAGAATTCAATATAACAATTAAAGATCGACTAGGAAAAGAAAATACAGTAGTATACTTCCTTTCACGAATGCCAAAGATAAATGACTCGGCAGCAGTAGAAGACCAATTTCTAGATGAACATTTATTTGTTGTAACTGTGAAAACACCGTGGTACGCAGATGTCAAAAATTATATGGCAGTGGGAAAATTACCCAAGCACCTGATGCCTAATCAAAGAAAACAAATAGTACAGCAGATCATGTGATTCTCTTGGATTGGGGGCTATTTATTTCATACAGGAGATGATATCCACATTAGAAGATGCATCAGGGAAGATGAAGTTTTCGACATTCTAAAAGCATGCCATGATGGGACGTGTGGCGGACATTTCGCAGATCACAGAACTAGTCACAAAGTTTTACAGATGGGCTATTATTGGCCCACCATTTTTAAAGATGCGAAGAAGTTTGTCCACGCATGTGACAGTTGCCAAAGAATGGGAAGCCTCGGGCAATCTGATGAGATGCCCCTGCACCCAAAGATATTCATTGAACTTTTTGAGCAATGGGTGTTAGAATTCATCGGTCCAATAAACCCATCCTCTAATTAAAAGAAATATATATTAGTTGCAACAGAGTATGTGACTAAATGGGTGGATGTAGAGGCACTACCAAGGGCAACAGAGGATTCAGTAATCCACTTTCTTTTCCAACTATTCGTGCGATATGGCTTGCCTAGAGAGGTAATTATGGATGAAGGGCCATAATTCACAGGCCATAAGATCACTGCAACATTAAATAATTACCATATCATGCACAGAATCACGACTCCATACCACCCACAGGCAAATGGCTAGGTAGAAAGAACCAATAAAGTGATCGAGGAAATACTCACAAAGACAGTAGCATCACATAAATGTGACTGGGCTACCCGATTTCCAGAAGCCCTGTGGGCATACTGTACAACATGGATAAATACCATGGGATGTTCCCCATACCAATTAGTTTTTGGCAAAGAACCTATCTTCCCAATTGAATTTGAAACCTAGACATTGAGGATAGCACAGGAGGTAGGCTTGGACTTAAATGCGGCACAAATTAATAGGATACATCAAATCAATGAATTGGATGAAATCTGGCTATCAACTCTTCAGCACACTGCACTGATCCAATAGCAAAGAGAAAAATGGCATGATGCCCTTATTAAAAAGAAGATCTTCCACGAAGGACATTGGGCACTCCTGTATGATTCTAGGTTCCAAGATTTCCCCGGAAAACTCCAGATCAGATGGTTAGGACCTTATGAGATACAAAAGGTGCATGATAATGGCACCATCACATTAGCCACTATTGATGGTTTTGGCTATTCTTTTAAAGTGAATGAACATCGAGTGCAACTTTATCACAAACGTCTTACCAGGGAGTCTTTTTGCTAGCAGTTACAGGAAGATTCCACAATACAAATTCTCACTGAGGAGGGCAACCCATCCTCAGCATTGAACTAGTGAATGATTCATTTGTTTTTGAATTTTGTACATAAATTTTTCTTTCTATTTTGATTGAATTTGCTTGTATATACTGTAAATAAACTCTTTTCTTTCTTTTGTTGTTCCCTCTGAGGAGCAGCTGCTATTCCCTCCAAAGAATAGTAGATATTCCCTCTAACAAACAATAATTTTGTGTACAGATTTTCATGTTGTTCCCTTTAAGGAACAGTTGTTGTTCCCTCTAAGGAACAGCTGTCATTCCCTCTAAGGAAAAACAGTCTCCTACATATTCGATTTTCATGCTGTTCCCTTTAAGGAAAAATTGTTGTTCCCTCTAATGAGCAGTTGTCGTTCTCTTTAAGGAACAACAATTTTGTGTGTACTTATTTTTCTATTCCATTTAAGGAACAACTGTTTTTACCTCTAAGGAACAATTTCCATTCCATTTAAGGAGTAGTAGTCTCCTGTATATTTGACTTTCGTGTTATTCCCTTTAAGAAACAGTTGTTGTTCCCTCTAAGGAACATCCCTCGTTCCCTTTAAGGAACAACAATTTCATGTGTACTTGTTTTGCTGTTCCATTTCGTTACAGGGAAAAGTGTCTACTCAGAACTGATTATCCCACTAAGGTGTGATAGCTGCCTTAGAAACAAACAAAGTAAAGCTACTTTCATTTTTCCTTTATGAAGTATAGATAGAGAAGAACAAAGAAGACCAACCTCTGTCTTGCGCTAATCTCCTGATTCAATTCCTCTCTTTCTTGATAGTCTTTCGCTACTTGTTCCCTTGCACACCCAGCTTCACAAAGTACCTGTAAGATCACAGTAGCATAGCACTATACTAGAACATGGATCTATAATCATAAAAAATCTAGGATCAGATGTAAATTGACCATACAAATGCAGCAAACATAAATGACACAAGAGTATGGAGGAAAACTTGAATAGCTTTTATTGATAAACAAGAAAGAGCCAAGGGGAGTTACAACCCGTTGTTCTGACCCAACATCATCCTCTCAGCAAGGAAGCCCCTCTTCACCTCATACAAAGCTTAGATCACCCAACAATCTGATGTTTGTCTCAAGAAACCAACAACAATTCCTTACAATATGCAAAATTCCAGCCTCTGGATCTCTAGGATGAGGGATCCATATATAGATATCTGTAAGGGAGATGAGTCAGCTTGTGATTTGATTAGTGTCTTCCCTCTGATAGTTCTTGCGTCCACTTGGAGATTGATGATCTCTTACTCATCCTTGGTCGAATTCAGAGAGGCAAGTGTCACAGGAGAAGTTTCCGGAAGCTTCCATTGCCTCTCCACCTCGCGGAATGACACTGCCATTTGTCATTTATCACCCATCACACCCCATAGAAGAGATTTTTGAAATGCAATGCACCCACACAGTGTGTCTAGGTGAGATGCAACGCACTTTGCCTATGGAGCAGCTGAAATGATCCTGTTTTGACTAATTCTGAGCAGTTTTTAATGGAGAACTTCTGGGAGAAGCTGTAATCAGTTGACCTTGCTCCTTTAGGGGTTCGAACAACACTTTTAGGGACTTAGGAGCCCTTGGTTTATGGAAATTTTATGCTCGGGGTTGCAGTGCCCAAAAATGTCTATAACAGTTGCCCCCTAAAGCATGAGGTCGTTAATCTTTTTGATTAAGGAATTTAGACTTCTCTGATCCATAACATTGTTTAGATAATCTTCGGCAAAATCAAATAACCAATCTTTTGTCGACGCATTTCGAACCAACCAGTGTGGTTGATCGTCAGGACAAGTTGAAGAACCAATCCAGCTTAGCTGATTAAATAGAGTGTGCAGAGATTTTTGATGTCGGGTGAAATGCTTTATTATGAGGATCTGAAGTTCTTTCAAGCTATGAGGAGACCTGTAATAAGAGACAATACAATCCATTATCTTCATAATATTTTCATGATCTAGCTGAGGTGGGCATTCCCATGCTCAGCTTTATAAATTCATTTTCATGTACATAGGACAGACAATCGTCTCAGTGTAGACTGATGATTCTGGTAGAGCCATCATCCCTTTGATTGGATGATTATCTCTGCAGCAATGATGTACATTTAATGTCTTTATTTCCGTGAATATATATCGTAGCCCAGATGGATGAAACTAGATCCGGGGTGTTCAATCTCGTTCGATCTTCACTCGAAGTACAAGTCAATCCACGTGAGAGATGTTCTGGCGTCGAACATGGAAAGACATCGCCTGATTACCACTGATAATGATAATGTCCCTCAAGGCACTGCAGTACAATTCACGTGGTGCGAATAAAGGACTTGGCGTCGAACACCACGCAAAATCTTTCGGTCGAAGGCCATTGATGTAAACCTATTGCCGGAAGTGAGAAACTTGCCATTGAGGCATGCAAGCTTCAAAGTACTGAATGGGGTGTTCCTAGATCGACTTCTTGGATAATGAGCTGATGTCGACAAGAAGCGATCCGTCACAGGATGGCCTTAATGAATCCCACATCAATGACATGGAACGGAGCAAATGATTTTAATGGAGGTGAAACCGATCTGGTGATATAAGGTTCAGGGTGGCGGTCATGAAAGAATGGAGTATGAAAGTATTGTAGTGGGTGAGACACAGGTGAATTCTCTGAATGACTTCTCTTGAACATATCGGCGACACTGACGTGATGGATTGGTAGCATTAACCCCAAATGTGGATGGTGTGATGGGACCATGGTGATGTGACCGGTGAATGAAACAACCCAACCCGACTTGGATGCGGGGTGAAAGTGTCATGTTCAAGAGCGACTTGCTACCAACAAAGTTTCTTCAACTTTTCTTCCCAATTTTTCCCCGGTCATTGCTGACCAGTACCTCTTTATTTTTGTCAAGCTTGAGGAGGATAACATATGATTTTTCAATAATTTTCCCTTCGGGCAGACCCATCGATATGTTTTAACGAGCCTAGCAATAGTGAAACTCGTTCTCGTTTATAGACAAGTTTGTCGCTATTAAATTTTAATGAGTTTAACGACAAAGATAACTCGGTCCTTTTCAATTTTAGAGAGTCTGAAAAGGAACGTAAAGGAAACTTCAAAATTCCTTTTTTGTCATCTAATCCCTTAAGTCCGAAAAAGTATAAAACAATACAAAAGGGATGAATTTTCGATACTTTTAACGAGCCGAACAAAACAAGCGCTCGATCTTTTTGTGTAATAATCCCTCAGTTGCAAAAATATTAAAATTTAGAGGAGGGATAGCACTTCCAGTCCCTTTAACGAGCTGGAGAGGCCAATGGCTCGACAATCTTTTCATATTTTACGAGTCAGTTGAAAAGAGCTTAAAGGAGACTCGTCTTTTGAGGAACGAGTGATAAAATGGGTAGCAACTGATTCTAGGTAAGGTTTCGAATTTTCCAATCACGGCAGTGTTTCAAGGATGGCTAACATGATCACTCTTCGCAGCTGTTCCTCAAAATGGGTAAACAATCAAATGGAGGTGAATGATCGGCCAATGTAAAAGTGCAAGTGAAGGTGCAAACAAGACCAAGGCTTTAAAGGCTGAAGTATTACATTCAGGATGGTTATCTACCGGAAAATCCGTTCATTTTTTAATGAGCTTAAACTCTGGAGGAACATGTGCTCATGACTTATGTTTATTTTTTAACGAGCTTGAACTATGTCCTAAAACTGCTCAATTAATCCAGTCGTATAATAAGAATGTCTCATATATAAAAACGACAACTTTTAGAGTTTTGCCCCACATCCTTTCTTTATGCAAGTTAGGAAATGACCAATCCTACGAGTTTAAAGGGTTAGAGGACCTACAAATTTAAAAAATAAATAGTCGCTCTTCGCTTGCACGCCAAAAGGTTTGCATGCCCCCAGGTATAAAACAGAGTTTCAAGGTCACCCTTCAAATCACCAACAAAACATTTGTTTTATCAGGAAAGGTATACCTCTTACAGGTTACCAAATATTGTTCTATTCAGTGAGTAAACAAAACACTTCTGCGGTGATGTTTATCGAAATAAACAAAGGTGAGTGGCAATGCCTGCCAACCCACATAACTTTGACAAGAGAATCTTATTCCAGTCCAACTCCCTCTTCCAATCACAGACGGGAGTACGGAGGTCATATACTCTCGAGGAAACCTACCATATACCCGAAGTTTTCCTACCGAAGCAGACCAGGGTGCATGCCCCCTGGGTTTCAGTCATGTCCCCCGAATCACTCGCGCTCATCAGGTGGACGGACTGGAGATTGATGAGACATTCCTTATGTGAAAAGACCATTCAGGGATGGCATATGACTATTTTCTCTGTGTGATCTGGGAAATGAAAGCTGGTCTACGAGCTTGACCACTCTTCCTTCGTGCGGAAAACACATTACTCTAAAGAGTGAGGAGACAATCGCTCCCATGCAATAAATATAGTCTCGTCCAAGGAGTAGATTATAATCCAGGGGTCCTTGGACTACCATTACTGTCATTCGAACAGTTTTCCCTCTCAATGTTATGGGCACATTGGGAAGGATCCCTAACGGTCGACTGGTTCCGTTGTCAAAGCCTGTTAGATTTCTCATCTCAAGCAAAAGCGTTGGTGAACCAAGTGCTTTCCAAGTAGTCGAGGAAAGGATACTCACAGAAGCCCCTTCATCTATGATGGTACCAGCCATAACCATTCTATATATTTGAACAATAATTCGGAATGGTACACTAGCTGGTAAACGGGGTCTACCTAGTTGATTCCAGTCGAAGGAGACAACTAGGTATCTTGGAGGTGGGACCGAATAGATGGCCGAGTATGACTCTGACGAACTTCCTTCCTGCAGTAAAGGAACGGGTAAATTTCCCCCATGTTCATCGGAGTCTGTGCTTACAAAAAGAATTTGGATGGTGTCATCCTTGTTCTCTTCGATGACTGTATCATCTGAAGATGGAACCTCTGAAGGCAAGACCGGGTCAACTGCCACCTCGAACTTTTGACTTTCGTCTGGTATGGGTTCAGATGGTTTGTCTTCAATGATAGATGCTTAAGTCGACCACCTGAGTGGATCAGCAGGGTTTTCAACTAGTGACGGACTCGGTAAGAGTTTTTTATATCCAGGAGGAAGTCGTAACGGTGAAACTGGATGATCATCCAAAACTCTTTTAGCCTCGTCTAAGAAGGGACAATGGTGGACGGCATGATTTCCTTCGCACAATTTACAAGGAAATCTACATTTTCCTTTTTGTCCTGGGGTTTCACTTTCACTAGTTGACGGTGTGCTTCCAACATGATCATCAGAGGTTGACAACATCGGGTTGTGCAAACGAGGAGACCAGTACCTTAAGATTCGAGGGATGCAAGGACAATCTCTATGATAGTGGTCTCCTTTACAAATGACACATGGCGATTTAGGCCTGGTCGGTGCAGTGTGTGGATTTTCGCTAGACGATGCTCGGTTGCCCCCTTTCGCTTTTGGCTCCTTCTTCTTCTTCTCTTTCTTCTTCTTTTCCTTCTTCTTCTCAGATACTTGATTTTTGGCTTTAGAAGCCCCATCAAGTGAAGAGGAAGGAGGAGAGGAAGAATTGGAGGAAGTAGAAGGTTTGTGGGTAACTTTGGATTCGTCTAGTTGCTAACTCGATTGTTCAGGAATTGCGGTGTTTTGAATGACAGAGGTTGAGAAGAGCCATGCGGGCAAGCCGATTGCCCATCCTGGAAGTGACAATGTGGCCATATGGGGTGCACCAACATCTCCCCAAGAGGAGAAGGGACTAGGATTTCGTCCAAGGGGAATTCCTTGGTTGGTGGATTCCATTTTCTCAACCCAAGATCAACGTAGGAAAGGGTGATGATTATTTCGTTTAAAATAAATTTTAGACGCTTTGACACAACTTGTTTTTTCAATTTTTAAGAGTCGAGAAAAAACAAAAGATGACTCTAGTCGCCTTCGATTTTTAATGAGCCAGAAGTGACAAGTGCTCAGATGGACCTTTTCCGTTAAGGAGTCCGAAAAGGAACGAAAGGGACTACTCTAGAAATCTAGGTAGAGGGATTACCAAACCAATCACAAAACTGCAGAATACTTTTTACGGTACGACAGTCAATCTTCCCAAATGTTGTGTTCAGTGCATTGCGATTGATAAGGCGGTAGACACGACTTCCTATGGATAAAGGATTAAGCCTATTGTGGTCTCCCAAAATATACTCAATGGTACGTGGGAGCACAGGTCCGTAGTGGCACTTATCGTATCAAAGTGGAGGAATCACCCAACCATCAGTGAGAACAACAGTTACCAGGCTTTACGACGTCGGAATATGTCTCTAGCCTAGACTTCTAAATGTTGTGCGTTAGGTTCCAAAGCGTTGTTAGATTCATTGAATTTATTTTATAGTTGATCTTGTTTGTAAAGTTTGCCTTTCAGGTTCACCGCGAGATGTAGTATAATTCCTAAAATGAAATCTAAGATGATAAACAATCTTTTTATCTTCTTTGTGCAATGAAAATCCTAGCTACTAAGGAAAGAAAGACAGAATTCCTTCACAAAGAGTAAAGAGCACACTCTAAATGCACTTTCCTAAATCAAACCAATCAGACTGTCTAAATGCAAATGCACATGCATGTATTTGTTTTCGACTTTCTTAGTATGTAAATGATAAAAAGAAAGTTGATGCACAAATCTGAATTTCTTTTCAAGCGAAATTTATCAACAAGTTTCTTTTCGAAATAAAAAATAGAGGCAATCGCAACACCTTACGATTTTGAAATGAATACTGGTTTTTGACACTAGAAGAACTACAAATTCAGACCAAATACAATAGTAATAGGATAATCGACTACCAACAGCAATCAAACTCTTTCCTATGATTGAAAACGACACTTGCGACACTTTCAAATCAAAGGACGACAGTGCGATTATGTTACTTTTTGCAAAGGAGAACTGAAAATGACTCAAAAAACACACAAACACATTTACAGTTCTTTTGTGCAAAGGAGGCGGAATAACAGCAAGGAAAAGGGGTTTCAAACAGATATATACTGATCATAGGCAGCAAAATTTATGAATAGAACTAGAAAGAATGAATCACAGAACCCAAAACTTAACAATGCCTAGTCTGATCAGCACACCTGTAACACAGGGAATTTGAAATGTAGCGCACCTACTACACTCGAGAAGTGCGCTGAATTTCAGATTCTCAGAACAGTACCTGCGCTGGGCCAAAGACGAGACTTTGGTTGGGTTTCGCGTCACGGTTTGCAGTTTAGTTCATGGGTTTTTGTCGAGCAAAAGGTAACCAGTAATGCAACAATCAGGGGTAGATCTAAAGAGGATCTAAGTGCTATCACAAGGGCAAACAGAGAGTTTGTGAATCAGTTGTTTAAATCATAAAAAGATCCCGGAGATTGACTGAAGCAGCAATTATCTACTTTTCATTCGCATAGCAAATGCAGTTCGAAAGCTACCTGGCTCGACTTCAGGCTCCGTCTGTAAGTTTATGAAATAGACAACAAGGAAGATAAATAAACAAACTAATTCGTCCCGAATGGAGTCGCCATTTTGTTTCACGAAAAAGTGTCTACTCAGAACTGCTTATCCCACTAAGGTGTGATAGCTGCCTTACAAACAAACAAAGTAAAGCTACTTTCGTTTTTCCTTTATGAAGTATAGATAGAGAAGAACAAAGAAGACCAACCTCTATCTTGCGCTAATCTCCTGATTCAATTCCTCTCTTTCTTGATAGTCTTTCGCTACTTGTTCCCTTGCACGCCCAGCTTCACAGAGTACCTATAATATCACAGTAGCATAGCACTATACAAGAACATGGATCTATAATCATAAACAATCTAGGATCAGATGTAAATTGACCATATAAATGCAGCAAACATAAATGACACAAGAGTATGGAGGAAAACTTGAATAACTTTTATTGATAAACAAGAAAGAGCCAAGGGGAGTTACAACCAGTTGTTCTGACCCAGCATCATCCTATCAGCAAGGAAGCCCCTCTTCACCTCATACAAAGCTTAGATCACCCAACAATCTGATGTTTGGCTCAAGAAACCAACAACAATTCCTTACAATATGCAAAATTCCAGCCTCTGGATCTCTGGGATGAGGGATCCATATATAGATATCTGTAAGGGAGATGAGTCAGCTTGTGATTTGATTAGTGTCTTCCCTCTGATAGTTCTTGCTTCCACTTGGAGATTGATGATCTCTTACTCATCCTTGGTGGAATTCAGAGAGGAAAGTGTCATAGGAGAAGTTTCTGGAAGCTTCCATTGCCTCTCCACCTCGCGGAATGACACTTCCATTTGTCATTTCTCGCCCATCGCACCCCATATAAGGGATTTTTGAAATGCAATGCACCCACACAGTGTGTTTAGGTGAGATGAAACACACTTTGCCTATGGAGCAGCTGAAATGATCCTGTTTTGACTAATTCTGAGCAGTTTTTCATGGAGAACTTCTAGGAGAAGCTGTAATCAGTTGACCTTGCTCCTTTAGGGTTTAGAACAACACTTTTAGGGACTTAGGAGCCCTTGGTTTATGGACATTTTATGGTTGGGGTTGCAGTGCCCAAAAATGTCTATAACAGTTGCCCCCTAAAGCATGAGGTCGTTAATCTTTTTGATGTCGGGTGAAATGCTTTATTATGTGGATCCGAAGTTATTTCAAGCTGGGAGGAGACTTGTAATAAGATACAATACAATAAATTATCTTCATAATCTTTTCATGATCTAGCTGAGACGGGCATTCCCATGCTCAGCTTTATAAATTCATTTTCACTTACATAGGACAGACAATCGTCTGAGTGTAGACAGATGATTCTGGTAGAGCCATCATCCCTTTGATTGGATGATTATCTGTGTAGCAATGATGTACATTTAATGTCTTTATTTCCATGAATATATATCGCAGCCCGGATGGATGAAACTAGATCCGGGGTCTTCAATCTCGTTCGATCTTCACTCGAAGTACAAGTCGATCCACGTGAGAGATTTTCTGGTGTCGAACATGGAAAGACATCGCCTGATTACCAGCCAATGATGTAAGTTGTTAACAGGCACGAGAGGAATCACTGATAATGATAATGACCCTCAAGGTACTGCAGTAAAATTCACGTGGTGTGAATAAAGGACTTGGCGTCGAACACCACGCAAAATCTTTCGGTCGAAGGCCATTGATGTAAACCTGTCGCCGGAAGTGAGAAACTTGCCATTGAGGCATGCAAGCTTCAAAGTACTGAATGGGGTGTTCCTATATCGACTTCTTGGATAATGAGCTGATGTCGACAAGAAGCGATCTGTCACAGGAGGGCCTTAATGAATCCCACATCAATGACACGGAATGGAGCAAATGATTTTAATGGAGGTGAAAACGATCTGGTGATATAAGGTTCAGGGTGGCGGTCATGAAAGAATGGAGTATGAATGTATTGTAGTGGGTGACACACAGGTGAATTCTCTGAATGACTTCTCTTGAACATATCGGTGACACTGACGTGATGGATTGGTAGCATTAACCCCAAATGTGGATGGTGTGATGGGACCATGGTGATGTGACCGGTGAATGAAACAACCCAACCCGACTTGGATGCGGAGTGAAAGTGTCATGTTCAAGAGCGACTTGCTACCAACAAAGTTTCTTCAAGTTTTCTTCCCAATTTTTCCCCAGTCATTGCTGACCAGTACCTATTTATTTTTGTCAAGCTTCAGGAGGATAACATATGCTTGTTCTATAATTTTCCCTTCGGGCAAACCCATCGCTATGTTTTAACGAGCCTAGCGATAGTGAAACTCGTTCTCATCTATAGACAAGTTTGTCGCTATTAAATTTTAACGACTTTAACGACAAAGATAACTCGGTCATTTTCATTTTTAGAGAGTCTAAAAAGGAACGTAAAGGAAACTCCAAAATTCCTTTTTCGTCATCTAATCCGATAAGTCTGAAAAAGTATAAAACAATACAGAAGGGATGAATTTTCGATACTTTTAACGAGCCGAACAAAACAAGTGCTCGACCTTTTTGTTTAATAATCCCTCAGGTCCAAAAAGATTAAAATTTAGAGGAGGTATATCACTTCCGGTCCCTTTAACGAGCTGGACAGGCCAATGGCTTGGCAATATTTCCATATTTTACGAGTCAGTTGAAAAGAGCTTAAAGGAGACTCGTCTTTTGAGGAACGAGTGATAAAATGGGTAGCAACTGTTTCCAGGTAAGGTTTGGAATTTTCCAGTGATGGCAGTGTTAGAAGGATGGCTAACATGATCACTCTTCGCAGCTGTTCCTCAAAATGGGTAAACAATCAAATGGAGGTGAATGATCAACCAATGTAAAAGTGGAGGTGACGGTGCAAACACGACCAAGGATTTAAAGGCTGAAGTATTACATTCACGATGGTTATCTACCGGAAAATCAGTTCATTTTTTAATGAGCTTAAACTATGGAGGAACATGTGCTCATGACTTATGTTTATTTTTTAACGAGCTTGAACTATGTCCTAAAGCTGCTCAATTAATCTAGTCGTATAATAAGAATGTCTCATATATAAAAACGGCAACTTTTAGAGTTTTGCCCCACATCCTTTCTTTATGCAAGTTAGGAAATGACCAATCCTACGAGTTTAAAGGGTTAGAGGACCTAGAAATTTAAAAAATAAATAGTCGCTCTTCGCTTGCACACCAAAAGGTTTGCATGCCCCCAGGTATAAAACAGAGTTTCAAGGTCACCCTTCAAATCACCAACAAAACATTTGTTTTATCAGGAAAGGTATACCTCTTACAGGTTACCAAAGATTGTTCTATTCACTGAGTAAACAAAACACTTCTTCGGCGATGTTTATCGAAATAAACAAAGGTGAGTGGCAATGCCTGCCAACCCACATAACTTTGACAAGAGAATCTTATTCCAGTCCAACTCCCTCTTCCAATCACGGACGGGAGTACGGAGGTCATATACTCTCGCGGAAACCTACCCTATACCCGAAGTTTTCCTGCCAAAGCAGACCAGGGTGCATGCCCCCTAGGTTTCAGTCATGTCCCCCGAATCACTCGCGCTCATCAGGTGGACGGACTGGAGATTGATGAGACATTCCTTGTGTGAAAAGACCATTCAGGGATGGCGTATGACTATTTGCTCTGTGTGATCCGGGAAATGAAACCTGGTCTACAAGCTTGACCACTCTTCCTTCGTGCGGAAAACACATTACTCTTAAGAGTGGGGAGACAATCGCTCCCATGCAATAAATATAGTCTCGTTCGACGAGTAGATTATAATCCAGGGGTCCTTGGACTACCATTACATTCATTTGAATAGTTTTCCCTCTCAATGTTATGGGCACATTGGGAAGGATCCCTAACGGTCGACTGGTTCCGTTGTCAAAGCCTGTTAGATTTCTCATCTCAAGCAAAGGCGATGGTGAACCAAGCACTTTCCAAACAGTCGAGGAAAGGATACTCACAGAAGCCCCTTCATCTATGATGGTACCAGCCATAACCATTCTATATATTTGAACAATAATTCGGAATGGTACACTAGCTGGTAAACGGGGTCTACCTAGTTGATTCCAGTCGAAGGAGACAACTAGGTATCTTGGAGGTTGGACCGAATAGACGGCCGGGTATGACTCTGACGAACTTCCTTCCTGCGGTAAAGGAACGGGTAAATTGCCCCCATGTTCATCATAGTCTATGCTTACAAAAAGAATTTGGATGGTGTCATCCTTGTTCTCTTCGATGACTGTATCATCTGAAGATGGAACCTCTGAAGGCAAGACCGGGTCAACTGCCGCCTCGACCTTTTTACTTTCGTTTGGTATGGGTTCAGATGGTTTGTCTTCGATGATAGATGCTTCAGCCGACCACCTGAGCGGGTCAGCAGGCTTTTCAACTAGTGACGGACTCGTTAAGAGTTTTTTATATCGAGGAGGAAGTCGTAACGGTGAAACCGGATGATCGTCCAAAACTCTTTTAGCCTCATCTAAGAAGGGACGATGGTGGACAACATGATCGACTTCGCACAGTTTACAAGGAAATCTACATTTTCCTTTTTGTTTTGGGGCTTCACTTTCACTAGTTGATGGTGTGCTTCCAACATGATCATCAGAGGTTGATGACACCGGGTTGTGCAAACGAGGAGACCAGTACCTTAAGATCTGAGGGATGCAAGGACAATCTCTATGATAGTGGTCTCCTTTGCAAATGACACATGGCGATTTAGGCCTGGTCGGTGCAGTGTGTGGATTTTCACTAGACGATGCTCGGTTGTCGCCTTTCGCTTTTGGCTCCTTCTTCTTCTTCTCTTTCTTCTTCTTTTCCTTCTTCTTCATAGATACTTGATTTTTGGCTTTACCAGCCCCATCAAGCGAAGAGGAAGGAGGAGAGGAAGAATTGGAGGAAGTAGAAGGTTGGTGGGTAACTCTGGATTTGTCTAGTTGCTAACTCGATTGTTCAGGAATTGCGGTGTTCTGAACGAGAGAGGTTGAGAAGAGCCATGCGGGCAAGTCGATTGTCAATCCTGGAAGCGACAATGTGGCCATATGGGGTGCACCAACATCTCCCCAAGAGGAGAAAGGACTAGGATTTCCTCCAAGGGGAATTCCTTGGTTGGTGGATTCCATTTTCTCAACCCAAGATCAACGTAGGAAAGGGTGATGATTAATCCATTTAAAATAAATTTTAGACGCTTTGACACAACTTGTTTCTTCAATTTTTAAGAGTCGAGAAAAAACAAAAGATGACTCTAGTCGCCTTCGATTTTTAATGAGCCAGAAGTGACAAGTGCTCAGATGGACATTTTCCGTTAAGGAGTCCGAAAAGGAATGAAAGGGACTACTCTGGAAATCTAGGTAGAGGGATTACCAAACCAATCACAAAACTACAGAATACTTTTTACGGTACGACAGTCAATCTCCCCGAATGTTGTGTTCAGTGCATTGCGATCGATAGGGCGGCAGACACGACTTCCTATGGATAAAGGATTAAGCCTATTGTGGTCTCCCAAAATATACTCAATGGTACGTGGGAGCACAGGTCCGTAGTGGCACTTATCGTCTCAAAGTGGAGGAATCACCCAACCATCAGTGAGAACAACAGTTACCAGGCTTTACGACGTCGGAATACGTCTCTAGCCTAGACTTCTAAATGTTGTGCATTAGGTTCCAAAGCGTTGTTAGATTCATTGAATTTATTTTATAGTTGATCTTGTTTGTAAAGTTTGCCTTTCAGGTTCACCGCGAGATGTAGTATAATTCCTAAAATGCAATCTAAGATGATAAACAATCTTTTTATCTTCTTTGTGCAATGAAAATCCTAGCTACTAAGGAAAGAAAGATAGAATTCATTCACAAAGAGTAAAGAGCACACTCTAAATGCACTTTCCTAAATCAAACCAATCAGACTGTCTAAATGCAAATGCACATGCATGTATTTATTTTCGACTTTCTTAGTATGTAAATGATAAAAAGACACTTGATGCACAAATCTGAATTTCCTTTCAAGCGACAATTATCAACAAGTTTCTTTTCGAAATCAAAAATAGAGGCAATCATAACACCTTACGATTTTGAAATGAATACTTGTTTTTGACACTAGAAAAACTACAAATTCAGACCAAATACAATAGTAACAGGATAACTGACTATCAACAACAATCAAACTCTTTCCTATGATTGAAAACGACACTTGCGACACTTTCAAACCAAAGGACGACAATGTGATTATGTTACTTTTTGCAAAGGAGAACTGAAAAATGACTCAGCAAAAACACAAAAACATTTACAGTTCTTTTGTACAAAGGAGGTGGAATAAAAGCAAGGAAAAGGGGTTTCAAACAGATATATACTGATCACAGGCAGCAAAATTTATGAATAGAACTAGAAAGAACGAATCACAGAAACCAAAACTTAATAATGCCTAGTCTGATCAGCGCACCTGTAACACAGGGAATTTGAAATGAAGCACAACTACTACACTCGGGAAGTGCGCTGAATTTCAGATTCTCAGAACAGTACCTGCACTGGGCCAGAGACGAGACTTTGGTTGGGTTTCGGGTCACGGTTTGCAGTTCAGTTCATGGGTTTTGGCAGAGCAAAACGTAATCAGTAATGCAACAATCAGGGGTAGATCTAAAGAGGATCAAAGAGCTATCACAAGGGCAATCAGAGAGTTTGTGAATCAGTTGTTTAAATCATAAACAGATCCCGGAGATTGACTGAAGCAGTATTTATCTACTTTGCATTTGCATAGCAAATGTAATTCGAAAGCTACCTGGCTCAACTTCAGGCTCCGTCTGTAAGTTTATGAAATAGACAACAAGGAAGATAAACAAACAAACTAATTCGTCCCTAGTGGAGTCGCCATTTTGTTACAGGGAAAAGTGTCTACTCAGAACTGCTTATCCCACTAAGGTGTGATAGCTGCCTTAGAAACAAAAAAAGTAAAGCTACTTTCGTTTTTCCTTTATGAAGTATAGATAGAGAAGAACAAAGAAGACCAACCTCTGTCTTGCGCTAATCTCCTGATTAAATTCCTCTCTTTCTTGATAGTCTTTCGCTACTTGTTCCCTTGCACGCCCAGCTTCACAGAGTACCTGTAAGATCACAGTAGCATAGCACTATACAAGAACATGGATCTATAATCATAAACAATCTAGGATCACATGTAAATTGACCATACAAATGCAGCAAACATAAATGACACAAGAGTATGGAGGAAAACTTGAATAGCTTTTATTGATAAACAAGAAAGAGCCAAGGGGAGTTACAACCAGTTGTTCTGACCCAACATCATCCTCTCAGCAAGGAAGCCCCTCTTCACCTCATACAAAGCTTAGATCACCCAACAATCTGATGTTTGTCTCAAGAAACCAACAACAATTCCTTTCAATATGCAAAATTCCAGCCTCTGGATCTCTGGGATGAGGGATCCATATATAAATAACTGTAAGGGAGATGAGTCAGCTTGTGATTTGATTAGTGTCTTCCCTCTGATAGTTCTTGCTTCCACTTGGAGATTGATGATCTCTTACTCATCCTTGGTCAAATTCAGAGAGGCAAGTGTCACAAGAGAAGTTTCTAGAAGCTTCCATTGCCTCTCCACTGCGCGGAATGACACTGCCATTTGTCATTTCTCACCCATCGCACCCCATAGAAGGGATTTTTGAAATGCAACGCACCCACACAGTGTGTTTAGGTGAGATGCAACGCACTTTGCCTATGGAGCAGCTGAAATGATCCTGTTTTGACTAATTCTGATCAGTTTTTCATGGAGAACTTCTGGGAGAAGCTGTAATCAGTTGACCTTGCTCCTTTAGGGGTTAGAACAACACTTTTAGGGACTTAGGAGCCCTTGGTTTATGGACATTTTATGGTTGGGGTTGCAGTGCCCAAAAATGTCTATAACAGTTGCCCCCTAAAGCATGAGGTCGTTAATCTTTTTGATGTTAGGTGAAATGCTTTATTATGAGGATCCAAAGTTCTTTCAAGCTGGGAGGAGACCTGTAATAAGATACAATACAATACATTATCTTCATAATATTTTCATGATCTAGCTGAGGCGAGCATTCCCATGCTCAGCTTTATAAATTCATTTTCGTGTACATAGGAAAGACAATTGTCTGAGTGTAGACTGATGATTCTGGTAGAGACATCATCCCTTTGATTGGATGATTATCTGTGTAGCAATGATGTACATTTAATGTCTTTATTTCCCTGAATATATATCGCAGCCTGGATGGATGAAACTAGATCCGGGGTCTTCAATCTCGTTCGATCTTCACTCGAAGTACAACTAGATCCACATGAGAGATGTTCTGGCGTCGAACATGGAAAGACATCGCCTGATTACCAGCCAATGATGTAAGCTGTTAACAGGCGCGAGAGGTATCACTGATAATGATAATGACCCTCAAGGTACTGCAGTACAATTCACGTGGTGTGAATAAAGGACTTGGCGTCAAACACCGCGCAAAATCTTTCGGTCGAAGGCCATTGATGTAAACCTGTCGCCGGAAGTGAGAAACTTGCCATTGCATCATGCAAGCTTCAAAGTACTGAATGGGGTGTTCCTAGATCGACTTCTTGGATAATGAGCTGATGTCGACAAGAAGCGATCCGTCACAGGAGGGCCTTAATGAATCCCACATCAATGACACGGAATGGAGCAAATGATTTTAATGGAGGTGAAAACGATCTAGTGATATAAGTTTCAGGGTGGCGGTCATGAAAGAATGGAGTATGAATGTATTGTAGTGGGTGAGACATAGGTGAATTCTCTGAATGACTTCTCTTGAACATATCGGCGACACTGATGTGATGGATTGGTAGCATTAACCCCAAATGTGGATGGTGTGATGGGACCATGGTGATGTGACCGATGAATGAAACAACCCAACCCGACTTGGATGTGGAGTGAAAGTGTCATGTTCAAGAGCGACTTGCTACCAACAAAATTTCTTCAAGTTTTCTTCCCAATTTTTCCCCAGTCATTGCTGACCAGTACCTCTTTATTTTTTTCAAGCTTGAGGAGGATAACATATGCTTGTTATATAATTTTCCCTTCGGGCAAACCCATCGCTATGCTTTAATGAGCCTAGCGATAGTGAGACTCGTTCTCGTTTATAGACAAGTTTGTTGCTATTAAATTTTAACGATTTTAACGACAAAGATAACTCTGTCCTTTTCAATTTTAGAGAGTCTGAAAAGGAACGTAAATGAAACTCCAAAATTCCTTTTTCGTCATCTAATCCCTTAAGTCCGAAAAAGTATAAAACAATACAGAAGGGATGAATTTTCGATACTTTTAACAAGCCGAACAAAACAAGCGCTTGATATTTTTCTGTAATAATCCCTCAGGTCCAAAAAGATTAACATTTAGAGGAGGGATAACACTTCCGGTCCCTTCAACGAGCTGGAGAGGCCAATGGCTCGGCAATCTTTTCATATTTTACGAGTCAGTTGAAAAGAGCTTAAAGGAGACTCGTCTTTTGAGGAACGTGTGATAAAATGGGTAGCAACTGATTCTAGGTAAGGTTTGGAATTTTCCAATCACGGCAGTGTTACAAGGATGGCTAACATGATCACTCTTCGCAACTGTTCCTCAAAATGGGTAAACAATCAAATGGAGGTGAATGATCGGCCAATGTAAAAGTGGAGGTGACGGTGCAAACACGACCAAGGCTTTAAAGGACGAAGTATTACATTCACGATGGTTATCTACCAGAAAATCGGTTCATTTTTTAATGAGCTTAAACTGTGGAGGAACATGTGCTCATGACTTATGTTTATTTTTTAACGAGCTTGAACTATGTCCTAAAACTGCTCAATTAATCCAGTCGTATAATAAGAATGTCTCATATATAAAAACGGAAACTTTTAGAGTTTTGCCCCACATCCTTTCTTTATGCAAGTTAGGAAACGACCAATCCTACGAGTTTAAAGGGTTAGAGGACCTACAAATTTAAAAAATAAATAGTCGCTCTTTGCTTGCACGCCAAAAGGTTTGCATGCCCCCAGGTATAAAACAGAGTTTCAAGGTCACCCTTCAAATCACCAACAAAACATTTGTTTTATCAAGAAAGGTATACCTCTTACAGGTTACCAAAGATTGTTCTATTCACTGAGTAAACTAAACACTTCTTTGGCGATGTTTATCGAAATAAACAAAGGTGAGTGGCAATGCCTGCCAACCCACATAACTTTGACAAGAGAATCTTATTCCAGTCCAACTCCCTCTTCCAATCACGGACGGGAGTATGGAGGTCATATACTCTCATGGAAACCTACCCTATACCCGAAGTTTTCCTGCCGAAGCAGACCAGGGCGCATGCCCCCTGGGTTTCAGTCATGTCCCCCGAATCACTCGCGCTCATCAGGTGGACAGACTGGAGATTGATGAGACATTCCTTGTGTGAAAAGGCCATTCACGGATGGCATATGACTATTTGCTCTGTGTGATCCGGGAAATGAAAGTTGGTCTACGAGCTTGACCACTCTTCCTTCGTGCGGAAAACACATTACTCTAAAGAGTGAGGAGACAATCGTTCCCATGCAATAAATATAGTCTCGTTCGAGGAGTAGATTATAATCCAGGGGTCCTTGGACTACCATTACGTTCATTCGAACAATTTTCCCTCTCAATGTTTGGGCACATTGGGAAGGATCCCTAACGGTCGACTGGTTCCTTTGTCAAAGCCTATTAGATTTCTCATCTCAGGAAAAAGCGATCATGAACCAAGCACTTTCCAAGCAGTCAAGGAAAGGATACTCACAGAAGCCCCTTCATCTATGATGGTACCAGCCATAACCATTCTATATATTTGAACAATAATTCGGAATGGTACACTAGCTGGTAAATAGGGTCTGCCTAGTTGATTCCAGTCGAAGGAGACAACTAGGTTGCTTGGAGGTGGGATCGAATAGACGACCAGGTATGACTCTAACGAACTTCCTTCCTGCGGTAAAGGAACGGGTAAATTGCCCCCATGTTCATCGGAGTCTGTGCTTACGAAAAGAATTTGGACGGTGTCATCCTTGTTCTCTTCGGTGACTGTATCATCTGAAGGTGGAACCTCTGAAGGCAAGACCGGGTCAACTACAGCCTCGACCTTTTGACTTTCATCTGGTATGGGTTTATATGGTTTGTCTTCAATGATAGATGCTTCGGCTGACCACCTGAGCGGGTCAGCTGGCTTTTCAACTAGTGACGGACTAGGCAAGAGTTTTTTATAACCAGGAGGAAGTCGCAACGGTGAAACCGGATGATCGTCCAAAACTCTTTTAGCCTCGTCTAAGAAGCGACAACGGTGGACGGCATGATCACCTTCGCACAGTTTACAAGGAAATCTACATTTTCCTTTTTGTCCTAGGGCTTCACTTTCACTAGTTGACGGTGCGCTTCCAACATGATCATCAGAGGTTGACGACATCGGGTTGTGCAAATGAGGAGACCAGTCCCTTAAGATCCGAGGGATGCAAGGACAATCCCTATGATAGTGGTCTCCTTTGCAAATGACACATGGCGATTTAGGCCTGGTCGGTGCAGTGTGTGGATTTTCGCTAGACGATGCTCAGTTGCCCCCTTTTGCTTTTGGCTCCTTCTTCATCTTCTCTTCCTTATTCTTCTCAGATACTTGATTTTTGGCTTTACCAGCCCCATCAAGCGAAGAGGAAGGAGGAGAGGAAGAATTGGAGGAAGTAGAAGGTTGGCGGGTAACTCTGGATTCGTCTAGTTGCTAACTCGATTGTTCAGGAATTTCGGTGTTCTGAACGAGAGAGGTTGAGAAGAGCCATGCAGGCAAGCCGATTGTCAATCCTGGAAGCGACAATATGGCCATATGGTGTGCACCAACATCTCCCCAAGAGGAGAAGGGACTAGGATTTCCTCCAAGGGGAATTCCTTGGTTGGTGGTGTTAACACCCAGGTTGTTCCCTATGACTCCCAAGGGAATACGGCCAGGGTAACCACTAACCAATCTTTGGATCACAGTTTCTAGCCAAACTGTAATCAGAGAGGGCTCTCTCTTTATGATTTGTCTATGTTATGATGGTGTTTTAGGCTAGGTATTATGCTCAGGTTTTGGTTTATGTTTTGGTTGAAGGATTTCTTTCAGGGCTTAAGATGTAGTGTTTAGAGAGTAATATATCATTGGGCAATGGAGTCAGGAGTTGTGAAATGCTTTGAAATGCAGGATTGGTGGTGTTCAAACTGCAGGGCCGATTGTGTATCTCAGACAAACAAATTTAACTTGAATGGTGAGACATGTCAGCCAACAGAAAGCAATTAAGAATTCTCTATTGAGCTGGTGAGGTGAAAGTGAAACACGTTGCACAGGAGCAAACTTGAATTCCTGAGACAAAGGTCACTGTGAAAGATGTATTCTGAAAGTGCAGCAATTAAGAATTACACTTATCAAGATTACAGCTGAAGAAAACATTCATTAACAACACAGATTGAACTCAGGGTATTTCTTGAATAAATCCTGAAAGTTATTCTTTTTCCTTGTTGCTAAATATTCAAAAATTAGAAACATATATGGATTTTAACAAATCAAAAATACATAACAGAGAGAGTTACAGAGACTTATTGTACTGTGTAATACACAGGAATCCAGCAGTTTTCAACAGACACCAGAACGCATTCAACACTTCAGAAATCCGAGAAATTCCATCACTTTCTTTATTAAACTTCTGAAAGTTCAGGAGAAATCAACAACAACCCTTGCAAACTCACGCAAAGGGGACTTTATAGGAATGCTTATACAAAATATCTCAGGCATTGAGTCATCTGAGAGAGAAATATCTTCATTACTTCGTACAGAAAGTAGAAAAGAAGTTATTACAGCTTTGAATGCAGCATAACTGCTCTTTAAGTCTGCCAGAGGATATTTTGACCCTTGGAGGTCAGTGAGTCGGTCAAACCACTTTGCTTTAATGCTGGAAAATGTGCCTTTAAGTTTGCTGCGCTGTATTTTCTCGGCTCTGCCACCTGTGGTTTCTTACTTTTGCTTCGTTGGCTGAAATTTCTGCTGAGTTGGCTCAGCTCTAATCTTTAATGCATGCTGATTTTGTTAAACTGTGCTTTTACATAACAATTCATATTTTAAAAACAAAATTTGGTGAATGACTCACTGTCTATAAAATTTTCTGTATTGTATTTGTCCACCAGTCTTGTGTAGGGAGTTGATGCCTAAGAATTGCATCCATAGTCTCCTCTGCCTCTGTATACTTGTAAAAATTGGGAGCCACCTCAAACAGGTGATTGATCTCATTCATTATAAAAAATAGACTTTCAACCTTGTTGTAGATAGTCTATCCTGTAGCTGGCCCTGTTTCTTCTGAGTTGCTGGGCTTCTCATTGATTTCGTTTGTGGCAAATGCATTCACTCTTTTGGCATACTGCTCATGAATGAGCAGTCTCCCTGCGCTGTTCAGTAAGCTAGGGAGTCCTCTGTTTTGCAGCACGAGGAATTTATCCATGAACCTTTTCACCTCGGTCTGCATGTCCTGGGTTCTTCTCTCCAATGTCTGCACCAAATTTCTCAATGTGAGAACCCTTTTGATCAACTGAATGGTCTCAGTTCTATTGGGAATTCCCATGTTTTCCAGCTGAGTACTTGTTCTATTATTCAGTACATTGATCATCCTGGTGGCAACTTCAGGCATGTTGCCTAGAGCAGCCCTTGACTTGTGAATTTCAGCTTGTGCTTTTGGGATGAGCTCTAGCTGCTCATGGATTGTCTCTATATACTGCCATTGGTCAGTAATAGACTGGCCAATGTTGGCCCATAGCATTGCCTTAAGCACAGCTATAACTTTATCTAATTTGAGCTCATTTTCTAGCTCTTTTATCCTGTCTTTGAGGGCTTTCACCTCCCTGCCCTTCTCTGCCACCGCTTGCTTGGATTTATCATATCTGTCATTCACCTTGGCCAATTTATCCCTGGTCTCATTCAGCTCTGCCATTTGAGCTTCCAGGGCTTGAATCTCATTTTTTAGCTTTTGCATGTCCAAGCTAGGGGCTTGCTCTGTTGGTGGAGGTGTCGAAGTAGGTGGTGCAGCTTGATCAGTTTGTTGGGGGGGAGGAACAGTAGTTGGGGCAGCTTCCTCAAGGTTTATGATTTGAGGAGGCTGAGAGGTCTGCCCTTCTTCTCTTTGTTTTAAGGCTGCCTGTAGTGCTGTTTTTGCAGCCTCCGATTCCCCAGCTTTTTCTGAGTTTGGATTAGCTGCTTATACAGAGATATCAACAAGGTTGTGGTCTGTTGATCATGTCTTTGCTGGGCAACATCATCTGTTTGAGGGTGAATTGTGGCTGGGAGTTTGATCTTTCTCCTCAAGGCTGCCATGTCTGCATCCCTCAATTTTAATATCTCTTGTATGCCCTTGATATCTTTGGGATCATGCCCCATCTCTATGATGATGTCCTCTAAGGACCTTATTCTGTTGTCCTTTGCCTGGGATGATGCTCTCTCCAACTCTAGGTGAGAGGCTGTATTGTTAAGGCTATTTTGTAGCCTGTAGTTATCCAATGTTTGGTCTGCCAAGGAAGCATAGACCATCTCACCCGTTTGCTTATGCAGTTCTATCTTATCCATAGGGTGGATATCCTTGGCAAGGACTTCCAGGTTAGTCCTCAAGTAGTCAGAGGCAGATTGGGGCTGCACTGCTGTTGGCATAAAATGACTCATGATCATTTTGCCTTCCTGCACATCATATGCAGACATGAGTCTTTGTTGATTGGTGGGAGCCATGTTTAACAGATGGTTATACAGCTGTATCTTGATGGGCTCATTTCTCCTCTTAATGTCGATGAACTGCTATTTAATGCTGGGTCCACCTTCTCTTTGCTGATTTGAGGAACTTACTTCTCCTCCCATTGCTCTATCCTGTTCCTGTTGAAAGGAACTTGCTGATGCTTCCCTGCTGGGTGGGACCATACCAAAAGACTGTCCTATTGGCATTTCTTCCTCTGAGAAGGGATTGATTCTCTGTCTTTTCTCCCCATGACTTGCTGACGTTGTAAGGGGAGTCTCTCTGTCCCTTTTCCTGCTTGTATCCTCCTTTTGTGGAGTTTGGAGGATTGATGCCTCAGCTGAAGTTTCTTGCCTTGGAGGCACAGTTTGTTCAGTGGATTTAGGGGCTTCCACTGTTTGCTCTTGCTGGACAGGCTATTCCTGCCTTTGTTCTTCCTATTTTTGCTGTTCTTCTTGCTGCTGCCCTTCTCCCTGCTGCTCCACTTCTTCTTGTTGCTGCACTAGGGTTTCCATTTGCTCTTCAATCATAGGAGGTGGCTGTTCCACCTGCTTTTCTTTGCCTTTGCTGGTTGTCTGTGGAGTATTCATGGCAGCTTGCTGATGTGTTTTTGAGGATGAGGCAGCTGCTCCAAGTTGTCTTTTATATGAGAGGGGGACCTGTCCACAAGTTTCTAAGTCAGCTTCTTTTTGAATATTTCTAGCCTCTCTTTCTAGCAGCTCTTCACTAGTGATTTCCTCTTCTAGGGTGCCCTCTTCCCAGCTCAATGCATTGGTATACTGCTCAATCTCAGGCTGCCTCACATGTGAATAGGTACCCAATTTGTATCTTATCCTCCTGAGGGAAACACAATGATTGGGGTCATAGGGTATCCACTCAAAGCTAGTTTGCAGTTTGAGGGCCTCTAGGATACTGTTTGCCTCTTTCCATCCCTCCTCTTTTTTGTTATATAGGAAAGGGCCCAGCTGGCTCCTTACCTTCAACTGTGCCTTCTTGTTCTTACTTTGGAAGTGGTGGTAGTCGACATTCCCAAATTGCCTGAAGTATTCGAGGGCAAAAAGCCTCATGGGGACATACCTTGGCAGCCTAAAAGGCTTCGACACACAACCATATACTCTGATGACTGTGTGGTCTTGGTAAAGGTACCAATTACCAATGCTGTAGGTTTTGTTTAGATGGAGAATTCTCCTCATGTCATCAGTTAACCTTGGAGGAGGAACACCATACAATAATGTCATAGCTGGATGTATGAATAAGTCTATGAACTCACAGTATGTGTATGGTGATACAGAGGTGCAATGAAAAACAGAGGTCCAAAACACAACTGACCTTGGATTCCCCTGGGCATTAACTTGTTTCAGGGGAATGAGGAAGCTGCCTGGTTGATTAAACAAGAATAGATGATAAATGTAGGAAGTATATCTGAACAGTCTTTCCCTTTGCAGATTCATCAGCTGGTCATGGATCCTATCTGCAATATATGGGGCATAGTCATAATGTACAGCTGGAGGCTTTCCAGGAGAGAATATAGACAGCATTGCCATTATAATTTCATCCACATCCTCCATTCCCTTGAACCCTAGGACATAGCTGATCAAATCCACTAGCATTCTGCCCAATTCATTTAAGTAAGCATATCCAATAGGAGGAGTTCTGATGGTTTCAGAGCCTGATTGTACAAACAGCTGGTTGATTTTGATGATCTGGTCATTTGACAACTTATTCCCCTTCTTTATCAAGTTCTGCATGTAGAGGGGGGTCAATGGTTTTGCAGTGTGGAAATGCAGCATCTCATTTATGCTCTCTGGGGTGATATGGAACAGAATTGAGCCTGTGGGGCTGAGGACAGCTCTTTGGAATGGATCATAGCACTCCTGGCATTTGTGGATCAACTCTGGCATAGGATTTACCTGGGGGAGGTTGTAGATGGGCAAGTTTGAGTCCCAAATCCCTAGGATATCAGCTCCACTAAGGTGCTGGGCTTTCAACTCATTTAGCATCTGAATATTATATTTAGAGCCTAATGGAAACCAATCCAACATTTGATAATCCATATCTCCCAGAGCTTTCCATTCTAACTCCCTGTGAGGGGCATTGAGAGGCTTGATGTTCAGTGCAATTGGAGTTTCCATGGTCTATTAAGCTTCTGAATTGTAGGTGAACTGGTTGAAGTAGGCAGAACAACACAGCGGTGATTACTTGCAATGAAAGTGTGATTTTCAGGGACCAGAGGGTGAAGTGGGTACACAGCACTTGAAATACTGTTTGAATTACAAATAAGACCAATGTCTGGTCTCACTTTGTCTTCTGTGGCAGGTTTTTAATGGATTGACCAACTGTCTCACGATTGAGCGAGCAGTTTACAGTTTTTGATAAGAACTCGGGAAATCAAGGCTCAGCTGGTGGTTTTCGAGCTTGCAGTTGGGAATAGAGGCTTTGAAGAGGGATTTTGCCGGTAAAATGATGAGTTTTAGTGTTCTTTGAGCCTTCTGAGTAATTTACAGACAATTTAGGCATATGGAGGATAAATGATGAGAAATACCTGGCAAACAGCGAGCAGTGGTCGTAAATGTGGGCGGAATTGGTGCTCTGGAGGTCTTCAGGTCGATTCCAGTGGGGTGGCGCAGTTTTGGACGTAAAAGATCATACAGGGGAAACAATAGCGAATGAGCAAAAAGTATGCAAAATGTGATTTTTGGCCAAAATATGGACCTTTTGGCAATTTGGCGCTTTTTCTCGGATGACGTCAGCATGACGTCATAGGGTGGGGTCAAGCTCAGATGACGTCATCATGACGTCATCGGGTGAGGTGGCGAGCTACTATTGGTCCATGGGGATGATGCGGTGGCAGACACGTTGGCACAGGGGTGGACAAGAGTACTGATGCGATGGCAGGGTGGCGATGACGTGGATCTGACGTGGGACCAACAAACCGGGCGGTAAGTGCCATAGCGGTTACGGTTTCTCGGAGCGCTTACGATACGGCCCTGGTTTTGTCAGAGGCCGCTCCGAGAGACCCGAGAGGGTGACACGTGGCCGCGCAATGACGTATCCCTTCGTCATTTTCTCGGGCGCTAATCGTCAGTCGTGGGGGCCGCTCCGATATCAATGAGGGCCGTCGGATCCCACGGGTCCGATCCGACGGTGGACGGGAGGGCGATGTGATCGGTGGATACGGACGCGGGCGGAGGAATAAAAAAATATTTCTTTTGGGACACGTGCTCAACGGGAAAGGTTTAGATATGGTATTTTTCAATGTTTTTCAATATATTTCGAAAAATCAAATGTATGCGCCAACTTTGGTTAAGCGGCAAAAGTGGGTTTTTTGGGCTTTTCATAATTTCAAAGGGGTTATGGGTAGGAGGGGTTTTTATAGGGTTTTTTCTTTGCAAATGAAGGTTTAATGAGTGGAATGACTTGAAACAAGGGAGAGAGATGAGGTATAGGTTCATCAAAGTGACCAGATGTCATTTTGATTCCTTTTTAGAAAACATATGGCTATAATGCCAAGGGGAGGGATATTTATACAAAATTTGGGGTTTATACACCATGGTGTTAATACTAGTAGGGGAAAGGTAATATAGGGGATTTACATAGTAAAGTTAGAGTTAATATGGGGGGAAGATGTGAATGAGGGGGGAAAATCACTAAGTTTATTTGAAACTTACTTAGTTTAGGGAGTAGATCAAAATGAAAAGAGTTTAGACAAGAAATGTGGCTTCTAAAAAGATTAAGAACCACCATGAAACCATAATCTCTTCCATGAATCTCAGCTGATGAGGGAGTGTTAGTAATGAAATGGAGAGGGGAGGAAGGGAGGTTAGACATGCTTCCTGCTTGCTGCAACTTGATGAAGAATGACACCTTCTCAATTCATTGATTTTGCTTTGGTAAACAAAGTTAGCATACATGCAACTGATAAGAAATGGCCCTTCTGCAACCCCAACTGCCTACCCATCTATTTGCTTAACATTTTTTATTTCTTCTTGGAGGGTGCACTTGGACTTGCAGAACCTTACTTGCCTTTTCTTTTCTTTGGCTTTTTCTTTTGTTTTTCTATCTACTTCTACCCTTATTTCTTCCAAGGTCCCAGATTAAGCTGTTGGGAGCCTTTTTTCTCTACCTTAACTACTTGTCTGCCAAGATTAAACAGTTTGGACAGACTCCTTTCTCTATTCTACAACTGAAAATTTAAAACATGACATGATCCAGATTAGACTGTTGGACCATTCATCAAAATTCGAGTCCATACCAAGCTATAAGCACAGATTGGATGCTCTTGGAAATATTTGATCTTTGAATCATCAAAGCAGAGCATATTTGGACCTTTTCATAGCCAATCATGAAATATGAAACCTATTGGTATAGGTAGCTAACAGTGGCTCCACCTGGGGATGGTGTTTCATTTGAAAGACCAAGAACAGCAGGTCAGATTGCCTTGCTCCTTGACTGCTCTTGCCAATCTTGAAGTTTGCTGCTTTGAAATGCCAAAATTGCGTGCTTCTCTTCTTGGTAGACCTCTGATTCTTTTTACCTTTTGCTAGCAGTTTTAAGAAAACTTTGAGAAATTTCATATTTACATGTTGACAGAGAATAATATATACATCTGGATATGTACAAGGGAAAACTCAGGGTGCACTTATGGGTGATATTCAAAATAGTGCTTCAGCATCCTGCCATTCACAGGACCTTCATCCAAATCAGTTTCATTGAGACTCTTAAGGAAATAAGTGTTGTTTCCTTGTACAGCTTGGACAGCATATGGTCCTCTCCAAAGTGAATCAAATTTTCCATGTTTTCCTTTATCCTCTCTTCTTGCATCCCACTTGAGGACTTTGTCACCAATGTTGAAGTCTTCTGACTTGGTCCTTCTGTCAAAGGCCTTCTTTAGTTTTTCTTGTAGGACTTGAACTCTGCTGAAAACTTGGTCCCTGGTTTGCTGTAAACAAATTATTTGATTGATCCTTCTTTGCATATCATTTGGTTCTGCTTGGCTTTCTTGAAGAAGTTTCATTACAGGCACCCCTAGTGATGAAGGAAAATTGGCTTCTAATCCATAAACCAACTCATATGGGCTGGTCCCAATTGATCTTTTGGTTGTTAGTCTATCTGCCCATAGGGCATTCACAAGCTTCTTATGCCAATTCTTTTTGTTCTCTTCTAGCACTTTCTTTATGATATTTACCAGACTTTTATTTGATGACTTAGCAAGGCCATTACCTTGGGGATAGTATGCAGTAGAATGGCCCAAGGTGATGTGAAATTTATGGCAGAAGTTCACCATTTTCTTGGATCTGAAAGCAGCAGCATTGTCTGTTATTATTTTGTCAGGACAGCCAAATCTAGCCAATATGTTGTTCTCCAAGAACTGAATGATAGTAGAATCATTTGCTTGTTTGCATGGAACAGCTTCAATCCACTTGGTGAAGTAGTCTGTGGCTGTTAATATCCATCTATGTTGGCCTGAAGATGAGGGATGAATTTCCCCAATGAAATCCAAGCCCCGTTGTTGAAAAGGTCTCTCTGTTGCAATAGGCCTTAAAGGAAGTGGCAGCAACTGTCTCTTTCCCTCAAACACTTGACATTTATGACATGAGGTGATGAATTTCTTCATATCAGAGAACATGGTGGGCCAGTAATATCCAGCCCTTAGTATCTTGTCCACAGTGGACTTCCAGTACAAGTGCCCACCACAGTCACCTGCATGAAATTCTTTTATGATATTGTCAGTTTCATTTTCAATTAAACAGTGCAGCAATATACCTTCATGGTTTTTCCAAAGCAGATTGCCATCCATCACACAAAATCTTGAGGTTTTCATTTTTAAGAATCTACACTTAGTTCTGGACAGTCCTGGGGGAGCACACAGGTTTTGTAATACATAACATATATCAGAGTACCAAGGGGATTGTTCAAAGGCTACATTGATCTTTGGAGTCGCCAGCTCCTGTTCACTGTCCAGTTGGTTAATGTCTAAGGCTTGGAAGTTTGCTTCTGTCATTAATTTAGCCAAGCCTTGCCCTTTTATTAGTTTTGTAGGTTTTATCTCAATGTCAAATTCCAAGATGTTGGCAATCCACTTTCCTCTTCTGCCCTCTAAATTTTCTTGGGTGAGAATGTCTTTGACAATAGGACTTGGCACATATGCTATAACATGGGAATAAAGGATGTAAATCCTAAAGTCTTTAATGGCTTTAACCAAAGCATAAGCTTGTTTTTCCATGATTTGATATTTTAAAGGTGCATCTCTAAGAGCTTTGCTAAAGAAAGCAATTGGCTTCTCATTTCCTTGGTCATCTTTTTGCAGTAAAACAGCAACAATAGTATGCTCGGAGGCAAAAGAGAAAATGATAAAGTCCCTGTCAAATTTAGGATTGGTCAGCACTGGGGTTTGAGTAAGGGCCAATTTTATACCTTCAAAGGCCTGATTGGCTTCAACAGTCCACTTGACTTTTGAATCTTTCTTTAGCATGTTATTTAATAATTTGATTAGTTCTGCTAAGTTTGGGATAAACCTTCTTAAGAAATTGATTTTTCCCAAGAATCCTTGCAACTCTTTGACATTTCTTGGGTGGGGTATTTGTAGGATAGCCTGTATCCTATCTGGGTCAATTCTAATGCCATCTTTAGAAATGATGTGGCCCAACAACTTACCTTCCTCTAAACCAAACAAGGATTTCTTGGGATTTAAGGAAATTCCATATTTTCTGCATTTTAGGAAGATCTGTCTCAAATGTTTTATATGTTCTTGGTCTGATTTTGAGAAAGGTGTAAGGTCATCTAGGTAAATGACTAAAAAGTCATGAATCTCTTTGGAAAAATCAATGTCCATTGCTCTTTGAAAAGTTGCCCCTGCATTTTTCAATCCAAAAGGCATCTTTACATATTTGAAAGTTCCCCATGGGGTAGTGAATGTTGTTTTGTCTTGATCATCAGGGTGTACCAGGATTTGATTGAAGCCTGAAAATCCATCCAGTAATGAGATCCTTGAGGCCCCTACCACTCTTTGGAGAATGTGATCCATCTTGGGTAAAGGATAGTTGTCTTTGAGGGATACTTGGTTCAGATTCCTTAAGTCCACACGCAGCCTAATTTCACCAGTCTTTTTCTTGTAGGGACTAAGTTGGAGATCCATTCAGAGAATCTGATTGGTGCTATGATGCCAGCCTTGAGCATTTTCTGTACCTCTTGTTCCATTGCTGGGAGAAGCATAGGATTGATTCTCCTCAATTTTTGTTTAAAGGGCTTTTGATCAGGTTTGAGAGGGATTGTATGCTGGATAACAGAGGTGTCATAGGATTTTAGGTCCTCATAACTCCATGCAAAGACATCCTGGAACTCTTTAAAGAGGTCAATGTATTTAGGCTTTTGGTCAGGAGGTAAAGAAGTAGACAATTTAATTATTTTGGGTTTGTCAATTGTACCTATGTTGCATTCTTCTATGGCTGCGTTTAAGGGCTGCATTTTTGGTTTTCTGGGAATATCATTTGAGTCAAAGATGTCTTCTAGGGGAGTTAGGCCAGTTGGTAGAAAATTGTCTTTCAGCTCTATGATTTCAGTTTCAGCATTGGACACTTCCTCACAATTGATTGATTGAATTTGCTGAATGTTGTCTATGTTGAAAATGGTTGGATTTAGTATTTGTTTTGCTGTTCTGGGTGATATTGGGTGAGCAATCTGTTGAAACTGTATTTGTGATGGACTTGCTCCATCAAGTATTTGTGATTGACTTGCTGTCTCAAGTATTTGTGATGGACTTGCTCCATCAAGTATTTGTGATTGACTTGATGTCTCAAGTATTTGTGATTGACTTGCTGTATCAGTGTCAATATTTAAACCTGCAAATTCTTGTTGTAGGGTTAAAAAATGGTTTATTTGCTTGTCATCCTCAAATACTTGCCAATCATTGACATTGTTTGGAATGGAGGGTCTGTGTTTTACCTCAGCTGTAAAACAATTATGGGGCTCAAAAGGTAGTTTGCAGGTACTTGCAAAGGTGGCTAAACTATGAGCATGTAGATTGTGGGTTCTGGGAATTTTAGTGATTTGGAATTCAGAGAAAAAGTTTAGTACCTCAGCAACAGCAGACCTATAAGTCCTTAGTCTTTTGTCATTGGTGACAAAGTTTCCCTTCACTTGTTGAATAACCAAATCTGAATCACCCATGATTGAAACCCTGGCAGCTTGTAAGAACTTTACTAACTTGAGGCCTAGTAAAAGGGCTTCATATTCTGCCATGTTGTTAGTACATCTGAAATTCAGTCTATAGGCTCTGCCTTCTGCATGACTATTTTCTTTATTGTGTACCCAAACTCCAGCTCCTGCCCCTAATTTGTTGACTGAGCCATCAAATTCAAGGAACCATAGAATATCCTGTTGGGAAGGAGATTTAATGATCTGTTCATGGGCTGGCAATGTGAGTAGCAGTTGTGGTTTTTTCTCTAGCTTGTCTTCTAGGACAGTCTCATCGTTTGATTGGATGTTCTTGACAACTAGGGCAGCAGCAACATCTAGTGTTTGATTGACTGTTGTTTCATGGGTGGTAATACTTTCATTTGAGTCTTCCTCTTGTATGAATATCTTAGTTTCAACCTCACCTTTTAAGGGAGTTGTGGTGTTATTGAAGAGGATGTATGAGTCTATGTCTGAGTGGACAGCATATATGGGAAAGTTTTGAGGCTTTTCTTCACTGCTGACCATGTACTTCATGAGTGTTTCTCTGTACAGTCTTTTTGGTTGCCCAAAAACAGAGATGGTGGCATATGACATGTCTAATTGCAGGGAACCTTGGAGTTTAGCTCCCCAAGATCTTGATAACAGCATCCCATACTTAGGTGGGATATCAGCAACTACCACATCCATTAGGATTGTCTTGTTTGGGTATTGAACCAGGGACACACATAAGTCTTTTATGAGACCTAGACACTTGACTTGGCTGGAGCCAAAGGAAAACAGGTCCTTGTATGGTCTTGTTATGTCTAAATTCAATCTCTCCATGACTTCTTTTGGCATGAGATTGTGAGAGGCACCTGAGTCAAACATTGCATTATGTAATATTTTATCATGAATATGTAAACTGACATAGAAAGGTAACACCCCTGTGACTACTGTTTTTCCATCCACTTCTGGGCCAAACAGGAGTTCTGGGGTGTCATCCAGCACATTGACATCATCTTTGTTGCTAGTGAGTTGCAGGGACTTCTTAATTTGTAGTTTGTAGATGTCATGCTTGGCTAGTTCTGAAAGCGGGATTGCTACTTTTAGTTTGCCAATTTCAGTTTCTAGATCAAAAGATTTTTCAGATTGGGTCTTGGGGTTATAGGTGACAGTCCTTTCCTTGTTCATTAAATCTTCTTCTTGATTTTTATCTTGACTTTGGGACTTATCCTTTTTACTCATCTCTTGAGGAGAAATAGTTGAATAAGGATGAGAAGGGGGAGTGACCATAGGCTGCTGTTTTAAGGACAGTGGTTCAGTGATCTCCTCAACAATCACTTCTTCTGTATGTGAATTTATTTTGTCATTAGGTTCTGTGACTATGACTCTTTCAGGCTGTTGATTATCCTTTTTCTTTTCAGGCTGGTTAACATTCACAGTTCTGCTCCTCAGCTTGTATTGTTTATGGACTTCATAAACAGCAGTGTCATAGCCTTGTTTGAAGTCAAAGGATTCACCTGATTTAGTTTGGAACAATTTGATTTCATCATCCTCATGATCTTCTTGTGTTAAGAAAACTTGACTTTCACCATCTAGACCCATTAAGTTAATCTCAGGATCTTCATTGGGCTCTATTGATGTGGACGTTTCTGCATAATTTTCTTGGAAAGGGGGTCTTATGTCTTGGTCAGCACTGGTCTTGCCGACATTTGGGTTTTGAGTTCTCCTAAAATTTGGATTCCTAGGAGGGTTATTTTGTGGTGCTTCCCATGATGACTTTCTTTCAACCGGTTCCACTCTATCACCCAATCTTTTCATTCCACTGAGAATTGCATCTAGCTTTTGATCAAAGGCAGAGGGTTCCTCTTTGAAAGCAGTCCTCTTTTCCAACCTTGCCTTGTTCCTTTTGGCAATAAGGTTGGCTTCCACTGTGACAACAACCCTTTGGGCCTCTGCAAGGGATTGAGGATCTCTTTCCTTCAACTGATAGGCCATGTCAGGGTCAAAACCATCAGGGAATTTGTATAAGGCTAAATCAGGACGAGGTCTTAGATTTTGTGGAATTGCGTTATATACATTGTTAAATCTTGCACAATACTCCAAAACAGTCTCTTGGGGACCTCTTTTGATGGTTTCATATTCCCCAAGTATGTGCAGAGGATCTTTCTTCTTCTCCCATCTACTAGTAAAGGCTTGATACAGTTCATCAGGAGTTGTAATAGAATTTGCGTTCAGGGATCTAAACCAAGTTCTTACATCCCCAGTTAGGCTTTGAACAAACATCCTCATTCTGACACTGTCATCATCTATTTCATAGGTCTCAAAATGGTCCTACATCCTCTTAGCATGCTGGACAGCTGTCAGAGGGCCATTGGAGTCAAAATATGAAATTTTGGTTTGGTAATCGTGGGGTAAAGCTGGAGCATTAGCTGGTATCTGCAGAGGTGCATACCTGTTAGCCATATTTACAGGGTTTAGAGGATTGACATGGGCAGCTGGAATAATAGGAACAGTGGGTACCACAGGGGTGACAAGTAGGGGTGAACCTAGAGTGTTGGTCGAGGGGATATGTGCAGTGGATGAAGGTGTGAGAGGAGGACTTTGAGATGTGGATGGTGAACTAGGGGAATTAGGGGTAGACCGGAAAAGGACCTTGCATGGGGTAGAGATAAGGCTAGGATGATCTGAATCTGAGGTTAAATCAGCAGGCTGCTCCTACTTTTGCTGCCTCCTAATGTTTCTTGGGATGGTATTTGGATTATCAACAATGATGGGTGGATTAGGGTCAGGATTTGCCCTAGTGTGCCGCGGATTTTTCTTAGGAGCCAGTTTCTAACTGTTTTTCAGGATTTTACAGGAAGTTTTTATATCTGCAAGGACTGGATGAAGACTTTGGAATGGCTATATATATTTCAAAACTAAGATGAAGATTCCCTAAAAAGCTCTTCCCTAAAGCTGTTAATGTGATACAGAAACAGATTAAAGGCCTCTTGACTGATTTCAGGCTTGATAGTAGCTATGGAAGATATATAGTAATTGAAAAATCTCAAGCACTCCCCAGTGGAGTGGCCAATTATGTTAACACCCAGGTTGTTCCCTATGACTCCCAAGGGAATACGGCCAGGGTAACCACTAACCAATCTTTGGATCACAGTTTCTAGCCAAACTGTAATCAGAGAGGGCTCTCTCTTTATGATTTGTCTCTGTTATGATGGTGTTTTAGGCTAGGTATTATGCTCAGGTTTTGGTTTATGTTTTGGTCGAAGGATTTCTTTCAGGGCTTAAGATGTAGTGTTTAGAGAGTAATATATCATTGGGCAATGGAGTCTGGAGTTGTGAAATGCTTTGAAATGCAGGATTGGTGGTGTTCAAACTACAGGGCCGATTGTGTATCTCAGACAAACAAATTTAACTTGAATGGTGAGACATGTCAGCCAACAGAAAGCAATTAAGAATTCTCTATTGAGCTGGTGAGGTGAAAGTGAAACACGTTGCACAGGAGCAAACTTGAATTCCTGAGACAAAGGTCACTGTGAAAGATGTATTCTGAAAGTGCAGCAATTAAGAATTACACTTATCAAGATTACAGCTGAAGAAAACATTCATTAACAACACAGATTGAACTCAGGGTATTTCTTGAATAAATCCTGAAAGTTATTCTTTTTCCTTGTTGCTAAATATTCAAAAATTAGAAACATATATGGATTTTAGCAAATCAAAAATACATAACAGAGAGAGTTACAGAGACTTATTGTACTGTGTAATACACAGGAATCCAGCAGTTTTCAACAGACACCAGAACGCATTCAACACTTCAAAAATCCGAGAAATTCCATCACTTTCTTTATTAAACTTCTGAAAGGATTACAGCATAAGAACTTCTTCAGGAGAAATCAACAACAACCCTTGCAAACTCACGCGAAGGGGACTTTATAGGAATGCTTATACAAAATATCTCAGGCATTGAGTCATCTGAGAGAGAAATATCTTCATTACTTCGTACAGAAAGTAGAAAAGAAGTTATTACAGCTTTGAATGCAACATAACTGCTCTTTAAGTCTGTCAGAGGATATTTTGACCCTTGGAGGTCAGTGAGTCGGTCAAACCACTTTGCTTTAATGCTGGAAAATGTGCCTTTAAGTTTGCTGCGCTGTATTTTCTCGGCTCTGCCACCTGTGGTTTCCTACTTTTGCTTCGTTGGCTGAAATTTCTGCTGAGTTGGCTCAGCTCTAATCTTTAATGCATGCTAATTTTGTTAAACTGTGCTTTTACATAACAATTCATATTTTAAAAACAAAATTTGGTGAATGACTCACTGTCTATAAAATTTTCTGTATTGTATTTGTCCACCAGTCTTGTGTAGGGAGTTGATGCCTGAGAATTGCATCCATAGTCTCCTCTGCCTCTGTATACTTGTAAAAATTGGGAGCCACCTCAAACATTTGATTGATCTCATTCATTATAAAAAATAGACTTTCAACCTTGTTGTAGATAGTCTGTCCTGTAGCTGGCCCTGTTTCTTCTTAGTTGCTGGGCTTCTCATTGATTTCGTTTGTGGCAAATGCATTCACTCTTTTGGCATACTGCTCATGAATGAGCAATCTCCCTGCGCTGTTCAGTAAGCTAGGGAGTCCTCTGTTTTGCAGCACGAGGAATTTATCCATGAACCTTTTCACCTCGGTCTGCATGTCCTGGGTTCTTCTCTCCAATGTCTGCACCAAATTTCTCAATGTGAGAACCCTTTTGATCAACTGAATGGTCTCAGTTCTATTGGGAATTCCCATGTTTTCCAGCTGAGTACTTGTTCTATTATTCAGTACATTGATCATCCTGGTGGCAACTTCAGGCATGTTGCCTAGAGCAGCCCTTGACTTGTGAATTTCAGCTTGTGCTTTTGGGATGAGCTCTAGCTGCTCATGGATTGTCTCTATATACTGCCATTGGTCAGTAATAGACTGGCCAATGTTGGCCCATAGCATTGCCTTAAGCCCAGCTATAACTTTATCTAATTTGAGCTCATTTTCTAGCTCTTTTATCCTGTCTTTGAGGGCTTTCACCTCCCTGCCCTTCTCTGCCACCGCTTGCTTGGATTTATCATATCTGTCATTCACCTTGGCCAATTTATCCCTGGTCTCATTCAGCTCTGCCATTTGAGCTTCCAGGGCTTGAATCTCATTTTTTAGCTTTTGCATGTCCAAGCTAGGGGCCTGCTCTGTTGGTGGAGGTGCTGAAGTAGGTGGTGCAGCTTGATCAGTCTGTTGGGGGGGAGGAACAGTAGTTGGGGCAGCTTCCTCAAGGTTTATGATTTGAGGAGGAGGCTGAGAGGTCTGCCCTTCTTCTCTTTGTTTTAAGGCTGCCTGTAGTGCTGTTTTTGCAGCCTCCGATTCTCCCAGCTTTTCCTGAGTTTGGATTAGCTGCTTATACAGAGATATCAACAAGGTTGTGGCCTGTTGATCATGTCTTTGCTGGGAAACATCATCTGTTTGAGGGTGAATTGTGGCTGGGAGTTTGATCTTTCTCCTCAAGGCTGCCATGTCTGCATCCCTCAATTTTAATATCTCTTGTATGCCCTTGATATCTTTGGGATCATGCCCCATCTCTATGATGATGTCCTCTAAGGACCTTATTCTGTTGTCCTTTGCCTGGGATGATGCTCTTTCCAACTCTAGCTGAGAGGCTGTATTGTTAAGGCTATTTTGTAGCCTGTAGTTATCCAATGTTTGGTCTGCCAAGGAAGCATAGACCATCTCACCCGTTTGCTTATGCAGTTCTATCTTATCCATAGGGTGGATATCCTTGGCAAGGACTTCCAGGTTAGTCCTCAAGTAGTCAGAGGCAGATTGGGGCTACACTGCTGTTGGCATAAAATGACTCATGATCATTTTGCCTTCCTGCACATCATATGCAGACATGAGTCTTTGTTGATTGGTGGGAGCCATGTTTAACAGATGGTTATACAGCTGTATCTTGATGGGCTCATTTCTCCTCTTAATGTCGATGAACTGCTGTTTAATGCTGGGTCCACCTTCTCTTTGCTGATTTGAGGAACTTACTTCTCCTCCCATTGCTCTATCTTGTTCCTCTTGAAAGGAACTTGTTGATGCTTCCCTGCTGGGTGGGACCATACCAAAAGACTGTCCTATTGGCATTTCTTCCTCTGAGAAGGGATTGATTCTCTGCCTTTTCTCCCCATGACTTGCTGACGTTGTAAGGGGAGTCTCTCTGTCCCTTTTCCTGCTTGTATCCTCCTTTTGTGGAGTTTGGAGGATTGATGCCTCAGCTGAAGTTTCTTGCCTTGGAGGCACAGTTTGTTCAGTGGATTTAGGGGCTTCCACTGTTTGCTCTTGCTGGACAGGCTTTTCCTACCTTTGTTCTTCCTGTTGTTGTTGTTCTTCTTGCTGCTGCCCTTCTCCCTGCTGTTCCATTTCTTCTTGTTGCTGCACTAGGGTTTCCATTTGCTCTTCAGTCATAGGAGGTGGCTGTTCCACCTACTTTTCTTTGCCTTTGTTGGTTGTCTGTGGAGTATTCATGGCAGCTTGCTGATGTGTTGTTGAGGATGAGGCAGCTGCTCCAAGTTGACTTTTATATGAGAGGGGGACCTGTCCACAAGTTTCTAAGTCAGCTTCTTTTTGAATATTTCTAGCCTCTCTTTCTAGCAGCTCTTCACTAGTGATTTCCTCTTCTAGGGTGCCCTCTTCCCAGCTCAATGCATTGGCATACTGCTCAATCTCAGGCTGCCTCACATGTGAATAGGTACCCAATTTGTATCTTATCCTCCTGAGGGAAACAAAATGATTGGGGTCATAGGGTATCCACTCAAAGCTAGTTTGCAGTTTGAGGGCCTCTAGGATACTGTTTGCCTCTTTCCATCCCTCCTCTTTTTTGTTATATAGGAAAGGGCCCAGCTGGCTCCTTACCTTCAACTGTGCCTTCTTGTTCTTACTTTGGAAGTGGAGGTAGTCGGCATTCCCAAATTGCCTGAAGTATTCGAGGGCAAAAAGCCTCATGGGGACATACCTTGGCAGCCTAAAAGGCTTCAACTCACAGCCATATACTCTGATGACTGTGTGGTCTTGGTAAAGGTACCAATTACCAATGCTATAGGTTTTGTTTAGATGGATAATTCTCCTCATGTCATCAGTTAACCTTGGAGGAGGAACACCATACAATAATGTCAAAGCTGGATGTATGAATAAGTCTATGAACTCACAGTATGTGTATGGTGATACAGAGGTGCAATGAAAAACAGAGGTCCAAAACACAACTGACCTTGGATTCCCCTGGGCATTAACTTGTTTCAGGGGAATGAGGAAGCTGCCTGGTTGATTAAACAAGAATAGATGATAAATGTAGGAAGTATATCTGAACAGTCTTTCCCTTTGCAGATTCATCAGCTGGTCATGGATCCTATCTGCAATATATGTGGCATAGTCATAATGTACAGCTGGAGGCTTTCCAGGAGAGAATATAGACAGCATTGCCATTATAATTTCATCCACATCCTCCATTCCCTTGAACCCTAGGACATAGCTGATCAAATCCACTAGCATTCTGCCCAATTCATTTAAGTAAGCATATCCAATAGGAGGAGTTCTGATGGTTTCAGAGCCTGATTGTACAAACAGCTGGTTGATTTTGATGATCTGGTCATTTGACAACTTATTCCCCTTCTTTATCAAGTTCTGCATGTAGAGGGGGGTCAATGGTTTTGCAGTGTGGAAATGCAGCATCTCATTTATGCTCTCTGGGGTGATATGGAACAGAATTGAGCCTGTGGGGCTGAGGACAGCTCTTTGGCATGGATCATAGCACTCCTGGCATCTGTGGATCAACTCTGGCATAGGATTTACCTGGGGGAGGTTGTAGATGGGCAAGTTTGAGTCCCAAATCCCTAGGATATCAGCTCCACTAAGGTGTTGGGCTTTCAACTCATTTAGCATCTGAATATTATATTTAGAGCCTAATGGAAACCAATCCAACATTTGATAATCCATATCTCCCAGAGCTTTCCATTCTAACTCCCTGTGAGGGGCATTGAGAGGCTTGATGTTCAGTGCAATTGGAGTTTCCATGGTCTATTAAGCTTCTGACTTGTAGGTGAACTGGTTGAAGTAGGCAGAACAACACAACGGTGATTACTTGCAATGAAAGTGTGATTTTCAGGGACCAGAGGGTGAAGTGGGTACACATCACTTGAAATACTGTTTGAATTACAAATAAGACCAATGTCTGGTCTCACTTTGTCTTCTGTGGCAGGTTTTTAATGGATTGACCAACTGTCTCACGATTGCGCGAGCAGTTTACAGTTTTTGATAAGAACTCGGGAAATCAAGGCTCAGCTGGTGGTTTTCGATCTTGCAGTTGGGAATAGAGGCTTTGAAGAGGGATTTTGCCAGTAAAATGATGAGTTTTAGTGTTCTTTGAGCCTTCTGAGTAATTTACAGACAATTTAGGCATATGGAGGATAAATGATGAGAAATACCTGGCAAACAGCGAGCAGTGGTCGTAAATGTGGGCGGAATTGGTGCTCTGGAGGTCTTCAGGTCGATTCCAGCGGGGTGGCGCAGTTTTGGACTACAGCGGAAACAATAGCGAATGAGCAAAAAGTATGCAAAACGTGATTTTTGGCCAAAATATGGACCTTTTGGCAATTTGGCGCTTTTTCTCGGATGACGTCAGCATGACGTCATAGGGTGGGGTCAAGCTCAGATGATGTCAGCATGACGTCATCGGGTGAGGTGGCGAGCTACTATTGGTCCATGGGGATGATGCGGTAGCAGACACGTTGGCACAGGGGTGGACAAGAGTACTGATGCGATGGCAAGGTGGCGATGATGTGGGTCTGACGTGGGACCAGCAAACTGGGCGGTAAGTGCCATAGCGGTTACGGTTAAGTGCCATAGCCGTTACGGTTTCTCGGAGCGCTTACGATACAGCCCTGGTTTTGTCAGAGGCCGCTCCGAGAGACCCGAGAGGGTGACGCGTAGCCGCGCAATGACGTATCCCTTCGTCATTTTCTCGGGCGCTAATCGTCTGTCGTGGGGGCTGCTCCGATATCAATGAGGGCCGTCGGATCCCACGGGTCCGATCCGACGGTGGACGGGAGGGCGATGTGATCGGTGGATACAAACGCGGGCAGAGGAATAAACAAATATTTCTTTTGGGACACGTGCTCAGCGGGAAAGGTTTAGATATGGTATTTTTCAATGTTTTTCAATATATTTCGAAAAATCAAATGTATGCGCCAACTTTGGTTAAGCGGCAAAAGTGGGTTTTTTGGGTTTTTCATAATTTCAAAAGGGTTATGGGTAGGAGGGGTTTTTATAGGGTTTTTTCTTTGCAAATAAAGGTTTAATGAGTGGAATGACTTGAAACAAGGGAGAGAGATGAGGTATAGGTTCATCAAAGTGACCAGATGTCATTTTGATTCCTTTTTAGAAAACATATGGCTATAATGCCAAGGGGAGGGATATTTATACAAAATTTGGGGTTTATACACCATGGTGTTAATACTAGTAGGGGAAAGGTAATATAGGGGATTTACATAGTAAAGTTAGAGTTAATATGGGGGGAAGATGTGAATGAGGGGGGAAAATCACTAAGTTTATTTGAAACTTACTTAGTTTAGGGAGTAGATCAAAATGAAAAGAGTTTAGACAAGAAATGTGGCTTCTAAAAAGACTAAGAACCACCATGAAACCATAATCTCTTCCATGAATCTCAGCTGATGAGGGAGTGTTAGTAATGAAATGGAGAGGGGAGGAAGGGAGGTTAGACATGCTTCCTGCTTGCTGCAACTTGATGAAGAATGACACCTTCTCAATTCATTGATTTTGCTTTGGTAAACAAAGTTAGCATACATGCAACTGATAAGAAATGGCCCTTCTGCAACCCCAACTGCCTACCCATCTATTCGCTTAGCATTTTTTATTTCTTCTTGGAGGGTGCGCTCGGACTTGCAGACCCTTACTTGCCTTTTCTTTTCTTTGGCTTTTTCTTTTGTTTTTCTATCTACTTCTACCCTTATTTCTTCCAAGGTCCCAGATTAAGCTGTTGGGAGCCTTTTTTCTCTACCTAAACTACTTGTCTGCCAAGATTAAACAGTTTGGACAGACTCCTTTCTCTATTCTACAACTGAAAATTTAAAACATGACATGATCTAGATTAGACTGTTGGACCATTCATCAAAATTCGAGTCCATACCAAGCTATAAGCACAGATTGGATGCTCTTGGAAATATGTGATCTTTGAATCATCAAAGCAGAGCATATTTGGAACTTTTCATAGCCAATCATGAAATATGAAACCTATTGGTACAGGTAGCTAACAGGTGGATTCCATTTTCTCAACCCAAGATCAACGTAGGAAAGGGTGATGATTATTCCATTTAAAATAAATTTTAGATGCTTTGACACAACTTGTTTTTTCAATTTTTAAGAGTCGAGACAAAACAAAAGATGACTCTAGTCGCCTTCGATTTTTAATGAGCCTGAAGTGACAAGTGCTTAGATGGACCTTTTCCGTTAAGGAGTCTAAAAAGGAATGAAAGGGGCTGCTCTGGAAATCTAGGTAGAGGGATTACCAAACCAATCGCAAAACTGCAGAATAATTTTTACGGTACGACAGTCAATCTTCCCGAATGTTGTGTTCAGTGCATTGCGATCGATAGGGTGGCAGGCACGACTTCCTATGGATAAAGGATTAAGCCTATTGTGGTCTCCCAAAATATACTCGACGGTACGTGGGAGCACAAGTCCGTACTGGCACTTATCGTCTCAAAGTGGAGGAATCACCCAACCATCAGTGAGAACAATAGTTACCAGGCTTTACGACGCTGGAATACGTCTCTAGCCTAGACTTCTAAATGTTGTGCGTTAGGTTCCAAAGCGTTGTTAGATTCATTTAATTTATTTTATAGTTGATCTTGTTTATGAAGTTTTCTTTTCAGGTTCACCACGAGATGTAGTATAATTCCTAAAATGCAATCTAAGATGGTAAACAATCTTTTTATCTTCTTTGTGCAATGAAAATCCTAGCTACTAAGGAAAGAAAGACATAATTCCTTCACAAAGAGCAAAGAGAACACTCTAAATGCACTTTCCTAGATCAAACCAATCAGACTGTCTAAATGAAAATGCACATGCATGTATTTGTTTTCGACTTTCTTAGTATGTAAATGATAAAAAGAAAGTTGATGCACAAATCTGAATTTCTTTTCAAGCGACAATTATCAACAAGTTTCTTTTCGAAATCAGAAATAGAGGCAATCACAACACCTTATGATTTTGAAATGAATACTTGTTTTTGACACTAGAAAAACTACAAATTTAGACCAAATACAATAGTAACAGGATAACCGACTATCAACAGCAATCAAACTCTTTCCTATGATTGAAAACGACACTTGCGACACTTTCAAATCAAAGGACGACAATGCGATTATGTTACTTTTTGCAAAGGAGAACTGAAAATAACTCAACAAACACACAAAAACATTTACAGTTGTTTTGTACAAAGGAGGCAGAATAAAAGCAAGGAAAAGGGGTTTCAAACAGATATATACTGATCACAGGCAGCAAAATTTATGAATAGAACTAGAAAGAACGAATCACAGAAACCAAAACTTAACAATGCCTAGTCTAATCAGCACACCTGTAACACAGGGAATTTGAAATGCAGTGCACCTACTACACTCGAGAAGTGCGCTAAATTTCAGATTCTCAGAACAGTACTTGCGCTGGGCCAGAGACGAGACTTTGGTTGGGTTTCGGGTCATGGTTTGCAGTTCAGTTCATGGGTTTTGGCCGAGCAAAAGGTAATCAGTAATGCAACAATCAGGGGTAGATCTAAAGAGGATCTACGAGCTATCACAAGGGAAATCAGAGAGTTTGTGAATCAGTTTTTTAAATCATAAACAGATCCCGGAGATTGACTGAAGCGGCATTTATCTACTTTTCATTTGCATAGCAAATGCAGTTCGAAAGCTACCTGGCTCGACTTTAGGCTCCGTCTGTAACTTTATGAAATAGATAACAAGGAAGATAAACAAACAAACTAATTCGTCCCCAGCGGAGTCGCCATTTTGTTACAGGAAAAAGTGTCTACTCAGAACTGCTTATCCCACTAAGGTGTGATAGCTACCTTAGAAACAAACAAAGTAAAGCTACTTTCGTTTTTCCTTTATGAAGTATAGATAGAGAAGAACAAAGAAGACCAACCTCTGTCTTGCGCTAATCTCCTGATTCAATTCCTCTCTTTCTTGATAGTCTTTCACTACTTGTTCCCTTGCACGCCCAGCTTCACAGAGTACCTGTAAGATCACAGTAGCATAGCACTATACAAGAACATGGATCTATGATCATAAACAATCTAGGATCAGATGTAAATTGACCATAAAAATGCAGCAAACATAAATGACACAAGAGTATGGAGGAAAACTTGAATAGCTTTTATTGATAAATAAGAAAGAGCCAAGGGGTGTTACAACCAGTTGTTCTGACCCAGCATCATCCTCTCAGCAAGGAAGCCCCTCTTCACCTCATACAAAGCTTAGATCAGGTTCAACAATCTGATGTTTCTCTCAAGAAACCAACAGAAATTCCTTACAATATGCAAAATTCCAGCCTCTGAATCTCTAGGATGAGGGATCCATATATAGATATCTGTAAGGGAGATGAGTTAGCTTGTGATTTGATTAGTGTCTTCCCTCTGATATTTCTTGCTTCCACTTGGAGATTGATGATCTCTTACTCATCCTTGGTCGAATTCAGAGAGGCAAGTGTCACCGGAGAAGTTTCTGGAAGCCTCCATTGCCTCTCCACCTCGCGGAATGACACTGCCATTTGTCATTTCTCTCCCGTCGCACCCCATAGAAGCGATTTTTGAAATGAAACGTGCCCACACAGTGTGTTTAAGTGAGATGCAATGCACTTTGCCTATGGAGCTGCTGAAATGATCATGTTTTGACTAATTCTGAGCAGTTTTTCAAGGATAACTTCTGGGAGAAGCTGTAATCAGTTGACATTTCTCCTTTAGGGGTTAGAACAACACTTTTAGGGGCTTAGGAGCCCTTGGTTTATGGACATTTTATGGTTGGGGTTGCAGTGCCCAAAAATGTCTATAACACATTTAAGGAACAACGGTTGTTCCCTCTAAGGAACAACTGTCGTTCCATTTAAGGAGCAACAGTCTCCTATATATTTGATATTCATGTTGTTCACTTTAAGGAACAACTGTTGTTCCCCCTAGGGAACAGTTTTCCTTCCCTTTAAGGAACAACAGTTCACTGTGTACTTGTTTTTTTTGTTCCATTTAGGGAACAACTGTTGTTCCCTCTAAGGAGCATCTACCGTTCCATATAAGGAACTGCAGTTCCCTGTATATTTTATTTTCGTGCTATTAAATTTAAGCAACAGTTGTTGTTCCCTCTAAGGAACAGCAACGGTTCCGTCTAAGGAACAGCAGTGTCACATGCATTTGATTTTGTTGTTCCCTTTAAGGAACAGTTGTTGTACCCTTTAAGGAATGGTAGTCGTTCCCTCTAAGGAACAACAGTTTCGTGTGTATTTTCTTTTTACTATTCCCTTTAAGGAAGGAATAGTTGTTGTTCCCTCTAAGGAACAACAACCATTCCCTCTAAGGAATAGTAGTTCCATGTGTATCTGCTTTTTGTTGTTCCCTTTAAGGAATAGTTGTTGTTCCCTCTAAGGAACAGCTGTTGTTACCTCTAAGGAACAGTTGTTGTTCCCTCTAAGGAACAACAATTTCATTTTGGTTTGTTTTAATGTTCCCTCTAAAGGAATAGTGGTTTCGTTTACATCTGTTTTCCGCTGTTCCATGTAAGGAACCATTGTTGTTCCCTTTAAGGAACAACAATTTCACGTCCAATTTTTTTTCTTTCTTTTAGTTGTTCCTTATAAGGAACAGTTGTTGTTCCTTCTAAGGAACAATTACTATTCCCTCTAAGGAATAGCTATTATTCCCTCTAAGGAATAGCAGTTCGGTGGGTAGTTTTGTTTCTTTTTGCTGTTCCTGCTAAGGAACAGCTATTGTTCCCTTTAAGGAACAACACCTTTTTCTTGTGTGTTTCTCTTGTTGTTCTCTACAAGGAACATCACTCTTTCTGAGAGGTTTTCTTTAGAAAATAAGCACCTTGTGAATATTATTTCACTCTCTATAATCCTCTATAGGGCAAGAATACAAACATATATGTAAGGATACAAAACTTGAAGGTTACTGGAACAAACAAATCGAATATTATCATATTTAATGAGATTGATTTTTATTGATTAAAAAAGGGAAGGACACAACCATCTATATCAATTTGTTGTCCTTATCTTCACTATAAATCAAATTGATTGATTATTTGTATCATGCTGGTTCTTCCCTAACCCCTATAATTTTCTTTTCTCATTATCATTGAATAAGATTAAGAGCATATTCTTTTTCTATTGGTATGTTCAGACTTTTTCCACCATCCCTACTCTTAAGGAGTGTTGAGCCACCATCTATATATAAACAGGAAGTGCTATCTAATATATATATATATATATATATATATATATATATATATATATATATATATATATATATATATATATATATATATATATATATATATACATATGTTTACTAACAATTTTATGATTTGTCAGATGGAGGATAGGGGGTCTCATCATGAGCCAGCCTACCATGATCATAAGGAAGCATCGAAGTGGCATTCCCACTATGGCCACCATACCAGGGATATGATCCAATGGATGCATTAAAAAAAAAAAATCCTTGGAAGAGGAGGTCTCATCACGAGCTAGCCTACCCACTTTTCGCTCCTCCCGAGTGAATGGCATTGTGATTCATCTGGTCACCAAGCCAGAACAATGGCCTCCATTCTGACATCATAGGGCACTTTCCTAATTATACATAAAGGATCATGGTTCCAAAGGGTAAAAAAGAAACTCTGTCAAGGTTATAAACACCTGCGGGCAATAGAAGCTCTGATGATGGTATTGGAGTCATATTTTCAACACCAATAGTGATTATAACTCCCTTATTCTTTATCTTTACTACAGAGAGATTATGTTCCTAATTCATTTTTGAACCTTTATGCATGAGATATCTTTTAAGAAGTCAATCATAGTGGTTTAAGTGGAATAATGACCGCAAAGCATCTTTTCCACGTCAGATGTCCTTTCTCCCTTTTCAAATCACTCCACGACATCTCCACATTTATTCATAATTCTCGTTCTATGCATCGATTTCAGTACCCCGATATTTTTTGTGATCCTATCATAAATATGTATACCTTGCCATTTTTACCACTTCTGTAGGTCTCCATCAATACGTCATTCCTTCATTTAACCAGCCGAAGGCGACCTATCATTTTAAGGGGGGCGAGGTTGACTCCCAAAACACTCATGCATGCGTGTCAGTCCCTTATTTGGTTATACCGGACTATATGACATTCCATTATAGCAAGTCTTTAATGGTATCTATCATGAAAAACTATCATCCGATATTAACAACTTGTTGTTCCATTGTTGGCTCTGTCTATTGCTGTGTTACCCGTGTTAAGCTAACAGTGTGCAGAATTTAGGCAAAATGGGTGGAAGAATAGTGGGCAGGGAGCCGTTGATACTAGCTATTTCTGATGCCTCCAGAGAAATTATAGTCCGAGCTGGATGGGTTGCATGCTTCACACGACCGCAGAAACCCAATGAAGCCATTGTTATCGAATTCTTACAGAATTTACAGAATGAACACTCTATGATAAGAGGAGGGAAAATTATAGTGACAGACACAATAATAGCTGAAGTGTCTAGATTACTAGTAGTCGGACCCATATGGACTCATAAAAGATAGAGGTTGCAGGATGCTATTGCAGTCTTTCAGGATGAGGGACAGGACCTGATTGTCAAAGGCAAAGGAGTTCAACCTTCATCCCTTGGAGAACCATGGACAGAACTATCCAGAGTCATTCAGAGCTATATCACATGTGTGTGGTAAGGCCACGTCACCTTAAATTATTAGCAGTTCTGAAACAGAAATGTTTTGTAAATTTTCTTGCGTATTGGAATTTCTTATTCCATGACAATGCTCGAAGCATTAAAAAATCTCAGCATATAGAGACTGTCATGAGTCATCATTACTTAATTAGGCTGATAGTAAGCTACAACCTTGCCCAATAGCAAACAAGTTGGGAAGAATTAGTATTTACTATAAAAGGGGGGTTAGCCTTACCTGCTGCTAACCCTGTTCTAAAAAGGAAGAGGACTACCAGCACAGCAAACATTCCACAAAAGCGTGGAAACTCTGCTAGAGTAAAGACAAGCTTGGGAACAACTGAAAATCCCCATGGTACTAGCAGCCAACCCATAAAACTATCTAGTCCAGAAAATGAGCAACATTTACAGCTGGAAAGATGGGATGACCGGGAGTCAGAACTTAAGGAGGAAAAAGAGCACTCTAGTGAAGAGGAGAGGAATGAAACAGAACTCCCCTTAACACCCAACACAAGTCCCCTGTGAGACTTATTTGATATTGAATTGGCCCAGATTTTGGCCAATATGAATGAATTTATACAGCTCAAAAGCCCGCTCAACTTTAATGTTGAGGCAACAGAGTCAAAAAAAAACTCTACCCACAATAGGAACATATCAAAAAATGTAATCAGTGGAGAAGAAATAGAGGCAGAAATCACTCAAGAAGAGGTGGGCCAAACCAGTAATAGACCTCTAGGAGAACCTAGTAGGGTCAGTTTAAATACAGAAGATGTGGACCAAACAGGAGAAATAGAAAAAAGTCAGGGTAAGGCCACAACTCTTGTAGAACAAAACCTAGATGAGCAACTGAGCTCGCTAAGAGCAGAAATGATTAGTGGAATAGTTGTTCCTTCCAAAAAGAAGAAAAATAAAATGAAAAGGCTTAGAAAGGAACAACAGAGGCTGCAGAGACTAGTAAAAAGACTCAGGAAAAAGATAAGGACATTAACAAGGGGGAAAGTTCCAAGGAAAACCTCGGAAAAATGAATGCAACCATTCAAACTTAATTTCATGATAAAAAGGTTACTAGGACACAAACTGAGCCCATATTCACTTAAATTGTTAAGGAACAACATGCAACTGTTGCAGAAGCAGCTGCCCAAATAGAGAGTGTTTATTTTCATAACCTAGTTATTCAAACGGACGTGGTACCCTCCAACAGCACGGCCACCCAAACAAAAAGAGCGATCGTCCATAATAAAAGTACACCTACTATTAGCATTCAGTCCCATAATAAGAACACACAAACAATAAAAATCCACTCTCATAGCAAGAATACGTAGACAAATATTCAAGCCAAAGATATTATGACAAACAGTGACCCTAGTATAGAAAATCTTCAAGAAAATTTGGCACATGCTCAGCTTACCATAGAACAGCTTGAGGAGGAAATTTCCCCCCAACAGAGATACCAGGAATTACAGAGGCAACTGCGGGATATGAATGCGTCAGAAAGTGAGGCATTTGATAAATACAGAAAGGCAGAAGAAAGGATTGAGAAAATAAAGCTCAGATTGGAAAAGGCCAGGAGTCAAATGGATACTATTTGCTCCTTATACACTGATATATTGGCATGCAGATCTCCTGCCAATAACTATGCCCTATTTTTGATGGAAAGATACTTACAGTTGAAGATCAAAGCTGTCAAAGCTGGAAAACCCATAGAATTGAAAACAGTTGAGGATTTCATAAACTGTTGCAAACATCATGGGGTCAAAGTACAGAGGCTGCTGTGTGAATTTTATTTACACAATTTTGTATTAGAAGAAGAACTTGAAAAGAACCCCAGTCCTTTTATAGGAGATGTGCAGTTCCAGGCTTTCATTTCATTCATTGTTAATCAATTGAAATGGTTCAAGACCCATAACACATTCCAGAGGCAGGAAAATGGACTGGACCTATGCGTCAAAGGTGAACCAAAGCACCCATTACAAATGTTGGCCAGTCACAAAAGTTTGATGAAGAGGGAAGGAGTAATCAAATTCTTGGGGCCCATTCATATAGAGATTGTCCATAAGGGAGTAGAATACTTCCTCTCTATTCAGGAAAGCTCCTTGGCTGCAGCCAAGTTTAGGTGGAAAGTTTCTAATAGTAATGTACAAAACATGGATCCATTCAATTATAAAAACTTTATGCTTGTTGCAGAACAGTTTGTTGCTTACAACAACCTCATCTTAAGGGAAGGTCCTTATTGGTTGGGTTGTTGGTTTCGTAGCCCTACTGTTTGGTACCCTACCGAAGGTTATAAACCTATATATGAATTACTTGAAGGGCAGACAGGTCCCATCCTTGAGCTCTTGGCCAAAAAGCATGGTTTCAGACCGCTTTATGACATTCCTTCTCCAGCTTCTTCCTTAATTGCTCCGCACATGAACTACATGGTTTTCATGAGGACATGAAAAATGGTAAGCAGGGGAGTATGTTGAGTCATGGAAAAGGTATGCATATGTTATTTATTTCATCATCCTTTTCCTTTAGTTATATCCCTTTTATATCCTAAAATGTTAATATATCAAAGGATTATGGTAAGAATGAGGAAATTATTTGTAATTACAATTTAGTTGATCGTTATCCTTCTTTATGCAGGAAAAATACAAAAAGGACAACTGTTGTTCCCTAACCAAGGAACAGTGAAAAAGCAGCAAGCCAAGGAGGGAGTGCAACAGTTATAGATAAGGACAAAACAAATCACAGGGATCAATGCAAGGAGGAAAAATGACTGAAGTTGGAAAATTGCGTGAATCCCTCAAGATCTCTTGATCCTGAGGGATCGCTTTTACTATTTATCTTTTTACCTCTTTCCCATTATAAAAGGCAATGATTGTAAGCAGAATGGGGGAGGAATTACTATTGAGAAATTGTAACTTTTATCATTGACTCTCACTGTTGAGCAGAGCACGAACTTACTGTAATGCTTATGCAATGATTAATATATAAAACAGTTGTTGTTCCTTCGCATCTCCTGAAGTAATACAGTGGTGTTCACTAGTGGCTAAGGGCTCAGACCTAGTGGATTCACATGTTGTTCCTGTATCATGCATTTATGATTCTTGCAGTGTGATGGTTTGATTGAATTTCTACTTTCTACAATTGTATCGCTTTGCTATTTCCTATTTTCCAATCTCAACGGAATTGTGTTGTTTATATATCTTGTAGTAATATTGTTGGTTCAGTTTATTGTTATTTCAGATCTAGTTATTTAGTTAAGCATTTTTTTTGGAGATCAGCTACTGTAAGGAGGATTGACTACTACTATCGAAGCTCTCAGATTGAGATCATCTACTGATTATATTAGGAATTGTGTTTGATTGAGAATAAATTAGTTAAAAGAGGAATGAGTTATTACTACTGTATTCTTGATTGATGATTGTTGTTACTTTGATGAATGTTTGATTTAGTTTCATTAGAGGATTGAGTTTTCTTTTAATTACAATTAGAATCTACTTGGTGCATCCATTTACTCTTGTATTTGAAAGAACTATACTATAATTTAGAAGAATTACTCTCTGAGTTAAATAGCCGCCACATTGTGTGTACACTCTTGAAATAGAAAGACTTGCCCGGATTGATAATTAATGTGAAGGTAATTAGGAGTTAAAAAGGCACCTCATATCACTCAACACAAGCATCTTCATAATCACTTTTAAGATATGTGGAGACCTGTAATTCTATTTATTAAGAACTTTGAGGTGTAGTGAATACATATTCTAATCCATCATAATATTGATGATTAGCAAATTGTGGCAAGTGTCGTTGAAACTTTGGAACTTTTTCAATAAAAGTTTGAAAATCTTCAACATAATGACCAACTCTATTACATATTCTACAAACAATCTAATTGAAATCTATGCCTCTTCCTTGAATCTATCCTGTACCTTTGCTTTTTTCCTTTGCCTTGATTCTTTCCTCTGCCTTGACTTTGTCCTCTTCCTTCATTATTGCCTCTTCCTTGGTTGTTGCCTCTACCTTGAATGTTGCTTCCGCCAAAATTGTTGCCTCTACTGAAGTTATTCCTTTTGCCTTGAATTCTACCATGACCTTGTCTTCTACTTTGATGTTGATTGTTGTACCCTCTTTCCCTACCTCTAGAACTTTTAGTTGAAGATGTACTAGTGCTAACTTCTCTAAAGAAGACATCTTCTCCAACCTGTTTCCTTTTTCCAAAAGTTTTGTCATGTTGAGCTAGAATTTCACTTAGTTCATAAAATATTAACTTATTTAGCTTTCCAGTTACCTATAAAGTTTCTAAGAAATGTGTATATGAAGAAGGAAAACCAAAAATCAAAATAGTAGTCATGAAACTATCATCCACTACTTGAAATCCATCCCTTACTATTTCCTACTTAATCTTCCTAATTCTAGAAATGTATTCAAGTACATCCCCCCCTTTTGTCAATTTTTGTTGAAGCAACTTCAATTGAAGGTCAACTCTGTTAGATTCTGGTAGTGTATCAAATAAATCTTTAAATGTTTTCGAGGAAAACCATGCATGAGAAGTATTTTCGATGTGAACATACATTTCATCATTAACTAAATATTTAATTAATGCTAATGCTTTGGCATTTTTGATCTCCCATTTGGCTAGTGAGTCTACATATGTGTGTATGTTTGTTTTAGCATCACCATCACATACATCATGCCAAATTTCATTGTAAATCAAAGTGCTTTCTATGTTTTTTTTCCATGTCTTGTAATCCTTTGAACCTTCAAGTTTTTTCAGACTCGGAAAATAAATTTACCAGTTTAGACATTGTAAAAGTAAATGTATGCAATAGGATGGATCATGCACCACAAAAACAAGAACGACAACACACCACACACAGCGCCAAAAATAAGGAGAATTATCGCGACTTGGCCTTAACCCTTATATAGTTTTTTGAGAAGAAACGTGACTGAGCTTTGCACTTGACTCTAGTCAACTTCTTTAAAATTTTACTATGAAACTTTTAAAATTTGACTTTCTACAATTCTCTTGCAATTTGACTTCTTTAATTGTACCCCCCTTCAAAATAAAAGGTACTTTGAGTTACAATCTGTTTCCCTCAAAAAAATAAAATATTACACCTTATTGCTCCAAAATTATAAATTACAAATTACACCTTATCACTACAAAATAACAAATTCATGCCTTATGACGTCAAATATTACAAAAATTCCCCAAAATTCAATTCATCACTTGCAATATCACAACCAAAAAATATTAAAAGGAATACTTATCTCTCCATTAAAATTACAAAATTCAAAATAAAAAATACACCTTCTCACTCTATTAAATAAATTTAGTTTTTTTAATTTCCTTATACTCCCATTTAAAAAATAAATTTAGGAAGTCCCTCTAAAAAAATGAATTAAAAAGTGAATTCACGTTTATGGAGTCACTCTAGCGAATATCCTTTTCAAAGGTCAAATCACACTTTAAACAATTCATAAACAACATCTTTAAAAGTATTCGTTGGAGAACTTACATACAACAGCAACATAGTTTTTGAACGCATTGACTTTTCAAGATAGTCATCTCCAAAAATGGGTACTGGCTCAACATTGGTCTTTAGATTTGGTTACTTCCTCCACACATAGTGATCAATGTAGCTCCAGACCACAATTGCGGCGCTATGGCTTAATTATCAAGTACATATTCTCTCTTTTCACGTTTAGTTAAGATTGCACAAAATCTATGGTGATGCAATGCTGCCTATACCTGCTCCTCCACGATGGATACATTGTAATATGTCTCTGAGATCAAGATATATGTTGTTTTTCATGATCCTCCGTGGTGGCTCAAGGATTCAACGCATGAACGATGAGATTCGAGATCCAATGTACTCCCGAGAAACCGTTGTCCAGGGCTGCAGGGAGGTAGTGTTCGGGGTCCAAGCTATAGTCGGGGGTGGCCAGGATGACGTTGAGTGATGGTGGGAGATGTAGGAAATGATTGTGGAAATTTGGCCACATTCGTGGGCCTATGTAGAAACCTCTCGATGGAAAAAGAAGAATATGGGGAGCTTTGTACAAAAGTAATGCAATAGAATAAACAACTGAGGGTGGAAAGACCAATAAATAACTGATTGTTTTGATGGATGTTGTGTGTGAACTTAATTCAAAGATATTTTCCTTACCAAAGATCTAAATTTATTCTCCAACTTGAGGAATACAAAATTTTAATTAAAAAACACTCTTTCTTTATTAATAATCTTGATGATTATTAATAAAAATAAAACTATCACTAAGTCAGAAAATAAAATTTATTTTCCTTGATAAAAGCTAAACAAATTTCATACGAATTAGTAGTTGATCTATTCAATGGAGTTTTCCAAAAGCCTGTAAAGTGGGAATCTTCTCTTGACATCATCTACATCATTGTAGCATTGATACCACAATAATAGCATAAGTGTCTTTAGACAGACAAATTTTATTAATAAGCAAAAGAAAAATTACAAAAATTTACATGAGCTTACACACGATCACTCAATACTCTTCCAAGCGGAGATGAAAAAACTTTAAATAATCTAGTGTACTAAACTAATTTTGTTATGGATCACTTATTTCATTGGCAACTGTCCATTTATATTTAATGCTCTCATAACAACACTCCTAAATGTTTTCCTAAATTAGTTCCTAAGAAATAACACCTTTCTAGACATCATATCTTTTACAAAAATTAGCTATTCTAAAATGCCTCCAATATTTAATTAAAAATGCTAAATAATTGAATATTAGACTCTAAATAATTAAACTATAGTTTATTTATTTTGAATCATCTAACATTTTTTACTTTTTCATTTTTTTTTTAATTTTCAATTTCATTATTAAATAGGACTTTAATTATTTTCCCTGATAAATCAATAAAAAATCATTTTTTAAATTATTACAAAAATAAAATATATTTGTGTAATTTTTTCATTTAAAAATAATCATGTAACAAAGTATATTTATACAATCTCATATATATTATTAATTAATATTGTGTAACTTGTAAAAGGTAAAATAAATATATGTTATATACTATGTTAATAATAATTATATGTTGTAATAATAATAATAATCATCCAACTTTAAGATTACAAACAAATGAAACATATAATTGGTGTATCAAATCCTCTTCTTTGTTTGACAAGCGACCCAATTCTAAGTATTAACTATTAGGGTCTTATAGATTATAGGATCTCAAGGTAATTGAGTCTTATTTCTGAGGAATCCTATTTTGTAAATACTTGTCAATCTGCCAATGATTTCCAAATAAAAGAATAATATAATAAAAATGAAAAGAGGGTATAAATAAGAAACGCAAAGTGAAAAACAAAAATATTGAAAAGGAAGAAATATTGAACCCCAACAAAAGAAAGAAAATAAAAAAAAAATAACCCTGAAAGGTGTGCAAGTCTAAATGCCACTACTCATACTTAGTTTTGCTTCGTTACTATAAAATAAAATTGTGTGAAACTTGCTCAAAATGCCACAATCAATAGATGTATTTTTATCATATAGTTTAGTCATCATTAAACTCCCTTAAATTTCTATAAAGTAGATAGAGAATAAAGGTTTATCCAACAGTTTAATCTGGGTAAATCATTAATTGGGTAGAAAATGACATTGACCCAACTGTTTAATATGGGTGAATAGAAGAAATAAGGGATAGGTTAGATAGTTTTTCATTTTGCATTAAAGAAAATAAAAATCGGTTTGCTAGTGTGAGTGCACTCTAGAGACAAAAATAAAAAAATGCTAGTCTAGCGAAGGGTAGGTAGATTAGGGGATTTGGCAAATATTTGTATATACAAATTTTATCCTAAGTTTGAGGATATCATGAAAGGTCAAGATATGCATGATGGGATAAAGATATTTCAAAATGTTTCATTTTCCCTTATCCTAAGTTTAAGGCAGAAAAATGTGCAATGGGATAAAAGTGTTTTATCTATTACATTTTTTCCTTATCCTATGTTCGAAAAGAAATAACAAAGCGCAAGTGGACAATTTTTTTTTGTCATTTATGGTTAAAGGTTAGTGGATTTGAGTGCCTAAGGATCTGATCCCTTACCTCATCCATGGTCCTTGTCCTTTCCCAACCCCCCTTTGCATTCTACCTTTACTGTTGGGGGGAGGGCGGGGGTGGGGGGGAGGGGGCGGGGCAGTCCAGAAAGTGGTTTCTGCCTCCGAACCCTACCCCTTACATGGTGCGTTATGGTGATTTCGTACCCCCCTTGACCGACACCACTTACTACCCACCACCCCCTCTGGAAACCGTCTATCCCTTATCCATTCATGCTGCACCCCACCACTTTTCCTCCATCGCTCGCCACATGCCATGATGATTGGGCCAATTTAATGCCTTCTTGGCCAAATACCCATTTGTCATTTGTTTCATTTTTCCCAAGTAACCGTTCAGTAACGGTCCCACACAATTTCCAACGAGACTTTGTCGTAGTGTTTAAAAATCCCTCTGAGCCTCTCATTCTCCCCCTTTTTCACTCCTAATTGTTTTTGTTGTTCATAATTTCTGACAATGATCTCCATCAGAACCTTCCTATAGCTAGTCTGCAATAGAAGCATACTTTCTTCCATTTTCACCTGACAGTTCATTATTTTGCTAACCCCAGTAAGCCTCCTCTGCAAATTCATCCAATTCATAGATTACTTACAGTCATGCCTTCTAAGATTAAAAACCAGGATAAGAACATTAACCCTTTAATTCCCCCTTCCATAGATTTGCATCATATACCATTAGCAGATAAAGATTATAGAATCAATGACACTCAGTGTGACTATGAATTCTAGAACTATATTGCTGGCTAGAGGATAAGCACACATACAAGATAGATGAGATTGGGCTCTTGGAGTCTAACCTCCCTCATTATACCCTCCCCTTGACATTCCAAGCCCCAGAACTTACTAGAAGATGCCAAGCTTGTTATGTCCCCACCCAAAGAGCCATAATTTCCTCTACAGGTGACATTCTTTCCACCATTATAGCCAAATCCATTGACCAAATGATGTTGGCCCCCACTATGGAAAATGCTACCCCTTTCTCCCTAGAAACCCTCACCCAGCTTTATCAAAAGCTGGACTTTACCACTAGAGCCAACATTTTCGAGAAATTATTGCGAGAGAAAGCCCAATTGCGCAAGAAGATTCCTCCATATCCTTCTTCCATTTTCTCTGATCAGGTCAAGAATTATTTCCATCATTTCTTACATTTTAGGCTTTCATTCTGATTAGTGGGTAGACGATCCCATCTTAGGATTCCTCTCCACATTTTGTGCAGACAGCAAGCCCTCTATGACTTTCAATTTCAGTGAATTCTTCGTTGACAACATTCATGAGAAATTTATAAATTTCCTATAGATAAAGTGTTCAATTACACCTCTATTTTGATTTACATTTTCATCTATTATCAAGTAGAAAACTACAGTTTTTCATTGCAGAAGTTGGATGATGCAGGGAACTAGAAACCAATGATCTTTTGGACCTCATTTGTCATGAAATAATAGTAGGAATTCACATACAAGCAATTCATTGAATACTTTGTTCATCCAGCCATGAAAGTTCTCAATAGTGCAGTACAACCCAGAATTAGTGAGGAAATCAAGAGAATTCTGCATCTCTCAAACCAAGAAAAGACAAGTGATTGGTATCTATATCTAAACTACACAGAGATTAGAGTCTATGGATGTGAACTAGCCACCTATAAACTCCCAAAGTACTCCCAATGAGAATATTTGCTCTGGAATATATCAGGTAGATGTTGAAATGAAATGACATCCACTTTGTAGTGGCCAAGAAGAAGGCACAATTCAGAATAAAAACACAGGTGAGCCCATTTGTGTGCAACACAAGGAAAGCAGCTGAGGAGGCAGATAAAATATTGAAGGAGATGAAGTTCAACTTGAGCTTCAAATGATCTTATGACCCCTATGGCATCATCTCAAAGCTTAGAGTGGAAAACACAAACACTCCCTACATTCACACTTCAGGGCCAGACATAGAGCAGTATGCCAATCAGTTGGAGTGCGTAGAAAATACCTTGCAGGAAGCTAAAGAACAAATTATTTATACTTCCAATTTGTAGACCCTTGTTCCTCAACAAAAGTCAAGCAAAAGGCATAGGGAATAAGGATAATCATATACTATTGGAAGTGAATCGAGAGAATTCAGAGTCAATTATAGAAATAAACCCAAGGTAACTCATAGACCAGAAGTGGAGAAGGAAACTGAAGAGAAGGTAGGCATTCTCGTCACAGATTCACCACTTGCAACCACCAAGTTCACTACATATCCTTCTGAACCTTCATCTTCATAGGTTCATAAGGAGACTAAGATGGAATCACAAACTACCCAAACAGATAAAGAAAAGATAATTTTTGACAGGTATAGGGAGATAAAGCTCACGAATGAAATTCTAAAAAATAGCACTTATAACCAATTCTCGAAGCAAACTTTTATCTCACAAAGTATATTGTTATAAGTATTTAATAGAGAGCATGCTAAAATTCAGATGGGCTTCCTTGAGGCCCAGATTCCACTGCCCAAATTAGTAGTAAACTACAAAAGCACCACCCTTGAATTCAACAGAAAGGACATACATCCCATTGATCAAATGGAGATGCACAATAAAACTGGTGAGATGATATCCTCCACTCTAATTAACACTACCATGTCCTTATCCAAATTATAGGTTTCTTTTGAAAATGTATAGTCACAGTTAAAGATGGAGAAGGTCTCCTCCTTACCCAAATATAACAAGATCAAGTCTTTGGAATACTTGGTGATCAAGATAGGGTATGACACTAAAGATGTTAATGTTGTTGAGGAGATTACTAGAAAGAATAGCCTGGAAATCGTAGAATTGAAGAAACAACTCAAACTACCATCCACAGAACATCCAATGACCAAGGACCTTAAAGAGGGTGAAGCATAGAAATCGGATATGATGAAGTTGATCATAGACCGAAATATACAGATTAGGCAGATCAAGGTAGAGTTGGAGAAACTAATAAAGGATAAGGAAGAGAGTCTGATAATGGGCATTCTCCCCTTGGATGATGTACCTCTATCTCAAATCCCATCAACAAGAGAAACCACTGAAGCTACTTCTTCAAGTCAGACTCCGAGTGCTGAACAAGTTACCTAGACACTTCAAAACATGTCATTATAGTCAAAGTAAATTGAGACTTTGCAGGGCAAACTCAAAGGTTTGGAAGTTCAAAAGGCCAAAGTTGAAGCTGCTCGGACTACTGAATTAGAGAAATCCCAAAGACTATTGGGAAATTTGCACCAGGTAGAGAGAGGCACTTCAATTGGACAAACCTTGGCCCAAGCCAAGGAAACTATTTGGATGAACATATTAGACTCTATGAATGAGATTTGGCCTTCTATCCAAATCATATTTGAGTAGAAATAGCTAATAGAGAAGGAAACAAAAACTATTGTGAAAGGAAGGGAGAAGCTGGAAGACATGCCAACAAAAGCTGCCAATATAATTAAATTCTTAAACTCAAAATCTAGATATGAGCTGGAGGAAGTAGGAGTCAGTGACAATACTTCCACCATTCTGGAAGTAAAGAAAGCCTTGACAAAGAGAAATTTCATTGACCAGTCATAGGAAAGGTGTGAAACCTTAGAGCTACAGGTAAACAGGTTTACAAATCGGATTGAAGCCTTAATGCAAAATGGGTTTCCGAATATCTATGCCATAAATGAAAAGTTGATCACTTAGGAAGACTATATCCTAAATATGAAAGAAGTGGCCAAAAGTAGTGTTAAGTTTAGTGGAATTAAAGGGAGTATGACAACAAAGGAATTCTTGGAGACCATCTCAAACGATTTCCATGTGGAGAATGAGGTAAAACACATTTTTACCATAAAACCAAATTTCTCTAAATACACTAAGGTAGATGAAATTTACCACAGGTTAACAAAGTTTACAGTGCCAGATGAAAAGAGATGGGAGGAATTGGTTGATTTAGTACATTAAAGGATAACTTAAGAGTAGTAAAAGACTTTGTCAGTGCAACTACCAACACAATGGTGAGTTCAGCATCTCAACACTATTTCGGTATGACTCAGCAACCAAAACCATGAAAACAGGGCCACTGTTGTCTTCGACAACCTACGTGGCCTATCCTTCTGCAAGGAGTCAATGATACAGTTTGTAATTAGGGTAATAATACACTGTCTGTTCGATAGCGATTTTGTAAAGAATTTTTGTAAATTTTCATTATAAATACTTCATTGTTTGAAGTATTAAGGGTTGATTTCTGAATGTAATTTCTTCGACATATTATAATTTTCAATCAGTGGAGCATCAATAATAAAAGGACCATTCACAGGATTCATGTGGTTTATTTAATGGTGACGTGTCTCTTCTGTCTATTTGTTTAAACACTGTTTTTCCTTTTTCTATTATTCTGAATATCTGAATTAATAAAAAAAAATGTGATAAATAGGATTTGCTACTCAGACTGCCCTATTTTGGCTGTTGTTAATTTTAATGTTTTCTGCTGAAGTTGGATCAAGGAATTCCTCAATTCTCTTTGGTCTCTACTGAACCTTACACTTTTCCTATCCCACCATCCTTTTAATTTCTGAAAATATCTAGTTAGTGCAACCTAGATTTCCCTATGAGAACTCCTCTAAAAATTGATGCAAAACTCCAGTTTAGTTTATAGAATACATAACCTAATGGAATTATAAAACTCAAATCAACCAAACCAATCAAACAAAACAAACAAGTACAATCATAGCTAGCCTAAAATTTACATAAAAACAAAGCTAAATCAAACAGAGAGATCCCTCTCTAAAGTTGGCAGGGCTAGATCGTAACTTCCAAAGAGGTTTTGATGTTGTCCTATGTGTTTACTCCCTCAACCTCAAAAATACAGAAAGACAACATAGTGGCAGCCATACTGGGGACGAATATTTCTCACTCTGAAACATTATTTTTCCCTGGTTTTAATCATTATTTCATTAAACAACTGAAATATGATTATTATGAAATACATGAACTAAGGTTGTTATTCAATAAATATTATACTGTGTCATTGATTTGATTTTATTTGTTTGTTGGTTTTTAATAGGCCTGGCTCCTAAAAGGATTTTCACTGCATCTCACCCTGACCCTAATCCTGACGAATTTGTAGATAACCGTGAGAAGATGGTGAGAAAGAAGAGTTTTACAGAGAGTCAATGTATTAATAGCCCATTGTCTAGATTCAGTTATCTTCTTGAGAATATTCCTTTGTCAAGGTCTAATTCTCTCCCAGGGAGATTTGAAACTATAAAAGATATAGAGCTTAATTTTCTCTCAACATAGTTTATTTAGATCAAAGTTTAAAGCTTTTGTACATAAAAATATTATTGATAAAGCCATACTACAACCATACATACAACAAATCCAACTCCTTGAAATAGATCCTTATCTTGGATCTTTACAATAATTTGACAAACTACAAGGTCTAGTTTCAGTGTTGGACCAAGCTATTGAAGAAGCCTTTATTCAACAATCTATTGAATTTTCTACTTTAATAGTTGCAGCAACCTCTTTGTCTAGTCAATTCTCCTAGTCCTACTCATTCAATAGTATCAACCTCCTTATCTTTGATTTCTCAAACTGTTATTCCTACTGTTAACACCCAGGTTGTTCCCTATGACTCCCAAGGGAATACGGCCGGGGTAACCACTAACCAATCTTTTGATCACTGCTTCTAGCCAAAGTGTGATCAGAGAGGGCTCTCTCTTTATGATTTGTATCTGTTATGATAGTGTTTTAGGCTAGGTATTATACACAGGTTTTGTTTATGTTTTGGTTGAAGATTTTCTTTCAGGTCTTGTGATATAATGTCCAAAGAGTCAAATATCATTGGGCAATGGAGTCTATGGCTGTAGGTGTCTAGAAACCTTGAGGTGAATTGGTGAAACTTACAGGGCCATTTGGATACTTCATATAACAAATTTTTTGATTTACAACACAAAAAGGTGAAAAAACCAGTGAAAGCAATTAAGAATTTTCACTAAAGTATTCAAGTATTTCCACCAAACTAGGTATGAGAAACGGATAGATGTCTCAGGGGCAAACTTGAATCCCTGGGAATGTCTATCACTGTAAAAGATATAGTTTTAAAGTGCAGCAATTAAGAATTACACTTCATTCACTGTATCTGAAGAAAACATGGATAATAGCTCAGATTGAGTTCAGGGTAATTAGTGATTAAATCCTGGAACTATTCTTCTACTTTGCTATTAAGTGTAAAACATTTAAACAATAAAAGAGAACAAAAGACTCGAAAACATGTAACACAGAGATTTAAGAAAGACTTATTGTTTTATGAAACACTCTGGAATCCTGCAACATTCACCATTCATCACAATGCATCAAGGTACGCCAAGCTTTGGAAGTTCCATTCACCCTTTGTATTATTTCTCTGAGAAATTTACAGCAAGTGAGATCTCCGAAATGAAAATAACAACAACCCCCCAAGCTTCAGTGAGGGGCGAATATATACATACGATTTTACAAAAATATCTGAGTTCTAAGTTATCTCAGACTTAATGTTCTCACCCACTTTTGAGATATTATTATCAGAAATTTATTACAGCATTGAATACAAAATAAAGGCGTCTTGATGTTCTGTCAGAAGATATTTTGGCCTTTGGGAGCTGCTAAGTCGGTTGGGATACTTTGATCAAATGCTGGAGAACCCGACTTTATGGCTCGTGCGCTGTATTTTGGGTCTGCCACCTGTGATTGTGATTGCTGCTGTGGTGAGTAAATAGCTCTGCCGAGCTGGCTCAGCATCTGTCTTTTCCTTGTGGAGTTATCCACCAAAATTCTGCCTGTTCATGACTGTTCATAAACTGGAGGAAATTAACGCTACAGGTTCTGGCTTGATAAGATTATCTGTGTCAAATTCCTCCATACTTCCTGTGTGGGCAATTGATGATTTATGATTGCCCCCATAGTCTCATCTGCTTCTGTATACTTAAAGAAATTTGGTGGTGTATCAAACAGGTGATCAATTTCATTCATGATAAAAAACAGGTTATCCACCCTATCATACAAATTCTGTCCTGATGCTGGCCCTGCTTCTGCTGAGGTACTGGGCTGTTTTGCAATTTGGGCTGCAGCATGGGCATCCACCCTTTTGATGTAATTTTCCAGGGTAAGCAGTCTTCCTACACTGCTTAAAATGCTGGGGAGGCCTCTGTTTTGTAATGCCAGGAATCTGTCCAGGAATTTGTTGATTTCGGTCTGCATGTCCTGTGTTCTCCTCTCCAGTGTTCCAACTAGGCTTCTTAGTGTCAGGACTCTTTTAACTACTGAGATTGTTTCAGTCCTGTTAGTAATTCCCATGGTGGCCAGCTGAGAGCTTGTCTTGTTATTTAAAATATTGATCATTCTGCTGGCAGCATCTGGCATGTGGCCAAGGCTTGCTCTTGCTCTGTGTATTTCCTTGTTTGCCTTTGTGATGAGTACTATTTGCTCATCCATAGTCTCAATATACTGCCACTGATTGGTGATGGATCGACCAATGTTGCCCCAGAGGACTGCTTTTAATTCTGCTGTTACCTTTTCTAGTGCAAGCTCTTTTTCTAGTTCAGCTATTCTCTTTTTTAGAGCTTTTATTTCCCTTTCCTTTGCAGCCTCACTCTGCTTGCTCTTATCAAATCTTTCATTTACCTTAGTCAAAGACCTTTTGACTTCATCAAGCTCTTTCATTTGGGATTCAAGAACTCGGATCTCGGCTTGCAGCTTCTGCATATCCAGACTAGGAGTCTGCTCTGTTGTTGGCGTATTTGTTGCTGTAGATGGTGCTGTAGTTCCTGTCTGCTGAGGAGGAAGAGTAGTAGTTGGAGGAGCTTCTTCAAGATTGATTACTTCCGGAGGGGGCTGGGAAGTTTGGCCCTCTTCTCTCTGTTTTAATGCTGTCTGTAATGCTGCCTTTGCAGCTTCTGATTGTCCTAGCTGGTCTTGAATCCGAACCAGCTCCTTGTATAAGGATATCATCAAATCCGTAGCATCCTTTTCTAGCCTTTGCTGAGCAACTTCATCTGTTTGAGGATGGATGGTGGCTGGGAGCTTGATTTTCTTCCTTAAGGCAGCCATGTCTTGATCCCTTATCTTCAACAGTTCTTGGATACCTTTAACATCTTTAGGATCATGTCCTATTTCTATAATTACCTCCTCCAAGGACTTGATTCTGTTGTCCTTGGCTTGTGATGATGCTCTCTCCAATTCCAGCTGAGAGGCTGTATTATCAAGGCTGCTCTTCAATTTGTAGTTTTCCAATGTTTCATCTGCCAAGGAGGCATACACCATTTCACCAGTTTGTTTATGCAGTTCGATTTTATCCATAGGGTGTATATCTTTGGCCAGTACCTCCATGTTGGTCCGTAGGTAATCCGAGGTAGATTGGGGATGCAGAGTTGTGGGCATGAAGTGACTCATGATCATTTTGCCTTCACTTACATCAAAGGCAGACATGAGTCTTTGCTGATTGGTGGGAGCCAGGTTCAGCAAATGATTGTACAGCTGTACTTTAATAGGATCACTCCTCCTTTTAATGTCGATAAACTGCTGTTTGATGTTTACCTATCCTTCTTTGTGCTGGCTGGAGGAGCTGACCTCCCCTCCCATAGCTCTATCATGTTCATGCTGGAAAGAACTGGCTGATACTTCTCGGCTGGGTGGGCCCATGCCCGATGCTTGTCTTATTGCCTCATCATCTTCTGGGAAGTCATTCAACCTTTGCCTTTTCTCTCCCTGATCGATGGATGAAGTCAGGGGAGTCTCTCTATCTCTTTTCCTGGTTAAGTCCTCCTTTTGTGGGGTTTGGAGGACCGATGTATCAAAGGTAGTTTCTGCCCTAGGAGGCACTATATTCTGAGCCTGTTGCTCAGTGGAACTAGGAGTGTCAATCACCCTTTCTTGCTGCAAGGGTTGCTGTTCCTTAAGTGGCATTTCTTCTTGCTGCTGCCCTTGTTCCTGCTGTTCCATCTCTTCTTGCTGTTGTAGCAATGTCTCCACTTGTTCTTCTGTTAATGGAGGTGGCCGTTCCACCTGCTTCCCTTTATCTTTGCTTGCTGTCTGCGGTGCCTTCTCGGTAGTTTGCTGTTGTGTTGTTCATGATGTAGTAGCTGCTCCAAGCTGTCTTCTGTATGAATGAGGAACCTGTCCACAATTTTCCAAGTCAGCTTGCTTTTGTATATTTCTAGCTTCTCTTTCTAGAAGCTCTTCAGCAGTTATTTCTTCTTCTAAGGTACCCTCTTCCCAGCTTAATGCATTGGCATACTGTTCAATCTCAGGTTGTCTCTTGTGTGCATAGCCACCCAATTTGTATTTTATCCTCCTGAGGGAGACAAAATGATTGGGGTCATAGGGTATCCATTCAAAACTAGTTTGCAGTCTGAGGCCTTCCAGGATAGTGTTTGCCTCTTTCCATCCCTCCTCTTTTCTGTTATATAGGAAAGGACCCAGCTGGCTCCTCACCTTTAGCTGTGACTTCTTGTTCTTGCTCTGAAAATGCAGGTAGTCTGAGTTGCCAAACTGTCTGAAATATTCCAAGGCAAAAAGCCTCATGGGGACATACCTTGGCAATCTAAAAGGTGTCAACTCACAGCCATATATTCTGATGACTGTGTGGTTTTGGTAGAAGTACCAATTACCAATGCTATAGGTTTTGTTTAGGTGAAGAACTCTCTTCATGTCATCAGTTAGCCTTGGAGGAGGAATACCATGCAATACTGTCAAGGCTGGATAAATGAATAAGTCAATGAACTCATTGTATGTGTAAGGTGACACAGATGTATAGTGGAAGACAGAGGTCCAGAACACCACTGATCTTGGATTTCCTTGGGCATTGAGTTGCTTCAAAGGAAAAGAGAAGGTAGCTGGTTGATAAAACAAGAAGAGGTGGTATATGTATGAGGTATACCTGAATAATCTTTCTCTCTTTAAGTTCATAAACTGGTCATGGATTTTATCTGCAATGTATGTAGCATAATCATAATGCACAGCTGGGGGCTTACCAGGAGAGAATAGAGACAGGATTGCTATTATGGTTTCATCCACATCCTCCATTCCTTTGAATCCTAGGGCATAGCTGATCAAATCCACTAACATCCTGCCCAATTCATTCAAGTACTGATATCCAATAGGAGGAGTTCTGACTGATTCAGAGCCTGGTTTTACAAACAACTGATTGATTTTAATGATTTGGTCAATTGACAGCTTGCTCCCTTTCTTTATCAAATTCTGCATATTGAGGGGGGTCAATTGCTTGGCAGTATGGAAGTGCAGCATCTCATTAATACTCTCTGGGGTGATCTGGAACAGGACTGAGCCTGTGGGGCTGATGACAGCTCTTTGATTTGGGTCATAGCATTCCTGGCAGCTGTATATCAACTCTGGCATAGGATTTACCTGGGGGAGGTTGTAGATTGGCAGGTTTGAGTCCCAAATCCCCAAGATGTCTGCTCCACTCAGGTGCTGGGCTTTCAACTCATTCAGCATCTGGATATTGTATTTGGAGCCCATAAGAAACCAGTCTAGCATTTGGTAATCCATATCTCCCAGGGCTTTCCACTCCAATTCCTGGTGAGGGGCATTGAGGGGCTTGATGTTGAGAGCAATGGGAGTCTCCATGATCTTCTTCAGAGTTCAACAATTGTAGGTGGATGGTTTAATGGAAGCAACACAGAATAGAAGTGATTTTCTGTAAAAGCAGTTTGTATCTCAGATACCAGAGGAGGAATTTACACAACAGCAGTTGAAATACTGTTTGTTTCAGGAGCAGGGCTTCTCTATGGTCTCACTATGTCCTCTTTTAGCGGGTGAATTGAGTTTAACCAGAAATTTGCCGGGAATACGCAGTGAATGATGTTTTTGAGCGAAATTACAGGTATTAAGGCTCGGCCAATGTTTTTGGACTTCACAGTTGCAAATGTGGATGTGCAGAGGGAAATGGCCGGTGAAAATATAACTTTTAAGGTCTCCTTAGCCCTCTGAGTGACTTTAATTTCAATAACAGGCGTATGGAGGGCAGCAAGCGGTAAATACCTGTTAATTGACGAACAAAGGTCGCATGGGCGCGCACGGTTGATGCTGTGGAGGTCGCCTTGGTCAATTGAGCAGGTTGGCAGAGTTTTTAGGACGTAAACGCTCATGCAGAGAAAACAGTAGAGAAATGTGCAAACAATGGAAAAATAGACGTTTTTTGGCTTAATATGGGCTTTTTATGATTTTGGCGCTTTTTAGTGATGACGTCAGCATGACGTCATTGGTGGGTCAAGGTCAAGTGACGTCAGCTGACGTCATCGGGTGACGTGTCAGTACACTGTTGGTCCATGGGGGATGGTGCGGTGGCAGCCATGTCAGCGGCCAGGTGGACAAATAACAGGGGTGAGGACAAGCAGACATGACGTGGCGATGTATTGGTGGAAAACAGTTGGCGGTTAGGACCGTAGTGGTTACAGTTAAGGCTAGCCGCTACGGTCTCTCGGGGCGGTTTAGGTACGGTCTCAGAACTGTCAGACCCGGCTCCGAGAGCCTTCATCGCGCGACGCGTGGAGTGGCCCTAACGTGATGCAACGTCACCTTCTCGGGCGTTAACGGTCGGCTGCGGGGGCTGCTCCGATATTACTGTGGATCGTCGGATCCTCGGGACCTGATCCGACGGTAGGTGGAGCAACAACGTGCTCGGAGTATATGCGCGGGCGGAAAACTTTGGGTTGTGGGTTTTTTAATGGTTTTTCAATGTTTTTCCATTTAAACAAACTGCGCGCTAACCCTTTCGAAATGTGCCAGAGGCGGGCTTTTTAGACTTTGGGTAATTTTTGCAAGGATTTAAGGTTAAAAGAGGGTTTATAAGGGTTTTTCAATGCAAATGGCGGTTTGAGGAGCAAGTTGGCTTGTAGCAAAGGGGGAATGGGACGTGATAGGTTCACCAAGGTGACCAGAGGTCACTTTGGTTCCTTTTGAAGAACATATGGCTATAATGCCAAGAGGAGGAGTATTTATAGAATTTGGGGCTTTATACACCATAGTGTTAATATTATTAGGGGAAGGGTAAGATAGGGGAGCTATATAGTAGAATTAGAGGTTAATATGAATGAGGGAGCAAATGAAGGGGATCTCACTGAGTTTATCTGAAATTGATTTAGTTTTGAGAGTAGATCAAAATGAAAAGATCTTAGACAAGAAATGTGGCCTTTGTATGAACAAGAACCACCATAAAACCATGATCTTTCCCCATGAATCTCAGCTGAACAGGGAATGTTAATAATGGAGTGAAGGGGGAAAGGGAGGTTAGTCATGCTCCTTGCTGCAATTTGATGGAATTGACCACTTTGTCCATTGATAGATTTTGCCTTGGCAATACATCTTTTGACATATGTGCAATGGTGAAAATGCCCTTTCTGCAACCACAACTACTTACCCAGCTATTTTCCTAGCATTTTTTGTTTCTCCATTGGAGGGTGCACTTGGACTTGCAAACCCTTACTTGCCTTTTCTTTTCTTTGGCTTTTTCTTTATTCTTTTCTATCTACTTCTGCCCTTATCTCTTCCAAGGTCCCAGATTAGGCTGTTGGGATCCTTTTCTTCTCTACCTAAACTAGTTGTCTGCCAAGATTAAACAGTTTGGACAGACTTCTTTCTCTAGTCTACAACACAAAATTGAACACATGGCATGATCTAGATTAGACTGTTGGATCATCCATCAAAATTTGAAATAAGGTCATCAACATTTGAAACACTTTACACACCTTCTTTCTCTTTAGGAAATATGGGATCTTTGTGAACTCAAAGCAGAGCATATTTGGACTTTCTCTTGCCAATCATGAAATATGAAACCTATTGGTATAGGTATCCAACACCTACTATCCATATAGTTACCAAAACTACACCTACATTAGGTCCATCTTCAAGTCAATCTTCCAGAATGGTTATGGCAAGCAGGTATGCACCTTTGGTGTTGCTAGGCCAACTAAATGTTATGCTTAGATATTATCAATCTAAAACTATGACGTTTGATAACACTTGCTCTTATACTTCTCAACATCATGTGGATATGATGAATGATGCGTTTGACCTCCAAGAAGTAGATGAAGCTTATGTTAAAATGAGATTGTTTTCCCAAAGTTTAGGAGGTGATGGCAAGAAATGGTTTAGGGGTTTTCCTGTACGAAGTATAGCCAACCTTGATGCTTTCCATCAAACCTTTTTAGCTAGATGGGATATAAGGAAAAATCTACCTCAACTCCTAAATGAATATACAAGGCTGAAAAGAAATCCCAATGAAAGTGTGGAAGAATATTGTGAATTGTTCAATATTGTTTACAATGCCATTCCATAAGACATCAAGCCCTCCCTTGGCATTGCTCTAATTTATTTCCTAGATGGTTTCGATGTAGATATGGAATATCAACTTAGAGATAGAGACCTGACAACTTTGGAAGAAATGCAATCATATACAATTAAGGTTGAAGCTAATATCTTGGCCAAGAAAGCCAAACTGAAGTCTGAATGCAGAGCTACCATAAAAGGAGAACCTTCTACTTCTATTGTTGATCCTAAAATTGATAAGTTAGTGAGAGTAGTGAATCAGATGATGAAAAGAGTGAACATTAATGACCAAACTCAAGTAAGAGAGAACCAAAATTCCCCTCAAACTAGAAACCAAAACTTTAGAAGGAATGTTCCCCAAATTAAACAAATAGAACAAAAAGGTCCAGACTAGTAGGTTTGACCTCCTTTTCAGGAAAATTACACTGGTGATGATGGGAATATTGTGGAAGATTTAGATGATAATAAAATAATTTTGATGGGAATAAGCGATGATGAAGCAGTTCTCCTCACTCAAGAGGAGTTAGAAATTTTTCTCCTAGCCCAAACTGAATTGGATTCCAAAGAGTCAGATGAAAATAAACAAGGGTTTCAGAATGCTATAATGGAAGTCGATAGGGAGTACAACCTTCGGATAAAAAATAATTTATAAACTTTCAATGCCAAAAAATTAGATAATCCTACTAAAATGTCATCTGAAAATGAAATTAGAAAAACTATAGATAGGCTTCCTAAGAAAATTGTGTATAATTATGGTAAGAAAAAGGTAGAAATCCATGTCAAAAAGGTTGGTGACAGTGTTTCTAAAAATAATCAAATAGATACCCAAACCACCAGTCAACAAAAAAAGCCTATGAAAAAAAAAATCATAGAAGAATCTGAACCTCCCAATTCAATTAAGATTCAAACATCATTCAACATTGAGAATGAACTGGAAAAATTGAAAATCCCCATTCCTCTCACAGAGTTAATGAGTAAAAATATGTACAGACCCTAACTAATTAAATCCTTACACATTGGGGAAAACAATGACTCTGTAAATTTGAATGATGACCAACCTGGACTCTTATTTGGACTAGAAGTTGTGGGTAAACCACAGGAAGGAGGAGTTCCTCCATTCTATGTTAGCCTGAATATTCATGACAAGATTCTCCACAATGCTATGTTAGATTCAGGTGCATCCCACAATTTAATACCTAAAGTTGTGATGGAGAAATTAGAACTTGACATTACTAGACCCTACAAAGACTTGTACTCCTTTGATTCCAACAAAGTAAGATGCTCAAGTCTTATCAAAGACCTATGTGTCACTTTAGCCCAAATCCCTGCTAAAAATTTAGTAATGGACATAGTGGTTACCGAAATTCCCCCTAAGTATGATATGTTGTTGTCACACTCATGGGGAGAAAAATTACAGGGTACCCTACAAATGAACATGACCTTTTCTACCAAACTAGTTTTTTAGCAGCAAAGAAGACTATATAGGGAGACTTTAATGAAATTCATGGTGAGTTGTCAAGAAAGACCTCAAAACTATCCACTTTATTCTGTTCATTTAGATTTGGATTCTTTTATTCTTTAAAAAGATGGGGATGTCAACAATCAAGTAATCAATGATGAAACTGAAATTTCTAAAACAGACCCAACCAAAACACAAACAATAGAACTGAATACTCCCCCTGAACCTCTTTGGAACATGATTTTTGATGGCTTATGTAGCAAATATGGCTCTGCAACAGGAATTTGGGAAGCGAACAAAGGAAATAATCATGTTGAAGGTCACTCATACAGGCTTAATTTTCAATGTACTAATAACATACAAGAGTATGAAGCCCTCATTTTAGGATTGTAGTTGTTAAAAAAGTTAGGTGCTAAAAGAATCTCCATTCAAGCGGATGCTAAACTAATTATTAAACAAATTAAAGGAGAATATTTAGATAAGCATCCTAGGATGAGAGAATACATAAATGTTGTGCTCGACTTCCTAGAGAGTTTTCTTGAATATGATCTCCAATTACTCTAAAACCAAACATCATTCCAAACAATCTAGCTTTTTCAGCTAGCTCATGCAAAATTACTTATCCTAATCAACAATATGTACTGGACGTAAGGCACCGACCAACTGTGCATGATAACATAAGGTATTGGCAGGTGTTTGGAAATGATAAACATATTGAAAGTTTACTGTAATCAAAAGATGAATTTCAAGATGACAATATTGATTTGGAATCTGAAGTAGATAACCAAATTGTTGAACATCCTGATCGAGAAAGCCAACTAGATAAGTTAGATGAAAATACACACTTAGATAAAGTTGTAAATAAATTAGAATTGCTTGAAATAGACCCACAAAAAGAAGAGTTTGAAACACTCCAGCTTAAAGATAATGTTCTGCCTAAAGGTCTAGCTCCACTAGAAGATTTATTTGATTTCAATGATGTGGGTAAAAATCCTAAGATTGAGCCCTCAGGAATAGCAGTTGAAGATTGTAATTTAGGTACTAAAAAAGACCCCAAAATCATAAAACTGTCTAAATCAATCCCAGCAACTGAAAAACAAAGATATATTACTGTATTCAAGGAATTTAGTTATGTTTTTGTGTGGATCTATGAAGGTCTTAAAACATATGACACAAAAATTATACAACACAAAATTCCAATTAAGGAGGATTAGAAACCCTTTAAACAAAAACTTTGCATAATAAATCTAGTTCTGATGCCTTTAATTAAGAAAGAAATCAAAAGAATGTATAATTCCAAAACCATAGTTCCTCTTAGGTACTCTAAGTGGGTTTCCAACATTGTGCCAACTAGAAAGAAAACAGGGGAAATCAGATGGTGTATAGATTTCAGAAACCTAAACAAAGTTTCCCTAAAAGACGACCATCCCTTACCTAAAATGGATCATATTCTACAAAATGTAGTTGGATCTTCTAGGATTTCCTTATTAGATGGATTCTCGGATTATAATCAAGTCTTATTTCATCTAGAGGATCATGACAAAACAGCCTTTACCACTCGATGGGGTACCTTCATGTATGTGAAGATGCCTTTTCGATTAATGAATGTTGGGGCCACATTTCAAAGAGAAATCAATATTTCTTTTTCTGATGAAATTGGAAGGTTTATTGTGATCTATCTAGATGACATAACTATATATTCTAAATCTGATGAAGAACATCTCGTGCACCTAAGAAGAGTTTTTAAAAATTATAGAAACTTTGGGATCTCATTAAATCCTAAGAAAATAATGTTTGGCCTTAAAGAAGGAAAACTTCTTGGCCACATTATATCAAAGGAAGGTATTAATATTGATCCTAAAAGTATTGAAGCTATTCTAAAAATAAGTCACCCAATAAATATTAAAGAACCTCAATCATTCATTGGGAGAATAAACTTCATGAGGAGATTTATCCCTGACCTTGCAGAACTTCTTGGAAATATCACAAACATAATAAAACGAGATTCTAAAATTAGGTGGAACCTTGAAGCTAGGAAATCATTTAGCCAGGTTAAACTGAAATTAACCAAGGCACTAGTCCTTATTAGTCCATATTTTACTAAAGACTTTATAATCTTTTTGTTTTCTTCTAAACATATTGTTCCAGGTATCCTTTTGCAAAAAAATGGTGATGGATATGAACAACCCATTGCTTTGTTTAGCAAGGCTTTAAGGGATTCTACACTCAAGTACAACAGAATGGAAAAGCATGCCTTTTCATTGATAAAAGAAATTAAATATTTTAGAGTATATATTATTCATTCTCATATTATTTCTTATGTGCCAAATACCAAATGCTATCGTTAAAGATATCTTGACATAGAATGGACCAGATGGCAAGAGAGGCAAATGGATTGCCATCATTCTGGAATATGACATGGAAATCAAGCCAACCAACCCATCAAAGGACATGGATTAGCCAAACTAATGGATAAATCTAATTTTAATGCTTTGGATATCAACTTTGTAGCCAAATTGGATGATAAAGAGGAACAAGTGTCTCCACAACTAGATGAGGCTTTCATGACCTCACCCTGGTATGCAGAACTTACTTATGTTTTATTTAATTTAAATTCTCCTCCTAGTCTAACAAAGACAATGGCTAGATTTCTAAAGCTAAAAGTAGTCAAATTTTGCATCATAGAAAATGCTTTGTATTGGAAAGATGCTGGTGGTATTCTACTAAACTATCTATTGAGTGATGATGCAGAAAGAACAATGCAGGAATTCCATGAAGGTGACTATGGTGGCCATCTGTATTGGAAAACCACTGCCAATAAGTTCCTTAGAGGTTGTTTTTACTGACCTACACTTTTTCTAGATGTTCATAAGAGGGTAACCTCTTACCACAAGAGTCAAATCTTTGAGGGAAAAAAAAAACTTTTTCCTTTACCTTTGAAGCCCATTTCTGCTAAAAGCCCTTTCCAGTAGTGCGGATTGGATTTCATTGGAGAAATTCATCCTCTGTCCTCTTCTCAACATAAAATTTATCCTTACCGCTACTGACCACTTCACGAAATGGATTAAGGCCACTCCTTCTAGACTAGCCGCAGATGTTGTGATCATCAAATTATTAGAAACCAACTATATTCTTTCCACGACTAGCCGACGTAGCTAACTAGGGGATTAGGGGGGGGTGAAGCCCCCCCTTTGTTGCATTAATTGCATAGTGGGGGGGTCACAAGGGGTTCAAGGGGTGCAGGTAAGCACCCTCTATGGCGTCCAGGGCAGTGCCCTGGAAAATTTTGTATTTTTTGGAACCTATATTAAGTTGGGCAAACCTACCTATGGTTTTGTGCATGATTTTTGGACATGGTTTTGGACGCGATGGTTTTCGATCCATGGTGTTGGATGCTTCGTCATGTATAGTTATATATTGTAACATTGAAAGGAACATAATGAAAAATCAAGCTGGTAGTTCCAATTTTTGGATCCAGGGGAAAATCTCTGTGTATATGTGTTTTATGTGTTATGCTCTCACATTGTTTATTTTGTGTCTTTTAGAATTCATATGCAGGTAATTTTTGTAAGGGGTTAAAACCTACATTTGGAATCGGAATTGTTTTGGCTTCAAGGGGACACCTTTGTTGTTGAGGGGTTTTGCTCGGGCCTGTGGTAGACCTTTTTCAGTGGGAGATCTGTGGGATCGATTCTGGTGGTGCAAGAAGATGGCGAGCAGTGGAAAGATAGACATCAAGAAATTTAATGGTCAGAGTTTTGAGTTGTAGAAACTCAAGATGGAGGATCTGTCGGTGGATAAATATTAGTGGGTCGTGGTGGATTCGGGTATTAAACCAACGGGAGTGTCTGATGAAGAATGGAAGAAGTTGGATCGGAAGGCAAAGAACACAATATGATTGTGTGTCTCAGATTCAGTATTTTGAACATATCAGGGGAAGCTACAACTAAGGCTTTGTGGGACAAGTTAGGGACTTTGTACCAATCTAAGTCTCTGGTGAATAAACTGTTCCTACGGAAAAATCTATATAACCTGAGGATGAAAGATGGAGACTCGATGACAGAGAATTTGAACACATTTAATACTGTGGTAAGTCAGTTATAATCTGTTGATATTAAAATTTCAGATGAAGCTAAGTGCATCAGTTTGTTTTTTTCTCTACTAGATTCATGGGATAATCTGGTTATTGCAATAGGTAGCAATGCAACTGCCTTGCAGTTTGACGAAATAGTCTCATCCTTGCTGACGGAGGAGATGAGATAGAAAAACATGTAGATCCAGAATGTTGACACCTTGTGTGTATGAGGACGTCCAAAAATAGAAACAAAAATAAGTCATCGAGTGGCAGATCTACATCTAGAGGGATATCTAAATCTCCAGGAAAACCTATAAAGGTGGTGTGCTGGAAATTCGGAAAGGAAGGGCACTACAAAAGGGACCGTCAATATAAAGTTTCTAACAAAGGAAAGGTATTTGATGATGCTCCTTCTGCAGAGGCGAAAACCACCTCATATGAAGGTGGGGATGTGTACTTGTCTTCTTGAAGTACACATGTAGATCATGAGGCATGGTTGATTGACTCAGGTGCATCCTTTCACTTCACTACCCATAGAGAGTGGTTCTTTGAGTATGAGAAATATGATGGTGGTGATGCATTCTTGGGGGATGGCAGGAAGACTAGAATCATTGGTCACATAAAAGTAATGTTGAAGTTGCAAGGTGGAAGGGTTAGAACACTTCTGTGTGTTCTCCATATTCCTGCATTAGCCAGAAATCTGATTTCTGTAAGAAAGATGGATGATGCAGGTGTATAAACAGTGTTTGAGAAGGATACCTGCAAGATGGTTTAGGGGGCACTCGTATTGATGAGGGGGGTTTGGATTGGAACTCTGTACAAGCAGTAAGGTAGCATTGTTGTTGATGGGTGCAACAGTTTTGTGTTTCCTGAAAGTGGAGCAAAAAATCTAGTGGTCTCTAGAGAGAAGACCATGTTGTGGCATCAAAGTCTTGGACATATTGGAGAGAAGGGCCTTTGAATACTTCATGGTAAAATTATAGTAGAAGATATGAGTAATAGTTCTCTGGATTTTGATTTCTATGAAATTTGTGTATATGGGAAACACAATTGGGTGAGTTTACCCTCTGGTGGTAAGAGGGAAAAACAAATATTAGAGCTTGTGCACAGTGATGTGTTTGGACTTGTGAAGGTTCCATCACTAGGTAAGTCTGTGTACTATGTACCATTTATAGATGACTTCTCAAGGAATACATGGATATATTTCCTTAAGAAGAAACCTCAAGTCTTTGACAAGTTTAAAGAATTTACAGCTCTGGAGGAAAACCAGATAGAGAAGAAGATAAAGATGTTGAGGACAGATAACGGTGGAGAGTTTTACAGTAAGGAATTTGAAGAATTCTGTAAGAAGTGTGGCATAGCATAGCAGAAGACTACTCCATACACACCTGAGAAAAATGGAGTTGCAGAACGAATGAACAAGACGTTGATGGAAAGGGCAAGAAGCATGCTTAGTGGTGTCGAGTTTGGATAGGAATTCTGGGTAGAGGCGGCAGAGATAACATGTTACCTGGTCAACAGATCACCTTCATCAGCATCGGAGGATAAGACTGCAAAAGAGGTATGGACTGGTAAGAAATCCTCTCTTTCACATATGAGGGTATTTGGATGTGATTCATATGTACATGTTCCAAAGGAGAAAAGAACCAACTTGGATAGTAAACCTAAAAAGTGCATCTTTATTGGGTCTAAGGATGGTTTAAAGGGTTATAAGCTTTGGAACCCAGTAACAAGGAAGGTTGTGTATAGTCTAGATGTGGTGTTCGGAGAGGTAAGAGATGTTATTAAACATGAAGTCCAACCAAAGGAACCTAAGAAGATAGAGTTTGAGCTTAAGGACGAAGAATCAGAGTCTATAGCAAAGGAGGAATCAGAAGATGAAAATCCACAAACTCCAGGTGTGAGAAGATCAGTTCAAGAAAGAGGGCATCCAAAAAGGTATAGTCCATTTTCTTTCTATTCAAATTTTGCTTTATCTATTACTGATGATGATCCCAGAACTGTGAAGGAAGCAGTAGATTCAGAGGATGGAAAACTTTGGAAAGAGGCCATATTTGATGAAATGGCATCTTTGCACAAAAATGAGGCTTGGGATCTAGTGGTGTTTCCGGCTAGAAGGAAACCCATTCGCAGCAAATGGGTGTTCAAGAAGAAGACAAATACAGAAGGAAAGGTGGAGAAATACAAAGCTCGCCTGGTAGAAAAAGGTTATTCCGAGGTGCTAGGAATTGATTTTGGCGATATTTTTTCTTATGTTACCAAGGTAGCTTCTATTAGATTACTTTTATCTGTTGTTGTTGCTTTTGATTTTGAGGTAGAACAGATGGATGTGAAGAAAACATTTCTTCACAGGGATCTGGAAGAGGATATCTACATGAAGCAACCTGAAGTCTTTGTAGTGAAGGGTAAGAAAGAACTAGTATGCAAGTTAAAGAAGTCTCTGTATGGGTTAAAATGGTGACCAAGGATGTGGTATCAGAAATTTGATAAATTTATATGGGAACTTGGCTTCACCAGAAGCAAAGTAGATCACTGTGTGTATTTTAAATTCATTGGTGACCGAGTTATTTATTTGGTCTTATATGTGGATGATATGTTGCTGGTTGGAAATGAAAATGAAATTATCCAGGATTTGAAGACTCAATTGTCCTCCAAATTCGACATGAAAGATCTTAGTGCTGCAAACTATATTTTGGGCATGGAAATTAAAAGAGATTGGGAAAAGAGGAAGCTTTGGTTAAACTAGAGGAAGTATGTCAAGATAATACTACAGAGGTTTAATATGCAGGATAGTAAACCAGTGAAGGTTCCTATTCTTGTAGGTGTGAAGTTATCTACTGAACAGTTTCCCAAGACACAAGAAGAGGAAGAGGACATGTCTCGTGTTCCATATGCAAGTGCATTGGGTAGCCTAATGTATGCAATGGCTTGTACTAGACAAGACATTGCACATGCAGTGGGAGTATTGAGCAAGTTTATGTCAAAACTAGGGAAGGAGCACTAGACAACAATGAAGCGGGTTTTCAGGTATTTTTGTGGCACTAGTGATTATTGTTTGTGCTACCAAGGAAGACTAGGATTGGACGGAGTGTTGGATATTCGTGGCTTTGTTGATACAGACTAGGCTAGAGATCTGCATCAGAGAAGATCTACAAGTAGGTATGTGTTTAACCTATTTGGAGGTGTAGTCAATTGGATGAGTAAGAAACAATCTGTAGTGGCACTGTCAATTAGAGAGGCAGAATACATGGTAGCCACTCATGCAAGCAAGGAAGCAGTTTGGTTACAGAGATTGCGTTCAGGTATGGGGTTAGTACAGGGAGTTATAAGGATAGACTGTGATAGCCAAAGTGCAATTTTCTTGGCAAAGAACCATGCATATCATTCAAAGACAAAGCACACTGATGTTTAGTATCACTTTGTGAGGGATATGATAGAAGAAAAAAATGTGTTGCTAGTAAAGGTGGACACTTTGAAGAATACTGCAGATACATTGAAAAAATATATGAGCTCTGAGAAGTTCTCTTGGTCTAGAGAAACAATGGGCATTGGAGGGCTGGATAAATGACTAAGCTCTCTTGTGGCCCCCTGTGGAAAGAAAAAAATAAGTGGGAGAATGTTGGGTTGTGTTATATTCTTTCCACGACTAGCCCACGTAGTTAACCTGGGGATTACAGGGGGGACGGAGCCCCCCCTTCGTTGCGCCAATTGCGTAGTGGGGGGGGGGGGGGGGGTCATAGGGGGTTTGAGCGGTGTAGGTAACGCCCCTCTATGGGCTCTGGGGCAGTGACCTGGATTTTTTTTTTTGTACACTACATTAGGTTGGGGACCTACCTATGATTTCGTGCATGATTTTCGCACATGGTTTTGGACGCGGTGGTTTTTGGTCGATGGTTTTGGACGCAATGGTTTTTGGTCCATGGTATTGGATGCTTCAACATGTATAAATATGTATTGTAACATCGAAAGGAACATAATGGAAAATCATACTGGTAGTCCCGGTTTTGGGATCCAGGGGAAAATCTCTGTGTATATGTGTTTTATGTGTTACACTCTCACATTGTTTATTTTCTGTGTTTTAGAATTAGTATGCAGGTAATTTCTGTACGGGATTAGAACCTACATTGGTTTCCCAAACAAGCTTATTACAGAAAATGATGCAACCTTTAGGTCTAAGAAAATGATAGATTTCTGCAATAAATACCATATTACTTTGTGGCATTTAATTTATTATTACCCATAGGGTAATGGGTTGGTTGAATCTTCAAACAAAACTCTGGTAAATATTATCAAGAAGCTATTAGCAGAAAACAAAAAGTCATGGCATAACAAACTCATAAATGCACTTTGGGCTGATAGGATCACCACAAAGAAATCAATTGGCATGTGACCATACCAATTGGTTTATGGAATGGATGTTATTTTTCCATCATATTTTGGAGTTCTAGTCATGAAGTTAATTCAGGAATCGCAAGCTAAGCCAAATGATATTCAAAGGAGGATCCACTAGACAATCTAGCTGTAAAAATCTAGGGATGAAGTTTACAACAAGGATCAAGTCGAGCTTTTTGACAAAAGGACAAAGGCAGATGATTTCACCATTCGTGATAAAGTTTTGAAGTGGGATTCAAGAAGAGAGGATAAAGGGAAGCATGGAAAATCTGTCAGTTTATGGATGGGGCCTTATGTCATTTATGCTTTTAGAGGGAATAATGCATTTTTTATTAGAAATTTGGATATGATAGAATTACCTGGTGGAACTGTCAATGGTAGTATGCTCAAACACTATTTTTCTTATCAATATATATTTTCTTGACATTTCTCATTGTAAATACCATTGTCCTTATTGTTTGTATTGGGTGACCTATTAGAAGAATTTGAAGCCCGTAGAGAAGGCCATGAGCTTCTATTGATGAGTTACCATAAGTACTGCAATAAGGAAATCAGAGGTGGATGTTGTTGAAATAACAACTCAAGGCTACTGATCACATGTTCTTGGCACCTCACAGGGAGAGTGCCATCCCCAGTAGGAGCCACTCTTAGGGTCCTATAATTTATAGGATCTCAAGGTAATTGAGTCTTATATCTAAGGAATCCTATTTTGCAAATATTTTTCAATCTGTGAATGATTTCCAAATAAGAAAAATAAGGAAAAAAACAAAAATATTGAAAAGGAAGCAAGATTGAACCCCACCAAAGGAAAGAAAATAAAAAAAGAATAATCCTAAAAGTGTTGCAAGTCTAAATTCCACTACTCATACTTAGTTTTGCTTCGTTACTGTAAAATAAAGTTGTGTGCAGCTAGTTCAAAATGCCACAATCACTAGATGTAGTTTAATCATGATTAAACTCCTTTAAATTTCTATAAATTAGATAGAGAATAAAGGTTTATCCAATAGTTTAATTTGGGTAAATAATTAGTTTGGTAGAAAATCACCATGACCCAATTATTTAATATGGCTCAATAGGATAAATAATGAATAGGTTAGATAGTTTTTCATTCTGCATTAAAGAAAATAAAAATGGGCGTGCTAGTCTAAGTGCACCCTAGAGAAACAAATAAAAAAGTGCTAGTCTAGCCAAGGGTAGGTAGATTAGGGGATTTAGGAAATATTTGTATATACAATTTTTTTTCCTAAGTTTGAGGATATCATGAATGGTGAGGATATGCATGATGGGATAAAGATATTTCGAAATGTTTCATTTTTCGTCCCTTATCCTAAGTTCAAGGTAGAAAAATGCGCATTGGGATAAAAGTGTTTTATAAATTACATTTTTTCCTTATCCTAAGTTCGAAAAGAAATAACAAAGCGCAAGTGGAAAAATTTTGTTTGTCGTTTATGATTAAAGGTTAGCGGCTTTGAGCACCTCAGGATCTGATCCATTTCTTCATCCACGAAGCTCATTCTTTCTCGACACCCTGTTTGCATTATACCTTGGCCATTTGGGGGGTGGGGTCGGGAAGCTAGTTCCTCCCGCCGGGTCCTACCCCTTACATGGCACGTTGTGGTGATTTCACACCCCCCTAACTGATGCCACTTACTACCCACCAACCCCTCCGGAAACCACCTATCCCTTATCCATTCCTGCTGTGCCCCACAACTTTTCCTCCACTACTCACCGCCCACCACATGGCATGACCATTGGGCCAATTGAATGTGTTGCCGGCCACATACCCATTCATCATTTATTTCAATTTTCCCAGGTAACCATTTAGTGACGATCCCACACCATTTCCAACAGAAATTTGTCATAGTGTAAAAAATCCCTCTGAGCCTCTCATTCTCCCACTTTTTCACTCCTAATTTTTTCTGTTGTTCATAGTTTCTAACAGTGATCTCCATCAGAACATTCTTGCAGACAGACTGCAACAGAAATTGACTTTCTTCCATTTTCACCTGATAGTTTTTTATTTTTCTGACCTCAGTAAACCTCCTCTACAAATTCATCTAATTCATAGATTATTTACAGTCATGCCTCCTAAGATTAAAACCCAGGATAAGACCATTAACCCTTTAATTCCCCCTTCCATAGATTTGGATCATATACCATTAGCGGATAGAGATTACATAATCAATGACACTCAGTGTGACTGTGATTTTTTGGAACTATATTGCTGGCTAGAGGATAAGCACATAGACAAGACAAATGAGATTGGGCTCTGGGAGTCTAACCTCCCCCATTATATTTTCCCCTTGACATTGCCAACCCTAGAATTTACTAGAAGATGCCAAGCTTGTTATGTCCCTGCCCAAAGAGCCAGAATTTCCCCTACACCTGACATTCTTTTCACCATTACAAACAAATCCATTGACCAAATGATGTTGACCCCCAATGTGGAAAATGATACCCCTTTCTCCCGAAAATCCCTCACCCAGCTTTATCAGAAGCTGGACTTTGCCACCATAGCTAGAATTTTCGAGATTTTTTTGCCATAGAATGCCCATTTGCCCGAGAAGGATCCTCCATATCCTTCTTCCATTTTTCCTGATCAGGCCAAGAAAATTATTTCCATCATTTCTTACATTTTAGGTTATCATTCTGATCAATGGGTAGATGAGCCCATATTAGGATTCCTCTCCACATTTTCCACAGACAGAAATCCCTCTATGATTTTCAATTTCAGTCAATTATTGGTTAACAATATTCATGAGAAATTTATTAAATTTCCTACAGAGAAGGTGTTCAATTACACATCTATTTTGATTTACATCATCATCTATTATCAAGTAGAAAAGTTCAGTTTTTCATTGTAGAAGTTGGATGATGCAGGGAACTAGAAACCAATGATCTTTTGGACCTCATTGGTCATGAAAGAATAACAAGAATTCACATACAAGCAATTCATTGAAGACTTTGTTCATCCAGCCATGAACATTCTCAATAGTGTAGTACAACCCAGAATTAGTGAGGAAATCAAGAGAATTCTGCATCTCTCAGACTAAGCAAAGACCGATGATTGGTATCTATATCAAAACTACATAGAGATTAGAGTCTATGGATGTGAACTAGCCCCCTATAAACTCCCAAAGTACCTCCCAATGAGGATCTTTTCTCTGGAGTATATTAAGAAGATGTTGAACTCAAATGACATCCACTTTGTAGTGGCCAAGAAGAAGGCATAATTTAGAATAAAAGCACAGGTGGGCCTATTTGTGTGCAACACAAGGACAACAGGTGAGGAGGAAGATAAAATATTGAAGGAGACAAAGTTTAGCTGGAGATTCACATGATCTTATGACCCTTGTGGAATCATCTCAAAGCTCAGAGTGGAAAACAAGAACACTCCTTACATTGACACTTCAAGACAAGACATAGAGCATTATGCCAATTAGTTGGAGTGGGTTGAAAATACCTTGTAGGAGGTTGAAGAACGACTTGTTTCTACTTCTAGTTTGCAGACCCTTGTTCCTCAGGAAAAATCACGCAAAAGGAAGAATGAAGAAGGATCGTCATTGACTACTAGAAGTGAAGCCAGATAATTCAGAATCAGTTGTAGAAAGAGACCCAAGGTAACTCACAGACCATAAGTAGAGAAAGAAACTAAAGACTAGGCAGCCATTATCATCATAGATTCATCACCTGCAACCACCAAGTTCACTACATCTTCTTCCGAACCTTCATCTTCACAAGTTCATAGAGATACTAAGTTGGAATCATAAATTGTCCAAACAGATAAGGAAAATACAATTTTTGATAGGTACAGGGAGATAAAGCTCAGGAATGAAATTCTAAAAAACGACACTTATAACGAATTCCAGAAGCATACTTCTAGCTCACAAAGCAGATTGTTTTCAGTATTTGATAGAAAGCATGGTAAAATGTAGATGGCCTTTCTTGAGGCCTAGATTCCACAACCCAAATTAGTAGCAGACTACAAGAGCACCACCTTTGAATTCAGCACAAAGGACATACATCCCATTGATCAAATGGAGATGCACAAGAAAATTGGTGAGATGATATCCTCCACTCTGAATAACACTGCCATGCCCTTATCCAAATTATAGGTTTCTTTTGCAAATGTAAAATCAATGATAAAGATAAAGATATTCTCCTCCTTAGCCAAAGATAACAGGATCAAGTTTTTGGAAGACTTGGTGATCAAGATACGGTATGACCCTAAAGATGTTAATGTTGCTGAGGAGATTATTAGAAAGAAGAATTTGGACATTGTAGCATTGAGGAAACAACTCAAACGGCTAGCCACAGAAGATCCAATGACCAAGGTCATTGAAGAGGGTGAAGCACAAAAAGCAGATATGGTGAAGTTGATCATAGACCGAAATATATATATTAGGAAAATGGAGGCAGAGTTGGAGAAACTAATAAAGGAGAAGGAAGACAGTCTAAAGATGGCCATTGTCCCCTTAGTTGTTGTACCTCTTTTTTAACTATCATCAACAAGAGAAACCACTACAAGTACTTATTGAAATTAGACTCCCAATGGTGAATAGGTTACACAGACACTTCAAAATATGTTAGTATAGTCAAAGGAAATTAAGACTTTTCAGGGAAAACTCAAAGCTTTGGAAGTCCAAAAGGCCAAAGATGAAGGTGGTCAGACTACTGAATTGGAGAAATCCCAAAGACTATTGGAAAAGTTATTCCAGGTAGAGAGAGACACTTCAATTGGCCAAACCTTCACCCAAGCCAAGGAAACTATTTGGATGAACATATTAGAATCTATGAATGATATTTGGCCTTCCATCCAAATCATATTTGAGTAGAAATAGCTAATAGAGGAGGCAACATAAAATAGTGTGCAAGGAAGGGAGAAGCTGGGAGACATGCCAACAGAAGCTGCCAATATAATTAAATTATTAAAGTAAAAGTCCATATATGAGGTGGAGGAAGAAGGAGTGACTGATAGAACTTCCACCATTCTGGAAGTCAATAAAGTCTTGACAAAGAGAAATATCATTGATCAGTTGGCAGAAAGGTGTGAAACCTTAGAGTTGGAGGTAAATAGATTTACAAATAGGATTGAAGCCTTAATACAAAAGGGACTACCCAGTAACTATGTCATAAATGAAAAGTTGATCACTCAGGAAGACTATATATTGAACATGAAAGAAGTGACCAAAGGCAGTGTTATGTTCAATGGAATTAAAGGGAGTATGACAGCAAAGGAATTCTTGGAGACCATGTGAAGTGATTTCCATGTGCAGAATGAGGTAAACACATTTTTACGTAAAACCAATTTTTTCTAAATACACCAAGGTATATGAAATTTATCGCAGGGTAACAAAGTTGACAGTGCCAGATGAAAAGAGATCGGAGGAATTAGTTGATTTACTAGATTGGAAGATATCTCAGGAGTAGTAAAAAGCTTTTCTAGTGCAGCCGCTAGCACAATGTTTATTTCAGCATGTCAACACTGTTTCGAGATGACTCAGCAACCGAAAATATCAAAACGAGCCCACTGTTCTCTTCAGCAGCCTTCATGGCCTATCATTCTGCTAGGATTAGATGATATAGTTTGTAATTAGGCTAATAATACATTATTGGTTTGACAACGATTTTGTAAAGACTTTTTTGTAAATTTTCATTCTAAATACTTCATTGTTTGAAGTATTAAGGGTTGATTTCCAAATGTAATTTCTTCTGCATATTGTAATTTTCAAGCACTGGAGGATCAATAATAAAAGGACCATTCACAGGATTCATGTGGTTTACTTAATGGTGATGTGTTTCTTCTTTTTGCTTGTTTAAACACTTTTTTTTCTTTTCTCTATTATTCTGAATATCTGAATTAATCAACAAAAACTATGATAACTAGGATTCGTTACTCAGAGTGCCCTATTTTGGCTGTTGTTAAGCTTAATGTTTTCCACTTAAGCCAGATCAAGGAATTCGTAATTACTCTTTGGTCTCTACTGAACCTTACACTTATGTTATCCCACCATCCATTTAATTTCTGAAAAGATCCAGTGAGTGCAACCTAGCTTGTCCTATGAGAAATCCTCCAAAAATTGATGCAAAACTCCAGTTTAGTTTATAGACTCCATAGCCCAATGGAATTAAAACACTCAAATCAACCAAAACAATCAAACAAAACAAATAGGTACAACAATAGCTAGCCTAAAATTTACATAAAAACAAAGATAAATTAAATAGAGAGATCCTTCTTTGAAGCTAGTAGAGCCATATCCCAGCTTCCAAAGTGGTTTTGATGTTGTCTTATGTGTTTACTCCCTCAACCTCAAAACTATAGAATGACAACATTTCCCTCACTCTCAAATTGAGTATAGGAAACACAATATATTGATGATAGTAATCATGATTAACGTCCACTAAGACCATTATAATCTATTACATTTTTACTATATACACTAATATTTATAATTTTGTCAATAATCTTCGCAAAACTACGATTTTCGAAAAGAAATTTAAACAAGTTTTTCATTATTCATAAATTTATTTCTTTGTTTTTTGTATTTTAATTTATTGTATTTTACTTTTGATTTTTGTTTACCTATTTTGGTATTTCATCTTTTTATTATTATTATATTTTCAATTCAATTTTACATTTATTTCATTTCAACGAATAAAACGATATACATAATAAATTTTAATATATCACAAATACATACATAGATATCTATATCTATATCTATATCTATATCTATATCTATATCTATATCTATATCTATATCTATATCTATATATATATATATATATATATATATATATATATATATATATATATATATATATATATATATAGATAGATAGATAGATATATATATATATATATATATATATATATATATATATATATCTATATCTATATATATATATATATATATATATATATATAGATATATATATATATATATATATATATATATATATATATATATATATATATATCTATCTATATATATATATATATATATATATATATAGCTATAGATATATATGAATGATTATAATCAACAGTAATGCATCAATTAACCTTGAGCTTTATGTTGGGTGTGGAGCCTGGTTATCTTCTATATTCAAAGGTATCACCACATAGGACCCCAGTTCGAAATGGGGGCGGCAACGCCGCCCGTAAAATATTCGCTGCAGGGGGGGTCCAGGGGGGGGCGGCTGCGACCTTTGGGAGCCCCCACCTGGCGGGGGGTTTCTGGGGCAGCGCCCCCGAAGCTAAAACCAACTGTAAAATTGCCTTCTAAAAGTATAGTAATTTCTAGTCAATCTGGGCCGTTCATTAGGCGGATGATCTGACGGTAGAACTTATGTTTAGTTTAGGGTTTTTTGCCCTAGAAGGCAACCCCTCTCTTTGTATGAGGGCATTGTATTTTGAGGCTGTGAGATAGATGTGTATTCTGTGAGCGAGAAATCGAGAGGTGAGACTGTGAGAGAAAACAGAGGATATTACAGCGGATTTGCTGTAGGTTGTGTCTCTTCATTTTGCTGGATAATAAAAAGGAAGGACTGGTTGTTCAGGGTGGACGTAGCCCAAACTGGGTGAACCACGTATATCTGTGTCTCTCTTGTTTTGTGCGTTTTCTGTGTTTATATTTCTGCAATATTTTATGTGTTCCATTGCTCCGTAATATATAATTTTCTAACAACTGGTATCAGAGCCGAAGGTCTATTTGGCTGATAAACTCGCAGGAAAGAAGGGTTCCTGGTTCGAGTGGGAGCAATGGCGGAAGATGGTAAGTTTAGGGTCGAGAAATTTAACGGCCAAAACTTCTCGCTGTGGAAGATGCAGATGGAAGATTATCTTTATCAGAAAGATCTATACCTACCATTGGGCGGAAAAACAAAGATGCCGACGGGTATGAAAGACGAAGAATGGATCCTTCTCGATAGAAAGGAACTCAGAACAATACGGTTGTGCCTTGATGCGTCAGTCACCTTCAACATTTCGAAGGAAACCACGACAGAGGGTTTGATGCAGACGTTGTTGAAACTATATGAAAAACCCTCGGCCTCAAACAAGGTATTTCTTATGAAACGGTTATTTAATATGAATATGTCGAAAGGTGGATCTGTTGCAAACCATTTAAATGATTTTAATACAGTTACAAGTCAGTTAAGTTCTGTAGGGGTAAACTTTGATGATGAAGTTAGAGCTCTGTTATTCTTGTGCTCATTACCAGAAAGTTGTAATGGTTTGGTAATGTCCATTAGTAACTCCGTTTCTGGATCTAGTACTTTAAAGTTTGATGATGTCGTCGGTGCTATCCTTAGCGAGGAAATGCGACGGAAAAGCTCCCGTGAGACATCGGGAAATGCTTTGAGTGCAGAGTCTAGAGGAAGAAAAATGGAAAGAGGAAAGAGCTCAGGATATCGTAGTAAATCAAGGAAAGGCAGATCCAAGTCCAGATCGGGGATAGTGTGCTGGAAATGTGGAAAGAAAGGACACCTAAAGAAAGACTGTAGATCTCGGAAGGGAAAAGAAGGAGATGCACAGCAAGAAAACAATCATGAAGCAAATGTGACAGGTGAGGTGTTACAAGATGCTTTGATTCTTTCTTTCAAAAATATTACTGATTCCTGGGTGGTAGATTCAGGGGCTTCATTCCATGCCACACCCGATAAGAAATACTTTCATGACTATGTTCAAGGAGATTTTGGACAAGTTCGTCTAGGTGATGATAAACCCTGTAAAATCGTTGGAATGGGTAAGGTTCTTGTAAAACAGCAGAATGGAAACCAATGGCTATTAAAGGAGGTAAGGCATGTTCCAGATCTAAAGAAAAATCTGATTTCAACAGGGCAGTTAGGCGGTGAAGGTTGTGTGACAACTTTCACAGATAAAGCTTGGAAGGTCACTAAAGGAGCCCTAGTAATAGCAAAAGGCGAAAAGGTTGGTACATTGTATTTATGCAAAGGTATTTCTAACTCTGTTAATGCTTTAACTTCCAGAGGAGCAGATGCAGCATTATGGCATCATAGGCTCGGACACATGAGTGAAAAGGGGATGAAGATTCTTCACTCAAGGAATTTGTTGCCGGGTTTGAAGAATGTTGATTTGGACTTCTGTGAGAACTGTATTTATGGAAAACAGAAGAGAGTCAGATTTCTCAGAGTTGGGAAAGAAAAGAAGAACGAAAAATTAGAGCTTGTGCATACAGACGTATGGGGACCTGCTCAGGTATCATCTCTCGGTGGCTCTCGTTATTATGTTACTTTTATTGATGATGCAACTAGAAAAACTTGGATTTATTGTATTAAGAATAAATCTGATGTATTTGATACTTTCAAGAAATGGAAAGCTTTGGTTGAGATTGAGACAGGAAAGAAATTGAAGTGTCTTAGATCAGACAATGGAGGTGAATATTGCAGCAAAGAGTTTTATAGGTACTGTTCAGAGCATGGAATTCGCAGAGAGAAGACAGTTCCAAGAACACCACAAGAAAATGGTGTGTCAGAAACGATGAACAGAACAATCATGGAGCGTGCAAGGTGCATGAGATTGCATGCAGGATTGCCTTTACAGTTTTGGGCAGATGTTGTAGATACTGCTGTTTATCTAATAAAAAGAGGGCCTTCAAGTTCCTTGGATGGTGGTGTTCCAGAGGAAGCATGGACAGGTAAAAAGGTAAACTACTCTATTTTAAAGCCTTTTGGTTGTGAGGCCTTTGTCCATATTGATAAAGAAAATATAACAAAGCTTGAGGCAAAGTCAAAGAAATGTACCTTTATTGGATATGGTGTTAATGATTTTGGTTATCGCTTATATGATTACGAAAATCACAAAATCATTAGGAGCAGAGATGTAATATTCAATGAAAAGGTCTTGTATAAGAATCAGTTGCAGGAAAAGAAACAGGAAAAGGAAAACAAGGAATACGCAGTTCTTGATGAAATCACTGAAAAAGTAAAGGTGCCTGAAAATAATAATAATCAACAACCACAACAACAGAAACCACCACAACAGCAACAGGCACCCCAAACACCTGAAAGTGGTGTTAGAAGATCTACCAGGATAGGTAGACCCCCTGAACGATACTCTCCTTCATTATATTATTTATTGTTGACTAATTCCGGTGAACCCGAATGTTATGAAGAAGCAATGCAGGTTGAAAGCAGGAAGAAGTGGGAGGTAGCCATGGAAGAAGAGATGGAATCCTTAATGCATAACCAGACTTGGGATTTAGTTAGGTTGCCTGTAGGAAAAACTACATTGAAGAATAAATGGGTTTACAGGCTGAAGGAAGAAGATGGAGGAAAACAGAGGTATAAAGCTAGACTTGTGGTGAAGGGGTTTGCACAGAAGAAAGGTATTGATTTTGATGAAATATTTTCTCCTGTTGTTAAAATGACTTCAATCAGAACTATTTTAAGTCTTGTAGCAGCTGAAGATTTGCATCCTGAGCAGTTAGATTTAAAGACAGCCTTTCTCCATGGGGATTTGGAGGAAGAGATATATATGCAGCAGCCACAAGGATATGAGGTGAAAGGGAAGGAGAAACTAGTGTGCAGGTTGAAGAAGAGCTTGTATGGCTTAAAACAGGCTCCAAGGCAGTGGTATCTAAAATTTGACAAGTTTATGTCTGAACAAGGTTATACTAGATGTCACTCTGATCATTGTGTTTATTTGAAAAAGCAAAATGATGGCAGCTATATTATATTGTTATTGTATGTAGATGACATGCTTGTTGCAGGATCTAACATGCAGGAAATAAATGTGCTTAAAAGAAAATTGGCAAATTCATTTGCAATGAAGGATTTGGGAGCTGAAAAACAAATCCTTGGTATGAGAATAACTAGAGACAGGAAAAATCGTAAATTAACATTGTCTCAGAATGAGTACATACAAAAGGTGTTGAAAAGATTTAACATGCGCAATGCAAAACCAGTTAGTACACCTTTTGCTAGCCATTTCAAACTTAGCAAGGAAATGTGCCCAAAGACCCAAGAAGACATGGATTATATGTCTAAAGTTCCATATGCATCAGCAGTTGGAAGCTTAATGTATGCAATGGTCTGCACTAGGCCTGATATTGCACATGCAGTGGGAGTTGTAAGCAGGTACATGAACAATCCAGGAAAGGAACATTGGATGGTAGTGAAATGGATTCTCAGATATTTGAAAGGTACCACAAATCAAGCATTATGCTTTGGTGGTTCAAACATCTCCCTACAAGGATATGTTGATGCAGATATGGCAGGTGACAGAGATAACAGGAGGAGCACTACAGGATATGTATTTACTGTTGGAGGAATAGCTGTCAGTTGGGTTTCAAAAATCCAAAGTGTTGTTGCACTTTCAACAACAGAAGCAGAGTATGTTGCTGCTACAGAGGCTAGTAAAGAAATGATTTGGTTACAAAGGTTTATGGGTGAATTGGGTAAGGAGCATGATATGGGCACGTTATACAGTGATAGCCAAAGTTCCATTCATCTTGCAAAGAACTCAGCATTTCATTCCAGGACTAAACACATACAGCTCAAGTACCATTTCATACGATCAGTGTTGGAAGATGGAGAGTTGAAGCTGGAAAAGATACACACTAACCATAATCCTGCAGATATGCTAACAAAAGTTGTAACCAGGGAGAAACTGAGAATATGCTCAGTTTCAGTTGGTCTTCAAGAATGACGATGAAGATGAGAAATAGCCAAGTCCAAAGAGGAGTCATTGTCCAGCAAATGGAGCAGCAATGGAGTTGCTACAATCAGTCTCCAAGTGGGAGATTGTTGGGCGTGGAGCCTGATTATCTTCTATATTCAAAGGTATCGCCACATAGGACCCCAGTTCAAAATGGGGGCGGCAACACCGCCCGTAAAATATTCGCTGCAGGGGGGGTCCAGGGGGGGCGGCTGCGACCTTTGGGAGCCCCCCCCTGGCGGGGGGTTTTGGGGGCAGCGCCCCCGAGGCTAAAAACAACTGTAAAATTGCCTTGTAAAAGTATAGTAATTTCTAGTCAATCTGGGCCGTTCATTAGGCGGATGATCTGACGGTAGAACTTATGTTTAGTTTAGGGTTTTTGCCCTATAAGGCAACCCCTCTCTTTGTATGAGGGCATTGTATTTTGAGGCTGTGAGATAGATGTGTATTCTGTGAGCAAGAAACAGAGAGGTGAGACTGTGAGAGAAAACATAGGATATTATAGCGGATTTGCTGTAGGTTGTGTCTCTTCATTTTGCTGGATAATAAAAAGGAAGGACTGGCTGTTCGGGGTGGACGTAGCCCAAACTGGGTGAACCACGTATATCTGTGTCTCTCTTGTTTTGTGCGTTTTCTGTGTTTATATTTCTGCAATATTTTATGTGTTCCATTGCTCCGTAATATATAATTTTCTAACAACTAGTATTATATTTTCAATTCAATTTTACATTTATTTCCTTTCAACGAATAAAACGATATACATAATAAATTTTAGTATATCACAAATACATACATACATACATATATATATATATATATATATATATATATATATATATATATATATATATATATATATATATATATATATGATTATAATCAACAGTAATGCATCAATTAACCTTGAGCTTTAAAAATAAATTATTTAAATGTATGCATTGTAAATAAATTACTTCCTTCCATATAAAGTTATACCAAGTTTCATTGCGTGAATACTCTTAATCCATAAAAAAAGAAAAAAAATTGCAATATGAAAATTTATATATGGTAGAAGTTACTCTTTAAAATTTATGTTTGGTGAAATTAATTTATTTGAGTTTTGGATATATAAATTATTTACAAGAATTATTTTTTTGTGATAAAAATAAAGTGGAATTAAAATGATTTTATATTAATATTATATAAATTAGTTTTTAATAAAATATATCTAGATTCTTTAAAATGTTGGAATGGTTGGACATCTCGACAACACGATAGTCACTATAAAACATTATTATATGTCTTCGCTAAAAGTTAGATCTCTATGTTAGCCAATAGTGTTGTCTTCTCTATGGTATCAAACTCTTTGAGGATGAGGTATTGTGTGATATTTCCCCCTTAGTGATGTTCTTTTATGCCAACCATACTTTTGGAACCATCATGTCGTATATGAGTCTAGACCTTGGGATGGTATTATAACTTTGGGAAGATAAATATACATGATACCAAAGGTAGCTCCTGCTACTCGCATTTCTTTGATCTCTCATTAGAAATGCATAATGATCATTTTCCAAATTGAGAAAGTTTTCTTCTTCCTAATTTCTCTCAAAGTGAGCATATGGTCATTGCCACATCTATGGCGTACGCACAAGGGCTCTCCACATAGTAGAAGTAAGTGGACAAGGTCATGGAATAATATAATGAGATGTTCTTCTCATGCATTAGGGTGACTCCACATGTTAGGTCAAGCATTCAACTGACATGATTCCTAGTGCTCCTCTAGCTAGTTGGCTAGAACATCAACACGTTGTTCTTGAAAGAGAAAATAAAATGTTAGATCCAAGGGCTTTTCCAAAATGGGTACATCCAATTGAGCTCCTTCCCCTGTGGAAGCGCAATCATACTTGTACAAAGTAAATATGGGAACTACTATCCTTGCATTGATTGTAAGGCATTAAACAAAATTATAGTAAAAAACCGGTACCCAATTGTAACACACCCCCTCCTAAGTCCTACAGTACCGCAAGTTAGGAGGAACATATGTTACTATGTTGACCCAAGGTCTACAGTTTCATTATAAAAATGGGGCCTAAATTTTTCTAACTTGTTTCAACTCCCTCAAAAATTTGAATGGATAAAGCCATTGAATTTGTATTGTCTAGATGATGCCAGTGATATAAAGTTTATCTCAATCTGACTTTCAGATTGAGAGATATGACCATCTGAATATTAGCAAATCAGATGAAACCACGTCATAAATCATTATGCGCTATCCACACAGATATCCTAACCAACTCTTCTATGCCACTTGGCATAAATGTATTAGCTACTGACCCATCAAGAAATTTTCTCGGATTAAATATCTTATTACGTCATTGCAGTTGCAAGGTAAAAAATTTGAATGGACAGAGGAATGTGCAGCAAGTCTTGAGTAGTTAAAGTAGTTGTTGACAAATTCTCCACTGTTAAAGATTGGAGATCCAAAAAGGAGTTTTTGATATGTACATTTGCCTACAAGAGAGGACTTGGTGGAGTTATTATGCATGGAGGACAGGTGGTAAGCTATGAATCACAGAAACTCAATGAGCATGAGTGAAATTATCTGACACATGATATTGAGATGGCAACGATCATTTATGTGTTGGAAATGTGGAGGCATTATCTTCATGAGAGGAGGTTTGTATTGATGAGTGATCACACTGGGTTGAGATACTCATTTGATCAATCGAACTTAATCCCAGGTAAGCTAGATGGTTGGCCACGATTAGTGATACTGACTTTGAGACCAAGTACGCCAAGGGTAAGGAGAACATGGTTGCATATGCTCTTAACGGGCAGATATAGGTTCATCATATAACAGCTATAATTTCTTATGGGATGGAGTTACAGGATCAAATCTTACAGGCAGGTCAACAAGATGACATGCACATGAAGCTTATGCATAGCTTACACCAAAGTAAAGGTACAAGTACAGGTGTGGGTAAAGGTGATCAAGATGTGTACTGTCATCTTACAACATATGGCTTGGTCAGTTTTAGGGACATAATATATGTGCCAGACAATAGTTAACCCAAGAAGCCCATCTTAAGGGAATTTCATGCGAAGTCATATTCAAGTCACCCGTGATATCAAAAGACATTGACAGAAGTGAATAAGTTTTATTATTGGAATCTGAAGAAGGACGTGGTAGAGTTTATGGCTAAATGCTTGGACTATCAGTAGGTAAACGAAGCATGTAAGCATACACATAGAATACTACAGTCGATTGCGATTGGAGAATTAAAATGGGAGGTCATTTCCATGGATTTTATCACAGTTTTTCTGTGCATATCTAAACAACATGATTCCATCATGGTTGTGGTAGACAGGTTGACAAAGGTAGCACACTTCATTCCAGTGAAGTCTATGTATTCATCTATTGATGCAGCACATGTCTTCATCAGAGATGTGGTCAGATTGCATGGTGTTTCGAAGAATATTGTGTAAGACAGGGATGTTAAGTTCACTTCCATGTTTTGGAAGGAGTTGTTTAGAGGTTTAGGGAAAAAGTTGGCCTTTAGTACATCTCATCATCCACAAATAAATGGATAGATGGAGAGGGTCAAAAGGATATTGGAATTTATGTTCAAGGTGTATGTGATTTTTCAGTAGTGGAGGTCAGAAGAGTATCTTCCACTGGTTGAGTTCGCTTAGAACAATGGGTATTAGGAATATTTGAGTATGAGTCTATTTGAGGCATTGTATGGGAAACATTGTAGCACTCCCATTAGTTCACGTGATCTAGTTAATAGGGTGTTGATTGGACCAGACATGTTGGGAGAAATATAATAGGAAATGTAGGTAGTAAAGAAGAATCTGAAGATAACACAGGATAGACATAAAATTTATGCAAATTGGAATAGGTTGTTTAAAGAGTTTCGGGTTGGGGAACATGTGTACTTGTGCATCAAGCTCAAGAAGAGCTCCTTGTGGATTGGATCATGTTCCACGATGGAACCTCAGTTCTGTGGACCTTTCAAGATTCTTGGAAGGATTGGACCTTTAAACTTGCATTTTCTCCAACAGTGAAACTCCATGATGTTTTCCATGCTTCATTGCTTAAGAAATATGTTAAATATTTTGATCATGTGATTTAATGGATTGTATTGCAGGTGGAGCTTGATGGAGAATTCCATACGGGACCTTAATGTATATTGCAGAGAAACATGCACATACTCTTGAACCAGGAAATCGAGCACGTTAAAGTGTAGTGGAAGCACTTTGTTCCTGATGAAGTTATATGGTAGATAATAGATCAGATGTGGGCTATGTATCCTTCTCTATTCACTGGTTGAGAAAATGTTTTTAGTATATTGTTTGGTGTGATGTTTTGGTATATGTATGTATGTATATGGATGTAAATACATCAATGAATTGTGTTATAAAGTTCCAATAAGATGTATGGGTGTCATGTCATTATGGTTTTCATGTTTTTATGTTGTTATGTTGGTTTTCTTCTCAGCAGGTCAAACATTTTAAATACTACAATGAGCTAAGTTATAAATATCCATGGGTAGTATGTTTTGCTTGTAGTAGTTTTGTTGGTTTTAGGTGTCATCGAACATTGATGATGATGTTCCCCCAAGGGGGACGGTTTTGTAACATCCCTAGTGATAATTCCATCTAATAAAAGTTAATAAAGGTAAAATAATAACCATGATTATTGGACACTTATTCGAAGCTAAATGTTGGCAAAAGCATCCTAGTGTGTGTGTTCATTTGGTTTATTATTGCTAAGGAAAGCGGAAAAGGAAATGGAAAAGGCTTTGAAAAGGCATGAGGCATTAATTTCCATTTTATTTATGAAAATAAATGAAATTATGATCAAATGAATGTGAAAGGTCACAGGTTGCACGTGAGGAGGAAAATGAAAGAAAATAATGAAAATTTGAAGAAAATAGAGGCCTCATTAATAAAAATTCTTCTGAGGATCAGTTGGTAATTATCATAAAATGAAGTCGAAAGGTCACAGGTTGCATGTGGGGAGAAAAATGAAAGAAAATAATGAAAAATTGAAGAAAATAAAGGCCTCATTAATAAAAACATTTATGAGGATCAGTTTGTACCTTTTGTTAGTTCAATTTTGGAGCTCTGTCTCTATTCTCTTTCTCACAATCTTGGACACTTAGTGTTTTCTTAGAGCACTTCAACATTATATCAAGGAAAGCAAAGAAGGCAAGATGAAGAAAATATCAAACAAGGAAGAGAAGGATCATGCAACTAATGTGGGATTATTTGCAGGTGTCGATTTGCATGTGTTATTTCCTTGCTAGTTTTGGCATGCATGGCTATCAATGTGTGTTCTTGATTCTATTATTGTCATGGGAATGGTTTTTTCCAGCTGTGACAGTGTTCTTAAATCTTGCCTTTTTCCTTATGGATATCCATGCTGTGATGGTTTCTAATGTTTTTTGGTTGATTAGGATTGTCAGATCGATTCAAAAATGAGTGAGGTGGATCTCCGAGAGAAATAACACATGGCCTAGTGATCCCTGAACCAGAGTGTGGGTTGTGGTAAAGCCATATTTTATGTTTCCTGAATGGGCCTAGGAATCCTCAACTATTGAATGGAAGGATATATGGTAAATCCTAGAGGTGGGTGCTCTCCATCAGGCCTAAGAATCCCAAGATGGGATATATGGTAAAGCCTAGAGGGTGGAGTCTCGGTTAGGGCCTAGTGATTTGGTGTGGATTGCAATAAATCCAAGAGACTAGAGTCTTGGTTAAGGTGTAGTGATCTATTGTAGTGGCTACAACCACCCTCCAAAATTTTCCCTTCGCTTCATTTATGAGTGTCCTTACTTAAATATTAGCAACCTTTCTTGCACTAACCTAGGTAGTTATGCTTTCATTGAGTTTTATCCTTCTCTTTACAACTTGTGTTTTCTTACCTACTTTGTCATCTAACCACAAGCTGATCCTGCGACCTAGTTGCAAACCAGTTCTAGAACTTGTTGGAAATAATACTGAGAGGGGGGGTGAATCAGTATTATCAGATCAATCAAACTTTTCAATGCTCAGAAACATATACGCTACTTTAGTTAAGTGAACCAGCGTGTACACGCTACTGTGACTAAGTAAAACAGCGTATAAGAAGAAAACTCACAATTTAGTTAGCTTATTCTTCAGTTAAGTGCATCAGGACATTATTCACCACATTAACAGTAAACATGTGCAGTATAACAGAACAGATCAAAAGCCACACACATGAACACCAAGATATAAGGTGGAAACCCAATGTGGGTGAAAACCACCTGCTGCAAGTTGTCTCTATCTTTCTTTAATATGAAACTTCAGTTTACAATCTTTTGTACTGGTGCAGCCTTATACCAGTACGCAGGCTACAACCTGCAGAAGGCTACAACCTTCTCTCGTTCTCCAAACTTCCTTGGAAGGGAGCTCCAACCCCCTTTGCTCTTGTACTAGCCAAGATACTAGTACGTAGGTGCTGACCTACAATCTTCTTTCTTTCAGGTATCACTTTTCATACATTTTCAGACTTGGATATTCCTGAAGCACAACATTACAATCTGAAGACCACAATTCATTCAATTTCCACAACAGATCATTGAAGCATAAAACAACCAAACTTTGAATCACTGAACCACTGAACCCTGTCAATCACCAGTTACCAGAACACAGAGCAGACTACAGAACTCTGCAATAACAGTCAGACCCCACTGTAAACCCAAAATCAAGCTTCAAAAGGTATACGCTACTTCAATGAGCAAAACCCGCGTATACACGCGCTTTTACCGAAGCCAGATCTAAAAATAAACTTTCTCAATTTGCAGCTGTACCAGACATTAGTTAGACCCAGAACATAACATTGCGACAATATGCAGATCTAGAAATACGCATAATCAACCATATCATGATAGTGCATTTCAAACCATTAGATCCCGATCTATCCTTAGATCTAGTCTTCCATCAACCGATGTGATCTCTCCTTGGCTTAGATCAAGCAACCCAGAACCTGCATATCAGATCTCTTTCTCTCTTAGATATTCAAGCCTTGTCGAAAGATGATTTTGCCTAATGATCTTCTTCTCCTTATATAGTCTTAGGCCTAGCTCAATACCAAGAGCCAAAACCATAGTAACACAATACCATCAACTTCAAAACTAGGGATCGACACGCCCGTCGAGACACAATGGTCCGAAATCATAGGCACAACTTCCAAGGACTAACCACCATGGACCAAAGATACTTTTCCACATACACGCGCTTTTTATGAATCCAACTAGCGTGTACACGCGACTTGGGCTTAACGAACTTGCGTATATGAACTTCCTTGGCATGCTGTACTAAGATCTGTCTTCTGATTAAGTTGCCATCACCTGTACCAACCTCTGAGCACCTGTACCATCCTCTGAGTGAGTTGCCATCAAGGACAACACTTGAATCATAATGCCAACAATCTCCCCCTTTGGACTTGATGGCAACCACCACACCAAGTCACACCAAGTCACTCTCCCCCTTTGACATCAAGGGCAAAGGGCTGTGCTCCCCCTGAGGACATGCTGATACCTCTGCTTGGCTGTGCTGACTCGTGCTCCCCCTGACAGTAGGCCAGATCTGCAAAAGATGTTCTTCAACAAGAACCAAGACTTATACACCATAAGGGACCTTCCTATCACCAAAAGACTCAATACATACATCCATACTCCCTACCAAGAGGGGACATATCAGAAACAACCAATTATATTACAGCATTCATCCCAGGCATAGTGGGGAAACCAACATAGGCCGTTACATGACCTTGACACCATAAAAGAGATATGACAAGAGAGATACATGACATAGAGACAACAGATCTAGACCAAGACTTAGGAAAGGCACCAGCAGCATCTGATAAACATCTTGTTAGATCAGCAACCAGGATTTCTTTCTGAGCTCCTTCTCCTGAAACCAACAACCAAAACATCTGAATGCCAACAATGCTTTATGAGACTTTTAAGCTGCTCCCCCTGAACCTGTGCCTGTTGCACTCCCTGAAACTGTGCCTGAAGAATTCTGACATTCCCATTGCTGTTCAGAACTTCAGAGTTTTCCCTTGCTGTTCAGAACTTCATATACGCGATTTCTCCTGTATAAAACAGCGTATGTACGCGGATATTCTTTCTGCAACAAGCGTCCAACATACACGCGACTTACCCAGCATGAATCCGCGTGTATACGCGCATATCCCTTCCGTAACCTGCGTATACCAACTTTTCTGTAGAACAAACAAACTTCAACAACAGGATGAAGCATCAACTACTCCCAGCTTTTGTCTGAGATATTCAAAAGTTTCCCTGGGCAGTGGTTTTGTGAGAATATCAGCAACTTGCTCCTTAGAAGGAACATACTCCAACTTGACCTTCTGCTCAAGCACTTGTTCCCGAAGAAAATGGTACTTGATTGGTATGTGCTTGGTCTTTGAGTGCATGACTGGATTCTTTGAAATGCTGATTGCACTTGTATTATCACATAAGATAGAGACAGGTGGAGTGCAAGTGATTTGAAAGTCCTGCAAGGTCTGCATCATCCAAAGAAGTTGTGTGCAACAAGATGCTGCAGCCACATATTCTGCTTCAGCTGTAGATAAGGCAATCGAACTTTGTTTCTTGCTGAACCAAGATACTAATCTGGAACCCATGAAGAAAGCACCTCCACTTGTGCTTTTCCTATCATCCACACTTCCAGCCCAATCTGCATCTGTGTAAGCATGAAGAGTGAGATCTGTATTTCTAGGATACCATAAGCCATAGTTTTGGGTCCCTTGAAGATATTTGAAGATTCTTTTGACTGCCTGAAGATGAGTTTCCTTTGGGTTGGCTTGAAATCTTCCAACCATTCCTACTGCATGTGTAATATCTGGTCGAGTACCTGTCAAATAAAGCAAACTCCCAATCATGGATCTATAAGTGGGTTGGTGAACTGCTGCTGATTCATCATTTGCACTGAGGCTGCATCCTGTAACCATGGGTGTACATACTGGCTTTGACTCTTCCATGCCATACTTCTTCAAGATCTGCTTGAGGTATTTGGTTTGAGACAAGAAGATACCTCCTTCATTTTGTTGGATTTGCAATCCAAGAAAATATGTCAATTCTCCAAGAAGTGACATTTCGAATTCTTTCTGCATAACCAAGGCAAAGTTTTGACTCATAGTCTCTTCATTGCTGCCAAAAATAATATCATCTACATAAACAACAAGAATTAGCAATTTGTTATTTTCAACTTTTATATAGAGATTGCTATCTGCTGATCCTTTTGAAAAGCCTTGTTGGTGAAGATATTTGTCCAACCGATAGTACCAAGCCCTTGGAGCTTGTTTGAGCCCATAGAGTGCCTTTTTCAATCTGCATACAAGGTTTGGATCATTCCCAAGAATGAAACCATCTGGCTGCTCAATATATACTTCTTCTTCTAAGTCTCCATTCAGGAAGGCTGATTTCACGTCCATTTGAAATACCTTGAAGTTTTGAAAGCTTGAGAGAGCAAGGAACATTCGGATGGCCTCTAGTCTTGCCACAGGAGCAAAGGTCTCTTCAAAATCTATTCCTTCTTGCTGTGCATACCCTTTACAAACAAGTCTGGCCTTGTTTCTAATTACTTCTCCATTTTCATTTAATTTATTCTTGAAGACCCATTTTGTTCCTATTACATTCTTATCTTTTGGTCTAGGAACTAATTCCCAAGTGTTGTTCTTTTCGATTTGCTCAAGTTCTTCATCCATTGCTTTGACCCAACATTCATCTTTGCATGCTTCTTTCACATTTTGTGGTTCAATGGAGGAGAGTAGAGCCAAGTAGCTTGAAGCTTCTGCAAGTGTCCTTCTTGTTTGTACTCCTGCTTCTTTCTGCCCCACAATCTGAGTTTCTGGATGATTCTTTTGGACATATCTGGATGGAGTCTTCTCTTCTATTCTTGTCTGCTCCTCTGGTTCTTCTTGAGATTCTTCTTCTTCTTGAGGTTCTTCTTCTTCATCATTTCGCCTTTGAGAGTAACCTTCATCTTCTTCAATGTCTTCATGATGAACTTGCCTAGGAATATATCCCTTCTCATCAACCACTATATCAATACTGTCAACAATTCTGCCAAGTCTTTTATTGTAGCACTTGTATGCTTTGCTATGTGGAGAATAACCAAGAAGAATGCCCTCATCTGCTCTAGGTTCAAGTTTGCCAAGTTGCTCATCAGTATTCTTAATATAACATTTGCTCCCAAAGATTTTGAAATGCTTCACGGAAGGAGTTTTACCACTCCAAAGCTCATGAGGTGTTTGAGTGCTGTTTACTCGGACATTTGTTTTGTTAAGAATGATAACAGCAGCATGTGCAGCTTCACCCCAGAAGGTTGCAGGAGTACCTGATTCATCGAGCATAGCACGAGCCATTTGTTGGATAGTTCTGTTCATTCTTTCCACAACCCCATTTTGCTGAGGAGTTCTAGCTGTAGAGAATTCTCTTCTTATCCCATGTTCATCGCAGAAATCGAAAAATTCATTTGATGTGAACTCCCCACCTCTGTCAGATCTGAGGCACTTAATTTTGTGTCCTGATTCATTTTCAGCCAATGCTTTGAAGGATTTGAATTTTTCGAATGCTTCATCTTTGTGCTTCATAAGCCCTAACCAAACAAACCTTGAGAAATCATCAATGAATAATATCAGATATTCTTCTCCTCGAGGTGTCCTTTTCCTAAATGGACCACATACATCTGTATGGACTAGCTCAAGAGGCAAGCTAGCTGATCCTTCCTTCTCTGGAAAGTTAGTTCTGGTTTGCTTTCCAAACTGACAAGATTTGCATATGGTGTTGTCTGGAATTTTGATATCTGGAAGATCGCGAACTGCCTGATATTTGCATGCTTTCCTTATTTGTGAGAAGCTTAGATGTCCCAACCTTCGATGCCATAACCAGTGCTCTTCATCCTTGCTAAGATAGCATTGTTGTTGTCCTTCTTCAAATATGTACAGATTATTTGGAGTTCTTTTGCCTTTGAGAACTGTTTTACCTGTATCAAGATCACGAACAAGACATCCATTCGATCTGAAAATAACCTCGGTTTTTTGATCACACATCTGGCTGACACTTAGAAGATTATGCTTCAATCCATCAACATACAAAACATTTCCAGCCTTGACCTTTTCTTTCAAAGGAGCAATACCTTTTCCTTTTATAGTTGCAGGAGTATCATTTCCAAAAGAAACTTTCTTTCCCTTTTCTAAAGTAGAATAAGATTCAAGTTTTTCTTTATCACCTGTCATATGTTTCGAACATCCACTGTCAATGTACCATAGATTTTCCTGTCCTTCTGCATAAAAAGCTATCCCACATCTTTCTGTCTGAGGTTCCTTTATTCTCCATTTTTTGGTGCTCGTGGCTTGTTCCTTTTTCTCCTGAAACCTGCTCCTGCATTCAGATTCTTTATGACCAAAATTATTGCAAATAGAACATTCAACTTCATTTTCAAGAACCGAAAAGTTGTTATAGGTCCTCTTTGTAATCCCTGTCATACTTCTTTGTTTTTGAGCTTCCCTAGTCATGATTGTTTTATATGCAACACATTGAGCTGCTTTGTGACCAAAGTTATGGCAAGAAAAGCATTGTCCATTGAAGAAGCTTCTGCGGTTATTGAATCTACCAGCCAACTGATTGTAATTTCTATTTTCATCTATTCTTGTGCCAAACTGAGAAGATTTTACCTGTGGTTGGTTGTAGCTTTTGTTCACCTTTAAGAAGGATTGTCCCTGATAGTTTCTGTTTGTAATTCGTCCCTGCTTTACCTGATTATCTTCATTGTTCTTCTGCTCATTTCTTCTTGCTGCATCAAGATAACTTTTTGAGGTGGATGCTTGAGAGGTTTCTCCATTATAGCCCAAACCTGTCTTGTTTAGAGGAGACCGCTGCACATTGATAATCTCATCCAAAGTTTCAGATCCTTTGACAAACTTAAGATTAATAGCTTTTGTTTTCTCAATTTCTTTTCTGAGACCAACAATTTCACCTTCTAGTTTTTCAAGATGTTTTTCCTTTTCATCAATTTGAAATTGCAAAGTATCAATGATCACACTCTTTTCTTCTATGCATCTCTTGAGTCTAGTAATTTCATTATAGAGATTATCCACATCTACAGCATCCTCATAATCATCATCTTCAAATGCCATTAATAGCTTATATTTATTACCTTGTTCATCTTCATCACTGTTTGATAAGCCATCACTATCTTCATGGGTGTAGTAGCTTTTCTTATTTGCACTTTGTTTCTTATTCCATCTAGCAGGTTCTTTTCCTTTATCCTTATTAGGACATTTTGCAGCATAATGACCTACTCTTCCACAAGCAAAGCATTTGAAAGGTAGCTTACCTCTGAACCTTCCAGCACCCCTTTGAAGATTTCTGACAAAATTTGATTCTTCTTCCTCTTCTTCTGGAACATGGCTTGCTTCATAGTAATCTTCTTTTCCTGATGCCTTAAAAGCAGCTTCCCTTCTGTCTGATGGACCTCCCTTTCTCATTTCATAAGCAGTTAGAATTCCATGTAGCTGAGACATAGTGAGAACTTTGAGATTTTCCTTTTCTTCTATTGCAGATACTTTAGATTCAAACTTGGGGGATAATGATCTTAGAATCTTTTGAACTACTATAGTCTCTTTTATTTCTTCACCCAAATTTTTCATACAATTAACAATCTCATCTACCCGAAGAAAATAATTAGCCACACTTTCATCATTATACATCTTGAGAGTCTCATATTGAATCCTGAGAGTTTGAAGTTTAGCTTGCTTTACCTGTTCATCTCCTTCATAGCTAGTGATCATTTTGTCCCATATCTCTTTTGCTGATTTGAAGTGCATGACCTTCATGAATTCTGTTTGGGATATACTTCCTAATAGAGTACTGACTGCTTTTGCATTTGTTTCATATGTCTTTTTCTCAGCTGGATCTGTAGGAGTAGCTGAAGGAAAAGCATAGCCTGTTTCTACAATGTTCCAAACTTCTGTACCAAGAGATTGAAGATATGCAGTAACTCTTACCTTCCAATAATTGAAATTTGTTCCATCAAAAACCGGTGGCCTGATTGATGCTTCTTTCTCGTAGTTGCTCATGATGAATGATCTACCTTCAAGCGATCAAGCTTCTCTGAAGGACCTGCTCTGATACCAATTGTTGGAAATAATACTGAGAGGGGGGGGTGAATCAGTATTATCAGATCAATCAAACTTTTCAATGCTCAAGAACATATACGCTACTTCAGTTAAGTGAACCAGCGTGTACACGCTACTGTGACTAAGTAAAACAGCGTATAAGAAGAAAACTCACAATTTAGTTAGCTTATTCTTCAGTTAAGTGCATCAGGACATTATTCACCACATTAACAGTAAACATGTGCAGTATAACAGAACAGATCAAAAGCCACACACATGAACACCAAGATATAAGGTGGAAACCCAATGTGGGTGAAAACCACCTGCTGCAAGTTGTCTCTATCTTTCTTTAATATGAAACTTCAGTTTACAATCTTTTGTACTGGTGCAGCCTTATACCAGTACGCAGGCTACAACCTGCAGAAGGCTACAACCTTCTCTCGTTCTCCAAACTTCCTTGGAAGGGAGCTCCAACCCCCTTTGCTCTTGTACTAGCCAAGATACTAGTACGTAGGTGCTGACCTACAATCTTCTTTCTTTCAGGTATCACTTTTCATACATTTTCAGACTTGGATATTCCTGAAGCACAACATTACAATCTGAAGACCACAATTCATTCAATTTCCACAACAGATCATTGAAGCATAAAACAACCAAACTTTGAATCACTGAACCACTGAACCCTGTCAATCACCAGTTACCAGAACACAGAGCAGACTACAGAACTCTGCAATAACAGTCAGACCCTACTGTAAACCCAAAATCAAGCTTCAAAAGATATACGCTACTTCAATGAGCAAAACCCGCGTATACACGCGCTTTTACCGAAGCCAAACTGCGTACAGATCTAAAAATAAACTTTCTCAATTTGCAGCTGTACCAGACATTAGTTAGACCCAGAACATAATATTGCGACAATATGCAGATCTAGAAATACGCATAATCAACCATATCATGATAGTGCATTTCAAACCATTAGATCCCGATCTATCCTTAGATCTAGTCTTCCATCAACCGATGTGATCTCTCCTTGGCTTAGATCAAGCAACCCAGAACCTGCATATCAGATCTCTTTCTCTCTTAGATATTCAAGCCTTGTCGAAAGATGATTTTGCCTAATGATCTTCTTCTCCTTATATAGTCTTAGGCCTAGCTCAATACCAAGAGCCAAAACCATAGTAACACAATACCATCAACTTCAAAACTAGGGATCGACACGCCCGTCGAGACACAATGGTCCGAAATCATAGGCACAACTTCCAAGGACTAACCACCATGGACCAAAGATACTTTTCCACATACACGCGCTTTTTATGAATCCAACTAGCGTGTACACGCGACTTGGGCTTAACGAACTTGCGTATATGAACTTCCTTGGCATGCTGTACTAAGATCTGTCTTCTGATTAAGTTGCCATCACCTGTACCAACCTCTGAGCACCTGTACCATCCTCTGAGTGAGTTGCCATCAAGGACAACACTTGAATCATAATGCCAACAGAACTGCCTCAATGATATTTTCAATCTTTGAGGGCAACCAGCCTTGCTATCGGAAATGCACAATGCAACCCAACAATGAGCTTTGGCTCCAGAATTGCACAAATCCAAATGGTAGTTTGCCCTCAGCTGTGAAATTGTGTAGGGCATGAGAGGTAGCAAGTGAGCCTTCAGCTACATAATTGCGTAGAGCCAGCTAACAATCTACCTTTAGCTGGGAAATTATGTAGAGCCTGAGAGGTAGGCCAGGGCCACTCAGCCTAGAAATTGTGAAAAACCTATTGTGCTCAGAAGACTACTTAGTGAATAAACTATAGAGTTGCCCAGTCCTTCCCAGAACTGCACAATATTTCCAAGAAGTGCCTGGCCACTTTATCCAAAAGAAAGAATATAAGTGGAAAACATCCCAAGGAATTAACGATCTATTATTAGTTTACCAAAGGTGACACATTACACTCTTTAGAAGTTTCTACCAAGTGTCATTGTTGTCCTTGATGTCAACCATACACGTCATGAATTCCATGTTGCCCAACTTGATGTAATCGACTCCTCTAGAGCTCACTTATGCATTCTATCATCAATCTCTGGCTTCCCTAGGAGAGCAAGGATCCTTAAGAGCATTGTCATTACTTTTCGGGGTGATTTTTGCTTTTATCGCCTTTTGCCGCTTTTTATGTCGCTTCCATTTTGTTATCTTGTGAGAGTGTTGTTTCACTTGTTTCTTGGAATGAAAAGTGGTGTTTTCACTTGTTTTAGCTTGTAAATGTGTTTTTTCAGGTTATACATTGCCTTCCCCAAGCATGAAATGAGTTTTCTTGGATTTTCCCCAACGATCTTCATGCGATGACTCGCTTAACATGACTCTTGTTCCTTATGTTTGATCCATTTCTCGACTTGTTTTACATGCATAAATCTACACTTAATCATATCTACACTCATCCTCACATCATCCTTCAGATCTTCTTGTTTTCACACTCCCTATGAACAGGTCTGGTCTCCCCTCACCCAAATCTCACACTTCACTACATGCACTACGCAATCTGGGAGGTCAAGTCCTCTACCTTGGCTTCTAGAATTACACAAACCTCATCCTAGGCTAGCTTTAATTATGAAATGCTCAGTTCCAGGAGCTAGTCTCTGAGCTTTCTCACTAATACTGTACAATGCATAGTCTCTCCCAGGCCCTGACCTGGACTTAACTATGCATTGCACATTTCCAGTCATCAAGCTTCCTCATTTACCATGGGACTGTGTCGTGCACACTTCCCACTGTCAGTAGTCACCCCTGTCAGTCAAAATTATGTAATTCCTCTCATTAGATGCACTGCTTGTTGCTTGTTCATGCTATGAAGTTAGATTTGTAAGAGTTAGTGTTTTCTTTCCATGAGTGTCCATTCTGTCCAATATGTACCACACTTGCAAAGCACTTATCTGCAACAATCATTGTGCTATGGCACCAAAGAGAGTTATTTCAAGAGTGACCAGTAAAATCAGTTCTGGGGAAGCAATTGAGGAAGAGCCAATTTACTTTCCAATATATGCAGATGTCCAACAATTTACAGAAAAGGAATCAACACTAACATGGTATCAAGACCAGCAATAGTGGAAGAAGGCAGTAATCTGGTACAAGATCAGGGAAAGAGGAAATTGCTGACATAGTAAAGGGAGAACAAAGCTACGAAGTGAAAGTGCCTTCAATATTCATGCAAGTAGCATTGAAAACATAAGAAAGAGGAGATAGAGGACACTGAGAGTAGAGTGGAGGAAGGGAGAAGAACATAGCTTGTAGGTGGAAGATCTAAGATCACAACAAGAAGAATAAGAAATGAAGGAAATAATAGCAAAAGAAGGAGAAACATGAAGAAGAACAAATGCAAGGAACAATGGCATATGAAAACAGTGCCAAATTATACAATTTTATGAGACGAAAAAGCCAGCAGCTGATGAAGAGAGTGAACAATTGCAAGTTCCCCCACCAAAGCTAAGAAAAAGAACCAATTCTGGTTAGAGGTTGACAAGTACATGGAGTAGCTATGGTGAGAATCCACCACGGATGAATTGGAGGTGAGCACACGAAACATGCAGAAGCACAATGTTGGTCATGTCATGTTCTACACCATATTGTGTTGGAAATAAGACTGAGAGGGGAGATTGAATCAGTATTAGCAAGTCAATAATATTTCATTTCCATATTCTGATTCATATATGCTACTTCAGTTAATAAAACTTGTGTGTATACACAACTGTATATAAGGCAACAAGCATATACCCTTTAAACTTATAATTTAGTTAATTCTTCATATGCTGATCTTTAATTTGTGCATCAGAACTATATAGATAGTAACCAAGAACAATAAAAACAAAATAGACAGTGACACACATGAACACAAGATATAAGGTGGAAACCCAATGTGGGTGAAAACCACCTCCTGCAATCGTCTCTATCTTTATTTTAATAAGAAGCTTCTTTTTACAATATTTTGTACTAGTGCATACGTAGGCTTCTACTTGCAAAAGGCTACAACCTTCTATCGTTCTCCAGCTTCTCCTGGAAGGGAGCTACAACCCCCTAGCTCTTGTATTAGCTGATGTACTAGTATGTAGGTGCTGACCTACAGAAGGCTACAACCTTCTCTTTTCTTCCAGGGACCACATTTCATAAATTTTTAGACTGGATCCATCAATAACATCAATCAGATGTCAAATATATCTGCATCAACCAATCTCCTTTGCACCAACCAAGACTGAATCAAACAATCACTTCTTTGAATGTTGTAACCAGAATATAGTAATAGTAACCAGAATCCAAGCTAGAAGCTAGAACACTGCAACAACAATTAGAAGTAGCTAAAGCATATTTTATGAGGTGTACGCTACTTCAATGTGATGAACATGCATGCATACGCACTTGTATCAAGGAAAGCCTGCGTATACACACTTTTGAATTTCCGAACCGGCATGTATAAGCACATTTGCTATAATGAACCTACGTATAGATCTGTAAATGATGATTTAACCTTTACAATTATTCAGACATCAGTTATACCCAGATCATCATATTTATAGATTACGACATGTGACAATTATTAAGATAAAAGATCAAAAACCACACAAATATACTTCTCTTCAAGCCATAAGATCTTGACCCATAAATAGAAATTATCCTTCATCAAGCACTTAGGTTCATCCTTGATTCAGATCCAGCTGTGCACCATAACCCAATAACCTGTAATCTAGATCTTGCTCTTCATTAGATATTCAATTCATGAGTGCCTTTGCCTAATGATCTTATCCTCCTTTTATAGTCTTAGGCCTTACTCAGTACCATGGTACAAAACCACTTAGAATCAATACCTTGGACCAAATACCTGGTGTCAACACGTCGGACAAGATACCTTGGACCAATACCGTGGATTACAGTACTATGGACCAAATACCACGGACAAAAACCAAGTTTTCCAACATGTACACTCCTTTCCTTTCATGAAAGTGTGTGTGTCTGCCATACGTTCCTTTTGGTCTGCGAACTCACGTGTAAACGTGCCTTGGTCAATGGGAACCTGCGTATACCTCTCTTTATTCATTCTGTGAGCCTGAGCTGTGATCTGTCATCTGTGAAAGTTGCCATCAAGGACAACATCTGTGTCATAGTGCCAAATCTGTGTCATAATGCCAACAATCTCCCCCTTTGGACTTCATGGCAACCCCAAGTCACTCTCCCCCTTTTTCATCAAGGGTAAAGGGTTGTGATCCCCCTGAGTACATGCTAAATTCTCTGATATGCTGAAGTGTGCTGTCCATGCTCCCCCTAACTGCAAGCAAGGTCTGCAAAAAGATGTTCTATAAGAAGAACATGACTCTATACATCATAAATGACTTTCTTATCACCAAAGACTCATACATACATCCATCTCCCAACCAAGTGGGGATATACCAAGATTGACTCATCCACCCAACCAAGTGGGGATATACCAAATTTTTATACATGACAAAACAAGAACATTACATCATCCATCCCATGCATAGTGGGGAAACAAAATAGGTCATTTTGATGACCTTGATAGTAAAAGATATACATGACATAGAGACAAAATATCTAAAACAAAACTATGATAGTTATCAGCAACTGCCATCAGCAACATCTGTCACTCACCATCCAGATCAGCAACCATGATCTCCCTCTGCACCTGTTCCACCTGAATCTGTGAATTTGTACCAAGATCTTCTAAGATAATGCAAACAATGTATTATTAGAAGTATATGCTCCCCCTGATCCTAAGCTAGATGATCACTGTCAGACCCATATCAAACCCTTTTCATCCTTATTCTAGCCCACTGTTTTTCTTCAAACCAACATATACATGATTGTATCCACAACAACCTCTATATGTACGTGGGTACGCTTCACGAAACTCACGTACAACCACTTTTCTTTGAAACAAAGAAGTTTCAACAACAATATGATGCATCAACTACTCCCAACTTCTGTTTGAGATATTCAAATGTCTCTCTGGTTAGTGGTTTGGTGAATATATCAGCAACCTATTTTTTGGAGGGAATGTACTCTAATTTGACCTTTTGTTCAAGCACTTGTTCATAGAGAAAATGATATTTTATAGTTATGTGCTTGGTCTTGGAATGCATGACTGGATTCTTTGAAATACTGATTGCACTTGTATATCACATAGAATGGAGATGGGTGGAGTACATGTAATCTGAATTTCTTGCAATGTTTGCATCATCCAAAGGAGTTGTGTGCAGCAAGATGCAGCAGCCACATATTCTGCTTCAGCTGTAGATAATGTAATTGAACTTTGTTTCTTGCTGAACCAAGATATTAATCTGGAACCCATATAAAATGCACCACGACTAGTGCTTTTTCTATCATCCACGCTTCCTGCCCAATCTACAGTTGTATATGCATGAAATGTAAGATTTGTATCCCTATGATACCATAAACCAAAGTTTTGTGTTCCTTGAAGATATTTGAAAATCCTTTTCACTGCCTGAAGGTGTGATTCCTTTGGATTTTCTTGGAATCTTTCAACTATTCCCACTGCATGCATGATGTCTGGTCTGGTACTTGTTAGATAAAGCAGACTGCCAATCATGGATCTGTAGGTTGGTTGATGTACTGCTGCTGATTCATCATTTGAACTGAGACTGCATCCTGTTACCATAGGGGTACATATTGGCCATAGTTTTTCAATATCTTCTTGAGATACTTGGGTTGTGATAGAAAAATACCATCTTTATTTTGTTGAACTTGTAAACCAAGAAAATATATGATGAGTTCACCAAGCAGGGACATTTCAAATTCTTTCTGCATTACCAAAGAAACGTTTTGACATATGGCTTCTTCATTGCTACAAAAAATGATATCATCAACATACACATAAAGTATTAGCAATTTATCATTGTCAATCTTTGTATATAGGTTGCTATCAGCTGATCCTTTTGAAAAACCTTGTTGATGGAGGTATTTGTCAAGACGGTAATACCAGGCCCTTGGAGCTTTTTTTAGACCATAGAGAGCTTTTTTGAGTCTGCATACAAGTTTTGGATCATTTCCAAGGATGAATCCATATGGTTGCTCAATATATACTTCTTCTTCTAATTCTCCATTAAGAAAGGCAGATTTTACATCCATTTGGTATATTTTGAAATTCTGAAAACTAGAAAGAGCAAGGAACATTTTTATGGCTTCAAGTCTAGCAATAGGTGCAAAAGTTTCTTCAAAAGTTGTACCTTCTTGTTGATCATATCCTATACAAACAAGTCTGGCCTTGTTTCTAATAACTTCTCCATTTTCATTCAGCTTGTTTTTGAATATCCACTTGGTTCTAATGATATTCTTATCATGAGGCTAGGAACTAATTCCCAAGTATTATTCTTTTCAATTTTCTCAATCTCTTCATTCATGGCCTTGACCCAACGTTCATCTTTGCATGCTTCATGTACATTTTTAGGTTTCATGGTGGAAAGAAATTCTAGATAGCTTGAAGCTTCTGTAATAGTTCTTCTTGTATGCACTCCTGCATCTTTCTGTCCCAAAATTTGAGTCTCTGGACGATTTTTCTGAACATACCTAGATGGAGTCTTTTCTTCTACCATTATCTGTTCTTCTAGTGCTTCATTGGTTCTTCTTCAGGATTAGTCTAATTTGATGTGGAAGGATAATCCTCATCTTCTTCATATTCTTTGGTTTTTACCTACTTTGGTTTTTGGCCTGCTTAATCAACCACAACATCAATACTTTCAACAATTTTCCCTAGTCTTTTACTATAGCACTTATATCCTTTACTTCGGGAAGAGTAACCAAGGAGAATGTCTTCATTTTCTCTAGGTTCAAACTTGCCAAGTTTCTCATCAGTCCTTTTGATGTAACATTTGCTTCTAGAAACTTTGAAGTATTTTATAGTAGGAGTTTTACCATACCAAAGTTCATGTGCAGTTTGAGTGTTGTTTACCCAAATGTTTGTTTTGTTAAGAATAGTGACGGCAGTAAATACAGCTTCACTCCAGAAGGTCGCAGGAGATCCAGATTCATCTAGCATGGCATGAGCCATTTGTTGAACAGTTCTGTTCATCCTTTCTACCACTCCATTTTGCTGATGATTCCTTGCGGTAGAGAATTCCCTTTTTATTCCATGTTCTTCACAAAAGTCAAAGAATTCATCTGAGGTAAATTCCCCTCCTCGATCAAACTTGAGGCATTTGATTTTCTGATCTGATTCAATTTCAACCAACACTTTGAAGGCTTTGAAATTTTCAAATGCTTCATCTTTATTCTTTAGAAGTCCTATCCAAAACATTTTGGAAAAGTCGTCATTGAAAAATATAAAGTATTCTTCTCCACGAGGTGACTTTTTCCTTGATGGACCACATAAATCAGTATGAACAAGTTCAAGAGGCTTACTAGTTGATCCTTCCTTCTTAGGGAAATGAGCGTTGGTTTTCTTCCCAAATTGACATGATTTGCATATTGTATTTTTTGGAATGCTAATATTAGGAAGATCACGAACAACCTAGAATCTGCATACATTTCTTATTTGAGAGAAGCTTAGATGCCCCAATCTTCTGTGCTATAACCAGTGTTCCTCATTTCTGCTTAGGTAGCACTATTGTTGTCCTCCCTTGAGTATGTATAGGTTGTTTGGAGTTCTTATACCTTTGATCACTGTTTCTCCTGTATCAAGCTCACGAACAACACATCCATTTGATCGAAATACTACATTTCCTTGATCGCACATTTGACTGACACACAATAGATTATGCTTTAGAACATCAACATACATAACATTCCCAGCTTTAACCTTTTCTTTTAAGAGAATAGAACCTTTGCCTTTTATGATAGCAGGAGTGTAATTTCCAAATGAGACCTTCTTTTCCTTTTCTAAGGCATTATACGACTGAAGTTTTTCCTTATCACCTGTCATGTGTTTCGAGCATCCACTGTCAATGTACCACTAATTTTCTTGTCCTTCTGCATACAAGGCTATACCACATATTTTTGTTTGCGGTTCTTTCTTTTTCCAAGTTTTGGGACACAATGAAGTTTTCTCCTTCTGTAATGTTTGCCGAAATTTTCTCCTGTATTTAGAATCTTCATGACCAAAGTTGTTACAGATAGAGCATTCTGTTTCATTTTCAAGAAGTGAAAAGTTATTGTAGGTCCTTTTCATGATCCTTGTCACATTCTTTTTCTTTCGTGCTTCTCTAGTCATGATGGTCTTGTAAGCAACACATTGAGTAGCTTTGTGTCCAAAGTTATGACATGAAAAACATTGGCCATTAAAGAAATTCCTGCAATTATCGAACCCACTGACTTGGTCATTGTAGTTTCCATTGACATTCATTCTTGAAGCAAGATGAGTATGATTTACTCGAGGTTGGTTGTAGCTTTTGTTCATCCTTGAAGTAGATTGACCCCGATTTAATTGGTGATCTGCTTTATGCCTTTGCTGACAAGTGTCAAACTATTCACTCCTCTTTACTGCATCAAGATAACTTTTAGTGGAGGTGGACGGTTTCTGTGCTTCTTCAGTATATCTAAGACCTGTCTTTATCAGAGGAGAACGTTGCACTTTGATAATTTCATTTAGGGTCTCTGATCCTTTAGCAAATCTAATATTGAGAGCTTTTGTTTTCTTAATACCCTTTCTTAGACCCACAATTTCACATTCTAATTTTTCATTCTGTTTTTCCCTTTCAGCAAGTTGGAATGTCAGAGTATCTATAATCATATTCTTTTCTTCTAAACAAATTTTAAGTTTAGATATTTCTTCATAAAGACCATATTCATCTAAAGCATCCAAGAAATCATCATCTTCAAAAGCCATCAGAAGTCTATAATCATTACTTTTTTCATCTTCATCAGTATTTGATAAACCATCTCTATCTTCATGCGTATAGTAGCTCTTCTTACTTACACTTTGTTTTCTATTCCATTTTGCTGATTCCTTACCTTTATCAAGCTTATCCTTGTGAGGACATTTGGCAGCATAATGATCGACTCTTTGACAAGAAAAAAATTTGAAAGGTAGTTTACCTCTGAATCTTACAGAACCCCGTTGAAGGTTCTTGACAAAATTTTCTTCTTCCTCTCCTCCTGAAATATGTCTTGATTCATTGAGTTCTTCTCTTCCTCAAGCCTTGAATGTGGCTTATCTCATATCTGATGGACCACCTTTTCTCATTTCGACGGTAGTTAGGATTCCGTGTAGCTGTTTCATAGTAATTCTCTAAAGATCCTTCTTTTCTTCTATGGTAGAAACTTTTGATTCAAACTTAGAAGACAAGGATATTAAAACCTTTTCAACTAAAGTAACTTCTTTTATCTCTTCACCCAAGTTTTTCATGCAATTAACAATCTCATCTATATGTATGAAGTAATGAGCTATACTTTCATCATTGTGCATTTTGAGAGTTTCATATTGAATTCTGAGAGATTGTAGTTTTGCATGTTTTACCTGATTGTATCCTTCATAGCTTAGAATGATCTTGTCCCATATTTCTTTGGTGGTTTTGAGCTGCATAACCTTGACAAATTCTGATTGTGACAAACTCCCCAATAATGTATTGATTGCCTTGGAATTGGTTTCATATTGCTTTTTACCTGACGTATCAGTAGGAATTGCTAATGGAAATGTATATCCTCCTTCCACAGTTTCCCAAACATCTATTCCAAGAGATTGAAGATAGGTTGTGGTTCTTACGTTCTAATAAATGAAGTTGTTCCCATTAAAGATTGGAGGTCTAATGTATCCCTCTCTTTCATAGTTACTCGTGATGATATATCTTCCTTCAAGCGATCAAGCTTCTTCTGAAGGATCTGCTCCGATACCAATTGCTGGAAATAATACTGACCGGGGGGGGGGGGGGGGGGGGTGAATCAGTATTAGCAAGTAAATAATATTTCATTTCCATATTCTAATTCATATATGCTGCTTCAGTTAATGAAACTTGCATGTATACGAAACTGTATATAAGGAAACTAGCATATACCCTTTAAACTTATAATTTAGTTAATTCTTCACATGTTGATCTTTAATTTGTGCGTCAGAACCATATAAATAGTAACCAGGAACAGTAAAAGAAAAACAGACAGTCACACACATGAACACAAGATATAAGGTGGAAACCAAATATGGGTGAAAACCACCTGCTGCAATCGTCTTTATATTTCTTTTAATAAGAAACTAATATTTTGAATTGGTGCAGTCTTATACTAGTATGCAGGCTTCTACCTGCAGAAGGCTACAACCTTCTCTCATTCTCCAGCTTCTCCTAGAAGGGAGCTACAACCCCTTAGCTCTTGTACTAGCTGATGTAGTATTACGTAGGTGCTGACCTACAAAAGGCTACAACCTTCTCTTTTCTTCCAGGGACCACATTTCATAAATTTTCAGACTAGATCCATCAATAACATCAATCAAATGTCAAATATATCTACATCAACCAATCTCCTTTGCACCAACCAAAACTAAATCAAACAATCACTTCTATGAATGTTGTTACCAGAATACAGTAACAATAACCATAATCCAAGCCAGAACCCAGAACACTGCAATAGCAATCAGAAGTAGCTAAATCATATTTTATGAGGTGTACGCTACTTCAATGTGACAAACTCGCATGCATATGCACTTGTATCAAGTCAAACCTGCGTATATGCACTTTTGAATTGTCGAACCGGCATGTATATGTGCCTTTGCTATATTGAACCTGCGTATAGATATGTAAATGATGATTTAACCTTTACAATTATTCGGACATCAGTTATACCCAGATCGTCATATTTACAGATTACGACATGCGCCAATTATTAAGATAAAATATCAAAAACCACACAAAGATACTTCTCTTCAAGCCTTAAGATCTTGACCCATAAATAGAACTTATCCTTCATCAAGCTCTCCGGTTCATCCTTGATTCAGATCCAGTTGTGCACCATAACCCAATAACCTATAATCTAGATCTTGCTCTTCATTAAATATTCTATTCATGAGTGCCTTTGCCTAATGATCTTCTCCTCCTTTTATAGTCTTAGGCCTTACTCAATACCATGGTCCAAAACCAGTTAGAATCAATACCTTGGACCAAATACCTGGGGTCAACACATTGGATAAGATACCTTGGACCAATACCATGGATCACAATACCATGGACCAAATACCATGAACCAAAACCAATTTTTCCAACATGTACGCGCCTTTACTTTCGTGAAAGTGCATGTGTACGCCATACGTGCCTTTTTGTCTATGAACCCACGTGTACACGCGCCTTGGTCAATGGGAACCTGTGTATACCTCTCTTTTTTCATTCTGTGAGCCTAAACTATGATCTGTCAACTGTGAAAGTTGTCATCAAGGACAACATCTATGTCATAGTGCCAAATCTGTGTCATAATGCCAACATGCTGCACATGCTTCAAGATGAAACAGACACAGGTTCCAAGACCATATCCCTGGATTCCATGGAGGCAAGACTCCGCTTTCAGCAGGACAACATCAAGCAGTCTGGGGACATCATAGTGTAGTAACAAGCTTGGCATCAGTCAATAGATGAGAAGCATCAAGTGGATGTTGTCGAGTTTCTCTTTCCCCAAACATCAGAGTCATAGTTCTTTGTCTTGTTAGGTTGTTTCTAGCCTATTTTGTCTCACATGGGTACATGAGGAAAATGTGTATTATTTGTAATTGTGTTGTAAGTGAAATTCCAAGTGTCATTAGTGGAATGTGAACAATCACTATGTAATGTGAAGAGTTATTTGTAAAGAATTGGAAGATTCATGAGGGTATTCAAAGAGTCACAAAGGGGAATGTCAAGGGTCATGCCACCCTTTGCTTTAAATAAAACCTCATAATTCATATAGCAGGCTTTTGCAAATCAAGATTTTGGCTAGGCATTGCTTAGATAAGACTTGGAGAGTATTGTGACGAGCCTTGGCTTCTCCACACCCTAGACTGAGTACATCTCTTTCAAGGACCAAGTGATGTTGACTGTAATGTTCCATTATTGGGGCTAGTGGCTTTCAATGGTGTATGGATGGATGGAACTTTCACTAAATATAATATAACTCAGCCAACAAGTTTTCATGCATATGTTTTTATTGTAGTTTGACCATTATGGTTACTTTAGCAATGTATGTTATTTAACTTACACATTTGCGTGTGAACTGTTTTGTATGCAATTGTGTGAATCTTGTTGGATACATGTTGTTTTATTAACTCGAAACTTTGGATTGTGGACTATTCCTCTTACAGCCTGTGATGTCATTTGACTCATTTGTTACTTTCACGTTGCGTACTATTACAGGCTTCTAAGGGACACACTTCATTTTCCCCTCTTTGTGTTACAATGCCCATGCATCTCGCTTGACTTGTTGCAAGGTCACATACTTTCTTTTGACAATGTTTTCATACTTATCTCTCTGTGCTACCGTGGTTAAGGCACTACTTTAAAACCCACTACCTGGGCTACTACTCTAAATGGTCTGAGGTCTAGTTGGGACTTCTTACCGGGAAGGTCCCTTGATATGTTGGTGAGTCTAGCACCATCAACATTTATGGTGATAGAAGGAGGTCCAGATTACAATCTGAGCCCTCAAAGTCTATTTTGAACCTCTGCACATCATTCATGACTTACATTACAATCTCAACTTTAGCTTGTTTTTCTCATGCACATGATTTTGAAGAGGTGAATAATGTCATCGGTGAATTGTCACAAATCAAGTATGACAGTGAAGGCATAATAGCCCTGTTAAGACATGGAGTTTCCTTCTTAAGCTTCTTTTAGGGGAATGAAGTCCATTCGGATGACATTTCCTGTGTTATTTTCTTACACGTTCAATGGACATGTTAACCAATAGTGTAGCACATTGCTTGTAGCCTCTATTCACTTGTTTGATCACATAAATGGAGAGTTAATCTATTCTTTCTATCATTATCACTGTAAAGCATTAAAAAAATTCTAAAATTACAAAAAACACCTGATGAATCTATTGCACAATTTTGGGACCACTTCTATAATCTTGCCTTTCAAATTCCTAAAGATGAAATTGTAAGGAGATTTCTCAAAGAAAGGTTTCAGTATATTCTTCATGTATCTGAAAAATATGCATGAGTTATAGTCATTCAAACCCCTCCCAGCATACCTTAGTTTTAAAGCTTCCAAATCTAATATGGACAAGGTTTTTGTCACAAGTGACCCTCCATCCTCTTCACATGAAATAGTTGTAGCTCCATAGGACAAGGTGTGAGAAGTTGTGAACCCATCTTTTCCACTTTCACCTCCTCCCACCCAACTTGTTCTAGACACTTGCATAGATTTGGACTAAAAACCTCATGGTTGTCACAAGGTCTTGTCTTCTCAACCTCTGTCCTCTAGCTCCTTTGATCATTTGGATTGTATTGTGTTGTGTTCATCTGTTATGGACTCCACATCTGTTGTTCATGAGGATCAACTTTTCGATGGAGTTGGTTTGGAGTAGCCAATGTGCACTATCATTTATGATGAGCATGTATGGGAATCTGAAGAAGAAGTCACAATGAAAGTTGACCTCCTTCTGTCTGCACCTCATTTTCTTTTTTTTTACATATTTTGTGATTTTACCATTTCTAATTTTTCTTGTGAAAATTCATTCTTGGTTGTTTCTACTTTCGATCATTCACATGACAAATAGGATGTGAGTCCATCATTTGATTGTAGATAGGAAAAATATTTCTTTTCAAATCCACTCAATTTGACATATCTTCTTTCTTGAAATTCAAAGGGTGGAAGATTATTTCTCATCAACCCCTCTGTATGATTCGTCAATCATTAGGATGTTGTTGTATATCTCGAATTTTCTAATCATGGCTATTGTAATATCTTCACTGACTCATTTGAGCACAATTTTGATTCACTTGCTGTTGATATTTCTAAGCCACTGCTCTTTGATGATGTACTTGCTGATGAAGTAGAAACCCCTCAAATGGACGAGGCACTTCAACCTGAGCTAATGGTTATGTAAGGTTGCCGCAACCCTGAGGTCAATTCCACTTCTAATCACAAATCATTTGAAACACCCAAGGCTCTTCATCACTCTCTTGTGCACATTTAGAGTCAATCTAATCCACAGACCTCACATACTCCACCAGAATTACATGATCCCATCGCTGATGCGTTGGAGGAGTCATACGTAGCAAATCATGTTGTGAAACAAAATTTTTCTTCTTTTTGCATGTTTTCTCATTTGTCAGGATCGAAAGAGTGTGCATGCTTGTCATTTGTGCATAGTGTGACGCAACAACATGGTATCTCCGTAGAGCATCTGTCTTGTTATTTTACTCTTTTATTTTACTTGGACGCATTTAAACTTCGAGCGTGTTAGTTTTAATTGTTTTATCTTTCTCATTTGCTGGTTTACCTGAATATCTTTCTTGTCAATCATGCCCTCACCTACATGGACCAACCAATGCACCAATGGTTGCTTTGGAAATATCACTTCACATAAGTAGGCCCACGCACTATTTAGCTTAGGAGTAGGAGTAGTGTTTTCTTTCTTGTTTTCTATTTCCTTCATGTTTTTCTTTTCCTTTCATGTTTTCCTTTTTCTTAGTCGCTTTTCCTTGATTTTACTTATTTAATTTTCTTTCTTATTCGTTTTCTTTTTTACACACTCGTAGGATTAGTTTTCCCATGAAACCATGTTGGCTTATTAAGACTAGGAGGGTGAAATATAGCAAGACTTGTACAAATATCAATATTTGGTTATCTGTCTATCTCCTCTCTTTTTGAAGTTATCACATTCTTTATTTTAGGATACCCTGATGGAAAATACGTTCCTTTCAAAGTGAGTCATGGCGAAAAAACAACGCTTGTACTTTTAATTAGTACCGCCTACTCTAATCAGTTTTCTATTTTCGGTTAGCCCTTGTCAACTTAGTCGTGTAGAGTAAGGTGAGGGGGAAAACCAGAAAACGTATGTTATAGGTATATAGATAGCATCCTTCTCTTAAGGGACAACCTCTTATGCTATGAATAAGTCAGGATCCCTCTTCCACCTCATGAAAATAAATAAGTGCCTATGCACAATTCTTTCAAAATGAAAAAAATAAAAAAACAAATAAAGGTGAAAGAAGAGAAAGGCTTCTTGTGTGGAGAGGTGAAGAATGTAACTTCATCTGGGTACTATCAAGGCTCACTAGCAGTGGAGAATTTCTTGTGTTCTCGAAGTGACTTTGCTAGGGTACTGTGTAGGCCCACTACAAGTCGAGCAACACCAGAGATGAAACTTAAACTTTGATAGACTATATTACTTATGCATCAATATACCCCTCATCCCCAATCGAAACAAATTAGTTGGCTTGGCTTCGTATGTGTGTCGATCTATCAAGAGAATGGAAGGGACTATATCTTTAACTCAAACTAGTGAAGGAACCATGGTGATCAAAGAATCGAAAAATACTTCTGGAAGAGTTACTCTCACTTTACACAAGACAAGGTCCATACATGGAGCTGGAGTTCTACCAATGTGTTGCCAATGTTGTAGCAGCTACAACCACCCTCCAAAATTTTGTCTTCACTTCATTTTTTAGCTTCCCTACTAAAATCTTAGCATCTCACACTAACCGAGGTACTTGTGCTTGCATTGATTTTTATCTTTCACTTTACAACTTGTTTTTTCTTAATTTATTTGTTGTCTGACCACAATATGACATCGTTACTTGGTTGCAAACTAGTTCTAGCACTGCCTTGATGATATATGAAATCCGTGAGGGCAACCACCCTTTCTCTTAGGAATTGTGCAGTGTAACCCAGCAATGAGCTTTGGCTCGAGAATTGCGTAGGCCCAGCTGGTAGCTTATCTTTCGCCTCATGAAAATAAATAAGTGCCTATGCAAAATTCTTTGAAAATGAAAAATGAAAATAGAATAAATAAAGGTGAAAGAAGAGAAATCCTTCTTGTGCAGAGAGGTGAAGAAAGTAACTTCATTGAGGTACTGTCTAGGCTTGTTGGTAGCGAAGCGATGCCTGTGTTTGCAAGGTGACTTTGTTGGGGTACTGTCAAGGCCTGCTGGCAGTGGAGCAACACCAGAGATGAAACTTAAACTTGGACAATCTATATTACTTATGAATCAATATACCCCTCATCCCGAATCAAAACAAATCAGTTGGATTGGCTTGGTACGTGTGTTGACCGATCAAGAAAATGGAAGGACTATATCTTTAACTCAAGCTAGTGAAGGAACCATGGTGACCAAAGAAAAAAATACTTTCAAAAGAGTTAGTCTTTCTTTACATGAGACAAGGTCCATACAAAGAGCTGGAGTTCTACCAATGTGTCACCAATGTTGTAGTGGATAAAACCACCCTCCAAAATTTTTCCTTCACTTCATTTGGGAGCCTCCCTACTAAAAGCTTAGAAGCTTATCCTACACTGACCCAGGTACTTGTGCTTTGCTTGAGTTTTATGTTTCTATTTACAACTTGTGTCTTCTTACTTTCTTTGTCATCTAATCACAAGCTAACCCTAGGACTTGTTTGTAAACTATCTCTATCACTACTTGGATGATCTACGCAATCCTTTAGGGAAACCAACCTTACTCTCAGGAAATGCATAGTGCAACCCAACAGTGATCTTCCACTCTAGAATTAAACAAACCCAGCTGGCATCTTGTCTTTAGCTGGGAAACTATGCACAGCATGAGAGGCAGGAAGTGAGCACTTAGCTCCAGAATTGTGCAGAGCTAGCTGACAACCTACCTTCAGCTGGGAAATTGCATAGAGCTTGAGAGGCATCCCAAAGCCACTCAACCTAGAAATTGTGGAGAACTTGTTGTGCTCAGAAGATTCCTCAGTGCATGAGCTAGAGAGTTTCTTGGTCATTCCTAGAACTGTGTAATCTTTTGAGGCGGTGGATGGAAGTTTTCTCGAAAAGAAAGAAGATAAGATGAATAGCATCTATAGTAGATCTGACCTGCAAATATATGAAAATAGAAAATATACCCAGAAATGACAGGATAGAAATATAGAAATGTTTCTCTTTACAATTAAAAACCCTTGAGGTAGGGTAACACCATATAATAAATCCTTGAGGGAGAACACTCCACAAACCATATTCTTTCCAATACAATAATCCTTGACATCTCCCAATGGTGAGTCTCTAGCCTCTATATAGGCTTCGTAGATACAATACCATAGGTCATTACCATGGGTCTCTTAATACCATATATCTAATACAATGGGCTTATCACATTATTCCTAACTACTTGTGGTCCCTTACATGATGCGGGTTACCCACTTTATTTATTAAGTATGGCCCATCACATTATTACATTATTCCCTTGGGTACCTCCCTCTATGCCCCATAATAGACCCCCTAGGTATAATACATTCCACCCACCTTAAACATGTTTTGTCCCTGAAACATAAGAATAACACAAATAATGAGATCTACTCAAAAGAGTAGTCCACTGGTACCATGCACGTGCATCTAGCCATCCCAGAGACAGGTGATTACTCGATCTAGCCAGTGCCTCACTCGATTGAGATGGGAGTTGATCCTAGTGGTTCCTTTGTGTTGATGTGCTATGGGTGGATTGTTGCACCTCTTTACCTATCGTGCATGGGTTTTTGTCCTTATTTCTAATTCATTTCCATCATTTTGGTTGTTTTATTGCTAGGTGATATGGCTGGTGATATTCTGAAGTTTTATCCAATGATGTATCTTTATTTAATTCACCACCTAATGGAGCCTGATTGTTATCTGGTACATGTTGTCGCACATGCAGTTGTTTCTTATCTTCCAGTATTACTTCAGTCACAGAATCCTCATCTAATGTGTTAGTACCTGTAACATTTTCTGCTCCAGCCTCATTGGACTCTACCTGTTTATTGATGGAAATATCCTCTAATGTAATTTTCTTCTTTTTATGCTAAAGCTTCAGGAATTTCTTCTACACATTAATATTGATAGTACCAACAGGTTCCATCTAAGGGTATCCCAAAACAACATCCACGTTAGCCATATTTGAAGAATAAAAATCAGAATGCAATACATACTTGTCCATACAAATCTTCAAAGCTTTATAAACTAGAACATTCTCATTATCAACCTGTGTGTTTTCAATGTGTTTTGCTGGAACTTGCAATTTTTTTGCTAGATTACCATTGATACAATTATGCTTGCAACTAGGATACCAGCAAATAATAACCAGTTATGTTCCTCATTATACCGTTTTCTAGCATGAGACCATTTGCCTAAAAGGAAATTTTCAAATTCTTCATTCGGAAGGCTTACCATCTTCTTGTTGTCAAGTGAGTCCCACCATATTGCTGCCTCATCTTTAAAATAAAGCTGTGCTATCTTTTCCCAAATTTTTGGCCATCTTGACTTAAGATTTTTTAGGAATTATTCAATAGTAGGACCATTATCATATTCTGTAAAAATCATCTCTGTAGAAGCCATGAAATATAATTAGGATTTTGAAAAAAAAAAATTACCTTCTTTATGCAGAAAATTTAAAATGGCCATAACTCTATCAATATGGCTTAGAATCCTTGTCATAGCCTATTTTCGGAATTGGAACAACCATTCCACATCATTTTGTGTGATATAAAACCTGATTTGGACACTTTGGAATTTAAGTTTCCTGATGCAACTGTTTCACTGTTACAAAAAGTTATGAAAAATTAGTTGATTTTAAATTAGTGATATCTCCCTCATCTAGACTCCGATTCAGCCGATTTTTTTTGAAATTGAGTGATTTTTCAAGAGGATCTAATATTTTCAATTATTTCCATAAAATTTCTCAAAACCTATAAAAAAATACTGGATACCCTTCGTCCACGAATTGTCTTCAGAAAACGTTTTGCAACAGAGCTAAATTTAAATCAGTGATATCACCCTCATCTGGACTTCTATTTGGCCGATTTTTTTTTTGAATTTGGGTATTTTTATGTAAAGAATCTAGATATTCAATTTAATTTTTGAAATTTAGCTCCAAAAGTTTCATATCTGATCTGCAAACTCACCACCCAAAAAAACTCGTACAAAAAAAAAATTATCCCCACTTTGCCCACGAAAGTGCTATGATACCACTTGTAGTCGATCTGCCTTACAAATATATTAAAATAGAAATTATGCCCAAAAATAACAAGATCAAAATATAAAAATACTTCTCTTTATTAATCAAAACCCTTAAGGTAGGGTAACGCCATACAATCACTCTTGAGCAAGGAGAACACTCCAGAAGCCATATGCTTGCCAATAAATTAATCCTTTACATCTCTCAATGGGAAGTCTCGAGCTTCTATATAGGATAAATACATACAATACCATGGGTTTCTCAATACCATATATTTAATACAATGGGCTTATCACATTATTCCTAACTACTTGTGGTCCCTTACATGGTGCAGGTTAACCACTTTATTTATTAACTATGGCCCATCACATTATAACATTATTCCCTTGGGAACCTCCCTCTATACCCCATAATATCCCCCCTAGGTATACTACAGTATTCCTAAGAAGTAGGGATCTATTCTTAGTTTCCGAAATGTGACACATTACAGTCTTTAGAAGATTCTTCCAAGTGTCGATGTTGTTCTTGATCTCAAACATACGCATCATGAATTCTGTGTTTTTTAACTTTATGTAATGGATGCCTCTAGATCTCACTTATAAATTTTATCAACAAGATCTAGCTTCCCTAGGAGATCAAGGAGCCTTTGGAGCATTGTCATTGATTTTCAGGGTGAGTTTTGGTTTTATCGCCTTTTGTTTATATTTATGTTGCTTTCATTTGTTTAGCTTGTGAGAGTGTTGTTTTACTCATTTTTTGAACAACCACTGGTGTTTTAACTTGTTTTATCCTGCATAGGTGTTGTTTTAATTTATACATTTTCTTCCCTAAGCGTCGCATGAGTTTTCTTATTTTTTCACCAACGATCATCGTGTGGTGACTGTCTCAACATGCCTTCTGTTCCTTCAGTTTGATCCATTGTTGCACTTGTTTTACATGCATACATATACACTTAGTCATATCTGCATTCATCCTCACAACATCCTTCAGATCTTCTTGTTTTCACACTCTACATGAATAGGTTTGGGCTCCCCTAATCCGGATCTCACACTTCACTGCATGCACAGCGCAATCTAGGAGATCAAGGAAGTACTATACCCGGTTAGCTTTTGTATCCATTAATAAGAGTTCCTTGACTTAGTATTTTATGAATAGATGTACTAGTTCATATGTTTCATTTATGGCTAATGTATCCCTATTTTTTTTTTGTTTATATGCTGGTAATGAGAATGTTTTATGACAATAATGATGTATGTTTTTCATCATGTTTTGATTTTTAAATTAATGAACAATGAATATATGACCTAATAGAAGATAATGGAGGTAATGTGATGAGGCATGAATTCATCTTAGAGATTCTAAGATAATTATGGGACCCTTATACTCATATTTGTTGTTATGACCTGCAGATTTCATATTCGTGACATGCTTGACAAAATTCTTGTCATGGCTAGTAGGAGTCATCTCAAGTAATTATTCAAATATTTTCATTTGTCTTGATTTCTTGATGTTACTTTCTATTCCTAAAGGTTTCATGGAGATCTGGGCATTGGTCTGAGTCCTGTCCCTAAAATGGTGGCACAAAATTTGGGGTTATGGTCTGAGGACTTACTGAAAAATAGCCCAGTTGCTTGCATGCCCATGATGTTCGAGCAATTGGAGGTCCTGTTGTAATGGCTACAACCACCCTCTAAATTTTTTCCTTAACTTCATTTTGGAGGCTCCCTACCAACCATCCTAGCAACATGTCTTGCACTATCAAGTACATAGGCTTCATTCAATTTTCAGCAGCTTTCCAACCTGTGGATGTTAGCTTACTTCACTCCCATCACAGGCTTCCACTCCATACTTGAGCTAGTTGCTGGCTGAGAATGTCCCTCAGAAAATTGTGCAATTCTGGAGGGGAACCAACATTCCCTCCAGAAATTGCACAAATCTGTTGGGTAGCCTGCTGGGCTCATAAATTTCGCAATGTAGTCAGACTGTCTTCCTTGGGAAAATTGCACAATCTGGCAAAACACTGTAGTGCAGCCCAAAAATTGTGAAAATCAATTGGGTAGATTGCTGAGCTCCAAAATTGTGTAAAGCAGTCAGACAGGCTTCCTTGGAAAAACTGCACAATCTTGCCAGCACTGCAGCTCAGCCCATAAATTATACAATTCTAGGTAGCAGTCACCTGCTCCTCTCAAAAATTGCACAATCCCTCTTGGACAGCCTACCTAGCTCCTCCCAGAAATTGTGCAATTTTGGGCAGCTGGCACCTACTCCTCCCAAAAATTCTACAATCCTTCTGTGCTAGCCAGGCCTGTTCCTCTTAGAAATTGTGCAAATTCCTCTCTCAGTTAAGAAGCTTGTTGCATTTGCCTTCAAGTTGACTGGTTCCCTCCAACACCGAGAAAAACTAATTTGCATGCCTATGCTTCTCTTCCCGAAATAGAAAAGGGAAACATGCAAAAGGCATCCTTAGATTGCTCACATGCTAATTGCTGACATCAACCTTGCAGCTCTAACATCCCACATTGCATTCAGGAGTCTTTGTTACTTTCAGCTTAGCTCTTTCAGGGTAATTCTGTTTTTCATGTCTTGCATTGCGTTTCCTTTGCTTTTTGTATTTTGATTTGTGAGAGTGTTGTCTTCTTGACTTCAATGAGCACCTCCTATCGTTTCAATGTATATTAGCTTGTAGAAGCATTGTTTTAGTTTTTGTTTGCATCTCATTGCTGTCGCAGGCATGACACTATTTTTGCACCAAGTGTCATTGTTGCAGAAACTCACTTCACACACATGCATGCATTCCAGTTTCTGAATCTTGCACTTACTATTTGCATGCATGATCATTCACTCTCATTTACACTCAGTTTCACCATTCATTTAGACTTGTCGTGTTTTCAGTCGTCGTGTTTTTAGTCACCCGTTGATGGGTCTAGGACTCCTTGGGCCAGACCTTCCTTGCCCGGCTGGCATTGTGCATTTTTTGAAGTGAAGCCTCTATCTTCCATCTAGAAATTTCACAATTCTAGCAAAATACTCACCTCCAAGCTTAAATTGCACAATTGTAGGAGGGAGTGCCTTGCTGGCCCCAGAAAATGCGCAATGTAGTTTGCTAGTTTGCATGTCACTACCAGATGAAATTGCACATTGCATAATTTCAGTCCTCAATAGGCGAGGTCGGACTATTCATTATGCATTTCTAGTAGTTAGTTAGCCTCCCGACAACCCAGACTGTTCCTAGTGTAGTTTTGGCAGTTAATCTCCTAGCCTCCTGGTGAAAATTGTTCAATATTCATGGATAGTCACACAAGTATGTTGCATGTCAATCCTTCATTTTTTTCTGGTTTTCAACAGACAAATTTCTTTCCATGAGAGTTTCTATGTCTCTAGGTATCACATGTGTATGTCTTCCTCTCAACAACACAGGTACTATGGCTTCTAGGAGAGCAGAGCCAAAGACATTGTTGAGAGCGCAACTAGGGATGCAGTCGATCAAGTGTCTATGAACTTGCCTATCTATGAAGACATCAAGCTGTTCATGGGAAAGGATATCAAGATGAAATGATAGTGGTGCCAGAGAAATCAGGACCATTAGCAGTAGAAGAATGTAGTACACCTGCATGCGACAAATTCAAGAGGAAGGTTGTTGAAAGCGTAGAGGCAAAACAAAGTTTCAAGCTCAACAAGATCCACCTATGATGAAAGAATATTTTGAGATTGAGGCTATGAGGCGATGGCACAACAAGAGGATCACATGAAGGGAGAGAGAGAAACCAAGAAGGAGTTGTAGGTGCTAAAGCAACAACTCAAGGAAGAACATGAGATGCATAGAAGAGAGTTGTAGTAGGAACATGTACAATAGGAGGTGCAACATGAACAAATTGATGAAACTATGCCCATACAAGTTATAGATCCAGCCCAGCAGCTGGAATGGAGCAGACAAGGTGAGAAATCCCCTCTATCACATGCAAGGGTGTTCGGGGGCATGGATTTCATTATACGCAAGCATGTGATCCCACCTATTTTGCACACTCATTGAAGTGAAGAAAAGAAGCATGTTTGATTGGAGTTTAACATGTATTTCAACATGTTGATGTGCATGGTCACCATCACATACTTGGTGATCAGCATAGACACTATGTATCAGAATGTTGTTGGTCCAACTGCACTCAAGATGATGATAAGCAGGTTATCAGATCAATTGGATAGAGGAGCCATATCAGTGTACCCGGATGCAATGGAGGCAAGATTTCACTTTCAGCAAGATGTTACCATTGAGCGCACAAACACCATCACAGATGACCAAAGCTTGACATCAGTTTGCCACCGTCAATCATGACAAGGATGTCAAAGAGTTACTATTACCACAAAGGCCCGAGTGATAGTGATGTCTTACATGGCTTTCTCAAGCCACTTTATCTCACATGAGTACATGTGCAGATTCGATGTAACATCTAGTATAGTGGAAGTCCAAGTGTTGATAGTTTAGTGTAATAGTCATAGAGTAGTTGAAGAGTCACGAGGGTAGGTGAATAGTCACAAAGGGGAATGTCAAGGGTCACCCCACCCTTTACTATTTATAACACCTCATAACTCATTTAGAGGCTTTTGGTCAGCCAAGCTTCTGATTGGAATATCTAAGAGAAAGCTTGGAGAGTATTATAATGAGCCTTGGCTTCTCCAAAGTGCAGAGGTAGTACATCTCTCTAGAGGACCATGCGGTAGTGACTGTAATGTTCGGCTATCTATCCTAGTGGTTGGTCATGGTTGTACTGTATGATTGTAACTTTCACTTCTTGATATAACAGAGGTAGCACGTTTCATGCATATGTTGTTATTGTATTTCAGGTAGCTTATTTACTCTAATGGTATATGTATATGTTTACTTATTCATGTGTGTATAAACTCTTTCTGTATATGTATGTATGAATCTTACTAAAATGTGTTGTTGGTTTAACCATCACTTTGGATTGTTAGCTTACTTGCTTTCTAGTTTGTGATGCATTTTTGTCCGTGTGTTCCCTTCTTAGCCACATGCTTTCACAGGTTTCCAAGGGGCGCACTCACTCTCCATGTGTTAGAACCATTTATGCACCTTCCTTGGCTTTTTGTGGATGTCACACCCTTTCTACCAACAAGGGCATCTTATTTTCCTATGTGTGCAACCACTGTTGGGACTCCTACACCAAACAGTTTGAGGTCTAGTTGGGACTTCTTACCAAGGCGATCCTTTGACATGTTGGCAGGTCCAGTACCGTCAACTTTTTTGTGCTAAAAGGAGGGCTTGATGACAAGATGAGTTCTCTCAATCTATTTTGAATCTCTCGATATCTATCATGACTAACTACAAAGTTTCTCTTCCGGATTGTATGTCTTATGGAAACAACTTCGCAATCTCAGAAGAGCTCTGGGATAACTTGTCACATAAAACATACGATGGTGGAGGCTACATATCCTTGGTTAGGCATGCGATTGACGTTGTAGGTTTGTGTGAAAGACATGGAATATTTGAAGAATGCATGACTTGCATGTTGTTCATCTACACCCTTCGAGGGAACCCAATGCATTGGTGTGTCACACTGCCTAAAAAATATATTCATTCTCTTTCTCATCTGGTCGTAGAGATAAACCATGCTTTCAATCACTTTAACCATAAAATACTCATGAAAGTAATTTTGGAATTACGAAAAGCACATCATGAATCCTTTGAACAGTTTCAAACATTGTTTTGTAATCTTGCATACCGATTTCCCAAAGATGAAATTGATTGGGAATTTCTCGATGGAAGATTTGAGTATCTTCTTTACTTATTCAAAAATTTGAAATTCTTGAAATCATTTGAATCTCGCTCACCACACTTCGGTGATGGAGCTGCACAATCACAGGGAGGCACAATTGTTGTCACAAGTGACTATACACATTCACCTCATCAAACAACTCCACGACCACAGAGTGATGTGAGAGATCATGCACACACATTTGTTAAACTATCACATCCTCCCACCCCACCTGTTCCTGATATATGTGTAGATTTGCAATGAAAACCTACTATTTTTCACGTGGATTCGTTCCCTCAACCTTCGCCCCCGTATTCTATTCATCTTCCAGATTGTACTGTCTTGTGTCCTTCCATTTCAGACTCCTCACCTATTGTTGAGGATCAAGTTGTCGACGGGGTTAGTGTTATGTAGCCAACTTGTGCCATCATTCATGATTAGTGTGTGCGGGAATCTAAAGAAGAACCTACAGTGAAGTATGACTCCCTTCCATCTACTGTTTCGGGAATATTTAGTGTTCTTCGACAAACGCCTAACCCTCTAGACAAGTAGCTAAGTCTAGAAACAACAGTGCAAAGAATTCTCTACATTTTCTATAACCAATAGATTAAATTTGAGAGAAGAGAAACCTACTTCTAGCTTTCGCTTGCTCCTTATCTCCATTGACCGATTATGTCACTCTTTTTTGTACTTAAGCCGCTTGAAAAGTACCTGTACACAGACAAAGAAAAAAACCCATCAAAGCATATGATAATGATCTATTGATTAAACATAACATGGAATCAAGAGCATGATATACATATGAAAGCATCAATTGACAATACAAACATAAGGAAAAAGCTTTGAAGACTTTATTGATAAAAGGAAGAGTTACAACCCATATTTGCTCAATTTAGTGACACTCCTCCAGTTCAATCCCATCCTCTCCTCATGACAAGCAAGACACTTTGACATCATTACAATACTTGATTCAAATCTCATACTAACAACATCTCCCTATCTCAATGAATTCTAGCCCCTGATCACTTGAATGAGTGGTCTTTTTATAGGTGAGTGAAGGAGGTTAGGCCATTAATGGTGATCATGAATTCTCTCCCAATTTAGGATTTAGTTCCATGGAGGAAGGGATAAAGGGATTGATGTTCCTTAACTCCCTCCCTCATCCAAATACGAACCCAAAGGAGTGGATAGCCTTGAGAAACTTCTAGAGGCATCCAATGGATAAGGAATATTTCAAACCCTCATGGAAATTCGCTAAAATTCACCAGCGTGGGCCAAAGAGGGACCAAGTGCACTGCGATGCACACTCACAGTGTATTGGTTGCACTGCAGTGTGTCCTGATAAAGGCCTGCCTGCGCTGATCTCCTTATGGGCAATTTTTGAATGAATTTTGTCATGGAATCTCTTGGGAAGAAAGAATTATGATGGTTGACTACATTAGGGCACGAAACAATTGAATTAGCGCTTGATGTACCCTAATAGTACTGATCTGGAAGTCAGGTTTGGTGTGCCCAAATTGATCTGTAACATCTATGCATCACCCATTCTATCTAGACATCCCTTGTGATTCTCACACTATTTGTTTCCCCTGTGAAAAATCATTTCTTGATGTTTCTACTTCCAATCGTTCACATGACACTTCGGATGTCAGTCTATTATTACATTTCATAGAGGACACATCTTCCTCTGAAAATCCATCCAATCTATCATCTATCATTTCTGAAAACACAGAGGGCGCACATCCTTTCTTCTCATCTACCCCTCTACACAATTCGTCAAATTAGGAGGACACCGACAAACATCCTGAATTTTCTGATCTTGGTTGTCATGATCTCTCTACTTCCTCATCTGATCATGATATTGATTCAATCATTGTTAATATGTCTAAGGCACTAGGGTACGATCATCTATCTGTCGACAAAGTCGAAACCCACTAGACTATCGAGGAATTTCATCCTAAGCTAATGGTTATGTCAGGTCCTCGCTGTCCTGAGGTTGGTTTCACTTCATATCAGGAAATTGTTCAAACACCCAAGGCTCCTCATCACTCATATGTATGCATTGAAGATCAATCAAACACCAATATTTTTCTTCCTCCACTCGAACTACACAACTCCATCGCACTTGCATTTCAAGAATCTGTTGAGGGTGCCTGATCCGCCAACATGTTATGGGATCTCCCCAATAGTAAGTCCCAACTAGACCTCAGAACATTTGGTGTATGAGTGCCATCAATGTGTCATATGGTATCGCTTTGACCGTGATTGCACGCAGAGGAAAGTAAGATGTACCTAGTGGCAGCAAGGGTGTGACATATGTAGCATGCCAAGGAAGGTACATGAACAGTTCTAACAAATGGAGGGTGAGGTGAGTGTGCCCCATGGAAACCTATGAAGGAACATGGCTTGGAAGGGAAAACACGATTAAGGATGCATCACAAAGTGGAAAGAAAGTAAGCTAAAAACCCAAAGCGATGGTTAAACCAACAACACATCTCAATAAGATTCATACATACTTATACAGAAAACTCCATACGTGCATGCGAAAGAAAACAGATACATATATCATTAGAGTAAGCAAGTGAGATGAAATACAATAATAGCATATGCATGAAACATGTTGGTTATGTTATATTAAGAAGTGAAATTTCCAATCATACAATACAACCATGATGAACTACTAGTCTCGATAATGTAACGTTACAATCACTGTCGCCTGATCCTCCAAAGAGATATACTAGCTCTGCACTGAGGAGAGGCCAAGGTGTGTTACAATACTATCCAAGCTTTCTATAAGATACTCCTATCGGAAGCTTAGCTGACCAAAAGCCTCTACAATGAGTTATGAGGTACTATATATAGAAAAGTGTGGTGCAACCCTTGACATTCCCCTTTGTGACTGTTCGCCTACCCTCATTACTCTTCAACTACTCTATGATTGTTACATTCAACTATAGACACTTGAACTTCCACTTGATAAGTTGTTACCTCAAATCTGCACATATACCCATGTGAGACAAAACAGGCTTGAGCAAGCCATTCGAGGAATCATTAAGACTAGGAGAGCTATGGTGAGGCAAACCCTTTGACATCCTTGCAATGATTGATGGTGAACAATTGATGCCAAGTTGGGTTTTCCATGATGGTGTCTGTGTGATCAATGGTGACATCCTGCTGAAAGTGAACTCTTGCCTCTGTTGCATTTGCGTACACTTCTATGTCTCCTCTTTCTAGCTCATCTCATAATATACACCAACAACATACTGATGCATAGTGTCGGTGCTGATCTCCAAGCATGTGCTAGTGATCACGCACATCAACTTGTCAAAATACATGTTCAGCTCTAATTTGACTTGCTTCTTGTCTTCACATCATTGAGCATGTCAAATGGGTGGGATCCCATACATCCACACAATGACATCCATGCTCTTGAATACCATTACATGTGATTGACAGCACTGCTCACCGTGTCTACTCCATGTCGGCTGCTGATTGGATCCATATCCTGTGTGGGCGCAATTTCATCAGTTTATTCATGTTGTGCATCCTGTTGTACCTATTCCTACTACAACTCCTCTAGTTTGTGTAGCTTCTATTCTTCCTTCGTGTGATCCTCTTGTTGCATCGTTACCTCATAACCTCAGTCTCCAAAGCTGCTTTCATCACAAGTAGATCTTCTTGAACTTGCTACTTTTCTTCATCTTTACGCTTTCAACAACCTTCCTCTTGCATGTGTCACATGAAAGTGTGCTACCTTCTACTGCTACTAATGATGTTGATCATTTTGATGTTTCTATGACTTCATCTTGATATCCTTGTCCATGAACAAATTTATTTCTTGATGGATAGGCAAGTTCATAGACACTTTATCGACTGCATCCCCAGTTGTGCTCTGAATGGTGTCATCGACTCTGCTCTCCTGGAAGCCATTGAACCTATGTTGCTGAGAGGCAGACAAACACCTGTGATAGCTAGAGACATAGCAACACTCATGAAAAGCAATCTGTATATTGAAAACCAAAACAAACTGGAAGAGTAACATGTGATTGTGCAATTTTCACCGGGAGGCTGGGAGACTGTGATAGGCCTCTAAATTAGACATAAATTAAGCCCCGTGCCTCTAAATTAAACATAAATTAAGGCCTGTTACCATCCTTTACCACATCAAACCTCTCTTTCTGCATTAGATAATGTATTTTTAACTTTAATATATTCATTAGGAAGGTTTATGAATAATTGGATATTTGTGCCTAATATTATTTATTTTTGTGGAATATTATGAGAATATTTGGCAGATTATGAAGATTTGGAGGTGGAGATAATTTAGGGACTCACTCCCTACTACAGGATGATTAATAATAAATAATAAATCAGCAATATATTATGGAATTATGGCACAGATTGCGGAACTCCAGTGATTGAGAAAATCTAGGAATCTGTTCCCTGCCATTTAATGCAAATTCCTAGTATTGGGGACCAGATCCACTAATCAAGGGATTTTGGTGGGGAGAGCTTCCTCCATTCATGGGGAATGATTCCTAATCATTTTTTATAAGTACCAAGTCGGATTTTCCTCTAGATATATATTTTCATTAGTGTTCTTGTGGAGAGAACTCTTATTTCTGCAGCTCCATTGTATTTTCTTGCAGGGATGTAATTGTATTGATGAAAATAATTAAGATTGATGTCATGTTCAACTTATAAATCTTTCTCTCCTCCATAGGTCTTTGATTTTCCTTGGCCTTGGCCATCCCACGAGCCTCAAATCCCTTTTTTATCATTTCCTTTCATTCTTTTCACTTCTTATTCACATGCATCTCTTGTTTTTATTTCTTTCTATTTCTACATTTAGTATTAATGATTTCTTGTTGTAGGATTGAGTTAAATGGTTAATGTAAGTTCTTTTTTAGTACCACAAGAATCATTTAATCCTTAGAAAAGATTTGGATGGTCATAGTAATCATTGAGCTACTTGGATTAGCTTTCTTATTCCCAAATCTAGATTTTTGGAACTTTTTTGTGGCAAAGAACAGTGAATTTCTGCTATTCTTTAGAGCATGCTAACGCAGTTCAATCAAGTTGGTTTGAATTGCATTAGATCAAAAAAAAATTCTATTTCATAACAAAAATTACTCCATTTAATTTTCACTTGATTAGGTTAGGAAAATTTTATAGATTTACTAGCTCACTAGTTCTCGAATTTCTAGATTTTCGATGAGTAATTTTATGTTATTTTTTAGCATGGGTTAACATAGGTCTTTGTGAGTGAAACCACTAGGAATGGGGACCCAAGGCATCCTATTAAAAAAAAAAAATTCCTATCCAATTTGGATTTTAGTTTCTTGTTCATTTGAAGAATTATAATGTCATATAGTAAATCTGTAACATCCTGTAGTAAATTAGGGGATCCTGTAGGAAATCGTCTAGCATCCTATTAGGAAAGCCTGTTTTGAGCCTGAATTGAGAAAAATCATCATTGAAGCTGGGATTAGGCCTCTACCTGATCTCCATGCCATTACAACCATTCTAACCCTCTTTCTCGACACTTGTCTCCCTTGCCAAAGATCAAGGAAAGATTAGCGTTTGCATTTATAAAGCAAAAAGATTTAAAAAAATGAGTTCTTTTATATTTACACATGCACACAACAATTAGTACTTTCTAGATCAGATTTCATGTTCAATTAGTTTAAATCATCACATGTGATAAACAGGGTTAAGATAGGTTTCTTTTACATTTATTTCATGATCTTTATGCAATTAGAATATGTTTCTTTCCTTGTACTTTATTTCTTGCAATAGAATAAGTTTCCATTTCGAACATTTCATTTTCTACAATCAGTTTATGATTTGACTTCGGTACATGCACTTGATTATATCATGAAAGTAAAGGAAGGACACATTGTATGCTGCACATATAGTGCCAATATATAACCCTAGGTTGATAGTTAAATTCAGTAGCCTTTGGAGTTGCAACATTTTTTCTGCAATACCAAAGCTCATCACTTTTTGGCATCGTTGCCGGGGAGGTGTCAAAGTATGCATTGTTTTCTTCCCTAGTTGATTCATTTCTTTTTACATTAAAAAAAATAAAAAATTGCATTAGGCATATTTGATTTCAAAAATAGAAAAGTGCATTGCATTAGTGTTTTCATTCGATCGTCAAAAAAAAAAAAAACTCTCCAACACCAACTTACCCCCCCCCCCCCCATTTGATCATGTGGAGCAATAATATCCACATCACCATTCCCTTTTGCAGGTAGAAGAAGAGGATGACAAAGAATTTAGAAGGAATGGATGGAGATGATGACAATGAGGAAGATCCTCTTGGATTTCCCATTCAAGATACTGTTGGTAATGTGCACATGAAGAACATCCCTCCATCCTTTCTTCCAAAATTTCATGGTCTAAAGTGAGAGGATCCGGAAACATTTCTCTTTGAATTTGAAATTATTTATAAATCTTATGGTTACTTATTAAAAACTCAAAAATTGAGATTGTTTTCAACAACATTGAAGGATAGGGCTCTTAAGTGGTTCATGAGTTTAGGGACTAATTCAATAAGATCATGGAATGATATGCAAAAGATATTTCTAGGAAAATATAAAGATCATGATCTTAAGGAAGAAATATTTAGAATGAATCAAATAAAATATGAGAGCCTCGAGGATCTAATAGATAGGTTCATGTATAATGTTAAGAGGGAAAAACTACATCATTTAAGATCCGACAGACAAAAAACGCTCTTACTTAGAACAATTAGGGATGAGTGGATTGATCTCCTTCATCTCATGAGTAGAGGAGATGTATACCAACTATCATTTGAAGAAATTTGTGAAACATGAAAACACATATCAAGAGGAAGGGAAAGAGTAAGTAAATCAACATGAATATTAGTAAGTCAAGCTAAACTTGGAAATTTGCTTGATAAATTTAAAAAATAAATTATTAGCAATCTAAAAAAACAAATAAAAATGTTAAGGATAAAAAGTGAGCAAAAAGAAGATGTTTATATTCGTGTTCTCCATGCAGAATCACATGATGTTAAATGTTGCTCCTCATTACCAAGGTTGAAAGAAGTTCACCAAGAGGACAATGGAGCAAGTCAATTTCCAATGCAGTTATGTTATGTAGCTCCAAGAGAGCCATGGCAGCCTAGTCAACCTAGTATGATGCAAGAGCCTAATTCACAATTTCAAGGTTATGCATATCCACCTCAAAGTAATTGGAACACACCCTTTCCTTGGAAACATTAGCCATCTCAACCCCAAAACCAATCTTGGCAACAAGGTTGGAAAAGAACTTATGGGAGCCATCCATAATATCCTCAATATCTTTCTCAATATCCTCCATACCCAACTCCATGTTATCCCTACCATTCATATCCTCCACAACCACAACCCCAACCACATCCATCTCAAATATCCACTCCCACTCAACTACCTGGACAACCATTTCCAAACCCACACATTGAAGTAGCTCAACGCACTTACAATGATGAGGTACAATACTACCTAAGTGCCTTTACTACTTCATTTTCACAAACCTACACTACTCCCATTGAGCCCTAGCATCATCATCCAATCCATATTCATCATTTCTCATCATTCCCATATAGGTAGAAGACCCTGAAAGAGGAGGAATGACTGCTATAGGAAAGCAGAATGTTGCTACAAGAAGGAAGAAATGAACAAATTATGCTAACACCCAATATGGCAGAGCTTAAGAGATACCTAATCAAAACAGAGAACTCCAAGGCCATTAGGCAGTGATCTAGGCCACAAGAGAAAAGAAGAAGGCAACAAAAGGAAATGAGGCATTCACCATCAAAACAAAACTCAAACTGTAGTGATGAAAATATTTTTTCCAAGAGGTCTCCAATCTCTTTCTAGCTTTTGTCAAAGGCTTAAAAATGGGAAAAAGGCATGGGAGTCAAGTTGAGGGCTTGTCCTAGGCTCAGAATATCATTTATGCTCAGAAAGGGTTTCTTGTAGTTTTCAGAGGGTTTCCTATAGTTTTGACAAGAATTATTATAGGATGTCCTAGTTCTCATCCAAATGCATTTTTAAGGTGTTAAGGTGTCAAAATGGTGGAACAAGGTAGCTTAAGGTTGATAAGGGTGTGGAAGACCTCGCCAAACTGAAAAATATCTAAGAACCCATCTTGAATAAGGGGAAGAAGGAAAGCTAATGGTCTCAAGAAACAATGATTTCTATTTGCAAAAATATGTTTTTGGGCTCGTCCTTGCATAACTTACAACCAAGATTCTTAATGCACAAGAGAGAGGCCACCAGGGCCATGAATGAGGCACAATGAGGTCACTAAGTTGCTTAGAGGATGTGAAACACTTTCAGCAGGGGGTATGATGGGCCTCTAAATTAGACATAAATTAAGGCCCATGCCTCTAAATTAAACATAAATTAAGGCCTATGACAATCATTCAACACATTTAACCTCTCTTTCTACATTAGATAATGTATTTTTAACTTTAATATATTCATTAGGAAGGTTTATGAATAGTTGTATATGTGTGCCTAATATTATTTATATTTGTGGAATATGATGAGAATATTGGGTAGATTATGAAGATTTGGAGGAGGAGATAATTTAGGGACTTTCTCCCTACTACAGGAGGATCAATAATAAATAGTAGATCAACAAGATATTATGGAATTATGGCACACATTGTGGAACTCCAATGGTTGAGAAAATCTAGGAATGTGTTCCATACCATTTAATGCAGATTCCTAGTATTGGGGACCAAATCCACTAATCAAGGGATTCTGGTGGGAAACGCTTCCTCCATTCATGGGGAATCGTTCTTAATAATTTTTTATAAGTACCAAGTCGAATTTGTCTTTAGACATAGATTTTCATTATTGTTCTTGTGGAGAGAACTCTTATTTCTCCAACTCCATTATATTTTCTTACAGGAATGTAATTGTCTTGATGAAAATAATGAAGATTGGTGTCATGTTCAGCTTCTAAATCTTTTTCTCCTCCATAGGTCTCAATGTTTCCTTGGGCTTTCCCATCCCAGGAGCCTCAGATCCCTTTTGTATCATTTTCTTTCCTACTTTTCACTTCTTATTCACATGCATCTCTTGTTTTTATTTATATCTACTTCTGCATTTAGTATTAATGATTTCTCGTTGTAGGATTGAGTTAAATGTTTAATGTAAGTTATTTTTCAGCATCACAAGCATCATTTCATCCTTGGAAATTATTTGGAAGGTCATAGCAATCATTGAGCTACTTGTATTAGCTTTCTTATTACCAAATCTAGATTTTTGGAACTCCTTTGTGGAAAAGAACAATAAACTTCTGCTATTTTTTAGAGCATGATAACGAGCTTCATTCGGGTTGGTTCGACTTACATTAGATCAAAAAAACATTCTAGTTGATAATAGAAACCACCCCATTTCATTTTCACTTTATTAGGTTAGGCATTTTATAGCTTTACTAGCTCACTAGTTCTCGAATTTCTATATTTTCGACTAGTAATTTTGTGCTATTTTTTAGCATGGGTTAACAGAGGTATTTCTGAGTGATTCCACCTGGAATGGGGACCTAAGGCATCCTAGTAAATAAAAAAAATTATCCGATCCATTTTTTATTTGATTTTCTTGGTCATACGATGATTTATAATTTCCTATAATAAATCTATAACATCATGTAGTAAATGAGGGGATTCTGTAGGAAATTCTATAGCATACTGTAGGAAATCCTGTACCATCCTGTAGGAAACCCTGTTTTGAGACCGAATTGAGAAAACCCATAATTAAAGCTAGGATTAGGCCTCTACTTGACCTCCATGGAATCAATACCATTTTAACCCTCTTGCTCCACAATTGTCTCCCCTGCCAAAGATCAAGGAAAGATTAGCGTTTGCATTTATAAAGAAAAAATATTTTAAAAAATGAGTTTTTTTATATTTAGACATGCACACAACAGTTGTTACTCTCTAGATCAGATTTCATGGTTAGTTACTTGAAATAAATAAATAAGCTTAAGCTAGGTTTCTTTTACATTTAGCTCATGATATTTATGCAATTAGAGTATGTTTCTTTCCTTGTACTTTATTCCTTGCAATACGTTAAGGTTCCATTTCGAACATTTCATTTTCTGCAATCTGTTTAGGATTCGACTTTAGTACATGCACTTCATTACATCATGACAAAAAAGGAAGGACACATTGTATGTTGCAAATATTGTTGACACCTTTGAACTTTGTACAAACCCTAGGTTGATAATTAAAGTCTGTAGCCTTGGGAGTTCCAACATTCTTGTTGCAATAACAAGGCTCATCAGACTGACTGCCAAAATTGTGAAAGGCACAATCTGGGCTATCGGGAGGCTGACTAATTGTTGCAACTGCATAATGCACAGTACATCCTGGCCTGCTAGGACTGAAACTGCATAATGTGCAATTTCGGTTAGCAGTGACATGCAAATGAGAAAACTGCATTGCATAGTTTCTAGGGCCAGCAAGGCATTGCCTCCAAGAATTATGCAATGAAAGCATGGAGGTTAGTGCTGGGCTAGACTTGAGAAATTTCTAGAGGGAATGTAGAGCCTTCACTCCCAGAAATGCGCAATTCTAGCCGAGTAAGGCAAAATCCGGGCTAAGGCAGCCCAGACCCGCTGACTGGCGACTGAAAACATGAGAAATATGAATGCAGGGTGATATTTATTATAAAAAAGAGAGAATGATCATGCATGAAAAAAGAAAGTGCGATATTCAAAAAAAGGGAAAACATGCATGTGTGTGAAACAAGTCACCGCAACGATGACCATCGATGCAAAAACAGTGTCATGCATGCAAAAATGTGAGATGCGAATGAAAACTAAAACGATGGTTCTATGGGCTCACATACATAAAAGTGACAAAATGATCTTATTGAAATCAAGAAAACAACACTTGCACAAGCTGAAACACAAAAAGCGACAGAAGTGCAGCTCAAGACACACAAAGTAGGCTTACCCCAAAACAAATGAGTTGAAAGTGTCGAAGACTCCTAGATGTGATGTTCGATGTCATAGCTGCAAGGTTGATGTGAGGAATGAGCTTTTCAACATCTGGCTGATGAATTTTGATAAGATCGAGGTTATCATGTGCATGCCACAAAGCTAGGAAAAATGACACTTGGAGAGAGGTTTCTAAAATGAGCTTTGCATGTAACCTCCAACTGCTAAAAATAGATCCGTAGATTTATAGATGCATTTTGCATGCTTCCTTCTGCTATTCTAGGAAGAGAAACCCATGCATGAAAATTAGGATAGCTCAGTCCCTGAGGGGACCAGTTGACCTGAAGGCACATGCAGTAGTGTGCAAGCATGGGAGAGGGATTTTCACAGTTTCTGAGTTTAGAAGAGTTTGTTATCCCAGAGGGATTACATAATTTCTTGGTGGAACAGGTGACTTTCTCCCATGATTTCATAATTATTGGGTTGAACAACTGTTGTGGGATGAATTGCACAATTTTTCAGAGGAAGCTTGACAGACAACATTGTACAATTCTTGAGTTCAGCAGGCTGGCTAGCTAATTTTCACAATTTTGGAAGGGAAGGTTGGTTCCCCTCCAAAATTATGCAATTTTTTAGGGAGCTACTTGGTGATCACATGGTCTAAGTCCGGAAACACAGCTTGTGAGGGGAGTGAAATAAACTGACATGCACAGGCTTACAAGACACTAAGAAATAGTTGAAGCCTATATGCTTGATGGTGCAAGACATGATACTGAGGATGGTTGGTAGGGAGGCTCCAAAATGAAGTTGAGGCAAAATTATGGAGGGCGTTTGTAGCTGCTATGACACTTGGTGACACACTGGTAGAACTCCATCTCTCTGAATGGATCTTGTTCATGAAAAGCAAGTCTATCACCTCCGGAAGTATTATTCAGTTCTCTATTCGTCTTGGTTTCCTCACTTTCTTAATTGTATGATGTAGAATCTACCAAGTCCTTGGTCGGTCGACACACATTCCAATACAAGTCAAAACAGTTGTTTTGACTAGGGATGAGGGGTATATTAGTGCACAAGTCATATGGTCGTCAGAGTTTTAGTTTCATCTTTGGTGTTGCTCCACTACCAGCAAGACTAGAAATTACCCTAGTGGAGTCACGTAGGAACACAAGCATCACTCTGTTGCCTGTGAGCCTGGTTAGTAACCCGATGGAGTTACTTGCATCAGCTCTCTGCGTAGGAAGCCTTTCTCTTCTTTCGCCTGATTCATTTTCCATTTTTTGAAAGCTTTCACACTTTCATTTTTTCATTTTTCATTTTTGTAACTGTGCATAACACTTATTCATTTCATAGGAGGAAAATGAATCCAAACTTATTAAGAGAAAAAGTGGTTGTTGCTTCAGAGAGGTAGTTTATATATACCTCTGACATGCTTGTTAATGTTTTTCCCCTCACCTTACTCTACTTGACTGAGCTAACAAGGATTAACCCAAAAATAACTGACTAGAGTAGGTGACACTAGTTAGCACGTAAGCATTGTTATTTCACCAAGCTTCACTTGAAACAGTACATATTTTACATTGGTGTATCATGAACTGAAGATAACAAGTTCCTCATACAAAGGCAAGGTGGTAGATAACCAAGTATTGATAACTACACAAGTCCTCTTGTACTTTTCCTTGCTTTGATTCAAGATGATGAGCCTCATCATTGGGTAATTATATGGGCCTTAATTCACCTCCTAGCTTAGTCAAACCAACTATTCTCACAACCTATTGCATACTTTTGATTATATTTTGCTTATGAGATGAGTTAGAGTTGGATATTTTGCTTTGTGGTCTAATGTGCATGTAATGTAGGAGTAAAGGATAAAAGCAAGGAGTTTTAGCAAATACCTTGGTCAAAACTCGAATGGGACAAGGGAGAGGAATTATAGAAGGTAAATCCTCCTCATTTACTACCCCTCCATTCGAATATGCCTTCATCAACTCGGAGTGCAACCAGCCAACTCATGAGGACTAGAAGGCAGCCAAGCAAGTGGAAGTCAAAGCACCAGTTTATCTCTAGTTTTGGAGACGAGCCTCCCTAATTTTAACGAAGTCGTTGGAGACTTCAGTCGTATAAGTAGAGAGGCCTAGGACCTCAGTAGGATTGGAACTTTTTATTATAAAACTCTGTTCTATTTCGGAGCTGCAAGACTTGTGATAGTTTTGATGTAATTCATTGTTTTGATAATAAGGATGAGTTTTGTTTTGAGCCAACACTGAGTTAACTCAGGGGGATGAAGCTCTTGGGTTAGGACCCAACCCTAGCAGCTAAATCTCCTCTTTACTATACATGTATGCTAGCATATATCCATGGTTTAATCCTTCATTTGCTTAAATAGTTGCATTCCCATTATTTCAGTATAGCGCATAGATTCATGGTTTAATCGTTATTTTGTTTAAGTAGCTGCATTTTCATTACAGCAGTGTAGAGTAGATTGGTTGTGTTTCAGATTTATAGTTATCGCACGATCTTTTGAGTTTGTTGTCTTAATTGAATACTTGGTTCATTTCATAATTATCATGTTCAATCACACTCTTTCTATAATATATCTCACTCATATTCTCATTTCCTTCAGCACAAAATACTTAAGTGTGAGCCAATAAATCACATCTTAAGTGGATTATACCCGTAGATCTCCTTACCATCCAATCCACAGCAAACTTGACAAATCACCATCCGATTCATTTCAACGCTTGACTTTATGCGCTCCATATCTCCACCATCGATCTATCTAGCTTGATCCAATGGCTATCGCATCCTCTCAATACTTTATGTACTCCAAATCTCCCCCATCGATCACTCTAGATTGATCCAACAGATATCATGCAATCCCATGATGATTCTCGCACGACCGATATCCACCTGAGACCACACGAGAAAAGTGGTTTTCTCATGCTATGTGTCACCCAGTTAGGCTAATCGCGTAAAATTTTGGAATTTCTCTTACAGCCTTGAGGGCACGCGAGAAACTACTTACCGCCTATGGAAACTCGCTCTAACATTTCGCACATTTTTTTCCCTTCTATCACCACGTGACCTGATGTGATCCACCCATCTATTCACTTCATCTCCGTAATAAGAACTCTGCCATTCATCTCCTGTTTAACCCTGTTTGTCCATCTATTCACTTAACATACATGATAAGGTCTCCGTCGCTCATCTTTCATTAACCTTGTTTGTTCATCTATTCACTAAATCGCCTGTGTTAAGATCTTCGCCATCCATCTTCTGATTAGTCTTGTTCATCCATCTCTTCACTCAACCTCCCGCGATAGATCTCCACCATTCCTCTTCCTTTAGTCTTATTCGTCCATCTATTCATCTAATCTTCTACAATAAGACCTCCGTCACTGATCTCCCATTAATATTTTTCTTGATCAATCCAACGGTCCTTATGCACTTCTACTTTGTTATGTCCTCCTTTCACTCATTTCGATCTTCGCTTGCTCTTCCACCTGACTCCTTGCATGCTTGATTTTACCAAAACACCAAAAACACAAAAACAGACTTAGTTTTGTTTGCGTTGCTTACACATTAGCTTGGTTTGATGCGCTTTACTTTTGTAACCTAGATAGCAGCATTAGGTTAGTGTTGATTTAGCAATTCTACTTAGTTTATCTATTTAAATGGTTAATTAGGATATGGTGTGATTTAGAATTACATGTTGTTTTCTTCATTACTGCAGTAGAGTAAGGTCTCTTAGAATAGATTTTCTCTTATTCCATCAAAGAATCAAGCTTCTTCTGACACTATAAAAGTCTCACTTGGAACCCATGGAGTCTCTTTCCATATGAACAAGTGACAACAGGCAGGAATTTCACTTCTACTTGTGCATATAGCGCTGTCACCTCCAAGTTTGTACAAACCTCAGGTTGATAAGTAAAGCTGGTAGCCCAGGAGTTGCAACATCCTTGCTGCAGTACTGGCACTCACCACTTTTTGGCGCCGTTGCCGGGGAGTTGTCAAAATAGAATGTGATCAATGCTTTCTTTTCTTCTATTTCTAGTCTTCAACTTTCTTCCATTAGCTTATTTATGCAAAAGTAATCTAGTAGCTTCCATTCTTTCATTTGTCATTATCTGCTTTCCTTTCCATTCTGCAAGTAGAATTTCAATTCAGTGAGCAGTTTCTTTCTATCAGTAGTTTTCATTCAATCAAAAATTTCATTTCTGCAAATTACTTTCTTGCTAAAAAAAATATTATAAAATCCCCCAAAAACATTTCCTTTCATGCCTAGTAGGAGTAGGGACAATTTAGGGAAATTCTTGCCAAATACCCCCACTGCATCTAACAACCAACCTTCTCTCTTCTTCGGTGGTTGTGAACTGGAGGAACCTTTAGGTGAGAAACCTGACATATTTGAAGAACCTATAGGGGAAGAAGAAGAAGAAGAACCCATTCCTACTGAACCAATGTCTGAAAACCAAAATGATAGAGGGAATAGAGAGAGAGTTGAGGGTGCCTTCCCCATCAGGGAAACCAATGGGGAGACTAAGATGAAGAATATAAGCCCCTCTTCCCTACCTCATTTCCATGGCCTTACCATAGAGGACCTTGACACTTTCCTATTTGAGTTTGTTGTTATATGCTGAACTTATGACTATACAGATGATGAGCAAAAGTTAAAACTATTTCCATTTACCCTCAAGGATGTAGCATTGCACTGGCTCATGGGTTTACCTGGAGATAGCACCACAACTTCGGCTAAGATGTAGTAGAATTTTAACAAAAAATATAAGGATTATTTTAGGTCAAAGGATACTAAATAAGAGATTTTCAGGATGACCATGGGTCACAATGAATCCTTAAAAGACTATGAAGAAATATTCCTGCTCAGTTACAAAAGAGCCAGGTACACACTTGACCCTGAGTGACTAAAGTTGGTCTCACTCAGAGGAGTAAGGGAAAATCTTCTGGATACCTTACATTTGTTAGCACGAGGTGATATCTACCAATTAGCCTATGAGGATATCAAGACTCTCTTTAGAAACCATTCTAGGAAAGCCAAGAAAAAGGGTAGGGGTAGTCAACCTATGGCCAGTACATCATCTTCCAACTCATCCATCAAGGGTGAAATTGGAAATATGCTTGAAGATTTCAAAAGTGAGATGCTGCAAACCCTTTCCTTGCAATTGGACACCATGAACATCAAGAGGAAGCAAGAGGAAGCAGAGAGAGTCTTAGCCATATTTTTTCCTAGATGCAACAAGAGGCATCCTAGGAATGAATGTCCATTGAACTGCATTGAGATTTGCTTGGTTTGTGAAGAATACCACTCCACAGACAAGTGCCCTTCTTTACCCAGACTCAAAGTTGTATATCAAGGAGCTGAAGGGGTCACTGAGCAGCTTCTCTATGTCAACCAAAGGAGACCTCCTAGTCCTAGACCATACTAGCAGCGTATGCAAGGGTCATCCCATGCATATTACAACCCCAACCAAACCACAACTATACCTTCTTAGAGACCCCCTGCCCATCCTTCCTAATCTACACCCCCTCCTTGGTCCTATGCATCTCAGTATCATTCCCAGCAAGCCATCTAGTCATTTCAACCTTATGTTCCACCACAACCTCAGTGGAATACCCCACACGAGGGGTGGAGGCCCCAATACAACAATTCTCCAACTCTATTTCCTCCACCACCTACCCAACCACAACTCTTGCACTCTGCTCCACCCAAGCAACCCCAGATGTCTGCCCAACCAAATCTAAACCCAATCAATAGTTAGGCTCAACAAGTATATAGTGGAGAGACATCATACCCAGCTTATGCTGTAGAAATCTAGGAGATCAACCTAAGATCTAGGAGAATTATCCCAAATAAGCAACCTCCCTCTCCACATAGGGAACTTGAGGAAGAAAGAGAGGAAGGAAACCTTAAATTAAATCCACCCTTTCTTGAGAGATTATCCCAACCACTCCATCCTACCCCAGATGAAATTGAACTTCTGGGAGAATTGAAAAATCTGTGTAAATATCCCCCTTTTCCAAGCAATAAAAGATGTTCCCATTTACAATAAGTTGATTAAGGATAAATGCTTCAAGCATCCAAGAAGAAGAAAAAGGGATGCCCCTACCATTAATGTCATTGGGCAGTTGTCTGACTTAATGCTGGGGCAGGTAATATGTCCGAAATATTTGGACCCTGGAAGCCCTGTAGCAGATGTGCACATCAATGGCACCATTGTCCCACACACTTTGATTGATATTGGGGCTGCCATTAATGTGATGACCAAGGACACCATGCTCAAGCTCAACCTCCAAGGGTCATTGAGGAAGACCACAACATTTCTGCAACTTGCAGACTGTTCCATAGTCAGCCCTGAGGGAATTGTGGAGGATGTGATTGTCTCCATTGACTCCTGGGAGTACCCTACAGATTTCCTAGTTCTCCAACCTAAGGGTAAGCTTCCTGGTTACCCTCTCATCCTTGGGAGGCCATGGTTGGCCACAACTGATGCTTACATTAGCTACAAGGCTAGGAATATGACCATCAAGAATGGGCATATGTCCAAACAGTTAGTCCTATACCCTCCCACTGAACCTTCTCTAGAGCATGATTTACCTTTATGGTTGGAGGAGGAGGAATAAGATGGGGTTTATTCATCCCAACTTTATTCTTTGGAAGCAACCATAGGAGGAGGACAACAAGATGAGGATGCCTTAATTGAACACCTCCTCCAAAGTCCAACTCCTAGTTCATTACCATTAGAAGAAGAAGTAAGAGAAACCTAGAACAATCATCCAATTGACTTATGCTTGGCAAATTCCAACCCACTCCATTTCAAAACCATAGAATTTGGCCCAAAGAAAACTTTGAAAATTAATCCATCTTTTTCTGATCTTGAAGAGGAAAAGCTATGCAACTATTGAGAGAAAACCTACAAGCCTTCACTTGGAGTTACAAGGAAATGAAGGGAGTACACCCCTCAATGTGTACTCACAACATATACATCAGAGAAGGTTGCAAGCCAGTCAGGCAACCACAAAGGAGGATGAATCCAGCTCTTAAAGATATAGTCAAAGAGGAACTGCAAAAACTGCTAGATACAGGATTCATTTACCTTATCTCTGATAGTGAGTCGGTCTCTCCTTTAGTGTTAGTTCCCAAGAAAAATGGTAAGTGGAGGATTTGTGTAGATTACAGGGAGTTGAAAAAGCCACAAAGAAGGATGACTTTCCCCTACCCTTCATTGACCAAGTGATAGATGGCCTGGCAGGGAAGAAGTTTTTTTCTTTCCTAGATGGATTCAATGGGTACAACCAAATCCAAATTTGCCCAAACCACTAGGATAAGACCACATTCACCTATCCTTGGGGTAATTTTTTCTATAGGGTCCTTCCTTCTAGCCTATGCGATGCTCCTTCCACTTTCCAAAGAGTGGTCTTGAGTATTTTCTCTGAATTAGTACATGATGCGGTGGAAATTTATATGGATGATTTTACACCTTATGGTTGTAATTCTCAAGAAGCCCTGACTAACCTAGGCAAAGTATTGCACAAATGCATTGAAATGAACCTATCTCTTAGTCTAGAAAAATGTGAATTCTTAACGACTGAAGGGACTGTGCTACGTCATTCAATATCTTAGCAAGGACTGTAGGTGGACCAGAACAAAATAACAATCATCGAAAGGGTCCCACCTCCACAAAAGCATAGGGATGTCAGGAGTTTCTTGGGCTTCGCTGGATACTACCGAAGGTTCATAAAGGAATTCAGAAAGTTGTTCTCTCCTTTATTTGGGTTGTTGGCCAAAGATTCTGAGTTTATATGGTCAAAAATCTATCAAGAGGCCTTAGACATTTTAAAGGGTAAGTTAACCACTGCACCAATTCTTCGAGGCAAAAATTGGGCCCTCCCTTTTCATATTCATGCTGATGCCTCACACAAATCCATAGGAGCAGCCTTAGATCAGGTAGAGGAAAAATTTCCCTACTCCATCTATTTTATTAGTAAGAACCTATCAAAGGTTTAGCTAAATTATAATGTGACCGAAAAGGAACTCCTAGCTCTTATGCATTAATTAAAAAAATTTAGGCATTACATTATAGACTATCAAACATTTGTGCATACTGATCATGCTGCAATCAAATATTTAATGAACAAACCAGATGTAAATGCTATAATTATAAGATGGTTGCTTTTGTTATAGTGGTTTGATCTAACTATTGTTGATAATATTGGTAAGGAAAATGTTGTTGCAGACTTTCTATTTAGGATGAATCTACCTACTAGTGAAGAAGGAATTTTACATGACCAGTTAGTTGTTACCGGGAAAAGTGTCTATTTAGAACTGCTCTATCCCACTAAGGTGTGACAGCTGCCTTAGAAACAAACAGAGAAAAACTACTTTTGTATTTCCTTTATGAATTAAAGATAGAGGGGGATAGAAAGAACCGACCTGTGTCTTGCGCTAATCCTTTGATCCAATCCCTCTCTTCTTTGACAGCTTCCAGCTACTTGCTCCCTTACTTGCCCAGCTTCACCAAGTCCCTGTAAGATCACAGAAGAAGAAAACTATACAAAGACATGAATCTATATTCATAAACAGCTTAGGATCAGATTTAAGCTAACCATACAAATGTAACAAGCATCAATGATACAAAAGCATGGAGGAAAAACTCAAATAGTTTTTATCGATATACAAGAAGATCCAGGAGGAGTTACAACCGATGATTCCTGACCCAGCATCAACCTCCCAGCAAAGAAGCCCCTCTTCACCTCCAACAAAGCATAAATCACCCAATACTCTGATATCTATCTCAAAACCAACAGTAATTCCTTACAATGTGCAAAATTCCAGCCTCTGGATCTTTGGGATGAGGGATCCATATATAGATGTATGCAAGGAGGATGAGTCAGCTTATGATTTGATTCGTGTCTTCTCTTTGTTAGTTCTTGCTTCCACTTGGAGACTGAAGGCCTCTTACTCATCCTTGGTCGAATTCAGTGAGGCAAGTGTCATAGGAGAAGATTCTGGAAGCTTCCATTGTCTCTCCACCTCGCGGAATGGCACTGCCATATGTCATTTCTCGCTCAATGCACCCTCATAGTGCATTTAGGTGCGTTGCAACGCACATAGCTAGTGTGTTTAGGTGCTATGAAACACAGCTAGCCAGTGGAGCAGTTGAAATGATCCTATTTTGACTTATTCTGAGCAGTTTCTAGTGGAGAACTTCTGGGAGAAGCTGTAATTTGTTGACCTTGTTCCTTTAGGGGTTGGAACAACACTTTTAGGGACTTAGGAGCCCTTGGTTTATGGACATTTCATGCTTGGAGCTGTAAGGTAGAAAAATGTCTATAAAAGTTGCCCCCTAAAGTATGAGGCTGTTAATCGGGTGAAATGCTTTATTATGAGGATCCGAAGTTCTTTCAATGCTGGGAGGAGACCTGTAATAAGATACAATACAATACATTATCTTTATACTGTTTTCATGATCTAGTTGAGGCGGGCATTCCCATGCTCAGCTTTATAAATTCATTTTCATGTACATAGGACAGACAATCGTCTGATTGTAGACTGATGATTCTGATAGAGCCATCATCCTTTTGGTAGGATGATTATCTGTGCTGCAATGCTGTACATTTTAATGTCTTTATTTCCCTGAATATATATCACAGCCCAGATGGATGAAACTAGATCTGGGGTCTTCAATATCGTCCGATCTTCACTCGAAGTACAAGTCGATCCATGTGAGAAATGTTCTGAAGTCGAACATGGAAAGACATCGCTTGATTACCAGTCAATGATGTAAACTGTTAACAAGCGCGAGAGGAATCACCGATAATGATAATGACCCTCAAGGTACTGCAGTACAATTCACGTGGTGTGAATAAAGGGTTTGGCATCGAACACCACGCAAAATCTTTCGGTCGAAGGCCATTGATGTAAACCTGTCACCGGAAGTGAGAAACTTGCCATTGAGGCATGCAAGCTTCAAAGTACTGAATGGGGTGTTCCTAGACCAACTTCTTGGATAATGAGCTGATGTCGACAAGAAGTGATCCATCAAAGGAGGGCCTTAATGAATCCCACATCAATGACACGGAACGGAGCAAATGATTTTTATGGAGGTGAAAACGATCTGATGATATACGGTTCAGGGTGGCAGTCATGAAAGTATGGAGTATAATGTATGGTAGTGGGTGGGACACAGGTGACTTCTTTGGATGACTTCTCTTGAACATGTCGGCGACACTTATGTGATGGATTGGTAGCATTAACCCCAAATTTGGATGGTATGGTGTGACCATGGCGATGTGACCGGTGAATGAAACAACCCAACCCGACTCGGACACGGAGTGGAAGTGTCATGTTCAAGAGCGACTTGCTACCAATAAAGATTCTTTGAGTTTTCTTCCCAATTTTTCCCTAGTCATTGCTGACCAGTACCTCTTTATTTTTGTCAAGCTTGAGGAGGATAACATATGCTTGTTCTATAATTTTCCCTTCGGGCAAACCCATCGCTATGTTTTAACGAGCCTAGCGATAGTGAAACTCGTTCTCGTCTAAAGACAAGTTTGTCACTATTAATCTTTTTAACGAGTTTAACGACAAAGATAACTCGGTCCTTTTCATTTTTAGAGAGTCTGAAAAGGTACGTAAAGGTAACTCCAAAATTCCTTTTTCGTCATATAATCCCTTAAGTCCGAAAAAGTATAAAACAATACAGAAGGGATGAATTTTCGATAGTTTTAACGAGCCGAACAAAACAAGCGCTCGATCTTTTTGTGCAATAATCCCTCAGGTCCAAAAAGATTAAAATCTAGATGAGGGATAGCACTTCCTGTCCCTTTAACGAGCTGGAGAGGCCAATGGCTCGGCAATCTTTTCATATTTTACGAGTCAGTTGAAAAGAGCTTAAAGGAGAATCGTCTTTTAAGGAACGAGTGATAAAAAGGGCAGCAGTTGATTCCAGGTAAGGTTTGGAATTTTCCAATCACGGCAGTGTCACAAGGATGGCTAGTGAAATCACTCTTCGCAGCTGTTCCTCAAAATGGGTAAACAATCAAATGGAGGTGAATGATCGGCCAATGTAAAAGTGGAGGTGACGGTGCAAACACGACCAAGGCTTTAATGGCTGAAGTACTACATTCACGGTGGTTATTTACCGGGGAATAGTTCATTTTTTAACGAGCTTAAACGCGGGTGGAAACATTTGCTCAGTGCGGGTTTATTTTTTAACGAGCTTGAACCTTGTGGTAACACTGCTCGATTAATCCAGTCATATGATAAGAATGTCTCATATAAAACGGCAATTTTTAGAGTTTTGCCCCACATCCTTTCTTTATGCAAGTTAGGAAACGACTAATCCAAAAAACAGATAAATAATCGCTCTTTGTTTGCACTCCAAAAGATTTGCATGCCCCCAGGTATAAAACAGAGTTTCAAGGTTACCTCTACTTCTATCCGCCAAAACATTTGTTTTACCGAGAGAGGCCTACCTCTTACAGGTTACCCAAAGATTGTTCTATTCGCAGCGCAAACAAAACACTTCTTCAGCGATGTCTACCGAGATAAACAAAGGTGAGTGGCGACGCTCGCTAACTCACATAACTTTGACAAGACAATCCTGGACTAGAATAACCCCCTCTTCCACTCACGGACGGGGGTACAGACTAGGCATATTCTCCCGCATAAACCTACTCTATACCCGAAGCTTTCCTGCCGAAGCAGACCAGGATGCATGCCCCCTGGGTTTCAGTCATATCCCTCTGAATTACTCGTGCTCATTGGGTGGACGGACTGGAGATTGAGACATTTCTTGCATGAAAAGACCATTTAGGGATGGTATATGACTATTTTCTATGCGTGATCCGGGAAATGAAAGCTGGTCCACGAGCTTGACCACTCTTCCTTCGTGCGGAAAACACATTACTCTAAAGAGTGAGGAGACAATGGCTCCCATGCAATAAATATAGTCTCATCCAAGGAGTAGATTGTAATCTAGGGGTCCTTGAACTACCATTACGTTCACGTGAACGATTTTCCCTCTCAATGTTATGGGCACATCGGGAAGGATCCCTAAAGGTCGACTGGTTCCTTTATCAAAGCCTGTCAGATTTCTCATCTCAGGCAAAAGCGATGGCGAACCAAGCACTTTCCAAGCAGTTGAGGAAAGGATACTCATAGAAGCCCCCTCATCTATGATGGTACCAGCCATAACCATTCTATATATTTGAACGATAATCTGGAATGGTATGCTTGCTGGTAAACGGGGTCTGCCTAGTTGATTCCAGTTGAAGGAGACAACTAGGTTGCTTGGAGGTGGGATCGAATAGATGGCCGGGTACGACTCTGACGAACTTCCTTCCTGTAGTAAAGGAACGGGTAAATTGCCCCTATGTTCATTGGAGTCTGTGCTTATGAAGAGAATTTGGATGTTGTCATCTTTGTTCTCCTCAGTGAGTGTATCATCTGAAGATGAAACCTCTGAGGGCAAGACCGGGTCAACTGCTGCCTCGACCTTTTGACTTTCGTCTGGTATGGATCCAGATGGTTTGTCTTCAATGATAGGTGCTTCAGCCGACCACCTGAGCGGGCTAGCCGGATTTTCAACTAGTGACGGACTCGGCAAGAGTTTTTTATATCCAAGAGGAAGTCGTGACGGTGAAACCAGACGATCATCCAAAACTCTTTTAGCTTCGTCTAAGAAGGGACAATGGTGGACGACATGATCGCCTTCACACAGTTTACAAGGAAATCTATATTTCCCTTTTTGTCCTGGGGCTTCACTTTCACTAGTTGACGGTGTGCTTTCAACATGATCATCAGAGGTTGACGACACCGGGTTGTGCAATCTAGGAGACCAGTCCCTTAATATCTGAGGGATGCAAGGACAATCTCTGTGAAAGTGGTCTCCTTTGCAAATGACACATGGTGATTTAGGTCTGGTCGGTGCAGTATGTGGATTTTCGTTAGACGACACTCGTTTTCCCCCATTCGCCTTTGGCTCCTTCTTCTTCTTCTCTTTCTTCTTCTTTTCCTTCTTCTCCTTAGGAACTTGACCTTTGGCTTTACCAGCCCCATCAAGTGAAGAGGAAGGAGGAGAGGAAGAATTAGAGGAAGTAGAAGGTTGGTGGGCAACTCTGGACTCGTCTAATTGCTGACTCAATTGTTCAGGAATAGTGGTGTTCTGAAGGATAGAGGTTGAGAAGAGCCATACAGGCAAACCAATTGTCAGTCCTGGAAGTGACAATGTGGCCATATGGGGTGCACCAACATCTCCCCAAGAGGAGAAGGGACTAGGATTTCCTCCAAGGGGAATTCCTTGGTTGGTGGACTCCATTTTCTCAACCCAAGATCAACGTAGGAAAGGGTAATGAATATTCTGTTTAAAATAAATTTTTAGACGCTTTGACACAACTTGTTTTTTCAATTTTTAAGAGTCGAGAAAAAACAAAAGATGACTCTAGTCTCCTTCGATTTTTAATGAGCCTGAAGTGACAAGTGCTCAGATGGACCTTTTCCGTTAAGGAGTCTGAAAAGGAACGAAAGGGACTGCTCTGGAGATCTAGGTAGAGGGAGTACCAAACCAATCGCAAAACTGCAGAATACTTTTTACGGTACGTCAGTCAATCTTCCTGAATGCTGTGTCCAGTGCATTGCGATCGATAGAGCGGCAGACACGGCTTCCTATGGATAAAGGATTTAAGCCTATAGGGGTCTCCCAAAATATACTCGACGGTACGTGGGAGCACAAGTCTGTACTGGCACTTATCGTCTCAAAGTGGAGGAATCACCCAACCATCAATGAGGACAACAGTTACCAGGCTTTACGACACCGGAATACATCTGTAGCCTAGACCTCTAAATGTTGTGCGTTAAGTTCCAAAGCGTTGTTAGATTCATTGAATTTATTTTAAGTTGATCTTTCTTATGAAGTTTGCCTTTTGGGTTCACCACGAGATGTAGATGTAATTCCTAAAATGTAATCTAAAGATGATAAACAAACTTTTATCTCTTTTCTGCAATGAAAATCCTAGCTACTAGGGGAAAAGTAAGATACAATCTTTTCAAAAAGAGAAAAGAGCACACTGTAAATGCACTTTCTTAAATCAAGCCAAACAGACTGTCAATATGCAAATGCACATGCATGTATTTGTTTTCGACTTTCTTAGTATTGATGCTAAAAAGAAAGTTGATGTACAAATCTGAATTTGCTTTCAAGTGACAAACACAAACAAGCTTCTTTTCGAAATCAAAAGATAGAGACGATTACGACACTTTAAGATTTTGAAATAAATACTTGTTTTTGACACTAGAAAGTCACAAATTCAGACCAAAGGCAATAGTACAAGTATAATCGACCATCAACAGCAATCAAACTTTCTCCTATGATCGAAATCGACACTTGCGATAGATCTAAATCAAAGGACGACAGTACGACTATTCTACTATTGCAATGGAAAACTGTAAACAACGCAACAAACACACAAAAACATCTATAGTTCTTTTGTACAAAGGAGGCGTAATAACAGCAAGGAAAAGGGGTTTTTAAACAGACATATACTGATCACAGGCAGCAAAATTCAGAGACAAAACTGGAAAGAATGAAGCACAAGAACCTCAGTTGCACAGGGCTAGTCTGATCAGCGCACCTGTAACACAGAGAAATTGGATTGCAGCGCAGGTTGCCCTTTCGGGAAGTGCGCTGAAATGAAGTAACTCTTAGCAGTACCTGCGCTGGGCCAAAAACGAGAATTTGTCCGGGTTCTGGGTCACGGTTTGCAGTTTAGTCTTTGGTTTTTGGCCGAGTAAAAGCAATCAGTAATGCACAATTAGGGAGTAGATATAAGGAGGGTCTAAGAGCTATCACAAGGGCAATCAGATCATTTGTGAATCAGCTGTTCAAATCATAAACAAATCCAGTGAATGGATTGAAGCAGCAGATGTCTACTTTGCATTTGTTATGGCAAATGCAGTTCGAATGCTACTTATAAGTTTATGAAACAAACAACAAACAGATACACAAACAAACTAATTAGACAATCGTCCCCAGCGGAGTCGCCATTTTGTTACTGGGAAAAGTGTCTATTTAGAACTGCTCTATCCCACTAAGGTGTGACAGCTGCCTTAGAAACAAATAGAGAAAAACTACTTTTGTATTTCCTTTATGAATTAAAGATAGAGGGGGATAGAAAGAACCGACATGTGTCTTGCGCTAATCCTTTGATCCAATCCCTCTCTTCTTTGACAGCTTCCAGCTACTTGCTCCCTTACTTGGCTAGCTTCACGAAGTGCCTGTAATATCACGGAAGAAGAAAACTATACAAAGACATGGATCTATATTCATAAACAGCTTAGGATCAGATTTAAGCTAACCATACAAATGTAACAAGCATCAATGATACAAAAGCATGGAGGAAAAACTCAAATAGTTTTTATTGATATACAAGAAGATCGAGGAGGAGTTACAACCGATGATTCCTGACCTAGCATCAACCTCCCAGCAAAGAAGCCCCTCTTCACCTCCAACAAAGCATAAATCACCCAATACTGTGATATCTATCTCAAAACCAACAGCAATTCCTTACAATGTGCAAAATTCCAGCCTCTGGATCTCTGGGATGAGGGATCCATATATAGATGTATGCAAGGAGGATGAGTCAACTTATGATTTGATTAGTGTCTTCTCTCTGTCAGTTCTTGCTTCCACTTGGAGACTGAAGGCCTCTTACTCATCCTTGGTCGAATTCAGTGAGGCAAGTGTCATAGGAGAAGATTCTGGAAGCTTCCATTGTCTCTCCACCTCGCGGAATGGCACTGCCATTTGTCATTTCTCGCTCAACGCACCCTCATAGTGCATTTAGGTGCGTTGCAACGCACCTAGCTAGTGTGTTTAGGTGCTATGCAACGCAGCTAGCCAGTGGAGCAGCTGAAATGATCCCGTTTTGACTTATTCTTAGCAATTTCTGGTGGAGAACTTCTGGGAGAAGCTGTAATTTGTTGACCTTCTTCCTTTAGGGGTTGGAACAACACTTTTAGGGACTTAGGAGCCCTTCGTTTATGGACATTTCATGCTTGGAGCTGTAAGGCACAAAAATTTCTATAACATTAGCAGATGAGCATTTGTACTCTATTTCAGTTCTCTCCCCATGGTTTGTTGATATAGAAAACTATTTGGTATCAGCACAGTGCCCACCAAACTTGCCCTCCAAAGAAAAGAGCAAGATAGTCAGGAAAAGCGCCCCCTTCACTTGGATTGGGGGTAATCTTTTCAAACTTGGCCCATATCAAATCTTGAGAAGGTGCGTAAGGGAAGAGGAAGTTTTTGACATCCTTATGACCTGTCATCATGTGCCTTGTGGAGGTTACTATGCAACAAAGAGGACAACATTCAAAGTGTTACAAGTGGGCTATTATTGGCCCACTCTGCATTAGGATGTGAAAAAGTACATTGTTCAGTGTGATCAGTGCCAGAGGATGGGAAAGCCTACTCCAAGAGATGAAATTCCCCTACAACCTCAAGTGAATTTCGATCCATTTGACAAGTGGGACATGGACTTCATCGGGTCTATAAACCCTCCTTCAAAGAAAAGATAGTACATTATTGTGTGCACTAATTATTTGACTATGTGGGCTGAAACCAAGGCGATTAAGGAAGCAACAAAAGAGAATGTGGTTGAGTTCCTAAGGGAGAATGTATTCTACAAATTTGGGTACCCTAGAGAACTAGTCATAGACCAAGGCATCCATTTTACCTCCAACATGATTGAAGAACTTCTCAAACATCACAAAATCAAGAATAGGACCTCCATTTCTTATCATCCACAAGCTAATGGGCAAGTGGAGGTGACCAACAGGGCACTAGAGAGCACCTTAACCAAGGTGGTGAGCAACAACAAGAAGGATTGGGCAAAGAGACTAGTTGAGGCCACCTAGGCCTATAATACAACATGGAAGACCACCATTGCATTTACACCCTATGAGCTAGTCCATGGGAAGAAGGCTTCGCTATCCATTGAGTTTGAATATAACACATCGAGGATGGTAGCACAGCTAGATTTGGATCTCAGTCATGCACAGGAAAAAATATTGTTCCACTTGAATGGCTTGGATGAATTCAAAATGCAAGCCCTCCTACATACAAAGATAGTTCAACTTTAGAGGAATATGTGGCATGATAAACATATTAAGGAGAAGCTATTTCAAGAGGGCGATTGGGAATTATTATATGATTTTATGTATAAATACTTCAAGGGATAGCAAAGGAAAATATGGCTTGGACCTTATGTGGTGGAAGGATGCTATGATAATGGTTAAGTGAAAATCAGAACTATAGATGAAGAAGCCATTCCATTGCTCGTTAATGGACACCAATTGAAAATGTACAAGAGGCATTTATCAAAACAAGAGTTCATTGACAATATCAATAAGACATTGATGATGGTGGAGCAAGTTCCAGCTCCTCCCTCATCAGGTGATTGAAAAAAAAAAAGAAGAAAAAAGAATAAGGATTCAGGTGAAAACCTGCACGAGGAGCCTGAGTCCCATCTTTGGGTTGAAAACCTCATGAGGTGGTCCAATGATGGAAAAGAAAATGAAAAAAGAATAAGAATATCCTTGGGTGAAAACCTTCCTTGAGGTGCCTAGCGCAAACATCTAGGGTGAAAACCTCTCTGAGGTAGCCTAGGTGTTTTTTCAAAAAAGAAGAAATGAAAAAAAAAAGAGAAGAAAGAGACATAATTGTTATTTGTAGGTAGGCGAGAAAGATAATCAAGGAGCAAAGAGAATATCCAAAGGGAACCCTGCCTCACATATATTCATCTCCTCGACTCCTTACCATGCATCCCTCCATCAATTCCATTGGTTTTTCACTTCATTGCTTCAATTCAGGTGAAGACTGTGTTTTCTACAAGATCCCCTGTATTCCTATAGGATACCCTGAAAACCTACAGGAAGCAATCCAAGGGTGAATGCTCGGTTGGTTAGGTCCTGTTGTAGCCTATCTCAGAGAATATCAATCATCAGCTATAGGTCTTCACTAAGATGATCCAGAGAGTAGACTATAGATAGTAGACAACATCCAACATAGGAGGAAGAAGAATGACCATGCAGCAAATAAACAATGCAACACATCTGATCTTTGACAACTGTAGCCTGGCATCGATACCACAGGTAATTATGCTACTCATTCACTCATATGCATAATTTGATCAAAATTTGTAAAGGTTTTGAGGTAGTTGGTTTATAAGTGAATAGTTGTCCAGTTAACTTGGCCACCTTCATTCAGTCATCAAATAAAAACCGGGTGTCCTCTCACACGTGGCCGCAGTCAACTCAAAGATAAGAGGAGGAGTAAGACAAGAAGTGGTTAACTACAGATCTATGAGGTGGGAGCTAATTACGAGGAGTGGGAGCTGATTACGAGGAACCTCACCCTTAAAATCCATAAAGGAAACAAAACATCATTTTCATTCATTCGTGCATTCCACCTCCTTGAAACTCCCTCACGCAAGTCCCTCTCATAACTCTGGCAGCCCACCAGAAGTAAGGATCCATTTTTCTCACAAGAGAATTTTTATAGGAGCATGCACAATAATTCCTACAGGAACAGTCTACAGGAGCAGTATACAGGATACACAGAAGTAGTGCACAAGATAGGCAAAGAAGGGTTCAAGAGGGAATATCATAAGAACTGTCCAATGCCACCATTCTAAAGAGGTAGGATCTAATAATCCATCCCCATTTACAAGAAAATGAACTACAAATTCTCTAAAAGCTAGTGGATATAATAATTGTGGGAGGTGAAGTACATACACAGGAAACTATGTTTTCTCTCGATTTTAAAATCCTTGTGTCAAACCTCTCATTTCCTCCTCAAGCCTCACAAGCAAGATGAAAGGAGTGTTTAATAGGAGAGAACCCACAAACACTTTGAAGATACAACAACACACCAAAGTGCTTGAAATCTTTATAAGACACCAATGGATGGGGTTTTTTGAAAAATTCACAAGGTACGATGATAAGGTGGCTCGAGAATTTGCTCATTCCCTCACTCCACACAGCAGAATCGATGCCATTGTTATAGTTAGAGGGCTCACTATAGATCTCACCCTAGAGCTCATGAGTAGGGTCACCACACTTCCCCTAGGGATTCCATGGAGAAAAGAAAACAAAGAAGACAGTTAGGTGGCAAAAAGGAAATTCTTTTTAGAAGGTGAAGAACCCATAGAGGATAAAAATGAAGGAAGGACAGTCTGCCATACCCATGGAGTGAGGTAGTTTACCAACTCATCAAATATATCTCATGTGTGGATAGATACAATGTTGATATGGCTACCATTTTAGGATGCTTGAAGAATTAAGATTTGGGGTAGAAACACCAATTCAACAAAGACTTAGCATACCCTATTTCTTGATGCAATCACTCATAGACTCTAGCAACAAGGTAAAGGAAGAGAAGTTCCAACAATTGGCTCACCATGGGTTGATTAGGATCCTCATTGAGGATGCCCTCTAAAACCTTAGGATCCCTGTAACATGGTCCGTCTTCAGAGACTTACCAGTAGAGGATGACATCAAAACACTCACCTATGATGTTAGTCCTTTTGTCAGTGAGGAGGAGGCAAAATAAGAAGAAGAAGATACAGAGCTAGATGGAGATGAAATGAATGAATAATAAACTAATACAGAGGAACATGGTGAAGTAGAAGAAGGAGGAGAAGAGAAGGAGGATGATGTTGAAACAAAGGAAGAAACGAAGGAAGAAACTGATGGAGATGAGAAAGATGAGCAAGAGGAAGAAAATAAAAAAAACATAGAGGAAGAAGTCCTTGAAACAAAAGGGGCAGAACACAAGGAAGTGTCACTTAGGGTGTCTCCAGAAGCCCTTGCGAGGGAGGCAGTAGCTTCCCTCATTGCTCTCAGCACCCCAATCAAGAAAAAAGGGGAAAGAAGGAGGCAAACCCCTCTATATTTCAGAACGAGGAGCACAAGAATCAAAAAAGAGAAGCTCAAGGAAATGGGTAAGGAGATAAGTGGCTTAAGAGATAGAGAATAAATAATTAGAGATCAACTCGAGAGGGAAACTGCATGGTTGAGAGGACAGCTTCAAAAAAGGGAAAACCAACTAGCATGTATGGCTAGTCTCTCCTTGGAGGCCATCTAGTGTAGGATGCCAGCTAAATCCTATGCTCTTTACCTCAGATAACAATAGCAACAACTTTAGATTAAAACACTAGCATAAATGGGTACCATGAAATTTCAGGACTACAGGTAGTTTATTGATCTTTATGATCAAAGTACACAACAGGATAGGGCCAAAATGGTTGAGTTTTACTTTCACAACATGGCCCTCACAGACATGAATGTTTGGGATCCTAATGCCGAGCTAGGAGATCTATAATTAATGGCTTTGGCATCATTGATGAACCATGAGGAGTCAACGGCTGCAAAGATGAAAAGAATATTGACCAGAGAGAAAAATGAACCTCTTTTCATCAGAGCTGAACAATCAAATCCCATGGCCCTAATCAAAAACCATAATCTAATTGAAAATGATCCTCAATTGGCACCTAGATATCTTGCTGCCCAAGAGCAAGCAATTTCACATTTTGAGGATATGTTTAGGCTGCTAGGAGAGGATATTATACATGCTTGATCAAGGAGATGGAACACACTACCACACAGCTTAAATATCAGAGAATATCACTCCCCTCAAAGGTTGAGAAAGGCACTCAGTAGGACACCTATGTATAAGCAAGCAATGCAAAGGTTGAAGGTCAATTGGATTGGCCTAAAACTCAGTCCACCACTACTACTAGGGATGCTAGAAGGGAGAAAAGAAGAAGAGGAAAAGAGGTAGTGGGAAGAAGTAGAAAAGAAATTAGGCTTCTATGCACAAGAAGTAGAGACCACAATAGAGGCATGGGATGTCACGAGGCTACCAGAGCCATGAAGGACATGGACATTGACTAAGTTGCTTAGAGGATGAGCAACATTTTAAGTAGGGTGGTGATGATGAGCCTCATCATTGGGTAATTATATGGGCCTTAATTCACCTCCTAGATTAGTCAAACCAACTATTCTCACAACTTATTGCATACTTTTGATTATATTTTTCTTATGAGTTAGAGTCGGATATTTTGCTTTGTCGTCTAATGTGCATGTAATGCAGGATCAAAGGATAAAAGCAAGGAGTTTTAGCAAGGACCTTGGTCAAAAATCAAATGGGACAAGGGAGAATAATTATAGGAGGTAAATCCTCCTCATTTACTACCCCTCCATTCGAATATTCCTTCATCAGCTCAGAGTGCAACCAGCCAAATCACGAGGATTAGAAGGCAGCCGAGCAAGTGGAAGCCAAAGCACCAATTTACCTCTATTTTGGAAGCTAAGCCTCCCTAATTTTAAGGAAGTCCTTGGAGAGTTCTGTTGTATAAGTAGAGAGGCCTAGGACCTCAGTAGGATTCAGACATTTTATTGTAAACCTCTATTCTATTTCTGAGCTACAAGACTTGTGACAATTTTGATGCAATCCATTGTTTTGATAATAAGGATGAGTTTTTTTTTGAGCCATCAATGAGACAACTCAAAGGGCTGAAGCTCTTGGGTTAGGGCCCAACACTAGAAGCTAAGGCTCCTCTTTACTGTACATGTATGCTATCATAGATCCATGGTTTAATCGTTCATTTGCTTATGTAGCTGCATTTTCATTACAAAAATGTAGAGTAGTTTGGTTGTGTTTCTAATTTCTAGTTATCTCATGAGATTTGGAGTTTGTTGTCTTGATTTAGTTCTTCGTTCATTTCATCATTATCATCTTCAATCACTCTCTTTCTGTAATAGATCTCACTCATATTCTTGTTTCCTTCATCATGAAATACTTAAGCGTGAGCCAATAAATCACGTCTTAAGTAGATTATACCCGTAGATCTCCTTACCATCTGATCCACAGAAAACCTGAGAGATCACCGTCTGATTTATTTCAACACTTGAATTTATGCACTCTAGATCTCCACCATCGATTTTTCTAGCTTGATCCAACGGCTATTGTGTCGTCTCAATACTTTATGCCCTCCAAATCTCCATCGTTGATATGTCTAGCTTGATCGAATGGCTATCACACAATCTCATGTGGATTCTTGCACGACTGATAGCCACCCGATAACACGTAAGAAAAGTGGTTTTCTCATGCTATGTGTCACCCAGTTAGGCTAATCGTGTAAATTTTTGGAATTCCGCTTACAAAATTCAGGGTGCGGAAGAAACTACTTACTTCCTAGGGAAATCTGCTCTGTCATTCCGCAAATATTTTTACCCTTCTATCACCAGGTTGCCTAATGTGATTCACCCATCTATTCGCTTCATCTCTGCAATAAGATCTCCACCATTCATCTCTCGTTTAACCCTGTTCATCCATCTATGCACTTAACCTACATGATAAGATCTCCACCGCTTATCTTTTGTTAACCTTGTTCATTCATCTATTCACTAAATCGCCTACGATAAGATCTCCGCCATCCATTTTCCAATTAGTCTTGTTCATCCATCTCTTCACTTAGCCCCCCACAATAAGATCTCTACCATTCGTCTTCCTTCAGTCTTATTCATCCATCTATTCATGTAATCTTTTGTGATAAGACCTCTACCACTCATCTCCCATTAATACTATTCTTGATCGATCCAATGGTCCGTATGCACTTCTGCTTCATTACGTCCTCATTTCACTGATTTCTATCTTCGCTTTCTCTTCCGCTTGACTCCTTGCACACTTGACTTTACCAAAACACCGAAAACGTGAAAACAGACTTATTTTAGTTTCCTTGCTTACACATTTGTTTGGTTTGATGCTCTTTACTTATGTAACTTAGACAACAACATTAGGTTAGTGTTGATTTATAAATTCTTCTTAGTTTAGCTGTTTAAATGGTTAATTAGGATATGGTGTGATTTAGCATTACATGTTGTTTTCTTCATTACTACAGTAGAGTAAGCTTTCTTAGAATAGATTTTTTTGTTCTTCCATCAAAGAATCAAGCTTCTTCTGACTCTATAGAAGTCTATCTTGGAATGCCTCGAGTCTCTATCCAAATGAACAAGTGAAAACATGTAGGAACTTCACTTCTACTTGTGCATATAACACTGTCACCTCCAAGTTTATATGAACCCTAGGTTGATAAGTAAAGCTGGTAGACGAGGAGTTGTAACATCCTTGCTGCAATACTGGCGCTCATCAGAAGAGTTGCACAAGGTCCATGTGAAACTAACCTACAATAGAAAAAAATCAAACAAACCAAAAAAAAAGGCAGAAGTAAATGTGTAAGCAAAGTGAGTAAGAAAACAAGTAGGAAAACAATCAAACATGCAAAGCGAGTAAGAAAACATGCATGCAAAAAAACAAGCCAAAAGAAAACACTACTCCTACTCCTAAGCTAATGGTGCATGGGCCTACTCATGTGAAGTGATACTTCCAATGTATCCAGTGGTGCATTGGTCAACCCATGTTGGTGAAGGCATGGTTTGTAAACAAGACAACTATGCAAACCAAAAAAAAATAAAGATATAACAATGAAGACAAACACACTCTGAGTTTAAAAGCTTCCATAGAACATAAGTGAGTGAAAGCACATGACATGGACTCTGTGCACTTACCATGGTGTTGTGCTACAGTGTGTGCAGATGTTAAGTGTATGCATTCTCTTGACTATGACACACAAGAAAACATGAGAAAAGTAGACCACTTACGTTGCATAAGTGTGCTTTCAATGTAAGATTCCTCCAATACATGAGTGATGTGATCATGTAGTTTGAGTGGTGGAAGTGTAATCCATGTGTCATATTGATCTTCAATGCATACAGATGAGTGATGAGGATCCTTAGGTGTTTCAACAATTTCCTGATCAGAAGTGAAACCAATCTCAGGACAGTGAGGACCTGACATAACAATTAGCTGGAGCTAAATTTCCTTGATAGTCTGGGGTGTTTCAACTTAATTGATGGATAGATCATTGTATACCATTTTCCTATACAAATTAGTTACAATAGTTGAATCCATATCATGATCGGATGAAGAAGTAGAGAGATCACGACAATCAAGATCAGAAAATTCAGGATGTTTGTTGGAATCCTCATGCTTTGATGAATCACATAGAGGGGTAGATGAGAAGTAATAATTTTCAACCTCTGTGTTTCCAGAAAAAGAAGATAAAAAATCAAGTGGATTTTCAATAAATGATTGGTCCTCTCCATTATCGGATGATGAGCTGACATACATTGTGTCCTGTGAATGATCAACAGTAGGTGCATCTGTGGATGAAGATACACATGAAAAATCAGTAATGGCACGATCATCAAGGATGTCAAGAAAAAACGTAGGAGGTACGGACAGAGAGGGATGGTCTGTTGTTGCTGGTGGATGTTCAAGCTCCCAGTCATAATCTTCATGAATGAAAACACATGTTGGTTCTGAAACGCCAACTCTATCGATGGCTTAATCCTCACTCACAACAAGTGTAGATTCTAGAATGGAAGAACACAAGACAATGTCATTTTTAGGATCATCCAAGTACAAATATGGAGGTTGAGGTACAAAATTCATGTGATAAACCAATGGATTCACAACCAAGCTTGCACGAAAATTAGAAGGAATGATGTCGGGAGGATGTGACAGTTGAATAGATGGGTGTGTATGCACTCCCACATCACTCTTCAATGGTGGAGCTATATGATGAGGGGATGGTGGACAATCACTTGTGACAATGACAATGTCCATCCGTGATTATGCAGCTCCATCACCAAAGTATGCTGAGTGGGGATTCATATTGAACTTCTTCTTGGGATTGACTTATTTGTTAAGACAATGTTCGAATATGTCCTAAAGATATGAAAATTTCATCTGGATTTTTGGAGCTTCAAACTGCAAATCACAGAAACGCTGCCAAAAATCCATATGTGATTCATGCAGGGCCTTCCGTTGTTGTAACAGTTTTTGTCAACAGGTTCTGGATCAAAATGATGGAAAGTAGATTCAATGAGATCACAAAACTGGTCAAGTGAGTGCACACTGCTACGAGGTAGACTCCAGCACCACCGAGGATTCACGAACTGTGTATGATAGCAGCAGACTACCTTTTTCTACATAGAAATCATCCACATTCTCAAGGAATACATAGAAGTCTTCTAAGTACTCAGGTCAGGGTACTTTGCCTTCACCTTCATACGAGTATTCAGAGAAGAGATAGATAGAAAAACTCCCTCATGATTGTTGAGAGGTTCGACATGCGAAAGACATCATGGAGGGATGAGTGTGATAGAATCCATGATATATGTGAAATGGTTCAAAATAGGATGAGAAGACAAAACATGTCATATGGCCCTCCTTCTAGTGCCAAAATGTTGATGGTGCTAGACTCACAAACATGTCCAGGGATCTCCCCAGTATGAAGTCCCAACTAGACCTCATATCGTTGTTGCAGAAGTCCCAACTAGACCTTATACTATTGTTGTAGAAGTCCCAATAGTGGGTCGTACGGTATCGCCTTGACCGTGGTTTCTCGTAGAGGCAAGTAAGATGTCCCTGTTGGTATCAAGGGTGTTACATATGCAACAAGTCAAGGAAGTTGCATGAATGGTTCTAACACATGAAGGGTGAGGTGAGTGCGCCACTTGGAAACATGTGAAAGCACGTTGCTTGTAAGGGAAGACACTAGCGAGGATGCATCACAAAATCGAAAGCAAGTTAACAATGCAAAGTAATGATTAAAAAAATACCATATCTTAGTAAGATTCATACATACTTATACAGAAAATTCCATACGTACATGTGTAAGCAAACAGATACATATATCATAAGAGTAAACAAGTTAGATGAAATATAATAATGACATATGCATGAAATGTGTTGGCTATGTTATATTAAGAAGTGAATGTTCCACTCGTACAATACAACCATGACCAACTACTAGTCTTGACAACAGAATGTTATAGTCACTACCACCTACTCCTCCAAAGCGATATACAATCTCTGCACTATGGAGAATCCAAGGCTCATTACAATACTGTCCAAGCTTTCTCTAAGATACTCCTATCGGAAGCTTGGCTGACCAAAATCCTCTACAATGAGTTACGAGGTACTATATATAGTAGAGGGTGGGGCAGCCCTTGACATTCCCCTTTTTGATTGTTTGCCTAACCTCATGACTCTTCAACTACTCTATTATTGTTACATTCAACTATTGGCACTTGAGCTTCCACTTGATAAGATGTTACATACAATATGCACATGTATCAATGTAAGACAAAATAGGCTAGATAAATCCATGTAAGACATCACTAAGACTCGGATAATTGTGGTGATACCAAGCCTTTAACATCCTTGAGATGATAGATGGCGGTGAAGTGATGCCAAGCTTGGTCATCCATGATGGTGTCCATGAGCTCAATGGTGACATCCTGTTGAAAGCGAACTCTTGCCTCTGTTGCATCCGGGTATATTGCTATGGCTCTTCTAACCAAATCATCTAGTAATATGCACATCATTGTCTTGAGTGTAACTGGACCAACAACATACTGATGCATAGTGTCTGTGCTCATGTCCGAGTGTGTGCTGGTGACCACGCGTATCAACTTGTCAAAATGCATGTTCAGCTGCAGTCAAACATGCTTCCTGTCTTTGCCTTGGTGAGTGTGCCAAATGGGTGGGATCACATGCGTGCGCATAATGAAATCCATGCACTTGAATACCCTTGCATGTGACTGAAAACACTGCTCACCCTGTCTGCTCCATGTCAGTTGTTGAAAGGATCAATAACTTGTATGGGTGCAGTTTCATGAGTCTATGCATGTTGTTCCCCCTGCTGTACCTGTTCTTGCTGCAAATCCTTCTCCCATCTGTGCAGCTCCTATTCTTCCTTCGCACAATCCTCTTGTCACGTCGTTGCCTCATAGCCTTAGTTTCGAAAGCTGCCTTCATCACAAGTGGATCTTCTTGAACTAGTAACCTTGCTCTACCTCTATGCTGTTAACAACCTTCCTCTTGCATGGGTCGCTTCCAGGTGTGCTAGCTTCTGCTACTACTGATGGTGTTGCTCACTATGGTGCCACTGCCACTTCATCTTGATATCCTTTTCCATGAACAACTTGATGTCTTAATAGATAGGCAAGTTCATAGACACTTGATCGACTATATCCCTAGTTGTTTTCTGAACGGTGTCATCGACTGTGCTCTCCTGGAAGCCATTGAACCTATGTTGCTGAGAGGCAGAAGAACACCTGTAATACTTGGAGACATAGCAACACTCATGACAAGAAATTTTTCAGTCAAAAAGCAAAACAAATTGGAGGATTGACATGCGACATACCTGTATGACTATCTGTGGTGATTGCGCAATTTTCATTGGGAGGTGTTGTGGAGGTAAATCCTCTCTGTGGACAGAGACGATCCCTACTAGCCCAGACCGGGTCTAGCAACAATCACACAATGCTATCACGCAAGTTCCTAATTGCAAATACAAAGTAGATGGTGAGAACCTACTTGGATTCCAATGCTAGTGTTCGTAGAAGAGATGTCGCCCTCGTTCCTTTGCTTTGGCCGGTCACAATCCCCACGATCTCCGTGATTGGACACCTGCACATGCAAAGAACAACACGAAAACAAGCATAAAATCTAGTAGATGCAATTATATATCAGTCAGAAAAGATATAACTCAACATCAAACATAGGACAATGAGAGTGGAACCATAATGATAGTCATCTATTATTAATAAGTAACAAAGAAGAATACAACCATTGTTCTGACGTCAAATCCTCCTTTGGCTGGGTAGTCAGCTACACAAGTCTTGCAAAGCTTGTTGGGATGAGGAACAAGCCTCTCTCTCTTTGGGTGACAAGAATCTCCTTACTTAGATTTGGCCTTATGGGTGCAAAGAAGGCTCTTGAAGCTTCAAACTCTCTATCACTATGCTAGAACTGGAGCTATTGTAACTATGACTATGACTAGATTGCTCAAGGCATAGAGGCAAGCTTTTATAGATAGAGAAGAAAGAGATAGGATCAACCACATTAATCATGGGATTGGCTTTATCACTTGGAAACTTCCATGAAAGGTGGCAAACCACTCCCCTTCTATGGAGATTCGAAGCCAAACCATCCTAGATTCAGTTGGTGAATGGGTTAAGGAGAACCTTCGAAAGCTTGTTCATTGAAAACTTTACTCAATTCGGTTGGCGCGAGTGAGACTCTGAGACAGAGCGCCAATAGCGCGCCCTCTTTAGAGGATTTCCCTCATTGGCACGAGTAGTAAACTGAGGACCCGCGGTAATGCAAAAAGAGCTGCTTTCATGGGTATTATGCAGGAGATGTCTTCAAGGCAAATGAATCTCATACTTAGAGGAATATGATGCAAGTGGTTTCAGGTCATGTCACTTCTCACAGGTCCCGGAATGAGTCCTCCAGTGTGCGGGTGAGGGGTAAAAGGGACAGTGACAAATGGTGACAAATTGCTGTGTAACAGGAGGCTGGGAGACTGACTACGAAAATTGTGCAAGGCACAGTTCGGCTATTGGGAGGCTAACTAACTACTAGAACTGCGCAATGCATAGTCCAGCATGGCCTATTGAGGACTGAAACTATGTAATGCGCAATTTCAGTCAGGAGTGACATGAAAACCAGCAAACTGCATTATCCAGTTTCTAGGGCCAGCAAATCACTGCCTCCAAGAATTTCACAATGCAAGCATGGAGGTCAGTGTTGGGCTAGATTTGCACAATTTATGGAGAAAAGGAAAAGCTTTCACTTCCAGAAATGCGCAATGCTAGCCAGGTAACGCAAGGTCTAGGCTAAGGTAGCCCAGACCCACTGACGGGCAACTAAAAACATGAGAAGTCTGAATGCATGGTGATACTGAGTGTAACAAGAGTGAATGATCATACATGCAAAAAACAAGTGCGGGATTCAAAAAACGGCAAAGCATGCATGTGTGTGAAGCGAGTCGCTACAATGACATCCTTCGGTGCAAAAACAGTGTCATGCAAGCGACAGGAGTGAGATACGAACAAAAAATGAAATGATTCTTCTATAAGGTAACATACATGAAAATGATAGTAGGTGCTCATTGAAATCAAGCAGATGACACTTACACAAGTAGAAACACAAAAAGTGATAGAGACGCAGTGCAAGACATGCAAAGATGGCTTACCCTGAAAAAACTGACCTGAATGTGCCAATGACTCCTAGATGTGATGTAGCATGTTAGAGATGCAATGTCAATGTGAGGAATGAGCACTACAACATCCAGTTGAGTAGTTTTGATAAGATTAAGGTTATGATGTGCATGCCAAAAATCAAGGAGAAAATGACACTTGGCGAGAGGTTTCTAAAATGAGCTTTGCATGTAACCTCCAACTAAAAATAGATCCCTAGATCTAGGAATGCCTTTTGCATGCTGGCTTCTGCTATTTCAGGAAGAGCAGCCCATGCATGCAAATCAATATAGCTCAGTCTTAGACGGTTTGGTCGACCTAAAGGCACATGCAGCAATCTGCTATCCTAGGAGAGTGAATTACGCAGTTTTTGGGCTGAGCAGAGCTAGCTGTCCTAGAGGAATTGAACAATTTGTAGGAGGAATAGGTGACTATATCCCAATATTGCGCAATTCCTGGGTTGAGCAGCTTTCTTGGGATGAATTTTGCAATTTTTCAAAGGAATCTTGATAGGCAGTATTGTGCAATTTTTGAGTTTAGTAGATTGGTTAGCTGATTTGCACAATTTCTAGAGGAAAGGATGGTTCCCCTCTAGAATTGTACAATTTTCTAAGGCAGCTACTTGGCTAGCTCATGGTCCAAGTCCAGAAACACAGCCTGTGAGGGGAGTGAAGAAAACTAACATGCATAGGCTCACAAGACACTGAGAAATAATTGAATCCTATATGCTTGACGATGTAAGACATGATGCTGAGGATGGTTGGTAGGGAGGCTCCAAAAAAAAGTTGAGGAAAAATTTTGGAGGGTGTTAGTAGCTGCTACGAAATAATCTTACACATTAAGCACACTTTCACAACATAAGTGGTCTACATTTCTCACGTTTTCTTTCATGTCATAGACAAGAGAGTGCATATACTTAACATCTGCACGCAATGTAGAACAACACCATGGCAAGTCCACAGAGTGCATGTCATGTGATTTCACTCAATTCTTTTATGTGGATGCACTTAAACCTAGAGTGTGTTTTTATTCACTGCTATATCTTTCATGTTTGATGGTTCGCACAACTGTACTATTGGAAAACCATGCCTTCACCAACATGGGTCGACTAATGTGCCAGTGGCTGCATTGGAAGTATCATTTCACATGGGCATACCCATGCACCATTAGCTTAGGAGTAAGTGTCGTGCTTTATTTTTCTTTGTTTGCTTCCACGCATGCTTGCTTCTTACTTTGCATGTTTATTTTTTTCCTGCTTCTTTACTTACTCTCTTTTATTGTGCATTTACTTCTGCTTTTTCTTTGTCTTGATGTCTTTTTCTTGTTTTCATCCGTAGGTTAGTTTCATATGAAACCATGTGCGGCTCTTGAAACATGTTGGGTAAAGTACAAGAGGACCTGTGTAATTATCAATATTCGGTTATCAGTTGTCCTACTTCTCTATGAATAACTTTTTGTCTTCAGTCCATGATAGATCAATGGAAAATACGTACTATTCGAAGTGAACCTTGGTGAAAACACAATGTTTGTGCGGTAACTAGCATCACCTACTCTAGTTGGTTGTTTTTGGGTTAATCTTTGTCAGCTTAGTCAAGTAGAGTAAGGTGAGGGGGGAAACATTAACAAGAACATCAAAGGTATATATAAATTGCTTCTCTAAAGGAACAGCCTCTTCTACTCTCAATAAGTCAGGATCCCTCTTCCACCTCTGAAATGAATAAGTGTTATGCACAGTTACGAAAAAAATGAAAAATGCAAAAATGAAAATGTGTAAAAATATTGAGAAAATGAAAAATGAATAAGGCGAAAGAAGATAAAGGCTTCTTGCGTAGAGAGGTGATAAAAGTAACTCCATCGGGGTACTGACCAGGCTCGCTGGTAGCAGAGTTATGCTTGTGTTCTTCCGTGACTCTGTCAGGGTATTATTGAGGCCTACTGGAAGTGGAGCAACACTAGAGATGAAACTAAAACTCTGACAACCATAAATCTTGTGCACCAGTATACCCCTCATCCCAGATTGAAACAACTATGTCGACTTGCCTTGGAATGTGCATCGACTAACCAAGAGCTTGGCAGATGCTACATATTACAATCAAGCAAGTGTGGAAACCAAGAAAAAAAGATAACTAAACAATACTTCCGGAGGTGTTAGACTTGTTTTTCATGAACAAGGTCCATTGAGAGAGTTGGAGTTCTACCAATATGTCGCTAAGTGTTGTAGTGGCTACAACCACCCTCAAATTTTTTCTTTAGCTTCGTTTTGGAGCCTCCTTACCAGCCATCCTAGCAGCATGTCTTTCACTATCAAGTACATAGGCTTCATTGGCTTTTCAACAACTTGCCATCCTGTGCAAGTTAGTTTTCTTCACTCCCCTCAGAGGCTGCCACTTCGGACTTGCGCTAGTTTTTGGCTGAGCAACTCCCTCAAAAAATTGTGTAATTCTGAAGGGGAACTAGCCTTCCCTCCATAAATTGTACAAATTTGTTGCGCAACTTGATGGGCTAAGAAATTTTGGAATGGAGTCAGACAGTCTTCCTTGGGAAAATTTTTCAATTTGGCCCAGTACCGCAACGCAACCTAGAAATTGTGAAAATCAGTTAGTGTTGGCTTAGGGGGTCCTAACCTAGGTTCAGAGTTATTTGTGCCAAGCAATAAATCCCCACACTACTGGCACTTTCGGCAATAGCCAGTGTAGCGCAGGATGTAGTCTCACCCGAACAAGTATGGAGGATGAAAGAACCAAGTTTTTGCATCCAAAGATGAGTGTGATGTCATTTAGTGCCTCAAATATGCCTTTGCACAGATCGATAAGCCCCTAGGGCTTGGTACTGCAACTCTGTTAAAATGGCCTTCAGACCTTCCTGAAGGTATAGGATTAGCCTTTGTGGACCTTTAACAGTCTATTTATCACTTACGTGTATCATAGAACAACCCTAAACTAGTTTTCACGGAGATTTACTTAAGTTATTTAGTAAACATAATAAAATTGATTAGAGTCTTCATGAAAGTACTTAACATGCATTCTGTACATTTATCAAGACTTGTCTAAGAGAATTACACATCCTTAGATCAATATTCCATAAACACATTATTCATCAATGATATATATCATGAACATAAGTAAATAGAGATAAACAAATATACATAGGAATTCTTTGATAACTATCTTTATTGATCTTCAATTCAGATTTACAGACTCAAAACTACCCTGCCCACTTAGCTGCAGGGGTCTGCATAGTCAGTTGCGGACTCTACCTAGGCCTCTGCACACTTAGCTTTAGAACCTTTCCTCTCCTATCTGACCCAGTTCTTTGTGATATGACCTCTCTTCTATTGACCCATTACTAACATGATCTACCTTACACTCTCTAAGACACACCCATTTATAGCCTTTTTCATACAATCCCATGGTTCGCAGAACATGGGTGGATCTCAACACCGACTCAAAATTTACATAAACAAGGGGCTAAAACCCCTTTGACTCTTAATCATCTATGTGCTCCACATCCAAAAAATGTGAAGACTTTACATTAGTTACAAAAAATACATCAAAGATTGGGTTATCTTAACCCAAAAACTGACCCAAGGTATCCCATCCCAATAGACCCCCAACACAAAGATTGTGACTTGCCCTCAATTCACTTGGCTGGTGCTATGATCTTGCTGTGAAGAAACCCCAAATCCTCCTGAATTACTACTATCTCGGCAACACTATGAGTTGTTTCCTACTTAAATTCCTGAACTAGTTTTCTATAGTTGGTCCTTTTGCGACTAGCCTTATTGTCTTCTATGTCTTCTACAAGCCTTATTCTGGATGTTTTTTGTCACTTGATAAGCCTCTTCCAACCATGGTTGCAACCTGGCCTTTGGCAAGGCATCCTTCTTTTGTGCTTCCTCGACCTACACTAGGAGCTGCGTTCACTCCTATAATTTATCTACGCTACCCTGGTGCAATGGAGTGTGCAGTTGCCCTAACCTCATCATACTGTCACTACAACTCCCTTATTTCCGTATTCAGTGTTTGTAAGTTAGTATCCTCCTCCAGATTTTTCACCAACTCCATTGCTTTCTCAAATAATTTCATGTAGTCAATGACTGTAGCATCGAGGGTGGCCATTCCTTCTTTTATGATAGCTCTGCTTTGCTCTCGGACCTCAGGTGGAGTCGTGGGCTACAACTTTAATTGCATCTCAGTGATCTTCATGTTGAGTTCAAACTGAACTCGATTAACTTCACCTATAGCTTCATGCACACCAGTAGCTAGTTTTCTAATATTTTCTTCTTGCTATGCATACTCAGGGATATGAATCTCAAGCACTATCTTGCATGCCTCTGTGATTGCTAACTCTAATTGCGAACTATGCACCTGTAAAGCCTCCTTCTCATTGAGGACCTGTGTATTTTCAATGAACAATTGCTGATTATTTCCCTAGATTTGACTGACAGCACTAAGTGCTCGTTGTTCCCTGATGCAAAGCTCTTCCATCACTCCCTGTAGTAATGCATGTAGTGGCTCAAGTGATATCGCAGCAAAGTTCAGGCCCATTTTTGTGACCTTGTCAAGGAGGGCATCCTATTCCTCAGTTTCAGTGCAGATTAAACCTTCAGGAAAGGGGAAGACTCGTACATCTTGTAGCCAGGCCATCCCTACGACAATACTTTTACCCTATGTCAAGCTGCCTTATGCACCACTCACATTCTTGACATTTTCTTGGATCTTGGTTTCTTGGAGCTGCAAGTCTGGTAGATCCTTCCAAACTCCTCCCAATGTCTGCATGTACTACTATTCAAACTACTCCAGCACTGTTGTTGCGGTGTCCCTGACTTTATCACTAATCTCATCAAGATCGCTTTTTGAGAGCACCATGGGATCAACTTGTGTTTTATGGGCGTTCTTCTTTTTCCACGATCCCCTTACTGCTCCAATTCATGCCTTTTCAAAATTAAGGGGGTTCACTACCCTTCTTCACCTCTCCTGCACTATCTTATAAGTACTTCTATTTCTATTTTCGGTGAAGGTGACTTGTCACTTTTCTGGGACTCGCACTGCTCTTGTTTTGACTTCTCCTTGGCAATGCATTCTTGCTCAACACCAGCCTTCTCTGTAACGTCATTCCTTTTGTCTGCGGCTAGCTTCTACATAGCCTACTCAGATGCCTCCTTCCTTTTCTTCACGGCAGCACTCTCCACATGCGTGCTTGGCCCAGTAGCTAGATTTGAAGTGCACGCCACTTTGCAAGCCATCTTGCTACCATGTCTTGTACATCTTTTTCTGTTACCAAATATGGATCGTTCCACACCTGGATATACAGCATGCAAAAGTCAGCCTTGAATGTTGTGTAGGTTGACAGCTACATGTACAAGGTTGGGGACAACTGTGGATGCTAGTTAATAGCCATGCGGAGACTTGATTCTAGTAGGACCCAAAATATTTTCATTTCTGTGATATGTACAGTGTCCTAAGTAGCCCATAAGTAGGTGAATTGTGTTGCCTTTGGTAATCCTTCCTCAAGCAAAGGAAAATTGCTATCCTTGAGAAATTTCTATGTGACAAGTACAATTGACAACAATAACCAAGCATAGTGAAATGACTTGGTTTCATCTTGCACCTCTTGGCAGTTTGTGAGGAACTCCTAACAATGGTATCAGGACCAATTGAACTACACACACTTTGTGCACTGGAAAATTTGGGTGGCCATTTGGACTGCGGGGTCTGAGATCGATAGAATTGAATACCTACATGACTTTTTCACGAGTTCATAATATTTCTTCATTCTCTCTGCAAGTTCCTTCTCCCCTATTTTCCCACCAAATTCCTTAGCCAGGTTCAAGCCTTCATATGGTAGGTGCGTGATTTTGTGAATCAACATCTCTGTGGTGGAATAGGCCCTCCCAGCCATAGGCACCCATCGTGCACCAAAGTGAGTAGCTGGTGCACACTAATTTTGTTAATGAGGTGTAGTGGTAATGTGGCACCCATAGCAAGTTGAGAAACCCTGATTTCTTGACACCATGAACCCATTTCTCCATTTCGAAAAATGTAACACATGTCTCTTCATAATAAACTCTCTTCATGTATTTGTTCCTCATCGAGTGTGGGAACTTGGTGTGGTCCATGAGGTCCCAATCCTCCATTTTCAATAGTGGGATCCGTGCAAGCCAAGGACCTTCAAACGGGACCTGCTCAGGTAGCAGGTGCGTGGAAATGGTGAATTTCTCAGACTCTGGGTCCTTTTTGATCTCGACCTTTCCTTTTCTCGAAGGGATTTACCCAAGTGGCTTCATTATAGGTTCCACTTCTTCAGCACCAATGTCTTATGTTATTTATCCTTCTTCCGCCTCCAAGTCCACTACCTTTTGCTTATCTTTCATTGGTTGGTTATCTTTCTTTTTTCTTTGTGTAACGGTATGCTTCCTTGGGGAAGTGCGTACCTGCATTGAATTTTTCTTCTTTTCCTTTGCTACAAGCTTGTTCTCTTTCGTGGCAGGTTGTTTGTCTTTCACCATGGTCAGTTTTGGCCTCGATGACCTCAGCGCCATGGATACCATAGGTGTAGCTTCTACACTAGATACTTCTGGTCCTGAAGCATCCGATATAGCTTCTTTCAAACTAAGGTCTTCAGTAGGGTTGGTGGCAGTCAACCTTTCCATAAACAATTCACGAGCTTCAAGAGAAATGTCTATGTGTGCTAGGAATTCCTCCCAAAACACTCGACTCATAGACGACAAACAAGAAATTTCAACAACAACTCTAATGGCACAAAGTGTTCTCTGTTGGACCAATTCATGTAGTTTATAGTGGTTTTTGAATTCAAATTTGACTATTCCCCCCACCTTTTGACAATAAATGATGTTTTCGCCATAGAGCTTCAAATATTTTTGCCTTAAATGCCGCCAACACTCTCCTCTTAACCATCATCTCGCTATCAAGTCATGAACAGTGACTCCAATGGTCACATTTCTGTTGTGCTATGTGAAACCTACCTCCATGGTGCAGCTTCCTGTGCCCAGCTCCCTGGATTTCATCTTCATTATCTGTCATGTAGCCCATTTGCTGCATAGTCCTCCAAACTTGGTAGTCTAGTTTATAGTCCCACGCTCCCTTGGAATTGCCTGGAGCACTAAGACTGTCCTGCTGCCATATAGTCATCGCCCAGGATCCCTTGTATACAACTTCAACGAACTCCCATTCACTCTTCCTAGAAAAGGTTCTCCATTCAGCTTTGTGAGCTCAAATGTGCCTCCACCTATAATTTCTTTGATAATATATGGCCCCATACAATGCATCTGAAATTTACCAGCAAATTTAGTGAACTTACTATCATATAACAAGAAAATATTGTTTACCTTGAATGTGTGAATTTGATGTAGAGATCGTACCATTCTTTTTCATGTTCCTTCTATACTTGTTGATGAAATCCTACCAAAAATTGATCCTCTTCAAGCTCCATCAGCTGCACGAGCTAGTTTTCAAAGGCCTCATGATCCACCATACCTGTGAGAGCTTCTATGCACAGACTAGCCACAATATACTCCATCAGTATTACAACTTCTACAACATAGACCAATCGGAATGATGTTTGTCTTGTTGGCTTCTTGTAAGTAGTTCTATAAGCCCATAGTATTGTAGGTGCATGCACATCGCAGTCATTTCGCTGCGCGTTGCAGATCTTTGTCAACGTGTTCTCCAAAATCTCATTGAAGGCTTCAACAGTTCCATTAGCCTATGGGTGATACGGTGTACTCTTCTGATGGTAGAACTGAAATTCTTTAGTCAACGCACTGATTGTTTCATTCAGAAAGTGTGTAGCTTTGTCACTCATTAACACTTTCAGGCAGCCAAATCTGGTTAAGACATACTCAAACAAACTTTTTTGTTGTAGCCCCTGTACAATCCTTGACCAGATGTGCTTCTGCCCATCTAGTGAGATATTCCATCATGGTGATGATATAGCATGCACCAAATTTCTTCCCTGGGGGCTAAATTGACCCAACGAAATCAATTGCTCATTTTTCAAATGGCTACAAAGATTCTTGAGGTTGTAATGGAAATTCATCCCTTTGCGATGGTCTACCAATTCTCTGCCATGCATCGCATGCCTTACCATACGACTTGGAACTCTTGTGTAGCATTGGCCACCATAGACCTGCATGCAAAATCTTTTGCACAGTCACCTTTATTGCATAATGACCTCACGCAACCCCTCCATGAGCTTCAGAGAGAATGATATCTGTCTCAAAATCAGGCACAAATCTTCACAATATTTCATCTACACACATCTTATACAAATGTCCCACAATAACTGACAAATCTGATGCACGCACTGCGAGTTCCTTATTTTGCTGACTTGTATACCCTTCTGGTGCCATCAGAAAAAAGTTATTACTGTGGATTCTCCGGTGACTAATTCAAAAATAAAATGGTTATCTGCTACGTGCACCGCAAAGACTTGTACATTTGGAAACCCTTCCTCCAGATTATTGGGCTCCTCTCTTGTTTTGATCTGCGACAGATGGTCAAGTCCCACATTAAACCTCCCTAGTTTTATAATTACTTCAAAGTCATACTCCTGGAATAGTAGAAACCATCTGCAAATCTCCCCCCCAACATAGGATTATTGACCAGGTATTTCAAAGCAGAATGATCTGCGTACATTTTGGAATGCCCTCCTAATAGATAATGCATGAAGTTCTACAATGTGTACACCATGGCCACTCCTTCGTGCTCAGTCGATGAATAATTCTTCTTGACCCTTGATAATTTCCTACTTGTGAAGGCTATAGGATGGTCCATTTCTCCTTCTCCAGCTTGCGGTAAAAGTTAAGCCAACACAATGCAAGAGGCATCCACATGTATGTGAAGCTCTTTTTTCCAATCAAGGAATACCAAGATCGACATGATGACCATCTTTTCTTTCAATAAATCTAAGTTGCGCTGACATTCTTTGTCCCAATAGAATGTTGCGTCCTTCTTCAACAGTTTCTCCATGGGAATGGTGATTTGAGCATATGCTTTGATAAATTTTATATAATATCCTATATGTCCCAGCATCGTGCACAGTTGCTTAACATTCCTTGGGGCCTCTAGGTTCACAATTACTGAAATATTTGCAAGGTCCACCATCAGCCCTTGCTTACACACCACATGACCCGGAAAAATTCTAAAGGGAACACAGAACATGCATTTCTTTGAATTCAGAGTGATCTGATACCTATGACACATATGCAACACCAACCGTAGACTTTCTACATGGTGCTTTACTAATTCAAACATTGTTCAATCATCAAAGTATACTTCCAGGAAATTATGAATGAATTCCTTGAATGATGCGATGACTATGCGAGAAAAATATCACAGGTGCATTCTTTAGTCAAAACGGCATCACATTGTATTGAAAACAACCCCACTCTGTTGCAAAGGTCATTTTTCTCCTATCCTCATGCATGATCTTAATCTGATGGTGCCTCGAAAATCTATCTGTGAAGGAGTAGGCCTCCTACCCTCCAACGTTGTCTAATACTTCATTTGTAAAAGGCATCAGGAACGTATCATGAACATACGCATCGTTAAGCTTCCATAGATCTATGCAAATATTTACCTCACCCTTATGCTTCTTGTCTTGAACCACCATCGGGCTCATCCAATCAAATTCCTCAACCAGTTCTATGATGCCTACTTCCAGCATGTTATCTAGCTATAGGCAAACCATTTCCTTGTACTTAGGATTTAGGTGATATGGCCTCTACTTAATAGGCTTCACATCCAGCTTCAGAGTGCTTTTCATAATGCCCAAATCTCATACTATTTCCTTCAAATCCAAAAACTTTGTAGGGAAAATATCTTGATATTCGTGGAGTAACTCAACAACTTTATCCACAGTGGCGTCATTCCAATAATCTCCAATCTTTAAAAACTTCAGCTCTATAGTACCAAAATTTACTTGCTTTGTCCTCAACGGAACGATGATGTCCAAGTTTTCTATTTGAGGGCCCCCGACTCCGCGATGCCCTTCTACCTCTAGAATATTAATATTTCTTGGATCTACATCCTCCTCTTCAGCAGTCACATTATGGCATTCCAGCACATGGTGCAACTGGGTGCTCCAATCTTGTTGGATCCATTCCATAGGTTCTTGCGACATTCTAAAGATAAATGCCTTAATCTCTTACAAGGCTTCATCGATTCTTGTGAAGTCGTCCTTGAAGCTAAGGTTAATAAGAACCCCTCACTTAATATATACCAACCCGCGGTGCCATGGTAGAGCTACGTTTCCAGATACCAGTTCATGGGAATTGTATCCAAAGTATGGAAAAATATGTTTACCCACTATGATCCCCAAGATTTAGGCCATTTGGCTAGGTGATCACGCGGATTATCCATCCCACTATATTTCTCAATCAATCTAGTGTTAGGACACCCAAACCATGACCTCATCATTCTTCTATAATCCTGCCATCCATCAAATCTATCCTTGTACTTACCCCACCATTGTGGAAGCGTAGTGCGTAGTGCCAAATCTAATGCTTCGAAGCAGTGATCCTTAGGAACTTCACACTCAAATGCATCAAAAAAATTATCCACATAAATTAAACCATCATAATAGGGTAAGTTCCTTACCTCCGACAAAACACAGCGCAACGATTTCATCATCATATTGCATCGTAGTGTAGATACTTCATGCAAACGAATCTGCCAATGTCCCAACACTTCATGTGAATCAGAGCTGCAGGAACTCTCCTGGTACCATTTAATACATTCATATGCCATTGGATTGATCTAGTCTTGGCCTCATGCTTTTATTTCGTACATTTGATCTTGTTCATCCTTACTTTCTTCATAGTCACAGATTGGTTTACTGTAGCGCTCCCCTTTGATAGGGTCCAACAGCACTACAACCCAAAGCAATTTCCTTTCAAATGACATTGTCCTCTTCTTCAAATTGATGGCCCCCTTCATATCAATGGCCCAGTCAATTCCTAAGAGTGCAGGGTATGGATTATTGTCATCAATTATCTCTATCACCTTAAAGTCAACCATCGCGCTCGCACCTTCAATATCAGCAATTACTCCATATAATCATCCCATACGAATGATTTTCTACTAGTTATCCATTCTGAGATGAATAGGAGACCACTGTAGTGTAGGTCTCCCCATTCGTTTCCATGATTGTTTAGGAAAACCATTCGCATCAGACCCTAGATCCAAAATGACTTGGTCCATCTCATAATCGCCTATCTGCGCGGTGAGTCTCATCTTGCACCCTGTTCTTGCTTTATGTTTGCCAATTTTTCTGACCACCCAGTGTCCATTAGGGACGTTCTCCTTGCTGACGCATTTGTTTATTAAATCCTACAGGCCTTCCATAGCTTTGCTATCGCGCAACAGTTTTATTCAGGTCTCCAAAAACATATTAAGAACAGAGGGGTCCACCTCTCCAAGCATGCTGGTGTCTTGCACCTTGTCTTGAATTACTGATGTGGATGCCTTTGCAAAGATTTTCTTGGCCTCCATAAATGTTTCCTTAACATGCGCCAGATCAAAACCCAGTTCCTTCTCTGGGGCGTTGCGAACCCATTTGTCCTATTCAGGTTGTTTACCTTTATCATCGTCGGTCATTATTCCGATTTTCAACATGATATTCATGGTTTGATCTTCCTTGCAGGGCTCAACTCTCATCATTTGTAAGTTTTGCGTGGGCTGCTCAGGCCGTGCCTTATTCTCCTACATCTTAGCTATCAGAACTGACATTCTTCTACACTGTGGTCAAACTGGATGTAGTATTAACATGATGAGCATACCTGATTCTGACAGTCCCACACATAGTACCTTGGTGGTTCGTAATTGTAAGAGATAACTTGACCCCAACCTCTACTAGGTCCCCCTCCTCCTTGCCCTCGTCCTCATCTGTGATATCCTCTGTGTGCTCCTCTAGTTCCCTGCTCTGGATTCCAAGTTTCTACTTGCATCCGGTATGTAGGTGTTCTTTCCATCATCATCTCGTAGTTGTGACAGTGGTGCTCATCATGGCCCACTTATTTTCAAAAGTTATAGAACAACTGCTAGGGTATTTGGACAAAATTTTGAAGTAAATGACAATTGTTCGTCGCATGTTGTCCAAAAACCTCACAAATAGCATGTCGTAGTTCAGCCCTTATGCTTGGCTCTGCTAGAGCTTCTAGCCTCAAGGGGATTTCTCCCCTTCCCATAATATAATTCGAGTAAATGAGACAATGGTCCTTATCGTGCCCTTGGCTCTTGCAATTCAGACACCAGACTTCCACACACACCTCTAGTTTAGTCTCCTTGTGTTTCTTCAAGCTCTGCAATTCTAAGCAGAGACTCTATAACTGAGAGTGAATCTTTTGTACCCCCAAGGTTTCATCTTGAATAGGTGTTGCATGCAACCTCATTGCGATTTCCAAAGCTTCCGCTTATGTTCCTATCTTCTGTTGTGACAGAGAAATCCTCAGGTGTGGCAGAAGTGAAGCAATAAACCATTCACGATGCTGACCATCTCTGAGCTGCATGTTAGCTTCTCGAATTTTATATTTCAACCTTTGATCTAATTCCAAAGGCATCTCATCAACCCTAATCATGATTTCCTTATCCAACTACTGATTGCGAGTCAGACTTACGATTACTAAACTATTTGTTTAAATCATCATTATTCTCTGCTAGCGATGTTAGAGGATTATAAGCATAGTCCTTAATATACCAAGTCATTATACGATCCTTTAGAGAGGTAACCAATTGTTCCTTATTTATATTTTCATCAATAATCTGCTACGCTATCCACATAACATTCACAACAAACTAGAACTACTTTGTATCTTCACTCCCTATGCCCTTGAAAATCGGTAGCTTCATTGTGTTTGGCATGTTGAATGGTGGTGGTGGTGGAGGTGTGGGTGAAGGTGTATGCGATGGAGTTGGAGGTGGAGGTGGCATGGATGGATGATGTGTCTGTGGAAAACCCTATGTTATCAATTGGACAACACTCCATGGTGAGGCCTGTACCTCTCCCTCATCATCGCTTGAAGGAGGTCTGATAAATGGGATATATTATGGACCTGATCTCTCTCAATATCTAAAGAGTTTTCCACTTCACATAGCTCTGAACATCAAGGTAATGGCGTAACCCGTTTTTCACATGAAAGCATTTTAATCTAGCTATTCAAAGATCTTAAATACTTACCTCACGGTCCCTTGAAAAATGATCACTCTACTTCCCTATAGTTGACTTAGGTATCAACTGCAAATTATGTAACAAATCCTCCTAGAATCTGATTGATCCAATGATCAACAACAAGGCAAGGAAGGTGGATGAAAACTAGACTGAAAAGTGTAGAAGAATATTTCATGTATCTCTATATATAGATACCTGTTCAACAACTCTTCCTTCCACAGGTGTAGATTCCTGTTTTCTTGCGTCGCGAACTCGTGAATCTTTCGATCCAATCACTTTTAAATTTCTTTCTTGGTCAAATTCCAGTCATGCGACATCACACATATCTTTCAAACGGATCCTGGTCTCGGAAATAGAAGAATTTGTTGGCTGAGGGGGTCTTGACCTAGGTTTAGCATTAGTTGCACCAACCAAAAGGTCCCTACACTACTAGCCCTTTCAGTAACAACCCGTGTAGCACAGGATGCAGTCTCACCCGAAGTAGTATGTGGGGATGAAAGAACCAAGTTTTTGCATCCAAGGATGAATTTGATGTATTTTAGTGCCTCATATCTACCTTCACGCAGATCGATAAGCCCTTAGGGCTTGGTACTACAAATCTATTAAAATAGCCTTCATACCTTCACGAAAGTCTACGATCATCCTTTGCGGACCTTTAACAGTTGATTTACCGACTTACACATATCAAAGAACAACCCTAAGTTAGTGTTGGCACAGATCTACTTAAGTTTTTTAGTAAACATAACAAAATTCATCAAAGTCTTCATGAAAGTACTTAACATCGATTGTGTACATTTATCAAGACTTTTCCAAGAGAATCACGCATCATTAGATAAATATGCCATAAACAAATTTTTCATAAATGACATATATCATAAACAAAAGTAAACAGAGATAAACATATATAAATAGGAAATCTTCAGTAATTGTATTTATTCATCTTCAATTCATATTTGCACACTCAAAACTACCATGCACACTCAGCTCCAGGGGTCTGCGCACTCAGTTGCGGACTCTGTCTAGGCCTCTCCAAACTCAGCTGCAGATCTTTTCTTCTCCTCTCTAACCCACTTCTTTGCTCTATCACTTCTCTTGTATTGATCCATTACTTACATGATCTGCCTTAGAATCTCTAAGAAACATGTATTTAGAGCCTTTTTCATACAATCCCATGGTCTGCGGACCATGGGTGGATCTCAAAACCAACTCAAACTTTACATAAACAAGGAGCTAAAACCCATTTGAGTCTTAATCATCTATGCGCTCTGCATCCACAAGTCATGGAGACTTTACATTAGTTACAAAAAACACATCAAAACAAAACTTGTGTTATATTAACCCCAAAACTGACCCAGGGGACCCCATCCCAATAGTTGGGCAGGTTGCCAAGCTCCAAAATTGCGCAGAGCAGTGAGATAGGATTCCTTGGAAAAATTGGTCAATTTGTCTAGCATTGTAGCTCAGCCTAGAAATTGTACAATGTTGGGAAATAGTCACTTACTCATCTCAGAAATTGTGCAATCCCTCTGGGACAACAATTCCAACTCCTCCCAGAAATTGCATAGTTCTGGGCAGCAGTCACCTGCTCCTCCCAAAAATTGCGCAATCCGTCTTTGACAGCCAGCCCAATTCCTCCCAAAAATTGCACAAATCTCTCTCTCATTCAAAAAGGTTGTTGCATCTGCCTTTAGGTTGACTGGTTCCCTCAAGGACTGAGAAAAACTGATTTACATGCATGGGCTTCTCTTCTTGAAATAGCGAAAGGAAGCATGCAAAAGCCATCACTAGATCCAAGGATCTATTCTTAGTAGCTAGATGTTACATGAAAAGATCATTTTAGAAAACTCTCACCAAGTGTCACCTTTTCCTAGATTTGTGGCATGCGTGTCATAACCTCGATCGTATCAAAACATATTAATCAGACATTGAGAGCTGATTCCTCACATCGACCTTGCAACTCTGACATCCCACATTGGATCCAAGAGTCTTCAACACTTTCAACTTAGTTTTTTTAGGATATGTCTTCTTTTAATGTCTTGTGGTGCATTTCTATCCCTTTTCTTGTTTCTCTTTACGTGTGTGTTGTCTGTCTGGTTTCAATTAGCGCTTGTTGTCGTTTCAATGTATATTAGCTTGTAGAAGCTTCGTTTCAGTTTTCATTTGCATCTCACTGTTGTCACATGCATGAAACTATTTTTGCACCGATGATCATCATTTTGGTGACTCACTGAACACACATGCATGCTTTTCATTTCTGAATCCTACACTTACTACTTGCATGGATGATCATTCACTTTCATTTACACTCAGTTTCACTATGTATTCAGACTTGTCATGATTTTAGTCACCCATCGGTGGGTTTGGGCTGCCTTGGCCGAGACCTTTCCTTGACCGGAAAGCATTGGTTATTCCTGGAAGTGAAGGCTTTGCCTTCCCTCTATAAATTATGCAAGTGTGTCCCGCCACTAACCTCCAGGCTTGCATTGCACAATTCTAGGTGGGAGTTCCTTGCTGGCCCCAGAAACTGCACAATGCAGTTTGCTGGTTTGCATGTCACTGTTGACTAAAATTGTGCATTGTGCAGTTTCAGTCCTCAATAGGCTAGGCTGGACAATGCATTGCACAGTTCCAATAGTCATTCAACCTCCTGATAGTCCAGACTATGCATTGTGCAATTTTGGCAGTCAGTCCCCTAGCTTCCTATTGAAAATTACATAATCTTCACGGTTAGTAACACAAGTATGTTGCATGTGAGTCCTTCAGTGTGTTATTTTTTTCAATTGACAGATTGCTTTCCATGAGTGTTTTTATGTCTCCAGGTATCACAAGTTTCCATCTACCTCTCATCATCACAAGTACAATGGCTTCTAGGAGAGCATAGCCAAAGACATCGTTGAGCACACAACTGGTGATGCAATCGATAAAGTGTCTATCAACCTGCCTATCTATGAAGACATCAAGTTTTTCATGGACAAGGATATCAAGATGACATGGAAGCAGTGTCACAGTGACCAGCACCATCAACAACAGTATAAGGTAGCACACCTGCATGAGACAAATGCAAGAGGAAGGTTGTTGACAACGTAGAAGTGGAAAAAAGTTGCAACTTCAAGCATATCCACTTGTGATGAAACCAACTTTGGAGATTGAGGCTATGAGGTGACAACATGACAAGATTATCGTGCAAAATCAGAGAGAGAAACAAAGAAGGCGTTGCAGGTGCTGAAGTAGCAACTCAAGGAAGAACACGAGCTGAACAAAGGAGAGAATGAGTTGCAGAAGGAACAGGTATAGCAGGACGTGCAACATCATATACTGATGAAACTGAACCCATATAGGTTAGAGACCCAGCTAGCAGATGGCATATTGCAGAGAGGGTGAGCAGTGCCATCGATCACATGCAAGGGTGTCAAGAGCATGGATGTCATTGTGTGCACGCACGCGATCCAACCCATTGGCACACTCACCCAAGTGAAGAAAAGAAGCAATTTTGACTCGAGCTAAACATGTATTTTGACAAATTTGGTGAAAAATGGAAACAAGAAATTGCTAAAAATAGAAGTGCTAAAAATAGAACTACTAAAAATAGAACTAGTAGTTTGGGTACCAGTGCTGGATTGGGAAATAGAGAATGAAAAATGGAAGTGCTAAAAATAGAAGTTCTATTTTTAATAGTTCTGTGTGATTGATTCCTTCTTATCAGTTATATCTATTAATGCTTGATGATGCTCATGTTCAATTAAGCTTCCGCTAATTTTATGGTAGATGTAGATCTAGTATTATGCTTTAGTACATTGCATATATCAGTTGGATCTGCAGGTGAAATTTCTACATGATATCAATGAGATAGTTGATTTGTAGAGAAAATTCTACATGGTATCGGAGTTAGCTGATTTGTAGAAAATTCTACATGGTATCAAAGCATAGGTGATCAAGGAAGAACAATATAGAACAAGGGAGAAGTTGAAGCTTGTGGTTTCTGAATATTGAATTGAGTTCTTATCACATCTATTTCACTGATGGTGTTCTATGGTTTGTGACTTGAATATGCCGTTGATGGCAGTTCAAATTATATATCTTGGAAGGATCACATGGAGGTAGTATTAGAATATAATGGCCTTAAGGACTTCATTGATCAAGAAGTCCAGAAGCCGATTGATGCTACTCAACTGGCAGAATGGAAGAAGTGTGTGGCTAGCGCTAGGAGAATCCTCTTGGAGGGTGTTCAAGATCACATTGTCTCGAGCCTCCATGGGAAGGAGACTCCATTTTCGATGTGGAAAACATTGAAAGATCTTTAACAGAAAGAGGAAGTTGGCACTGAAGGACAAACTTTGAAAGATCAAGTGTGAAAAGGGTGACACGATCTCTATGTATCTGACCAAGCTCATCACATGCAAGGATGAGCTTGCAAGTGTAGAGTTCATGACAGCTAATGATGACATGGTGAGCCTTGTACTCCTCGGTATTCCTAAGAGCTGGCATAGCTACTAGGACATGTATAATGGAAGAGAGAAACTGCCAGATTTGGAATGACTTTGGTTGGATTTGATGCAGGAGGAGATAAGAAGAAGCACCAGAGATGGTTCTTCATCTATGGAGGATGAAGAAAATTGTGCCTTAGCAACTAAGGCAAAGAAGGGGAAGGAGAAGGTTTCTCTTTCTAAGTCCAGTTCTTCCCATGGTGGGAAGAAGTTTGACAAATCGAAAGTGTGATGCTTTCGTTGTCGTGAGGTGGCCCATTTTGTTACAAATTGTCAATTGAGGAAATCCAAGAAGGGATCCGGGGAAGGATCTGAAGGTGAGGCACTGGCTTCACAATTCAAGTTGGATTTCACACTGTTCGCATGCATGGTTTCATCCATGGTGGGAAGTGGTTGGTTTCTTGACAGTGGAGCTTCTTTCCACATGACCGGTGACAAGAGTTTGTTTAGTACTTTGGAGGAGAAAGATCTCCAAATACTCATAGCGATGGATAATGATGAAAAGGATAGTGTCTCAGGTGTAGGCACAGTTATTTTTTAGAGGAAGCATGGAGCTCGCCTTACCTTGACCGATGTCAAGTATGTACGAGGACTGAAGAGAAACTTGGTGTCGATCACAATGATGGAAGACAGAGGTTATGATGTTGTCTTCAGTAAGGGAAAGGTTTTCCTTAGACACATCATCACTAGACAAGTGAAGCAGCTTGGTTCACGGGTCAAGAACCTATATGCTCTTGAGGTTCAAGATGCATGTAAAGCCTTGAGCAGCAAAGCAACTGATGGAGACTTAGTGGTTGAGAGGGAGAGGATATTACCTCTCAACATGCAGTGCTAGAAGAAGTTTCAGACAATTATGGAGGAGCCACGATTGGTGCAGCAGCTTCAGGAGGTTATGGAGCAACCACAACAGGGGAAGCTATAGATATTGAGTAGAGACATATACTCATGCAGAGACCTCTAGTAGGGGGGAAATTTGAGCCAGGTGGGCAGAGGGATCACATGTAGCCATACCTCCAGGTGGGAGGTGGGGTGATGTGGAGTGATCATCCCAAGGAGGAGGGGCAAGATCCTTGAGGTACCCAAACTCTTTTATTCGACTTTGCTATGGGAGCCTTGATGAGGAGTAGCAGAACTGAATGATTGGGTAGAGACAGATGCAGATGGAGCGGCAGAGAGAGGTACAGTGCAGGGAATCCCAGGACAATGTAGAGCTAGCACGTTGCATCAATGCGAGACGCACAAGTGTGTTGCACAGTGCAGGGTAGCACAGAGAAGTGTGCAACGGTGCAAGATGCATGGAGATGTTGCAGTAGCACATAGGTCAAAGAGGGAGCACTTGTTAGTAGCAGGTAGAGCTTTAGCATTAGAGTATGTTTCTAGCCCGACAGAGAGGTCAGTTGGGAGTCTCTTTTGTTTCGAGATTTGTTGGAGCAACCACACTTGGTAGATGTGTTGCATGCAGAACATTCAAAAGGTACAGGATCGGGTTTGAGAGGAAGCCTTTCTTGTTGAGAGGGAGTGTTGAAAAATGGAAACAAGAAATTGCTAAAAATAGAAGTGCTAAAAATAACACTGCTAAAAATAGTAGTTTGGGTACCAGTGCTGGATTGGCAACAGGGAATGAAAAATGGAAGTGCTAAAAATATAAGTTTTATTTTTAGCAATTCTGTGTGATTCATTCTTATCAGTTATATCTATTCATGCTTGATGTTTCTCATGTTCAATTAAGCTTTCGCTAGTTTATGGTAGATGTAGATCTAGTATTATGCTTTGGTACATTGCATATATCAGTTGGATCTGCAGGTGAAATTTCTACATGATATCGTGAGCTAGATGATTTGTAGAGAAAATTCTACATGGTATCAGAGCTAGCCGATTTGTAGAAAAAATCTACAAACTTGATGCACATGGTCACCAGCACATACTTGGAGATCATCACAAACACTATGCATCAGTATATTGCTAGTCTTGCTGCACTCAAGATGATGATGTGCAATTATCGGATGAATTGCACAAAGAATCCATATCAGTGTACTCAAATTCAACGGATGCAAGAGTTCACTTTTAGTAGGATGTCACGATTGAACACATGAACACCTTCACTGATGACCAAAGCTTGACATCATTTTGCCACCATCGATCATTGCAAGAATGTTGAAGAGTTGGCCTTACCACAATGGTCAGAGTGTTAATGATGTCTTGCATGGCTTGCTCAAGCCATTTTGTCTCACATGGGTACATGTGCAGATTGGATGTAACTTCTTGTAAAGTGGAATTCCAAGTCTCGATAATTGAATGTAACAGTCATAGAGTAGTTCAAGAGTCATGAAGGTAGGTGAAAAATCACAAAGGGAAATGTCAAGGGTCACCCCACCCTTTGCTATTTATAGCACTTCATAACTCATTGTAGAGGGTTTTGGACAGCCAAGTTTCCGATAGGAGTATCTTAGAAAAAGCTTGTAGACTATTGTAACGAGCCTTGGCTTCTCCATAGTGCAAAGCTAGTACATCTCTTTAGAGGAGTAGGCGGTAGTGACTGTAACATTCCGCTATCAGGACTAGTGGTCAGTCATGGTTGTACTGTATGATCAGAACTTCTACTTCTTAATATAATAGAGCCAACACGTTTCATGCATATGTTGTTATTGAATTTTAGATAACTTGTTTACTCTAATGATATATGTATCTATTTATTTATGCATGTGTGTATAGAATCTTTCAGTATGTATTTATGAATCTTACTAAAATGCATTGGTAGTTTAGCCATCACTTTGGATTGTTAGATTACCTAGTTTCCAGTTTGTGATGCATGTTTTCTCATGTGTTCCCTTCTTATCCACGTGCTTTCACAGGTTTCCAAGGGGTGCACTCACCTCACTATCTATGTGTTAGAACCATTAATACATCTTCCTTGGCTTGCTGCACATGTCACACACTTTCTACCAACAAGGACATGTTACTTGCCTCTGCGTGCAACTATGGTCAAAAAGATACCGTACAACCCACTATTGGGACTCCTACACCAAACGGTTTGAGGTCTAGTTAGGACTTCTTACTGGGGAGATCCTTTGAGATGTTTTTGGGTCCAACACAATTAACAGGTCCCTAGTCACATGCATTCCAATGTCATGGGAGTGACTAAGGCTCTAGGGTAGTTAAGTGTCAAGTTGTCTTAGGGGTTGATCACCTGGAAGGGTTGGTTGTCTCCTGTAGGTTCTGTGACATGTGTCGAACATTATATTGCTTATGTTGTGTTGTTTCCACTTCCTTGACCAACATGGGGAGTTGAATTAGATTATACTATCCTCTCATCACATGTTTACCCCAACAGACCAGTTAACTTGGGTAAATGTGGGAGGAGGGTGTTACACTAGCAGGCCACTTTATGCAATAGTGTATCCCACAATAATCCCATCATAAAGGGAATCTAAGAATGGTATTTGAGAAGGATTTATCTATCTCAAGACAAAATCTTATGTTTTTAACGCTGAGAATTTGATAGAATCTTATGTTTTTAAAGATGCCATGGTTATAATGTTAGGTTTTCTACATGCCTTTGTATTATGATCCATTGCGTAGCAACTACACATTGGCTTGACTACGGTGGTTTTATAATCACTTAGATTTTTTCCAAAACTTGACCATCACCATTAAGGTGGCATGAGGCACACATTGTCGCTATACCTCCTAAGCTTACTACAAGGTTGCTCTTCCTAGGTTTTCAATAGTTGAAAAGTAAAAAATGGCCCAGGGACTTATCCATTCAGGTTCTGAGAGGTCTGATATGCCTTTGAATCTCCACAATTTATAGGGAATAATATAATCACATTCTAGAGATCTACAAGCCTCTTTTGAGGGACCATTAAGAATAAATAAAATTTTAAAGGAAACCAGAAAGCATAAAGTGCCTAAGAATGCTATAGGGAAATCCACATTCCATAGATAAACAAAATGTATTATTTCCAGTTCAAAATTTTAGGCATAAACCATACATTGGGATATTAGCAATAATACATTCCTACAGTCATCACATCCAAGGAAATTTGAATTTTAGGCATAAACCCCACATTTAAGCATCAAATATTAATAATGTTAAAATTCTGAAGGAAACACAGTAAACCTATTTTTGACATTAAAATTATAGGAGATAGAACTTTCACTTATCATATGAATTATAGGAACTAGAAAATAATATCAGGGCTACAACTCTCCACCCAACCATAGATAGCTACATCGATGCCTTACTTGCAACTCTCACTCTTGATCTGGATTCCAAAGCTTAAGGTGGGGTGCTTCTAAGTGCTTTCAACAAACCAAAATGATAGAAAGAGTATGCCACAAGGCCATGTTACCTTCATCCATTAGCTATTCTCATTATAACTCACATTATTCAAAGAAAATTCAAAATCATGCCAACATTTTGCAAGACACATAACTCTAGCTCATTTTAAGGAGAAGATAGTCTACTATAAGAAAGGTTATTCAGTGGTTAAACTATTAAGGTGTTAAATAAATCACTTCTATAGTTTTTTCATCAGTAAGTCAAGCACTAGAACCTTAGCACCAAGGAGACTCTTGGTGGTTCTTCAACCCTCACAAACACTTGGGTGATTCTTCATAGTCCAATAGGTTCATCAACCCATAAACTTCTTGTTTGTTTCTATAACTATGATCAGTGTTGATAAGGAATGTTTGATTCATTATGAATTTGAAAATAATAGTTAAATGATTAGAGTCAAAATAAAATTACTTTAGTCAAACTCCCATTGCGACTTTCATAGGAAGAAATTTGAATTTTTTAAAATTAAAAGTTTCGCTCCAAAATGTAAATGTGGCTTCCTCCTAGTCAACTCGAACCATCAAAGAAATCAAGTTGGATCCATGTAAATACACATTGATTTGACATAGGGGAAAACTATATAAATACCTATTCACTCTTCCTTGAAGCCAAGCCTAGAACTCGCATTCTCTTGGAAGTTATGATGGTCTGACGTAATACTTTTTACATGGTATGATGTAATTTTGAGCCAACTCATCTGATTCCTCTGAGGAAATTTGTATGGTTATATAATGAAATATTTATGGTTTCATTAGTTATTTATTATGTCCTACAATGAGTTACCATTGACCCAGATTCGGGTGTGATGAAGGACCCTTCCAAGACCTTTTAATTTCGTGATGTGTTAAATTGCATTTTTAAAAGAACATAACCGAATACATATGCATGCTGTAAAGAAGAGGAACATTACAATCATTAACAACATAAAATAAAAAGGCGGTGATAACGGAGTTTGTCTAGGAGGGAATATGTCTCTGGGCCCTGATGTCAAGATGGTGTAGGCTACTACATTAAGTTTTGTCAATAGTGATGATGTACAAAAGAGGTGATGTCACAATGATACAAGGAAAATGCCCTCATGCCGGAGTGGCTCCAAGAGATGTTCAGCTATAGGAACTCTTAGTCAAAAGACTCCTATCAGTATGACATAAACTCATGCATGATGATCATGAGCATCTCGCCAACATGGCATAAAAGGGATCTCCATGCAGACATACATGATGACAACATGAATATTGCATAAACATACAACAAGGGGATTTCAAAACACAACATGATGAATCATGATAATAAGTACATCACACATGTGATTCCGTATCACATCAATCAAGAATCATGAGACAAGTAAGAAACAAGATCCCACATCAAACATCAAATAGGGATCTCTGTAGCACAATGCATAACAAGAGAAGTACAAGAACGCACTGCATATATCTCACATCCAGGACATCTGAAGAAGCGGATGTCAAACTGTTGAAGTTGGTTGTACAATCAACCACACTGTGTTGATCTCATGGAATGACTACTTACACGATGAATGCTGACACTTGCACTCCACTTAGAAAAGTGGCTGGAAAATAAAATGAGCAAATGAAAAATGTGAATGCATCATTAGATTTTTGGCATCAAATAGTGCAAAATCAACTGTCAAATTTCTGGATTTTGAGAAATTGAGAATCTAGGGCTCAAAGAATCTTTTAGATTCCCACTAGGTTCCTCAAAGATTTTGCTCCATGGGTGGATTGTAAATTTGCAACTCAAAAGGTGAATCTAACCTTGCCATTATGATCCCTGTGGAAAACCATGCAAAATGACTGTAAACTTTACTGTATTCCGACATGGAGAAAAATTACCTCCTCGGGAAAATTTCAAGGATCATGGTTCTGCTCCTTATTTCTACAACAGTCATGGTTCCAGCTGCATCGATTTATGTGTGTGCTCTTGGCATCCTCCATCTCCTCCTGCATTGGTGAAAATGAATTTTTATATAAAATCCTGGGCGGACTTAACAAGGAGTTAGTTTGGTGCAGTGGTAAAATAGGAAAATGGTTGAGGAGGGGTCAGGTGGTCAAAGCCCTCCCCCTTTTTTTTATACCTTTGAAATTGAGGAGGGGTCAGGTGGTCAAAGCCTGCCCCTCTTTTTTTTATACTTTGGAAACCGTATGCATATATATTTAGGAGGGGTTGGGTCCTCACTGGGTGGCCCACCCCTTATCTCCCACAACCCTCATTTGGTGGCACAATATGGTTTGTTTGTGCATAGTGGAGTGTCGTTTCCTGGGGCGCGTTTAATTGATGCCGTATTAAATCAGCCATATCACATGGTAATGGAGCCGCTGCTTGGGGGCTAGCCATATGAGCCGGGCAGGTTCAACCCTCGCCGGCTCTTGTAACTAAATTCCATCGCATTGTTTGGTTCGAAGTGTTTTGGGATCGGGTCCGTGCCCCAAGGCCGGCCCACCCAAATCCCCCCTCCATTTACGTTGAGCCATGGTGTGAGGGGTGGTGGGGTCATGGCCACCCACCCCACATGGTGTTGAGTGGTTCTAGGGGTAGCGAGGTCATGGATGCCCGCCCCTTTTTTTAAACATATTTTGTTATAAGATATGAGGGGTGGCGGGGGTGGCGGCCTGCCACCACATATAATTTTTATTCTTATTTGTTATTTTAAGGAAAAAGGCCTCTTTTAAAATTAACTAGGCCACAAATTCACCTGGAATCTGGCCCAGGTTCGTTGGAATCCGGTGGCCAGGTTTTTTCCAAACTATGGCCTCCTTAAGCCTGCCGAGTCAGTAAAATGTCAACTGAACTTTGACTGCTTCTAAATTTCACATAAGGACACAGTTTGATGAATCGTTCACATCGCCATGATCAGGACGATGAGATCTTCACTCTGTTCTTGGTTCAAAATCATTCTGCTCACTTTTATTTGCGAGCTTCCATCAGCCCTCTTTGTCCCATGTGTGTCTCTGGAGCCGCTTGGATCAAGCATATTGAGTAACCTTTCTAGCAATATTGGTGATAGTAAAGTTCCCACTTGTCTAAGGCTTGAATGGTTGGATCTTAGTCACACAAATTCCACTCTGAGGCTAAGATGTAGCTCACATATTATGAGGTGTCTTTAATGGTGTGTGGTAATGATTTAATGTCCTTTGACGTAGACAAAAGGCTCACATATGTGGTTGTACATAGCTCACATATATGGTTGCCTATAAATCGTACATGTGGCATCTAAAGCTTGCATATTTTGAGAATGAAGGCCATCTTTGAGGCATGTGAAGGAAACTTATGAAGAGCCTCTCTGAGGTAATGAAGAGACATAAAAAACATTTTTTGGGCTTGATTGACTTGACTAGGAGGATGGAAATTAGACCAGGTTTGACTGAGGAAGTGAATAGACACAAAAAAGTATGTTTGTGGGCCTCATTTACTTGACTAGGAGGATGCACATTAGACTAGGTTTAATGTAGTTAGACTTAGATGTGTCTCTATTATACTAAACAATTTTCTATTTGAAAAGGTTGTTGCGTTTTTCCCCGTAAGTGTTTTCCTATGGTAAATATTCATTCTCTTTATTTTGATTGTCTCTTCATGATATGAACGTACTAATGTGTTATATGGTTGATGTCTTTCTATGTAATTATTGGATGATGAAATGTTAATAACAATTTGAAAATATAAAGAATAATTACTAGATTGAAATACACCTTAAAAATAAACATGGTATCAGAACAAGATTTTGGGTGAAAGAACATCCCTAGAAAGGAAGAAAGTATTGATTCATAATTCCCAAGTTGATTGATGAACTTTATCCTTATGATATTGATAAGGTCAAACTCATCTTACTATAAGACAAAACTTCAATATGTTGAAAATGTCTACATTGGATTTTAGGATACTGAACCCCATGGCTGAAATTTGTGTGATTAAGCTCTCAAGAATATAAATTAACTAATGGTTGTGATTAGGATATGGTTAGGTTGCAAATTGATTATAATACACGATTTCATACATGTCCTGCCCGAGAAAACTTATTGGATTAAAACCCTATAATATGATAGGTTGAAAATATTACAAACAGAGGTCGAGAAAATTCAAAATATTATATCTAAAGAGAACATCAGTCCTGTGACAAAGGGATGATGGTTGAGCACCAATTGTTGATATTTAAAGGAAAAAAGGAGAAGTCCTATGGTATATCACTAGAATGAAGTCTGATATATTCTGAGGAACATTCTTATGACAACATTTGAATTATAGATTAAAGAAGCCCATTTTTAAGTCATATGGTTTCTGTAAGAAACTTGTGATCAAGGTTGAGATGGAACGAAAGGAACTAAATTATATCTCATTAAGGAAAGAAGCCTATATCTTCGATAAAGATAAGTGATCTTTTGTCTCTTTATTTTAAAATCATTGTAATATAAACAAGTGTGAATGTTGTTCTCATTTCCTAATACTAATGATAGTGTGTTAATTTGTTTGACAATCAAATAAAGTATGACGACGAAGATAATATGTATCGTCAAACAACAAGGGCCATATTAATGCACCTTATTTTATAACATTGAATGCATTATTGCTCACCTTATTTAGAATATATTTTAGTTTGAGAATTAAAAATATCTATTGGACTTGCATAATGTGCAAGGGCTTGATAAAATAGAAAATATTAAATACAAGCCTATAACAAGCTTAATGTCTTAGTTTCATAGAAATTTTTAGATACAAGTAGAATAATTGTCATTGAATCACCTCAAGATCAAGCTCATTAAATGAATCCAAATTTTGTCACTTTTGAAAGGTCCAACATGAATTTCTCAAGGATTGTGTTAATGTACTGGTTCAAGAAGGTTCTCTCTGTCTTCAATGATGTGCAAAGGAAGATTCATTTATAACTAAGAAATATAAGGATTATAGGTCTATAGTAAGTTCTTGCATTATAACTATTCATCTCCAATTCAATGATGATAAGGGTGAATCTAAAGATTGAGAAACTCATTGAGAAATAATCAAGATTTATTGGAAGAGTCACATACAATCTACAATAAAAAGAATGTGTCAAAGGAATGACATTTTTTAGCCTAATGTGTTATAAGATGATATGCAAGAAGTTTATTGAAAAATCAATATTAGGCATGCGCTATGAAGATGTTGACTCATATTTTAAGATGTATGACATCTAACATTAGCATGGTTTATAGTGATCATAGAAATATATTTATCATATGGATGCCCATCCATTATATAGGAGGTATCTCTATCACAGAAATGTTTCCTTCATTAAGGAGAGGCCAATTCCATGCTCATAGTTAATATTTCAATTCTCCTTCAAATATAGCCAACCTGATATATTACATTAAATGGATTTATGATTGCTAAGATCTGACTCCCTTAAATAATTAAAACAATGTATGAGAATTTTTTTATTGTTCATATGAATTCTTTGTTATACATTAAATTAGTTTAGCCACCTGTTTTGGTGAATCCAAGGGTGACTATTATTTGTTTAATAAATTTCATCACACGTGTAATCAAGTATAGGGTTCTTTATATGTTGATTAAATAGGGTTCGTAAGCCCTATCAATCCAAAAAGGACTTAGAAAAGAAAGACTTGATGGTTTAGGGTCAAAACCATAGGAATGGACATTTCTTTTGAATATCTAGCACCATGATGATGAAGTGAACTATATTGAATTGTAAGTTGGATGCAAGAAAGTATAAGATCAAGAGGAAGCTCGCAAGTCCTCAAAGATAAAAAAAATTGTATCTCTCATATTTGATTATGACTACTGCTATTGATATTTATTAATAGTTAGTCTCTTATCCTTTAACTCTTTTCCATGATTGTTTTTCATTGGCTTCCTAATGAGTATTGTAGGTACATAATGAAGGTTTCTAAAGCCTTGCTAGTAGATGGAAAAATAAAGAAAAGTGGCGATAGAAAGACTCTCTATGTTGAGAGATATTGTAAGGGAAAATATATGGACTCAAAGGGAGTAGAATGCCTCATGATTGAATGGCATAAAATTGAAATTGAAATATTACTATGAAGTGACATATTGTCAGAAGAGCTCATGTGTAAAAATAAATTGGATTGAACAAAAGGCTTGCTCTAAAATGAAAAATTCAAGGCCTTGCTATATGAATTATTGCTTAAGAGGGATCTCACCTCATAGGAACTACCTTGACTTGATGTATGATAGCACCAATGATAAAGAGAGAAAATATGGATTGTTATAGAAATATCTATTTTAGGAGGGATCCCTGATAGGATGATGGATCAAGAAAATGGAAATAGATCAGGATATGATTGAGATAAGGAATGAAACTAAACATTCATTGAAGTACTAAGTTTGTATGGTCATTCATTGACACATTCCTTTCAGTTGTAGGGAAAGGAGTGATGAAAACAAAGAACTCGTATATCACTTCTGAATGGCCTTCAATCTCATGATGAGTAGGAAGAAAACATATGTTTTAGTCAGAATATGAGTATGTTGCAACATGAAAGGAAAGTAATATGATTGGATCCTAGAGGACTGGTTGATCAGGTGCATGTGACAACGTGATGAAAATTTAGTGCTCCTTAACATCAAGTATCACTACATTTGTGACATGATTCATAGGAGAGTGATAAGGCTCTAGTACATCTCCACTAATAGGTAGCCAACTAATGTTAAAATGAATTCATTTCCCTTATGCTTCAAACACAATCCAGGGGTTATGCAGATTACCCCTCTCATTGAGAGGGAGTGCTCATATGTCTGTAGCATGGACGGAAATTCTCCCAGCAAAGAGAATGGGTCTGAGAGGCCTAGAGTTCTCAATAGTAAAGGTTGAGTGAGTGCATCTCAGAGGATATGTTGATCACACACTAGGTAGGGTGGAGTGAGGTTCTAGATCCTAATCACACACTAGGAATGGTGGAGTTGTTGGAAATAATACTAAGAGGAGGGCGGGTGAATCAGTATTATAAAATCAATAAATTTTTTATTTCCATACTCCGATTCATATAGGCTACTTCAGTTAAGGGAACTCGCGTGTACACGCAACTATATTTAATGAAATTAGCGTATATCCAGCAAACTTATGAATCAATTAATTCATCATATGTTGATCATTAATCAGTGCATCAATACTTCATTAACCATATAAACAGTAACCAGGAGCAATAAAAATAGAACAGACCATCATACATAAGAAACACACATGAACACCAAGGCTTAAGGTGGAAACCCAATGCGGGACAAAAACCACCTGCTGCTGTCTTCCTTTAATATAAGAAAAACCTGTTTATACTCTTGTACTAGTGTAGACTCATTCCAGTATGCAAGCACCCACCTGTAGAAGGCTACAACCTTCTCTCATTCTCCAGCTTCTATTGGAAGGGAGCTACAACCGACTGGCTCTTGTATTAGCCAATATATTTACTAGTACATAGGCATCGACTTAGTGAAGGCTACAACCTTCACTCGTTTTCTAGATGCTACTAGAAGGGAGCTACGACCCCCTGGCTCTTGTACTAGCTAATATGTTTACCAGTACATAGGTGCTAGCCTACAGAGGGCTATGACCTTCTCTCTTCCTCCAGGGACCACGTTTCATAAATTTTCAGACTGGATACACCTCGAACACAACACCATAATCTGAAAGCCACGTTTCATCCAATTTTCATATTGGACCCATCAACACATTGAAGCTCAAAATCAATCACCACTGCAATACAGCCATTTCATTAACCAATCATCAATCTCTGAATCACTCAATCTATCTGACCTTTCATAGCACAGTCAACAAAACATAGTCACCAGAACAGAGAGTAGAACCCAGATCTTTGTAACAGCGATCAGAAGCAACTGATACTTCAAACATCATGTTCTTAAGGTATACGCTAATTGGCTGTGTCGAACCAGTGTGTATATGCCCTTTTACCAAAGGGAACCAGTGTACAGATCTGAAAATAATTACTTATACCTTCGCTGTAATTTTCTACTTCAGACATACCTAGATCATCATATATAAAAGATAAAACATGCATCAGTATTCAGATCTGAACTATTCATGATCATACCATATAATGATAATGCATTTTAGTCTTCATGATCCTAGTCCATCAACCTTCATTTGCCACATAGGTGCATCCTTAGCAAAGCATCACAAACCCATCACCTGCATACTAGATCTTCCACTTTATCAGATATTCAATCCTTGCACACTTGGCCTAATGATCTTCTCCTCCTTTTATATTTTTAGGCCTTTCTCAATACCATGGACCAAAACCACTTAGGACCAATACCTTGGATCGAATACCTAGGGTCAATGCCTCGAACCAATACCATGAATCAAAATACCATGGACAAAATACCTTGGACCAAAACTTAGTTTTCCAAGATATACACACTTTTCCTTCTATGAAAGTGCATGTGTATGTTATATGCTCCTTTTGATCTGGTAACCCGCGTGTATATGATTCTTTGCAAGGTGAACCTGCTTATACATCTCTTTATTCATTTTTTGTAGTCTGATCATTAATTCTTTGCTATTGACCCTCTGCACTATGATATGTCATCTGAGTGAGTTTTCATCAAGGACAACACCTATATCATAATGCCAACAATCTCCCCCTTTGGACTTTATGGCAACAGCAACACCAAGACACTCTCCCCCTTTGACATCAAGGGCAAAGGGTGAACCAAGATATTCTCTCCCTTTGACATACATTATGCTTTTCATGCTCCCCCTGAGTACATGCTGAAATCTCTGATTGAGTCTCCCCCTTTGTACATGCCGAGATGCACTAAACCATCCACGCTCCCCCTAAGCACATGTAGAGTCTACTATTTTTTTTTTTTCAAAAGAATAACATGACTCTACAACTCAACTAAGTGAGTATGACCTTCCTATCACCAATCACTCATACATATATCAATCTCCCAACCAAGTGGGGATACACCATTTTTTGACTCATCCACCCAACCAAGTGGGGATATACCAACTATTTATACATGACTGAAATACAAATTATTGCATCATCCTTCCCATGCAAAGTGGGGTTACAAATTATGTCTTTTCATGACCTTTACATCAAATGATATACATGACATTTGTAACAAGGACAACCAATCTAAACAAGATCACGATAGTCATCAGCAACTATCATACACCATATGATCTTCACCATAAGCATCTGTCCACAACATCTAGACCTGTAACATGCAATACCATTCTCTTGGCCAACCAATAGTAATATACCACTTAAGTGATCATCTATGAATCTGATCTGAATACCAACAATGTGACCCCAAGCAAGATGTATCATTTAGCCACATAAGCATCATCACCAAAGACTTTTAACCATAATGCCAACAATCCATTATTTGAAGCATACGCTCCCCCTGAACCTGTTCCATCTGTTCACTATCAGATCTGATCATGCATATATCAGCAAGGAGTATCAAGGCATCATCATCAATGAAATACACATCAAGTTAACTTGTGAGGATCAAAAGCTCTTCTAAATAAAATCATATGAGTACCAACACATTTCCACACATCATGAGTAGATTGTAACCATCGTAAAAAAAGCAAATAATTGACTGAACCATATCAGACCTATTTTCCCTGAGTCTGTCCCACTGCTTTTCCTCAAACCAACATATACATGATGTTGTAGCTTTGAACTTGCGTATATACGTGACTTGTCTTCATGAAACTTGCGTATGAGATTTAGAACACTGAAGTTTCACACTTTCAGCTCCCTCTGAGTCTATCATGTTTGTATACTCTGCTATGCCACATATTTCTGACTGTACTTCTTTTATCTTCCATACCTTTGAGTGTGATGATGTTTTCTCCCTTTTGTATGGTGGCCGAATTTTTCTCATGCATTCTTGTGCTATATTTCCAAACTTGTTACAAGCACAACATCTCATATGTTTCATATTCCTTCTATAGCAGTCAATGGCTTTGTGACCAAACATATTGCAAGAAAAACAATATCCCTTAAAGTACCTAGAATGTGATGAACTTTCTGCGCAACGGTCTTGAACCATTCTACTTTTGCATCTCGTTGCATCATGTATAAGATTATGACATACATAACACTCAACATTATTCATCTGAGAAAATAATTGACTATCACTTCCATAGTTTGGGTAAAATATTTTCTTTGAAGGATTTCTTTCCTTGGTTGTTGATGGGGTTGACCTGTTATCTCCTTGTTGAGCATTTCAAGTTTTGCATTAGAGTTCCTTGCCTCACCCTGTGAGCTAGATTCACCTTCAATAGATTCATAAAAGCCAAAACCAGTTTTGATAGCAGGAGACCTTTGACTACTAAGAATATCATCCAAATTATTAGTATTGCCTTGAAATTGCAAAAATTTATATTATATTTTTCTTCTAATTTACTTTTTAAGATATTTACCTCAACTTGATGTTGTTCTTCCTTTTCCAGATGTTGTTTCTTCAAGATTTCTTCAACCTTTCCTCCTTCTTCCACTTGTTGCCTTAATTTGCGAATCTCATTTTCTTGTTCTTTTTTTGCTTGAGGTAGTCCTTCATTCTACTTATTTTTTAATGATATCACTTCATCCTACAACATTTTACGTACTTTGAAGGCACACTCCAGCTGAGCTTTTAATCTGGTAACTTCTTCTTTGAGGGCACACTCCCTTTCGTTAAATAGATCTTGTTGATCTCTGATTTTATCTGATGCTTCATTAGCTTTCTCATCTTCAATTTGAGGTGATTCAGAATTTGAATCCTTGCTTCCACCTAATGGCCAATTGTCTCTCCTATTGTCACTATTCCTTTGAGTTGTTTTATTATTTTGAGGTGCTTTCTTCTTTAGCTTCTTTCCCATTGTTTCTATGGATCTCCTCCAAGCGATCAAGCTTCTACCAAAGGACCTGCTCTGATACCAATTGCTGGAAATAATACTGAGAGGGGGGCGGGGGTGAATTAGTATTAGCAAATCAATGACCTTTTAATTTCCATACTCTTATTCATATATGCTACTTCAGTTAGGGGAACTCGTGTGTACACGCAACTGTATTTAATGCAACTAGCGTATATCCAACAAACATATGATTTAGTTAATTCATCATATGTTGATCATTAATCAGTGCATCAGTACTTCATTAACCATATAAACAGTAACCAGGTGCAGTAAAAATAGAACAAACCATCATACATAGGAAACACACATGAACACCAAGGTCTAAGGTGGAAACCCCATGCAAGACAAAAACCACCTGTTGCTGTCTTCCTTTAATATAAGAAAAACCTGTTTGCAATCTTGTACTAGAGCAGACTCATACCAGTACATAGGCACCCACCTGTAGAAGGCTACAACCTTCTCTCGTTCTCCATCTTCTACTAGAAGGGAGCTACAACCCCATGGCCTTTGTACTAGCTGATATATTTACTAGTACGTAGGCACTGGCCTACTGAAGGCTACAACCTTCACTCATTTTCCAGCTACTACTAGAAGGGAGCTACAACCCCCTGGATCTTGTACTGGCCAATATGTTTACCAGTATGTAGGTGCTGGCCTATAGAAGGTTATGACCTTCTCTCTTCCTCCAGGGACCACGTTTCATAAATTTTCAGACTGGATACACCTGGAACACAACACCATAATCTGAAGGCCACATTTCATCCAATTTTCATACTGGACCCATCAACACATTGAAGCTCAAAATCAATCACCACTACAATACAACCATTGTGTTAGTGTGAGTCTTTGCAGCCCTTCCTCTAGTGATCAAATATACGCTTACAAAGTGGTTTTAAGGTGCCAAGGTCAACTTTTGTCATTTCAGTGAGTCTTCAAGAAAAATTTGGTCACTAGGTATTAGGTCTAGGGTTTGTTTTAACTCCTTTCAAATTTTTCCAAATATCGGTCCATGTCACCATTCAGCTGAGTGTACCATCATTCAGAGGGTTTTCATCATCATGTCAGGTTCCAATGGGTCATTTTTACACCTTGTTCATGCTTCAGTTGTGCTTAGGTAAGGTTCATTTCTCTCTCCTAGGGTTTTGAAGGTAATTCCTCTTGGATGGTCAAATCATCAGCAAAACTTGTATCCTGATGTTCATACACCTTCCCCTATCCTTAATGTAACTTATTAAACACTTACCATCACTGATATCCCTCAAATTCCTCATTTTCGCACAAACCCTAATTTCTTGCTACAACTTGACAATTTTATAGGTTAGGCCTGCGTTTTGACCTTTTGGACCTCTTCCCCTCATTCAATATCTGAAATTAAACTTTTCCCTACTTCCTAACATCCCTCCCTACTTTCCAAAATTTTCTCAAGAATTTAGAAGCCCCTTATCCCCTTCATTTCGCTTCATTTCGACAAATCCCCTGCTCCACACATCGGGATAGGTTTTACTTCAATGATGTTTCTGAGCAAGAAAAGATGAACTTGGGAAAACTGAGTGAGGTTTTTGTCCACAACAGGACAACTACGAAAAAACTCCTTCACTTTTTACACAGGTTTCAAGGTTTTAGAGAAATGTCAAAAATACAGTTGCCTCAGGAGAATTGATGCACCTTTGAAGTGACCTTGGAAAAATCAAGTTTTCTCCTAGCTTGGTTGGCCAAATGACTTTCTTGATGAGTGAAATGGTAACTAGACACAAAGATATTTCTAATGCGCTATCATGAGCTCACTTTGGAGTTGAGGAAGACCTTCAAAAGTTGACTGCAATAGCACTCTGCGTTGAGGTAGCCTCATTTTGAACATTTTGACCAGTCTTGGGAGATTTGACCTTTGACAGGGCAAATGAACTCCAAATTGAAAAATTCAAGTTGGGGTGGAAACTAGACTCAATAGTAATTCCAAAGCGCTATCCTTTGCCCAATTTTGACACCAGGAAGGCCTCCAAAAGTCTCTTGCAAAAAGGCGCTATGCATTGAGATGGCATGGCGCATTGGGCAGCCCTCTGCAATGTAAAAAATGAACTGGCGCGACGCATTGAGATGGTGTAGAGCATTGGGCTAAGAAGCCTGAAATCCATTCAAATATTCCTCCAAAGATTCTCAAATTTCTAAATTATTCATTGCTCAAGTAATTTAACATCCCTCCATGACCAATGAATGGATTCGTCTTAGTGCTTATGGTGATTTAATGGATAAAAATTAAACCCTACCTCCTTGCATTTTCTGTAAAAACAATTGCATAGGGTTTATGAGTTGTATTTCTTGCTGTTAATTCCACTCCTAACCATTTCTCGCTCCCTCACTCCTTCATTCCCTCAATCATTTTCTCCCTCTCTTTACATTCTCATCTACCCATTCCATATTTCCCATATCCCTAATCAACTAACCCTAAATCCCTAATCCCACTATCCCAAACCCTAGTCAAATATCCACAAAACCATAATTTCCATCCCAAACCCTAAATATCATCCCCTAAACCATTTCATTCCATAAAACCCTACAACTAGCATCAAATCCTCTCCTCATGAGTCCCACTCATCCATAGAGCTCAAAAACATGAAGGCAAAACTGACAAGCTGCCAAGAGGAGGAAAATCAAATTGACCACACTTGAGCAAGAAATTCAAGCTGATAGTGAATCTTGGCTTGAGAGAAAAAACATGCACCTAGAAATGATTCTAGAGAAGGCCAACAACGAGAAAAACATGTTGAGGAACGTGGCATATCATTACTTGGCAAGAAACAAAGTGTGCAAGGCAAGAATCAGGAACTTGAAGGCCAAGTTGAAGAAAGCATCGAGGAAGCAAAAAGAGAAAGATAGAATTGAGATCTTGGCTGAAGATTTCTTGGGCCAACACAGCACTTAATGGAGGACACTCAACCTAAATTTAAAAAAAATTGGGACACTTTTTGTAATTTTGGAATTTTTGCCCTAAAAATAGGCTTTTCTGCCCGATGCGCCGCGCCACCCGACGCTCGCTTTTGATGGGGACCTCATTTTGAGGAAAAATAAACATATTTTGATTTTTCATGAAATAATATGCATGTTCACAAATCGCCAAGAAATTTTGACAGGTTTTGAGCTTCCAAAAGGTCAAAAACTCCTCAAAAATGACTTTTCTGCCCCTTTTTTGACACATAGGAAGCAATCTTGGGAGAACTTAGTTTTGGAGGGGAAAATGGAGACCAAATTAAAAAATTCTAGTTGTGATGGAAATTATACTAGTAGTCCTTTCCAACAAGCCCACTTGGAGAAAATTTTGACACTGGGAAGGCCTCCAAAATTAGATGCAAAAAGGTGCTACACATAGGGAAATTAGCGCAGCGCATTGGAGGAATTTTGCTCATTTTTGGTCAAAAAATCTGTTTTTCACCTAGTTTTTTTTATAGTTTGATTTTTTCCTTCTAATTGTCAAACTCATGATGTAATTTAATGTGACATGATGGATTTTGATGTAATTATGCCAAATTTTCACTCATAGAGGTATATTCATCCATCAAAAGGTAGTTTGCAACTGAATGAATCAGTTTCCTAGTTTTTAGAGGCAAGCTATTCCACTGCCTTGAGCTAGACCCCTAGAGGCTAGGATGAGTTTTTGGTTGCCTATGTCTTGTAATTTTTCACTCATTAGCATGGTTGGACTTTTGGGAAAGCTTGGAGCTTATTGTATACTCATTTCAACAGTTTGGCTAAGGAATAGACCAGTGGTTTGTAGCACTTTATGGGATTCATGTGGAATCTTGCTTTGGTATTGTGTTTTCTTCTATAATTGTAAGTCTACATGTGTTTTATGTATGCCATATCTCTCTTTATTTCATCTTAACTAAATCAAACAAGGATAAAAGGTAGAATACATTGAAAGTGCAGTGCTCTACATAGGGTTTGTTTAGTTATCTATGTTTTCAGTTGTTTGAAGAGGATCCTTGAGTTTTTCATTCCCTCTCCAACTCCTCACCTTTCTAAAAGATCTCCATCTCACTCATTTTGAAGTACCAAATAGCTTGCCTACCTTGCCCCATAGAGATCTCTGCAAAACTCAGCCTCATTCCCCAAGCCCAAATCTTCCTTTCACATTTGAGCCAAAAAACATCATCAAATTCAATCAAACACTTTTGTACACATACCTAGCCTAAATTCAGTCATCACATCAGTCATCTCAAGCTTTCATTGGCCATATTTTTTGAGATTTACAAGGAGAGAGCCCTCTCCCGACCTGGTAGGGCTAGCTACCAAGTCAAGCATGGTTAGATGTTACCCTAGATCCTACCTTTCTTAGCTTGAGGTAGATTTAAGCCCTAAAACATTACATTAACTAATCATCAATCTCTGAATCACCCACAATTGAATCACTCAATCTATCTGAATTTTCAGAGCATAGTCAACAAAACACAGTCACCAGAACACATAGCAGAACCCAGATCTCTGTAACAGCAATTAGAAGCAACTGATGCTTCAACCATCAAGTTAATAAGGTATACACTACTTGGCTATGTCGAACCAAAATGTATACGCCAATTTACCAAAGGGAACTAGCATACAGATATAAAAATAATTACTTATACCTTCGCTATAATTTTCTACTTTAGACATACCCAGATCATCATATATAAAGGATAAAACATGCGTCAGTATTCAGATATGAACTATACATGATCATACCATATAATGATAATGAATTTTAGTCTTCATGATCCCGGTCCATCAAACTTCATTCACCACATCGATGCATCCTTAGAAAATCATCACAAACTGATCACCTGCATACTAGATCTTCCATTTTATCAGATATTCAATCCTTGCACACTTGGCCTAAGGATCTTCTCCTCCTTTTATATTTTTAGGCCTTTCTCAATACCATGGATCAAAATAACATGGCCCAAATACCTTTGACCAAAACATAGTTTTCCAAGATATATGCACTTTTCCTTCTGTGAAAGTGCGTGTGTACATTATACACTCCTTTTGTTCTAGTAACCCGCATGTATACACTTCTTTGCAGTGTGAACCTGGGTATACCTCTCTTTATTCATTCTTTGTAGTTTGATCATTAATTCTTTGCTGTTGACCTGCTATACTATGATATGTCATCTGAGTGAGTTGCCATCAAGGACAACACTTGTATCGTAATGCCAACAATCTCCCCTTTAGACTTGATGGCAACAACAACACCAAGTCACTCTCTCCCTTTGACATCAAGGGCAAAGGGTGGACAAAGATATTCTCTCCCTTTGACATACATTCTGTTGTTCATGCTCCCCTTGAGTACATGCTGAAATCTTTGATTGAGTCTCCCCCTTTGTACATGTTGATATGCACTAAACTATCCATGCTCCCCCTGAGCACATGTAGAGTCTGCAAAAAAATATTTTTCAAAAGAATAACATGACTCTACAACTCAAGTAAGTGAGTATGACCTTCCTATCACCAAAGAATCATACATACATCAATCTCCCAACCAAGTGGGGATACACCATTTCTTAACTCATCCACCCAACCAAGTGGGGATATACCAACTGTTTAAACATGACTGAAATAGAAATTATGCTGTCATCCTTTCCATGCAAAGTGGAGTTACAAATTAGGTCTTTTCATGAACTTTACATCAAATAATATACATGACATTTGTAACAAGGAGAACCGGTCTAAAAAAGATCATGATAGTCATTAGCAACTATCATACACAATTTGATCTTCACCATAAGCATCTGTCCACAACATCGAGACCTGTAACCTGCAATACCATTCCCTTGGACAACCAACAATAATATGCCACTTAAGTGATCATCTATGAATCTAATCTGAATACCAACAATGTAACCCCAACCAAGATGTATCATTTAGCCACATTAGCATCATCACCAAAGACTTTTAACCATAATGACAACAATGCATTATTCGAAGCATATGCTCCCCTCGAACCTGTTCCATCTATTCACTGTTAGATTTGATCATGCATATATGAGCAAGAAGTATCAAGGCATCATCAATCAGATATACATCAAGTTAACTTGTGATGATCAAAACCTCTTCTAAACAACATCTTATGAGTACCAACACATTTCCACACATCATCAGTAGATTGTAACCATCATCAAATAGAGAAAATAATTAACTGAACCATATCAGACCCTTTTTCCTGAGTCTGTTCCACTGCTTTTCCTCAAACCAACATATATGCGACTGAAGTTTCACACCTTCTAGTCCCTCTGAATCTGTCATGTTTGTATACTCTGCTATGCCACATCTTTCTGACAGTACTTCCTTTTTCTTCCATATCTTTGAGTGTGATGATGTTTTCTCCCTTTGGTATGGTGGCCAAATTTTGCTCATGCATTCCTTTTCTATATGTCCAAACTTGTTACAAGCATAACATCTCATATGTTTCATATCCCTTCTATAAGAGTCAATGGCCTTGTGACCAAACATATTGCAAGAAAAACAATATCCCTTAAATTACATGGAACGTGATGATATTTCTATGTGACAATTTTGAACCATTCTACTTCTGCATCTCACTGCAACATGTCCAAGATTATGACATACATAACACTCAAAATTATTCATCTGAGAAAATAACTGACTATCACTGCCATAGTTTTGAGTAAAAATTTTCTTTGAAGGATTTCTTTCCTTGGTTGTTGATGGGGTTGACCTCTTATCTCCTTGGTTGTGGAGAAAAACTCTAAGGTAACCTCTAACCACTTTTCAATTGAAAGTTATCCCTTTCAATTTTTAAGGGGAGTCCCTTCTATAACTCAATCAATATGACTAGTTATGTACATAAAAAATTGACTAGATCCATTGAAACAAGGCTTTCAAAAATATGTTAGGGTTTGATAGAATTCCATTGAGCATGGAGTCAAATATTTGGCTTAACAAGGAAAGAAACCAAACACTCACAAAAGTAGGGTAGTTTAGATACTTTTAAGATTTTAAATTGACGAGATGGAATGCAGAATATGAGGGTAACAATATGATTATAAGATCATCACAAGGGTGAATTCTACAAAATATAAGTTAGAAAGATAAACATGACTAAAAATATAAACAAATCATATTCCATATGATTTTTGTTCATTCACTCTTATGAGTCATAGAAGAGAATAAATATGACAAGATAGAAAGGAAAAAATAAACAAGAGAACATATATCCAAATTTCCCAACACAAGAATCTCTATTGTAGAATCATGATTCCTTCCTTAAACTTTCAGGAATATACATTGCAAAATAAGTCCTCTGATTACAAAACAACCCTTCTTCATTCTAAAGAACTTGCATTTATAATAAAAATACAAACTAAAAAGAAGGTTTCTCTTATTTTCTTAATTATAGATTTATAAAAATAAAATGTGCATATTTAATACACAAATATACTACATAAACTCAAAAATATCTCTATCTAAAGATAAAATATTCTAATAAAATATCCACTAGAAAATGTGGGTAAAATTGTTCACTGATATTCTTCCTGGTTTCCTCGAATTTGTTCCTCATTCCAATGGTAAAAATGGCATATATTATGTTGCCCCTCCTTTCAGGATTTCTTGATCTACAAGAATTGACCAATCCACTGATACTCTTTAAAAACTGGATAATGGATAGGATCTCTCGCGGATTGGTTGTGATCTCTTTTCTAAAAATCGATACAAAATTGCACTGACACTGAAACTGTTAGCACTTATCAAAAATTCATAGCGCAAATCACTGACATAATAGTTATCGGTCTTGTTGGCTTCAAGGGTCTTGACCCAGGTTCAGAGTTAAGCTTTCCAAACAAATCCCTACACTACTAGCCCTTTCGGCATCAACCCGTAGAGTGCGGACTGAAGTCTCACCTGAAGCAGTATGTGCGGGTGTTGGAACCAAGTTTCCGTGCCCAGAGATGAGCGTGATGTCATTTTATGTCCTAAACCAGCCTTCGTACAGATCGATAAGGCCTTAGGGCTTATTGATATATCTTCCCTTAATCAGATTTTATACCTCCACAAAGGTCTACGAATATCTTTCGTGGAAACTAAACAGGTGAATAAACCACTTACATGCTTTTGTCATTACTCCTAACTTCATATTTACCTAGATCAGCTTAATTGTTCAATAAATTTAACATGCAACAAGATATTCTTCGATTAAACACTTATTATTACTTGCGTTCATATGACAATGTAAATCATGTAAAATTGTTGATCCGGATTTAAACAGGAACGCAACAAATTACAGAGATAACCATATACACAAAGATGCAGCGGAAATAATACTTCATTTCATTAATGGAAAATACTGAAATATGCTTACAAACAGAAATGGCAATAAACTAGCTAGGGCGATGGTAGCTTATCTCTGAGAAGAGATGTGATGGCTACATGCCTCTGAACTGTTCTGAACTGTATTACAATGAGGCTCGAAGGCCTATTTATTGTTGAGAAACAATGGAAAACCCTTCACATACCGAAACCTAACCCTAGAAGATGAAACGCCAAATTGTGGGCCCCGTTTGGGTAAATTGGTACATCAATTTCCCGGGGTCGTAACTTTGGCATACAATCTCTGTTTGACGCGTACGATAGCTCGTTAGAAAGATCTATCCGAGTACTACCACTTTGGGGGGCAACATAGGGCTCGGTCGCCCCAGAATTCCAAAAAAACGTCGTTTAGGGCCTCAAAACGGCTCCGGAAGTTCAGGACCCGAAAAACTGCTAAAAATAGTAAACTGTGCTACAATTAAGGAAACTGAAAATGCTGAGAAAGACAATGGTGGGGGTCCAGGTGGACCTGGCAGGTGGCCACCAATATCCACCTGGATCAATTGCACATCAATACAGTATTAGTTCATAAATCCATCATTCATCGTAGCATAAAAGCGCATTCATTCATAACAGAAATAGATAGACAAAACACAGGAAACGTTCTAATAACTTCTTTATTAATACTTCAGTTCTTCTTACAGACTTAAGACTTCCCTGCGCACTCAACTGCAAAATCTAGTCTAGGCCTCTGCGCACACAACTACAGAGCCTCTCTTCTACTCTAAGAATTCTTCACTCTTCCTTCTATTGACCCATGACATTCATATTTCTCCTTGATATCTATTATTCCTTACACTCTCTAAGACTCTTCTTTTTATACAATCCCATGGTCCGTGGACCATGGGTAGATTTACTAAAGCCGACACAACTTACATAAAAGAAGGGTAAAACCCTTTATGACACTTTACTATCTACACTCTCAAAGACCATAGCTTGTAGAGACTTTACATTCTTTACAATAAAACTTGGGATTTTCTTCCAAAAACTTGGCCTTTTGCCCCAAAATTGACCATAGGTGACCTTTTCCCAACAGGACCCCAAAAAAAATATCATGACTCACCCCTAAGTCACTCTACTGGCATGTGTTGAGAATGCAACAAGATGATGGAGCTTAGTGGAAAGGAGTCGCCTTCACTAAGTGGGCCCGCAGGAAGATTATGGCGCAAAGTCTACTTTGGATCACAACAGGAGTGATCACAGCAGGAGCGATCACAGTGTATTTTTAGACTGCTAGTAAAAAATAGAAAAGTCAATTATTATTGTCTCATAATAATATTTAGACTATAAAATTTATCTTATTCTCTTGGAGCACTTCAGTTTGAGCTACAGATGTGGCACATGTAGCTGTCAGAAGGAAATATGCTTTCTTTGTGGGTCAGTTGAGTTGTTGCATGCATGACTTCAGTTAGAAGTCAAGCAGTTGATAGAGTTGTGTTCAATTTGACTTTGCTAAACTAGTTGTAATTAGTCTAACTACAAATAGACTAATGATGAGTTGTTAAAATAATTATTAACTCATAAAGCAACTAAATAATACATCAATTAACTCAATTGCATATCAATGCATGTACAGTTCAGCAGGGACAGGTGTTAGAGGATGAGATTTATATCAGTTGTGACTATAGTTGTGCATGAGGATTTGCACAATTAGAGATTGAGTATGCCAATGAGTATTGCGTTGATTTTCCCAGTAGAATAGCCTCTGCTCACGTGATTTCCAGTGTGAGTGATTCTCACTATGCTTATGCAATAGAGGCAGGCAAAGCAGTGGAGCAGATTTGAACTTGTAACTTGTTTGGGTCTGAGCTGGTTTGTGTGTAACAGGTGGAGATAGTGTTGGATACTTGTGAGAAGTATTGACTATGTAATGTTACATGTTCTCAATCATTAATATACAGATAGTGTGGGGTTTTTGGCTGTATGCTTTCCCCGGGTTACATACTGTGTTAATGTGTGCATGCTATTATGTTTTATTATTATTGATGCTGCTAAATTGTTGATCAACGTAGAGGAGCTTATGTATTGTGTATGCATTCCGAAATAGTACATGATTAGTATAATCTCCATTGAATATGTGTTTATTATTCAAAATTTCTACATGGTATCAGAGTTGTTGATCATTAGATCTACTATTCAGGAAGTGTTTACATCTTATTTCTTCAGGCAGAGTCTATAATCGGGCCAGGTAGCCTCTGGATTCATCCTTCCTTTGGAAGGTGAGATATCCAGTAAAATCCCATACAATCAATCTCTGTACAAGAAATACTTTGTTCTCACGAATCTTAGATCGGAGGCGGTTGAGTTTGGAGCCGGTGGAATTTGAATTTACAACAGTGTTTTCTTGGTGTCAATGTTGCAATGTATTTCAATGGATTGCGATTGGAGTATGCTCGTGAGGGTAGCTCAAACTATATTGCATGGAAGGATAGGATGGAGGTAGTATTGGATGATAACGGGCTGAAGGAGTTCATAGAGACTGATGTCCCAAAGTCCACTGATGCTACTCAAGCTGATGCTTGGCAAAATAAGACAGCAAAGTGTCGAAGGATTCTGTTGGAGGGCGTGAAGGATCACGTTGTGTCCAGCCTGCATGGAAAGATTTCTCCATACTTGATGTGGAAGGCTTTAACAGATCTATTCCAAAGCAAGAGTGATCAGAGGAAGCTGGCGCTCAAAGATAAACTCAGAAACATCAAATGCAAGAAGGGTGACAGTATGCCCAAGTATCTCACCAAGTTCACTCAGTGTCAAGATGAGCTGGGAAGTGTGGGGGTTACTGTTGATGATGAGGACTTGGTGAGCTTGGCTCTCCTTGGTCTTCCGAAGAGTTGTCATTCCTATCAGGACTCTATCAATAGTCAGGAGAAATTGCCAGGATGGGAAAGACTATGGTTAGATCTTGTGCAGGAGGAGATCAGGCAGAGTACCAGGGACGGATCTTCATCAAAGGGAATTGATGAAGAAAATTGTGCTTTGGCTACCAAAGCAAAGAAGGGGAAGAGCAAGAAAGCTTCTCAGTCTGGTGTGAAAGGCAAGAAGTAGGACATGTCCAAGGTGAAGTGTTTTCACTGTCACTAGCACGGACATTATGCCACTAATTTTTCGCAGAAGAAGAAGAACAAGTAGCTAGAGCTTGATTTTTCATTGACCGCATGCTTCATTTCAAGTGTGATGGGATCGGTGTTGTTCTTGGATAGTGGTGCATCCTTTCAAGTGACGGGAGATCGAGATTTGTTTTCTGATCTGGAGGACAAAGATCTTGGAGTGCACATCGAGATGGGCGATGATGGTAGATACAGTGCAACCGGTATCGGTACCATTGATCCGGATTTAAATAGGAACGCAATAGATTACAGAGATAACCATAAATACAGAGATGCAACAGAAATAATACTTCATTTCACTAATGGAAAATACCGAAATATGCTTACAACCAGAAATGGAAATAAATCAGCTAGGGCGATGGTAGCTTATCTCTGAGAAGAGATGTGGTGGCTACATGCCTCTGAATTGTTCTAAAACTGTGTTACAATGAGGCTTGAAGGCCTATTTATTGTTGAGAAACAATGGAAAACCTTTCACATCCCGAAACCTAACCCTAGAAGATGAAACGCCAAATTGTGGGCCCTGTTTGGGTAAATTGGTACATCAATTTCCCGGGGTTGTAACTTTGGCATACGATCTTCGTTTGATGTGTACAATAACTCGTTAGAAAGATCTATCCGAGCACTACCACTTTGGGAGGCAACATCAATCCATGGACTCATGTTGCCCCAGATTCCCAAAAAAACGTCTTTTAGGGCCTCAAAACGGCTCTGGAAGTTCAGGACCCGAAAAACTACTAAAAATAGTAAACTGTGCTACAATTTAGGAAACTGAAAAAGCTGAAAGAGACAATTGTGGGGGTCCAAATGGGATAGGTGGGTGGCCACCAACATCCACCTGGATCATTCCTCCCCCCTTAGGAAGCAATGGTCCCCATTGCGTTGAGTTCCTCCCTGAGATGAGGAAGCTTCTGCTGAGCTGGGTCTCTGGTGAGTTGTTTTGCAATCTCTGATGTGTCCAGGAATGGTGGGAAGCATGGTCGACGATGGTCCACATTGAACACTCGGCGCAAGCCAACGAATGGAGGAATGTTGTGCCTCAATGCATTGTTCCCCACAACCTTCGTACTGCTGTAAGGACCATGTTGGAGTGGTCTGAGTTTCTGATGGGTTCTGGTAAGGCGTTCTCTTTACAGATGTAACCAAACTTTGTTGCCCACCTGAAACTTATGTGGTACCCCTGTGGGTGAGGAGAAGTTGTTCCTGTGTTCTGCCATGACCGTATCCCTTTGCTGCTGCTGCTGCGTGGAGGAACCCTTGGCGGGGTTCATGGATGTAGCAACGATCTTCCCCTTACTTTGGGAGTGAACCAGACAGATGAATTTCCTGGTCTGGGAGATGAGCTTCCTGCCTTTCTTGGTAGTGATCAAAGATGTGGCGGTAGGTGGGGCTACCTCCGGTATCCTGTATAATGAATTATTCAAAGAAATAATGACAACACGAGGCCTGGATTCATACACGTCATGTCGCCTCCACAAGTATGGCTGGCCTAATAATACATCACAAACATCCAGAGGTGTAACATCACACAATACCTCGTCTGTGAAGGGTTTGATGCTGTAGGGAAGGTGGCACTGCTGGCGAACTTTGAGATCTCGTCCTTCGTGAAGCCACCCGATACTGTACGGCTGTGGGTGCGGTGTAGTCGGTAGGCCCAACCGCTTCACGACCTCTACTGAAATGAGGTTCTTTTGGCTGCCACTGTCGACAATGAATTGTAGCGGTGAACCCTTCACCCACATCTGTGAGTGGAAAAGACGCTCCCCTTCCTCTGGATTTTCGGGCTCATCTTTCTGGATCTTGGCGGTGGAAACAGTGGCGCTGGGATCCGCATCAATGATCTGCTTCCCTTTGCCATTCCCCTTGTTGGGTTCTGGCTCAGGGTCGAAACATGCATCTGATTCGGAAGCCTTCAACTCGGCCACCAGCGACTGCTTGGTCCAACACTCACTTGTGTTATGAGTGGGACTCTTGTGGAACTCACACCACTTCCCTGTGTCCTTCTTCGGCTTCATTGTGTTGTTCTTTTCTTGCGGTTTCGACGGGTTGTCTTGGGTCACCCCGCCTTGGCTTTGTGCTTTGGGCTTCAGATTTGCAGATCCAAAGTCTCGCTTCTTCTGTTTGAACTTTTGCTCGATTTTGACAGCGTATCGGTATGCGGTGCCGAGTGAGGAGATGTTCAAGAACCCCATCTCTTCCTGGATGTATCTGTGTAGGCAGCCCCAGTATTTGAGTACTAGATGCAACTCAGTATCTTTGATAACCAACTGTGTGCGAAGGGTATGAAAAATGTTTGTGAACTCCGGCACATCTTGGTCTTGTCCCTGCCGTAGTGTGGTCCATTTGATGTATTTGTCCTCATAGCTTCCGACAGGGTAGTACTGCTCCTTGATGGCATCCCGGAAATCATTCCAAGTGGTTGCGGCTGAAAATAGTGAGCTTGTACTTTCATCCTTCTGCTCGCAGTAGGTTTCCCACCAGTCCTTGACGTGGGGGGCTGCTTTGAGAAGAGCAAAAACAATCTTTTCCCGATTTGAAAATTCATGAACAGAAAAATACCCATCTAGCAGATTTAACCATTTATCTATGGCATCTGCGTCTATTTGACCCTCGAATATGGGGATTTCAAAATTAACTTGTACCTTGAAGGGTGTGGCATTTCCAGAGTCGTTGTTGGAAGCCGATGCGTCGCCTCTGGGTAGCCGCTGAAGAATCTGCGCAAAGCTATCCATCATCGCGTTCCTTTGCTGCTCGAGGGCTTCTTCAAGCAAGATTTTGATAGGATCTCCTACCCCCTCGTCTTTCTTCTCATCCGCCATGGGAGGCCGTCGGGATTTGCGAGGCTGGTCTTGCAAAGGTTCGACCAGTTCAAGCCCTAACTCCTTATATCCCGACCTCGTTGGGGACATGCAAAGAAAAACAGAGAAAAAAGCAGACCGCTCTAATACCACTGATCCAGATTTAAACAGGAACGCAATAGATTACAGAGATAACCATAAATACAGAGATGTGATAACCATAAATACAGAGATGCAGTGGAAATAATACTTCATTTCACTAATGGAAAATACTGAAATATGCTTACAACCAGAAATGGAAATAAATCAGCTAGGGCGATGGTAGCTTATCTCTGAGAAGAGATGTGGTGGCTACATGCCTCTGAATTGTTCTAAAACTGTGTTAGAATGAGGCTTGAAGGCCTATTTATTGTTGAGAAACAATGGAAAACCTTTCACATCCCGAAACCTAACCCTAGAAGATGAAACGCCAAATTGTGGGCCCCGTTTGGGTAAATTGGTACATCAATTTCCCGGGGTCGTAACTTTGGCATACCATCTCCGTTTGACACGTACAATAGCTCGTTAGAAAGATCTATCCGAGCACTACCACTTTGGGATGCAACATGGGTCCGTGGACCCATGCTGCCCCAGATTCCCAAAAAAACGTCGTTTAGGGCCTCAAAATGGCTCCGGAAGTTCAGGACCCGAAAAACTGCTAAAAATAGTAAACTGTGCTACAATTTAGGAAACTGAAAAAGCTGAAAGAGACAATTGTGGGGGTCCAAATGGGATAGGTGGGTGGCCACCAACATCCACCTGGATCAACCATTTCCTTTGAGAGGGAGTCTGGTAAACCCTTCGTATTGAAGGAAGTGAAGAATTGGTGAGCCGAGATCCCGGCTCACCAATCCTTCTGCCTTCCTTTGAGAAGAATCTTATCTCTGCGGCGATGTTAGAAGACAAGGGGTATGATGTTGTTTTCAGCGAGGGAAAGGCTTTCCTACGCAGAAAGATAACTGGTGAAACCCGGAAGATAGGGGTTCGAGTGAGGAACCTTTATCAATTGCGTGTAGATGGATGCACAACAATGGAATGCAAGGCAAAAGGATTGGTGAGCCGGGATGATGGTGAGTTGTGGCACAGGAGATTGGGTCACCTTCACCATGGAGCCTTGAAGATACTGCAGCAGATCACTACAGGGATTCCTAAAGGCACTCTTGCGCAGTCAGATCAGTGCAAGGGGTGTACTTTGGGAAATTTTGTGAAAACCACCTTTCACGAGAAGGATAGTCATGCCACGACGATCCTTGAGAGAATTCACACAGACATGTGTGGACCTTTCTCAGTTTCTTCGACAGCAAAACACAAGTATTATGTGATTTTTGTTGATGATTTCTCTCGTAAGTGCTAGATCTTCTTGATGCAGAAGAAGAGCGAGACATATTCAAGTTCTGTGAATTCAAAGCACTGGTCGAGAAGGAGTCAGGGAAGAAGGTGAAGGCTCTTAGGAGCGATAATGGTGGTGAATACATCTCTGATGAGTTCAAGGATTTCTGCAAGGCAGAAGGGATACGAAGAGAGCTCATAGCTCCCCATAACCCACAGCAGAATGAGGTTGCTGAGTGGAAGAATAGAACGATCATGGGTGCTGCACGGGCGATGTTGCATGATCAGGGCCTACCCCTTCACTGTGGGCTGAAGCATGCAATATCGCATTTTATGTGCAGAACCGTTGTCCTCACAGGATACTTGGCACGAGTACACCAGAGGAGGCTTATTCTGGTAAGAAGCCTGATCTTTCTCATTTGAGGATTTTTGGTGCTAACGTTTACATGCATGTGACAAAGGATGCCAAGAAGAAGTTGGAGCCAACTGCAGAGGTTTGGATATTTGTGGGGTACAATGATACGCCCCACAACTATCATGTGCATTTTCCAAACAGTGGTAAAATTGTTGTGTGACGGGATATAAAATTTCAGGAGGAGAAAACCATGAAGTGTTTGCTTGAGAGGGAGCTACACTTGCATGCAGATGAGGAGCTATTAGTTCCTAAGGATGAGCTTCAGGACGTGGATCAACCATAGGACGAGGTTCATGGAGTGGAAGAGACCACTCATGCAACGCCAACCATAAGAGGGTGAAAGCGCTTGACAGAAGCTGAGCGACTGGCTCAAGATGTAGAGAAAGTTGTAGGACCACCTACAGCCCAACGCAAGCAGAGACAGTCACCTGATCAGTACACTGGATACATGGCTCTTATGAGCAAGTGTGTTGTGACTGAGCCATCCTCTTTCGAGGAAGCTGTGGAGGATCCCGCATGGGTAGACGCCATGGTGGAAGAGTATGATTCTATTGTCAGAAACAGTGCATGGGAGATTGTTCCTAGACTGGAAGGGAAATTAGTGGTGGGTTCGAGATGGATCTAAAAAGTTAAGCAGGCAGGTGATGGGAGTGTGGAGAAGTACAAGGAAAGATTTGTTGCTCGAGGCTTTTCACTGATAGAGGGGATCGATTATGAGGAGACCTTTGCACCTGTCGCAAGGTATTCTTCCATACAGACGATTCTTTCTCTCTCAACGTAGATGGGGTGGCACATTCATCAGATAGATGTGAACACTGTGTTCCTCAACGGAGTCATTGAGGAGGAGGTGTACATTGAGCAGCCCGAAGGTTTTGAGATCTTCAGCAGCGTGTCACATGTGTGCAGGCTCAAGATAGCATTGTATGGGTTGAAAAAATCACCACGTGCTTGGTACACACGGATAGACAACTATTTCACTGGACTTGGATTCTCCAAGAGTGAGGCGGATCCTAACCTATACCAAATTGTGGTGGAGGGTAAGTTGCTTATCATTGTACTTTATGTAGATGATTTGATTCTAACGGGTGATGAGCTATTGATACTTTCATGCGAGGATGATCTTGCTAAGGAGTTTGAGATGAAGGACTTGGGCCTCCTTCATTATTTCCTGGGATTGCAAATTTGGCAGCGCAGTGGTGGACTGTTAGTTTCTCAGGGTAAGTATGCTGGGGAGATACTGGAGAAGTTCAACATGCATGGCTGCAAGCCTGTTGATACTCCTCTTCCTGGAGGTTGGAGGAAGGAGGATGCCACTTCGGCAGAAGAAGTGGATTCCACTATTTATCGACAATTGGTGGGGTCGCTTATGTATCTGGTCAATACACGAACCGATATATGCTATGCAGTTAACTAGCTTTCGCAAGCTATGGTTAAGCCTACCAAGCTCTTCTGGAAGGCAAGCAAGCATGTATTCCATTATTTGAGAGGCACATCGCGATATGGATTGTGGTATAGACAGGAGGATAAGGTGAAGCTATGTGGCTTCACAGATGTAGATTGGGTAGGGAGCCCAACGGACAGAAGGAGCACATTAGGAGGGGTCTTCAGGATCAGGTCGACAACAGTTTCTTGGTACAACAGGAAGCAGAGATCCGTGGCAGTCAGTTCAGTAGAGGCTAAGTATATGGTAGCAAGTTTGGCTGCATGCGAGGCTATATGGATGAGGAAGATCCTGGTCAATTTGTTCGGTTCTCACTTAGATCCTATCGTGATTTACTGTGATAACCAGAGTTGCATTAAACTCTCAGCTAATCCTGTATTTCATGATAGAACTAAGCATATTGACATCAGGTACCATCATATCAGAGATTGTGTGCAGTGGAGAATCATGTTACTTTCATACATTCCAACAGAGGATCAAGATGTTGATATCTTGACGAAGGCACTCACCAGTAGCAAATTTGAATACCACCGAGGCAGGATAGGGGTTGCTGATAATCCATATCTTGTTGAGAGGGAGTGTTGAGAATGCAAGAAGATGATGGAGCTTAGTGGAAAGGAGTCGCCTTCACTAAGTGGGCCCGCAGGAAAATTATGGTGCAAAGTCTATTTATGGGTCACAATATGAGTGATCACAGCAGGAGTGATCATAGTCTATTTTTAGACTGCTAGTCAAAAATAGAAAAGTCGAATATTATTGTCTCATAATAATATTTAGACTATAAACTTTATCTTATTCCCTTGGAGCACTTCAGTTTGAGATATAGATGTGGCACATGTAGCTATTAGAAGGAAATACGCTTTCTTTGTGGGTCAGTTGAGTTGTTGCATGCATGACTTCAGTTAGAACTCAAGCAGTTGAGTTTGGTGGATTTGATTGTGGAGTTCATGGAGTTGTGTTCAATTTGACTTTGTTAAACTAGTTGTAATTAGTCTAACTGCAAATAGACTAATGATGAGTTGTTAAAGTAATTATTAACTCATAAAGCAACTAAATAATACATCAATTAACTCAGTTGCATGTTAGTGCATGTACAGTTCAGCAGGGACAGGTGTTAGAGGATGAGATTGCTATCAGTTGTGACTATAGTTGTGCATGAGGATTTGCACAAGTAGAGATTGAGTATGCCAATGAGTATTGTGTTGATTTTCCCAGTAGAATAGCCTCTGCTCACGTGATTTCCATTGTGAGTGATTCTCAACAGGTTTATGCAATAGAGGCAGGGCAAGAAGTGGAGCAGATTTGAACTTGTGACTTGTTTGGGTCTGAGCTGGTTTGTGTGTAACAGGTGGAGAAAGTGCTGGATACTTGTGAGAAGTATTGACTATGTAATGCTACATGTTCTCAATCATTAATATACAGATAGTGTGGGGTTTTTAGCTGTATTCTTTCCCCGGGTTGCATACTGTGTTAATGTGTGCATGCTATTGATGTTTTATTATTATTGATGCTGCTAAATTGTTGATCAACGTAGAGGAGCTTATGTATTGTGTATGTATTCCACAATAGTACATGATCAGGATAATCTCCATTGAATATGTGTTTATTATTCAAAATTTCTACAGCATGGATATCTTACTACGGAGACCTCCCAGCTATACTTATGCCACTGCTACCTCAGTCGTGCTCTGCGTGGCTGCCTGTTTGATTTTCTCCACCAGATGCTTTGTTGTTGGTCCTGCGTTGTCTTCCTTGATCTTCTGTTGTGTTTTCTGTAGGCTTACCACCTTTGCCTCAATATTGGCAGATGTAACATAGGCCTTGTCTAGCCAAGGCCCCACTCTGGCTTTGAGGACTGCCTCTTTCCTCTGCGCTGCCTCCACCTATTTGAGCAACTACTATGCCTCATGCAGCTTGACGAGTCTCTATGATATAGCGACGGTGCACGATGTCCCTCTTGCTTCATCATACTGCTGCTACAATTCATGGGCTTCTGTGTTCAACCTATACATGTTAAGATCTTCCTAGAGCACTGTGACTACCTCTATGGATTGCTCAAAGAGCGCGGTGCAATCTGCGACCACGACATCTACTGCTGCGACTACATCCTTTACAGCTACTCCACGTTGTTCTCTAACCTATGCTGGAGTTGAAGGCTATGAATTCAACTCGAGCTCCATTATATTCAGGTTCAGTTTAAACTAAACATTGGCCACTTCCATCTTTGCATCACACGCACCTGTATCCAGCTTCGTGATCTTTGCATACACTAGTGCTTCCTCCGGGTCCCGGGATATGTAGTTCAGGGACTATCTTGCATGCCTTAGCCACTATGGTGACAATTTGTTAATTTTTCACCTAAACCTTCTTCCATGCTTCCATTGCTTCTATCTTCTCCACGAACATCTATTTGTTGTTGACCTTGTACTCATTGATCATGCTCAGTAGGTGCTGCTCCCGGGCCTTAATCTTTGGAATCACACTTGCTTGTACTGTGTGAAGTAACTCACTAGAGAGCACAGTCAAGTTGAGGTCCACATTCTTCAAAGTGATGAAAATAACCTCATCAGCGGTCGCCTCCATGGTCAAAGCTCCATCAGGGAGTGCGAATACCCAAAGATCCATTGATCGAACCAACTCTACTGCTTGAGTGGTTCCCGATGTCAAACTAGTTGACACAATGTTGTTCTATCCTGTAGCTGTCTAGAGTCTAGTCGTTTGGATATGTAGCTCTCACAGATCCATCTATAAGGCACTTAGTGCCTGCTTCTGTTGTTGCTCAAACTGTTGTAGGAGTTTTGTTCTTGTATCGCACACCTTATCTCCAATATCATCCAAGTTGCCCTCTATCAATGTAATTGGATTTACCGATGACTTAGAGGCTTTGGTATTCTTGTGTAGTCCTTCCTTTTCTTGCTCCCTATATTGCTTCACTCAGAAGGGAGTGCTTTCCTGTTGGTCTTCGCTGCCCTGCTTTGACCACTCTTCTTCCTTCATTTGGGGCAAAGGAGATTTCTGAATTCTATCGAAGCATCACTCTTCCTACTCTGGATGTTCCTCTGCAGTGCACTCCACTTCTATTCGAGCCTTCTCCTCGGTCTCCTTATTCCTTTTCTCAGCCAACTGTTGAACCTTCAGTCTAGAAGCTTCCTTTTTTTGCTTCTCCATGGAATTGCTAGTCCTGGTGGCTAAATTAGATGTTGAATACTAGTCTTCTAGCCAATGCTTGAGGACCTCTGTGATAGTGTCATCTATAGCCAAGTAGGGTAAGTCGAACCACTTCTAGTCTAGATCCTTCTGTGCTCGGATATAAACATGATGGATGTCCGCTTTGAACTCTGCATACCCAGATAATTGATCAAACACAATTGGTGATAACCATGCCTTTCAGTTGATGGTTGTGCGGATGCTCACCTCCATCAGTACCCAAAAGACTTTGCTTTCTCTAACCCACACAACATCCTTTGTGGCCCATAAAGATGAAAACTTGGCTGATTCTGGTAAATTTATCTCGATCAGAGGGAACTGGCTATCCTCTGGAAACTCACACACGACCAACACAATTGATATTAATAGCCATGAATAGTGAAAGGTCTTACTTTGGTCTTGTGCCTCTGTGTAGTTCACGAGGAACTCGGTTCATAGGTAGCAAACCTAGTTGAATTGTATGCCCTCTGTGCACAGAGTTGCAAAGGAGACCACTAGTGTCAACACCTCATCCGCGTGGCACTTCCTCATGACTTTGCCAACAAAAATGTAAGTGGCAACCTTCGCTGTGGGGTTAGTAATGCTGGTAATGGAATATCCACGTGACTTCTTGACAAGTTTGAACTTGTCCTTCTTCTTCTCAGCGAGGTTACGCTCGCTCGTCTTTCTGCCAAATTCCTTAGCCAGATTCAGTCCTAAATGAGGTAGTAATTTGATCTGATGGATCAACATATCATTGATGGGTATAGGCTCATTTAGCCACAAGAACCGTCATGCACTAGGTACAGTAACTGCTTGATGACAATTAAATTAATTGGAGCACGGGGGTAGTGAGGCACCCATAGTGGGTTCAACAACCCTAACTTGTTTACCCCGTGAATCCATTCCACCAACTCTAGCACAGTGACACCAGACTCCTTGTATAAAACCCTGCTCATGAAGGTGTCTTTCACCGGGTGGGGGAACCGCTCAAGGTCTGCCAAATCCTGATCTTCAAGCTTCAGATGTGGGATTCGCGCCAAGTACGGACCTTCAAAGGGTAGGTTCTCTCATATCAGGGGTGTGTTAAGGAGGAACTGTCCCTCATTTGTGTCCTTTGGGACCTTCACCTTGCCCTTTCACGAAGGGATATAGTCTGGCAGCTTAGAAATAAGGTCCACCCCCTCAATGTCAATATCCTCCATGTCTTCCTTCACTTCCAGATCAACCACCTTGCCCTTCTCCTTTGCGCTCGACTTTTATTTCCTTTCGACCTGGGTAGCTGCATGTTTCCTCAGTGACTCGCACACCAACTTCAGCTTAATTTTCTTATCCACCTTCAGCTTGGGGACCTCTCCAGAGAAAATTTTAGGGGATAATATTCATAGGTGGGCTAATTTTCCATGTTTTTTCCAAAAAAAGATTCACCAATTTTCACTTTTTTCTAAAAGTTATTCACCCAAATTTTATAGTATAAAATTATTTTTCCTAAAAAATCACCCAAAGTTTATATAGAATATTATAAAATTATTATAGATCTAAGTATTTTTACAAAAAATATCCCCAAAGATTTTGCAATTTGCATACTATGGACCAATAATATTCACCAATGCTTCTAAACTTTAAGATAAATTTCCATCTTTAAAATTTTCCTTGGACCTTTCTCGTTGATGTAGGATTCAATGTAGGTGACCTCGGCACCATAGCCACTATTGATGGAACCTCCATACTCACAACTTGAGGGGAAACTCCCTTAGAGGCAACAACCTCTCCAGGGCTTGCAGTTTTTGTGGGACCTGGTCCTAACATGATGTTGCAGATAAGTTTCCTGTTTGGCTTCGAAAACTAAGTGAACATGGGGCTTACGAGAAAATCCTCAAAGAACTGATGGTTCATGTGCAAGAGACAACACAACTCAGAAATTCTCAGAATGCAAAGTGTTTCTCACTAGATGACCACGCATATTTTATAGGCAAATTTGAACTCAAATTTGACCGTTCCCCGCAAAATTTGTTCATAAATGCAAGATTGGCGGAAAATTTCCAAAGATTCCACTCTTAAATTTAGTGTTAAATGCCTTAAATGGAAGCTTCCCACTCCTCCTAACCATCTTCTAGCAGTCAAATCATGAACAGTGATGATAACAGTCACTTTCTAGTAGCGATGCATGGTCTTCACCCCTATAATGCAGCTCCCTTTGGGCTTATTCTGGTACTGTGACATCCTCTTGTCTCATGCAGACCTCTGATCACGCAACTCTACAACCAGGGCAATGTAGTTTATAGTTGTCGCCTCTTTTCAGCTTCCTAGAGTGCTAAGACTATGCTACCATCATGTAGTCAACAAGCTAGATCCCTGATGTATGGCTTCAATCGGCTGCCATTTACCTTTCCTGGAAATGTATCTCCATTCAATTTCACAAGATGAACTACTCCACCATTGTTAATCTCTTTCATAACATATGGCCCCAGCCAGTGCAACTGAAATTTTCCTGGGAATTTATCAAACTTACTATCATATAATAAAACTAAATCATTTACCTTGAAGGTGCGCAATTTGATGTGCTAATTGTGGCAAGCGTTTTCACGTTCCTTCTAAACCTGTTGATTGAATCCAACCAAAAATCTATCTTCCTCGAGCTTTTCTAGCTACACGAGCCGCTCTTCTCCAATATATGTCAACGTGTTCTCCAATATCTTCTTAAACACCTCAACCATCCCATTGGCCTGAGGATGATATGTTGTATTCTTCTGATGATAAAATTGGAATTCTTTTGTTAGCGTGCTGATCGTTTCATTAAGGAAATCCGTACCGTGATCACTCATTAAAATATTTGGGCAACCAAACTTGGTCAACACATACTCAAATAGAAATTTTGTTGTTGTTGCCCCTGTACAGTCCTTTATAGGGTGTGCATCAACTCACCTTGTCAAATATTCAGTCACGGTGATGATATACTGTGCACCCGTCTTCTTTCTCGGAGGTTGAGTCAGTCCTACAAAATCAATTGCCCATTTCTCAAATGGTTGCAATGATACTTGTGGATTCAAAGGTAAATCACCCCTCCGTGATGGCCTACCAGTCCTCTAACATGCATCACATGCCCTACAATATGCTTTTGAATCCTTATGCAATGTTGGCCACCGCAACCCAACATGTAAAATCTTTTGTGCTATTGTTTTCCCTACATAATGGCCCCCCACAACCCCTTTGTAAGCTTCGAATAGGATACTACTTTGTTCCGAATTATGCCCATGGAATCAGAGTATCTTGTCTGATCCCATATTATACAAGTGACCTACAATAACAGAAAAAATTTCTTCGCGCACCACCAATTCCTTCTCTTGTTGATTAGTGTATCCTTCTAGAGTCGTTCCTGTAGTTAGGAAGTAGATAATGTCTGCAAAGTAATTTTCTGCTACGAACACCATAAAGAGTTGTGTGCAAAGCATCCCCTCCTCTAAATTGGTAGGCCCCTCTGTTGTTTCAATGCGTGATAGATGCTCTAGCCCTGCATTCAATCACTCTGACTTCGCAATTACCTCGAAATCATACTCTTGAAACAACATCACCCATCTGCATATTCATGCCCCACCCAACACAGGATTATTGACTACGTACTTTTAATGTAGAATTGTCTATATACATCTTAAAGTGTCCACCTAGCAGGTGATGTCTGAATTTTTGTAGCGCATACACCATAGCCAACCCCTCGTGCTCTGTCATCAAATAATTCTTTTCAGCCTTAGACAGTTTCCTTCTTGCAAATGCTATCAGGTGATCCAATTCTCTTTCATCAGCCTATGTCAGCACTGCTCCTAGTGCAATACATGACGCATCTAGATGCACATGAAATTCCTTCTTCCAATTCGGGAAGAATAGGATCAGTGCAGTGACCATTTTCTCCTTCAATACATCCAGACTCCACTGACATTCTTCATCCCAACAAAATGTAGGGTCCTTCTTTAATAGTTTTTCCATTGGCGTGGTAATCTGAGCATAACTCTTGATGAACTTTCGATAACATCTAGTACGACCCAATGTTATGCACAACTGTTTAACACTCCTTGGTGCCCCCAAATTAATTATGACCGTGATATTAGCAGGGTCCACCATTAAGCCTTATCTGCAGACTACATGACCCAAGAAGATTCCGAAAGGGATGCAAAATAAGAACTTCTTCAATTTTAGCCTGATCTAATTCCTCCAACACATATTCAACATCAAGGAAAAACTAGATACATGGCATTTTACTAGTCCAAACACTGTCCAATCATCAAAATATACCTCCAAAAACTTATGAATGAACTCTTTAAACACCACAATGAGTACGCGTGAAAATATTGCTAGTGCATTCTTAAGTCCAAAAGGAATTACTGTATACTAAAAGCATACCCACTCAATCGCGAAGGTAGTCTTACTCCTATCTTCTGGCGTGATATTTATCTGATGGTATCCAGAGAACCCATCAAGGAAAAAATAGGCTTCATGCCTGCCAACATTATCCAATACCTCATCTATGAACGGGGTTGGAAAAGAATCATGAACACAGGAATCATTTAGCTTCCTGAGATATACACAAGTCCTTATCTCATCCTTCTGATTCTTTTACTAAACTACCATTGGACTCACCCAATCAGATTCCTCCACTAGTTCAATAATACCCACCGCTAACATCTTGTCGAACTCCAAGTGGACCTTTTCCTTATACATAGGATTAAGGTGATATGGCCTCTGCTTAATAGGCTTCGCGTGTGGTTTCAACCTTATTTTGATCACTCCTAAATCGCCTATTATCCCCTTCAAGTCTAAAAACTTTGTAGGGAACAAATCCTAATATTCACGGAAAAACTCAGTGAATTTATCTATTGTGGCATTATCCTAGTAGTCCCCTATCTTTGCAAACTTCGGCTCCGCCGATATTCCAATGTTCACCTGTCTGGTTTTCCATGGCGCGGTGATTTTGGTATTCTCTATCTATGGTCCCTCAACTTTGTGGTGACCTTCCACCTTTGGGATATCAATGTTTCTTGGATTCTCGTCTTCTTCTTCAGTAGTCACATTATTGCACTCCAACGCATGGCACAACTGGGTGGTCCAATCTCATTGAATCAAATCCAAGGTATCTTGTGGTATTCTAGAGATTGTTGCCTTGAACTCCTACAACACTTCGTCAATGCATTCAAATCCATCCTAAAACTTGAATGTCATAAAAGATCCCTACCTCAAAATATCCCACTCATCGGTGCCATGGCAGAGCTTTGTTCCAGGTATTAATTCATTAGTATTACATCCACAGTGTGACAGAACAAACGCACCCACTTCGGTTGCAGCTCTACCCGATAAGCATCAGTCCATTTGGCTAAATGATCACGTGGATCACTCCTTCCATCATATTTCTCTGTTAGTTGCACTTTTTGGTGACCAATCTGCAACCTCATCATTCTTTTGTATTCATGCCACCCTTCAACATTGTCTTTGTGCATAGCCCACAATCTTGCAGGCGTAGCACGCAGCACCAAATCCAAGGATTGGAAGAGATGCTTGTTTGGTACCACCCTTTCAAATGTATCCAAAAATTTATCTATGTCATTTGGACCATCATAGTAAGGAAAACTCCGTACCTCCAACAATACACAATGCAACAATTTAGTCATCAGGTTACAATGCAGCGTAGATACTTCATGCAACCTATTCTTCCAGTGTTCCAACTCTTCATATAAATGTTAGGTACAACAACTTTTGCGGTCACATGCAATGCATCCATATGTTGTCAGATTCACCCAATCTTGTTCTCACGCTGTTATTTTGTAGATCTGGTCCAAATCATTATCACTTTAATAATTGTGGAATGGTTTAGTATAACGTGGTCATTTTCAGTTTCCAAAGGTATTACTATGCAAAGAAATTTTCTCTCCAATGACACCTTCTGTATCTTCAAATTAATCACCCCATTCATGTCAATAGCCTAGTCGATCTCAAGGAGTGCAGGGTAGGGATTGATTTCAATGACAATCTCTATCACATCGAAATCAGCCAACGCGCTCACGCCTTCAATATCTATTGTCACTCCCTACAATATTCCCATGGGGATAATCTCCTATTGATTTTCCATCCTCAATTGAATCGGAGACCACTACAGCACAAGTCTCCCCATTATCTCCCAGGTTTGTTTAGACAAAACATTTGCATCTAACCACAAATCCATAATAACTTGATCCATTTCATAATCTCCTATTTGCATAGTGAGCCGCATCTCACGCCGTATTCTTTCCTTATGCTTACCAATTTTTCTAACTATGCGAGGTCCTTCAACAAAATTTTCTTTACCAGCACATTTATTTATCAACTCTTGTAATCCCTTCACGACCTTGCTATCACAAAGAAGCTACATACATGTCTCCAAGAATGTGGTGATCATGGAGGGGTCCATTTCTTTAGACAATTGATTTTGACTTCCTGAGGTAGAGGCTTCAGTAAAGCTTTTCTTTGCTTCCATGAAAGTTTCTTTCACGTACTCTAAATCAAGTCCAACCTCCTTTTATGGATCTTTGTGGACCCACTCACATTGTTCAGGCAACTTTATTTTATCCTCGCTAGTCATCATTCCACTCCACAACACAATATTGACATTAGGATCGTGTTCGCGAGGTTCAGCCCTTATCATCTGCAGGTTCTGGGTAGGCTTTTGAGGCTGCACCCTCTTCTCCTATATTTTAGATATCAATACTGGGTAGTCTTATGTCACATGGTCAAACTAAGTCTAGTATAAGCACAATAGGTGTGTCAGGTTCATACACTCCCATGCGTAGTGTCCTAGTACTCCACAATTTTAGCAAATAACTTGTCCTCGACCTCTTGCAGTTGCGGAGGTGAACATGGAGGTGGTGTCGGTGGATGGGGTATTCTCAAGAACCCTTCCTTATTAAGTGGAAAATTCTCTACGGTAAAGCCTATGCTTCTCCTTCATCGTCACTCAGAGCATGCTCAATCAGTGGGCTATATTCAGGACATGTTCTTCCTTTATCCCTGAATAAATTTCCACTTTGCGTACCTCCAAACATCAAGGTAATTGCATAACCCACTTTTCACGCAATAAAATTTTAATCCAAGCATTCAAAGATGTTAAATACTTACCTCACGGTCCCTTGAAGAAGCATCGTTCTACTTCACTATAGCTGACTGAGGTATCGACTACGAATTTTGTCACAAATCTGCTTATGACATGGTCGAGCTAGTGATAGACAAAGCACTTGATCTTATCTTTAGAGACTTCCAATCTCTGCATTAACTCTGGGGTCCACACTATTGAATAGTTAAGCCTCCACCTTCCCTGGTCATATGCTAATCTAGCGATCCACTAGTATAGCTCAAATAGGAACGAATAGAAGAAAATTTCATGTATCTCTGTCTACAGATACCTGTCCAACCACTTTTCTTTCGTTATCACAGATTTCTGTTTTCCTGCACCACGAATTCATGGACCTTTTTATCCAACCACTCCTCAATTTCTTTATTTGTTGAATTCCAGTGATGTTACATCCCACATCTCTTTATGTAGATCCTAGTCCTGGCAACAGAACCATTTGTTGGCTTAGAGGGTCCTGACCCAGGTTTAGAGTTAACTTTTCCAAACAAATCTCTACACTACTAGCCCTTTCGGCATCAATCCGTGAAGCGCGGACTAAAGTCTCACCCAAAATAGTATGGGGGGTGCTAGAACCAAGCTTTTGTACCCAGAGATGAGCGTGATGTCATTTTATGCCCTAAACCTGCCTCCGTGTAGATCGATAAGCCCTTAGGGCTTATCAATATATCTTCCCTTAATCATATTCTATACCTCTGTGATGGTGAAAGATTGTCTTTCGCAGACCCTAAATAGGGGAATAAACCACTTATGCTCTTTTGTGATTACTCGTAACTTTATATTTACCCAGATCGACTTAATTGTTCAATAAATTTAACATGCAACAAGATATTCTTCATGTAAATAGTTATTATTACTTGCGTTCATATGACAATGTAAAATCATGCATCAATACAATATTAGTTCATAAACCCATCATTCATCATAGCATAATAACAAATTCCTTCATAACAGAAATAGATAGAAAAACATAGGAAATGTTGTAATAACTCCTTTATTAATACTTCAGCTCTTCTTAAAGACTCAAGACTTCCTTGTGCACTCAGTTATAGGGGTCTGTGCACTCAGTTGTGGACTCTACTCTAGGCCTCTACGCACACAACTACAGAGCCTCTCTTCTATTCTAAGACTTCTTCACTCTTCCTTCTATTGACCCATTACATTCATCTTTCTCCTTGATATCTATTATTCCTTAGACTCTTTGAGACTCTTCTTTTTATACAATCCCATGGTCGCAGACCATGGGTAGATTTACTAAAGGCAACACAACTTACATGAAAAGAAGGGTAAACCCCTTTATGAGACTTCACTATCTACGCACTTTGTGACCATAGCTTGCAGAGACTTTACATTCTTTACAGCAAACTTGGGCTTTTTGCCCCCAAAATTGGGCTTTTGCCCGAAAATTGACGCTAGGGGACCCTGTCCCATTAGACCTTTAGTCAAAATTCGATTTGAAATGTTGGTAATCAAAATTGAGCTATAGTCGAGTGTACTCGCTTCCTCCAGTAGTATATCTATGTTATTTTTTTTTGGTTTCTTAGTCCTCTAGGCCTCCGTAGCAACCCCCTTCCTTGAGCTTTTGGTATTCTTCAGTTCTTTGAGCTTGTGGACTCCTCCCTATTTATAATTAAGTCCTTCTAAGTGGTTTTATCTACATCGATGACTTATCTTTCCAACTCAAGGTTTTAGATCAATTTGATTTTTAATCTCAGCTTATTCCATGGTCTCTTTCCACTGTTGGGCATTTCTACAAAGGTGGGTTCTTTGTCAACTTGTGTCTTCTTTGTTTCAGGATAAATCATTTTCCCCTTTCCCTTCTCTATTTTTTTGCTGACTTTTGTTTCTGCAGGAAGAGGTACAGTGGGAGAAGGGGCATATTTTATTTTTCTTAGCCTATCACTCCTTGTATAAACCTTTGGAAATTCAGGAACTAAAGGAGGAATCAATTCTACTTTTTGTTGACCCCTTGTTTGCATAGATGAGGTCCCCTGTTCTAGGATTTTGGGTTGTTTATATTTCTTTTTTCTTCCTTCTTTCTGCCCCTTTTGAGTTTTACAGTTTGAAGTTCAAACCTTCCCCAAAGCATAAAATGTTCCCAAGTCCTCCCTAACTTTCTCAAGTGTCGTTTAATCAATAGTTTAATCATACATTTATGATATATATAATTACTAGATGCATTAGGTCTTTCCCTAACCCTAATAAACATATGTCTCAGACTGTCTAATATAAAATAGGGAGTGTTCATTATTAACTGATCGGTTATGTGATCTAGAAGTAGAAATGGTAAATATTCACCCGATTGTAGCATCCTTCACATGTAAAGTAATATTTTGTAATACATAGAAGACAAAACCACTCATCCTTCAACTAGGACCTCTCCTTAAAATCATCTTCTCTCCTTAAAATAATTCTTTAAGAAAAATGGCACATCAATTCTATCAAAAACATGATTCTTGAAGGCTCTTTATTTCTTTATCGGTAGGCCCGTGACTTCTACAATTACATCATTGTTGATAGGAAACAATATTACCCCAACACTAACATGCTGACCATTATGTTAGAGTCCAATAATAGGAATCAATAGTGCTCGCCTCTCACTATTCATTTTGGTCAATTCAGCCTATGAATCACTAGGTGTCATAGCCTAAAGGTTTGCTTGTCCAAGGAGTCATTTAGGCCTTGAAGCCGTGTGATCAAGACAAGTCTGGACGTTTGGGATATTTTTTGCATATTAAGTTTGGATCAGATCATGTTGTAGGTGTTTTAATGGTGATGATCTCTACATTAGCTTCCCAATGAGCTATATAACTCTTCAAATGGGTTCTAACATCGAAAGTTATGGTAGAAAGAAGATCCTTCTTCAAAGGCTTGAAAACAAAGGAAAATGCCTAAGTGTGTGTACCAAATCATGCATATCATGGAATTTGAGAACAAGGAGTGGAGATTGGAGCAAAAGTTAGCAATTCACGATCATTGATATCTCGTATCAACTATCAAAGGTTCTAAAATCCTATATCTCGTAGTTCAGAGGTGCATGGACATATCACTGGAGTCTAATTAGAAATCGTTAAGGTCAAGGGCCCATCACATATTGGCAGTAATAGGTTTACAAAGGATGGTAGGGTGATCATGTTTCAAAAAAATTTATATGCGAGTTGCGATAAAATTACCGGGACTATGACTTAAAATATATGGCTATTGCTAAACCGCCTGGAGTGCATGAAAAGGTTTAACAAAGGAATTGTTCACGAAAATGGAGAAGGTCGGGCCTTTTATCTATCCTCCTAAAGGGACACAAGTAAAATAAAGATTGGATCTGATAGAGTAAACATGGAAGAAAGTGGTTGGTTTCGATTATTCCATGTGGAGGATGATGTGAGGAATGACATGGCCTTACGATGGACATGTGGCAGGTGGATTCAGTATTTTCAAGGGTCAAAAGGGGCCAAAAAAGGGTGACATGTTTCACCACACATAGGGTGACACGTGACAGCGATGTGGCAGTGATGACATCATGGTTTGACGATCAGAGGTTGAGGCTTGTTGTGCATCAGAGTGAAGCCTCCTATTGAAAACCTTTGGGAGAGGCACTCCTATAAGAGGGATGAACATGGGCACATGAAGATTCACAGGACCAGGCACTAAGAAGAAAAGGTGATCGACGATTGATGAAGTTGGGATGCTGTAGACCAAAGTGTATCACCAATTTCAAACCACGGGGAGAGGAGCTCCGATGTGGGGTCTAGCATAATGACCACAAAGAACTCAAAGAGCCAGGAACTATTGGCACAAGCCACGAGCCCATGTGCATATATCTGTGATCCCATGTTTTATGTGGGGAACAATTATAATACTATAATATTTGAAAGAATCGATCCCCTGTCCCAAGATAAAAGGCTTAGCCATGGCAGATCAATCTTATTGTACCAATCTTTGGTTTTACGAGTTAACATCCTTTTCACAGTCATGATTCTATGTTCCACCTTGTTTTTATGGTTTTGACTGTTCTGTAGGACTTGATAAGGCATCAAGAGGATTTTTGGTAGGCTTTTTCACATCATAGTAGGGAGTTCATGTATTTTCAAAGGACAATGGGAGGATGAGGATGAAAATAATGTTGTTCTTGTATTTAACCCTAATCTTCTTATTTTTGTTATCAATGATAAAATGCACCTTGTGATCCACTTAGGTGGATGAATGCAATGTATCTAGTCATTCGGTTGGCGAGATATAAAAAAGGCTAAGTATACAATGTAAAGAAAGAATATGGAGAATTGTTGAGAGGAGGAAACTCTGCATGTAAACATTTTAATAAAAGCTTAGAGCATACTTTGTTATTAGTTTAAGCGATTCATGTGGTGTGTGGTCTTAAGTTTGTGTTTTCCTTATGTTAACTAATACTCATTTATGAATTTTTTATCTTGAATTCATCCATATATGCTCAAGATAACAGTGGATGTTATTTAGGATAGAATTATTTCTTTCTCTGTCATGTTTCTTCTAAATGTTTAGTTATATGTTTTGTAGTATAATTCATAACCTTATACTCTGTTACATGTGACTAAATATTTATGTGTTCCCTCATTCTTCGCTATACTACAACTGACTATTGACTTAAGATATGTGTCTACCTTTCCTTTATTGCCTTGGTAGGTCAAGCATGCTCTGATGTGCTCTAATCCTATACTTCATTGGCCTTCACTACCAAAATTTTCATCAAATTTTATATTACCTACTTTTGAGCTTAATAATGAATCTAAAATCCATATCATATCAATCTTTTTGATTGATAGTTGATCCAACGAGAGAGCCCTCTACAATGTTAGGTGGCCTAGACATTAACCTCCAAGTGGTTTGTGGTTACCTGTTGGATCCCTTTCCACAGCCTTAAGGGATTTATAGAGTGCTAACACATCGAAACCCTTTGCAAAAGATATGGAAACTCCATCATGATAAGATATACAATGGGAGAAGAACTATTTCCACCCTACTTCCCAGAACACTTGTTGAATCTTTGGATAGACTTCAAGTTTATCGGGTGATTTGGGCTCACTTATATGTAGTTTTGTGTTCTTTCCCATAGATCTCACCATAAAAAACTAGCACCAAAGGTGGGATTGTGATTCGATCCATGGTTTACAAGTTAACTTAACAACTTGTCCTCTTTTGGTGTAAGATATATAACAACTTAATCTTGTGTTATACGAGTTTTACCATATGAAGTAAATGATTTCACAAAATGGAAACTGGTACATCATATAACAAACTTGATAGAAAACTACAAAAAGTATTAACGTGCAATCATGAATTTTTAGCTGAACATTACTTCTTGGTGGCTGGATCGGGAAACCCATCATGTCATATCACCATCTGAATTAGCAATGCTTTCTTTATAATTGCTTGTTAATCTATTGATGTGTGCTCCATTAATGCATTATTTGGACATAAAATAAGATCCGATTTTTTCATTTGGTGCTAATACTCCAGTTGTTGGTTGGAGGGGCTCAAGCCTAGTTTAAGAGTTAGTTGTCCTAACTAACAAAACCCTATACCACTAGCCCTTTTGGAAACAACATTCTCACGCAGATCACATTCTCACTCGAGGCAGTATTGGGGGATGTTGGAACTGGGTTTCTACATCCAGAAAGATATGGAGTATGGATCTTGACTTAGCCTTATATCTATATATAGGCTATATGATCTTACTTAGTAGTGTACTGAATCTGATCTATTCATACAAAAAGACTACTCTCAGATCTAAACTCTATCTAACATGCATAAGCCAATGGATCATAACTGTAACTAATTGTAACAACATTCATACATCAATTCTGATCTATATTTTACTTGCAAAACACATAAGTAAAGAGTAACTGTATAAATTAAAGTACAAAAGGTAAGCACACAGATCTTCCTTCCAAATCTTCTTTATTAACTTCAGACCTTCACCACGATAATCTTCTTACCCTACGCACATAGCTATAGGAGCCTGCGCATACAGCTGCAAAATTACCAAGGTCTCTATCCACACAGCTGCAGGAGCCTTCACCTTCACTCTAACATAGAAATATCTAACAATAAATGCTCAAAACAATAAAAACTGATGCATGCCTTTGACTTACTAAGACAACCCTTTATATATCCTTTTCCCTTACAATACCATGGTCCACAAAGCATGGGTGGAACTTAAAGCATTCAAATTAATCCCATCCATTTACAAAATAAGGGCCTTTGACCTACCTTAAATCCCCTATGAGTCCTAAGGCACTGCACAAAGTGCTTTCTACTCCTCAAAATGTGGGTTATTTATAAAACATTGATAAAAATTTCACCTAAGGGGACCCTACCCAACAGGACCCCAACACAAAGATGTCACTCATCTCAATTCAATAGGTTGGTACATCATGAGTCTTTGCTTTGAGACCCCTAAACGCATTCTTCAAAGTTTGAAGTGTCTCTGTGCACTCCATGGTGGCCTGTCGTACTTCCTCTTCTAGTGTTTCTGTCATCGGCCCTATTGTTTCCAGACAGGTGGTTCTTTCCATATGCCTAAGGTTATTCAGCTTATTCTCCATTATTTGTAAGAGATGAATGGATTCCCTGGCCCATGGCTATGTCTATTCTAAAATTATCTTCTCTTTTCACCACATCTCATCAATATGTCCCAGCAAGAACTTGCCCTCCTGGAGATGGGAAAATTATTGTGTAGGTGCTAGGGTTCACGCTATCACTTTGATCTCATCAATTTTTTCTACATGTTGTTGATCTCTCCCTGAATCTTCTAAACATGTGTTCCTCCTATAGCGACGTCCATACATCCATAGTGTCTTCTCAGATATGACTACAGTCCTTGACTATAGTTGCTATATCTTCCATAGCAACCTTAATGTCCATTACGCATTTTTTGCGAACCTCTAGGGGAGTTTTTGGCTGCATCCTCATCTACAACTCCATAATCTGCATTTCTAGCTCAAATTTCACTTTGTCAACTTGCACCTTGAAGTCTTTTATGGGTGCCACAAGCTTATGAAGCTTCTCTTCTGGTGTTGCCTATGTTTGGATCTGGAGCTCTGGTAGTTCACTGCATGCTTTCATGATGGTCGCTTCTAGTTTCCTAATTCTTGGTCTTGAACATCTGTTGGTTTTCATCTTTAACTTCTTTAATCTCCAACAGAGCATGTTGTGCCCATATCTTTAGTTCGTCAGTGACTCCCTGATGTAACTCATGCAATTTCTGAATGGGTAGCACCACAAGGTTGAGACTTAGATTTTTCCATTGTTGCACGTGCTTGTTGTCTTTGGCTATCTCAAAATGTAGAGAGCCCCTTCGTAGTTGCATATCTTGGAGCATGGATGTGATTTCTATAGTTGTACTAAATGGTGCCATGCTCACTTAACGTATGGGCACCTGAGTCATGCTCACTCGAAACATGATCGCCTGAACTTCCAGCTTCTTAAGGCCTTGTTGGACCTCTGTCACCACTACTTTGTACTAGTCTTCAATGTTTCCCCACAATTCCTCTGTCACATCTCAAATTATGTCTCTTATTTCATCGATGTCCTCCTCAGTGAGGACCATCATTTCTATGCCATCAGATCTACCTAACTTTTTCTTCTTTTGTGTGCCTCCAAGACTTGATTTATGCCTTTCAACAATCAAAGGGGAAACCACCTCCTCAGTATCAACAAAAGGGTCTTCACCACCCTTATCATCACCTCTGGTGGCCTCTTCCTCCTACTGAACTGTGCACTCTATCTCCAGCACAATTTCATACTCTAGCTCGATTGTGACTTTCTCAGTCACCTTCTTTTGGCACTTCTTGGTTGCCTACTTCTCAATCCATGCACGTGAACCATCTCTCACTGCTCGACTGGTGCCTGCTTTTTCTTTCTCTTCTCCTATCATTGGCGGAGTTAGCAAATAACTTATCCATTTTCTCACTACTTGCACATTGTCATCATTAGTGACAAAAAAGGTTAGATCATACCATACTTCCTCTACTTCCTTCTTAGCGTGGATGTTTACATGGTGAAATTCCACCTTGAACTCTAAAATCGCTTTATATTGTTAAAAAAAAACTGGTGATAGCCTTATCTTCTAGCTAATTAGGATGCACAACTCCATCTCAACCAAGACCCATAACATTTTGTTCTTTGTAACATAGGTCAGCTCCTTGGAAGCCCACAGCAAGGCAAACCTCACTACCTCGCAAATATCTAAGTCCACAGTGGGGAGTTGTGACTCCTCTGGTGTTCCCCATGCTTTCAATGCAATCAAGATTAATAAACACATATAGTGGAATTTCTTTCCCTCTTCTTTTGCCTCCTGAAAGTCATCCTAAAATTCTTGGCACAAATATCCTGCCTATTTAAATTAGATGCCCTTGGGGAACTCCGCAGCCAATGATATGACCAGTACAGGTACCTCATCTGCTCGACACTTTCTCATTATCTTCCATGAAAAATTGTGTGTAGAAAAGTGCACAATCAGATCGCTAATGGAGATGATGAGAAATTCCCTAGAAATCCTCATCATATTATACTCCTTCATTGTCTCAAGCATATTTTTCTCCTGAGATCTTCTGACGAATGCATCAGTGGGGTTCACTCCTTTGTAGGGAAGCACATTTATCCTTTTAATCAACACATCCTCAATGGGGATACTCGTCCCCAACCATAGACATCCATCATGCACTAACACCAACAACTAATGCACACAAATTGCGTTGATATTGTTGCTCACAAAGTGTGGAATATAGAGCATATTCAATAGTCGAGCTCGCTGTTATAGTATATTTTTGTGCCTTATAGCTCTAAGCATGAAATGTCCATAAACCAAGGGATCCTAAGTCCCTAAAAGTGTTGTTCCGGCCCCTAAAGGAACAAGCTCAACAAATTACAACTTCTCCCAGAAGTTCTCCACCAGAAACTGCTCAGAATCAGTCAAATCAGGATCATTTCAGCTGCTCCACTAGCTAGCTGTGTTGCATAGCACCCAAGTACACTAGCTAGGTGCGTTGCAACGCACCTAAATGCACTACTAGGGTGCGTTGAGCGGGAAATGACAAATGGCAGTGTCATTCCGCGAGGTGGACAGACAATGGAAGCTTCCAGAATCTTCCCCAATGACACTTGCCTCACTGAGTTCGACCAAGGATGAGTAAGAGGCTCTTAGTCTCCAAGTGGAAGCAAGAACTAACAGAGAGAAGCCACTAGTCAGATCATAAGCTGACTCATCCACTTTGCATACATCTATATATGGATCCCTCATCCCAGAGATCCAGAGGGTTGGAATTTTGTACATTGCAGAGAATTGTTGTTGGTTTTGAGATAGATATCAGAGTATTGGGTGATTTATGCTTTGTTGGAGGTGAAGAGGGGATTCCTTTGCTGGGAGGTTGATGCTGGATCAGGAATCATCGGTTGTAACTCCTCCTGGATCTTCTTGTTATATCAATAAAACTATTTGAGTTTCTCCTACATGCTTGTGTTTCATTGATGTTTGTTACATTTGTATGTTTAGCTTAAATCTGATCCTAAGCTATTTATGAATATAAATCCATGTCTTTGTGTATTTTTCTTCTTCTGTGATCTTACAGGAACTTGGTGAAGCTGGGCAAGTAAGGGAGCAGGTAGCTGGAAGCTGTCAAAGAGAAGAGAGATTGGATCAAAGGACTAGCGCAAGACACAGGTTGGTTCATCCTATTCCTCTTCGTTTATAGTTCATAAAGAAGAATACGAAAGTAGTTTTCCCTATTTGTTTCTAAGGCACTGTCACACCTTAGTGGGATAGGGTCATTCTGAATAGACACTTTTCCCATTAACAAAATGGCGAATCCACTAGGGATCGTGTCTAGTTAGTTTGTTTGTGTTTCTCTTGTTGTTTGCTTCATAAACATAGAAGTAGCAATCGAACTGCATTTGCCATTAACAAATGCAAAGTAGACATCTACTACTTCAATCCATTCACTGGATCTGTTTATGATTTGAATAGCTGATTCACAAATGATCTGATTGCCATTTGTGATAGCTCTTAGACCTCCTTTAAATCCACCCTCTGATTGTGCATTACTGATTGTTATAGACATTTTTGTGCCTTACAGCATGAAGCATGAAATGTCAATAATCTAAGGGATCCAAAGTCCCTAAACATGTTGTTCCTACCCCTAGAGGAACAAGGTCAGCAAACCACAGCACTGAATATCAGTTCTCCACCTAAAAACACTCAAAAACAAGCTAATTATGGATCATGTCAACTGCTCCACTGAGCATCTGTGCTGAATGTAAACTGCTCCACTCTGTACCTGCGTTGAATGTCAAAAGCAATGAAGGCTACCTGCGCTGGGCGAGATTGGCCAAGTGGCACAGTCATTCCTCAAGGTGTCAAATGCCCAGGAAGCTTCCAAAATGACACTTGGATCAGGGAATTCGCCTAGTGATGAGTAAGAGGGTCTAGATCTCCAAGTGGAAGCAAGAACCTCCAAGTGGACTCAAGAACTGAAGAATAACTGAAGTGGGAGAGGACACTAGTCAGCTCCATTCCAAGCTCAAGTTGACTCATCCTTTCTCCAAATCTCCTATATATAGAGCTCTCTCATGAGGTCTATGGGGGCTGGAATCCTGTGAATGTAAGGAAGTGCTGTTGGTTTGAGTATAGAACTATTGGGTGATTTGCTTGAAGGAGGTGAAGAGGAGATTTATTTCTGCTGGGAGGTGTTGTTGGATTGGGCCCCTTATGGTTGTAACACTCTCATAACTTTACTTCTTCCATTAATAAATCATTTGAGGTTCTTCTATATGCATGTGTCTCAATGGCGTATTGGTACTTGTATATTTGATTTATTCTAATCCTTGAATCAATTATGAATGTATGCTTCTTGTAGTTTCCCTTTCTTGTTATTTTGCAGGATCTTGCTGTAGCTGGGCCAGTGAAAGAGCAAGGAGCTGGGAGCAAGCAGCAAAGAGAGAAGATTGGATCAATCATTAGCGGAAGACAACGGTTAGTGGATCTCTTTCTCCCCCCTCTTACATCTCATAAGGAAGTAATCTCGAATAGCTTTGCATTCGGTTGTTGCTGAGGTACTATCACCCTTAGAGTGGGATAGGGTCATTCCGTATTGGATACTTTTCCCAACAACAAATTGGCGACTCCGCTGGGGATCGTATCTTGTTGGTTGTTTGTGTTTTTGCTATTCATCTCATAAACACAGGGAGTACCGAATCGAACTGCATTTGGATCTTTCAAATGCAAAGTAGAGGGAAGCTACTCTAGCTCAGTTTCTGGGCAAGTTTATGATTTGAAGAGCTGATCCACAAGGACTCTAAATAGCTCTTAGTGATAGCTTTTCATCCTCCTTTTCATCCCTTAGTGTGTACTTGACTGATAGCTTCTGATTTGGCCAAAAACTGTGAATTTTTGAGCAATCTGTGACCCGGAAACCAAGAGAAACAAAAGTTTCGTTCTTCAGTGCAGGCTGTGTGAAGGCTATCTGCATTTCAGCGCAGTTCCCGAAGGGGCTACCTGCGCTGAATGTCAAACTGACAGTGTACCACCTGCGCTGAACCAGTTTTGCCTTGTGCTACTGGGGTTTCCTGCTGTTTCTTGCCTTGTTTTCCCCCTTGTTTTTTGCAGCCTGTTACCAGTCAATGTACCTATCTGAAACCAACTTTCCTTGCCACTATTCCGCCTCGGTTGTATAAAGAAACTGTATTTGTTCTTTGTGTATTTCTTATATCATTTGCAGTTTCCCATAACGAAAGTGAACTAGTCTTGTTGTGGCCTCTTAGATCTAGACCTGTGATAAAGTGTCGTTTTGATCTTAAGAGTTAGTTTGTTTGCTGTTCATAGCTGATTGAGCTTTTGCTTTCGTCATATGGTTTGAGTTTACATATTTCTAGTGTCGAAACAAGTAAATCTTAAGGTGTCTTTTGATTTTGGACAAACTTGTTTTCTTTCACTTGAAATTGAATTCAAAGTTATACAACAACTTTCTTTTTGTGTCGCACAAACATTAAGAAAGAGAAAAGAAATATCTGCATTGTGCATGTGCATTATGACAGTTTGCATGTTGATTTAGGAAAAAATGCATTAGTGTGTGCTCTATGATCTGTGTGAAAAGATGTTGTCTTTCTTTTCCCTCAGTAGTTAAGATTTTCAAAGTTGAAAGATTGAAAATCTTGCTTATCATCTTAGACTGCATTTAGGAGTGTTACTATACATCTCGTGGTGATCCATAAAGGCAAACTTCTAAACAAGATCAACCTTAAAATAAATTGAATTTACATAACAACGCATTGAAACATAACACAAACACATAGAGGTCTAAGCTAGAGACGTGTTCCGGCGTCGTTAAACGTGATATCTTAGCGTTGAGTGGTTGGGTGATTCCTCCACGGTGAAGGGATAAGTATCAATACGGACTTGTGCTCCCACGTACCGTCGCGTATATATTGGGAGACCCCTATAGGAACAAAGCCTTTATCCATAGGAAACCGTGTCGGCCGCCCTACTGATCGCAATGCAGTGAACACAGCATTCACGAAGATCGACCACTCGTACCGTAAAACGTATTCTGTGGTTTTGTGAAAAGTTTGGCACACCCTCTGCCTAGAACTCCAGAGCAGTTTCTTTTGGCTTTTTTCAAACTCTATAACTGAAAAAGTCCATCCGAGCATTTGTCACTTCGGGCTCGTTAAAACATCGAAGGAGACTAGAGTCATCTTTAGCTTTTTCTCGACTCTTAAAAAGTGAAAAAGCAAGTTGTGTCTAAAGCGTCGTTATAAAATTTATTTTAAACGGAACATAATCACCTCCTATTCCTGCGTTGATCTGTAGGTTGAGAACATGGAATGCCCCAACCAAGGAATTCCACATGATGGAAATCCTAGTCCTTTCTCCTCTTGGGGAGAAGTTGGTGCGCCCCACATGGCCACATTGTCGCTTCCAGGACTGACAATTGGCCTGCCAATTTGGCTATTCTCAACCAATGTAGTTCAAAACACCATGGTTCCTGAACAGTCGAGTCAACAGTTAGATCAGTCTAGAGCTGCCCACCAGCCTTCTACTTCCTATAACTCTTCCTCCAATCCTTCATCTTCGCAAGGTAGAGCCGGCAAAAGCCAAGCTCCCATGGAGAAGAAGGAGAAGAAGAAGAAGGAGCCTAAGGCGACTGGGGGCAAGCAAAAGACATCTGACAAAAATCCACACACAGCACAGACCGGGCCTAAATCGCCGTGTGTCATATGTAGAGGAGACCACTTCCATAGAGATTGTCCCTGTATTCCCTGGATACTAAGGGACTGGTCCCCTCGGTTGCACAATTCGGGAGCATCAACCTCTGATAGCCATGTTGATTGCTTACCGTCAACCAGCGAAAGTGAAGGTTCAAGACAAAGAGGGGGAGCAAGATTCCCCTGCAGACTGTGTGAAGGCGATCACGCCATCCACTGTTGTCCCTTCTTAGACGAAGCAAAGAGAGTTTTGGAAGATCGCCCGGTTTCACCATTGAGACTTCCTCCTGGATACAAAAAACTCGTGCCAAGTCCTTCGTTGGTTGAAAATATAGCTGGTCCGCTCAAGTGGTCAGCTGAAGCGTCAGTCATTGAAAATGAACCTACTGAATCCAGACCAGACGAAAGTCTAAAGGTCGATACCGCAGTTGACCCGATTCTTCCTTCAGAGGTTTCATCCTCAAATGACACCGTCACTGAAGATTCATCTTCAAATGACACCCTCACTGAAGAGAATAAGGATGACACCATCCAGATTCTTTTCATCAACACGGATTCTGATGAGCATCAGGGCAATGCGCCCATTCCTTTATCGCAGGAAGGAACATCGTCAGGGTCATATCCGGCCGTGTATTCGGTCCCACCACCAAGAAACCTGGTTGTGTCCTTTGATTGGAACCAACTAGGCAGACCCCGGTTACCAGCCTGTATACCATTCAGAATCATAGTCCAAATTTATAGAATGGTAATGGCTGGAACTATCATTGATGAAGGGGCATCTGTGAGTATCCTTTCCTCTATTGCTTGGAAAGCACTGGGTTCCCCGGCGCTTTTGCCTGAGATAAGAAATCTCTCAGGTTTTGATAAAGGAACCAGTCGACCATTAGGGATCCTCCCCAATGTGCCTGTTACATTGAAAGGGAAGACCGTTCAAATGAACGTGATGTTCGTTCAAGGACCCTTGGATTATAACCTACTCCTTGGACGAGACTATATATATTGCATGGGAGCTATAGTCTCCTCACTCTTTAGAGTAATGTGTTTTCCACACGAAGGAAGAATGGTCAAGCTCGTAGACCAACTTTCATTTCCGGGATCACGCATCGCAAATAGTCAAATACCAACCCTGAATGGTCTATTCACCCAAGAAATGTCTCCACCCCCAGTCCTCCTTCCCGATGAATGCGAGTGATTCGGAAAGATGGGACTGGAACCCAGGGGGCATGCATCCTGGTCTGCTTCGGGCAGAGGAAACCCTGGGTATAAGGTAGAATTTCCGCGAAAGAATATGACTAGTCCGTACCCCGTCCGAAAGAAGGAAGAGGGGTTGTTCTGGAACAGGATTCTTTTGTCAAGGTTACTTGTTTGACAAAGGTCATTCACCATTGTCTACTTCGGTAGACGGTGCCGAGGAGATGTTTTCGTTTGATGGTGTTAACAAAACAATCTTTGGGTAACCAGAAAGAGGCAAGCCTCCCTCAATAACATTGATGTTTTGCCTTTGAGTAGTGTTCTTCTCTTCTCGCAAGTAGCTATTCTCTTGCGATCTTGCAAAAGATCTGTTAAAAGTTGGGCCGACGGGAAGACAAGTACCGCGTAAGACCCGTTAAAAATAACGAGAAGACAAGTATCGTTAACATTAGACTGGCAAGACGACAAGTAGCTGTGAACACCCAAAGAAAAACAGAGGTGGGGGAGAGGAGGGGCAGCCTTGAAATTGTATTTTATACCTGGGGGCATGCAAACCTTTTGGAGTGCAAGCCAAGAGCGGTTATTTATCTATTTTTTGGATTAGTCGTTTCCTAACTTGCATAAAGAAAGGATGTGGGGCAAAGGTCAAAATTTGCCAAATTAGGAGCATAGCTTATGTGAGGTGCGAGCTCTATAAAAAATGGAATCTTGCAGGAGACATTTCTTATCTTATGACTGGTATTATCGAGCAGTTTTACCGCGGAATTTATGCTCGTTAAAAAATAGAAAAGCGAGATTCGAGCAGTTTTACCGCGGAATTTATGCTCGTTAAAAAATAGAAAAGTGTGAGCAAGAGTTTCCTCCAGAGTTCAAGGTCATTAAAAAATGAACCTATTCTGGTAAATAACCATTGTGATCGTAAATTTATTAGCCATAAAAGCCTTGGTCGTGTTTGCACCCGCCACCTCCATTCCATTTGGCCAATCATTCACCTCCATATGATTGTTTACCTATTTTGAGGAACAGCTGCGAAGAGTGATTTCACCTAGCCATCCTTGTGACACTGCCGTGATTGGAAAATTCCAACCTATACCTGGAATCTGCTGCTATCCCTGTTTATCACTCGTTCCTCCAAAGACGAGTCTTCTTTGAGCTCTTTTCGTCTGACTCGTAAAATATGAAAAGTTTGCCGAGTTTTGGCCTTCCAGCTCGTTAAAAGGACCGGAAGAGCTATCCCTCCCGTAGATTTTAATCTTTTTGGACCTGAGGGATTATTACACAAAAAGGTCGAGCGCTTGTTTTATTCGGCTCGTTAAAGTTATCGAAAATTCATCCCTTCTGTATTGTTTTATACTTATTCGGACTTAAGGGATTAGATGACGAAAAAGGAATTTTGGAGTTGACTTTCTGTACCTTTACAGACTCTCTAAAAATGAAAAGGACCGAGTTTTCCTTGTCGTTAGACTCGTTAAAATGATTAAATAGCGACAAACTTGTCTTTAGACGAGAACGAGTTTCCCTATCGCTAGGCTCGTTAAAACATAGCGATGGGCTTGCCCGAAGGGCAGGTTATAGAACAAGCATATGTTATCCTCCTCAAGCTTGACAAAAATAAAGAGGTACTGGTCAGAAATGACTGGGGAAAAATTGGGAGAACCTCAAAGCTTTAATGGTAGCAAGTCGCTCTTGAACATGACACTTTGTCCTCCGTATCACATCGGGTTGGGTTGTTTCATTCACCGGTCTCATCACCATGGTCTTCGCCAAACCATCCACATTCGGGGTAATGCTACCGATCCATCACATCAGTGTCGTTATATGTTCAAGAGATGTTGTTCAGAAAGAGTCAACCGCGTCCCATCCACTGCCATACATTATCCTTCATCCACCCATGATCGCCACCCTGAATCATATTTCACAGATTGTTTTCACCTCCACTAAAGTCATTAGCTCCGTTCCGTGTCACTGATGTGGGATTCATTAAGGCCCTCCTTTGACGCATCGCTTCTTGTCGACTTCAGCTCATTATCCAAGAAGTTGATCTAGGAACACCCCCCTCAGTACTTTGAAGCTTGCATGCCTCAATGGCAAGTTTCTCACTTCCGGCGACAGGTATACATCAATGACCTTCGACCAGAAGATTTTGCGTGGTGTTCGACGCCAAGTCCTATATTCACACCACGTGAATTGTACTGCAGTACCTTGAGGGTCATCATCATTATCGGTGATTCCTCTCGCGCTTGTTAACGGTTTACATTATTGACCGGTAATCAAGCGATGTCTTTCCATGTTTGACTTCAGCGCAATTCTCACATGGATCGACTTGTACTTTGAGTGAAGATCGAACGAGTTTGAAGACCCCGGATCTAGTTTCATCCATCCGGGCTGCGATATATATTCAGGAAATATAAAGACATTTGATATGTACATCATTGCAGCAGATGATCATCCTACTCAAAGGATGATAATTTCAGCAGAGAATTATCAGTCTACCATCAGACGATCGTCTGTTCTATTTACCAAAATGAATTTATAAAGCTGAGCATGGGAATGCCCGCCTCAGCTAGATCATGAAAGCAGAATGAAAAATAATGTATTGTATTGTATTTTATTACAGGTCACCTCTCAGCGATTGAATGAACTTCGGATCCTCCTGATAAAGCATTTCACCCGATAAACGACCTCATACTTTAGGGGGCAACTGTTATAGACATTTTTGTGCCTTACAGCATGAAGCATGAAATGTAAATAATCTAAGGGATCCAAAGTCCCTAAACATGTTGTTCCTACCCCTAGAGGAACAAGGTCAGCAAACCACAGCACTGAATATCAGTTCTCCACCTGAAAACACTCAAAAACAAGCTAATTCTGGATCATGTCAACTGCTCCACTGAGCATCTGCGCTGAATGTCAACTGCTCCACTCTGTACCTGCGCTAAATGTCAAAAGCAATGAAGGCTACCTGCGCTGGGCGAGATTGGCCAAGTGGCATAGTCATTCATCAAGGTGTCAAATGCCCAGGAAGCTTCCAAAATGACACTTGGATCAGGGAATTCGCCTAGTGATGAGTAAGAGGGTCTAGATCTCCAAGTGGAAGCAAGAACCTCCAAGTCGACTCAAGAACTGAAGAATAACTGAAGTGGGAGAGGACACTAGTCAGCTCCATGCCAAGCTCAAGCTGACTCATCCTTTCTCCAAATCTCCTATATATAGAGCTCTCGCATGAGGTCTATGGGGGCTGGAATCCTGTGAATGTAAGGAAGTGCTGTTGGTTTGAGTATAGAACTATTGGGTGATTTGCTTGAAGGAGGTGAAGATGAGATTTCTTTCTGCTGGGAGGTGTTGCTGGATTGGGCCTCTTATGGTTGTAACACTCTCAGAACTTTACTTCTTCCATTAATAAAGCATTTGAGGTTCTTCTATATGCATGTGTCTCAATGGCGCATTGGTACTTGTATATTTGATTTATTCTAATCCTTGAATCAATTATGAATGTATGCTTCTTGTAGTTTCCCTTTCTTGTTATTTTGCAGGATCTTGGTGTAGCTGGGCCAGTGAAAGAGCAAGGAGCTGGGAGCAAGCAACAAAGAGAGAAGATTGGATCAATCATTAGCGGAAGACAACGGTTAGTGGATCTCTTTCTCCCGCCTCTTACATCTCATAAAGAAGTAATCTCGAATAGCTTTGCATTCAGTTGTTGCTGAGGTACTATCACCCTTAGAGTGGGATAGGGTCATTCTGTATTGGATACTTTTCCCAACAACACTGATTGCTTTTACTCGACCAAAAACCATAGATTAAATTGAAAACCGTGACCCAGAACTCAGATAGAATTCTCGTTTCTTCCCCAGCGCAGGCTCTGTGAAGAGATTCTGCATTTCAACACAGTTCCCGAGAGGGCTACCTGCGATGCAATCCAGTTTCTCTGTGTAACAGGTGCACTGATCAGCCTAGCCCTGTGCAGCTAAGGTTCTTTGCTTCATTTTTTCAGTTTTTGTCTCTGATTTTTGCAGCCTGTGATCAGTGTGTATCTGTTTAAAAACCCCTTTTCTTTGCCTTAATTCCATCTCCTTTGTACAAAAAGACTGTAGATGTTCTTTGTGTGTTTGTTACATCATTTACAGTTTTCCATTGAAAAAGTAGAATAGTCATACTGTCGTCCTTTGATTTAGATCTGTCGTAAGTGTCGATTTTGATCTTAGGAGAAAGTTTATTTGCTATTGACAGTAGATTATGCTTTTACTTTTGTCTTTGGTTTGAATTTATGACTTTCTAGTGTCAAAACGAGTATTTATTTCAAAATCATAAAGTTTCGTAATTATCTCTACCTTTTGGTTTCGAAAAGAAGCTTGTTTGTGTTTGTCACTTGAAAGCAAATTCAGATTTGTACATCAACTTTCTTTTTAGGCATCAATATTAAGAAATTGAAAACAAATACATGCATATGTGCATTTGCATATTGATAGTCTGCTTGGCTTGATTTAGGAAAAGTGCATTAACAGTGTGCTCTTTGCTCTTTGAGAAAAGATTGTGTCTTGCTTTTCCCTTTGTAGCTCAGATTTTCATTGCTGAAAAGAGATAAAAGTTTGCTTATCATCTTTAGATTGCATTTTAGGAATTACATCTACATCTCGTGGTGATCCCAAAAGGCAAACTTCTAAGAAAGATCAACTTAAAATAAATTGAATGAATCTAACAACACTTTGGAACTTAACGCACAACATTTAGAGGTCTAGGCTAGAGACGTATTCCAGCATCATAAATCCTGGTAACAGTTGTCCTCACTGATGGTTGGGTGATTCCTCCACTTTGAGACGATAAGTGCCAGTACGGACTTGTGCTCCCACGTACCGTCGAGTATATATTGGGAGACCCCTATAGGCTTAAAACCTTTTATCCATAGGAAGCCATGTCGGCCGCCCTACTGATCACAATGCATCGAACACAGCATTCGGGAAGATTGACTGCCATACCGTAAAAAGTATTCTGCAGTTTTGCGATTGGTTTGGTACTCCCTCTACCTAGATCTCCAGAGTAGTCCCTTTCGTTCCTTTTCAGACTCCTTAATGGAAAAGGTCCATCTGAGCACTTGTCACTTCAGGCTCATTAAAAATCGAAGGAGACTAGAGTCATCTTTTGTTTTTTCTTGACTCTTTAAAACTGAAAAAACAAGTTGTGTCAAAGCGTCTAAAAATTTATTTTAAACGGAATATTCATACCCTTTTCCTACGTTGAACTTAGGTTGAGAAAATGGAGTCTACCAACCAAGGAATTCCCCTTGGTGGAAATCCTAGTCCCTTCTCCTCTTGGGGAGATGTTGGTGCACCCCATATGGCCACATTGTCGCTTCCAGGACTGACAATTGGTTTGCCAGTATGGCTCTTCTCAACCAATGTCGTTCAGAACACCACTATTCTTGAACAATCGAATCAGCAATTAGACAAGTCCAGAGTTGCCCACCAACCTTCTACTTCCTCTAATTCTTCCTCTCCTCCTTCCTCTTCGCTTGATGGGGCTGGCAAAGCCAAAAATCAAGTTTCTAAGGAGAAGAAGGAGAAGAAGAAGAAAGAGAAGAAGAAGAAGGAGCCAAAGGCGAATGGGGGAAAACGAGTGTCGTTTAACGAAAATCCACACACTGCACCGACCAGGCCTAAATCGCCATGTGTCATTTGCAAAGGAGACCACTTTCACAGAGATTGTCCTTGCATCCCTCAGATACTAAGGGACTGGTCTCCTCGTTTGCACAATCCGGTGTCATCAACCTCTGATGATCATGTTGAAAGCACACCGTCAACTAGCGAAAGTGAAGCCCCAGGACAAAAAGGGAAAGCTAGATTTCCTTGTAAACTGTGCGAAGGCAATCATGCCCTCCACTGTTGTCCCTTCTTAGACAGAGCTAAAAGAGTTTTGGATGATCGTCCGGTTTCACCGTTACGACTTCCTCCTGGATATAAAAAACTTTTGCCGAGTCCGTCACTAGGTGAGAATCCAGCTGGCCCGCTCAGGTGGTCGACTGAAGCGCCTATCATTGAAGATAAACCAAATGAATCCATACTAGACGAAAGTCAAAAGGTCGAGGCGGCAGTTGACCCGGTCTTGCCTTCAGAGGTTTTATCTTCAGATGATACAATCACTGAAGAGAACAAGGATGACACCATCCAGATTCTCTTCATCAACACAGACTCCGATGAACATGGGGGCAATCTACCCATTCCTTTATCGCAGGAAGGAAGTTCGTCAGAGCCGTACCCGGCTGTCTATTCGGTCCCACCTCCAAGCAACCTAGTTGTCTCCTTCGACTGGAATCAACTAGGCAGACCCCGTTTACCAGCAAGTGTACCATTCCGAATTATCGTTCAAATATATAGAATGGTCATGGCTGGTACCATCATAGATGAGGGGGCTCCTGTGAGTATCCTTTCCTCTATTGCTTGGAAAGCGCTTGGTTCGCCATCGCTGTTGCCTGAGATGAGAAATCTGACAGGCTTTGATAAAGGAACCAGTCGACCTTTAGGGATCCTTCCCGATGTGCCCATAACATTGAGAAGGAAGACAGTTCAAATGAACGTAATGGTTATTCAAGGACCCTTGGATTATAACATACTCCTTGGACGAGACTATATTTATTGCATGGGAGCCATCGTCCCCTCACTCTTTAGAGTAATGTGTTTTCCGCACGAAGGAAGAGTGGTCAAGCTCGTGGACCAGCTTTCATTTCCCGGATCATGCATAGCAAATAGTCATATACCATCCCTAAATGGTCTCTTCACGCAAGAAATGTCTCAATCTCCAGTCTGTCCTCCCGATGAGCGCGAGTAATTCGGAGGGATATGACTGAAACCCAGGGGGCATGCGTCCTGGTCTGCTTCGGCAGGAAAACTTCGGGTATAGAGTAGGTTTCCGCGGGAGAATATGACTAGTCTGTACCCCATCCATGATTGGAAGAGGGGTTATTCTAGAATAAGATTCTTTTTTTAAAGTTATGTGAGTTGGCAGGCATCGTCGCTCACCTTTGTTTATCTCGGTAGACATCGCTAAAGAAGTGTTTTGTTTGCACCGCGAATCGAACAATCTTTGGGTAACCTGTAAGAGGTAGGCCTCTCCCGGTAAAACAAATGTTTTATTGGACTAAAGAAGGGGTAACCTTGAAACCATATTTTATACCTGGGGGCATGCAAACCTTTTGGAGTGCAAGCAAAGAGCGATTATTTATCTGTTTTTTGGATTAGTCATTTCCTAACTTGCATAAAGAAAGGATGTGGGGCAAAAATCTAAAAGTTGTCGTTTTATATGAGACATTCTTATCATATGACTGGACTAATCGAGCAGTTTTAGCGCATAGTTCAAGATCGTTAAAAAATAAACATAAGACATGAGCAAATGTTTCCACCCGCGTTTAAGCTCGTTAAAAAATGAACTATTCCCCAGTAAATAACCACCGTGAATGAAGCATTTCAGCCATTAAAGCCTTGGTCGTGTTTGCACCGTCACCTCCACTTTTCCATTGGCTGATCATTCACCTCCATTTGATTGTTTACCCATTTTGAGGAACAGCTGCGAAGAGTGATTTCACTAGCCATCCTTGTGACACTGCTGTGATTGGAAAATTCCAACCATTACTTGGAATCAGTTGCTACCCATTTTATCACTCGTTCCTCAAAAGACGAGTCTTCTTTAAGCTCTTTTCAACTGACTCGTAAAATATGAAAAGATTGCCGAGTTTTGGCCTTCCAGCTCGTTAATGTGACCGGGAGCGCTATCCCTCCTCTAGATTTTAATCTTTTTGGACCTGAGGGATTATTGCACAAAAAGATCGAGCGCTTGTTTTGTTCGGCTCGTTAAAACTATCGAAAATTCATCCCTTCTGTATTGTTTTATACTTTTTCAGACTTAAGGGATTATATGACGAAAAAGGAATTTTGGAGTTACCTTTACGTACCTTTTCAGACTCTCTAAAAATGAAAAGGACCGAGTTATCTTTGTCGTTAAACTCATTAAAAAGATTAATAGCGACAAACTTGTCTTTAGACGAGAACGAGTTTCACTATCGCTAGGCTCGATAAAACATAGCGATGGGTTTGCCCGAAGGGAAAATTATAGAACAAGCATATGTTATCCTCCTCAAGCTTGACAAAAATAAAGAGGTACTGGTCAGCAATGACTGGGGAAAAATTGGGAAGAAAAACTCAAAGAATCTTTATTGGTAGCAAGTTGCTCTTGAACATGACACTTCCACTCCGTGCCTGAGTCGGGTTGGGTTGTTTCATTCACCGGTCACATCACCATCGTCATGCCATACCATCCACCTTTGGGGTAAATGCTACCAGTCCATCACATAAGTGTCGCCGACATGTTCAAGAGAAGTCATCCAGAGAAGTCATCCGTGTCCCATCCACTACCATACATTATACCTCATTCATTCATGACCGCCATCCTGAACCATATATCATCAGATCGTTTTCACCTCCATCAAAATCATTTGCTCCGTTCCGTGTCATTGATGTGGGATTCATTAAGGCCCTCCTTTGACAGATCGCTTCTTGTCGACACCAGCTCATTATCCAAGAAGTTGATCTAGGAACACCCCATTCAGTACTTTGAAACTTGCATGCCTCAATGGCAAGTTTCTCACTTCCGGCGACAGGTATACATCAATGACCTTCGACCGAAAGATTTTGCGTGGTGTTCGACGCCAAGTCCTTTATTCACACCACGTGAATTGTACTGCAGTACCTTGAGGGTCATCATCATTATCGGTGATTCCTCTCGCGCTTGTTAACAATTTACATCATTGACTGGTAATCAAGCGATGTCTTTCCATGTTCGACTTCAAAATATTTCTCACATGGATCGACTTGTACTTCGAGTGAAGATCGGACGAGACTGAAGACCCCGATCTAGTTTCATCCATCCGGGCTGCGATATATATTCAGGAAGATAAAGACATTGAAATGTACAACATTGCAGCACAGATAATCATCCTACCAAAAGGATGATGGCTCTATCAGAATCATCAGTCTACCATCAGACGATTGTCTGTCCTATGTACATGAAAATGAATTTATAAAGTTGAGCATGGGAATGCCCGCCTCAGCTAGATCATGAAAACAGTATGAAGATAATGTATTGTATTGTATCTTATTATAGGTCTCCTCCCAGCATTGAAAGAATTCGGATCCTCCTAATAAAGAATTTCACCCGATAAATGGCCTCATACTTTAGGGGGCAACTGTTATAGACATTTTTGTGCCTTACAGCTCTAAGCATGAAATGTCCATAAACCAAGGGATCCTAAGTCCCTAAAAGTGTTGTTCCGGCCCCTAAAGGAACAAGGTCAACAAATTACAGCTTCTCCCAGAAGTTCTCCACCAGAAACTGTTCAGAATCAGTCAAATCAGGATCATTTCAGCTGCTCCACTAGCTAGCTGCGTTGCATAGCACCCAAGTACACTAGCTAGGTGCATTGCAACGCACCTAAATGCACTACCAGGGTGCATTGAGCGGGAAATGACAAATGGCAGTGTCATTCCGCGAGGTGGACAGACAATGGAAGCTTCCAGAATCTTTCCCAATGACACTTGCCTCACTGAGTTCGACCAAGGATGAGTAAGAGGTTCTCAGTCTCCAAGTGGAAGCAAGAACTGACAGAGAGAAGCCACTAGTCAGATCATAAGCTGACTCATCCTCTTTGCATACATCTATATATGGATCCCTCATCCCAGAGATCCATAGGGCTAGAATTTTGTACATTGCAGAGAATTGTTGTTGGTTTTGAGATAGATATCAGAGTATTGGGTGATTTATGCTTTGTTGGAGGTGAAGAGGGGATTGCTTTGCTGGGAGGTTGATGCTGGATCAGGAATCATCGGTTGTAACTCCTCCTGGATCTTCTTGTTATATCAATAAAACTATTTGAGTTTCTCCTACATGCTTGTGTTTCATTGATGTTTGTTACATTTGTATGTTTAGCTTAAATCTGATCCTAAGCTATTTATGAATATAAATCCATGTCTTTGTGTAGTTTTCTTCTTCTGTGATCTTACAGGAACTTGGTGAAGCTGGGCAAGTAAGGGAGCAGGTAGCTGGAAGCTGAGAAAGAGAATAGAGATCGGATCAAAGGACTAGCGCAAGACACAGGTTGGTTCATCCTATTCCTCTTCGTTTATAGTTCATAAAGAAGAATACGAAAGTAGTTTTCCCTGTTTGTTTCTAAGGCACTGTCACACCTTAGTGGGATAGGGTCATTTTGAATAGACACTTTTCCCATTAACACTCGTTGAATTCCTACTACCTACGACAATGGTTCGACCCTTGTTACTCTAGCTTCCTCATATTAAACTGATTTGAGATACTTGCTAGGCTAGAATTGGGGATAATTACTCTGATCATTAAGATCCCAGCTCACCATGCGCATTTGTGGCACCCTTTCCAACAAGTCTCCCTTAAACGACACCTCATCTAGTAATAGTGGTGTAAATACTTTGAATTTTGTAGAATTTGGGTCCTTGGAAACTTTTGAGGTCGATTTTCACGACAACACATAAGGTGGCAACCTCAATATCGGTTTCACATCTTCTGCGTTGATATCTTTGATTCCCTCAGTCACTTCTCCCACATCTAAATCTGGAGGCTCCATCAGCTACGTTTTCTTGTCCAGCCTCTCCTTACCTCTTTGTTCCATAGTGATTTTTTTTAGCAATTTCCTAACTCGAGGTTTCTTCTTCTTCTGCTTCTGCATCCTTGTGTCAATATTTTTCTTCCTTGGGGAACTTAGCCTGGTAACAAGTGCTAGTGGTGTAGAAATCATTAGGAATCCTAGCCCTCATCTAAGAAATTCTTGCTCAATCTCCTCCCAATTCATGCAATAGAATGCTCAGCTCACACTTGACAGAAAAAACACCAGTCAAAATCTCAATGAGAAAAGTGTTCAAATATGCAGTGGGTTTCCATATTTATAAACTTTTTTATATTTCAAACTTCATGATCTCCTTCAAATCCACATCATAAATACAAATTTGGGTAGATTTTCCCAAATATGCCCATCAAATTCATTCCACTGACTACTTTTAACATTAATTTCCCTGTCAAATCAACTGAAGCAATCCCAATGGTCATATTCTGGATGAACTGTGTTAGACACCTCCTTGCACTGTAGTTACCCTTTCTTTGTTGTAGCTTCCACCACCTACACTAGCCTCCTAAATGCCACTCAACACTTCCTTTGCTATGAAGTCCTTCTTTGGCAGCGTAGTTTAAAGTCTCGTGCTTCCTTCCAACTTCTTGTAGTAGTAAGACTCTTCTCTAGTCATATAGTCATTGTACAGTCCTAGGGACAGAATTGTCCCTGTAGAGATTTAACCTACTCCCATTTACTCGTATAGGAAAGAGTTCTCCAATTATCTTCGCTAGCTAAACTATGCCACCATCTGAGATATCCCAGATAATGTGTTGTCATTTATTTCTCACTCACTACTTTGTAAATGATCAGTGGTCTAGGATTCTTTAGAACAGTGAGGTTGAAGCCATTTCTTGAGCCACAAAAGTTATCATAGCTTGATGATATCCTCTCCATTTCATAATGCTCAGAAATCCAGTGGCATATAGAACTCCAAAAAAGGGTTCCTAAATGAAAAGTTATAACCCATAGAATATTCCCCCTAAAACTCCCAGCTGATTGAGGAAAATGTCCAAGTATGGAGAAAAAATTACAATCAGGACTTGGGACAGTTCATCGCAATAATATATCGGTATAGAAGGGGATTAGAAGGCAAAGAACATTAATGATTGTAGAAACTGTGATCTGTCAATCACAGATATCATATATCGACATTGATGGGCCAGGGAAACACGATTATCGATATTAATGGGATTTAAGTCCTAAAGACTTCACCCGCGGGGGGGCGATTATGATACAATGTAATATCACTGGGGGGGTCGATAAATTCATTAACAAATAAAATAGTTAACAAAACAGGAGTGGTTCGCCCCTCTTCTCTCCCCTCCATGTGGCACAATCCCACATCCCACATCGTGCATCACAACAGTCTCGTAATCTAAAACTACAAAGTCCTTGCTGGGGCCGATATACAACTTTTGTGTAACATCACTAGGGAGTTGAGAAAACAATTTACAAAGGAAAATTCCAACAAAACGAGGGTTGGGCCTCCGCTTTCTCTCTCCTCCACATGGCTTTGGCGATCGGTGTTCCGTGAAAGTTGTGGTCACAAATTGTTGAAAATCATCGATATTACGATATAGAAGAAAATTGCCAAGGAAGGTTGAATTTCAAATACAAAGGAAATTGTTGCAAAAAGAGGGTCAGGCAGGCAAATTTCTCTCTCCTCCCAAAGGCCATGTGCGTACATGTGATTTGTCTTTAGAGGTGACAGGGTAGCTAATGTCAGTAGTGACATGGCAGTATGGTTGATGACCTACCAAAGGAAATGTGTCACCCAATTTCACTGTTTTTGGTGGTGACATGGGCCCATTTTCAGGTGCCACATGTAACCACTGACACAGTGAGACGTGGTAGTGATGATGTCACCGCACAGATTGGTGATCACAATAGTTAAGGGAAAAAGTTGAAGTGGATGGAGCCAACAACTGCGCTATGTGGGAAACTCCCTAACGTGATAAAGTATTACATCATGGTATATAAGGATCTCACGTCTAGACTATTGTCCCACACTATGGAGGAAGAAAAATCTTAAAACACTGGCACAGAGCGATTGTGATATGTAGGAATCCTCCCCTAAATGCGATAAGTTATGAGCTTTGATTTAGAAAGAGTTTGGGTCCGGGAAATTGACTGATGAGGAACTTCTACAATATAAAGAAAAAGGCCCCCTGCGCAGTTATTGAAAGTCTTAGAACATAAGCACAAAGCCTTTGGTACCATCCCCTGATCATATGCGAAGCATTACAAAAGGGCCCATAATAAAGCGGAGTTAATGGTGAAACCCAAGGGCACCCTTTTGCCTATCCCAGAGGTAAACCACTTGTGCCCTTTCACCTGTTTGAAGAGGTAAATTCCTATGCCCCTTAAGACTTCCATCATTAAACTAAGAACTCACCCCAAGGCCAGATCAGGGCACTGATCATGATCAGAACGTTTTTATGGTGGAAATGACAGAGTCGTTCTCAGAGGCGGCTGTAGTAGTGAATAAGGAGAGGGAGAATTCAAAACCAAGTATGGGTACCCCCCAGAAAATGGATTTTCCTAACCTGTTCTCAAGGTTGGCCTCAAAGGTTTTTAAGATGGAACGATGAGAGTTAGTTTAGTAGCGTAGGAGCATAAGTTGTGAACTAAATGCACACATGAAACATAAGTGATTACAGCGATGGGGCACCGTGGATTTTGCATTAATGTCTCACTTGTTCTGTGATTCTATGATGTGCCTTCCTTTGTGAGGCCATTATTATTGTTCTTAATCTTTTTTGAGACAGAACCTACCCTGGCCGAGAGAGCAAGTTGACTTGACAGCTAAAAACCCAGCCCAAGATTTTATGTATGAAACCATGATTGAAAGCACCCCGTCTTCTTATAAATAGGGGGTCCCAGCACTAAGAAAGGGTTTCAAAATCTAATAAGAAAGTTTGTTATTTTTGTAAACTATATCACTTAGGCACATAGATCTTGTAGAATACTACATGATTGGTGGTGATTCCTCCTTTGAAGTATTACAATGTGTTATTTCCTTGTTTCATTCTTCTTGTATGTTTTCCTCTTTAGAGTTCATGCAATAATATATAATCTGATATTTCAGACTTGTCTACAAATCCATCTGCGTTAAAGTGTTAATGCATATGCCTGTGTGAGTGGTTGAAATCATATTTTCAATTTGTACTGCATGAAGCATATCACTCAACTTCTTTTCTATCCTTTACATCTTCCTCTAACTCAGTAGTTAAAATAAATCTCATGGTCTTAGTCTCTATGTTTTATATATAGAACTCTTGGTTCTTTGAGCTCTATATCTTGAGTTGCCCTTTTTCTTTGACTTCTCTCATATATCTTATAAAGCTAATTAAAACTATAAATCTTTGAAGTGCTTGGCCTCCACTATTTCTGTTATATTTCTGGGAACTATGTGAGTGTAAAAATGCTGAAACATATGTCTTGTATCTTTGGATGAAGGAACCAACTCTCTGATATCTATATATATATATATATATATATATATATATATATTGTGTGTGTGTGTGTGTACAGAACATGGGTGATGTCTTCTCCTTCTTGAGAATCATTTGAGGCACACTTATTTAGATGTACCTAGGCACTAATCTTGTAAGGAATCCAAGGCTGTGTCTGGGAGTTACAATATCTTCTAGTGATGTTTCCAGGGAATGTATTGAAGGAGTTTCCCCCTCGGATATGACAAATTGAGCACCCTTCGTGTAGGTGAGTGAAGTATCCTCTAATTGCATTCACATCACCTTGGAGACTCCACACCCCCCTCATTATGATTCATCACCCTAGATTTTAGAAGACATCATACTCACTCAGACACCTCACAACAGAAATCCCCATTTGTTTCTGACCTTGAAAAAGTAATTTTCAAGAAAGTCTGGAGAGAGAAAACTCCCCCTGCCTCTGCTATCGTCTCACCAGCCTGTGAAACTTCCTCCTCCAGTTCTTATCCCACTATTTCTCACAATTAAAGACTTACTCCAAAGACCCTGACATGCCCTCCTTCCCCTCCAACCCCTGTGGTCTTGACCTTAGTTCCTCAAGTAAATTTCAATCGCCCTCCACCATTCTAGATGGCTCTTCTAGGATTCTTGCTAAATAAGTATAAAACTCTCGATTTACCTAAACATATTAGTGCTATGCCCCATGACTACCTGAAGCTTTTACCTAGATTCAATGGGGAATATTAATATTCTACTCAGAGACACATTCATGCCTTCTATGCTTTTGCTGAGAACCTAAATGTACAATAGTTGGATGTGGTCCTGAGACTTTTTGTGTAGTCCCTTGATGGAGAAGCTAGAAAATGGTTCAAAACCATCCCTAATGCTTCCATCACTACCTGGGAGAACTTGAAACCTCTTTCCCACAAAAATGGGGTCAGAAGATAGATCATGAGTACCTTGTCATAGATTTCAATGCCCTTAAGAAGAAGCCAAAGGAGAATATATCAGATTTAGTTAAGAGATTCAATAAGTAGTATAACAACTTGTCAGCTAATATAGAACCCCCATCCCATGAAGTAAAATTGTAAGTGCGGACACGAACAAATTCCTCTAGCCTGATGATGGGTCTAGCCACAACAGATACATTCTATGGAAGATTTCCTTAGGTTAGAACCAATTAAGAGGGCCTACCTCTTAGTCTTCTTATCATGTTTGATGATTTCCTTGTTTGCTCACTCTAGCTATCTCTCACTTCCTTCTTCAAGCACCTGAAACAAGTAAACAACAACAAACAACAAACGCGACAATAGAAAAATTGTAATTCAACCTACTTAACAAGTCAAGAAACATTAAACCATGAATATTTAAGATGATAAAACATGTAGGAAATCAATCGATAGTTGCATATATTAATATCAAAGAGAGATTACAACCATTTGTCTTGACGTTGCAGTTCTCCTCTGACAAGACCAGGTTCCCACACACTTCAGCTATCATTCCATGATGGCCTCAATAAACAATAGTTTGAAGGATCTTCCCCTTAGGATTCACTCAAAACCAAATCACACTTCTATCTCACACAACTAGATATCTACAACTAGTAATAAATTGTTGTCTACTCCAAACAAAAGTAGCATATGCACACCAACATCAACACTTCAACACTAACACTAGCTTGTACTTAGAGAAAAGGGAGGTTTATATAGGAAAAATGGATCGGAGATGGATCCTCTTCTCATGGGAGAAGGGCTTATTCCTTGAGGTAGTTCCATCATTATAGGGGAAAGGAGCCCCAACTCTCATCCTCGACCCCATCCGGCAAAACCGTTTACTAGACTTCTATTACGAAGCTTCTAGAGCTAGAAGCATCAGCTCCAAATTTAAAAAGCTTTCCAAAGCAGGACTAGCGCGACTGGAACACAGCTCAGTCACATCGATAGGTGTGAGGGATAGTGCTAATATTTTCACATTAACATGGGGAAGACGAAGGCCATTAGCGCCAGTCTTCTAAATTGGGCAAAACAGAAGTTTCAGGGGAAATGGTGCAAAAGGGAATTTATCTTCTCATGTAGAGGGACATAATGGGAGTTTCTTCATCAAGGCAAAGCATGCAGGGTTCATTATATAGGTCCTCTAGGATGAAGGAATGAGGAGTATAGGGATAGTGAAAAAATGTTGTGTAACAGATGCCCCATAAAGTGTGAAGGCCGAGCTGGAGCGGGCGATGAAATGCTTTATAAATCAGTTCGGGGAACCGGCCTTCCATCGGAAAACATGCAAGCAAGTATAGACACATATACATAAAATGACATCTCTATCAAATGATACATGAATCATGGCATGGACATATCCATCCAAATAATGATCATGTAAATGGATCCAGGTATGGGCGTAGCCATGCATCAAAGAGGATCATAACGAAACCAAGCATGGTCACAACCATCCAATAATGAGAAGGATCACATATGATAACTCATGGTCAAGTCATAGCGAGTCATTTGATAGAGACATGCATATCATCATAACCATGTCACACCACTTCGCAACTTGGAATTTTTGTAATCTGAGTCCAGGGTATTGTGCTCCAACATGACCAGATCAAAGTATAGATCATAACATGTGAATAGATGTGTTGACAACGAACATGCTAGAAATTTTCTTGGTTACTAGTCAATGATGTAAAATTTTAACAAGCACGAGAGAAGCCACCAATAATGATAATGGTCCTCAATGTACTATCAACGCAATCCATGGAATGTGAACAGAGGAGCTGAAGTTGAAGACCCGTGAAATCACTTGATCAAAAGTCAATGATGCGAACTTGTCATTGAGTGCGAAGAACTTGCCATTAGGGCATGCAAGCTCTAAGGTACTGGAAGGTATTCTCTTGTTCAACTTCCCAGATAATGAGTTGAAGTCGACGGAAAGTGACTGTGTTGAAGGAGAGCCATAATGAATCCCACATCATCGACGCAAGATGAGAGGATGAAAAATGATTTTCGATGATATAGAGAATCAGAGGTAAGTGTAATTACAGAAGGACAAATCTTGAACATATCGGCGACACAACTAGAAATTTGGAAGCTTTTGGATCCATAGGGTCGGTGGTCATAATGACATGGGAGATCAAATGGAAGGAAAAAATGAATAGCCCAACTGAAGTAGGTCAACGATAGAAAGGAGGATGTCCTAACCCAACACAAAGGAAAGAGTGTCATGTTCAAGAGTGAGATGCCGACACAACTGATAGATTTCCAAATTTCTCCCTACCAATTCTAGCAGGTACCCTAATTATTTTTTAATCAAAAGCTTGAAGGGGATAGCATATGCTTGCATTGTAAGTTCATCCTTCGGACGAATCTGACCTAGTAAGTTTAACGAGACCTAGGGAGGAGAAGCTCACATTCATCATGGTGACAGATCCGATGTCATTTTATAGTTTAATGAGTCCGACAAAGGTGTAACTTGGTATCTTTTTCATGTTTAGAGAATTTGAAAAAGACACGTAAAAGAAAACTCCACATGATCCCTTTTTGTACGTTTGTGTCAATCACAAAAAGGTAGAAAACAATAATCAAATGAACTACTTGACCATTTCAATCGAGTACCTTTTTCGTAAATAGTGCCTCCCAGCTCGAAAAAGGGGTAAACTTATACTGGGGACATGAAGTTTCGCATTTGTTAACGAGTTTGAAACGATAAGGGCTCAGCCATATTTTTTCTCTTAAAGGGTTGGAAAAGAGCTGAAAGTAGACCCCTCCACTTTATTCTCTTTTACAAGTCAAAAGGAAAAATACTCGACAATCCTTTCATCTTGTACAAGTCAGAAAAGAGCTTAAAGGTGACGCGTCCTCGAGGAATGAGTGGTATAAAGGGTAGAAACTGGTTCTGACAATGGAGGAACTGCTCAAAACATGTAATGGTCAAGAGGTTGGCTAATAAAACCACTCATCACTGCAGTTCCTTAGGAAAGGAAAAATAACCAAATGAAATCATATGATCGGCCAAGGAGATGGTAGCGATGGAATGAAACAACCAAGGCTCATCTAGTAGAAATTAGCTGATAAAAATGATAATCATGAGATGTAAACCAAGCATGGGTTCATTTTTACGCAATATTGAACCATGAGGAGCTCTGCTTGGATTTGGTTTCATGTTTACACAAGCTTGAAATGAAAAACTATGCTTGCTATAAGTTTGCATGCCCCAGCATAATGACTCAATCGAGGTATATGCTCCCCAAGCTTCATTTCAGTCAACTAGGTAGACTCAAATTGGAAAAGGGAGTTGTTTCATTTTTTAACGAGGTTGAAATAGTAAAAGAACTATCATCGAGAAACTTGCTTCATTTTTTAACAAGCTTGACACAAGACAAATAACTATGCTCACACCCTTTGTTTCAATTTTTAATAAGGTTGATACAAGACCAAGAACTATCCTCATACCCTTGTTTCATTTTTTAATGAGGTTAACACAACACTAGGACATATGTTCATGAACCATATGAGAAAATGGCTCCCAAGAGGTCTTCACTAGATGGAAGAACCATGCTTTGGGAGGAATACATGTCAATTGGAACTATAGACAGATCATGTTCCAATGCCTCTAGTACATAATGTACTATACCATCCGTGTGATCATCAGCAGATGCGGACACAGAATGGGTAGCCACATAATTAACCTATGGCGGGGAGGGTACTACTTGCAACTAAGAGCTGATAGGGGACAATGGCTGCAAAGGACGCGCCCAATGACCAATGAACGACAAATGATCAATGATCACTATTCTTCCTTCATGCGGAAAACAAACCACAGAGAAAATTGAAGAAATAAGATCTCCCATGACAAAAAAATAGTCGCGTCCAAGGAGAATATTGAAATCTAAAGGACCTTTGACTACCATCACGTCTATATAGATGACCTTTCCTCCCAAAGTAATAGGGAACTTTGGAAGGATCCATAAGGGATGACTAGTTCCTCCGTTGATAGCCAACAGATTCTAAGTGATAGGCACAAGTAGTGGGGAACCCAAAGCTTTCCAAGTAGTAGAAGACATGATGCTAACAGACACACCTTCATCTAATAGAGTGCTAGGTACTACCATATTATAGCCTTGTACTGTGATCTAGAAGGGCACATAAGATGGGAGGCAGAAAACAGTCAAGTGACTCCAATCGAAAGAAACGATAGAAATACTAGGTGGGGGTACCACATGATTGTCCCCATGCACTGTAGGAAAAGGAGAGGGATGCCCCTGAAACACTAGGACAGGAGGGTCACTCTTCGATTCATGAGAATCCGAGGAAACGAGAAGAACATGAGTAGTATGATCACCACTCTCTTTTGAAACAGAGTGAGCAACTGGTGGTGAAACCAAGTCGATACTCTTTTTGACCATTGGTTGGTTAGGAATAGACACAAGAGAGTTTCACTCAAGAAGAGCAGGATGGGAAAGAGATGAGTCCAAGTCAATCTCTTTACCAACTGCGAGAGGGTTAGAGGAAAGCCTCTGATAACCAACAGGAAGTTGGGGTTGAGGAGCTGCAAGGTTTTCCAAAAATTTTGAAGCTTTATCCATAAGAGGACAAAGGTGAAGAAGATGCTCTCCTTCACATAACCTATAAGGGAATCTAATCCTCCCTTTCTTCTTACCATCGCTAACCGATGGTGCAGCATCGACATTATCTTCAGAGGTTGATGGGGATGGTCGATCTAAATTTTGAGACCATACCTCTAAGACTCTGAGAATACCATGACAGTCTCGAAGGAGATGGTCACCCTTACATAGCCTGCAAGGGAAATTTACCTTTCGTGGAGGATTGGAAAGTTTTCCTATGGGAGGTGCATTTGGATTAACGACTGCATGGTTGGCCTCTTGCTTATTTGAATTCTTCTTCTTCGTCTTCTTCTTCTTCTTCTTAGCCTCCTCATTACTGGATTTCAAACTTTCACCAAGTGAAGTAGAAGAGGAGGGTGAGGAAATGGGGGAAGAAGGCAAGGGGTCAACCTTAGAATCATCATGACAAGATTCGAATGAAGGATATGGCAGGACAGGAGTCGGGACATTTAGGACCATCAAGCTCGAAAACAACTAGATAGGTAAACCAATGGTTAACCCAGGGAGTGTTGTGGGGAAAAATGCCTATGCAGAACGATCCTATCCACCTAAGGTGTGATAGTGCCTTAGCAACAAACGAATACAGCTACACTGGTTTCTTCCTTTATGAAATGTAAAAGAGAGGAGATCGATAGACTTACCGTTGTCTTCCGTTTGTCCCTCGATCTAGATCCCCTTCTCTTTTCATGTTCACAGCTACTCGCCTCCTCGCTTGCTCAAGAGAACAGCTACTTGATTCCCACGAGATCACAAGAGAACAACTACCTGTGACAAGAGAACAGCTACTTGCGACGAGAGAAGCACACAACCCAAAGACAAATATACATATTCATAAATGATTCAGGATTAGAAGTAAATCAAATACACTAATGCAATCATACAAATACACCAGCATATAGGAGCAAACCAAGATAGCTTTATTGATAAGTAACAGGGTTCAGGAAGAGATACAACCCATAGGGCTCCAATCCAGCATCTGCTTCCCAGCAGAATGGAATTCCTTCTTTAGCTCCCTTCAAAGCATTAAGCACCCAATGATCCAGTCTCAAACCAACAGCAATTCTTTGCAATAACAAAATTCCAGCCTTTAGATCCCATGGAGGTGAGATCCATATATAGATGTTTGGAGAGAGGATGAGTCAGCTTGAGATCTGACTAGTGTCCTCTCCCTCTTTTAGTTCTTGAGTCCACTTGGAGGTTCTTGCTTCCACTTGGAGATTTGGAACCTCTTACTCATCACCAGTCGAATTCCCTGATCCAAGTGTCATTTTGGAAGCTTCCTGGGCATTGACACCTTGACGAATGACTCTGCCACTTGTCCAATTACGATCAGCGCAGGTAGCCTTTGTTGGAGTTGACATTCAACGCAGGTAGACAGTGGAGTAGTTGACATTCAGCGCAGATGCTCAGTGGAGCAGTTGACATGATCCAGAATTGGCTTGTTTTTGAGTGTTTTCAGGTGGAGAACTTCTGTGAATTGTTGTGGTTAGTTTGCCTTGTGCCTCTAGGGGTAGGAACAACATGTTTAGGGACTTTGGATCCCTTAGATTATGGACATTTCATGCTCGAGGCTGTAAGGCACAAAAATGTCTATAACAGTTGCCCCCTAAAGTATGAGGCCGTTTATCGGGTGAAATGCTTTATCCAGGAGGGTCCGAAGTTCATCCATCTGCTGGGAGGAGACCTGTAATAAGATACAATACAATACATTATGATTCATACTGCTTTCATGATCTAGCTGAGGCGGGCATTCCCATGCTCAGCTTTATAAATTCATTTTTGTACATGGAACAGACGATCGTCCGATGGTAGACTGATAATTTTGGCGAAATTATCATCCTTTGAGTAGGATGATCATCTGCTGTAATGATGTACATGTCAAATGTCTTTATTTTTTCTGAATATATATCGCAGCTTGGATGGATGAAACTAGATCCAGGGTCTTAAAACTCGTTCTATCTTCACTCTAAGTACAAGTCGATCCATGTGAGAATTGCGCTGAAGTCGAACATGGAAAGACATCGCTTGATTGCCGGTCAATGATGTAAACCGTTAACAAGCGCGAGAGGAATCACCGATAATGATAATGACCCTCAAGGTACTGCAGTACAATTCACGTGGTGTGAATAAAGGACTTGGCATCGAACACCATGCAAAATATTCTGGTCGAAGGTCATTGATGTATACCTGTCGCCGGAAGTGAGAAACTTGCCATTGAGGCATGCAAGCTTCAAAGTACTGAAGGGGTTGTTCCTAGATCAACTCCTTGGATAATGAGCTGATGTCGACAAGGAGCGATCTGTCACAGGAGGGCCTTGATGAATCCCACATCAGTGACACGGAACGGAGCTAATGATTTTAATGGAGGTGAAAACTATCTGTGACATATGATTCAGGGTGGCGGTCATGAATGGATGAAGGATAATGTATGGCAGTGGATGGGACCCGGTTGACTCTTTCTGAACGACTTCTCTTGAACATATGGCGACACTGATACGATGGATCAGTAGCATTACCCCAAATATGGATGGTATGGCAAGACCATGGTGATGTGACCGGTGAATGAGACAACCCAACCCGATTGTGATACGGAGGAAAAGTGTCATGTTCAAGAGCGACCTGCTACCATCAAAGTTTTCTTTAGTTTTCTCCCAATTTTTCCCCAGTCATTGCTGACCAGTACCTCTTTATTTTTTTCAAGCTTGAGGAGGATAACATATGCTTGTTCTATAACCTGCCCTTCGGGCAAGCCCATCGCTATGTTTTAACGAGCCTAGCGATAGGGAAACTCGTTCTCGTCTAAAGACAAGTTTGTCGCTATTTAATAATTTTAACGAGTCTAACGACAAGGATAACTCGGTTCTTTTCATTTTTAGAGAGTCTGAAAAGATACATAAAGTCAACTCCAAAATTCCTTTTGCGTCATCTAATCCCTTAAGTCCGAAAAAGTATAAAACAATACAGAAGGGATGATTTTTCGATAATTTTAACGAGCCGAATAAAACAAGCGCTCGACCTTTTTGTGCAATAATCCCTCAGGTACAAAAAGATTAAAATCTAGAGGAGGGATAGCTCTTCCTGTCCTTTAACAAGCTGGAAGGCCAAAACTCGACAATCTTTTCATATTTTACGAGTCAGATGAAAAGAGCTTAAAGAAGACTCGTCTTTTGAGGAACGAGTGATAAACAGGGTTAGCAGCTGATTCCAGGTATAGGTTGGAATTTTCCAATCATGGCAGTGTCACAAGGATGGCTAGGTGAAATCACTCTTCGCAGCTATTCCTCAAAATGGGTAAACAATCATATGGAGGTGAACGATCGGCCAAATGAGAAGTGGAGGTGGCAGGTGTAAACACGACCAAGGCTTTAATGGATGATGATATTACGTTTATAGTGGTTATTTACCGGGATAGTTCATTTTTTAACGAGCTTAAACGCGGGTGGAAACATTTGCTCGATCTTATGTTTATTTTTTAACGAGCATGAACTATGTGCTAAAACTGCTCGGATCTTGCGTTTATATTTTAACGAGCATGAACTTTGTGCTAAAACTGCTCGATTATATAGTCAAATTTTGATTTTTTACCATAACTAGCTTTTCTCTTTTCAATGATAGTACTGCATTCTCAATTGTTGCATCAAACTTAGTTAGAAATGAATAATATTTGCATGAAAATGAGATTATAACCCTAATATTTCGCTTTTAAATACGTAAAAATCCATTAAAAGGTGTTTTTACCTCTCATTTTACCATTTCATTTGAACTTGGTGATGAGCCCCAAAAATGGACAAATATTTGGGCTCATCCAACCTTCTAATTTGACTTAATCCACCATTCTCATTTGTTTATTGCATGTTTTTGACTATATTTGTGTTAATAGAGTGAATTTGGTTAGTCATTATGCCAACAAGTCTAATGGGTGCTTTGTGTAGCCTTGTTGGTCAACTTGGAGACAAAATTGAAGGTCTTAATGAGCACTTGGCAGCCAAATTCGTGGGAGAACAAGCTAGAGGATTTGTAGGAAGGTGTCCCCCTCATTTATGGGCCCTTACCTCGAATTCTCCACCATCAGCTCGGAGTTCAAAGGGCACCGAATCAATCAGCTCAAGGGCAGCCAAGCAAGTCAAGTTGGACTGCTGTTAACTACAAGTTTTGGGCAGCCAAGTCCCTAACTTTTAGGAGGACTGTTGGGTCCTCAAATTGTATAAATAAGAAGGCTTGGGGCCTCATTTTGGTTAGCTAGTTGGTAGTCATTTTTGTAGCTAGTTAGTCATTTTGTTTTAGCCATTAGTTAGCTAGCTTGTAGTTCGATTTTTAGGCCATGGATTAGCTTTGCTTTCAGCTCATTCTCAAGCTCTCCTTATGGACAGTTTTGATGTACTTTTCATTTATTGATTAATAAAGATGGATCCAGCTTTGCACCAGCTCTAAATCGTTCATGGGAGGCTGTAGCTCTTGGGGTTGGGCCCATCTCAAGCGCCCAGTACCTCCCTTGTTTATATTTATGTGTCTTTGCTGCATTCTCATAATAAAATCTGCTCTTTAGATTTAAATATTGTGTTGTTGTTTAGGTTGCTTTTGATGATTAGAAAAGGTTGTTAATGTTCAGATTTGCTTGATAGGTTAATCACAGGGAATATATTCAGAAAAAGGCTACCAAGTACTTTGGATCTCACCTCCCCTTCAGTGGAATCATGAGCTGGGACCAATGTAACCTTGCCGCCAACAAAAACACTTTCTTTGCTTCACCATGCAATCATTAGTGTTTGAATCTCATTTGCAGAACTTGATATCAGTTTGGATGCATGTTTAGGTTTATAATCACTTAGTTTCATAATTGTTTCACATGGTTTCACTGCAAATAAACTTCTTTTCATTTCCTTTGCTGTTAGGACAGATTAGAGTGAAGTAACTAGGTCATAGGTTTTATAACTAGATCTTTGTTTTCTTGCATGTCTTTGTTGGTTCAGTTGTAAACACTATGCAGGGCATCTTCATCACCTCCTCATTCATTTGAGCCTCGTTCAGATCAGCTCCTCCATCACCAAGTATGTTCCCTCATCTCCCATCTTCTCTTTTTCCAAGTAACCTTACCTTCTTCCCCATTGTTGTCTCAACCACCTTCAAGCCAAGTCAGCTTTCCACATCACCTCACCACTCCATCCATCAGTTCCTGGGTCACTTCAGACCCCCATCCTACCTCCATAACCATCCATGCATCTTCCATCAACCATCCATCCTCAAACATCCCATTTCAGAACATCCTGTAGAAGAATTGCAGACCTTCCTGTAGAAACCCCTGCGTTTCCTGTAGAATCCCCTGCAGACATCCTGTAGGAGGCCACTCACTCGGTTTCTGAGCCTCTGAACGTGAGGAACCTCTGTGGACTGATTCTAAGGATATCTGGGGACCTCTCCTAGCCTCCCCAACCTTTCCCAAGCTTTCCTTCCTTCCGCATCACATTTGCACAACCAAACCCTAACAAGCACAAAATCACAATCACTCCATCCACTTAAAGAAAAAATATAAAAACATGTCTTTTAAGATGCAAGTAGATTAGATTCATGCATTTTCACTTATTAGAAGTAATGGCATCATTGGTAGAAGTTTCCTTCACATTCTTTGCATCATAGAGGTTAGACTAGTTAAATTAGGGTTTCCTAGGGTTTCCACGTTTTGATTTGCTTTCAGTTCATTTTTGCCAAGTAGATTAGTCTTCTTTGAGCTAGCTTTCATCCATCATTTAACAAGCTTCTTCTGAGAGCCTATAGAAGTTGGCTTGAGCCCTAGCGGACTTGTGCCAGCTGACCAAGTGACAGCTGCGACAAGAGCTAGTACTTGTGCATACAGCACCGTCGCTTCCAAGTTTGTACGAACTACCGGGTTGATAAAATTAAGAGACAGGAAGCCCCAGGAGTTGTAGCATTATTGCTACAATACTGGAGCTCACCATCTTTTTGGCGCCGTTGCCGGGGAAGCAACAGAGTATTGGTGATTGTTGCTATTCTTCTATTTTCCACTACAACCTTCTTCTAAGTAGTTTATTTCATGCAATTTCATTTATGCAAAAGTAGATTAGCATTTCTTGCTTTCCCAGATTAGCATTTCCTGCTTTCATAGATTAGTATTTCCTGCTTTCATAGAATAGCCTTTCAATTCCGCATTTCAATTCTGCAAGCGTAGACTAGCATTTCATTCTTGCAATTTCATTTGAGCAAAATAGAGTAGTCCTTTCCTGCTTTCATTTCAATTTCGCAAGATAGTTAGTTGCAGTTCAATCTATTTCATGCCTTGTAGGAGTAGAGATAAGTTAGAAAAATGATTTCACAACACCCCCACTACTTCACACAGCCAACGTTCCTCTTCGATGGCTGTGATGAAAGAACCCCTGGGTGGACATCAAGACATATCTGAAGAAACTATAGGGGAGAAGAAGAAGAAAACATTCCTATGAAGCAAATGGCTACCAGTAGAGATGTTGGGAGCAACATCTTGTCCAAAGATGAATTTGAAAATCAGATCAAAGATTTCAAGAGTGATATGAGGCAGTTTCTTGCCATGCAACTGGATACCTTGCGGATCCAAAAGAAGCAAGAGGAAGCCAAGAGGGCTTTGGTCATTTTTTGTCCTAGGTGCCTTAAAAAGCATCCTAGGAACGAATGTCCAAGGAACTCTCTAGAAGTGTGTTTCATCTGTGAAGAATACCATCCTACAGATCCGTGCCCTTCCTTGCCCAGAATCAAAGCTACATATCAAAGAGCCAAGGGAGCCACTGAATCACTCTGTTATATGAACCAAAGGAGGCCACATGGGCCCGTACCCTACCAGCAGGAACTACAAGGGATACCCGAGACCTATTATGACCCTTATCAAGCCACTTTCATGCCTTCTTGGGATCCCCCTGCTCATCCTTTCTGGTCTACACCTCCTCCTTGGTCATATCCTCCTTGTTCCTTCACAGATCCATATTATGCCCAACCAGTTGCTCATTCATTTCACTCTTATGCTCAGCCACAGCCTCAGTGGAATGCACCTTATCAGGAGTGGAGGCCCCAGTACAACTCTCATCCCACTCATTTTCCTCCACCACCTGCTCATCCACAACCATCGCCTCCTCCTCCACCAAGGCAACCCCAAATGCCTACCCAACCACAATGCCATCCATCTCCATCTCAAACTCACACCTCCACTCATCTACCCGTACCTCCATTTCCAAAACCATGCAATGGAGCAGCTCAACCTAATTGCAAATCTGAGGCACAACATGTGCAAATGATTCCTCGTGAGCTCAATGATGTTCACCAAAGCTCAGGGAAAGTAATGCAAAAAAGAGATCATCTTGAAAGCATTGAAGGATCACATCCAGCAAAAGAAGATTCAAGTGATGAGATCAAAGAACCATGGGCTGCACTTTATGAAGAGAAGAGATCAGAATCAGAGATCAAGAGAATTCCTTCATGGTTACCATCAAATCTTCCATGTACTCAAGAGGAAGATCAACAAAAAGAGGAAGATCAGAAGCTCATGATAGAAGGTTACATGAAGAATGATCCAGATCAGCAAAAGAACCAAGGATATCAAAGCTATATTGAGATATGGTTTTAGAAGGTCACTCAGATGCAGCAGTACTCTCTTCCTCAGCTATGTTTTGTACTTTCAAAGTCAGATCATTTTGTCTCTGAAAGTTGGATAGTTGTCAAAGCATGCATTCCGAGCCTTTACATCATCCTGTCTCTAATCTCGATGTGCACATGGCTCCATTGGAAGTATTCTTATACTTGAAAATGATTTTGTTTTTTCAAGTAGGGTAGGGTAGAAAAAAAAAAAAAAGAGAAAAAAGGAAAAGAAAAAAATGAAAAAAAGAGGAAAATAGAAATCTAAGGTGAAAACCTCCTCGGAGGCGCCTTAGATTGGCTCATTGATTGAAAACCTCCATGAGGCGGTCAATGGGTTGAAAAAAAAGAGAAAAGAGAATAAGATCTTTGGGTGAAAACCTCCCTTGGAGGCGCCCAAGGCAGGCAATTAGGGTGAAAACCTCCATGAGGCGCCCTAGTTGTTTTTCAAAAAAAAAAAAGAGAAAAAAGAAAAAAGAAAAATGAAGCTAATCTCCATTGAATGATTTCAGGTTGCAGCAATGACATTGCAGGTTGCAAGAAGGACGTTTCATGATAGGAGGCGCACTCAAATCAAAGACAAAGGAGTTTTTGTGCCTTCTACAGGAAGTTTCGTATCTTCTACAGGAAGCTTACAAAAAAGCCAAATTGATCTCCGAGGAGGACCTGAAGGCTTGGAATATGTCCATGAGGCCTACCCACATCCATGTTTCCATTCCTCACCCCTTTTCCATCATTTTTTCATGTCATTAAGCTTCTTTCCTCAAAACTGTGTCTTCTACAGGAAAGCTCTGAACTTCTACAGGAAACATCCTGTAGAACCTTTGGACGAGCCAAATCCAATTTCAAAAGTGAATCTGATGGTGGGAGTCTATTGGTTAGGCCTGCAAGCACTTGTGTGTCCATCCCTTGCCTTCATCCATCATTTTTTCACCACCTTGTGCTTCTCATTGTGCTTCTACAGGAACTTCCTGTAGAAATTGTGGGAAACTAGGCATGCATTTCAAAAAGTGGTTTGGCGAACATGGTAGCTTCCTCAAGGGTTCAGAAGTCCTCATGCAATCTTCCAACTCATCCTCCATCATCTCGACACCTGCATCACAGCCAAAATTCATTTTGTCATCCCATGCAAGCACATGCAAAAATCCTTGAGGCAAAGATCCATAGAACCAAATTTGTTTTTGCCATAACTTGAGAACCATGCATCCATTTGACAAACCATTTTATGGGGGATTGTACAAGGTCGATGACAACATGCCTGAGCAGTTTCATGCAATTCCGGTGCACGGTTTCCAAGAAATCAGCCTCCATCACCATCAGCCATTTTTGCATTTCCTCCATAACCGTGCATCCGTTTCAAAACCTGTTTCATGGGGAGATGCATGTGGGTGATAGTAGCCTACCCAAGCAGTTTCAGCCAATTCCGATGCACGGTTTCCGAGAAATCGAGCTCTGAAATCTTCAGCCATTTTCCAATTTTCTCGAAATCCGTGCATCCATTGAACACTAATTTCCTATGGGAGATGCATCATGATGGTAGGAACATGCTCACCAAGTTTCAGATCAAACCGATCTACCGTTTGGGAGAAATGTCGAAAACAAGTTCTGGTTCGGGGAAGATGCAGCAACAGCAGCTTGAATGTGCAGATTTGAACGTGGAACCAATTGTCTGGAGCTTGGATCCGGCCAGAGGACACCTGCACATGAAAAACACAATCAAATATTAGCAGCCAAGCCATCATGAAATCATAAAATCAATGCCTGCAGCAAGGTCAGCCCACAATAGCTCACGGCAGCCATTCAACTTTCAGGTACGTGACAAAACTGATTCCTCTGTTTGCATGAATCTAATCTAAACATTGCATGAATGAATGAGATGGTTAGGAGTCAAAAATCGGTGGCCAGCTAACTAGCCACCCACATCTAGTTCAACAGCACTTGGTGGGTGAATGAGACACGTGCGCTCAGCCATGCACGTGAAGGAAAAAACGGACAGTGTTGGTTGTTTAAACTCCAGTGCAACGGGTGGATGAGATCACAGGCAGAGAACACACAGTCGACAACTGCAGTTCGTGATGGCACAACAATTGCATGGGCTAGCACACGTATGTGCCACCTCACCCCAAAAATCACGCATGTAATCTGAGCGCTCAGCTGAAATTCAAAGGCTGTTGTTCATCTGCACTTGCCACATCATCAACTGAAGTCTGCACAATCTATTAACTTGTCATCCTCCACCAAGCTTTCTCGGCCATATTTTTTTTAACCCACCGATGCAATCACGTTCTACAGGAAACGGGTGGGTCTTCTACAGGAAGTATGACACAGCGTTTTGGAACAAAGAAACCTGAGCTTTCCCTCATCAGATTTGGAGTTCCGAGAAGGGTAGGCTCGGAAGCACTCTTCCACGCATGATATATGTTTTGAAAGGTGGTGAATTGAACTATTTGGAGCAGGGGAATTAGAGACCAGTTTGCCTGTAAGTCAAAAATAGCAGTGTGATTGTGTGTTGCATGGAATTTCTCAGTTTTTTTGCATCTCTCCACGTTTCTGGTCTAAAAATATCTTATAAAGAAGGCATATGCAGCTGTGAGAGCCCGCCTATGGATGTAACTTTTAAAATTTTCATATCTGAATTTGCCCTGAGAAGAAAACTTGGTCTCTGTCCTCTCTCTGTGGAAGCAAACTCTTCCTCTCATAACCAGATAGCTGAAGAATTCTTAATGTCCTTCAGATCTCTTTCTGCAAAAAAAAAAAAAAGAAAAAGAAAAAAGAAGAGAATAGAAGAAAAAAACGTGGTTAGGGTCTTTTGCATGCATGAACATAATTGTTAAAACAAAGTAAGGTATCATATCAGAATTTTATGCAAATGATCCAGGATTGTAAAGGGATTATGTCACAGATCCAAGCTAGTTTGCAGATGCCTAAATCGAGAACAGGAGAAGGAAAATATGGTGCATTTCCTACGTCCCAGACTATTACAACAACTCTCATTATTGCAGCTTGGTACTCTTCCAATATTGGTGTGCTATTGCTTAACAAATGCCTACTTAGTTTTTTTGATGCAGATACCCAATATTCCTCACAATGTTGCACATGTGTGCCTGTTCATTTTATGGTTTTCTGGCAATTTCATGGTTAGAGATTGTACCAATGCAGTTCATCATCTTCAGGAGACAGTTTCTTGAGATATTGGCACTGAGCTTCATTTCCTCCTTCTCGGTTGTTTGTGGCAATATTTCTCTGCGCTATTTGCCAGTCTCCTTCAATCAAGCTATTGGGGCAACAACTCCCTTCTTCGCAATAATATTTTGCATTTATAAAAACATGATCAACTGCTGCCAGAGCATTGAAATCAGTTGTTCAAGGGCTCCTGCTTACCTTTGAGGCAGAGAAGCTTCACTCTATGAATTTTCTCATGTACATGGCACCAATTGCTGTGCTGTTATTGCTTCCTGTTACTCTTTTTGTGGAGGGTAATGTATTAGCTATTGCTATTGAAAAAAGCCAGAGAAAACACCTTTATCATATTCCTGTTGCTTGGAAACATGACCTTGGCTCATCTTGTGAATTTAGCCAACATCCTTGTTACAAAACATACGAGTGCCCTCACGTTGCAGGTTTTAGGAAATGCTAAGGCCACCATTTCTTCCATATTATTGCATGTACTTGCACACTCATAACAAGGCTGAGAATTCAACAGGAAAAGCAGCAGGTTGTGAGGGAGAAGAACAGAAAGGAGGAGAAGATGAAGGCAACCACAACACAGGTCAAGGAGAAGGCACCCTCAGCCGTGCAGACCCAAACGGTGAAGACTGTTTCTACAGGAAGACAGAGGATTGTTTCTACAGGAAGACAGAGACTGTTTCTACAGGAAGCCAGCGAACAGTTTCTACAGGAAGTTGAAAAGCGGGAAGCCAAAGGAGAAATCAGCCGAGATGCTAGCCAAGGAAGTCACCAGGGCCATCAAGGACAAGGGGAGAGATTTGGTTGCTCAGAGGATGAGCAACACTTTAAGTAGGGGGGTGATGATGAGCCCCAAAAATGGACAAATATTTGGGCTCATCCAACCTTCTAATTTGACTTAATCCACCATTCTCATTTGTTTATTGCATGTTTTTGATTATATTTGTGTTAATAGAGTGAATTTGGTTAGTCATTATGCCAACAAGTCTAATGGGTGCTTTTTGTAGCCTTGTTGGTCAACTTGGAGACAAAATTGAAGGTCTTAATGAGCACTTGGCAGCCAAATTCGTGGGAGAACAAGCTAGAGGATTTGTAGGAAGGTGTCCCCCTTATTTTGTTCCCTTACCTCGAATTCTCCACCATCAGCTCGGAGTTCAAAGGCCACCGAATCAATCAGCTCAAGGGCAGCCAAGCAAGTCAAGTTGGACTGTTGTTAACTACAAGTTTTGGGCAGCCAAGTCCCTAACTTTTAGGAGGACTGTTGGGTCCTCAAATTGTATAAATAAGAAGGCTTGGGGCCTCATTTTGGTTAGCTAGTTGGTAGTCATTTTTGTAGCTAGTTAGTCATTTTGTTTTAGCCATTAGTTAGCTAGCTTGTAGTTCGATTTTTAGGCCATGGATTAGCTTTGCTTTCAGCTCATTCTCAAGCTCTCCTTATGGACAGTTTTGATGTACTTTTCATTTCTTGATTAATAAAGATGAATCCAGCTTTGCACCAGCTCTAAATCGTTCATGGGAGGCTGTAGCTCTTGGGGTTGGGCCCATCTCAAGCGCCCAGTACCTCCCTTGTTTATATTTATGTGTCTTTGCTGCATTCTCATAATAAAATCTGCTCTTTAGATTTAAATATTGTGTTGTTGTTTAGGTTGCTTTTGATGATTAGAAAAGGTTGTTAATGTTCAGATTTGCTTGATAGGTTAATCACAGGGAATATATTCAGAAAAAGGCTACCAAGTACTTTGGATCTCACCTCCCCTTCAGTGGAATCATGAGCTGGGACCAATGTAACCTTGCTGCCAACAAAAACACTTTCTTTGCTTCACCATGCAATCATTAGTGTTTGAATCTCATTTGCAGAACTTGATATCAGTTTGGATGCATGTTTAGGTTTATAATCACTTAGTTTCATAATTGTTTCACATGGTTTCACTGCAAATAAACTTCTGTTCATTTCCTTTGCTGTTAGGACAGATTAGAGTGAAGTAACTAGGTCATAGGTTTTATAACTAGATCTTCGTTTTCTTGCATGTCTTTGTTGGTTCAGTTGTAAACACTATGCAGGGCATCTTCATCACCTCCTCGTTCATTTGAGCCTCATTCAGATCAGCTCCTCCATCACCAAGTCTGTTCCCTCATCTCCCATCTTCTCTTTTTCCAAGTAACCTTACCTTCTTCCCCATTGTTGTCTCAACCACCTTCAAGCCAAGTCAGCTTTCCACATCACCTCACCACTCCATCCATCAGTTCCTGGGTCACTTCAGACCCCCATCCTACCTGCATAACCATCCATGCATCTTCCATCAACCATCCATCCTCAAACATCCCATTTCAGAACATCCTGTAGAAGAATTGCAGACCTTCCTGTAGAAACCCCTGCGTTTCCTGTAGAATCCCCTGCAGACATCCTGTAGGAGGCCACTCACTCGGTTGTTGAGCCTCTGAACGTGAGGAACCTCTGTGGACTGATGCTAAGGATCTCTGGGGACCTCTCCTAGCCTCCCCAACCTTTCCCAAGCTTTCCTTCCTTCCGCATCACATCTGCACAACCAAACCCTAACAAGCACAAAATCACAATCACTCCATCCACTTAAAGAAAAAATATAAAAACATGTCTTTTAAGATGCAAGTAGATTAGATTCATGCATTTTCACTTATTAGAAGCAATGGCATCATTGGTAGAAGTTTCCTTCACATTCTTTGCATCATAGAGGTTAGACTAGTTAAATTAGGGTTTCCTAGGGTTTCCACGTTTTGATTTGCTTTCAGTTCATTTTTGCCAAGTAGATTAGTCTTCTTTGAGCTAGCTTTCGTCCATCATTTAACAAGCTTCTTCTGAGAGCCTATAGAAGTTGGCTTGAGCCCTAGCGGACTTGTGCCAGCTGACCAAGTGACAGCTGCGACAAGAGCTAGTACTTGTGCATACAGCACCGTCGCTTCCAAGTTTGTACGAACTACCGGGTTGATAAAATTAAGAGACAGGAAGCCCCAGGAGTTGTAGCATTATTGCTACAATACTAGAGCTCACCACTTGGTTTGTTGGAGCTCTGGAGGTGCCTCTTCCCCCTTGATTTTCACCAGCTGATTCCGGGAGATTCTGCGGACGAGTTTCGGCGCCATCTGGACCAGGTAGGAGCTAAACTCTAGCTCTTTCTTTTCATGGTTTCCTTTTTCCATTCTATGCCTGTTTTCCTGCCCCCATGAGCCCCTGGGATTTTGTTAGGGCGCCCTGCCATCAGCGTAGGTAGTCCATTCGAAACCTGCGCTGAATGTCAAGCTGCCTTAAGGCAGTTTGACCTTCAATGCAGGTAGGACACTTGCCAATTGTGCTGATCTCAGAAAAACAGTTCTATGCACAGTTTTTTGATGAAATTTTGCCAGTTTCTCATCAAATTCAGGAACTTACTCTTCCTCTTGTTTGTTTTGCAGGGATCTTTGAGCAAAATGTCCCTTACATGGCGAGAACGAGAACATGAAGAGGAGGACATGATTGCCCTCCATGACCCTGTCACGGTGAACGCACTGCGGAACTGTGGCCTGCTGAAGTTTTTCCGTATCTCTAGTATGAGAGCACAGATCTCTTTACTGCAGTATATGCTTGATGCTTGGGACCCTATTAACCAAGTATTCCAGATTAGGGGAAAATCCATCCCCTTGACCATAGTGGACATTTACTTCTTGACTGGGTTGTCAAGGCGGGGTGCCCCCATTTCTTTGTCAGGTTCGGCCCGGGGGAATGACTTCGTGAGAGATTATGTCCGCCAGTATTGCAGGGAAGGTTCCCATTGAGCAGAGACAGCAAGGTTGTTATCCGTGAGATCACTGACAGGTCTCTCAGGTCCATTCTGTATACTATTGGTAGGATGGTCGGTAGCGCATCTCTACATGTTGCCAACAGATATTATGTGCAGCACGCCTTGGAGTGTCTCCAACCGAAAGTATTCAACTAGTGTGATGCAGTACTTGTTCAGATGAAAAGTCAATTGACCAAGGTAAAGGACGGGAAGCTGAAGAACTTTGGGTATGGTTCTATTCTGACTGCCTTTGCCTTGGAGAAAATACCACTGATGCAGCCTCAGTATATCGCACTCGACTTGCCTTCTCCCACCGAGCCACGCATGCAGAGATGGGTTGATCACATGTCTAGGCATGCTGGTCAATCTCAGATTACTTTCACTGATACCTTCTTCAGGTGGTTCGAGCGCCAGGAGATGGTCTATTCTGAGTATCCATATGTTGGTATGGATTTCCGAGGTGATCCGGACTTGGTACTGCCGGATGGCGAACAGTGGGGCGCTATTGGTAAAATCTTCGACCATATTACTGTTTACTGTTCTTATTCATAATGTTGCTGTGCTTTATTCTATCAAGACTTATAATCAAACTCTTGTGTGCATGCAGATGTTGGTCCTGTTCGTCCAGCAGTTCGTCCGAGACCGCCAGTCGCTGCCCCAGCAGGGGAACCTGCTGGGAGAGTTATTCTTCGCGACCTTGACGTGGCCGAGACTCTTACAGCTGTGCAGGAGCAGGTTGAGAGCCTTACTCTCGGCATTCCCGATGTGAGGATTGATGAGTTACCTTTACAGTTGTAGCGGCATACTACTGGCGTGCCTAGACGATGGACTCGTCTCTTGCGCATGATTGCACAGGCCGTGACGTGCTATCATGAGCATCACTAGACTAGGGTGCCCCCTAGTACTTTTGAGTTTTTGGGTAATATGACCAATTTTTGTCTTGGTTACAGAACATTATGTATGAACGATAAACAACTTATATATATTTTGATTTTCGAGTTTTATTCTGGTTGAGTTATATGATCCATATGTACAATCATTGATGATGTGTCTCTTTTTATAAATGTCACAAATGTCTATCCAACACATAGTTTGCTAATGAGTCGGTTAATGTGTTTAAGTTTCTGGAAATATGCTGGTATTGAATTGAATCAAATTGTCTTTCCAAAATCTTAACCCTTAGGAACATGCGATAAATAGCTGGATTGCGAACGGAATATATACCATTGAGTTGTAGTATTACGAGTTGTGAGTCTAGCCTGACGATTAGTCGGCGTATGCCACAGGTGATGGCATCAGAGAGTAGTTCTATCAACGCGCTATACTCAGCGATGTTATTCGTTGATTGCCCAATACACACACCTCTGAAACTTACTAACTCGCCGCTTGGATCAAAAATGGCCCAGGCTGCGGAGGATAGGTTCCGCGAACTACGACTCGCTCCGTCGGCATATCCAACACATGTCTCCATGAGGTTTGACATCTGCAATAAATGAAAAAAGGTGGATCACTCGACCAGAACAAACACTTTAGCGAAAACAAAATACAACAAAAGCATGCAGGTTACTATTTAAGCATAGTAGCGCTTAAGGTACAACCCATTACAGGGTTGCGCCAGTGGAATTCCGTCATAATCCATTAACTCGTAGGCTCCTTTTGCTAACACCCGTTTAACAATATAGGGGCCCATCCATAAGGAGTTAAATTTACCTGCTCCCAATTTATCAGATTCTTGGTCATAAAGCAAGACCAAGTCACCTTCTGAGAAGACACGGGGTTTGACATTTTTGTCGAACTACGCCTTGACTTGTTTCTTATGGGTTTCGTTAGCCAAAGCGGCATCACGATGGGTTTCATCCAATTGGATTAATTCCAAGAAACGAGCCTCTTCTTCCGAAGTTCTGGGGAGGAGATCAATTGCGAGTTTAAGCGACGAAATTTCACACTGGATTGGCAAGACTGCTTCCAGGCCATACACCAGTTGGAAAGGTGTGAACCCGGTCGCGTTCTTCACCGATGTTCAGTAAGCCCACAAGGCTGAGTACAAGATTAGGTGCCACCTTCTTTTGTGAACCCCGATCATCCTTTGCAACATACGCTTCAGGACCTTGTTGATTGCTTCAACTTGTCCGTTGGCTTGCGGATAGTACGGGGTAGAGCTGTCGTGAGATAGCCCTAGCTTGGCAGCTATTTCGACCATCATGTGATTGCGAAAATGTGACCCATGATCTGTCACTATGGCCTGTGGTACGCCGAACCTGGCGACTACATGATTGAAAAAGAAAAGGGCAGTTGTTTCACCAGTGTTATCCAATGCATCGCCTCGGCCCATTTGGTAAAATAGTCAACAGCGACTATAATATACCCATGCCCCCCGGTCGAGGTGGGGTTACATTGCATGAAATCGATGCCCCACTTGGCGAAAGGCCCAACAACAACTATTGGCTGTAAAGGTGCGGGTGGTCTTTTGGTTTTGCTATCGAAAATTTGACAGGCATGGCAACTTCTGACTGCGGTTATGCAATATTTGAACATGGTTGGCCAGAAGTATCCTACTCGTAAGATTTTCTGTGCTGTTGCATATCCGGATTGATGCCCCCCACACGCGCCTGAATGACACTCATTCAGGGCATTTTTGGCCTCCTCATGGGTAAGGCACCTCCTCAGGACTGTATCGATACCACGACGGTAAAGCGTATCACCGACGATCATGTAGCCTTTAGCTTGGTATCGTATACGTTTTTGTTCTGAGTGAGAGGTGTTAGGCCTGAATTTTTGGGTTTGGAGATAAATTATGATATCTCCATACCACTCATTGCTTGTAGATATCAGGAACAAACTTTCGTCCACGATTGACTCTTCTGATGTTTCATCGTTGGACGACGATGGGAGATCGCACAATAATTCTGCGAAAACTAGAGCTTTCTTTGATTTGGATTTTACAAATTCCAGATCAAACTCTTGAGGGATTGCTATCCATTTTGAATATTTTCCCCCCAGGAACTGTCGCGACAGTATATAAGTCATGGGGTTGCAATCTGATAAAATGGTAGTTTTCCGAAAGTGGACATAATGTCGAAACCTTTGAATCGCTTGAACAGCTGCAAGCGCTAGTTTTTCAACATAAGAATATTTACTTTCTGTATCATTTAAGTTTTTACTTAAATAATATATAGGATGTTCAATTCCATCGACTTCTTGAACTAAAACCATCGCAATGGTCGTATACGCTGCAGCCAGATACAGGTTAAAATCTCTTTGATAGTCCGGGGCGTACATTAATGATGCTTTTACTAGACAATCTTTCAGAGCATCAAAGGAAGCTTGCGCCACCTGGTCCCAGACGAAAGGTACATCCTTTTTCAAAAGACGAGTATAACCTTTAGCAAGTTCTGCATAATTTGGAATAAACCTCCTCAGAAAGTTTGCTTTCCCTTGGAGTTTCTGAATCTGAAGCAAATTTGAAGGTGGAGGCAAATTAATGATTTCCTGAACCTTGCAAGGATCGAGACGAATCCCATCCTTAGAGACTACAAAGCCAAGTAAACGACCAGAACTGACGCAAAACACACATTTGTGCGGATTGAGTCTTATCTTGTAGTGTCGGCAACGTAGAAATATTGCTCTTAAATGTTGCGGATGATCAGTCTGCTTTCGCGAATGAGCCGGAAGGTCGTCGAGATAAGGTTGAACGATGTTCTTGATGTCATGGAGGGCATAATTCATTGCCCTCTGAAACGTCGCCCCTGCGTTCTTTAAACCAAAGGGTAATTTTTGATAAGCGAATGTGCCCCACGGACAAATAAATGCAGTCCTTGACTGGTCCTGTGGGCGGATATTTATTTGATTATACCCGGAAAATCCATCCATAAATGAAAAGATTTCACATCCGGCGCATTCATCAATTATCTGGTCGATGAAGGGTGTAGGGTTGTTGTCCTTCGGACAAGCTTGGTTTACATCCCTATAGTCGACACACACTCTAATTGTTCCTTGTTTCATCGTAACAGGGACAATATTCGATACCCAATTGGTTAAAGGAACCGGGTAGATGAATCCAGCATGGAGAAGTTTTTCAACTTCTGCCTTAATGGCAGCGGCTTTCTTGGGGTGCACCTGCCGAAGCTGTTGTCTTACCGGTTTGACATCAGGATACATTTTAATTTCATGTTCAACGATACTCGAGTCAATGCCTGGCATTTCATCATATGACCAAGCAAAGACATCTCTGAATTCGCGAAAAAGAGCGTTATATATTTCCAGTTCTGAAGGGGAACAACCTTTGCCGACATAAATATTCTCTACAAAATTTGTTTTAGTCAAGATATTTATGGCTATAGTCTCTTCAATATTGGATAAGTTTCGCTCGGAATCCACCGTATTTACAATATTTGATAGGAATTCAAAAACTGAAGGGTGATAAAGGTCATGTTGAGTATCTTCTTCATATTCCGGAAGAAGGGAACGATGGTGGTGATCATTCCATGGTGCCCCCTCAATCAACATTGATTGTAAGATTCCTTCGTCAGTCCCATGCACTTTCGACCAAGGATCTAATGGGGTACCATATTCTCTAGACCTATCTACCCAAACGCTTGACGAGCATTGATTTGGGTTCACCTCCCATGCCCGAAACATTGATTGCTACAATATTTCTATAGGGCTTGGGGGCAAAACCATTGCATGATCCATGTTGACATCGTCTCCTGCGACCTTTGTGGAAGATATCATGTTGCAGGTTCCTACTAACGCTATATTTCCTATATATATAGGAGGTGGAAGCGCGAAAGTTCCCATCATTGTGGGGTCTTTCAGTAGGCCTACTCCGATGTCTTGTAGCGAATGGTTGCTCTCATGGATCATGGGGATGCTTCCTGTAACTTGTGAACCATTAGGGAGGAAGTTTTGTTGGTCGACGACCGTAATCCATCCTTCAAACGGGAATGCGATCTTCCTAAAATAAGTCGACACAACAGCTGCCATGGCATATATCCATGGTCTTCCCAGTAGGATGTTATAGTCAAGATTCCCATCGATGACCTCAACATCAATTTCCACTGTTTTTCCTCCTAGTTCAACTTTCAAGTTATTAAGGATACCATACGGGGTATAAGTCCTTCCGTCGAAAGCTTTTAATGTCGTCGAAGATCGCGACAAGGTTGGAGATCCTACAGTTTTCCAGCAACTCATCGACATAATACATGTAGATGCCCCCTCATCAATGATTGTTCGGTGAACAATTTTGTTGAGGGCTTTCACTTGAATAAGGAAAGCTAGTTGAGCTGGTAACTGAGGATCGTATCCTTTGTGATCAAAGGATACAAGATTGGAATCCTTAGGATCAACCCCACCAATAGCCGATAACAAAGCCTGCCTTTGGGATGGGCAATTCTGTAGTACCTCAAGAGTCGACATAGCGGATGGTGATTGGGCCAAATCTTCCACTATGTTATAATGCTGCGCCGCTCTGGCGCGAGGATTAAATGTCGACTTGTGTACTACTCCCTTTGGCGGTTTTATTGTTAATTCAGGAATGATGGGCGGTACAACTTCTGTCGAAGTTGTTGTCGAACTACTTGGCTGATCTTTACCTTTGTCGTTCGACAGCTGCAGATTCCCATAATCTTTGTTCCTTATCGAAATCAAAGCATCATTCTGCTGTTTTGAAACCGACAACATAAGCACTTGCGACGGGGAAGCATTTCCACTATCAACCAGATTTTTACCTGGGTTGGGAAATGGATCAGTCAACACAGCTGAGGTATGTGAACTTTTAAAGAACCTCTTCAACTCAGCTTTGAATGGACAATTCTTTTTATAATGATCCTCCTCATCACATATTTGACATGGATAAATTTGTTTCCCTTTCCCAGGAGGGTTTGAAGAAGTTTTTCCAGGAGATGACTCACCTTGTTTCTTCTTCTTCCCTTTGTTTTGCTTCTTCTTGCTTCCTGGTTGATTGGTTTCTTTGCCTTTATCTGTTGATACGACATTTACTTCTGAAGCAAGAATTTCTTCTTTTGCATTTTGATCTGAATTCTTATGGGCTTTCTTAGACAAAGAATTTATCGATTTCGCGTTTGCCGTGCCAATCACGCCATCACTGGCATGAGAGTCACTATTGATTTATGAGGAGGAGGAATTGAAAATTCCGGTCTAGGGGCGTCAGGTATTTTGTCGTAGAGCGTGCCAGACTGAGTATAAACTAAGTCTAGATATTGTGCACGAGCAATAACTTGCTCCTCTGTTACGACTCCCCCCTTTGCCACATCCTCTGTTATAGCAGGAAGTAACGACTTTATAAACCATTCAGCTAACAACGGATCGGGAACGTACGTTTTCACCATCCTACGACGACGACGCCATTCATGTATATGATCAGATATATGAGTGGCAGTTGTCTGCTTGAAGTTGGTTAATATTTCGGTTCCCGTTTCATACCTTATCGGTAATTGAAAATGGGTTAAGAAAGTCGTGGCTAGGGAGCTAAAATTGTCGAAAGAGGCTCTAGGTAATTCGATATACCATTTAGCCGCTGGACCTGTCAATGTCCTCTGAAAAAGGCGAAGCCTTATCGAATCATCGTTCAGGGTGTTCGACGAACACCACAGATGAAAAGTCATCATGTGATTCGATGGGTCTTCACCTGGATTCCCATTGAATTTAGGAATGTCAGATGGAAGTTTGTGAGGAATTGCTGGCCACCAAGGGGCGTAAGCAATCGGATCGTTGGTTAACTGGTGTAAATCGGGTAACTCTAAAGTTGCCACGAATGGTAACTGTTGATTCAGGTTAGGTGAAGCATAACCCGGGTACGATGGAATCGCTTGAGCAGTGGGCCTTTGCATACCAGCATAATGTAATTGATGTTGGTATGACTGATACGGTTGGTGGACTTGACCACTGTAAAGCGGTTGGTTTTGACCGTTTTGAATATACGGTTGTCCACTGTTCGCAAAGATCTGCTGCTCAGAACCTTGGTACACTTGCTGGAATTGTGGTTGTTGGTATTGCACCAGCCACGGTTGTGAAGCCATGTTCTGTTGCGCTATACTAACCGTTGGACCAAGGTGTGGGGTAATTGTACCCGTTTGGACCTGTGTCACCCCACCAGTTGGCGATTGTGGTTGTGACCCAGGGTCAAGGGGCTGTTGCATTACAACCTGAGAAATCTGAGGTTGACATACAACAGGGATCGCTTGAACTTGTGACACTATTACAATATCTGGTGTGGTCGGGATGTTCGACATAGGTACACACTGTTGCATAGAATATACAACTCTTGGTTGTTGAGGTAGCATAGGTACCCAACCACTTGATGTAACTCCACTATAACCTGAATACTGTTGTGAACTCCCATATGGATACCCTCCCAGAGGGGGTAATGAAAGGGCATACTGCCCCCCATACGGTAGCAATCCAGAACTCAAGGGGATTGTTTGTCCTTGTGGACTGGATTGCCCAAATTGACCTCCAAATGGACCAATCTGGCGAGTCTCAACATACGAGTTGCCGGATATTATTCCGGATGAACAAACTGGAACAGACCACACTGTCGAAATAGTCCCTTGGTGGACTCCTTCTAGTGGTTGTGAGCTAGTCGGGGCAGATGGTATGCCGGCAAACATTGTTGGAATGACGGCAGGGGCTTCTGCTATCGCTGTGTCGTTCGACACAGTCCTAGATGTTGACGGTTGTTCTGACATTTTGAGTCTATCCAATAGATTGCCTAGCGATTCTACAGGAACTTCCACTTGTGGTGGATTAACTTCTGATGAAGGAAATAGAGTGACCCCGACTCCAAAATGGGTTGGAGTACTTGCTTATGGATCCTCTACAATTTCCTCTATCGCAATCAAACCCGGTGGAAGAGGAAGACCGTCAGGTCCGTAAAATATTTCTGGTGCCGAAGAAGGGGTTGTTTCGACAGCGACAGTTGTTTGAGGAGCAAGACTCTCTGAACCGGTTACAGATGGAACTGGCTCAGTAGCACGAGTATTTGCCCCCAGACTAGGATCAGTATTACTGTCCCTCTGTGGCTGTTGAACTTCTTCTATAGAGGCAGGGTTTCCAGAAATGTTTGGAGTAACCGGAATCTCAGATGTAGTCGGAACACTTTTTCTAACTTTGATAGGAGATTTTGAACCGGTTAAACGAGTTCGCTTTGTCCGTACTGTTTTCGATTCCGGAGAAAAAGACGGTTGACTCGTAAGCCTCCGCGAACGACGGGGTTTCAATTGATTTTCTTCCACGATTGCGGATTACTCGATCAACCAAAATACAAAAAGGGGAAATTGGTGTTTCTGAATTGAATGAATTTTATTAGACGCTTTAGACACAACTTGCTTTTTCACTTTTAAAGAGTCGAGAAAAAGCTAAAGATGACTCTAGTCTCCTTCGATGTTTTAACGAGCCCGAAGTGACAAATGCTCGGATGGAATTTTTCTGTTATAGAGTCTGAAAAAGGCCAAAAGAAATTGCTCTGGAGATCTAGGCAGAGGGTGTGCCAAACCTTTCGCAAAACCGCAGAATACTTTTTAGGGTACGGGCGGTCGATCTTCGTGAATGCTGTGTTCACTGCATTGCGATCAGTAGGGTGGCCAACACGGCTTCCTAAGGATAAAAGATATATGCTTATAGGGGTCTCCCAATATATATGCGACGGTACGTGGGAGCACAAATCCGTACTAGCGCTACCGTCTCTCAGGAGGAATCACCCACCTTCTTCGAGATCGACAGTCACTACGCTTAACGACGCCGGAACACGTCTGTATTCTAGACCTCTATGTTTTGTGTTATGTTACAAAGCGTTGTTAGGTTCATTCAGTTTATTTTAGGTTGATCTTTTTAAATTTTTCCTTTCAAGGTTCACCACGAGATGTATGATACAAATTCCTAAATGCAGTCTAAGATGATAAGCAAGCTTTATTATCTTTTCAACTTTGAAAATCCTAGCTAGTAAGGGAAAAGAAAGACATTATCTTTTCTCAAAGAGCAATCAGCACACTCTAATGCACTTTCCCTAAATCCAACATGCAAACTATCAAATGCAAAATGCACAATGCAGGTGTTTGTTTTCCACTTTCTTAGTATAAATGCCTACAAAGAAAGTCTTTTGCACAACTTTGAATTTGCTTTTAAAATGATCAATACAAACAATTTTACTTTTTTCGAAATCAGAGAAGATAGAAGAGATTACAACACTTAATGATTTTCGAAATAAAGACTTGTTTTGACACTTCAAAAGAGACAAATTCAAACCATTAATCAAAAGTAAATCTATAATCAATCTGCAAACAGCCAATGAACTCTCTTCTAAGATCACAATCAATCAGATCTGAATCAAAGGCTACAGGATGACTACTTTACTCATGCAAAGGAAGACTGTAAATGACGCCACAAACACATAAAAATATTCACAATCTTTTTGTACAAAAGGAGGCTGAATCTAAGCAAAGAAAAAGGTTTATCAGACTGGTACCTATGCTGGTTAAAGGCTGCAAAAACAGAGATCAAAACAGGGCAACAGACAGCAGAGAACCCCAGCTGCACAAAGCAAAACTGGTTCAGCGCAACCGCAACACTGAGGATTTGACATTCAGCATAGGTAGCCCACACGGGACCTGCGTTGAAATGCAGACTGCCTTCACAGCAGTTGCGCTGAAGGAGAAACTCTCGTCTCCCTTGGGTTCTGGGTCATAAAATGCTCAAAAATCAACTGTTTCAGGCCAAATCAGAAACACAAGCAAGGTATAAATAGAGGGGTGCTTTGAGAGGGTACTAAAGACTATCACAAGGATCATCAAATCATCTGTGGATCTAGTTTAAATCATAGACAAGTCCAGCAACTGGATCAAAACAACAACTTTCTACTTTGCATCCGGGAAAGATGCAGTTCAATAGTTGTTGTCAAGTCTATGAAGTAAACAAATGACGGAAACACAAATGAAATGAATAAACAAATTTCTCCCCAGCGGAGTCGCCAATTTGTTGTGGGGAAAAATGCCTATGCAGGACGATCCTATCCACCTAAGGTGTGATAGTTCCTTAGCAACAAACGAATACAGCTACACTGGTTTCTTCCTTTATGAAATGTAAAAGAGAGGAGATCGATAGAATTACCGTTGTCTTCCGTTTGTCCCTCAATCTAGATCCCCTTCTCTTTGCATGTTCATAGCTACTCGCCTCCTCGCTTGCTCAAGAGAACAACTACTTGATTCCAACGAGATCACAAGAGAACAGCTATCTGTGACAAGAGAAGAGCTAGTTGTGACGAGAGAAGGAAACAACCCAAAGACAAATATACATATTCATAAATGATTCAGGATTAGAAGTAAATCAAATACACTAATGCAATCATACAAATACACCAGCATATAGGAGCAAACCAAGATAGCTTTATTGATAAGTAACAGGGTTCAGGAAGAGATACAACCCATAGGGCTCCAATCCAGCATCTGCTTCCCAGCAGAATGGAATTCCTTCTTCAGCTCCCTTCAAAGCATTAAGCACCCAATGATCCAGTCTCAAACCAACAGCAATTCTTTGCAATAACAAAATTCCAGCCTTTAGATCCCATGGAGGTGAGATCCATATATAGATGTTTGGAGAGAGGATGAGTCAGCTTGAGATCTGACTAGTGTCCTCTCCCTCTTTCAGTTCTTGAGTCCACTTGGAGGTTCTTGCTTCCACTTGGAGATTTGGAACCTCTTACTCATCACCAGTCGAATTCCCTGATCCAAGTGTCATTTTGGAAGCTTCCTGGGCATTGACACCTTGAGGAATGACTCTGCCACTTGTCCAATTACGCTCAGCGCAGGTAGCCTTTGTTGGAGTTGACATTCAACGCAGGTAGATAGTGGAGCAGTTGACATTCAGCGCAGATGCTCAGTGGAGCAGTTGACATGATCCAGAATTGGCTTGTTTTTGAGTGTTTTCAGGTGGAGAACTTCTGTGAATTGCTGTGGTTAGTTTGCCTTGTTCCTCTAGGGGTAGGAACAACATGTTTAGGGACTTTGGATCCCTTAGATTATGGACATTTCATGCTCGAGGCTGTAAGGCACAAAAATGTCTATAACAGGGAGGGACAACATTGTCATATAAGGAGCACTAGCATTTCCAAAAGAATGTAAAGGACCAAGACTCCCATCCGATGGGAACCCTTGACTGGTAGACTCTGGGAATGTTTCAACCAGAATCGACCCTAAATAATTACTAAGTAATATAACTTTAACCAGGAGTATTTCATGGGAATTTAATTTTTGAACACTGAAACAAAACTTTGCCTTTTTATGTTTTAAGAGTCGAGAAAAATAAAAGATGACTCTATCGATTTTTATTGGAAACGAGCTCAAAAGGACAAGTGCTCGATGATCTTTTCAAATTTAAAGAGTCAGTAAAGATAAAAAATGACCACGCAGGATACTCTAGGCATAAAGGATTACTAGGTAACCGTGAACTACAAAATACCTCTCGGCGAACCAAGAAGTACGGGTAGACCATCTCCCAAATGTTGTGTTAGGTGTATCATGTTTACAAAGCGGTAGACTCAGCTTCCAATGGATAAAGGATTGAAAACCTAGTGGGGTCTCCATTTATATACACAATGGTACGGGGAGAACAAGTCTGTACTAGCACTATCTAATGTTAAAGGGAACAACAACTGCTAGGTTTAAAGATGTCGGAACACGTCTCTAGCCTAGACCACTAAATGTGAGCATTAAGTTTCAATGCTTCCTTAGATTAATTCAATAAATTTTAATGGTTGATCTTGAATTATGTTTCAATTACAAGGCCCTACCACTGTCATTTGAAAAATCCTATATGTAGGTATATGAGAAAAGATATCTTTGTCTTCGATGAAAGTTATCACTAATTGAGAGATAGAGAACACAAATTTAATGTAACAATTTAAGAATCAAATATTTCACTAATAAATCTCCTAAATGCACTTAATATTCCTATAACAACATAAGAAGTTTCATTTCATTTCCAATGCTTATGATGATGAAAATGTAGCTTCCAAATAGCGCTACTAATGCAATATTTTCGCTTAAGTAAAGTAGGATGATGTTCTCCCTTTCATAAAATCCAAAACGAATCTTTCACATAAAGCAATTTAAATGAAAATTTTCACAATTCCGAACAAACAAGCATCAATTAAATCCAAAGCATTATAAATGAAACTAAAAGCAACTTCTTCCCTAAATCAAACAAAACAAGCACATAAATGCTTCAATCAACAAACCAAGCAATGTAATCTATGCTTGGAAAGAGAAAATAGGCACTCGAAATAAGAGAGCAAACAAGACTCTTTTACTTATTCAGTTGAAACAAAAGCATCCTAGTCACTTCTTAGAGTAAGAAGAGAGTCTGAGGGTCAAGACACATTGGCACTAGAATGGCTGATCGGCACAACTTTTTGGACAAAAATAGTGCCGATCGAGGGATTCAAAGAAAAAATAAAAAATAACTTCACATAGGGACAAAATTAACACATCAGAGGGTGGGTTAAACCAATCAAGCACACAAAGCAAGCTAAATGAAGCTTTCTAATCAGGGATAAGATGTTCTGAAAGGCTTACGGGGTCAAAATCACAAGAGGAGAACACAATGGCCAATATTGGGGTCAAGCCATAATCTACACTTACAGGCATTGACACGATTGCCTAACTAACAACAAGCACCAGAGGCTGGTCGGTGTAGCTATTTCTCAAGAACTCACACTGATCGGCATGACTGAAAGTGAATTTCAAGCACATATCAAGGTAACTAAGGAAAAAAATAAAAGATTTTGAAATAGGGACCAGATCTATTACTATAAATTTTAGACTCACACCAGTAAGCATAAGAAAAGACATAGAACCAAAGGGAAAAAGTGGAACCAGAAAAGTTCTCACAAAATCATGAAATCCAAGACAAACAAAAGGATGGTTTCCCCAGTGGAGTCACTAATTAGTGGTGAGGTAAAATTGTATGTGCAGACACGAAAGAATTCCTCTAGCCCGATGATGGGTCTAGCCACAATAGATATATTCTATGGAATATTTCCTTAGGTCAAAACCAATTAAGAGGGCCTACCTCTTAGTCTGCTTATCCTATTTGATGATGTCCTTGCTTGCTCACTCTAGCTATCTCTCACTTCCTTCTTCAAGCACCTGAAACAAGTAAACAACAACAAACAACAAACATGACAATAGACAAATTGTAATTCAACCTACTTAAAAAGTCAAGAAACAATAAGCCATGAATATGTAAGATGAAAAAACATGTAGGAAATCAATCGATAGTTGCATATATTAATATCGAAGGGATATTACAAACATTTGTCTTGACGTTGCAGTTCTCCTCTGACAAGATTAGGTTCCTACACACTTCAGCTAGCATTCCATGATGACCTCAATCAACAATAGTTTTAAGTCTCTTCCCTTTAGGCTTCACTCCAAACCAAATCACACTTCTCACTCACACAATGAGATAGCTACAACTAGTAATAGTTTCTTATCTACTCCAAACAAATATAGCATAAGCACACCAACATCAACACTTCAACACTAACACTAGATTGTGCTTGGAAGAAAGGGAGGTTTATATAGGAAAAAAGGATGGGAGATGGATCCTCTTCTCATGGGAGAAGGGTTTATCCCTTGAGGTAGTTCCATTGTTATAGGGGAAAGGAGCCCAAAACTATCATCCTCGATCCCATCCGGCCAAACCATTTGCTAGACATCTGTTACAAAGTTTCTAGAGCTAGAAGCTTTGGCTCCAAATTTTAAAAATATTCCAAAACAGGACCGGTGCGACTGGAGCATAGCTCAATCACACCGATCAGTGCAAGGGATAGTTCTAATCTCTTCACATCGGCGCAGGGAGGACAAAGGCCATTAGCGCTAGGCTTGTAAACTGGGAAAAACAAAGGTTTCAGGGGAAATGGTGCAAAAGGGAATTTATCTGTTCATGAAGAGGGACATAATAGGAGTTTCTTCATGAAGGGAAAGCATGTGGGGTTCACTGTAGAGGTCCTCTAGGATCATGGACTGGGGAGTATAGGGATAGTGAAAAAATGTTGTGTAACACTCCTCCAACTATTGCTTGGGTATTTTACTTGGGAGAATTTGAATATGACTTTGGGTTCACTTTAAGAGAATCGAAATATCCTACCTTAGATCATCTCTAGGTTGATTCTCTGGAGGTAGAAGCAAATTTTTCCTCCATAGTGAAGTCAAGTGGAAAGTAGGAAACCACTGGGAATAGAAGAGGTAAACAACAAGTTTCCTCCTTTGCTCAAACCAAAGAATCACTAGATCAAAAATTGGAGGATCTAGATAAACTCATAAGGAGTTTATCATATAAGGTTGGAAAGCTCGAAAGTCAGAACAAGAGTCCTTCCAAATAGAATGTTCAAGGAAACAATCGAGGATGTAACCCACAACATAAAAGGCCTCCATTACAGATACTGCTAAGGGAAAGAAAGGAAAAACTAGATCAAATCCCTCATCCTCTATATTTAGAAGATGACCCCGATGAGAAATGGTTAGATACATACAAGAGGCAGGGAAACTTACATTCTTCTTTCTTTGAAGAAGAACAAGAGAATATGGTTCACCAAGAGGTAAATCATGACGGAGAAGTAGGAGATAAGAAAGATATGGATTATTATTGCAAAACATTTGCAGATTTGATGTTTGCACAACCACAATGTAAATATAACCTAAGATCTTCAAAGAAGAGATCAAGAGAAATGAATAAACATGAGGAAACTGCTCCCCAAGTTACTCCTCCAGTACCAGACAAAGGGAAAGGCAAGCTGAATTCTGACCCTACCAGGATAAAAGTCCCCTTGAATAAGAAAATACATCACTCATAGTTGCACAAAGCAAAGGAAGCACCTGTTTTGAAGAAAAACACCATTGGTGGTGAAGGGGAAGCTGAGTCAGGAGGTGTAGAGAAGACCAAATCTACATTCAACCTTCAAATGGAACTTGAAAAGGTAAAGATTTATGTTCCACTGACTAAGCTTCTGAAGCAGCCTACCTATAAAGATTAGGTATCTCAATTCGTGCTCCCATCAGTTTCATCCCCGACCAAGATTTTCTAAATCTTCACGAAGAGAGACCAATGGTGTTCTTTGGGTCACATGTGGAAGAGCTTGATCCTTATACTACACCTTTCTATGTGACGCTGGGAATTCATGATGTTCTTCTACATAATTTCATGCTAGATTCTAGAGTCTCCCACAACCTCATGCCATTGGAAGTAATGGAATAACATGGCCTATATATCACCATACCCTATAAGGACCTTTACTCTTTTGACTCCAAGACGGTCAAATGTTTGGGTACGATAAAAGATCGGGTGGCAAACCTAGCCTAGGTCCCTGAAAAGAGCATGGTAATGGACATAGTAGTGGCAGATATACCCCCTTGTTTTGGCATGATGCTATCTAGATCTTAAGGTTACAACGTAGGGGGCTCTATCAAGTCGGACCTAACTTATGCCACCATTCTAACCTTTGGAGGAGAATAAAGTATAATATATAGAGAATCTAGGTTTGTAAAAAGTGTGACCTTAGCTAAAGGATAAAAAAACTCCCTAGTGTATGGAAAATAAAGTGACCTTTCCTACCTATTTCTAGAAGAAGATGAGGCTATCACAGAAGAAACATTAGTCCACCTAACATGGAATTTAGAACATCAACATGCAAGTGAAAGCAAATTTTGGAAACTATATTTTGATGGACATAATTCAAAAGAGGGAAATGGGGCAGGAGTATTGTTGGTATCTCCTGAGGGGTGCCTGATACCCCTCTCATTGAAACTAAAGTTCGAAGCAACAAACAATGTGGTGTAATATGAAGCATTTCTCCTTGGGTTACAGACTGCAAAAAATCTGAATATTGAATGTCTAACAATTTATGGAGACTCTGAGTTGGTCGTAAGGCAAATCAGGAATTAATGCCAGGCTAAACACCCCAAACTGAGGATGTACTAAAATTAAGTATGGGAATTTATTGATAATTTCTTCCAGGATTTTAACATCCAGTTTCTTCTGAGGGAATAAAATAGGATGGCATATTCTCTTGCTATAGATGTAAGTACTTTCACCTCCCCCCCCCCCCCCCAAAATCGTCTCCTCATATATGAGGTGGACGTCAGGTGCAGACCCTCTGTACCTGATAACATCAAGCACTAGCAAGTTTTGTAAGATGAAGAACAAGTGAAATGATTCATAGAGGTTATTGGGGATTTTTATAACTCCACCATCAATCAAGAAGAAGAAGAAGAATCTGATTAAGAAGCCACTTCATGGAAAGATGCAGTGGTTGGGCACAAAAGATTACAATTGAAAGGGAACACTATCCCTCGTGGACTGGTCCCACTAGAAAGGATTTTTAATAAATATGATATATCTGCCAAACAAATAGCTCCTTAGATGGATGATCAAGTACAATATTGCAACATTGGATTAGAGGAGGAGCCTCAGATGATCAAGATATCAAAAGGAAGCCCCTTGCATTACAAACACATGTATTTAGATATTTTCAAGGCCTACAAAGATGTTTTTTCTTGGTCTTATGATGATTTGAAAACATTTGATACTAACATCATACATCATAAGATTCCTTTGAATGGCAGATTGAAACCCTACACGCAGAAACGTAGACAAATAAATCCACTCTTACTTGCCTCAATTGAAAAAGAGATAAGGAAGCTGCTATAGGAAAATATTATAGTACCTCTAAAATATTCTAAGTGGGTGGTGAATCTGGTCCCAATTCGGAAGAAGAATAAAGAGATAAGGCTATGTGTAGACTTTCAGAACCTAGATAGGGAATCTTTGAAAGAAAACTACCCACTTCCCAAGATGGATAATATATTACCGACGGTGGTTGATTTAGATAGAATGTCTATGGTGGACGGGTTGTCTATATATAATCAACTAGCATTTCATCCCAAGGATCAGGAAAAGACCACTTTGGCCACACTGTGGGGAACATTTATGTATGCACGCATGCCTTTTTGGTTGATAAATGCATGGGACACATTTCAGAGATCCATGGAAATAGCTTCATGGGGGAGCGAGACAAATTCATGATGGTTTACTTGGTTGAAATCACAACCATTTCCAAAACTAACGAGGAGAACATCCTCCACATAGAAATCTCCTTTGAGAACTGCAAGAGATATGGCCTCTCCTTGAATCCTAAGAAATCCCAATTCTTCCAAAGTGAGGGGAAGCTCCTAGGACATGTAGTATGATAGGAGGGTGTGAATATTGATCCTAAAAGGGTTGAAGCCATCAGCCACATTCCTCTGCCCAGGAATAAGAAAGAAGTCCAAGCCTTCTTGGGGGAATAAATTTCTTGAGGTGATTTATACCCAACTACGTAGAGATTGTCAAAGGTATTACATACATGCTTAAGAAGGGAAACGAGGTCAAGTGGAGCCCTGTCCCCCGTGATTATTTTAGTAGAATCAAAGAATCTTTGGTTGAAGCCCTAGTGTTAGCTAGTCTCAACTATTCAATACCTTTCTACATCTTTTCTTTTGCCTCTTTACATACCATTTCTGAAGTGCTACTATAGAAAAATAAAGTGGGTTATGAGCAGCCCATCGCCTTCTTCAGTCAAGTAGTAAGGGATTTTGAACTAAGATATAATATATTGGAGAAACAAGATTATGCATCGGTTAAGGCTCTGAAGGTGTTTCATGCGTATGTGTTGGCTTGTTGGGGCCTAACCTAGGTTTAGAGTTAATTAGCCTAACAAATTCTGGTACTACTGGCCCTTTTGGCAACAGTCTGTGGAGTGCGGACTGAGGTCTCACTCAAGGTAGTATGGGAGGGTGCTAGAACTAGGTTTTCACACCTTGGAGATGTCTTATGAGTTCAACAAGTTTGCAGTTTGACCCTACACACAGGTTGCCTCGTGCAACTTCCCGTACCTCACAACCTGATATACTGCCTTTGCGCAGCCCTACCCAAGGCCGAACACTACGCTCTGCATTACTAACCAAGATCTTACTTGTATTCCAACATTAGTTAGTTACCGTTTCCTGCTTGAGTAATTTAAGTTATACTTTAACCACATAAACCATTCATACAGATGCGCGCATTAAATAAACAGTATAATTGCTAATCACATCAATCATTCATTAACCCAAGAATAGATACACAGGTTTAAAACACAACTTCTCTTTACTAATTCCTTCCTTGGTTATAGACTCAACTCTACCCTGCACACTTAGCTACAATGGTCTTTGCACTCAGCTGTGGACTACTAGTCCTCTACGCACTCAAATGCAGAGCCTTCTCCTACTCTACAACCCAAAGACATAGTTCAACTTGCAACTCAATCACTTAGAATTCTCATGCTTTATTTTCTTAGACTCTCTTCGATTATTTAACTACTTAGAGCCTCTCTCTTTTTATACAATCCCATGGTCCGCGGACCATGGGTAGTTCTATCCAGCCCACATTATATTACAAAACTAGGGCGGACAACCTGTGATTCTATCATACTTTCGCACCCCACACTCGTAATTCACGGAGCTTTACAAAAAGCTTTGGTCAAAACTTGGGCTTTGTGTCCCAAAACATGCCTTAGGGGGATTCCATGCCTAACATGCCCCCAACACAAAGATCGTGACTCGCCCTCGAGTCACTCTGTCGATGTGACGATCTTTGCACGAAGTCTCGTCAACTGTTCTTGAACTATGCAGAGGTCAATAATGCACTGAGCTGTTGCTTGCTGGATCTGCTACATACACTGTTCCAAGACCTCTGTGTCGGGAGTGCTTCTCTGTAGCAATGTGTGCATCCCCTACATGTGTGCGAGCTTGCATTTCATATCTGCCATGATGGTGAAGGCCTCATTGATTGAAGGCTAGACATGGACTTTTAGGACTACTTCCTTGTGTCGTGTCGTGTCCACCTACTCCTTTAGTGCTTTGGCCTGCTGCATCCATGCAAGCCTCTGAGTGAGGACCACCATCTGCACAGTTCCTCATACACTATTGTACTATTGTTGGAGTTTGCATGCCTCGGTCTCTAAGCGCTGGATGTTGGGATCCTCCCGTAGAATTGTGTGGACATCAAGTGATTCTTCCAGCATATTGGTGTAGTCTCACACTGCACCTCCAAGCTCCTCCAATCTTGCTGTGATAGCACTAGTGCATTATTCTCTGGCTTCTGGGGGAGTGGATGGTTGCGCCTTTAACCACAACTCAGTGATCTGAAGGTTGAGCTCCAGCTGAACCTTTGTCATTTCTTCCTTCACCTCGTGGACCCCTACTACTAACCTATGGATCCGTGCCTCCACTGGTATGTCTGCTGGGATGGCCAAGTCCAAGATACGTTGGCAAGCGTTATTTATTGCCTGTGTCAGCTATTGATTTTGCAACACCATTTTGTCATGCTACAAGATTAGCTGTTCCATATTTATCTTCTGTTCACTCAATACTTGGAGTGTGCGGCTCTCCCTAGCTTGCAGCTCTATCGTTATCCCATCCTACAGCACCTATAAGGTCTCATGTGGGAGTGTAGCTAGATTAATACCGAGACCTTTCACCCACTAACTGAAGGCATATCTACCTCATTTGATGGCACTAGTTCTCCTTCTGGCAACACTATGGTGTTCATCATTTGTGCGCACAACACTACTCTGCTACTGTTGAGCCGATAGTGAGGCCAGTCGAGAGGATACCAACTTGAGGAGGCACACCTATAATTTCTGTATCTACGCTTTGAGGGCCCCCAACACAATCTATTTCTCCTGCATAAAATCTTGGAGAGCCTAAGAGGTGACTTCCTACATGGTCTTGCCAATGTCATGCAGATCACCCTCGGTTAAGGTGATCGAGTGGATGGCCAATTTCAAACCCTTGATCTTTTAACAGGACCCTGCCCACTCTGTTGGGTGATGGAGCTTCAGTTGTGCCAAAGCCGTTTGTGGGTCCACGCCACCCTCTTCAGTCTTTGCTTCCTCTGCTTCTTGGGCCTGTGATGTTTGGTCCTTGCCTGCCTTCACAACTACCTCCTGTGTTGTTGCTACTATTGTGACCTTCTCTTATTCGACCGCTCTCTATGCCGTGTTGCACGCTGCTCGCATGTCTGTTGTTGCTGCATCGTTCCTTCATTTTTTGGCCAACTATGTGACGTGTGTTAGTGTCAGTCTTTCCAGTCTTCCTCCAGTGATCAAATATGCTCTTACAAAGTGGTCTCAGAGTGTCAAGGTCAAATTTTGTCGTTTCGGTGAGTCTTCAAGCAAAATTTGGTCACTAGGCATTAGGTCTAGGGTTTGATTTCACTCGTTTCAAAGTTTCCCAAATGTCAGTCTATGTCACTATTCAGTTGAGTGTATCATCATTCAAAGGGTTTTCATCATCATGTCAAGTTCCAATGGGTCATTTTACACCTTGTTCATGCTTCAGTTGCGTCTAGGTAAGTTCATTTCCCTCTCCTAGGGTTTTGAAGGCAATTTCTCTTGAATGGTCAAATCATTGGAAAAATTTGTATCCTGATGTTCATACACCTTCCCCTATCATTAATGTACCTTATCAAACACTTCCCATTACTGAGATTCCCCAAATTCCTCATTTTTCCACAAACCCTAGTTTCTTGCTACAACTTGGCAATTTTCTAGGTTGGACCTGTGTTTCGCCCTTTTGGACGCCTTCCCCTCATTTGGTCTCTGAGATTATACTTTCCCCTGCTTCCTAACATCCCTCCATACTTCCAAAAATTTCCCCAAGAATTTAGAAGCCCCTTATCCCCTTCATTCCGCTTCATTTCGACAAAATCCCTTGTTTCACACATCGGGATAAGTTTCACTCAAAAGATGTTTCTGAGCAATAAAAGATGAATTTGGGAAAACTGAGAGATTGTTTTGTCCACAACATGCCAAGGAAGAAAAACCTCCTTCACTTTTTACACAGTTATAATGGTTTTTGAGAAATGTCAAAAATACAATCGCCTCGGGAGAATTGACGCACCTCTGAAGTGACCATGGGAAAATCAATTTTTGTCCTAGCTTGGTTGGTCAAATAACTTTCTTGATGAGTTAAAGGATAACTAGGCAAAAATATATTTCTAATGAGCTATCATGAGCTCAATTTGGAGTTGAGGAAGGCATTCAAACATTGACTGCAACAGCACTCTACCTTGAGGTAGCCTCATTTGGCACATTTTTACCAGTCGTGGGAGATTTGATATTTGACAAGGCAAATGAACTCCAAATTGAAACATTCCAACTGGGTTCGAACGTAGACTCAAATATCTTTCTAAAGAGCTATCACATGCCTAATTTTGACATTGGGAAGGCCTCCAAAAGCCTCCTGTAAAAGTGCGATGCGCATAGGAAGTGTGCGCTGCGTGTTGGGTGGTGCGTTGCGCATGGGCAGTTTGAGCCAGTGCAAAATTACACAGGCGCTGCGCATTGGGTGGTGCGCTGCGCATTGGGGTTTTGCGCTGCATGTTGGATCTCAGCCATAGGAACCATTTGTCTATGCGTCCAGAACTCAACCAAACATACTTTTAGCTTGCAAATAGGTATGTTCTTGCTGCCTAGTAATGTTAGGGTGTTAAATATATGATTCAAAGAGGGGATTTAATGTATTGGGTTTTGGGAAAATGAAACCCTAGGTTCATAACAGAGGCATCCCTTAAATTGTTTTAAAAAATGTGTGGGTGGTTTAGTAAGATGTCCCTCATCCTCCATTGATGAAAAAACCAGCTCCTTGCTCATTTGTGCACCCTAGTCAAACATTCCAAAGAGCACACATTGTATTTTGCTCATTTGTCAAACAGTGACTGTTTTATGCCAATTCATTGAAACGGAGCATTACCATTATGGCTTGGTTTTCATGATGCTTTGGTAAACATATTTGGGTTTTGAGTATGCATTGAAGTTTTGAGTTCAACACACACTTATGGAGCTGCGACAAATCCATGAAGACCGACAAGCCGCCCGAAGACATATACATGAGATGACACCCATTGAGCAGGAGATAGAAGCTGACCGGGAGACTTGGATTGAGAGGGTCAACATCCACTTAGAGAAGTTGTTGGCAAAGGCCAATAGAGACAATGCATTATTGAAACACATGGCTATGCATTACAAGGTCTGGAACCTAGTTTGCAAGGCGCGAATTAGGAGTCTAAAGGCAAAATTGAAGAAAGCGGTCAAAAAGAAAAAAAGACAAAAAGAGCTTGATCGTCTTTGGATTTTGGCCGAAGCCTCTTTGGCTGAGCATGATACTTGATTGGGGACCCCCAGCCCAAATTTCAAGGAATTTGGTGAAAATATTGTCAATTTTGAATTTTTTGTCCTAAAAACAGGTTTTTTGGTTCAACGTGCAGCACGCAGTGCGCTACCCCTAAGATTGGGAGGTCCAAATCACAAATGGTTTGCATTTTTGGATTTTTCATAATGAAATGTACCTACTCAGCTATTGCCGAAGCATTTCATCGAGATCTGGATGGTCAAAAGGCTCAAAAACACCATGAAAACCACCTTGCTGCCACCTTTTGGACACACAAGAAGCAGTCTTGGGAGAATGCAGTTTTGAGGGGGCAAATGAGCTCCAAATGGGAAAATTCTATTTGGGTTGGAAAGTAGACATCTAGGGCTTTACAACAAGCCAAACCTGAGCTCAATTTGGATGCCAAGAAGTGCCTCAAAATCAGCCTGAAAAGTGCGCTGCGCGTAGAGATCAGGGCGCTGCACGTTGAGGATTTTGGCCAATTTTTCACCTTCCAGCTCAGGAATTCGGCCAGTTTTGACCAGTTTTGACTTGTGATGGGATTTTTCACCCTCCTTGATGTAATTAATGGAAATTTATGTTGAATTGACACTTATTTACCTATTCTAGATGATTCATTCATAAAATAGCAAAAAATTTAATGAATGAATTGGTTTCCTAGCTTATAGAGGCAAGTTGTTTTGACTGCCTAGATTGTAGTGCTTTGTTTAGAATTGGTTGAAACAGCTCCTAGGATGATGAGCTCAACCCCTAGAGCCAAGGGAATGTGTTAGCTTGCCTATATTATGTATTTTCTTATTCATTTTCAGGGTTGGACTCTTTGGGAAGAGGCTTTGAGACTTTATTGTACATTTTACTTCAGCATTTTGGCAAAGGGAAGACCAGGGTTTTGCAACACTATTTGGAATTCTTTTGGCTTTATGTCTTGATGGTGTGCTTCTTTCAGTACTTGTAAGTTTGTTATGTGTATCATTTTCCCTCTCTCATCTTCTGCAATTGAACAAATGAAGTGTTAAGGTAGAATCCATAAATTTGCTATGCTCTGCCTTTAAATTTGTTTAATTTTCCATGTTTTCTTCAGCTTAAGGAGAATCCTTGAGACTTCCTTGCTCTCCTTAGCTCCTCACCTGTCTAATCTATTCACCTCATTGCTTTTAAAGCATCAAAACAATTGCCTACCTTGCTCCAATCAGACCTCTGCAGAAACTGTGTCTCATTCCCGCACCCAAAATTGTTTTTCCCTTTGATTCAACAAAAACCCCAAAAAATCACCTTTAAACCTCTGCACTTAATATCTAGCCTAAGATCAGTATTCATTTTTGGTCATCTCAGCCCCTTTGAAAACCTTTTGCCGAGATAGACCCGGAGAGAGCCCTCTCCTGTCCTCGTAGGGCTAGCTACGAGGCTGAGCGTGGTATGATGTTGCCTCGAGTTTTGCCTTCCTCAGCCTGAGGCAGATTTGAGTGCTAACAACGTGTAGCTTGGCCTCATCTTTCTTTCTTTGTGCTACTGACTTCTTGATCTCTACGCTGTTTGGGGCGTGCCACTCCAGTGGCCATTCCTCTAAGACATTGAAAATGGCATCATTGGTGGCTACAAAGGGCAACTTTGTACACTATTTCATCGGGTCCTTGCGCACCTTGATATAGATGTTATGTATATCAGCATTAAATTCTGCAAAGCTCTGTAGACTATTATAAACTGTGGGTGACAACCGCGACTTCCGGTTGATCCCCATTCTGAGGTTCATCTCCATGAACACCCAAAAGATCTTGATGTCACATATCCTCTTCGCATCCTTCGTGGCCCACAATGAAGCATACTTTGCAGGCTCTGATAAATCTCTGTGAATTATGGGGAATTGACTATCCTCCGGGAATTCCCCAGCTACGAGCACCGTGGACAATAACAACCATGCATAGTGGAATGTTTTGCCCTGCTCCTAGGCTTCATAACAATTTTCTAAAAGTTGTGTGTAGAGGAATTCAAACGAGTTAAACTGGACCCCCTTCATGCACTGCTCGACCAATGTGATCACTAACACAGGTACCTCGTCTACGCAACACTTGTGCATAACGTTTCCTTCCAGGATTTGGGTTGCCACGCATACTGCTTTGTCCTTGATGTTGGAGATGGCTTAGCCCCTATTCTTATTTTCCAACTTGTACTTTTTCTTCATGGCCTCCATGATGGCCAAATCACTGCCCTTCTCTTCTGATATGGCCGCAGGGTTCTCTCTTTTGTATGGAAGCCGAGAGATGTAATGAATCAAATCTCTCATGATTGGGATGGGCTCCTCTAGCCATAAACACCCATCATGCACTAAGTAGAGTAGCTGCCTGATGACGAAAATGGTTATTGGGGTGTGGTGGATGTGTGACACCCAAAGCAAGTTTAGCAACCCGACCTTTGCCACTCCGCACAACCACTTCCGCGACTGTAATTTTGTCACCCCCTGCGATGTTCTACTTCATGAGGTTTTCGGTCTCTAGGTGAGGCAACTTCTCGTGGTTAGCAAGGTCCTAGCCTTCGAATTTTAGGCTCGGCACGTGGCCTAGGTGCCTGCCTTCAAACATAATGCCATCTGGGAGGAGCGAGATCTAGAGCGAGCTCTTGGTCTCGTCCAAGTCCTTGGGCACTTTTTCCTTCCCTCTTTGCGGGGGTACATAAGCGGGCAATTTCATCATGTGCTATGCTGGCTGAGTGTCCTCTTCCATGCCTTCATTCTCTTCCTCTACAAGGGTAAGATCCTCCAGATCTTCTTCTTCTTCATCCATTTCTATAGTGATGGCTTGCCTCTTCTCCTCCATTGACAGCTTGGTGTGCATCGGGTTCCACGGGGATACACAAACATGAACCATTGCTTGTTTTTCCTTCTTGGGTCTGGGCATATGTGGTGATTTTGGAATCTCTGCCACAATTCTAGCACCTTCTTGAGCATCCCCTATTGTCAAGGCCTGCGTGGCCTCCTCAGTGGTCAATTCTGTTATCTCCATAACCTCCTCAGTTGTTGCCATCATATTCGTTCAGAAATATAGCACTTGCGAACTCAGGGGCTCAATCAACGCTCATCTCACCATACTCAAGGCTTGGCAAAATCACTCAATTCACCAATGACTAAGTGTTTTCTGCTGGGCAGCCCTTGGTATTTTATAACGCTTTTTGAATTTGAATTCGACCATTCCCCCCAAATCAGGTCCATTAATGCTTCCTTGGTGGCAGATTTTCCCAGATTTTTGCCCATAAATTGTGTCTTAACTACCTACCACCTGCTCCATTTGGCCTCAAGTCGAGCATCCCCTCATGAATAGTGACTTCAATAGTCACTTTCTGGCCAACCTACACAGTAGTGCAGACCCCCGTGCATGGTCGCAAACCTTGTGACTCTTTGCTTTGGAACGTACCTCCCTTATCGTGCAGCCCCTAGGTAGAATAGGTTATAGTCCCGCGCTCACTTCCAACTGCCTAGAATGCTAAGAGTGTCCTCCCCTCAGCTAGTCAGGTGGTCGCACCACCCATGAATAGTTCCATCCTATCGTTCATCATGTTTCTTGGAGAATCCACACCTTTTATTGTTATGGTCGGAATCATGCACTTGAATATTTTCAATGTGCGACTCTGGTCTCTATGCTTAGCAATATGCAGTCCAAGCCAAGGCATCAGACTGATCAATTCACGGCAATAGGCCTTAACCCTGTGATCATGATTGTATGCACCCTGCCTGATCGTTCTAGTCTTTATGTCGAGGAAATATTTCTTTATTTCATCCTCCATCTTGTTGACTTCTGCATTTTCCAGAGCACTCTTCTTTCATAGCTGTACCCTTTCTTTTTCTAGTTCATGGAGTCTAAGGTTTCCCCATTGGATTTCTTCCTGAATTCCCATGCATGCTTCTCCTTGTAGCTGTGTGATTCCTTCTTTCCAAACTCTACGAACCAGCGTATCTACTAGTTCTACTATGCGTGAACTAGACATGTCATGCTTTCTGGGGCTTACAGCCTTCGAGTCATACTTCAGCTTCAGAGGTGCCCACATGGTCAGGGTTTTGCACATGGTCCTATATGCCCAGAGAACCGCTAGTATGCGTAGGTCCCAGTCAGCCCGTTTCACATGGAGGACCATGTTCAAGGCTTTTCTTACTTTGTCAAAAGATTCTACGTGAATATGCTTTCACATGCTTCGTATTACCATAATTCCTGATTTCTAATGAAGGGGTTGTTCGCGCCATTGCCTTGCCTGCTCCTGCTTATCATTCGTGTTTCCTATTGCAAGGATGGCATGCCTTCATGCAGGTTGCATAGAATACTCCTGTACCCATCTGGAAAGGTGGGTGCATGGACTATTTCTTTCATCGTACTTGGCTTCCATTCACATTTGAAGCTTTCCAGACCTCATGTGCATCATCCTTCTACATTCGCACCAGTCTTCAAAACACCTTTGGTTCGTACCCCACCATCTTGTGGGCATAGCACAGAGTACCCATTTTAGAGCATTGAAACGTTGTTGTTCTAGTACTTCCTTTTCAAATTTGTTTAGGAAATCATCCACCTCGCTCAACCCGTCATGCATAGGCAGATCTCTTATCTTTGTTACCATGTAGCACAATGATGTTATCATCATGTTACAATTGAGCGTGATTACCTTGTGCAACCAGTTCTACCATCGTTCTATTTCCTCATTCGAATCTGAGGTGCAGGAGCTTTCGTGCTCCCACAAGATTCTTCCATCTGCAGTTGCATTTTCCTAGTCCTTCTCCCACACGGTTATCTTGTAGATATAGTCTAGATCATCGTCACTGTTATAGTCAAGAACTGGCTCTGTGTAGTGTGATCGTTCGGGTCTAAAGGTACCACTACACGCAGTGACTTTTTCTCAAAAATCATCTTGCGCTTATATTTATCACTCCAGTGGCCCAATCTATTCCCAATAGCACGAGATATGCGATGTCTATCATCATCAATCTATATCACTTCGAAATCTGTAAGCACGCTCACTCCTTCAATAGCCACTGTGATTCCCTGCAATCTCCCCATAGGTAGGATCTATTTCTAGTTCGCCATTTGCAGTTGGATAGGTGACCATTGCAGTGCAAGCCTACCCATGCGCTCCCATGTCTGCTTTGGCAGGACGTTCGCATCCGACCCTAGATCTAAAATCACTTGATCAATTTCATATTCCCCAATCTACGGGATCAGTCTCATCTCCGTTCCTGTTCACGTCGTGTGATTCGCGAGTTGTCGTACTACGCATGGTTCTCCTGGCACGGTCCCAAAACATCTGACAGCCCCTTCATAGCCTTGCTATCGTGCAGCAGCTTCACGCATGTCTCCAAGAAGGTAGTGAGCATTGATGGGTCCATTTCTGGTTCCAGTATGTCTTTACTTCCTCAAGTGGAGGCATCCAAAAAGCTCTTCTTAGCTTCCATGAATGTCTCCTTAGCGCGCTCCAAATCAAATTCTGGTTCCTTTGTTGGAGCCTTGTGAACCCAAGCACTCTCTTCAGACTGCTTTCTTTTGTCATCTCCTATAGTGATACCACTCTGGAGCATGATATTTACATTCGGGTCTTCCTCGTGCGGCTTAGACCTCATCATTTGTAGGTTCTGGGTCGGGAGAGGCTGGAGTGCTCCTTTATCATGCAACCTCACTATTAGGGCGGGATAGTCCTCCATCTTGTGCTCAACCTGCATACAATATAAGCATGACAATTTCATTGGATTTGTACATTCGTCCACATAATGTCCTAGCCCTCTGCAATTGTAACCTATCAGCTATCTACGACCCCTTCCTAGTCCCATTCCTCCTCGGCCTCGTTCATGCCCCTAAAATCCAGTGCGCGCCATTCCTACATTTTAATCGAGGGCTCATGTTTCAGTCTGAACTCTGTAGGTAGGTGTCTAATCCATCATCAGTTCATAACTTCTACAGGTGCACTCATCGTGGCCTACTGACCTATAGAAATTACAGAACAACTATTGGGAATTATGCGTATACTTCTGTAATAGATGGAAGTTGTCTATAGCATGCTTCCCTCCAATCTGAAAAATCGCACACCACAATGTAGGCACTATGCTTGATCCCACTTATGCCTCCGGCCTCAATGGCATTGGTCCTGCTCCCGCTACGTAATTCATGAATACTAAACAATGGTCCTTGTCATGTCCGTGGCCTTTGCATTTTATACACAAAATCTCCTCCCACGCTTCTGGGCGAGCTATCCTGTTTTGTTTCATACTCTACATCTCAAGGCATAAGTTCTGCAACTGCACGTGGATCTGTTGAACTCCCAGGGTAGGATCTTGTATCGGGGTTTTGTGCACTCTCATTGTAATCTGCAAGGCCTTGGCCTGAGTGGTTAGCTTCTGTTGTGACAATGTGGTCATTATATGTGGCATTAGCAATGCTACAAATCATGCGCGGTGTTGCCCATCCGTCAAATTCATGTTAGCTTCATGGATGTTACTGTTTAGTCTTTGATCCAACTCCCAGGGGGTCTCGCCTCGAAGCATCATAATTTCCTTAAATCCAATGATAAACTGGATCTCTGATTTTGGCCTGCTAAATTCTTTGTCTAGCACAGCTTGGATATCCATGATTCTTGTGTTCGGATTGTCATTGGAATGCTTAATGTACCATGTCAGTGCACAATCCTGCAGAGTGATGACCAATGTTTCTTTCTCTATTTTGTCATCCGTGACTCCCTGTGCTTCCCGTACAACCTTATCATGAACCAAAACTAGTCTCTATCTTCATTTCCTACTCCCTTGGACACTGGAAACTTTATCGCGCTTTCCATATTGAACTACGGTGGTGGTGGAGGTGGTGTGTGTGAAGATGGGGTTGAATATGGTGAAGCTGGCGGTGGTGTAGGTGGCAGTGGTATGCATGGAATTTTCTACTTTATCAAGTTGATCACACTTCTAGATTAAACCTTCACAAGCTCTTCTTCGCTTTATTGTGGAGGTGAAATCAAGGGGCTAGTTTATAGTTTTGCGCTGCCCTCATTTATGTAGATCCTCCCACTCTGTGTAGCACCAAACATCAATTTATTCACATAACACACTTTTCACATAGTAGCATTTTAATTCAAGTGTTCAAAAATCTAATGTACTTACATCGCAACCCTTTTAGGAAGCATCATTCTACCTTGCTTTAGCTTACTAAAGTATCTACCATGAACTCAGTGATCAATCCTCCTATAATATGATTGATCCAGTGATCCACAACGCACACAATCTTATCTTTTGATGCTTCTAGTCTGCGCACCAATTATGGACTCCACACAATAGGTTTATCGAGTCTACACCTTCCTTGACTGTCTACTAGCTTCGCGATCCAATTGTACAACTCAGTGGGGAAGGATGCAAAGAAAATTTTATGGATCTCTATATACAAGTAGCAATCTAGCCACTCTTCCTTTGATAGTCACAAATTCATGTTTTCTTGTGCCACAAACTCGTGATTTTTTCTGTCCAACCAGTCTTCAATTCGCTTCTTTGTTGGATTCCAGTGATACAACATTAGACATCTCTATGCAGATCCTAGTCCTGGAAACTTGTTGGCTTGTTGGGGCCTGACCCAGGTTCAGAGTTAAGTAGCCAAACAAATACTAGTACTATTGGCCCTTTCGGCAACAGTCCGTAGAGCGCGCACTGAGGTCTCACCCGAAGTAGTATGGGAGGGTGCTAGAATTAGGTTTCCACACCCTGGAGATGTCTAATGAGTTCAACTAGTCTGCGGTTTGACCCAGCGTGCAGGTTGCCTTGTGCAACTTCCCATACCTTGCAGCCTGATATACTCCTTTGCGCGGCCCTACCCAGGGCCGAACACCATTATCTGCATTACTACCCAATATCTTACTTGTATTCCAATGTTAGTTAGTTAGATTTTCCTGCTTGAGTACTTTAAGTTATACTTTAACAACATAAACCATTCGTACAGATGCACGCATTAAATAAACAATATAATTGCAAATTACATCAATCATTCATTAACCCAAGAACAAATATTCCTTCCTTAGTTACAAACTAGACTCCACCGTATGCACTCAGTTGTAGCGGTCCGCATACTTAGCTACGGACTGCTAGGCCTCTGCGCACTCAGCTCCAGAGCCTTCTCCTACTCTACAACCCAAAGACACACTTCAACTTGCGACTCAATCACTTAGACTTCTTATGCTTTATTTTCTTAGATTCTCTTTGATTATTTAACTACTTAGAAACTCTCTCTATTTATACAATCCCATGATCCGCAGACCATGGGTAGGTCTATCCAGCCGACATTACATTACAAAACTAAGGCAGACAACCCTGTGACTCTATCATACTTCCGTGCCCCGCGCCTGCAATTCGCAGAGCTTTACAACAAGCTTCGGTTAAAACTTGGGCTTTGAGCCCCAAAACATGCCTTGGGGGGATTCCATGCCCAACAGTATGTGATGCAATCGAAAATCACAGTGTTTGTCCAAACAACATCAATCAAGGACATCCTGGTACAAGGAGACAACTAGGGAAAGAGGGGAAGGTGGATAGCGTAAATAGAGGAATATGAGCTGGAAATAAATCCTACCAAGATCATTAAAGGCCAGGGGTTGGCTGAGGTTTTATCTGAATCCAACCTCCAAGCACTAGGGATAAGCCTAACCAGAGAGGAAAATAGACTAGAAGATCACCAGAGAAGTATAAAAACATCTTAGCAGAAAATCTATGCCAAGTATTAAAACATCTGAGCAAAAAATCTATGCCAAGTATTCATTATCTCTTATTCCTTGTTATGAAACTAGCTCACAAAAAAAGATAAAAGATAGATCAGCTACTTAGAAATAATCTTCTTCGAGGGGGAAACCTCATTTACATTACACAAATGAAAAATTCTAGGATTTTGAAAATGGAAAAACCTCCTTTCTATATATAGGAGTCTAAGGGGTCCCAATACAATTCGAACCTACATAACAATAATATTTTAAGGGCACAAAAATAATAATAGTGGGATTCTATGGGCCATAATAATAAAAACATGGGTATTAAATGGGCACAATAATATAATAAGGGGTTGCACTAATAACAATAAGGGTTTACACTAGTAGTATAAGGACGTAACATGCCCCTATCCTTCAAAAAATGTTTTACTCAAGGCTTAAGTAGTTATGGATTCTTTTGTATAAAATTCTCATCCTCCCATGTGGAATATTTAGTGGGTAAGTTCTTCCACTTGATGTGATACTCTAAAATTGATTGATTCCATAGCTCTCAATTCCCTTTTTTTGTGACTTCTTCCAGTTCCAATATGATTTTTCCTTCCTCGTCAAGTTCTGGCAATATTGTTTGAACTGGGATCTTCTCACCCATAACTTTATTTAATCATGAAACATGGAAAACTAGGTGCACTCGGGAAGATACAGGAAGATCCAATTTGTATGCCATAGTACCAACCTTTTGTAACACCTTGTACAGACAAGAATACTTTGGTGATAATTTATTATCCTTCTTATATTTCTTGAGGGGCATGTGTTTGTATGGTTGTAGTTGTAGAAATATCGAGTCACCTACATCAAAACTTCTTTCACTGCGAATTTGAACTACCTATTGTTTCATTCTATTCTACACCAAAGTGAGGTTATCCTTTAAGAGTTTGAGAACTTCTTGTTGATTCTTGATGTGATCTTCCACTACTTGAACCTTATAATTTTCTTTTAAATATGATGTGATGGACGGTCGATGATATCAATAAAGTTCCATAAATGGGGTCATTTTTGCTGCAGTATGGAAGGAAGTGTTATACCACCATTCAGTCAGAGGAAACCACTTGACCCATTATATCTGTTTACCATATCCAAAGAAATGAAGATATCATTCAAAACATTTGTTCACTATCTCAATTTTCCCATCAGATTGAGTATGATAAGATGAGCTATGAGCTAACTGAGTACCCAAATATTCCACCTCTTGTACTCCAAAGAAACATTTGGATATTTTTTCATATAATAGTTTGAGCACCCTATCAACCTTTTGAGCATGATCCTTCCAAGACTTATTGTAGATTAGTATATCACCATAAAATACTAAAACAAATTTTCTAAGGAAGGGTTTGAAAATGGAATTCATCAAACCTTGAAATGTAGAAGGTGCATTGGAAAGGCCAAAAAGCATGACCAAAAATTCATAATGACCCTCATGAGTTCTAAATGTTGTTTTTGGAATGTCCTCAGTCTTCATTTTTATTTGATGATATCGTGAATGAAGATCCAACTTCGTAAAGTAAATTGCTCCATGCAATTCATCCAATAATTCATTAATGACAGGAATGTGAAATTTATATTTAATAGTAAGCTTGTTGAGCTCCCTATAACCTGGACACATGCACCATGATCCATCCTTCTTGTGTACCAACACCACTGGAGAAGAGAAAGAACTTTGACTAGGTTGAATTATACCAATCTCTAGAATTTCTACAACCATACATTCAATTTCACTCTTTTGGGCATATGGATATCTGTAAGTGTTGGGATGGGGTCCCTTGGGTCAGTTTTGGGGTTAAGATAGCCCAAGTTTTGGTATAGTTTTGTAATCAATGTAAAGTCTCCATGATTTGTGGACGTGGGGCGCATAGATGAGTAGGATTAAAAGGAGTTTCACCCCTTGTTTTATTTAAACTTTGAGTCAGTTTTAAGATCCACCCATGATCCATGGACCATGGCATTGTATGAAAAAGGATATAAATAGGTGTGTCTTAGAGAGTCTAAGGCATGTTTTTTGATAGATTGGGATGAAGAATTAGACATGATGGTGAAGAGAAGTGGGTCAGATAGGAGAAGAACGACTTTGCAGCTCACTATGCAAAGGCCTAAGTAGAGTTTGCAGCTGAGTGCGCGGACCCCTGCAGCTGTGTGCACAGGGTAGTTTTGAGTCTGTAATCACGAATTTTAGATCAATAAAGACAATTTCCAAAGAATTATTTCTTATTTCTGTTACTTCTGTTAATTTTAAATGATATCATTGAATGATGTGTTTTATGAAATATTGATTGAATGCTACGTGATTCTCTCGAATAAGTGTTAATGATGTATGAAATTCATGTTAAGTATTTTCGTGAAGACTCTGATGCATTTTATGATGTTTATTAATAACATAAGTAAATATACATGAACCCTAACTTAGAACTGCTCTCTAATGCCTGTAAGTAGACAAATTGACTATTAATGGTCTGTTAAGACTGATCGTAGACCTTCGCAAACGTTTGAAGGCTATTTAATAGAGTTGTAAAATTATGCCCTAAGAGTGTATCGATCTACACGAAGATAGATCTGAGGTGCTAGAAGACATCACACTAGTCTCTAGATGCAGAAAATTGGTTCTTGCATCCCCCATACTGCTTCAGGTGAGATTGCAGCTTGTGTTATGCGGGTTGTTGCCAAAAGGGCCAATAGTGTAGGGTTTGTTGGTTGGTGCAGCTAACTCTCAACCTAGGCCAGGACCCCCTAAGCCAACAAATGGTCCTGTTGCCTAGACCGGGATCTGCTTAAAGATATATGTGATGTCGTATCATTGGAATCCGACAAAGAAGGAAATTGAAAAGTGGTTGGATCACAATATTCAAGAGTTCATGGTGCAAGAAAATAGGAATCCGCATGTGTCAAAAGAAGAGTGGTTGGACAGGTATCTATATACACAGATACATGAGATCCTCTTCTGCACTTTTCCCATTGAACTATATGAGTGGTTAGCCAAATTAACAGATAGTCAAGGAATGTGGAAGCTTGATAGTCCTACAGTGTGGACTCCGGAATTAGTGCGATGATTAGAAGCTTCTGAAAACAATATTGCGTGGGCTTTTTATCACTGGCTTGTTTGGAATCTATGAGGATTTGTTATAGAATTTGTAGTTGATACCTCGGTCAGCTATAAAGAAGCGGAGTGACAATTCTTTAAAGGACCACAAGGTAAGCATTTAAGATCATTGAATGTCTGGATTAAAATTATGTTATGTTGAAAATGGGTGATGCCATTTCCTTGATGTTTGAAGCTACGTGAAGTGGAAGACTCTTTAGAGATCTAGAGAGACAAGGTCTAGAACATAGTCCGTTAATCATACCTCCTTCAAGCGATAACAAAGGAGTGATGCAGGGTTCACCGCGAAGTGTTGTTCAGCTAATAACATAGGGTTTTCCCAAAACACATCATCAATCCACTCCACCTTCACCTCCACCTCCACCACCACCATTCAACATGGCGAATACAATGAAGCTATTGATTTTCAAGGGCATAGAGAGTGAAGATACAAAGTTGTTTTGGTTTGTTGCGAACGCTATATGGACAACGCAACAGATTACTGATGACAATATAAAGAAGGAACAGTTGGTTACTGCTTTGCATGATCGTGTGCTAACCTGGTGTATTAAGTATTGCTATGATAATGCACTTGCATCGCTAGTAGACATGAGGGCGAATTTAAACAAGGAGTTTAGTAAGCCTAAGTCTAACTCATCGTCAGTAATTGTATTCAAGGAAAGCATGATGAGGGTCGATGAGACACCTTGGGAATTAGATCAAAGGTTGAAGTGTTAGATTCAAGAAGCTAACATGCAACTCATCGATAGTCAGCATCACGAATGGTTTATAGCTTTGCTCCTACCCCACCTGAGAATTTCTCTGTCACAACAAAAGATAGGAACACATGTATAAGCCTTGGAAATTGTGATGATGTTTCATGCATCACCTATTCAGAATATGACCTTGGGGGTACAAAAAATATGCTCCCAGTGATAGAGCCTACACCTAGAATTACAGAGTTTGAATAAAGACATGGAGACTAAACCAGAAGTGAGCGTGGAAGTCTGGTGTCTAAAGTACAAGAGTCAGGGGCACGATAAATACCACTGTCTAGTGTATGCCAATTATATTACAAGAGGGGGGGAATTCCCCTGACGCCATAAGCTCGAGCAGGGACGAGCATGGGGGCTGTGCTAGGGTGCGTTATTTGTTAGGTTACTAGACAACATGCAACAGATAACTGTCATTTACTTCAAAAGTTCGTCTATGCACCACAACATTTGTTCTATAAATTTTACAAATCAATGGGCCATGATGAGTGCCACTATCACAGCTATGAGGTGATGATAGAAATAACACCTACATACCAGATGCAAGAAAAAACTCATCCTCTAGAACAAGGTATCGGAGGAGTGCGCGAAGGTTATGAGGGATGAGGACGGGGTTGAGGAGGAGGAGGTCCTGGTAGAGTTAATGGTTAGATCATTTGCTATAACTGCAGATATCTAGGGTACTACGCATGAGAGTGTCAGAATCAGACACACTCGTCATGTCAATACTGTAGCTAGTTTTTCCATACTATAGAAGAGTGCCCTGTGATGATAGCTAAAATGGAAGAGAAGAAAGCGCAGCCTTAGAAGCCTACACAAAACTTACAGATGATAAGAGATGAGCCCTGTGAGGAAGGTAAAAGAATGAATATAGTATTGATAAGTGGAATAATGATTGGCGATGATAAAGGTCAATAGATTGAAGAGGATGGATGGATCCACAAGGCCCTGGAGAAGGAAGTTGGTTTTGATTTGAATTGCACTAAGAAAATATTTATGGAAGCCAAGAAGAGCTTTGTTGAGGCCTCCACCACTGGAAGCTAGGAAAAGGTGCAAGAAACCAACACGCCTAAAGAGGTTGATCCCTTTGTACTCACTATGTTTATGGAGACATGCATAAAACTGTTGTGTAATAACAACGCTGTGGAAGGCCTACAAGAATTAATAAACAAATGTGCCAACAAAAGGAAGGTTCTCGGTGTCCATTATGAACCTTCACAACACCAACGGAACCTATGGAATCGACCCAACTAAATTGGAGCACCTAGCTACGCCATGTGCTAGAATGCTATAATGTGACCACTGAAGAGGAAGATGAAGATCTGAGAAACATTAACATTCGAGAGGTAGAAGGGAATCGTGAAGTCGAAGGCCCAAAAATAAACAACCTGGACATCATCGTGCCATTGAAGACAAAGCAGGTAAACATTGTTATCAAAGCAGAACCAAAGTTTGCGAAGATTTTAGATTATTGGGACGACGCTACTGTGGATAAATTTACTGAGTTACTCCACGAATACCAAGATCTCTTCCCTACTAAGTTCTCAAATTTGAAGGGCATAGTTGGTGATTTGGGAATTATGAATATCACTCTGAAGCCGGATGCAAAGCCTATTAAAAAGAGGTCGTATCGCCTTAATCCTAAATATAAGGAAAAGGTTCGCCTAGAGTTGGATAAGATGTTGGAGGTAGGCATCATAGGACCAGTTGAAGAATCTGATTGGGTGAGCTCAATGGCGGTTCAGGAGAAGAAGAAAAGGGTGAAATAAGAATTTGCGTAGATCTGCGAAAGCTTAATGATGTGTGTGTTCACGACCCATTCCCAACTCTATTTACCGATGAAGTATTAGAAAATGTTGGAGGGCAACAGGCTGATTCCTTCACTAATGGGTTTTCTAGGTATCATCAGATGAAGATCGCACCAAAGGATAGGAGTAAAATGACCTTCATGATGTAATGGCGTTGTTTTAAATACACTGTGATACAATTTGGACTTAAGAATGTGCCCATGACATTTTCTAGCGTAGTCATAACAACATTCAAGGAATTCATTCTTAAGTTCCTAGAAGTCTACTTCAATGATAGTACGGTGTTTGGATTAGTGAAGCACCATGTAGCAAGTATATGCCTGATGTTGGAAACATGTCGCAGATACCAGATCATGCTAAACTTTAAAATATACATATTATGTGCTCCCTTTGGGATCTTCCTTGGTCACATTATCCGCAAGCAAGGATTGATGGTGGACCTTGAAAATATTGTAGTAATTGTGAATTTGGAGGACCCAAGGAACATTAAAAATTTGTGCACGACATTGGGACATATGGGATATTATAAAAAATTTATCAAATCTTATGCTCAAATTACTACGCCCATGGAGAAACTGTTGATGAAAGATGCAACGTTTTGTTGGGACGAAGAATGTCAGTGCAGCCTAGATGTATTGAAATAAAAGATGGTCACTGTGTCGATCTTGGTATTCCCTGAATGGAAAAAGGAGTTTCACGTACATGTGAATACCTCTTGCATTGTGTTGGGTGTAGTGTTAACGTGGGCCAAAAAGGAGAAATGGACCATCCTATAGCCTATGCCAGTAGGAAATTATCAGAGGCCAAGAAGAATTATTCAACGACTGAGCGCGAATGATTGCACATGGTGTAAGTGCTGCAAAAATTTAAGCATTATCTAGTAGGAGGGCATTTCGAAATGTACACAGATCATTTTACCTTGAAATACCCGGTCAATAAGCTTGTGTTGTGGGGAATATCTGCACATGCTTGCTATTAGTTCAGGAGTGTGATTTTGAAGTCAATGTGAAGCTAGGGAGGCTACATGCAGGACCTGACCATCTGTCATGGATCAAAAGAGGCAAAGAGCCTAGTAATATGGAGGAAGGGTTTCCAGATGCACAACTCTTTGTGTTACACATAGCGATGATAATTTTGTTGATATTATTCACTTCTTGACTATGACGATGGCATCAAAAGAATATACAAGTCAGAAAAATTCGGAATTAGTAATGCACGCAACAAACTTTTCAGTTATTATGGGACATCTTTATAAGATGGGTGTAGGTGAAATATTCCAAAGATATGTGCCAAATTTTGAGCGAGATAGCATTCTCATTGAAGCTCATGGGGGAGCTGCAGGAGGTCATTATGCAGGCAAGGTGACTGTGAAGAATACTACGTAGGTATATGGTGGCCTACCTTGCACAAGGATTCCAAGGCATATTGTAAGGCATGTAATGCATGTCAAAGAACTAAAAAATGGTCGTGAAGGGAAGAGTTGCCATTACATCCTCAAGTATCTTTGTAGCCATTTTAGAAATGGATGATTGATTTCTTCGAGTCAATTCAATCCCCAAGAAAGAAAACAGGTGCTCACTATGTCATCACTGCGATGAAATATCTAACCAGATGGGTGGAAGAATAGTTGATTAAGGATTGTATAGGGGCTATGACCACAATTTTTTTGCTTGAGTATGTCTTAACTAGATTTGGCTACCGAAAATTGTTGATGAGTGACAGAGGTACACACTCTTTGAACGAAACGATCAACGCACTGATTGAAGAATTCTAGATATATCATCAGAAGAGTACACCATATCACCTGCAGGAGGATGGGACTATTGAAGCCTTCAATAAGATTTTGGAGAACGCGCTAACAAAGATTTGCAATGCATAGTGGAATGATTGGGATGTGCATGTACCTATAGTACTATGGGCTTATAGGACTACTTGTAAGAAGCTGACAGGGAAAACGTCATTCTGATTAGTATATGGGGTCAAAGTTGTAATGTTGATGGAGTATATTGTGCCTAGCTTGCAAATAATAGCCCTGACAAATATGGCAGATCGTGAGGCCTTAGAGGAATGGCTCACGCAGCTGATGGAACATGAAGAGGATATATTTTTGGTAGGATTTCATCAACAAGTACTGAAGGAACATGAAAAAGCATGGCATTATTGCCATATCAAGTTTTTTATCTTCAAGGTAAATGATATTTTCCAGTTATATGAGAGAAAATTCACTAAATTTCCAAGTAAATTCTAGATGCATTGGCTAGGGCCATATATTATCAAAGAAATTACAGATGGCGACGTAGTTCAACTCGCGAAGCTGAATGGGGAACCTTTCCTCAGAAGAGTGAATTAGAGTAGATTGAAGTTGTATACAGGGGGTCCTGCACAATCACTATATGGCAGCAAGACAGTCTCAACGCTCCAAGAAGTTGCAAGGGAGCATGGGAGTATAAACTACATTGCCCAGTTTGGGGGACAACGCAGCAAGTAGGTTGCATGGAGAATGACGAGGATACAACCCATAATGCTGCACAGAGGAATCTGCAACATGGAGGAAGGTGTCATGCAACACAACAGGAAAGTGACTGTTGAAGTCACTGTTCATGACTTGACAACCAGAAGATGGTTAAGTGGAGTGGGTTGGTGGCATTTAAGGAAAACGCTTTGAAGATCTACCACCAAAACATCATTTATTATCAGAAACTGGGGGGAACAGTGGGATTAGAATTGAGAACTCCCTATAAATTACGTCTGCCAGTCCAACAGAGAACACTTTGTGCTCTCATGATTTTTAATGAATTTCGATGTTTATTGCCTATGAGCTGAGTCTTTTGGGAGGATTTCATTGTGAGCCACACATTTGTTGAGTTGGATGCAATAAACCAAAAGTTTATTCTTGACAAAATGTCTACCCCAAGTCATCTTGAAATCGTTAGTACTAGTGATGTTGCTTCTAAGACGGTTGCCCTAGAAGTTGTGACTATGGAAGCTTTAGCTACTGTGCCTACGACGCCAAGGTCACCTAGGCCAAAGCCTACCCCTATCATAGAAGCCCAACCAGCCAAATCAAAGAAGGAAAAGCAGAAGAAATCTGTGCCAGTCCACGCTTCCCCAAGAAAGCATACTGAAACCCATAAAAATAGAAGAAAGATAAGAAGCAGGACAAGGTAGTGGACTTGGAGGTGGAAGAAGCCCAGGGAACAGAGGATATAGATGCTGAGAGATCAGAACCCATAACAAGGCTCTTTGAGTATATCCCTCCATGGAAGGGAAAAAAAAAGGCCAGGAAGGACTTGGATTCTGAGAAGTTCACCATATCTACACCCCTGCTACCTGAACAGGTCCATTTTGAAGGTCTACAGCTCACAAGGATCTCACTGCTAAAAATGGAGGATTGGGACCTCACAGACCATGATAAGTTCCCACACTTAGTGATAGATAAGTATATTAGAAGGTTCTATTATGGAAAATTTGATGTTACAACGATGGAAACAGGGGAATGGGTCTGTGGTGTTGAGCACTCAGGGTTACTCAATCTGCTACGGGTACACCATTATCAACGTACCCCAATTAACACAATTTATGTGCACCATCTTTTGACACTACTGCATGATGGTTTTTTATGGCTATGAGGACCTATCCCCATCACAGACATGCTCATTCACAGAGTCACGCACCTACCTTATAAGGGCACAAACCTAGCCAAGGATTTTGGCAGAAAGAATAAGGAAAGAGACCTTGCAGAAAGGATGAAGATGGGTTACTGCCTCCTTAAGAAGTCACAAGGATATCCAATCATTTATATAATAGACCCAAGAGTTCAATTGGCTACGTAGATTTTAGAAGGGAAGGTGATGAGAAAATGCCATGCGGGCAAAGTTTCGACGCTTGTAGGTTCCCTAGCCACATAGTGCACAAAAGCCATATAGTTTAATTATGCAATATACCTCTGTCAGGAGTTCCTGGTGAACTACCGTGAGGCCTAGGATGAAACTAGGTAATTTTACTATTCTTGTTTATTACTCTCAATCATGCTAGTTGCATGGAAATTTCTGAAGGAAAGCCAATTTCCTTTGCTTGAGGAAGGATTACCGAAGGCAGTGCAATTCGCTTCCTTATGGTCTACGAAGGATGCTGTGTGGATTGAGGAAACAAAGATATTTTGGGTTCTCATGGAGATGGATCTCTGCATGGCCATCAATTAGCATCTGAGGTTGTCCCCAACCTTGTTCATGCAGTTGTCATCCTACGTGGCATTCAAGGATAACTTTCACAGGGTATATATCCAAGTGCGAATGGATCCAACAAATAAATGGCACGACTTTCCCTATTTGGTGATAGAAATAGATGTGGAGGAAGTCATAGCGAAATGGCCTGTAGAGTGGTGTTCCCTATTAGACTTAGCTGCTGGACCAAGCACGGGTGTGAAAAGTTTTTCCACACAGAACAGAATGGAGGTAGCTAAGTAGGCTACACATAACCTCATAGCACAAAAAAATAAGGAAGCCACTGAAAGGGCTTATGTGGAGCAATAACGCACTACCAAGGAGATGTGGAACAAATGATGCAAGCCATAAAAAGGTGACAAGTCACCTTCCCCGGAGATAGAGGAAGAAGAAGTTTCAAAACAAGGTGGCGAAGGGGATGAGGGGTAGAGCACCCCATTCATTCTGAAGAAATGTGGCAAGGAGTAGCAGGAAGGTACAAGGAAGAAGCATAAATTGGATAAGTCACAGGTTGATCCTATGGTCTTAACAGAAGGTCATCTTGATGAGATCGGCGATAAAATTAGGGATACCATGACTAAAGTGTTGTAGTAGTATGAGGAGCAATACATGCAGACGTTGGTGAGTGTTAAAAAGGATCTATGTGAGTTGCAGATTCAGGCAAGGAGAATATAGGTGGGCACCGGACAAGCAATCACAGAGAAAACGAGCCTGGCAACCGGGACAAGCCAAGCAACAAAGCTAGTAAGGACCCTGGATCTAAAAACTATACCATTTCCATTTGGGTCCATTCACGTAAATTCTGTTGATGATCACATTGTACTAAGTACAATCAAGAAAAATATAATGAATATAGTGGCACTCTCCAATGAGGCCCTCCACTTGCTACAACCAGTGGTAGTAGATGAATTGAGAACTAGGGAGAAACATGCGTTCAATGTTATCAGTGAGTACAAAGTGAACAATGAGAAAATGTTCACTGAAAAGACACAATATTTGAAGGAAAAGGAGGTACTTCAAACGTGTAGTTCGATTCTAGAGTCAGCAGTAGTATAGGCATGCAAGACAGCGCCTAAGCTCTACATTCCAGAGGATTCCCAACTAGAAGCCAAAATCAGAAAACTAGCTGTTGGTGTGCGTGAGGCTAAAGCAAAGGTTGGATGAGTTGCTTTTGAGCTCAATATGAAGCTTACAGAGCTGTCGTTAAATTTGTAGCCCATGAATATGCCTAAGATTCAGGAGTAGTGTGGAGCCTTCTATAAAGGAAGGCATGGCTACCTTGGATGCCAGAGTCACTGACTATGTGACATTGTTTGAACATGCTATGGAGCTAGTAACCAATCTGTAGGAGGATCCAAACATTCAGTGTTGTGCTCCCATTAATGGCGGTGTTGATCCAATGCTCCCGTGTGTTTCGTGGCATGTGCTTAACACTAGCGATGTGTCTATTTACTAACACCTGCGGGTTTTGGTGTAACGGCAATCGTGACTCCAACAAGTGGTATCAGAGCGAAAGGTCTTGAGTTCGAAACACACTTGGCTCGCATTGAGGGGGGAGATTGTTGCACTCCCCGTTAATGGTAGTGTTGATCCAACGCTCCCGTGTGTTTTGTGGCATGTGCTTAACACTAGCGATGTGTCTATTTACTACCACCAGTGGATTTTGGTGTAAGGGGAATCATGAATCCAACATTTAGATGTTGAACATAGAGGTACGGGAGCTGCAGCGAAAATATGATGAAGTTAGGGAAACTACATGCTCCTTAGCACCAATGCAACACCTTGCCAAATTACAGGAAGGAAAGAAGTTACTAGCAGAGGTATAGGAAGCACAGAAGAAGGAGGCATTGCTAAAGCTAGGTTGGAGCCTTGGTTGGAGGAGGCTTATCAAGTCATGACTACTATTCAAGATAAGCTTAAAGGGTTGCAACAGAAACAACAGATGATGAGGTTAGTCGTAGAAGGACCAGCCACAAAAAATTGTTTGAGGAATTTGAGCAGGTAGCAACACAGAGCATTGTTGAAGTTGCAATGATCCAGGTGGAGCTGGGGGATCTTCGCAATAAGATCGCAACGCCAACAGAGTGACTCGAGGGCGAGTGATGATATTTGTGTTAGGGGCCTGTTGGGATGGGGTCCCATAGGTCAATTTTGGGGTTAAGATAACCCAATTTTTTCTACAATTTTGTAATTAATGTAAAGTCTCCATGATTTGTGGACGCACAATGCATAGAAGAGTAGGCGTCAAAAGGGTTTATCCCCTTTTTAATGTAAAGTTTGAGTCAGTTTTGAGATCCACCCATGGTCCACGGACCATGGCATTGTATGAAAAAGGCTATAAATAGGTGGCGTAGAGAGTCTAAGGCATGTTTTTTATAGATTTGGATGAATACTTAGAGGTGATAATGAAAAGAAGTGGGTCCGATAGGTGAAGAATGAATCTATAGCTAAGGGTACAGAGGCCTAGGTAGAGTTTGCAGCTGAGTGCGCAGACCCCTACAAGTATGTGTGCAGGGTAGTTTTGAGTCTGTAATTGTGAATTGAAGATCAATAAAGACAGTTTATGAAGAATTATTACATAGTCAATGAATGATGTGTTTTATGAAATATTGATTGAATTCTACACAATTCTCTTGAATAAGTGTTAATGATGTACCCAATGCATGTTAAGTATTTTTGCAAAGACTCTGATGCATTTTCTGATGTTTATTAACAACTTAAGTAAATCTGCGTGAACCCTAATTTAGAATTGCTCTCTAATGCATGTAAGTAGACAAATTTACTGTTAAAGGTCTGAAAATACTGATTGTAGACCTTCATGAAGGTCTAAAGGCTATTTAATAGAGTTGTAGCATTGTGCCCTAAGAGTGTATCGATCTGTGCGAAGGAAAATCAAGGGCACTGGAAGACATCACACTTGTCTCTGGATGTGGAAACCTTGTTCTTGCATCCCCCCATACTGCTTCGGGTGAGACTACAGCCTGTGTTATGCAGGTTGTTTCCGAAAGGGCCAGTAGTGTAGGGTTTGTTTGCTGGCACAACTAACTATGAACCTGGGTTAGGAACCCCTAACCCAATAGTAAGGCCTGATGTTTGGGTGAGCACTCCCTGGAATCAAATTAATAGAATTATCATCATCACGAATAGGTGGGAGGCCTTTGGGAGTCTCAAATACCTTTGAATGATTGTCCAAAAAATTTTGGAGATCGGGAGAAATAGATGATTTCGATGTGGGAATCTCTAATGAACATAATTACATAATTGCGTCCCATTGCTCTTTCTTTACAAGATTTGTCATGTTGTTTGAGTTGATTATCTTTCCCGGTTTCCCTGTGATACCCCTTAATTCAACTTCCTTTCCTTCCCAAAAAAAAATTCAAGAAAAGTGCTTGAAAATTAAAAGCTATCATACCCAAAGATTGTAACCATTTGATTCTTAGTACAACATCTACACCACACATTGGAATGGAAGGAATTGGACTATTCAAGAGCTATTCTCCCATGGATAGGTTGATATTATGGTACTTTTGAGAGTAATTTGTGGTTCCTCCATTTGCAGCCATTACTTGACACTTTGGTGCTGGATATAGGAACAAATTCAATTCCTTGGCTATCTTACAATGAATAAAACTATGGGTACTACCCGAATCAATCAACACTATTACCTTTTTCTTCTTGATATGTCCTGCTATCTTGAGAGTTTGAGGAGTGGTAATCCTATCAATGCATTACAAGATACGGTCAGATTCATTTCTTCTTTCTCCGAGATTGTTTCCTGGTCTATATCCTCTCCTTTTGATGTTTCTTGTTCATTTTCTTGCTCCTCTTCCCTATCTACATAAATTAGTTTCTTCTCAGCATACTTATGTCCTTTAGTATATTTTCTATCACAATTGTAACAAAGCCCTTTTGCTATTTTTTCTTCGAATTGTTGTGGTGTCAACCTTGTAGGTATTGAAATTCTGGGAACAACAATACTCCCCTCTATAGTTGTGAGTGGTAGGCTTCCTTGTTTCCATAATTTCTCTTTCCATTTTTCTTGCCAACCTGAATGTCTTCTCCAATGATTCAAGTTCCCAAAGAAGAACCTCATGTTGAATGTTATCCTTTAAAGTCCCTATGAATACATCAATCCTCTGATTCTTTGGAATATCATTTACCCTTATATTCAATTTTTGGAAGTCCTCAATGTGCTCTTCCATTGAACCCTTTTGTTTGAGATTTATCAATTGGCTAAAGAAGGTGTTTCTCTTTCTATCCTCATAATGTGCTATCATTTCCTCTGTGAAAATTGACAAGTTTAAAAGTGGTTTATGAGAAAAAGGCCCTTTATACCAAAAAAATTGATTCATTTATAAATATAAAGATGCAATACGTACCTTTTGTAACAATTTCAAATCATGTAGATCAAAATATGTCTCCATCTGTAGTATCCATGTTATGGAAATCTTGCCATAAAAATTACTCATATCGATCTTTGGAATATGGCAGGTCTTCAATCCAATGTTAGATTCTATGAAATCATGATTAACATTTATTTTTTTCTCATCGTGAGTTTCCTCTACTACCTTTTCATCATTAGGAAGCCTTTCTTGTAGCAACTTTGTCCCACCTTCCTTCAAACCTTCCATGTCTTTCTTCAAATATTCCATGCCTTTCTTCAAATTTGCATTCATACCATCGATATTAGCTTCCATGGCACATATGAAACTATCTATCTTAGCTTCGATTGTATTTTTCAAATCATTCATCGAATTTTACTTACTAGGTGTTTCTATTTTCTTGATTCGAGTCATTATTTTTCTTTCTTTTAGAAGCTTGACATTTAGATGACCCTAAATCTGTAAATTTAGATCTTCAAGTTCTCCAATTTCTTCCTATGGTGTCCATTTGATTCCTCTTTCTAACCCCACCAGTCTGATCAATATTGGAGTCTTCAATAAAGCGTTATGCCAAATCTCCTAAGATGACCTGATTATAGACTAGTTCAGTAGAGTGAATTTTTAAAACCCTGCCACATGTCATTGTTTTGACCTTTGGACCTAAGATCAATAAACATAAAACTAAATTCCATCATATTTCTTCAACTTCTTATGCAATTTCAATCCGATGCTCAGAGATAATGCTATGATGATTTTCCCAAGGTGACCTATTTGGGATATAATCAGTGAGCCTGCAAAAACTCTAACATCCTTGGATCGTATCTATGAAAATATAGCAAACAAAGATTTGAAATTTGGGTCCTAGCTTCAACATGCTTTTGAATAAAATGGGTTTTAATTTCAGATTCTGAACCTTTGCAGAAAAATAATTATAGCGAAAATTCCATGATGACCTGTTTGCGAGTGAATTTTGGAGCTTGGAAAAACCATAACTTCCTTAGATCATATCTCCAAACATATAATGGTACGAGATTTGAAATTTTGATCCGAGTTTCAGAACAATTTCCTCTCAAATGGGTATTTTTTAACTTTTTAAACTTCATACAGGAAAAATTATAGCGGAAATTCCATGATGACCTGTTTGGAGCAGTGAATCCCTAGAATCCAAAGATATGATACCAAATGTTTTGAAACCAGCTCACAAAAAGATAGAAAAGATAGATCAACGACTTAGAAATTAGCCTTGTCGAGGGGGAAACCTCCTTTACATTACACAAATGAATAATTCTTGGATGATACAAATGACATGACTTCCTTTCTATATATAGGAGTCTAAGGGGTCCCAATACAATCTGAGCCTACATAACAATAATATTGTAAGAGAAAAACAATAAAAATAGTGGGCTTCTATGGGGCATAATAATAAAAACATGGGGATTATATGGGAACATTAATACAATAAGGGGGTTGCACTAATAACAATAATGGGTTACACTAGTAGTATAGGGACCTAACATTCTTGAGGTGCTCGTTGGGGTTTGATGCCTCCAAGTATCGAACCCTGAGGTTGCAAGCCCATAAATATATCATATCCAATGACCTACTCTACTAGAAGGAACCTAGGGGGTATTGTTGCTATGTTTGGTGGAAGGAGAGACTTGTAAGGTGATTGGGGAGTTTCATTAAGGAGTATATTAAGGGCATTACAACTGGAAAATCATGACACAAAAAATCCTTAAGGTTGGATTTTACTGGCCTACATTGTTCCAAGGTGTCTATAACAATGTTAGGAGGTGCTAGAAATACTAGGTGTTACTGAAGGATAGAAGTTTGCTCCTCTCCCCCTGATTCTTGTGCATGTGGAATAGCCTTTTAGAAAGTGGAGGCTAGACTTCATAGGGGAGATCAACCCACCATCCGGTGTCCAACACAAATGGATATTGACAACCACTAACTATTTCACCAAGTGGGTAGAGGCCATCCTAGCGAGAAATGCAACAGACTCAGTGGTGATAAAGTTCGTGGAGGATAACATATTGTCCTGCTTTGGTTTCCCTTTTAAAATCATCACTGGTAACACCCAGGTATTTAAATCTTCCAAATTCACTAGCTTCTGCCACAAATATAATATCACTATTGGGACTCCACTACATACTACCCTCAAGGAAATGGTTTGGCTGAGTCCTCAAACAAAGTTGTGGTGAGGGTGCGAAAGAAGACTATCATTAAAAATCAAAGGAACTGGGATTCCCAATTGAAGTTTTCTCTATGGGTCAACTGAATAATGTGTAAATAATCTACTGGGAAATCACATTTTGAGTTAGTGTATGAAAAATTTGTTGTCTTCCCAATTCAACTAGCAATGCCAGTAGCAAGGTTGTTACAAGAAGATAAATAGGAGCGAATCACTTGACAAGGAGGATTAATCAGTTGGTTGAGCTTCAGGAGAAAAGAGAACAGGTGGAGGCTAAACTATCCAATTATCAACAAAAAATGAAATCTCTATTTGAGGAGAAGGCTAAGGACAGACCTCTTCGGCAAGGAGATTTAGTTTTCAGGTGGGATGTCCAATGGGAGGACAAAGGAAAACATGTAAAATTTGGTCCATTGTGGTTTGGCCCCTTCAACATTGCAGAAGAGAGAGGGAACAACACATTTCTACTTAAAAAATTAGATGGTGGATGGTTGGAACTACTAGTGAGTGGTTAGTTCCTCAAGCTCTATTTTCAAAATTAAGAATTAGTTGTCTTACAATCATTGTAAATATCTGGTGTGCTAACTATGATTTTCATTTTAATTTTCTTTTATTTTAAAAGTTTATGCTTTTGTGCAAGTTATCTTTCGATTGAGAAGTAACTCCATGCTCAAAGGAGTAGCTCATAGTGTGCAAGTTCTCAACACCTTGCTCACAAGGCACTATCCCCAGATGGAGCAAATGTTGTCATTTACCGCTCACCCACTGCTTTGAAAATGATCAGTGGTCCATGATGCATGAGAATAGTGAAGTTGAAGCCATTTCCTGAGCCATAGAAGTTATCAGAGATTCATAAGATCATCTCCATTTCATAATTCTCTGAAGAATCTTTTCGGTGGTATATAGAAGTCCAAAAAAGGGTGCTCAGATCAAACGTTAGAGCCTGTAGAAGATTGCCCCTGAAAAGCTTAGCTGATTGAGGAAAATGTCTAAGTATGGAGATAAAATCACAATTGGGACTTTGGACATTTCATCACAATCGCATATCAATATCGACAGGGACCAAGAGGAAAATAAAATTGTTTATTATAGAAAATGTGATCCACTTATCACCAATATCACATATTGACGTCAGTTGGTCAGGGCACCATAGTTAGCGGTATCGACGGGATTTAAGTCCTGAAGACTTCACCAAGGGGCTGATTGCGATGCTATGTAATATCACTTGTGGGGCTAAGAAATTCATTATCAAAGAAAAGGATTGACAAAATAGAAGCAAGCCACCACCCTTCTCTCTCCTTCACGTGGCACAATCTTGCATCCCGCATCTTGCATCACAACAGTCCCATTATCTAAAACTTCAAAGACTTTGTAGGGCCGATTTGCAATTTTTGAGTAACGTCACCGGGGTGCCGAGAAAAAAATTATGAAGGAAAAGACCAAAAAATTGAGGGTTGGGCCTTCCCTTTCTCTCTCCTCTACATGGCATTGGTGATCGACATTTGGCGGAAGTTGTGGTCACGAATTGTTGAAAATCACCGATATTGAGATAATAGAACAAAATCGTGAGGGAAGGACGAGTTTCAAATACAAAGGAAATTCTTGCAAAAATAGGGCTAGGTTGGGCATTTTCTCTCTCCTTTCGAAGGCCACGTGGTGACATGCGATTGGTCTTCAGAGCTGACACAGTAGATGACGTCAGTAGTGATGTGGCAGTACGGTTGATGATATCACAAAGGACACATGTCAACTACTTTTAGTGTTTTTGGGAGTGACATGGGTCCATTTATGGGTGCCACATGTCACCACTCATACGGTGACATGTGGAAGTGATGGCATCACCCTACCGATCGGCGATCAGATCAATTATGGGGAAAGTCTAATGTTGATGGAGCTAATAACTACATTATGTGGGAAACTCCTGGACATGATAAAATATTACATCGTGGTCTATGAGTATCTCGCGTTTGGACTATCGACCCATGCTATGGATAAATACGAATCTTAAGACACTAGCACAATGCGATTGTGATATGTGGGACTCCTCCCCGGATGTGATAAGTTATGAGCTATGATTTAGAAAGAGTTCAGGTTCAATAAATCAGCTGATGAGGGACTTCTGCAATATAAAGAAAAAGTACCCCTGCGGATTTTTTGAGAGCCTTAGCACTGAAGCATAAATCCTTTGGTCCAAGGCCCCAGTCATATGGGGAGCATTACAAAAGGGTCTGTAATAAAGTGGAGCTAGGGGGAAACCCAAATGCGCCCTTTCACATGTTCTAGAGGTAAACCATCTATGCCCTTTTTCCTATTTGAAGAGGTAAATTCCTGTGCCCCTTAAGACTTCCATCATTAAACTAAGAACTCACCCCAGGCCATATCAGGGTGTCTACCATTCTTAGAAGGTTTTTATGGTGGTAATTATAGATTCGGTCCAAAGGTATTTGAGGCAGAATGAGGAGAGTTAGTTGAAAAGCGCAGGAGCATACACCATGAACTAAATGTATCCATGAAACATAAGTGATTACAGGGATGGTTCTTTGGGTATTTTGCAGTAATGTCTCACCTATTTTGTGATTTTGTGATGTGCCTTCCACTGTGAGGCCATTATTATTGTTATTAATGTTTTTGGAAATAGAACCTCCACTGGTCGAGAGAGAAAGCTGACTTGACAATTGAAAACTCGATCGAGGATTTTATGTATGAAACCGTGATTGAAAGCACCCCTTCTTCTTATAAACAAGGGGTCTCAGCACTGAGAAATGGTTCCAAAATTTGAAAAGAAAGTATGTTATTCTTTTAAAGTGTATCACTTAGGCACATATATATTGCAAAATATTACATGATTGGTAGTGATTCCTCCTCCAAATTATTACAGTGTGTTATTTCCATGTTTCATTCATATTGTATGCTTTCCTATGATATTTCAGACTTGTCTACAGATTCATATACGTTAAAGTGTGAATGCATATGTCTATGTGAGGGGTTCAAATCATGTTTTCAAGATGTATTGCGTGAACCATATCACTCAACTTATTTTATTTCCATTACATCTTCCTCTAACTCAGTAATTATAGTAAATATCATGGTTTCAGGATCTATGTTTTATATATAGAACTCTTGGTGCTTTGAGCTCTATATCTTGAGCTGTCCTTTTTCTTTGACTTATCTCATTTATCTTACAATGCTAATTAAAACTGTAAATCTTTGAAGTGCTTGGCCTCCACTATTTCTGTTATATTTCTGGTAACTATGTGTGTATAAAAATGCTAAAACATACGGCTTGCATCTTTGGATGAAAGAACCAACTCTCTGATATATATATGTATAGAACACGGGTGATGTCTCCTCCTACTTGATAATAATTTGAGGCGCACCAATTTATTTGTACCCAGGCACTAGTCTTGTAAGAAATCCAAGATTGTCTCTTGGAGTGACAACACAATGTATGGCCCTAACCAATGCATTTTGAATATTCCCAAGAATTTTGTGAACTAGGCTATCATACAACACCATGAAGTCTCCATTCTTGAAATTTTTCTACTTAATATGCTGGTCATGGTAGGCATTTTCCCTAGATTTCTGCACTTTTTGGTGATATCTTGCAATAAAGCGATCTTCCTTGAGTGTGAGTAGTTGTTCAAATCTCTCCTCCATAATGTCATTGACCACCATGTCTTTGATTGTGGCAATTATACGTCACAGTACTATGTATTCCATAGGCATTATGTTTTCCTCTCCATAACCCAATCTGAATGGAGTATGTACCGTTAACTTCTTATAGGTAGTCTTGTATGCCCATAAAACTGCTAGTATGTGGACATCCCAATCATTTCTCTTCATGTTGCATACTTGAATGAGGGCATTCTCCAAAATTTTGTTGAAAGCCTCAACCATGTCCTTTGCATGAGGATGATAATGCGTGCTCCTTTGATGATGTACCTGAAACTCCTCTGTTAATGCTTCAATAGTTCTATGTAGGAAGTTCATTCCTTGGTCACTCATCAAGATCTTTGGACACTCAAATCTTAACAAGATATATTGAAAGTTGAAGTGTTTCGTGGTGTCTGCACTATAATCATTTACTGGTTGTTCTTCAACCCACCTAGTCACATAATTCATTGCAGTAATAATGTATCACACACTAGTCTTATTTCCTAGCGGATTTATCGGCCAAACAAATTCAATTGCCCAATTATCAAAGAAATTCAAGGTGACTTATGGGTTTAGTGGTAACTCATCCCTTCTTGACAGTATTGTGGTCCTCTAAAATACATTGGATCCACTACACTATTCCTTGGAATCCTTGTACACCGTGGGCCACCATAGTCCCACTCTTAAAATCTTCTGCGTAGTGACTTTTCTTGCATAGTGTCCTCTCATGACACCACCATGTGGTTTTGCTAAAATATTGTTCCTTTCATGCTGAGGGACATATATGCATAATATATCACTGGGGCCCATTTTATACAAATGTCTGGCAATCAGAGAAAAATTTGTAGCTTTGCATACAAGTTCTTTCCTCTGTTGAGTTGTATACTCCTCAAGGGATACTATGGTATACAACTACTAAATGATATTGGTGAAATGATCATCAACAATCCTTACTGAAAAGAGTTGCACATTGGGCAATCTGTCTTCAACGTTTGTCAGTTTCTTGTTGGTCTCAACTTTGGACAGATGATTCGGCCCAACATTCAATCATCCTGGCTTAACTCTTACCTCAAAATCATACTGTTGGAACAACAATAGCCACCTGAGAATATGCCCCTACAACACAAGCTTTCTCACCAAGTACTTCAGAGCATTATGGCCCATCAACATCTTGAACTACATGCCTAATAAGTAATCTATGAATTTTTCCAACACTTACACCATAGATAAGCACTCTTGTTCAGTTGTGGAATAATTTATTTTTGCCTTAGATAACTTTCAACTCACAAATGCGATGGGGTGATCAAGATCCCCTTCTCCTAGTTGCACTAAGACAACATCCAAATCTATGCCTGACGCATCTACATGAACATGGAACTCCTTCTTCCAATCTGGAAACACCAGAATCGATGCAATGACCATTTATTCCTTTAAGATGTCAATTCTCTTCTGAAATTCATCGTCCCAACAAAAGGTGACATATTTCTTCAACAATTTTTCCATCGGCGCGGTGATCTGCGCATAGGCCTCTATGAACTTCCAATAATAACCAATATGCCCTAGAGTTGAGCACAATTGCTTCATATCAGATCCAAATTAATAATAACAATAATTTTCACTAGGTCCACAACCATCCCCTACTTGCAAACATGTCCCAGGGGCCAGAAATATTCCATATGGTACACAAAAAATACACTTTTTTATGTTTAGTGAGATTTTATATTTCCTACAGGTATCCATCATCAATTGTAGGATCAAAACATGCTTCTTTAATAGTCCAAATACTATCTGGTCATCAAAGTAAACCTCTCAAAATTTGTGAATGGATTCTTCAAATGTTGTGATGACAACTCTAGAGAATATCGTAGGTGCATTCTCTAATCCAAATGGTGTGACTATATACTGAAACGATCCCCATTCCATAGCCAAAGTTGTATTGCTACTATCTTCCAGTGTGATCTTAATCTAATGGTACCATGAAAACCCATCTATAAAGGAGTAGGCCTCCTATCCTCCCACATTATCCCGAAATTCATCAATAAATGATGATGGGAACGGGTCATTGACACATGCATCGTTCAACTTTCTTAAATCGACACAAATCATTATTTCTCCCTTAATATTTTTCTCCTGCACTACCATCGGGCTCACCCATTCGCATTCTTCCCAAGGTTCAATTATTCATGTTGTGACCATCTTCTCGAGCTCCTCCTTCACCTTCTCTTTGGATTTTCTGATTGGCCTATATGGTCGATGTTTTACATGTTTCACATCTGGCTTCAAAGTGATCTTCATTATGCCCAAACGCCTACAATTCCTTTTAGCTCAGTGAAATTCACTGGAAACAACTCCTCGTACTCATGTAGTAATTCAATGACCTTAGCTACTGTATCCTTATCCCAGTAATCTCTGATGTGCGCAAATTTGGGCTCCGCCTATGAGCCTATATTGACTTGGTTCATCTTAAGAGGTTGTGATATGTCAGGTATCTCAACTTCTAGTCCCAAAACTTCACAGTCCTTTAGATTGAGGGATGTTAATGTTGCTTGGATCATCCTCGCCTTCCTCTGTGGTCATATTATAGCATTCAATTTCATGTTTCAACTATGCATCCCAATCGGGTTGTACCCAAGTTGTTTGCTCATTTGGTGTCCGGAAAATTGCTACTTTGATTTACTGAAGGGCATCATTGATACACTAAAAACTATCTTCAAAGCTAAAGGTCAATATGAAGCTTTCCTTTAGATCGTACCAGTCAGCGGTGCCATGGTGCATCTCTGTTTTGTGATACTAATTCATTAGTATGAAATCCAAAGTGTGAACAAATATATTTATGCATTTCGGTCAAGGATCTTCACCCCATTCATAGTCCAATAGGACAAGTGTTCTCGGTGATCATCCTTACCATTATATTTCTTTGCGAGTCTTGTGTTTGTATGACTGAACTTGAGCTTCACCAATCAACGATATTCCTTCCAATCTCCTATATTGTCTTTATGTGTGCCCCACCATTGCACAGGTGTAGCCCTAAGAGCTATATCCAAGGCTTGGCATCATTGTTATTCTATTACATCCCTTTCAAATTAATTAAGAAATATGATGACATCACCTATCCCATCATATTAAGGTAAATGATGTACCCATGTTGAGATGCAACGAAGAGTTTTTGTAAGTCTATTACAACGCACAATAGAATCTTTGTTCAACTGGTTCTTGTTATAGACATTTTTGTGCCTTACAGCTATAAGCATGAAATGTCCATAATTCAAGGGATCCAAAGTCCCTAAAGATGTTGTTACAGCTCCTAAAAGAACAAGGTCAACCAATGACAGCTTCTCTCAGAAGTTCTCCACCAAAAACCACTCAAAAACAGTCAATTCAGGATTAATTCAAGAGCTCCACTAGTTGTCTGCGCCGAAATGCAGAGATTACACTGGCTAGGTGCACTGCAATGCAGGTAGAAGCACTACTAGGGTGCGCTGAGCGAGAAATGACAAATGGCAAGCTCATTCAACGAGGTGGAAAGACCTTGGAAGCTTCCAGAATCTTCTCCAATGACACTTGCCTCAATGAATTCGACTAGTGATGAGTAAGAGGTTCTCAACCTCCAAGTGGAAGCAAGAACTGACAGAGAGAAGCCACAAGTCAAAACATGAGCTGACTCATCCTCTCTGCTCACATCTATATATGGATCTCTCACCCAGAGGTTCAGGAGGCTGGAATTTTGTATTTACAGAGAATTGCTGTTGGTTTGAGATTGAGATTAGTACATTGGGTGATTTATGCTTTGTTGGAGGAGAGGAAGGGATTCCATTGCTGGGAGGTAGATGTTGGATCGGGCCTCACTTGGTTGTATCTCCTCTTGGACTTTATTTACTCTATCAATAAACTATTTGAGTTTCTCCCACATGTTGTATATCAATGATGTTTTGCTATGCTTACATGTTTAGCTTAATCTGATCTTGAGCTTTTTATGAATGTATACCTGTATCTTCTTGTAGTTTTCTCTCTCTTTTGATCTTGCAGGAATTCTGTGAAGCTGGGCCAGTGAGAGAGCTGGGAGCTGGGAGCTACTAAAGAGAGGAGCAGTTGGATCAGCAAACTAGCGAAAGACACAGGTTAGTTAGATCCTTCTTCCTCATTTACATTCCATAAAGAAGAATACTCGAATAAGTTTACCTGTTTGTGCTAAGGAACTATCACCTCTTAGAGTGGGATAGGGGCATTCCGAATTGGATACTTTTCCCAACAACAAATTGGCGACTCCGCTGGGGATCGTATCTTGTTGGTCTATTTGTGTTTCTAGTTTTGTTCTTCTCATAAACTTAGGAGTGCTGAATCGAAATGCATTTGCCATTTTCAAATGCAAAGTAGAGATCTGCCACTCTAGTCCACTCACTGGGCCTGTTTTTATGATCTGAACAAATTGATCCACAAGTGCTCTAACAGCCCTTTGTGATAGATCTTAGTCCTCATATAAATCATCCTCCTAATTGTACCTAATTGATAGCTTTTATCTGGCCAAAAACTGTTGATTTAACTGCAAACCGTAACCCAGAACCCAGAAACAACTCTCGTTTCTGCTTCAACGCAGACTCTGTGAAGAGGTTCTGCATTTCAACGTAGGTCCCGTGAAGGCTACCTGGGCGGAATGTCAAAACCTCTGTGTTGGGAGTGCGCTGAACAGTCTTTGCCTTGTGCAGCTGTGGTTCCCTGATTCCTTTTGCTCAGTTTCATCTCTGTTTTTTGCAGCCTGTTATCAGTCAGTGTACCAATCTGAAACCCCTTTTCTTTGCCTCAATTCCGCCTCAGTTGTATAAAGAAACTATATTTGTTCTTTTTTTATTTGTTACATCATTTGCAGTTTCCCATTACAAAAGTAAACTAGTCATACTGTCGCCAATAGATCTAGACTTGTCATAAGTGTCGTTTTGATCTTAGGAGTGAGTTTGTTTGCTGTTCACAGTTGATTGAGCTTTTAATTTTGTCATTTGGTTTGAATTTATGCATTTCTAGTGTCGAAACAAGTAAATCACAAAGTGTCGTAATCATCTTTTTGATTTTGAAAAAGGAACTTGTTTATGTTTTCACTTGAAATCGAATTCAAATTTGTACAACAGCTTTCTTTTTAGGCATCAATATTAAGAAAGCGAAAAGAAATACATGCATTTGTGCATTTGCATTTTGATAGTTTGCATGCTTTGATTTAGGGAAAAGTGCATTACAGTGTGCTCTATTCTCTTTGAGAAAAGTTTGTGTCTTCCTTTTCCCTTTGTAGCTAGGATTTTCATTGTTGAAAAGATATAAAAGCTTGCTTATCATCTTTAGACTGCATTTAGGAATTGTATCATACATCTCGTGGTTATCGAAAAAGGCAAACTTCTAAGAAAGATCAACCTAAAATAAAATGAATGAACTTAATAACGCTTTGTAACTTAACGCACAACATAGAGGTCTAGGCTAGAGACGTGTTCCGGCGTCGTAAAGCCTGGTGACTGTCGATCTCGCTGATGGTGGGTGATTCCTCCTGAGGGACGATAGCGCCAGTACGGATTGTGCTCCCACGTACCATCGAGTATATATTGGGAGACCCCTATAGGAATAAAACCTTTATCCTTAGGAAACTGTGTCGGCCGCCCTACTAATCGCAATGCACTGAACACAGCATTCAGGAAGATTGACCGCCCGTACCTTAAAAAGTATTCTGCAGTTTTGCGAAAAGTTTGGCACACCCTCTACCTAGAAATCCAGAGCAGTTCCTTTTGGCCTTTTTCAGACTCTATAACGGAAAAAGTCCATTCGAGCATTTGTCACTTCGGGCTCGTTAAAACATCGAAGGAGGCTAGAGTCATCTTTAGCTTTTTCTCGACTCTTTAAAATTGAAAAGGAAAGTTGTGTCTAAAGCGTCTAAAATTCATTTAATTCGGAAACACATTTTCCCCTTTTGTATTTTGGTTGATCAAGTAATCCGCAATCGTGGAAGAAATTCAATTGAAACCCTGTCGTTCGCAGAGGCTTACGAGTCAACCGTCTTTGTCTCTGGAATCGAAAACAGTACGGACAAAGCGAACTCGTTTAACCGGTTCGAAATCTCCTATCAAAGTTAGAACAAGTGTTCCAACAACATCTGAGATTCCGGTTACTCCAAACATTTCTGGAAACCCTGCCTCTACAGAAGAAGTTCAACAACCACAGAGGGACAGTGATACTGATCCTAGTCTGAGAGCAAACACTTGTGTTACTGAGCCAGTTCCATCTGTAACCGGTTCAGAGAGCCTTGTTCCTCAAACATCTGTCGCTGTTGATTCAACCCCTTCTTCGGCACCAGAAATATTTTACGGACCTGACGGTCTTCCCCTTCCACCTGGTTTAATTGCGATAGAGGAAATTGTAGAAGATCCGCAAGCAAGTACTCCAACACATTTTGGAGTTGGGGTCACTCTATTTTCTTCAACATTAGAAGTTAGTCTACCACCAGTGGAAGTTCCTGTAGAATCGCTAGGTAATATTTTGGATAGACTCAAAATGTCTGAACAACCGTTAACATCTAGGACTGTGTCAAATGACACAGCGACAGCAGAACTCCCTGCCGTCACTCCGACAATGTTTGCCGGCATACCATCTGTCCCGACTAGCTCACAACCGCTAGAAGGAGTCAACCCAGGGACTATTTCGATAGTGTGGTCCATTCCTGTTTGTTCCTCCGGAATAATATCTGGCAACTCTTATGTTGAGACTCGCCAAATTGATCCATTTGGAGGTCAATTTGGGCAATCCAGTCCCCAAGGGCAGACAATCCCCTTGAGTTCCGGATTTCCACCGTATGGGGGGCAGTATGCCCTTTCTTTACCCCCTCTGGGAGGATATCCATACGGGAGTTCACAACAGTATTCAGGTTATACTGGAGTTACACCAAGTGGTTGGGTACCTATACTACCCCAACAACCAAGGGTTGTGTATTCTATGCAACAATGTGTACCTATGTCGAACATCACGACTACACCAGCTATTGTGACTGTGTCGCAAGTTCAAACGTTGCTTGTTGTATGTCAACCTCAGATTTCTCAGGTTGTAATGCAACAGCCCCTTGACCCTGTGACTCAACCACAATCGCCTACTGGTGGGGTGACACAGGTCCAAACGGGTACAATTACCCCACACCTTGGTCCAAAGGTTAGTATAGCACAACAGAACATGGCTTCGCAACCGTGGTTGGTGCAATATCAACAACCACAATTCCAACAGATATACCAAGGTTCTAAGCAGCAGATCTTTGCAAACAGTGGACAACCGTACATTCAAAACAGTCAAAATCGACCACTTTACGGTGGTCATGTCCACCAACCATATCAGTCATACCAGCATCAATTACATTATGCTGGTATGCAAAGGCCAACCGCTCAGGCAATTCCATCGTATCCTGGGTATGCTTCACCTAACCTGAATCAACAGTTACCATTCGTGGCAAATTTAGAGTTACCCGATTTACACCGGTTAACAAACGATCCAATTGCTTACGCCCCTTGGTGGCCAGCGATTCCTCACAAACTTCCTTCAGACATTCCTAAATTTAATGGAAATCCAGGTGAAGACCCATCGAATCACGTGATGACATTTCATCTATGGTGTTCATCAAACACCCTAAACGATAATTCGATAAGGCTTCGCCTTTTTCAGAGGACGTTAACGGCTCCAACGGCAAAATGGTATATTGAATTTCCTAGAGCTTCGTTCGACAATTTCAGCACCTTAGCCATGACTTTCTTAACCCATTTTCAATTACCTATAAGGTATGAAATGGGAACGGAAATCTTAACCAACTTCAAACAGACGATGGCCACTCACATATCTGATCATATACATGAGTGGCGACGTCGTCGTAGGATGGTAAAAACGTACGTTCCTGACCAGCTATTAGCTGAATGGTTTATCAAGTCGTTACTTCCTGCCATAACGGAAGATGTGGCGAAAGGGGGAGTCGTAACGGAAGAGCAAGTTATCGCTCGTGTGCAATATCTAGACTTGGTCTATACTCAGTCTGGCATGCTCTATGACAAAATACCTGACGCTCCTAGACCGGAATTTTCAATTCCTCCTCATCCTAAATCAAACAATGACTCTCATGCCGGTGATGGCGTGATTGGCACGAAAAACGCGAAATCGACAAAGGCCAACTCCAAGAAGGCCCGTAAGATCTCATATCAAAATGCAAAAGACGAAATTCTTGCTTCGGAAGTAAATGCCGTATCAGCAGATAAAGGCAAAGAAACCAAACAACCAGGGATCAAGAAGAAGCAAGACAAAGGGAAGAAGAAGAAACAAGGAGAGCCATCTCCTGAAAAAACTTCTTCAAACCCTCCTAGAAATAGGAAACCAAAAAACCCATGTCATATATGCGATGAGGATCATCGGACAGGAGAATGTCCGTACAAAGCTGAGCTTAAAAGATTCTTTAAGAGTCCGAAAACTTCAGCTGTGTTAACTGATCCGTTTCCAAATCCAGGACAAAATCTAGTTGATAGTGGAAATGCTTCTCGATCCCAAGTTCTTATGTTGTCTATCTCAGAGCAGCAAAATGATGCTTTGACAAGGAATAAAGATTACGGGAATCCACAGCTGTCGAATAACAAGGCTAATGAACAACCTGGTAATTCGACAACAACTTTGACTGAAGTTGTGCCACTCATCATTCCTGAACCAATGATAAAGTCGCCAAAGGGACTAGTACACAAATCGACATTTAATCCTAGTGCAAAAGTAGCACAGAATTATAATATAGTAGAGGACTTGGCCCAATCGCCATCCGCTATGTCGAGACTTGAGGTACCACAAAATTTCTCCTCCCAAAAGCAAGCTTTATTATCAGCAATAGGTGAGATTGGCCCAATGGATTCCAATCTTGTGGCCTTTGATCATAAAGGATATGACCCTCAATTACCAGCTCAACTAGCTTTCCTTATTCAAGTGAAAGCCCTCAACAAAACTGTTCATCGAACAATTATTGATGAGGGGGCATCCACATGTATTATGTCGATGAGTTGCTGGAAAAATTTAGGCTCACCACCCTTGTCGCGATCTTCAACAATGATAAAAGCATTTGATGGACGATCATACACTCCATACGGGATTTTAAGTAACTTGAAAGTTGAACTAGGGGGAAAAACAATAGAAATTGATGTTGAAGTAATCGACGGAAACCTCGATTACAACATCCTACTGGGAAGGCCCTGGATATATGCCATGGCCGCAGTTGTGTCGACCTACTTCAGGAAGATTGCATTTCCCTTTCAAGGAAGAATTACAATCATCGACCAACAAACATTTCTCCGCAACAGTGCACAAGTTACGGGAAGCATTCCAATGATCCATGGAAGTGATCATTCGCTTCAAAACATTGGAGTAGGCCTCCTAAAAGACCCTGCCTTAATAGGTACTTTTACCCTACCGCCTCCAAGTAATCTGGCGAAAGTGGCCATAGTGGAAACCTACAATATGAAATCTTCTATATCCAATGGATTTGGAAGATTCCTAAACATTTTGTCAGCATGGATCATCGCCCTAATAGAAATATTGTAGCAATCAATTTTCTTGGCCTGGGGGGAAACCCCAAATCAACGCTCATCAAGCGTTTGGGTAGATAGGTCTAGAGAATATGGTACCCCTTCAGATCCTTGGTCGCGAGTGCATGGAACCGATGAAGGAATTGTACAACCAATGGTAATTGACGGGGCACCATGGAATGATTCCCACCATCGTTCCCTTCTCCCGGATTGTGGAGAAGATACTCAAGATGACCTTTATCATCCTTCAGTGTTCGATTTTCTATCAAATACTGTAAATACAGTGGGCTCCGAGGACAGTTCTTATCTCGTGTCAACCTCGTTAAAAAATGAAACAAGGAGTCATGAGGATAGTTCTTTTACTGTGTCAACCTCATTAAAAAAATGAAACGACTCCCTTTCCAAGTCGAGTCTTTCAAAGATCTCGGAGGTAAACCTTCATTCCAACCACCAAGTTGAATGCAATGAAGCTTGGGGGGCATGCACCTCGATTTGCATTATTATGCTGGGGGCATGCAAACTTATAATGAGCAGTGTTACCGCAGGGTTCAAGCTCGTTAAAAAATAAACCCGCATCGAGCAGTTTTAGCACATAGTTCATGCTCGTTAAAAAATAAACATAAGATCAAGCAGTTTTAGCACATAGTTCATGCTCGTTAAAAAATAAACATAAGTTCGAGCAGTTTTAGTCCATAGTTCATGCTCGTTAAAAAATAAACAGACCCGAGCAAATGTTTCCACCCGCGTTTAAGATCGTTAAAAAATGAACTATTCCGGTAAATAACCACCGTGAATGTTACATTATCAGCCATTAAAGCCTTGGTCGTGTTTGCACCATCACCTCCACTTTTCATTTGGCCGATCATTCACCTCCATATGATTGTTTACCCATTTTGAGGAACAGCTGCGAAGAGTGATTTCACTAGCCATCCTTGTGACACTGCCGTGATTGGAAAATTCCAACCTTTACCTGGAATCAGCTGCTAACCCGTTTATCACTCGTTCCTCAAAAGATGATTCTTCTTTAAGCTCTTTTCATCTGACTCGTAAAATATGAAAAGATTGCCGAGTTTTGGCCTTACAGCTCGTTAAAGCGACCAGAAGTGTTATCCCTCCTCTAGATTTTAATCTTTTTGGACCTGAGGGATTATTGCACAAAAAGATCGAGCGCTTGTTTTGTTCAGCTCGTTAAAACGATCGAAAACTCATCCCTTCTGTATTGTTTTATACTTTTTCGGACTTAAGAGATTAGATGATGAAAAAGGACTTTCGGAGTTGACTTTACGTACCTTTTAAGACTCTCTAAAAATGAAAAGGACTGAGTTATCTTTGTTGTTAGACTCGTTAAAAACATTAAATAGCGACAAACTTGTCTTTAGACGAGAACGAGTTTCACTATCGCTAGGCTCGTTAAAACATAGCGATGGGTTTTCCCGAAGGGCAAATTATAGAACAAGCATATGTTATCCTCCTTAAGGTTGACAAAAATAAAGAGGTACTGGTCAGCAATGACTGGGGAAAAATTGGGAAGAAACTCAAAGAATTTTATTGGTAGCAAGTCGCTCTTGAACATGACACTTCCACTCCATGCCTGAGTCGGGTTGGGTTGTTTCATTCACCGGTCACATCACCATGCTCTCGCCATACCATCCATCTTTGGGGTAAATGCTACCAATCCATCACACAAGTGTCGCCGATATGTTCAAGAGAAGTCATCTAGAGAAGTCAACCGTGTCCCATCCACTACCGTACATTATCCTTCATCCTTTCATGACCGCCACCCTGAACCATACATCATCAGATCGTTTTCACCTCCATCAGAATCATTTGCTCCGTTCTGTGTCACTGATGTGGGATACATCAAGGCCCTCCTTTGACGGATCGCTTCTTGTCGAGATCAGCTCATTATCCAAGAAGTTGATCTAGGAACAACCCCTTCAGTACTTTGAAGCTTGCATGCCTCAATGGCAAGTTTCTCACTTCCGGCGACAGACGCCAAGTCCTTTATTCACACCATGTGAATTGTACTGCAGTACCTTGAGGGTCATTATCATTATCGGTGATTCCTCTCGCACTTGTTAACGGTTTACCTCATTGACTGGTAATCAAGCGATGTCTTTCCATGTTCGACTTCAGAACATTTCTCACATGGATCGACTTGTACTTAGAGTGAAGATCGAACGAGTTTGAAGACCCTGGATCTAGTTTCATCCATCCGGGCTGCGATATATATTCAAAAACAATAAAGACATTGACATGTACAGCATTGCAGCACAGAAAATCATCCTACCAAAGGATGATGATTTCAGCAGGATCATCAGTCTATCATCAGACAATTGTCTGTCCTATGTACATAAAAATGAATTTATAAAGCTGAGCATGGGAATGCCCACCTCAGCTAGATCATGAAAGCAGTATGAAAAATAATGTATTGTATTGTATCTTATTACAGGTCTCCTCCAAGCATTGGAAGAACTTCGGATCCTCCTAATAAAGCATTTCACCCGATAAACGGCCTCATACTTTAGGGGGCAACTGTTATAGACATTTTTGTGCCTTACAGCTATAAGCATGAAATGTCCATAATTCAAGGGATCCAAAGTCCCTAAAGATGTTGTTACAGCTCCTAAAGGAACAAGGTCAACCAATGACAGCTTCTCTCAGAATTTCTCCACCAAAAACCACTCAAAAATAGTCAATTCAGGATTAATTCAAGAGCTCCACTAGCTGTCTGCGCTGAAATGCAGAGATTACACTGGCTAGGTGCACTGTAATGTAGGTAGAAGCACTACCAGGGTGCGCTGAGCGGGAAATGACAAATGGCAAGCTCATTCAACGAGGTGGAAATACCCTGGAAGCTTCCAGAATCTTCTCCAATGACACTTGCCTCAATGAATTCGACTAGTGATGAGTAAGAGGTTATCAACCTCCAAGTGGAAGCAAGAACTGACAGAGAGAAGCCACAAGTCAAAACATGAGCTGACTCATCCTCTCTGCTCACATCTATATATGGATCTCTCACCCAGAGGTTCAGGAGGTTGGAATTTTGTATTTGCAGAGAATTGTTGTTGGTTTGAGATTGAGATTAGTACATTGGGTGATTTATGCTTTGTTGGAGGAGAGGAAGGGATTCCATTTCTAGGAGGTAGATGCTAGATCGGGCCTCACTTGGTTGTATCTCCTCTTGGAATTTATTTACTCTATCAATAAACTATTTGAGTTTCTCCCACATGTTATATATCAATGATGTTTTGCTATGCTTACATGTTTAGCTTAATCTGATCTTGAGCTTTTAATGAATGTATACCTGTATCTTCTTGTAGTTTTCTCTCTCTTGTGATCTTGCAGGAATTCTGTGAAGCTAGGCCAGTCAGAGAGGTGGGAGCTGGGAGCTACTGAAGAGAGGAGCAGTTGGATCAGCAAACTAGCGAAAGACACAGGTTAGTTAGATCCTTCTTCCTCATTTACATTCCATAAAGAAGAATACTCGAATAAGTTTACCTATTTGTTGCTAAGGCACTATCACCTCTTAGAGTGGGATAGGGGCATTCCGAATTGGATACTTTTCCCAACAACAGTTCTGCCAGTTCTCTAATTCATCATCAGAGTCTGAGACACATGGACTATCCTTTTCCCAACTTATCCTCCCATCTGTGGTGGAGTTGATCCAATCCTTTCCCTACATAGTTAACTTATATAGATGGTCAATATCTTCATTTCCATATTCATCGCGGACGGGTTCTATATACCGTGGTCCTTGAGAGGAGTCCAAAGGAACAATGACCCTAGTACCATTCTTCTTGAATACCATACTTCTCCTTTTCAGATTTATTATGGAATCCATATCAAAAGATAAATCGATTCCAAGTAAATTCAGATATGGATTGCTATCATCCATAATCTCAATAACTTCAAACCCACAACAACACCCTGCAATTGATCCATCGGGATAATTTTCTGCTGATTGGACATGCACGGTTGAATCGGTGACCATTGTAGCTTTGGTTTCCCCATCTACTCCCAAGTATACTTTGGTAATACATTCACATCTGATCCCAAGTCCAGAATTACTTCATCCATTTCAAATTTTCTGATTTGTGCTATTAATCACATTTTTAGGCCAATTCTTTTCTTATTATTGTTGATTTTGTTTATTGGGCATTCTTTACATTGTGGCTTCTCTTTACTGGTGCAACTGTCTATTATTTCTTCTAATCGTTCCACTACTTTCTAATCCCTTAGAACCTTTATACATGTCTGCAGAAATGACATTAGAATAGTCGAATTAGGGTTCTCCGTCATAGTAAGTACTTCAAGATTATTATTCCTTTGTACTAGCTACAATGGTGTCTTTGACGTTGAAGGTCCTGGGCCCATGAAACTCTTCTTTGCTTCCAGTAATTTTTCTTTCTCCCTCTACATATTGAATGTAATACTCTTTTATCCAGTCTTCCTGACCCAAGTATCAACCAAAGGTTTCCTTCGTTCTATTTTATCTTCTCCTATAGTTGTGCCACTGCATGTTACTATGTTAACACTTGGATAATCTTCGCATGGTTCAACCCTCATCATTTCAAAGTCATGCGTAGGTTATTGATTCTTCTTTCCCTACATTTTACCCATCAAAACAAGACAATCCTCAATCACATGGTCAAATTGCCTACAATTATTATAGGAAGGGGTAGTGGGGTTTTGACAATCACGTCCAAAATGTTTGTCTTTGCTATAGTTATAACATACAATCTGACCCCGACCTTGTCTAGCACCGCCTCCTCGACTTTGTCGTCAAACCTAAAATTCTCCACTGGTCAAAGGTGAACCATGATCTTCCTATGTGTGACCTTCAATTTGGATTTTGTATGCCACCATTTTCTCTATGATTAAGCCATAGCTGTGAAAATTTCTTTCGTCATGTCCTACTAACCAAAAAAAGTTACAAAATAACTAATTTTTTGCCCGCAGATACTTATGTAACAAATAAAAGTGGTTAGTTGGGTGCTAGCCTGCAACTCAAAAAATACTACACTAGACAATTTATTTGGTACTTGGTCCTGTTAGAGTCGGTCTGGTCAGCCCTCCGTCAGAGATCAAAGCTCTTTGTGCATTTCAATTTTAGGTGTCCCACTTCATCCACTCAGCTGCATTTTGCTAGGGACATGTCATGATCTGATGGAGAAAGTCATGCTACTCATTTTCCCTCATGAAGGGCCTCTGCCGGTTCAGGTCTTCATCCAAAATCAATGAAATTCATGATAGTCAAGGTCTGGTCCTATTTCAGGACAGAGTCATTTTTTTGTTTGGGTCTAGAAATTCATCAGTTTGGTCTCTGAAAACATGTCCAGAACAAGCCATGCAGGCTAGAGGGAGATCATATATACCTACAGTGTAGAAAGCTTCATCATCACCGCAATAGACATCGACTCTTCTTCAAAACAAAGGTCAAACAAGGTCAACTATGACAAAATTTTCCAAAAATTGAAAGTTGACATTTTCAGATGTTGACATGGATTTCAAAGCCAAAGTCCCAGTCACACAGTTCCCGCAAAGAAGCGCCGAAAATTTTATCATGAGAGCCTAAATTTCAAAGAAAAAAGGAAAAACAGAGTGTTTTAAAAGTCAATGAAAAGTGCAAAACAAAAACATTAGAAAGTGGATTTTCAAGGAAGAAAAAATCAAACCAGTTTCTCTCAAGCCTATAAATACATGTTTTGACCCAAAGCAAAGGTATTGTGTTGCTAAATGACTTGGAGAAGACATTTGCAAAGGTGGGAAGTTGATACAGTGAGCGTTTGAGTGTGTTGGGAGGTGATTTGGGAAGCACGACGCACACAGGCAGGAGCGTGGTGCACTCACTGGGTGGGATGCACACGCAGCCAACCCACCGTTGAAAGATTACATGGGTGCGGTGCATACAAGGCACGCAACACACTAGGAATTGCACGCGGCGCACACAGTCCAGCAGCCCAAAACGGTGCCAAACCACTTCAAAACTTGGAAAAAGCGATCAAATTGAAAGGTAAGCCTTGCAACAACACCTGCTCATCAAGTTTTGTCAAGAATATGGTATTTGTGAAGAGGTTGAATGATATCCAAAGCACAAATGGCCAACCATGAAAAATTCACCATGAAAAACAATGGATAGGGTTGTGTTGAAGCCCCGAAAATCGGGTCGACAACAAGGGGGATACCCACCCGGTCCGGACCTTGGTTGGCAACTCCTTATCCGTTTGGTATAGCGGGTCTGACTGGGGATAATGGGACCAGTTTCCCAATCTAAGGGTGTGTGTGTGTGTGCAAAGTTGGATGTTGCTGATCTAAGAATATTTAAAGCTAATCTAATTCAAACTTTTAAACTAACTTTATGCTATTGTAATCTAATGAAAAATAGCACATCTAATCTATGCTAACCCGGGATGTATTTATTCTATTATGAAATCTAAAAATATTTCATACAATAACTGGTAATAAAGATCATTCAGCTATCATAAGAAGGGAAATCAATTAAGATAAACCACTTTGCATAAAACGTTAGGCAAAACAGTTGTGAACAGCATATCGCATAATAAGTTATTCATATATCAGACATAAATAAATGGCTCCACCATACAAAAGTGCCAAATGGTAACTCACACATTTATGCAATAACATATAAACAACTAAAAACTATATATCACTTTAAGAATATAAGAAGAAATGGTCAAGAGATAAAAGTACCATTTATGACTGGTTCTACTCATAAGCTTCAAGCAACAATGATTTATCTCTACTTGCTCTAACATCTACTAAGAGTACAGAAGTGCAACATCAGTAGCAGATATCAAATGCAAACATTAATAAACCTTGATCCATCCATTCATCAAAACCCCCTCCGAGGGTGCAAAAGTGCATGTTCTGAGGACAAGTTTTTTGACAAATTTCTGGACCCTTCTCCAAATGCATGAGAAGGGTTTAAATACTGCTAACTAATTAACTTAATTACATAAATTTAGGATACGGTTTAAATGACCTCCATTCTTCTAAAGAAAAACTATTTCTAAAAACTGAATCTAATTCCTAATTATTTCTGCATTTGCTCCTTAATGTTGCGAGCATTCAACATTCGCCTGGGAAGAGTCGGTTGGTTGCCTTCTTCTTTTGTTTGAGTTACACAAACAGAAATGGCAAGCGCTGGAACCACCTTTTAGTACACTAGAAGATATTTTTGAGAATCATCTTCTGGTTGGGCGAATTTACTACGTATATACTTGGCAACAACCTAAATTTCTCTCAAACTGCTTCTGCTTTTGCTATTTCGGTTTCCGGACTTGCGAATGACTAAGCAAGTTAGGGACTTTGCTTTCTGAACAATTTTCTTAGCGATGTGCGATTAGCGCTAAGCACTAATCGCGCATCGAAAACTGCCTCTGTTCTTTGATCTGGGCTTTTCTGGTGCGTTTTTCGCCTTTAGCGCTTTTCCCTTCACCGGGTAGAAGTTTCAGGATTTTTTGTAAACATGCTGCTTTTGTGAGCTTTCTGACCCTGAATGTTGAATCACCTATTGACCTTAGCATCTGTTTGAGTGATACTATGGAATCTGTGGTTCTATTGCATGTGGCATCTGTTTATGAAGGCATCTCTTCTCTATTCTCCAAGCATTGACGCTTTCCCCTTTTCCTTAGATGTTTCCTGCTCATTGCTTCATATTGTTTCCTGTTTTTCATTCCTGCAGTTCACGCAAAGGAAAAGAGTAATGATAATAAATACTGATATGAAAGCTCTAACCTCTATGAATGTATAAAATCATGACACCCATCGTGAACTGACTCTTCGAAAAACAAAAAACTGTCCTTCATTAACACTTTGGCGTACGATCATTAATTTCCTTTAAGGCGTGTGCCCAATTTTGGTTTATAGACAGCTTTTCTTGAATGTTGAGCCGAGGAAACTCGCGATGGGAAATAGCAACATCGCGTCATCGCATTACCTAGATGTGTCATCGCAAATTTTTTCAGATCGGATTATCGCAGATCGCAGATCGCGACGAGTCGTTAAATCATTGTGTGCTACTTATGCGATATTGCGATATGCGACGTCGCATATCGGCCGTCAGAGATTTCTTATGATTTTCATTTAAGAGTGCTTCTTAATGATGCGATGAATTTCGCATTTTTTGCAGTTTTTTATTATGCTCATAAGGGAATGCTTTATCTTCTCCGCGCGATACGACATAATTTCAAGGAGTAGAATACAAAAAGTTTTATAAAATTTTTAAATTTTTTTTTATTAAGGGTCCCCCTTTGCTTAGTGTTATTGCTAATACTAAACAAAGAGGGGGGTTGTTGATGGCCACAACAATGGCGATTCACCTGGAAGAACCAGTTATTTTTGTTTTTTTTTTTCTATTGAATTTTAACTTCCAAAACAGAAAAATTTTCATAAGTCTAAATTTCGTTATGGACAGATAGAGTACATTATGCCTTATATCCTATTAATGATATTTTGTTTCAACCTTTTTCTATTCTAATTGCTTGCTTCCTCAGGCTTTGTCCTTGTATTTACATCAGCCATTACTTGGTCTTTTAAAGATAAAATAAAGTCTTCTCTATGTGCCAACTTTAAAATATGCTCGTTTGTCGTAGATAGAGCCTCTGCTGCCAGCAGGCGTGCATAGCCTTGACAGGGTTACCTGTTACCCAGCAATGATCCTTTATCCTACTTAAGGCTATCTGTTACACTAAAAAATGTCACCATGACCACTTACAGTTAGTATGGCTCAAATCAACAGTCATGCTACCCTCTTAGGCAAGTCTTATGCCTCTGCTATCCATCTCAAACTCAAAGAAGAGAGAAAGTCTTGTCAAAAATATGTTTATCTCTGGGGTCGCAGGTTCTCTCTAGCCTTACCTGCGGGGACGCTGACCATGTTCACAAAAGCTGCGTCCTTGGACGCTCTGTATGTTAAGGGACAGGTGCGTCCTTTTGTAAAAGGCAAAATGCGCGAGTTTCATCTTAAAAAAGTTACTTGTGGTTACTTCTAGAACTTTCTAGAGGTCGGTTTGATGATTTGGATGCGCCTCCAGTTGGTTCATGTATCTCTATTAAGGAGGAACTTATCCCATCAATAAGGGAGCTATCCCACCCAAAGAGGGGGATTATCCCATTGATGGTGGACCTGAATAACCTCTTTACAGCACTATAAATAAAGACATTGAGCCAGAGGGAGGAGAGGTTGGAGCTATACATTTTCTTTGGGTAAATGCTGCAGGAATTAGGACTCCCATTTAGAACCTTGTGAGGAGAGATTGTCTTTGCTTGATTCTACTTGGAAGTGGGTGAGCTTTGTCAAAGTAGAGGAAAACCCTTGATGGACCCTGGGAGGAACTTGCACAACACCAAGGCCAGGTTGTAAGAGTTTCTTTGTTTCGTTATTAATACAAACTGGTTTATTTTTCTCAATAGCTTGTGTTAATGAGTTATTTCATGTGTTCCTTGGTCTGCATGTTGAATATATGTTTTACTATATGAAATGCAAGTGCTTGGTAATTGTTTGATTGTTTGTGGTTGCAGGAATTGACTTGAAGGAGGAGCTCATCCGGATCGGCAAGGACGGACTACAACAACCGCGTTTTGGAATAAGGTAAGCCTAAACACTTGTAGTTTTCATGTTTTAAAAGGTATATTTAGAGAAAGATCACTCCATTTTGTCTTGTTTGTCGCTAGAGAGTTTAGACTCCTAGGGAGGTCAGTTGTGTCCGCACAAACGACTTTTTCCGCCACGACAAATTGGCGACTCCACTGGGGAATCCATTAATGAGAGAGTCTTTTCCTTTGTGTGAACTTTGCTCTGTGAAAATCACTTTTATTTTCTGGTTTTTGACTGTGAGAATTAGTATTTGGGTGGCTTAGCTTTAGATTTAGTTAGATTTGGTTTTTCTCAACTTTTCCAGAAGGACGCACCCTCTGAGTACTGCACAGTGCGTCTTTGGACGCGCTGTTGCCGTTTGCACAGAGCGGGCCCGCACCTGTTATAACGGGTTGCCTGCGTCTTCCTGTAAAATTTAGGAAAAGTCCATTTTTTGCTTTAATTGCTTTTAGATTTTGATTTTTCTTAGTGTTTTCTACCCAGATCCTTTAGTACCCTGTCAAGAATTTTCACCTGAACTTGTTTTGTGAGCTTTGAGTGTTTTAGTGGATTTCAACGAAGTTTAGGCCTAGGGTTTGATTTTTCAATAGGTCCTGTAGTGACTTTGACGGTAGAAAGTTGTCCAGCCTTAGATCTCTCTGGTTAGTCAGCCTTCTTAGAAGTCGGGCCTGTCGTAAAGTCTCCTTGTGTGAGCAGCTTGCCATTTAAGTTGTTTTGGGTCAAATTTCGAATTACTTGTTTATAAAGTGTTGATTTCCATTTTACAAAAGAACAAAAAGATTAGAGTTTTGTTTTGACTAGTTGTTGGTTCTGCAATAAGCTAGTCCTTGATTTGATTGTGATCAAGTAAAACACCTTAGAATAATCATTGTTAGTTTTGGCCTCGTTAAGATTGCTTAGAGTAAATTTACCTTTTAGTTTGCTTATGAGTGCATTTTCATAGATTTTAATAGCTTGTTAAGATTGATTTTTGGTTATATTAGATTTATTTACTTTATTAAAAGAAAAATACAAAAACATCTTCTTTAAAAGTCTTGTTTCAAGTAGCTTTTTGTTTTTGAAAGAGAAAAAGAGTTTTTTCGTGCATGTAAAGAGCGGTCATGTTTTTTATGCTTGGAAAAGACAAACGAATTGTTTCTTTGATTGTCTTCAATTAAGAAGTTGCTTTTATAAAGATTGCATTCTCTCAACTTTTTAGTTAAGCAATTCATCGAAAAAGTAAAGTAGTGGGTAAATCATCCTAGGTGCATTTTGTAGTGGTTTCGAGTCGAGTCAACACACCACTGGTTTCACTTCCATCACCTTTTGACTTAAGAAACAACCTTAAAAGTAACGCTTAAATTAAAATCAATCTAGTAATTTTTATTTTTCTAGGGCTCTGAAACACCAACATAGCTTAGGCTAGGGTCTTGGAGTAGGTGAGTACTTAACTCTCCAAGACTACAAAACCAAACAGATAGTTTATCTTGAGTAGATTAAATCCAATTGTTTCAGTTATACTCTGGGAAAGCTCCTCTTAAAGGAGAAGCACGAGCTCGTGTCCGAACCAGTGAGGGGATCATTCCTCCCTCGTTGGGAACGACGCCAGACAGTACGTATTACAAACGGTAAACCTCGGATTAACCATTGTCGAGGAGCCAGGGGTCACTTATCGGTAAACCTTGGATTGTTGTCAAGGAGCCGGTAAGGGGATTGGAGCTTGCTACTCTGCCCTTGCGTGCTGTCGGAGTTTAGACTGTTCCCCCAGGTGTAATTGTTGTGATTGGTAACTTTAGTGACCATAATCTTTAGGGTTCTACCGAGGTGACGGTGGAGGGAAGGTCCCACTGTACCTGGAGCAGACGTCGGTTATACTCACTTGGATTTTCCGGGGGGTTCACTTCACTTCGAGACGGTTAAAGTGGAGGAACTTGTGCCGGTCTATTCATTAAGCAGGTTGCCGGGGTAACTGTTCCACCCGCCATTTCTGTACTGAATCCTGCGAGGTTGGGCCTAATCACCAACTAGCGCTTTTGGTCCGGAAGACTACTGTTTGTGTGTGGTTTGACGCTCTAGATTATTTAGGCGTGTGCTTCAAATTTGTTTGCTTCTTTAGAAGACTTTAGGTGGTTTGATTTGAAATTTTTACTTTGTTTTCGTGTGTTGTAGTTAAAAATCTTTAATTGTGGCGGAATTACCGAGACAGTCCCGTAGACTTCGGGGCCAGTCTCCTGAAGTTGTTTCTGTAGCCGAATTGTTGAGAAGATCCCGTAGACTTAGGGGATCCCCTCCTCGAGACGACCCGGGTAATTTAGAAGGGTTAAAGGTCCTTGTAACTCCTCCTAGTGACAGTAGAGTAGGTTCACCTGAAGAAGGAGAATCTTCCTTGGTAGTCCATCCAGATTACCAAAGTTTAGAAACAGGTTACAATCCCGAAACTGTTACAGTTTCCGAGCTTGCTGGTAGTTTTTCATCTGCAAGTGAAACAGGCGAAGAACCTGAAATTTCCGAACCTGTTACTCCAACTTCTAGTGTCCCTGATTCACCGAGAATAGAAAGAATTATCACCGAAAATCTACCTTCTGGTTTGATTGCTATAGAAGAACTTGCTCCAGAAGAAGATATAGGTGTCTCTCACCTTGAAGGTCAACTAACTATTGATCTAAGGGAGCGTGAATCCATCTTTTACAGTCCTCCTAGAAGTACTTCTTGGTACCTTGCGTTAACCAATTTTTTAGACAACTCAGTCGGTTTTTCCACACCTCGTACTCCTTTTCCACCTGGAGGTATTCATACTCCTGTAAATATGTCTGGTCAGTCGTCCGTGTTTACACAAAGTCCTGAATCTTTTTTACACGGCGGTCCTTCTGTTCCCACTGGGTATCAGTCACTTTCTGGTACCTTTGCGGGGGCATCTCCCCAACCCATTGATCATGGGTTATTTGCTGGAAACAGTGGTAATATACCATTGGGTGTAGGAGACATTTACATGATGTCAGGTTCAGTTCCCGTTTCCCAACCTCAAGGTGGCCAAATACCGCCTGGGGGGCAACCGCAGTTAACGCCTGGGGGGCAACCTCAAGGTACACAAATTGTGTCTGGGGGGCAACCTCAAAGTCAGTATGTACCTATGGTGCAATACTTACCTCAAGGTCAACCTCAGCCTCAGTATGTACCCCAAGGTCAACCTCAGTATCAATATCAACCTCAAGGATGGCAACCTCAAGGATGGCAACCTCAAGGGTATCAACCCCAAAGTTATCAACCTCAAGGGTACCAACCTCAAGGTCAAGGTCAACCCCAGTATCAGTATTTACCTCAAGGTTATCAACCCCAAGGTCAATACTCAAGTCAAGGTTATCAACCGCCTCAAGGTCAGTCATATGTTCCAAGTATGGGAACTGCACCTTACAATTATCAATCCTACCCTCAATCTGGTTATGGATCTCAGTACCCTCAACCTGTTACGGGTCAGTACCCTGGAATGTTAGTGTGGGATCCCTCACAGGGTCAACAGGTGTTGCAGCCAAGTGTACAAATGCTTCCTCAAGCTGGACAACCCGTAGTTTCTGGTCCAACCCAGCAACCGCAACCTGTCCAGCCCAATGTTCAAGCTTCTGTAGCTTCGGTAGTTACTCAGCCGGCAATTGCACCTAGTACTCCATCTCAAACGGCTGCTGCAACTACCGCTACATCAACCATACTTACTTCTGGAGTATCGACGGCTCCAGTTTCTACTGCCCCTGTTACCGCACCTCAGACATCTTTACCGTTGTCTGGCTCTACGATTCAAACCACGGTCCAGATGCCTGTAGGTCAGCCTGGTATAAGTACGGTTGTGACTACTCAACCTCAATTTGTTCAACCTCCGTACCAGGGACAGTACCAACCTGGGCAAGCTGTCCAACAACCGGTTTACCAGTATCAACCGTATCCTGGGTACACTTATCAACAACCTCAACAACCCCAGTACGGTCCGGTTAATCCTGGTTTTCCAGGAGGATATAATATCCCAAATGCGACTCCTCTTCCTAGTTATCCTGGATATCCTCCTCCTGGGGCTGGTATTGTGACCCAGAGTTTTAGAGATCCTAACCGGCAGTTACCGTTTATTGCAACTTTAGATTTACCCGACTTGACGCGCCTAACGAACGATCCAATTCAATATCTTCAGTTCTGGCCGCCAATGCCAAATAAGTTGCCCAGTGATATACCCAAGTTCGAAGGTAAGTCTGGAGAGGATCCGTCCAATCATGTGATGACTTACCACCTCTGGTGTGCTTCGAATTCTATCTCAGATGATTCCATCCGCTTACGTCTTTTCCAGCGTACACTCATTGGTCTCGCGGCCAAGTGGTACATTGAGTTACCACGGGCCTCTTTTTACAACTTTAGCCAGTTAGCTACCTCGTTCTTAACTCACTTTCAGTTGCCGGTCAGATACGATAACGACACGGAGTTATTAACTTCACTAAAACAATCGACGTCCACGTATATTTCTGATCACATTCATGAGTGGAGACGTCGAAGGCGATTAGTGAAAGTTTTTATCCCGGACCAAATCTTAGCTGAATGGTTTGTCAAATCATTATTACCGAAGATTACTAAAGATGTAGCTAAGGCCGGAGTAGTTACTGAGGAGCAAGTCATTGCTCAGGCACAATACCTTGACTTAGTTTACACTCAGTCGGGTACGTTACACGAGAAGATTCTGGATCTTCCAAAGTCGAATCAAATCGCTGCTGCTCCTTCGGGATCTCATGCCGCTGATGGTATGATTGGTATCGTGACTACGAAGAGTAAGAAGAAGTCTTCCAAGGCCTCCAATACTCCAATAATCACTTTGCCAGATTCTCCGACAGGAGAGTCTTCTCCTCCTGAACTTACCGCCGACATTCACGCTGTAGAGTCATCTACGGCCAAATCAAAAAACGATGGAAAGAAGAAAGGAAAAAAGAAGGCTAAAGCAGACAAGGCTCCAAAGGAGAAAACTGAAAAGTCGGAAACCAATGACGAAAAACGCAAACCTCGATATCCTTGTCTTATTTGTGAAGAGGATCATTTTACGAGAGATTGCCCTCATCGAGCCGAGGTTGTAAAAATAGTCAAAGGTTCTCCCACTCCTGCTGTGTTAAAAAATCCATTTCCAGAGCAGGAGAATAAGATGATAGGTTCTTCTTCGAATGCCAGTGAAGAACCCATTTTGATGATGTCTCATGTAAGGATTGCGACTCGATCCCAAGATTACGGTAGTAAGGCTCCTGTTGATGGCAAGGAAGCAGAATCTTCTCACTCTAACCCATCAACCTCAGCTCCTGGTTCCGATCCACTACAGATCGAAAAACCTAACCCAGACTTAGTGATTAAGCCGCCCGCCAAGGGTGTACTTCGAAGGTCTGCTTTCAATCCACATGCGAGAGCAGCCCAGAATTACAACATTGTTGAGGACTTAGCTGTTTCACCTTCAGCAATGTCGGCACTCGAAGTGCTGCAATCATGCCCAGCACAACGGAAATTGCTTTTGTCGGCTATCGGAGCTGTTGATGTTCAGGACCCGAACCTAATGATCTTTGATCTAGAAAATAGTACACCACGTCTCCCCCATCAAATGGCTTTCCAAATTCCAGTGATAGTCAAAAACAGGCCTATTCATCGGACTGTGATTGATGAGGGAGCTTCTACGTGTATTATGTCGATTCAATGTTGGAGATCGCTTGGTTCTCCTTCGTTGAACCAATCCCCCACCATCCTTAAGGCCTTTGATGGCCGTGGTTTCCGTCCGTTTGGTATTCTACAAGAATTGCCTATAGGGGTTGAAGGTAAAACCGTTAGTCTGGATGTGGAAGTGGTTGATGCCCCTCTAGACTACAACCTTCTTTTGGGTCGAAGTTGGTCATATGCTATGACAGCGGTCGTTTCATCGGTCTTCAGAGTAATTAAGTTTCCACATAACGGTAAGATCGTGACTATTGATCAGCTGACATACTTTTCATCCGACCCAGCCTCTTCAGAGAGTATCCAGCATGTTGGTAAAACGACAATCCCTTATAGGGACGTTGGTGTAGGTTTAGTTAAGGATTCCGGTTTACTGGGAACTTTTCCTCTCCCTCCACTCAGCGCAGATCCTTCATTTGCAACCATTCATATGATTACATCAGAAAACATTATTTATGATGATCCTTGGTTCGTCCCATCTGACTCTGAGATAGACTCACTCGGTGATGTTATGCCTTTGAGTCCATATGAAATTGCTTATGAAGCTCTCATGTCTTTTACTGATTTTCATTCAACCGAAGTCGACCAAATGAATGTGGTCAGTGAAGAGTCACTTTTCACCTCACCCTTAGAACGGATAACGTTTCCCGAAGTCGTGTCATCTGACGAACAACTTCGCGAAATCCTAAGTGTAGACGATCTACCATGGGAAGATCTCCATCACAGATCTTCGTTTTTACCTAAGGATGATGCATTTGAAAATGATTTTTCATCTATCTTTACCGCTGAATATGTCAAAGACGCTCAGGATCCAACGAAACATTCTGATTCAGAGTTGAATTTAGGGAATATTTCTCGTACTATTCCCATTGATATTTCAGTGAAGCCCGGAATCGAGGAAAACATTCATATAGGTGCCGCATGTACTGAAGAAGAAATCCAAACTTACAAGGCCCTATTCCAAGAATTCCGCGACGTGTTTGCCTGGTCTTACGAGGAAATGCCGGGAATTGATCCTGCCATTGTTATTCATGAAATAAAGACCTACCCGGATGCTAAACCCGTCCGGCAACGGTTGCGTCAAATTCACCCTCGAAAAGCGGCTGCGATTAAAGCAGAAGTCGAAAAGCTGTTGAAAGCAGGTTTCATTTATCCGATCCCGTTAACGGATTGGGTATCGAATATTGTTCCTGTCAACAAGAAACAAGGAACAATAAGAATCTGTATCGACTATAGGGATATAAATCGAGCTTGTCCAAAAGACAACTATCCTACGCCTTATATCGATCAAATTATTGATGATTGTGCCGGAAGTGAAATGTTTTCCTTCATGGATGGTTTTTCGGGCTATAATCAAATCAATATTCTACCTGCCGACCAACCAAAAACGGCATTCATTTGTCCATGGGGGACATTTGCTTATTGCAAGTTACCTTTTGGGCTTAAGAATGCCGGGGCCACTTTTCAACGGGCGATGTCTTATGCATTTCATGATATCAAGCACATTGTGCAACCCTATCTCGATGATTTGCCTGCTCATTCTTTACATCGAGCTGATCACCTTGTCCACCTACGAGCAATCTTTATGAGGTGTAGGCATTATCGAATTCGGTTGAATCCCCACAAGTGTGTTTTCTGTATAGAAACAGGTCGATTGCTGGGATTTGTTGTTTCAAAAGCCGGCATTCGCGTCGATCCCTCGAAAGTCGAGGCTATCATCAAATTGCCTCCTCCTTCGAGTTTGCGCCAACTCCAAAGTTTGCAAGGGAAAGCGAACTTTTTACGCCGATTCATCCCAAACTACGCCGAGGTCACTAAAGGTTTTACACGGTTGTTGAAACAGAACGCACAATTCTTTTGGGACGAGATTGCCCAACAATCTTTTGATGCACTTAAACACGCGTTGACCCATGCACCGTTATTGCATCCTCCCAACTACAACCAAGACTACTTCTTATACCTCGCAGCTTCGCATTCCACCATTGGAATGGTGTTAGTTCAAGAAGATGAATTCGGAGCGGAGCATGTGATATATTATCTTAGTAGGACCTTGAATCCAACTGAGCTAAAATATTCGCATGTGGAGAAATTGGCCCTGGCAGCCGTTCAAGCTGTCCAGCGTTTCCGTCACTACATTCTTCTCCGCAAAACTACAGTTATTTCGGATTGCAACCCTATGATTTATATTTTGACAAAACAACTGCTAGGGGGCAAGTACTCTAAATGGATTGTTATCCTGCAAGAGTTCGACTTGGAGTTCGAGAAGTCCAAGTCTAAGAAATCCTTAGTTTTTGCGGAATTGATGTGTGATTTCCTGAGTGCTGACACAGAGACTGTGGCAGAGGAGTCCATTGCGGACGAATCTTTGTTTCTTATCAGTACTGTAGATCCATGGTACGGGGATATAATCATTTATCTCCAAACCCAAACCTTTCGGCCTGAAGCTTCCAAAGCGGAACGTCGAAAAATTCGGTTTCAATCCCAGCCATACAAAATTATTGGAGATACACTTTATCGCCGGGGGGCAGACTTAGTTTTTCGACGTTGTTTAACTCACGAAGAGGCTGAGAGGGTTTTGAATGATTGTCACTCTGGAGCATGTGGCGGTCATATGTCTGGGTATGCCACAGCTCAGAAGGTGTTGCGCGCTGGTTATTTCTGGCCGTCTATGTTTAAAGATTGTATCATTGCAGTCAGGAAGTGCCACAACTGTCAAGTGTTTGATCGCAAGATGCGCGCTCCACCTGCTCCTCTCCACCCTATAATTGCCGTTGGTCCATTCGCCAAATGGGGTATCGACTTTATTACTTGTAACCCTCACTCGGCCGGGGGGCATGCGTATATCATCCTTGCGGTTGATTATTTTACTAAGTGGGCCGAGGCGATGCCTACATTCGACGCAAGCGGCAAAACAGCTGCAGTTTTCGTATTCAATCATATCATAACTAGGTTTGGTGTCCCACAAGCAATCATTACTGACCATGGGAGCCATTTTCGAAATGTCATGATGACTGAGCTTACAAGCCAGCTTGGTTTGCGCCACGATAGCTCTACTCCTTATTATCCGCAAGCCAACGGTTTGGTTGAGTCTATCAACAAAGTTCTAGTTACCATGATCCGACGAACCATTGGTGTTCATCGGTCGAATTGGCACAACATGTTATTTTCAGCACTATGGGCATACCGAACCTCAGTGAAAAATTCAACAGGGTTCACTCCTTTCCAGCTAGTTTATGGCTTAGAAGCTGTGTTACCCATTGAATGCGAAATCCCATCACTTCAAATGGCTGTCGAATTACTTCCAGCTACTTCCGAAGAGGAGACACGTTTATTGTACTTGGCTAAATTAGATGAGACTCGACGTGACGCTACATTGGCAATCGAGACTCACGCGAAACGAATGAAAGCTCAGTATGATAGAAATGTAACCCCTCGAAGTTTTTCGGAAGGAGACCTAGTACTATTATATGATCAAGCTAACGATAAGCTAGGTGCCGGAAAATTCGTTCCCATGTGGCATGGGCCCTACATTGTAAAGCGAAAGCTAGCAAAAGGGGCTTATGAGCTAGTTGACTTTGATGGGGACTCTTTGGGTAAACCCAGAAATGGACTTTACTTAAAGAGGTATTATGCTTAAATGATGGGAATGGAGAAATTTTTAGATAGGTTAGATTTTCTTTCTAGCTAGCAAGTGTGTTAGTTTAGTCAGTGTGCTTAGCTTAGAGAGTGTGGTTTTTCGTCGTTATTCTAGCTTATCTTGGTTTTACTCTTGATATTGCAGATGTCGACGCCTCTCCAAACATATATTGGATTTGCTGATGGTGCTTGTCGTAGTACACGGAACATCTCTTCCGCAGCTTGGGTTATCTATTCGCCCTCTGACGAGTTAGTTTCTATGCATGGGGTAAGCCTCGGTCAAACAACGAACAACATTGCAGAATACAGTGCAGTGATTGAATTATTATCCGAATCTATTTCATTTGGAATTCGACGTTTGACAGTGAGGTTAGATTCTGAACTTGTTGTATTACAGCTTAATAGAGTTTATGCCATTAGGAATCCTGTGTTATTAAGGTTGTTTTTGAGAGTGCGTCTCTTGGAACGTGAATTTGATTACATTGAATATCAACATATTCCAAGGTCTTTGAATACATTAGCAGATGCAATTGCTTCTCGAATGTTGGACAGACATTTACGATAATCATGCAAGTAAATTTGAAAACATTTCATCACATATGTTAAACAAGATAAGCCGGTAATAGTGATATATATAGATAGAAGTGTGTCAAAAAATATATACATCGTCTTCGATCATAGGTTGAAAACACCTTATGATCGGCAAAATGATAGTACAAAAAGTCAAAATGTCACATGTGACTACAAAAGTGACTAGTCAATCACTGGTGGTGCTCTCTGTATGACACCACTGCGCGGGCTACCTTACGCAAAAATCTCCTAAACGGTCCAGGGACCGCGACTACAAAACGCTGAAGCCTGATAGGAATGTCGTCCATAGTAGTCTCAGGTATATCTGCCGTGAGACACTCTAGATCATGCTCCAACTCAGCTAGTACGTCTGCAGCCGCGTCCTGTGGGGCCGGTACCGGTGCAGCTGGATGTAGTCTATCAAAAGGCCGGAGGTTGGCTGGACGCTGTGGACCAACATCTGCATTTTGAAAATTTTACTGTTAGTTTTGAGACGATATATATGAAAAATAAAAAATACATAATTAGAAAACTTGTGAAAATAAAAGTACCTCTGTCGTCCCATTGTTCTCCCTGTGGAAGAACCATGTCCGGATCACCTCTGAAATCCATTCCGGCATACGGAAAGTCCTGTATCGAAAAAACCTGGTCCTCTAACCAGTGAAAGTAACTATCTGAGAATCGAACTACTGTCGCACCCTCGTCAGGATGCCGGGCCATCACCGCAACCCATCGTATCAGCTTTGGCTGCCGAGGACCCAAGATATCAACAGTGAGTTGCTGAGGGATCAACATTGGAACTCTCTCCAAGGCAAAGCTCACGACTATAGGCCCATATCCAAAAGTCTTTAGTCGTCCGTTCTTTGCCTTGGTCAGTTGGCTCTTCATATGAGCCGACACAGCTTCACACCAGTTGAAAATGGTGCCTTGGTAACAGTCAATTGCCATCCGCATTTGGGATCCGGAAGCAATGTGTAAAGCGGCTGCGCCGCAAATTCTGGTAACCGTGAACGCTATGACTTTGAGTTCCGGTAGAGTGATGTGTTTTATCTCTATGCCTTTTGAATGGTGAGCCCCACGTGTGCACCAATCCTCGCGGAGACTATCAAGGGATTGGCCACCCGGCCTAGTCCCCGCAAGACTGAGTTGCTCACCTCTGTTCGGCAAGCCAGTGAGAAAGTATACATCCGAGGGCTCTATCTCGAGTTGGTGCCCTCCTATGTAAAAGCATTGTTCTTGAACGTTCCATCGCTCAACCAGCCATTCCAAGAATCTTACCTGGCCCCTCATGCCCGGTATGGTCCAATATTTGTATAATCCGCATGCTCTTAGGGCATCCAGAGAAGGTTGGTGATTTATTGCAGCTTCATCTTCCTCTACATGCTCTCTTTCTCTCCAGTCTAACATGATTATTGCCCTGCATATCAAAAATAGCAATTAGAAATTGATTTGGGAATTTTTGGTGGTTTTTGAGAGAGTTGGGGTTTTGAAATGCGCACTTCTCGGAAGACGCACCCCGGCTTTGTAGCACAGGGCGCCCGGACGCAGCTGGCCTGAAGGCGGGCTGCGTCTTCCGACCGTTTTCCCGTATGAGAAAAAGTCGAGGGACGCAGGTCACCCGAAGGGCACCTGCGTCCGCCGAGAGGCGCATTCCAAAACCAAAACCCCCCCAAAAAATGAAACTAAGACCTAAAAATTAATTCTAAACGGATAGAAATGCAGAGTAGGATGTGTAAAATACCTGGATGAGACGGCGTTCGATTCCGACGGTCAGATTTTCCGCAGCGACCACGGGAAGTTTCTTGTCAAAAGCTCCTTTTTCAACCTCCAAAGTCAAACGGTAAAAATGACATGGTAAAAGGTCTTTTTATAGGTTTTTTGGATGAATTAGTTCATTTTTTACCATGAAAAGTTGTTTTTCGATGTATTTTTGCCTATTTTAAACAGGTATGAGTAATGTATCGCTTTTGTGCAGGACAAAGGGATTTCAAGGGAAATTGTAGTTTTTTCACAAATAAAATATCAGAGTCATCTTTTAAGCCCTTTTCTGACTCCTAAAAAATGAAAAGATCGCCGAGCGTTTCTTTTACACTCGTTAAAACGGAATTAAAAGACGGTCCCCTTTTAGCTCTTTTCTGACCGTAAAATCAGGAAAAGATTGCCGGGTTTTTGTCGTTTCAAACTCGATAAGGAAATAAAACGACGTGTCCTTGATCGCTTTTTACTTTTCAGGTCGACGACACTATTATGAAAGTACTCCTTGGTCGCAAGATCAAGCGGTTCCCCCAGGTATTATTTTATACTTTTTCGGGCTTGAGGGACACAAATATACGAAAAAGTTGAACGTGGAGTCTCCTTTTGTTTTTTCAGACTCTCTAAAATTGAAAAACGCCGAGTTTCTCCTATACTGGACTCGTTAAACTTTTACAGTAAAGGACCTGTTCAATTACAAACAGGAACGAACCACTCCTTCCTAGGGTTCGAATTTAAACTAGGTTGGACTCGTCCGAAGGATGAGCTTATAATCAAGCATATGTTATCCTCCTCAAGCTTGTTAAAAATAAAGAGGTACTTGCCAGAAATGGTGGGAGAAAAGAGAGAAGAATGAACCTGTTTGTCACCTTTTGTCTCAAAAGAAACTTTATTTACCACTCTTGAACACGACACTTTTCATTCACCTGGGTTGGGAAATCTTTTACCTCACAGTTGACCAAACCACTTTGAAAGTCTTTAACCGGGTTCCGGGGATTAACTTTGAGTTATTCGTCACCAAGCCATCTGTCGTGTCGTTATGTGTTCAAGAGGTCTGCAAGCAAAAACTTTCATCTGCAAAATACTTGTCATCCATTTGACCATCCCTGAGTCAGTCCTTACAGCAACATTTCTTCAACTTGAACAATGATTTCGTGTTGTGGGCTTGCCTGCAACGGGTCACTTTCTATCGACATCGACACATTATCTAGAAAGATGACTTAGGAATCGACAGCACCTTGAAGTCTGCATGCATCAATGGCAGGTTTCTCGCCTTTGACGTCAGTTTACATCATTGACTTTCGATCAAAGGATTCCGTGAAGTGTTCGACATCAAAACATCTATTCACATTTCACGGGTTGTGCTTGGTACTTTGAGAACCATTGACATTACTGGTGGTTTCTCTCACGCTTGTTAACAGTTTACATCATCGACTGGTAATCAAGTGGTTTCTAACATGTTCGACATCGAATCATTTAATCACATGGCTAGAATCGTACCAATTCGGGAAGTAGAAGTGAAGACCCTGGATCTAGTTTCTACCTTCCAGGCTGCGAGGAGTTTTGTATTCATTATCTATGTAGACTAATCATAAACAGATGGCTGCGTCCATACTGTGTCTACAAAAGTCTATAAAAATGATGTACTGCAAGATCATTCCTGTATCAGAATAGTTAGTCCATTAGTTAAAGTTTTGAATCTGAGTATGGGAATGCCTACCTCAGTGATGATATAATCTTATCCATGTATTTTGTGTTGAAAATTGCAGGTTCCAACCAGGCCATCCACAAGACAATCCTTGAAATGATAAAGCGCTTCACCCTTCCTAGAATTACAAAACCCTAAATCTATTCCAGGCTTCGCACTTTAGGGGGCAATCTGTTACACTAAAAAATGTCACCATGACCACTTACAGTTAGTATGGCTCAAATCAACAGTCATGCTACCCTCTTAGGCAAGTCTTATGCCTCTGTTATCCATCTCAAACTCAAAGAAGAGAGAAAGTCTTGTCAAAAATATGTTTATCTCTGGGGTCGCAGGTTCTCTCTAGCCTTACCTGCGGGGACGCTGACCATGTTCACAAAAGCTGCGTCCTTGGACGCTCTGTATGTTAAGGGACAGGTGCGTCCTTTTGTAAAAGGCAAAATGCGCGAGTTTCATCTTAAAAAAGTTACTTGTGGTTACTTCTAGAACTTTCTAGAGGTCGGTTTGATGATTTGGATGCGCCTCCAGTTGGTTCATGTATCTCTATTAAGGAGGAACTTATCCCATCAATAAGGGAGCTATCCCACCCAAAGAGGGGGATTATCCCATTGATGGTGGACCTGAATAACCTCTTTACAGCACTATAAATAAAGACATTGAGCCAGAGGGAGGAGAGGTTGGAGCTATACATTTTCTTTGGGTAAATGCTGCAGGAATTAGGACTCCCATTTAGAACCTTGTGAGGAGGGATTGTCTTTGCTTGATTCTACTTGGAAGTGGGTGAGCTTTGTCAAAGTAGAGGAAAACCCTTGATGGACCCTGGGAGGAACTTGCACAACACCAAGGCCAGGTTGTAAGAGTTTCTTTGTTTCGTTATTAATACAAACTGGTTTATTTTTCTCAATAGCTTGTGTTAATGAGTTATTTCATGTGTTCCTTGGTCTGCATGTTGAATATATGTTTTACTATATGAAATGCAAGTGCTTGGTAATTGTTTGATTGTTTGTGGTTGCAGGAATTGACTTGAAGGAGGAGCTCATCCGGATCGGCAAGGACGGACTACAACAACCGCGTTTTGGAATAAGGTAAGCCTAAACACTTGTAGTTTTCATGTTTTAAAAGGTATATTTAGAGAAAGATCACTCCATTTTGTCTTGTTTGTCGCTAGAGAGTTTAGACTCCTAGGGAGGTCAGTTGTGTCCGCACAAACGACTTTTTCCGCCACGACACTATCTACAACCTTTCAAAGAAAAACCCATTTTGACACTTTTTCCTTTTTTATTCTCTAAAGAACAATGCCTTGGTTTGGTAGCCAAATTATGACACAGTCATTCACTTGATTTACACTTTTGTTGAACAAGCTGGCTCGTGATGAGACCCATTGTCTTTTGATTGCAACAATCTTAAGTCATTGCCCTGTTTTCGTAGACAGTATTGGCAAAGTCAGCAAGTTATAATATCTGTGATCATGATAAGTCAGCTCGTGATGAGACCTCTTATTCTTTGAGATATAGTGCTTCTTGGATTGTTCCTCTGAATGCTGCGATTTTCTTTAACAGGGAGGAAATCATTGTTTTCCTTAAGAAAGCTCTGGACGACAATAATAGAGTTTGAAAACAGCAGTTTTACAGAGAATCTTTATTTTATTATTGATACCTTTCATTGTGCTGATATAAAACAATTTTTTGCCAAAGGTTGCTTTCATCAAATTTTTGAAGTTGAAACTAGTATCATATCTAGGCCAAAGTTTTTAACTCTATCTGTCTATAATAAAGATCAGATTTATGAAAATTTTTGTTATTTATACAAGCGAAAAGCTCAAAATCTGAAAGAGAATTGGTGTCTTTTCCGTGAATACCTGTAGTAACCATTTACAACTGGTTTTATTATGAAAAAGGAAAAGAAAAACTATTTTACAAAAAATAGAAGAATGATCTTCTATGGAAAATATATTTTAAGGATTTGTCCATTAACAGGCAAAGAATCCCTTCTACCTGCTAAATCCTGCAACACAAACGTTGATGGACCTATGACTTCAACAATCTGGAAAGGACCAAGCCACATCTTTTGAAATTTTATATGTTTGCCCTTTTCTTCATGAGCCTTATCCCATTTCAAAACTAAATCTCCCATCTGAAAAAATTTTCTGGTCATTATGCTTGAATCAAAAGAGGATTTTATTAGCGCTTGGTGATGAGCATGGGTTTTCTTAGCTTGTTCTCATTGTTCTTCTAATTTAATTATTTCCATTTGTCTTAGTTGTATGGAGGAAGTAGATACTTCATCGATGTATTGTACTAAAGACAAAGAGGGGATGACTAAGTGAGTTGGAAGAACCACTTCCTTCCCATAAACTAAATTAAAGGGAGAAGTGCCAATTGAAGATTTTTTTGTTATTCTATCTGCCCATAGAGCATTTACCAAAGCTTTGTGCCAATTCTTTTGCTTCTGGTCAACTGTTCTCTTAATAATCCTGATTAGGTTTTTATTTGTTGACTCAGCTAACCCATTACCTTGCGGATAGTAATTGGCCGAATATTTTAGTTTGAACCCTCTTTTAAGTGCAAACTCAGTCATTGCATCTCCAGAAAAGTATGATGCATTATCAAAGGTTAAATCCATTGGCAATCCAAACCTAGTGATTATAAATTGATCTATGAATTCAATAATATTTTCAAAATTAGCTGTCTTGAGAGGCACTGCTTCTACCGATTTAGTAAAATAACCTATTACCGTAAGGATGTATCTATGCTGCTTAGAAGAGTGAGGAACAATCTCACCTATTATGTCCAAGGCCCACTGACTGAATGGTTGCTCGATGTTTACCGGCTGTAGTGGCAGGGATGGCTTCTTTTGTCTTCCAGTAGTTCTTTGGCAGACTTGACATTTCCTTACGTAACTGTGTGAGTCTTTGAACAACGTAGGCCAGTAATATCATGCACGTAAGATCTTATGTGCAGTAGCATCTCCAGCATAGTGTCCGCCTGCTGGTCCGTCGTGGAGTTCCTGCAAAACTTTTTCGGCTTCAGTTTTCTCAAGACATCTAAGAAGAACAGAATCATAATTCTTTCTAAAAAGAACATCATTTATGAGCTGATATTGTTTAGCTTTCAATCTCAGAGCTCTTTTCTTAGTGTGATCTACGTGTGATGGACAATATCCGTTCTTAAGATAATAAATGATGTCAGCATATAATGATTCTGCATCGTTTAGGCTTACCTCATACAGTTGTACCTGTTCAGATGAATTTTCAGAAATCTACGATGCTCCGGCCAACATTTTGCAGAAGCCTTGACCTCTTACAACATTTGTTGGCTTGATCTCAAGGTCGTATTCCTGTAAAGCAGTGATCCAATTTTCTCTTTTCTCACCCACATCCTTTTGTACTAGAAGATTTCTTACCGCTGAAAACGGTACTATGATCTTAGTATGGGTTTTAACTAAGAAAGGTCTGAAATATTTGACTGCTTTGAAAACAGCATAGGCCTGTTTCTCCACATCTGAATAATTGAGTTCAACACCTTGTAAATTTGAGCTAAAAAACGCAATTGGAGCTTCCGCTTTTTCTTGATTTGCTTGAGTTAGAATTGCAGCATATGACTTCTCTGAGGCAAATGTGTATAAGATAAAAGATTCTGAGAAATTCGGGGTTGCTAAAGATGGAGCATTAATAATAGCTTGTTTGATCAGGTTGAATGCTTCATGTTCATCTTGACCCCATTTAAAATTTGAATTCGTTTTAATCATGTTTTGCAAAGGAGACACAATTCGTGAAAAATTTGGGACAAATCTCTTTACAAAATTGATTTGACCAAGGAAATATTGCATGGTTTTTTTATTATGAGGTAGGGATATTTCAGAAATTTCTTTGATTCTGTCAGGCTCAATGTGAATACCAGATTTTGACACTATGAATCCTAGAAGTTTTCCTTCACTTAATGCGAAAAAAGATTTCTTTGGGTTACGTGAAATCCCATACCTTAAACATCGTTGAAAGATCTGTTTTAAGTCTCTGAGATGGTCGCTTCGCTTCTTGGAGTACATTGTTATATCATCCAAATAAATTACTACGGATTTATTGAATAATCCCTTGAATGCGATGTCCATGGTTCTCTAAAATGTAGCGCCAGCATTGATCAAACCAAATGGCATCTTCCGATATGCGTATGTGCCCCATTTAGTTCTGAATGTGGTTTTCAACTGATCATCGGGACGTACTAGCACTTGATTATATCCTGAAAATCCATCTAAGAAAGACATCAGTTCTAAGCCTGCTACTGCCTGTAATATCTGCTCCATAGGTGGGAGAGGAAAATTGTCTTTTTGAAAGGCTTTGTTGAGATTCCGAAAATCGATGCAGATTCTAATATCTCCGTTTTTCTTTCTAACGGGTACCATATTGGAGACCCATTTGGAATGTCTGATGGGGAAAATTATTCTGGCTTTTAATAACTTATTTAGCTCGGTTTTTATCTGATTTTCTAAATTGGGGTGGATCTTTCTCAGTTTCTGTTGGACAAGTTTTTCGTTGTCAAACATAGGGATAGTATGCTGAATTTTAGAAGTGTCGTATGTTTTCAGCTCATCGTAATTCTAGGCAAAAACATTTTTATACTGTCTTAAAAGACGAATATACGCTAGTTTTTCTTCAGGGGCTAAGTCGATGCCTAGATTAATGTTTTGTGGTTTATCATCGGTCCCTAGGTTTACTAATTCGTAGTTCAGAGTTGAACTGTAGAGATTTGAATTGGCAGACATTTTAAACCGATTTTTCAAATCGTATAAGTCTTCTAACTTAACCACCGATTTAGGTATAGCATTATCAGTGCCATTTTGTTGTATTTGTCGATCGTGATGGTCTTCGTCAATTATCTGATTCGAGTAGGATCCTTCGGAAGTGAGGAAATTTACAATATCAGGATCGTCGTTGAATACTCTCCAATTTGTAATGTTGTCAGGGATGGATGGTCTAAAGATTAATTCTATTGAGAATCTATCTGGACTAAACTCTTCAGGGGGAATAAGCCTAGAGGCTACGTTAGCCAAAAGGTCTGCGCTTGCATTTTGGAGTCTCGGGATTGACGAAATATTGAATGCTATGAAATGCTCAGTCAGATCTTGTACTAAAGATTGATAGTGTTTTAAATGACTTGATAGGCAATGAATAGTGTTACGTACCTGTTTGATGACAATCTCAGAGTCTCTGAAGACTTGAAGACACTTGACGTTCAACCCGATTTCTTTGTATAGGCCTTGCACCAAGGCCTCATATTCCATTGTATTGTTTGTGCAATCGAATTCGAGTCTGCACGTAAGCATGGTCTTATTTCCTTTTGGACTAATCAGAACGCATCCTGCTCCTGCTCCTTCGTTAGATTTAGAGCCATCAAAATATAATTTCCAAAACAAAGATGTATTTATAGGTTTATCTACAAAATTAACACACTTTGAATTATCAGTTTGGGAAAAATTTTCGACTTGGGACAAAACTGAATTTTCTAAGTAAGGTGATGTATGAGCATTGAAATTGTCGAGAAAAGAATCTACCGAGTAATTGCCTATGATACTGTTGTTATACGCTATTACTTCATTTTCTCCCTCCAATTCCGTTACTATGTACTTCTGGTGTAATTCTCGTTCAACCTTTATTTGATTCGGTTTACCATTGTAGGGTAACCACATGTGTGACCAGTCAGTTGAAAAGTATCCATGGAGTTTCTCGGACCAATCCCTGCTAAGAATCAAGCCATAGAATTCTGGGATATCAGCCACTAGAATGTCAATAACCTGACATACCTTCGGGTTGGATGACAATCTTATGGTTACTTGATTAAGTTCACCAATCACTTCGACTTCAGATCGATCAAGCTGAACTATGTGCACTGCGGATTTTTGTGCTTGAACATTTAACTTGGCACATATTGATCTGGGTAAAATATTCGTTGAAGCACCAGAATCTACCAAACAATTGTGCACATTTTTATTGAAAATTTCATAAGTGAGAAGAAAAGGGGGAGTGTGAGACCTTGATCTTCCTCCAATTAAGGCAATGTCATTTGGATCAATCTTATTGATTGTGTTGGTTAAAGGTATTCCCATGTTGTGGGAAGCTACAGCTGTAGGCAAAGATGTAATAGGCACGGCATGTAATTCTTTCATCATTATCTTCTGTTGATGTTTTAATTTGCTCAATTCGTAAAGGGTAATATTAGCCCTAGTCTTTTTCATGTCATCAATAATATTGTATTCCATTTCATCCGACACTATTAGTGTTTTTGATGGAGTTGTTTGATCTGATTGGATCGGGCTAGGTTGAGTCGCTTTAGTGGTCGTTTTTTTTGTTGAGACTTTATCTTTTATTGCAGAGCTTGTGCTCTTCTGCTTAGGGGTAGTTTGGGGAGGATTAAATTGATTTTTTCTTCGTGTGCTAACCGGAAATGCTTCTTGATCTTCATCTTGTGGGAGGATGAAATCCCACATTCCTTGTAATTCCACAAGTTCTTCGTCATCAGTCTTCCCTTCAGTGGTACTTTCGTCTTCTTCCTCTTCTTCGGATTTGACATTTGAAATAGAATTGGGTGGTTTCACATCCATTGAAGGACCTCTTTTAAAAGCTCTGTAGGGCTTTTTTGAAGAAGTTTCTGCTACTTGTTTTTTTATGTAAATCATCTCATTGGACATGGTCTTTAATACTTTCTGCAATCCTTCCAAATCGAAAGGGTCTTTCGTTTGTTTCTTCTTGGAGTCTTCCTTGAAGGTGACATTTTTAGACTTGCGTTCCTCTATCACAGATCTCTTTTCCAGGGCTATTACGCGTTTCTCTACTGCTATCGCCTCTGTCAAGTTTTCAACTAAGGTTGTTTTATTTGCCCTATCCACGAAGATTGCTAAGTTTGATGGTAAGGTCGTAATATACCATTCACATCGTACTTCTTCGCTGGGTTGGGAAGCAGTGGGAATTTTGTTGAGGATCTTATTGAACCGTAAATTGAAATCTTTGATGGGTTATCTAGCCTCGGATTTAAGATTGGATAGGTCATTGATTAACGTTGCCGTTGATCTGTCATCACCAAACTTGGTAAGGAATTGACTTTGGAAAATGTCCCAACTTGTGATAGACCCGGAGGGTAATGAAAAGTACCATGACCCGACTGTTCCTTGCATTGTATAGGGAAAAAGCTGAACAACAACATCTTCGTTAGTAACTCCGTTGAGATTGACAGAAAGCATGAAATTGTTTATGTGTTCTTCTGCTAGCATGCCTGCTTCTGGATTGAATTTGGGTAGCCATTTCTTAGGATGGGCCGGTATTTGACTCAAGGTTGGAGGCATTAAAACTGCCCCAGGATTATTCCATGGAGACTGGGCCATCGTTGAGTTGCTAGTGAATGAAAGTGCAAAAGATGATCCCTGTGGCTGGGAAGACGAGGACACTATGATCGTAGATGGTTGAAGAGGGGTTGTGGGAGTTCCAGTAAGCGGATGGATGATGGTTTGGAATGAAGATGTGGGTGGCTGACTTCGCAGTGAGGGAGTTGAAATGGACGATGTAGATGAAAGAGTCTCACTGTCAGACTCTTGTGGTGATTTCCTTGCTCTTTTCATGGTGGAGAGAGGGAATTCAGTGAGCTAGATGCCAAATTTTTCACTCTTTAATCTGGTCAGGGGATGATTAGGATTGTACTGGGAAGTCACGCTGCTTTGAGATTTATCAGACCTCTGAGTAGAAATGGAAAATCCCTGGAGTTTGTGAATTAGAGTTTGAACTTCAGGGTGTTCAATGGTAGATTGGTCTGAAATATTAGGGTGTCTAGTAGCGGTTAATACTCGAGCGACTTCTGACTCTGGATTTTAACGTACTGGGGAAGTCAAGGGAGTTGATGAGGGTGATTTACTCTCAGAATGGTATTTAGATTTTCATTTAGGTGCCATTCGGAGGTTCAGGCCCTCCTTCTAGCGCCAAATATGTTGAAGCCCCGAAAATCGGGTCGACAACAAGGGGGATACCCAACCGGTCCAGACCTTGGTTGGCAACTCCTTATCTATTTGGTATAGCGGGTCCAACTAGGGACAATGGGACCAGTTTCCCAATCTAAGGGTGTGTGTGTGTGTGCAGAGTTGGATGTTGTTGATCTAAGAATATTTAAAGCTAATCTAATTCAAACTTTTAAACTAACTTTATGCTATTGTAATCTAATGAAAAACAGCACATCTAATCTATGCTAACCCGGGATGTATTTCTTCTATTATGCGATCTAAGAAGATTTTCATATAATAACTAGTAATAAAGATCATTCAGCTATCATAAGAAGGGAAATCAATTAAGATAAACCACTTTGCATAAAAAGTTAGGCAAAACAGTTGTGAACAGCATATCGCATAATAAGTTATTCATATATCAGACATAAATAAATAGCTCCACCGTACAAAAGTGCCAAATGGTAACTCACACATTCATGCAATAACATATAAACAACTAAAAACTATATATCACTTTAAGAATATAAGCAGAAATGGCCAAGAGATAAAAGTACCATTTATGACTGGTTCTACGCATAAGCTTCAAGCAACAATGGTTTATCTCTCCTTGCTCTAACATCTACTAAGAGTACAGAAGTGCAACATCAGTAGCAGATATCAAATGCAAACATTAATAAACCTTGATCCATCCTTCATCAAAACCCCCTCCAAGGGTGCAAAAGTGCATGTTCTGAGGACAAGTTTTTTGACAAATTTCTGGACCCTTCTCCAAATGCATGAGAAGGGTTTAAATACTGCTAACTAATTAACTTAATTACATAAATTTAGGATACGGTTTAAATGACCGCCCTTCTTCTAAAGCAAAACTATTTCTAAAAACTGAATCTAATTCCTAATTATTTCTGCATTTTCTCCTTAATGTTGCGAGCATTCAACATTCGCCTGGGAAGAGTCGGCTGGTTGCCTTCTGCTTTTGTTTGAGTTACGCAAATAGAAATGGAAAGCGCTGGCACCACTTTTTAGTACACTAGAAGATATTTTTGAGAATCATCTTCTGATTGGGTGAATTTACTGCGTATATACTTGGCAACAACCCAAATTTCTCTCAAACTGCTTCTGCTTTTGCTATTTCGGTTTCCGGACTTGCGAATGACTAAGCAAGTTAGGTACTTTGCTTTCTGAACAATTTTCTTAGCGATGAGCGATTAGCGCTAATCGCGCATCGAAAACTGCCTCTGTTCTTTGATCCGGGCTTTTCTGGTGCGTTTTCCGCCTTTAGTGCTTTTTCCTTCACCGGGTAGAAGTTTCAGGATTTTTTGTAAACATGCTGCTTTTGTGGGCTTTCTGACCCTGAATGTTGAATCACCTATTGACCTCAGCATCTGTTGAGTGATACTCTAGAATCTGTGGTTCTGTTGCATGCGGCATCTGTTTATGAAGGCATCTCTTCTCTATTCTCCGAGCATTGACGCTTTCCCCCTTTCCTTAGATGTTTCCTGCTCATTGCTTCATATTGTTTCCTGTTTTTCATTCCTGCAGTTCACGCAAAGGAAAAGAGTAATGATAATAAATACTGATACGAAAGCTCTAACCTCTATGAATGTATAAAATCATGACACCCATCGTGAACTGACTCTTCGAAAAACACAAAACTGTCCTTCATTAACACTTTGGCGTACGATCATTAATTTCCTTTAAGGCGTGCGCCCAATTTTGGTTTATAGACAGCTTTTCTTGAATGTTGAGCCGAGGAAACTCGCGATGGGCGATAGCAGCATCGCGTCATCGCATTACCTAGATGTGTCATCGCAAATTTTTTCAGATCGGATTATCGCAGATCGCAGATTGTAGATCGCGTTTATCGCAGATCACAGATCGCAGATCGCGACGAGTCATTAAATCATTGTGTGCTACTTATGCGATATCACGATATGCGACGTCACATATCGGCTGTCGGAGATTTCTTAAGATTTTCATTTAAGAGCGCTTCTTAATGATGCGATGAATTTCGCATTTTTTGCAGTTTTTTATTATGCTCATAAGGGAATGCTTTATCTTCTCCGCGCGATGCGACATAATTTCAAGGAGTAGAATACAAAAAGTTTTATAAAATGTTTAAAAAAAAATTTATTAAGGGTCCCCCCTTCCTTAGTGTTATTGCTAATACTAAACAAAGAGGGGAGTTGTTGATGGCCACAACAGGTTGCAAGTTTGCAATGATGCCACCAAGGTTTTGCCCCCTTCCCCTTGTCCCCTTACTCCTCACCATTTTCACCCCCATTCCTCCTTGTGTCCGAAGCAAACGAACCTAAAATCCCCCTGAAACCCCCTCCCCTATTTTTCAAACAAAAATTGTGTCGTTTAACCGCGCACGGCGCACACACAATGTGGCACGGCACACTCAGGGCGTGCGATGCACTGGGAGCCCGGCCACAGTGTTAACTTTACACTGGTGCGACGCATACCCGGCGCGCGGCGCACTGGGCAAAGCGCACGGCGCACAGGCCTGTGAGCCTAAGAATGCACCGAATCGCCCAAAAATTTTGGAATTGGCTCTTAAAATTGCAAAAGTGCCCATAAATCTTTTCACCACTGATCCTAAGCTTAAAGAAAAATATGATGTTGGTGACCATGAGACCAAAAACAATTTTTTTTAAGCAAACACAAAAATGACACAAAAGGGTAAAAAAGCTAGGGTTTTTGCTACAGTAACACAATTGCTAAATAAGCTCCTACCTTACCTTGATCAGCTGATTTCCCTGGAGCATTTTCCCCTGATAGTTACCCTAGCTACATTGCAATCATATCCCTTTGTCCCCTTTACTCATATAGCTCAAAAGTTCCTTAACCCTACCCCATCAAAAAGACACCCCTATTCGCCTTTTCATCATTCCCCTCCTAACACTCCCCTGTTTTATTGTCCCCTTGGTAACAGATTTTCAGAGAATTCATCAGTGTCATTGGATTCAAAAGGCAGCACTAAACTCAGGATACAAGCAGCGGTGATGGCATTAGAAAATTCATCAGATTATGAGGGGGATACACACAGTGGCACAGCTTCAGGAGAACAGGCTCCCCGGAGACCTAGGAGTGGCAGACATGTCAGGGATGAACCAAACGCCCTCACTGAGTTGCAGGCATTCCCTCTTGCTATGTCTTGTTTCCAGCACTTAGCATGTTTTGAATTTTGTCAGAGGGTGGCAAATGTCAGAATTCATCATGAGTTGGCTCGTCTTTTTGCACTTCACCTACATGGAGGTCAGTGTATCTTGGCAGGGGTCACTTTCACATTGACACCTGAAACCATATCAGTGGCAACAGGCATACCTAATGTTGGAGCATAGTGGCACAAGAAGATGAAGGTGGAGAGGGAACTTTATGAGCCTTACATTAATGCCACTTGTTTGAGTCGTCTCACTAGAGTTTTCCCATTCATATTTCTAAGAGATGAGTATGCTCTGCTCATGAAATTGATCATGAAATACTTCAGTTGTGAGGGGAGGTTTTCTCGCCTTTATGCCTATCACATCAGGTTGCTCATGCACTTAACCAGGGTGCATATGATGAACCTCCCATTTTTCATTTGCGGGAACATAGAGAAAATGAAAAAGTTCATGCAACACAAGACCCCTCGGCGGTAGCTCAATAGTGTATATCACTTCGCTCTTATCCAGATTTTGGTGGATCATCAGTTGGGATTGCATGGCATTGCTTGGGAGGACTTCATCTCCTGTGACTTCTTCAGCGCTCCACCAGTAGTATCAGAGGCAAAGCAAGAGATAAGTGGTCCTTCTCATCAGCATGAGTGCCATGATACCACTGTGGTGCCATTTTCCATCACATATCAGAGAGGCTATCCGAAAGGCACCAGGCCTTTGTTTGCAGAAGCAAAGCGAGTGTTATCTCCACCCGGGGTGGAAGGGGCCTCGCTTCCTACATTGGAAATACAGGTACAGGACAAGGGCAAGAAGCCCAAGCATGAGGATGGGGCTTCAGGTGTGCCACCAGGTGAACGAGAGACCAAATTCATTCTCCTTCATGATGATGATGATATAGTTACACGTCCGCAAAGTGCACAGCTGAAAGAGACCATCGAGGAGCAAGAGACAGAGATTCAATCCTTGACACTCAAGTTGGAGATAGCCAAATGGAACATTAGGTATTTGTAGCAGAGGAACAAACAGCTGGAAGACCAGCATGTGATCATGGAGCTGCAGAACATCCGTGAGGATCGCCTAACTGCCCAGCAGAGGAGGATTGAATTCACTTCATTGGAGCAACAGGTTATTGATGATCGTGAGTCTGTGCTCGAGAGAGTTAACATGCACTTGGACAACATGTTGAACAAGGATGATGAAGACAACGCACTGCTGAGACATATGGCTCGTCACTACAGGACACGAAACTTGAGCTTGAGAGCCCGAATAAGGAGTTTGAAAGCAAAATTGAGGAAAGCCACAAGAAGGGAAAAACAAGAAAAAGAGTAAGACAGGCTTAGAATCGTGGCTGAGGCTTCCTTGGCTCAGCATGGAACTCCATAGAGAGCCCCCAGCCCAAATTTCAAAAAATTTGTGGCAATTTTGTGTTTTTGGGAATTTTTTGGTCAAAATCAAGGTTTTTCTCCCTGTGCGTCGCGCACGCCGCGCGACGCTAAAATTCTAGAGCTCCAAATGAGGAACAGCTTACATTTTTGGATTCAGCATCGGAAAATATGTCCATTGGTGTCTGGGCAAGAAATTTTGACAAGTTTTGGGTCTCCTAAAGGTCAAAAAACACCCAAAAATGGCCTCGCTGCCACTTTTTGGACACACAGAAAGCATTCTTGGGAGAATGAAGTTTTGGAGGTGAAAATGAGCTTCAAATTTATAAATTTTAGTTGGGTTGGAAATTAGACGGGCCAAGCTTTCCAACAAGCCCACTTGGGCACATTTTGGACACCTGCAAGTGCCCTAAAACAGGCCTCAAAGTAGCGCGACGCACAGAGGAAATTTTGCCCAGTTTGCTCCCATTTCGCGAAATTTCGGGTCGCGACTTCTCCAAGTGGGCCCGGTCATCCACTATTCTATTTTTTGGCACCAAAGGTGGCTTTTAAAGATTTTTCTCTCTAGGTCGGCATCTATCCAAGTGGCAAAGAATGCAAAGGGTCACCACAGCCAAATGTCATGCTTGAGAGCGCTACACCTGTAGCTGATGGTTGGCTCTCCATCTCCTTTTTGAAATGATTTGAGTAACTTCCCAACCCCTGGGCGTTCTATCTCTTCTCTAGACCTTCTATATATTGTAAGCAAGTTATTTTCAAAGGGTTGGCTGGCTTGTAACTTCTGAGAGACTGTGGGAAAGAAACTCTGTTTCTGCACTGTGTATTTTTGACAGAGAGTTTAATGAAAGGAAACGACTCTGTTTCATGAGATTCTTGTGGTTCTGAGTGTAGAAAATGTGTTCTTATGTTCCATATGTATCTTTTTATGTTTCATAATTCATTTCATGTTTCATTTCAATGAAATTTTCTAAGTGAGATTAGGTAGAATTCAATTTATATTGCTCTGCCTGTGGGAAAATTTCATATGCAGTGTTATTCTTCTCTTGAAAAGGATTCATGCAACCATGCCCTTTTCACTATCTTCGGCGATCTTTCCATTCTGCGTCACCTTAAGTTAAAATTGTTGTGCTTCCCGCCTACCATGCCTCACGGAATAAGCTGTGCCTTCATTTTCAATTCTCTATTCTTTGCTAATCGCTAGTCCCATATACATCTCAGAAGTTTAGTCACTTCGAAAATCTTTTCCAAAATCCTTTTTCACTTACTAGCCTAAGGTCAATATTGCAATTGTAAGTCATCTCAGACCATTTTTCCTATCCATTCGCTGAGAGTGATTTGGAGAGAGCCGTCTCCTACTCTGGTAGGGCTAGCTACCAGACTGAGCGTGGTTTGTGGTTACCCTAATTTTTGCCTTCCTTCAGCCTGAGGCAGATTTAGGTGCTAACATAGTGGCGACTCCACTGGGGAACTTAAGTTGAAAATCAAATCCCCTTGTTTCATGAGAATTCTAGGCTCCTGGATGATGAGCTTAGGATTGGAAAGGCTGAGTAAGTTGGTTGTGTCCCGTAATTCCTCTTAATAGCATGCTGGCTTCAAGACGATATACCAGAGTGAATCCAGACCTGAACCCTCCTCACATTTACGAAAATCCAAATTTGATCCCAAGACTCCTTCATCAAGAAAGCACCATAACTCCCGTGTTCAAATCCCCTTCATGTCCCGATATTTTTGAGTATCTCGAAGAGCTTGAGTTTGATGAACGATTTGAGATATCATTGTTTGAATCTAAATCCGAAAGGGCTATTGATTACACCCTTCCCAATCCGAAATTTATTGTAGACCTTGAGACAGAAAGAGCTAATAGATTAATCAATAACTACATTGCCTCACAGCCCCAAACTCCTAGTGCAAGCCCCTTGCAAACTGTGCACACTCCTCCAACACCCCCAAGGCCAAATCCACCAAGAATGATGGCTACCCATTTTTCTCCTCTTGTTCTGCCCCAAGTCCTAGATGACATGCCAAATGACTCTCAAAGTAAAATCCCATTTTTTGACGGCACTCCTAACAATATTACAGCTCAACAACATGTGGATAAAATGGAAGATTTCTATGAACTTCATGAGATCGATGCAGAGAACGTGGCAATCAGGCTCTTTGTACAAAAATTTGCAGGTGATGTGAGGAAATGGTTCAGAGGTTTGATGGCTGCAAATATCACCACCTTGGCTGAGCTACAAAGACAATTTTTAAACAGGTGGGAAGTCAAAAAGAATCCCCTTCAAATTCTGGCCGAGTATGAACAAATCAAGCGGAATGCCGATGAGTCGGTCCAAGATTATTGTGTTAGATTTAATGCAGTCTACAATGATATCCCAGACCATCTAAAGCCACCGGTGGGATAGCAATGGTGAAGTTTCCGGATGGTTTTGATGCTGACATGGCGTACCAGTTGAGAGAGAGAGAACCAGCTACAATGGAAGATATGCAGAAAATTGCAGTCAGCGTTGAGGCTAACCTGTTGTCCAAAAGAGCAAGAGCGAAAGCAGAGAAGAAAACCATGGTGAAAGAAGAATCTTCTTCAATGGATCAGCTGCTCAAGAAGGTAGAAAAGATGCTCAAAAGGGTAAAAATTGACAAGCCAGAGCCACAATTTAGGAATCCTAACTTTCATGGCCAACAGCAGCCACAATATAGAATTAGACAAAGAGATCAGCGGACTCAAGAGCAGACATCACAACAGCCAATACAAACACCTTTGCAGCAGAATTTTGTACATGGACCGGAATCGGATGAGGAAGGGAATGTAATAGGCGAAGAAAACCATCTCTTTACTCTAGATGAGCTGCCTACTTACATCACTAAAGAAGAAGAATGTGCAGTGAATTCAGCTACACACCAAGTCACCGATTTTATCCTAGCTAACGAAACCGTGTTGTAAGAAGAGTCAGAAGAATATCAAAGTGGGTATATGAATGCTTTGTCCACACAACAACAATGATATTCCCTTCGAAACAAAGATGTACCTGCTAAACCAATTCAGAACAAGAAGGAGGATGAAACAACAGAGAAAGATCTATCAGCTGCACAAAGAAAGGGAAAGGAGGCGGTTGTTCCGGAGAGCAGAAAATCAAAATCAACAGAACAATCACAGCAACCGGCCACCTCAAAAGACAAGGAAAGGAAAGAGATCCCAGTCAAAGAGGTAGAAAGAACTCCCTCTTTCAACCTAGAGAATGAGATTTCTAAGCTAAAGGTATCCATCCCTTTGACTGAAATCATGAAGAACAGCAGCTATAGAGGATAGATTTCTAAATTGTTGAACTTAGACCTAATGTCCGACATAGTAAACATGGAAGATGATCAGTCTGAAATGATTTTTGGGCCAGCGAAAAATGGTGAGTCTCCCGAGAGTGAAGTGCCACCCTTCTATATCAGTTTACACTTGCATGACTTTGTGCTACACAATGCCATGTTCGATTCCGGAGCCTCTCACAATCTCATGCCCAAGGCTATCATGGATAAGCTTGGTCTGGACATCACCCGACAATATCATGATCTCTATTCATTCGACTCCAGTAGAGTAAGGTGCATAGGGTTTATCAAAGAGTTAGTTGTGAGTTTAGATCAGCTTCCTATGAAAAATGTTCTAATGGATGTAGTGGTAGCAGACATTCCTCCAAGGTTTGGTATGCTTCTTTCCAGGTCTTGGGTGGAAAAATTGAAGGGGACACTACAGCTGGATTTCTCCTATGTGACAATCCTGGTGTTTGGACAGATGAGGAAATTATATCGGGAACAAAAGATGAAGTACATGATCACAAGCAATGAGAAACCGATAAATCATCCTATAAACTATGTACATACAGATTTAGAGTCTTTTGTTTTATTTTCAGATAGTTTAAATGAAACAGATAGTCAGATAGTAGAAGCAGATGACATTCCAGAGATAACAGAAAATTTTAGAGAGATTTTGAAGAAAGAAAGACAAGAAAAACAACAAAAGATTGGGCAATTAGTTGGGAACGATGGACATCGAACAAAAAATGGACAACAAACAAACAATGAACAGAAAAAAGATTTTCAGCACTTGCAAGAAGAAGAGGAAGGCTTATGGACCATGGATTTTGATGGAGCAGTAGGGAATGATGGAGTTGGTATTGGTATTTGGGTACACAGTCCTTTCTCCGCCCCAAACAAAGTACCTAGTAGCATGAGAGTTTGCTCCTACAAGCTAGCCTTGGAATGTTCAAATAATGAAGTTGAATATGAAGCTCTAATTGCTGGCCTGAAGATTCTCAGAAAGCTGAATGCAAAGAGGATTTCAATATATGGCGACTCCGAGTTGGTGATAAAATAGGTCATAGGTGAGTACCAAGCAAAACATCCTAGGATGCGGGCCTATCGTAATGTAGTTTTGGACATCTTGAAGCTATTTTCCGAATACACCTTGACATGTGTGCCACGAATACAAAATAGTATTGCTGATGCTCTTGCCAAGGCAGCGAGCAGCTTGAAGATCCCCATGAACTCCAGCAATAAGTTTGAAATCCATGTCAAGCACCCTCCAACCATTCCAGACAATTAACGACATTGGCAAGTGTTCCAAGATGATGAGGAGATTAAGGATTTTCTTCTCAACAAAGGCAAGTTCAAAGAAACCTTAATCGATGTGGAAAATGATGAGAACAAAGGGAATGGTACAGAAGAAGTTCAAATCAATCAAATAAACGTATTGCAGCTAAAAAACAACATCATTCCTAAAGGCTTGATACCCCTAGAAGAACGTTTCGATCAGGATGATGTAGCCCGCAAGCCCACTTTGCAGCCCATGGAGAAAGGTGTAGAAGAAGTCAACATCGGTACAGCAGCAAATCCAAAATTGATAAAATTGTCCAAGGCACTACCGCCAAAGATCAAGGAAAAATATATCAGTTTGATCGCTTCATTTGCAGATGTATTTTCTTGGGATTATTCAGATTTAAAGACCTATGATACGAACATCATTCAGCACACCGTACCTATCAAGCCCAATCAGAAACCATTTAGACAAAAGCTGAGAAGGATCAATCCAAAGTTGCTGCCATACATCAAAAAAGAGGTAAATAGGTTGTACAAGTCAGGTATCATTGTGCCTATCAGATTTTCAGATTGGATATCTAACTTAGTGCCTGTACGAAAGAATACCGGTGATCCGCCTATGCATTGATTTCAAAAATCTAAACAAGGTCTCATTGAAGGACAACTATCCGCTGCCCAAGATGGAACATATACTTCAGCGAGTAGTGGGGGCATCTTGTATGTCACTGCTTGATGGTTATTCCGGATATAACCAAATCTCGGTCCATGAAGATGATAGAGACAAGACAACATTCACAACTCCATGGGGAACATTTCACTATGCCAAAATGCCATTCGGTTTGAAGAATGCAGGTGCCACATTTCAGCATGCAATGGACTTGGCATTTGCAAATGAGAAGGATGTGTTTTTGGTGGTGTACTTGGATGACTTGACGGTGTTTTCAAAATCTGATGAAGAACACATGCATCATCTAAAAATTGTCTTTCAAAAATGCACGAAATCTGGTTTATCGCTGAATCCTAAGAAGAGCCTGTTCACCATGGAGGAAGGAAAACTACTTGGCCATATCATTTCAAAATATGGCATCTGCACAAACCTAGCACGTGTCTAAGCAACTCAACAAATCGATCTGCTTAGGAACAAAAAGGAGATACAGTCGTTCAATGGTAAGATGAATTTTCGGCGTCGTTTTGTGCCTAATCTTGTGGAACATTTGAAAGAAATGACCAACATGCTTAAAAAGGATAGCCAGGTGAAGTGGATGGATGAGGCTGTAAAGTCTTTCAACATGGTCAAATTGGCCCTCTCTTCAGCTCCAGTTCTAGTCAGCCCGGATTACACTCAAGATTTCATATTGTTTTCATTTGCTTCTGAGCACACTATGGCAGTGGTACTATTGCAGAAAAGGGGTGATCATGAAAGACCCATCACATTCTTCAGAAGGGCTATAAGGGATGCAACTTTGAAGTACAACATCATTGAAAAGCAAGCCCTTGCATTGGTAAAGGCACTGAAGGATTTCCGGGTGTATATCTTACATTCTCACATTCTGGCCTATGTTCCTAATACTGCTGTGAAAGATGTTTTAGTGCAGACCAATCTGGAAGGGAGAAGAGGAAAATGGATCGCAGCCTTGCTAGAATACGATGTGGAGATAAAGGCTACAAAGCTAGTCAAAGGATAGGGATTGGCGAAGCTAATGGCTGAGTCAAATTTGCATGCATTGGACATAAATCTAATCGTTGCCATGTCCGATGAGAATGATGAAGGAACTTCAGTTCAGGTATCCAAAATGTTTGCTTTGTCCCCATGGTATTCTGATATAATATATGTGCTGAAAAATCTATCACCACCACCCGGCATGGTTAGAAACAACGCGAGAACACTTAAATTGAAAGCTGCCAAGTTTTGTATCTTGAATTCTGCACTGCATTGGAAAGATCCCGGTGGAATTTTGCTAAATTGTCTGGTGGAAGAGGAGGCAAAGAAAGTCATGGAGGACTTCCATGGAGGAGAGTGTGGTGGACATATTTTTTGGAAGTCAACAGCGAACAAAATCTTGAGAGCAGGGTACTACTGGCCTACTTTGTTTGTTGATGTGCATAAGATGGTGAAGCGTTGTCATAAGTGTCAAATTTTCGAAGGAAAATAGAAACTACAGCCTTTGCCACTCAAGCCTATCGAAGTGAGCACTCCATTCCAGCAGTGGGGGTTCGATTTCATTGGGGAAATTCATCCCACATCTTCTGGACAGCATAGGTGGATCCTTACAGTGATGGACTACTTCACAAAGTGGATTGAGGCAGCACCTACCAGACAAGCAACGGACTCGGTAATCATCTGATTTCTCGAAAATAACATCTTGTCTCACTTTGGTTGTCCAAACAAAATAATCACTAATAATGCAGCAGCCTTTAAATCGAAAAGGATGGTAGAATTTTGTCACAAATATCACATAATTTTGGGTCATTCAACTGCCTATCATCCGCAAGGCAATGGATTGGTGGAATATTTGAGTAAATATTTGGTCAACATCATCAAGAAGCTGCTGGAAATTAATAAGAAGAGCTGGAACAAGAGGTTGGTTCATGCACTTTGGGCAGATCGAATCAGTCAGAAAAAGTCTATTGGTATGTCACCGTTTGAGTTGGTTTATGGAGTGGACACAGTATTTCCCGCCTCTCTTGCTACCCCAGTGGTCAAACTTCTCCAGGAGGCTGGAAGTGACGAAGATACCATGTAGAGAAGGCTGAATCAAATGATCCACTTGCAGCAAACAAGAGAAGAAGTTTTCAAAAACACATCCAAGTTGCAGGAGAAGATAAAGAAAATCTATGAAAGAAAAGCAAAGGTGGACGAATTTCAGTTGGATGATGTGGTGCTGAAGTGGGATGCAAGGAATGAAGAGAAAGGCAAGCATGGAAAGTTCGAAAATATGTGGAAAGGTCCTTTCAAGATCGCAACATACAGGGGTCAAAATGCCTTTCTTCTTAAAGAAATGAATGGGGAAGACTATCCAGGAGGGCCGATCAATGGTCGGCTGCTCAAGCGGTATCATTGTTGATCTATTAACACTACTTCCACTATCATTGTAAATACCATTTTTACTTCAGTTTGGTTTCAGTATGTACATTCAGTCTTTGAGTTATTCCAATTGTCAAGTTTGAGTCAATTTCTTGGTTACTCCAGTTTTGTAAATAAGTCAGAGTCTTGCGCTGTTTATCAAAATGATGACTCCATAGCCCAATGGACCAAGACTCACTGTCTAGCTCCTCCAGAGATCTACTGTTCTTGGCACCTCCAAGGAGCTACCATCCCCCATTGTAGCCAATGTTAGAGTCAGTCTAGTCAGCCCTCCGTCAGAGGTCAAAGCTCTTTGTGCATTTCAATTTTAGGTGTCCTGCTTCATCCACTCAGTTGCATTTTGCTAGGGACATGTCATGATCTGATGGAGAAAGTCATGCTACTCATTTTCCGTCATGACGGGCCTCTGCTGGTTCAGGTCTTGGTCCAAAATCAATGAAATTCATGATAGTCAAGGTCTGGTCCTATTTCAGGACAGAGTCATTTTTTTGTTTGGGTCTAGAAATTCATCAGTTTGGTCTCTAAAAACATGTCCAGAACAAGCCATGCAGGCCAGAGGGAGATCGTATATACCTACAGTGTAGAAAGCTTCATCATCACCGCAATAGACATCGACTCTTCTTCAAAACTCTGTTTTGAAGAAAAGTCAAACAAGGTCAACTATGACAAAATTTTCCAAAAATCGACAGTTGACATTTTCAGATGCAGACATGGATTTCAAAGCCAAAGGCCCAGTCACACAGTTCCCGCAAAGAAGCGCCAAAAATTTTATCATGAGAGCCAAAATTTCAAAGAAAAAAGGAAAAACGGAGTGTTTTAAAACTCAATGAAAAGTGCAAAACAAAAGCATTAGAAAGTGGGTTTTCGAGGAAGAAAAAATCAAACCAGTTTCTCTCAAGCCTATAAATACATGTTTTGACCCAAAGCAAAGGTATTGTGTTGCTAAATGACTTGGAGAAGACATTTGCAAAGGTGTGAAGTTGATATGATGAGCGTTTGAGTGAGTTGGGAGGTGATTTGGGAAGCGCGGCACACACAGGCAAGAGCGCGGCGCACTCACCGGGCACGACGCACACGCAGCCAGCCCGCCGTTGAAAGATTACACGGGCGCGACGCATACAAGGCATGCAGCACACTGGGAATTGCGCGCGGCGCACACAGTCCAGTAGCCCAAAACGGTGCCAAACCACTTCAAAACTTGGAAAAAGCGATCAAATTGAAAGGTAAGCCTTGCAACAACACCTGCTCATCAAGTTTTGTCAAGAATATGGTATTTTTGAAGAGGTTGAATGATATACCATGAAAAACAATGGATAGGGTTGCAAGTTTGCGATGATGCCACCAAGGTTTTGCTCCCTTCCCCTTGTCCCCTCACTCCTCACCATTTTCACCCCCATTCCTCCTTGTCTCCCAAGAAAACCAACCTAAAATCCCCCTAAAACCCCCTCCCCTGTTTTTCAAACAAAAATTGTGTCGTTTAACCATGCGCGGCGTGAACACAAGGTGGCGCGGTGCACTCGGAGCCCGGCCACAATGTTAACTTTACAGTGGCATGGCGCATACCTGGCGCGCAGCGCACTGGGAAAAGCGCACGACGCACAGGCCTGTGAGCCTAAGAATGCACTGAATCGCCCAATAATTTTGGAATTGGCTCTTAAAATTGCAAAAGTGCCCATAAATCTTTTCACCACTGATCGTAAGCTTAAAGAAAAATATGATGTTGGTGACCATGAGACCAAAAACAAATTTTTTTAAGCGAACACAAAAATGACACAAAAGGGTAAAAAAGCTAGGGTTTTTGCTATAGTAACACAATTGCTAAATAAGCTCCTACCTTACCTTGATCAGCTGATTTCCTGGAGCATTTTCCCCTGATAGTTACCCTGGCTACATTGCAATCATATCCATTTTTCCCCTTTACACATATAGCTCAAAAGTTCCTTAACCCTGCCCCATCAAAAACACACCCCAAACACTCCCAAATCCCTGATAAATTTCCCCTTTAAACCCCTATTTGCCTTTTCATCATTCCCCTCCTAACACTCCCCTTTTTTATTTTCCCCTTGGTAACAGATTTTCAGAGCATTCATCAGTGTCATTGGATTCAAAAGGCAACACTAAACTCAGGATACAAGCAGCGGTGATGGCATCAGAAAATTCATCAGATTATGAGGGGGATACACAGTGGCACAGCTTCAGGAGAACGGGCTCCCCGAAGACCTAGGAGTGGCAAACATGTCAGGGATGAACCAAACACCCTCACTGAGTTGCAGGCATGCCCTCTCACTATGTCTTGTTTCCAGCACTTAGCATGTTTTGAATTTTGTCAGAGGGTGGCAAATGTCAGAATTCATCATGAGTTGGCCCGTCTTTTTGCACTTCACCTACATGGAGGTCAATGTATCTTGGTAGGGGTCACTTTCACATTAACACCCGAAACCATATCAGTGGCAACAGGCATACCGAATGTTGGAGAACAGTGGCACAAGAAGATGAAGGTGGAGAGGGAACTTTATGAGCCTTACATTAAGGCCACTTGTTTGAGTCAGCTCACTGCAGCTTTCCCATTCAGATTTTTGAGAGACGAGTATGCTCCGCTCATTAAATTGATCATGAAATACTTCAGTTGTGAGGGGAGGTTTTCTCACCTTTATGCCTATCACATCAGGTTGCTCATGCACTTTACCAGGGTGCGTATAATGAACCTCCCATTTTTCATTTGCGGGAACATAGAGAAAATGAAAAAGTTCATGCAGCACAAGACCCCTCGGTAGCAGCTCAACAATGTATATCACTCCGCTCTTATCTAGATTTTGGTGGATCATCAGTTGGGATTGCAGGGCATTGCTTGGGAGGACTTCATCTCCCGTGACTTCTTCAGCGCTCCATCGGTAGTATCAGAGGCAAAGCAGGAGATAAGTGGTCCTTCTCATCAGCATGAGTGCCATGAGACCACTGTGGTGCCACTTTCCATCACATATCAGAGAGGCTATTTGAGAGGCACCAGGCCTTTGTTTGCAGCAGCAAAGCGAGTGTTATCTCCACCCGAGGTGGAAGGGGCCTCGCTTCCTACATCGACAATATAGGTACAGGACAAGGGCAAGAAGCCCAAGCATGAGGATGGGGCTTCAGGTGTGCCACCAGGTGAACGAGAGACCAAATTCATTCTCCTTCATGATGATGATGATACAGTTACACGTCCGCAAAGTGCACAGCTGAAAGAGACCATCCAGGAGCAAGAGACATAGATTCAATCCTTGACACTCAAGTTGGAGATGGCCAAATGGAACATCAGGTATTTGGAGTAGAGGAACAAATAGCTGGAAGACCATCATGTGATCATGGAGTTGCAGAACATCTGTGAGGATCGCCTAACTGCCCAGTAGAGGAGGATTGAATACACTTCATTAGAGCAATAGGTTATTGATGATCGTGAGTCTGTGCTCAAGAGAGTTAACATGCACCTGGACAACATGTTGAACAAGATCAATGAAGACAACGCACTGGTCAGACACATGGCTCATCATTACAGGGCACAAAACTTGAGCTTGAGAGCCTGAATAAGGAGTTTGAAAGCAAAATTGAGGAAAGCCACAAGAAGGGAAAAACGGGAAAAAGAGAAAGACAGGCTTATAATCTTGGTTAATGCTTCCTTGGCTCAGGATGGCACTCCATAAAGAGCCCCCAGCCCAAATTTCAAAAAATTTGTGGCAATTTTGTGTTTTTGGAAATTTTTTGGTCAAAAAACAGGGTTTTTCTCCCTGTGCGTCGCGCACCCCACTCGGCGCTAAAATTCTAGAGCTCCAAATGAGGAATGGCTTGCATATTTGGATTCAGCATCAAAAAATACATCCACTGGTGTCCGGGCAAGAAATTTTGACAAGTTTTGAGTCTCCTAAAAGTCAAAAATCACCCAAAAATGGCCTCTCTGCCACTTTTTGGACACACAGAAAGCAGTCTTGGGAGAATGAAGTTTTGGAGGGGCAAATGAGCTTCAAATTCAGAAATTCTAGTTGGGCTGGAAAGTAGACAGGTCAAGTTTTCGAACAAGCCCACTTGGGCACATTTTGGACACCTAAAAGTGCCCCAAAGCAGGCCCCAAAGTAGCGCGATGCACAGAGAAAAGCGCGCGGTGCACAGAGGAAATTTTGCCCAGTTTGCTCCCGTTTCGCGAAATTTCAGGTGGCGACTTCTCCAAGTGGGCCCGGTCATCCACTCTTCAGTTTTTTGGCACCAAAGGAGGCTTTTAAAGAGTTTCTCTCCAGGTGGGCATCTATCCATGTTTCAAAGAATGCAAAGGGTCACCAGAGCCAAATGTCATGCTTGAGAGTGCTACACCTGTAGCTGATGGTTGGCTCTCCGTCTCCTTTTCAAAATGATTTGAGTAGCTTCCCAACCCCTAGGTGTTCCATCTCTTCTCTACACCTTCTATATATTGTAAGCAAGTTATTTTCAAAGGGTTGGCTGGCTTGTAACTTCTGAGAGACTGTGGGAAAGAAACTATGTTTCTGCACTGTGTATTTTTGACAGAGAGTTTAATGAAAGGCAGTGGCTCTATTTCATGAGATTCTTGTGGTTGTGAGTATAGAAAATGTGTTCTTATGTTCCATATGTATCTTTTTATGTTTCATAATTCATTTCATGTTTCATTTTAGTGAAATTTTCTAAGTGAGATTAAATAGAATTCAATTTATATTGCTCTACCTGTGGGAAAATTTCATATGCAGTGTTATTCTTCTCTTGAAAAGGATTCATGCAACCATGCCCTTTTCACTATCTTCGGTGATCTTTCCATTCCACGTCACCTTAAGTTAAAATTGTTGCGCTTCTCGCCTACCTTGCCTCATGGAATAATCTGTGCCTTCATTTTCACTTCTCTGTTCTTTGCTAAGCGCCAGTCGCATATACATCTCAGAAGTTCAGTCACTTCGAAAATCTTTTCCAAAATTCTTTTTCACTTACTAGCGTAAGGTAAATAACGCAATTGTAAGTCATCTCAAACCATTTTTCCTATCCATTCGCTGAGCATGATTTGGAGAGAGCCCTCTCCTACTCTGGTAGGGCTAGCTACCAGACTGAGCGTGGTTTGTGGTTACCCTAATTTTTGCCTTCCTTCAGCCTGAGGTAGATTTAGGTGCTAACATAGTGGTGACTCCACTGGGGAACTTAAGTTGAAAATCAAATCCCCTTATTTCATGAGAATTCTAGGCTCCAGGATGATGAGCTTAGGATTGGAAAGGTTGAGTAAGTTGGTTGTGTCCTGTTATTCCTCTCAATAGCACGCTGGCTTCAAGACGTATACCAGAGTGAATCCGGACCCGGACCCTCCTCACGTTTACGAAAATCCAAATTTGATCGCAAGATTCCTTCTTCAAGAAAGCACCATAACTCCCGTGTTCAAATCCCCTTCATGACCCGATATTTTTGAGTATCTCGAAGAGCTTGAGTTTGATGAACGATTTGAGATATCATTGTTTGAATCTAAATCCGAAAGTGTTGTTGATTACATTGTTCCCAATCCTTAATTTCTTGTATACCTTAAGACAGAAAGAGCTAATAGATTAATTGATAACTACATTGCCACACAGCCCCAAACTCCTAGTACAAGCCCCTTGCAAACTGTGCACACTCCTCCAACACCTCCAAGGCCAAATCCACCAAGAATGATGGCTGCCTGTTTTGCTCCTCTTGTTCTGCCCCAAGTCCTAGATGACATGCCAAATGACTATCAAAGTAAAATCCCATCTTTTGACGGCACTCCTAACAGTATTACAGCTCAACAACATGTGGATAAAATGGAAGATTTCTATGAACTTCATGAGATCGATGCGGAGAACGTGGCAATGAAGCTCTTTGTACAAACATTTGCAGGTGATGTGAGGAAATGGTTCAGAGGTTTGACAACTGCAAGTATCACCACCTTGGCTGAGCTACAAAGAGAATTTTTGAAAAGGTGGGAAGTGAAAAAGAATCCCCTTCAAATTCTAGCCGAGTATGAACAAATCAAGCGGAATGCCGGTGAGTCGGTCCAAGATTATTGTGTTAGATTTAATGCAGTCTACAATGATATCCCAGACCATCTAAAGCCATCGGTGGGACTAGCAATCATGAAGTTTCCGGATGGTTTTGATGCTGACATGGCGTACCAATTGAGAGAGAGAGAACCGGCTACAATGGAAGATATGCAGAAAATTGCAGTCAGCGTTGAGGCTAACCTGTTGTCCAAAAGAGCAAGAGCGAAAGCAGAGAAGAAAACCACGGTGAAAGAAGAATCTTCTTCAATGGATCAGCTACTGAAGAAGGTAGAACAGATGCTCGAAAGGGTAAAACTTGACAAGCCAGAGCCACAAGTTAGGAATCCTAACTTTCGTGGCCAACAGCAGCCACAATATAGAATTAGACAAAGAGATCAGCGGACTCAAGAGCAGAGAACATAACAGCTGATACAAACACCTTTGCAGTAGAATTTTTTACATGGACCGGAATCAGATGAGGAAGGGAATGCAATAGGCGAAGAAAACCATCTCTTTACTCCAGATGAGCTGCCTACTTACATCACCAAAGAAGAAGAATGTGCAGTGAATTCAGCTACACACCAAGACACCGATTTTAATCTAGCTAACGAAACCGTGTTGGAAGAAGAGTCAGAAGAATATCAAAGTGGGTATATGAATGCTTTTTCCACACAACAACAACGATATTCCCTTCGAAACAAAGATGTACCTGCTAAACCAATTTAGAAAAAGAAAGAGGATGAAACAACAAAGAGAGATCTATCGGCCGCATAATTGAGCATTGTCAGTTATGATTCTTTTTGGACTACCAAATCTAGAAAGAATATTTTCTAAAAATTGTATGCCAACAAGATCAGTTGCTTTCCTAGTTGGTAGAGCCTCAATCCATTTAGTGAATTATTTTGTTCCTATCAAGATCCATATATGTTATGTTGATGATCATGGATGAATCTTGCCTATAAAGTCAAGTTCCCATTGCTGAAATTGTGCCTCTACAAAAATAGGATTTAAGGGTAAAGACATCAACTTAGCATTTCCTTGAAATATTTGACATTTGTGACATGCAACAACTTCCTTACGAACATAAGAAAAAACTATAGGCCAATAAAACCCCGTTCTCAATATTTTGCCAATAGTGGATTTCTAATAATGGTGACCACCACATGCTCCTGGGTGGAATTATTTCATCATCTTCTAGGCTTCATCTTCAAGTCAAAAATTTAATAAAATACCTTGTGGACATTTCGAGAAAAGTAAGCATTAAACATACAATATTTAATAGATTTAAGTTTTAAGAATGTTGCCTGATTTTTATTTGTTCTTGGTGGAGCTTGCAGATTTTGCAATATATAAACAATATCACCATACCATGACGAAATTTTAAAACAATCATCTACTGCTAAAAATTATTCATCATCCTTTATGTCTCATAATTCCGTAGTCAGGTTAATCCCAAGGATTCTAAGATTTTCCTTAGCCATCAATATAGCCAAAACTTTTCCTTTAATTAGCTTAGTGTGTTTGATTTCTAGGTCAAATTCCAAAATTTTGACAATCCATTTTCCCCTCTTACCATCGTTATCAGTCTCCTTTGAAATACATTTTACCACAACATTGTTGGGTGTGGAGCTTGATTATCTTATTTATTTAGAGGTATCACCGCATTGGACCCCAGTTCATAATGGGGCAGCAACACTGCCCATTTTTTGAGCACCAAGGGGGTCCAAGGAGGGGGTGACGATGATTTTTAGAGCCCCCCCCTAGTGGAGGTTTGGGGACAGTGTTACCGGGAAAAGTGTCTATTTAGAACTGCTCTATCCCACTAAGGTGTGACAGCTACCTTAGAAACAAACAGAGAAAAACTACTTTTGTATTTCCTTTATGAATTAAAGATAGAGGGGGATAGAAAGAACTGACCTGTGTCTTGCGTTAATCCTTTGATCCAATCCCTCTCTTCTTTGACAGCTTCCAGCTACTTGCTCCCTTACTTGCCCAGCTTCACCAAGTACCTGTAAGATCATAGAAGAAGAAAACTATACAAAGACATGGATCTATATTCATAAACAGCTTAGGATCAGATTTAAGCTAACCATACAAATGTAACAAGCATCAATGATACAAAAGCATGGAGGAAAAACTCAAATACTTTTTATTGATATACAAGAAGATCCAGGAGGAGTTACAATCGATGGTTCCTGACCCAGCATCAACCTCCCAGCGAAGAAGCCCCTCTTCACCTCCAACAAAGCATAAATCACCCAATACTGTGATATCTATCTCAAAACCAACAGCAATTCCTTACAATGTGCAAAATTCCAGCCTCTGGATCTCTGGGATGAGGGATCCATATATAGATGTATGCAAGGAGGATGAGTCAGCTTGTGATTTGATTAGTGTCCTCTCTCTGTCAGTTCTTGCTTCCACTTGGAGACTGAAGGCCTCTTAGTCATCCTTTGTTGAATTCAGTGAGGCAAGTGTCATAGGAGAAGATTCTGGAAGCTTCCATTGTCTTTCCACCTCGCGGAATGGCACTGCCATTTGTCATTTCCCGCTCAATGCACCCTCATAGTGCATTTAGGTGCATTGCAATGCACCTAGCTAGTGTGTTTAGGTGCTATGCAACGCAGCTAGCCAGTGGAGCAGCTGAAATGATCCTGTTTTGACTTATTCTGAGCAATTTCTGGTGGAGAACTTCTGGGAGAAGTTGTAATTTTTTGACCTTGTTCCTTTAGGGGTTAGAACAACACTTTTAGGGACTTAGGAGCCCTTGGTTTATGGACATTTCATGCTTGGAGCTGCAAGGCACAAAAATTTCTATAACAGTTGCCCCCTAAAGTATGAGGCCGTTAATCGGGTGAAATGCTTTATTATGAGGATCCGAAGTTCTTTCAATGGTGGGAGGAGACCTGTAATAAGATACAATACAATACATTATCTTCATATTGTTTTCATGATCTGGCTGAGGCGGGCATTCCCATGCTCAGCATTATAAATTCATTTTCATGTACATAGGACAGACAATCGTCTAATTGTAGACTGATGATTCTGGTAGAGACATCATCCCTTTGATTGGATGATTATCTCTGCAGCAATGATGTACATTTAATGTCTTTATTTTCAGGAATATATATCGCAGCCCGGATGGATGAAACTAGATCCGGGGTCTTCAATCTCGTCCGATCTTCAATCGAAGTACAAGTCGATCCATGTGAGAGATGTTCTGAAGTCGAACATGGAAAGACATCGCTTGATTACCAGTCAATGATGTAAACTGTTAACAAGCGCGAGAGGAATCACCGATAATGATAATGACCCTCAAGGTACTACAGTACAATTCACGTGGTGTGAATAAAGGACTTGGCGTCGAACACCACGCAAAATCTTTCGGTCGAAGGCCATTGATGTAAACCTGTCGCCGGAAGTGAGAAACTTGCCATTAAGGCATACAAGCTTCAAAGTACTCAATGGGGTGTTCCTAGATCAACTTCTTGGATAATGAGCTGATGTCGACAAGAAGTGATCCGTCAAAGGAGAGCCTTAATGAATCCCACATCAATGACATGGAATGGAGCAAATGATTTTGATGGAGGTGAAAACGATCTGATGATATAAGGTTCAGGGTGGCGGTCATGAAAGAATGGAGTATAATGTATGGTAGTGGGTGGGACACAGGTGACTTCTCTGGATGACTTCTCTTGAACATGTCGGCGACACTGATGTGATGGATTGGTAGCATTAACCCCAAATGTGGATGGTATGGTGTGAACATGGTGATGTGACCGGTGAATGAAACAACCCAACCCGACTCGGACACGGAGTGGAAGTGTCATGTTCAAGAGCGACTTGCTACCAATAAAGATTCTTTGAGTTTTCTTCCCAATTTTTCCCTAGTCATTTCTGACCAGTACCTCTTTATTTTTGTCAAGCTTGAGGAGGATAACATATGCTTGTTCTATAATTTGCCCTTCGGGCAAACCCATCACTATGTTTTAACGAGACTAGCGATAGTGAAACTCGTTCTCGTCTAAAGACAAGTTTGTCGCTATTAATATTTTTAACGAGTTTAACGACAAAGATAACTCAGTCCTTTTCATTTTTAGAGAGTCTGAAAAGGTACGTAAAGGTAACTCCAAAATTCCTTTTTCGTCATCTAATCCCTTAAGTCCGAAAAAGTATAAAACAATACAGAAGGGATGAATTTTCGATAGTTTTAACGAGCCGAACAAAACAAGCGCTTGATCTTTTTGTGCAATGATCCCTCAGGTCCAAAAAGATTAAAATGTAGATGAGGGATAGCACTTCCTGTCCCTTTAACGAGCTGGAGAGGCCAATGGCTTGGCAATCTTTTCATATTTTACGAGTCAGTTTAAAAGAGCTTAAAGGAGACTCGTCTTTTGAGGAACGAGTGATAAAATGGGTAGCAGCTGATTCTAGGTAAGGTTTGGAATTTTCCAATCACGGCAGTGTCACAAGGATGGCTAGTGAAATCACTCTTTGCAGCTGTTCCTCAAAATGGGTAAACAATCAAATGGAGGTGAATGATCGGCCAATGTAAAAGTGGAGGTGACGGTGCAAACATGACCAAGGCTTTAATGGCTGAAGTACTACATTAACGGTGGTTATTTACTGGGGAATAGTTCATTTTTTAACGAGCTTAAATGCGGGTGGAAACATTTGCTCGGTGCGGGTTTATTATTTAACGAGCTTGAACCTTGTGGTAACACTGCTCGATTAATCCAGTCGTATGATAAGAATGTCTCATATAAAACGGCAATTTTTAGAGTTTTGCCCCACATCCTTTCTTTATGCAAGTTAGGAAATGACTAATCCAAAAAACAGATAAATAATCGCTCTTTGTTTGCACTCCAAAAGGTTTGCATGCCCCCAGGTATAAAACAGAGTTTCAAGGTTACCCCTTCTTTAGTCTGTTAAAACATTTGTTTTACCGAGAGAGGCCTACCTCTTACAGGTTACCCAAATATTGTTCTATTCACACCACAAACAAAACACTTCTTTGGCAATGTCTACCAAGATAAACAAAGGTAAGTGGCAGCACTCGCCAACCCACATAACTTTGACAAGAGAATCCTGTACTAGAATAACCCCCTCTTCCAATCACGGACGGGGGTACAGACTAGGCATATTCTCCTGCGGAAACCTACTCTATACCCGAAGTTTTCCTGCCAAAGCAGACCAGGATGCATGTCCCCTATGTTTCAGTCATGTCCCCCCGAATTACTCGCACTCATCGGGTGGACGGATTAGAGATTGAGACATTTCTTGCGTGAAAAGACCATTTAGGGATGGTATATGACTATTTGCTCTGTATGATCCGGGAAATGAAAGCTGGTCCACGAGCTTGACCACTCTTCCTTTGTGCGGAAAACACATTAATCTAAAGAGTGAGGAGACAATGGCTCCCATGCAATAAATATAGTCTCGTCCAAGGAGTAGATTGTAATCCAGGGGTCCTTGAACTACCATTACATTCATGCGAATTGTTTTCACTCTCAATGTTATGGGCACATCGGGAAGGATCCCTAAAGGTCGACTGGTTCCTTTATCAAAGCCTGTCAGATTTCTCATCTCAAGCAAAAGCAATGGTGAACCAAGCGCTTTCCAAGCAGTTGAGGAAAGGATACTCACAGAAGCCCCCTCATCTATTATGGTACCAGCCATAACCATTCTATATATTTGAATGATAATTCGGAATGGTATGCTTGCTGGTAAATGGGGTCTGCCTAGTTGATTCCAGTCGAAGGAGACAACTAGGTTGCTTGGAGGTGGGACCGAATAGACGGCCGGGTATGACTCTGACGAACTTCCTTCCTGCGGTAAAGGAACGGGTAAATTTCCCCCATGTTCGTTGGAGTCTGTGCTTATGAAAAGAATTTGGACGGTGTCATCCTTGTTCTCTTCAGTGATTGTATCATCTGAAGATGAAACCTCTGGAGGCAAGACCGGGTCAACTGCCGCCTCGACCTTTTGACTTTCGTCTGGTATGGATCCAGATGGTTTATCTTCAATGATAGGTGCTTCAGCCGACCACCTGAGCGGGCCAGCCGGATTTTCAACTAGTGACGGACTCGAAAAGAGTTTTTTATATCCAGGAGGAAGTCGTAACAGTGAAACCGGACGATCATCCAAAACTCTTTTAGCTTCGTCTAAGAAGGGACAACGGTGAACGACATGATCGCCTTCACACAGTTTACAAGGAAATCTATATTTTCCTTTTTGTCCTGGGGCTTCACTTTCACTAGTTGATGGTGTGTTTTCAACATGATCATCAGAGGTTGACGACACCGGGTTGTGCAATCTAGGAGACCAGTCCCTTAATATCCGAGGGATGCAAGGACAATCTCTGTGAAAGTGGTCTCCTTTGCAAATGACACATGGCGATTTAGGCCTGGTCGGTGCAGTGTGTGGATTTTTGTTAGACGACACTCGTTTTCCCCCATTCGCCTTTGGCTCCTTCTTCTTCTTCTCTTTCTTCTTCTTTTTTTTCTTCTCCTTAGGAACTTGACTTTTGGCTTTACCAACCCCATCAAGTGAAGAGGAAGGAGGAGAGGAAGAATTAGAGGAAGTAGAAGGCTGGTGGGCAACTCTGGACTCGTCTAATTGCTGATTCGATTGTTCAGGAATAGTGGTGTTCTCAACGACAGAGGTTGAGAAGAGCCATACAGGCAAACCAATTGTCAGCCCTGGAAGTGACAATGTGGCCATATGGGGTGCACCAACATCTCCCCAAGAGGAGAAGGGACTAGGATTTCCTCCAAGGGGAATTCCTTTCTTGGTAGACTCCATTTCTCAACCTAAGATCAACGTAGGAAAGGGGTAATGAATATTCCGTTTAAAATAAATTTTTATGCGCTTTGACACAACTTGTTTTTTCAGTTTTTAAGAGTCGAGAAAAAACAAAACATGACTCTAGTCTCCTTCGATTATTAATGAGCCTGAAGTGACAAGTGCTTAAATGGACCTTTTCCGTTAAGGAGTCTAAAAAGGAACGAAAGGGACTGCTCTGGAGATCTAGGTAGAGGGAGTACCAAACCAATCGCAAAACTGCAGAATACTTTTTACGGTACGGCAGTCAATCTTTCTGAATGTTGTGTTCAGTGCATTGCGATCGATAGGGCGGCAGACATGGCTTCCTATGGATAAAGGATTTAAGCCTATAGGGGTCTCCCAAAATATACTCGACAGTATGTGGGAGCACAAGTCTGTATTGGCACTTATCGTCTCAAAGTGGAAGAATCACCCAACCATCAGTGAGGACAATAGTTACCAGGCTTTACGACGCCGAAATAACCTCTAAATGTTGTGCGTTAAGTTCCAAAGCGTTGTTAGATTCATTGAATTTATTTTAAGTTGATCTTTCTTATGAAGTTTGCCTTTTGGGTTCACCATGAGATGTAGATGTAATTCCTAAAATGCAACCTAAAGATGATAAACAAACTTTTATCTCTTTTCTGCAATGAAAATCCTAGCTAGTAGGGGAAAAGAAAGACACAATCTTTTCACAAACAGCAAAGAGCACACTGTAAATGCACTTTCCTAAATCAAGCCAAATAGACTGTCAATATGCAAATGCACATGCATGTATTTGTTTTCGACTTTCTTAGTATTGATGCTAAAAAGAAAGTTGATGTACAAATCTGAATTTGCTTTCAAGCGACAAACACAAACAATCTTCTTTTCGAAATCAAAAGATAGAGATGATTATGACACTTTACGATTTTGAAATAAATACTCTTTTTTGACACTAGAAAGTCACAAATTTAGACCAAAGGCAATAGTACAAGTATAATCGACCATCAACAACAATCAAACTTTCTCCTATGATCTAAATCGACACTTGCGACAGATCTAAATCAAAGGACGACAGTACGACTATTTTACTTTTGCAATGGAAAACTGTAAACGAATCAACAAACACACAAAAACATCTACAGTTCTTTTGTACAAAGGAGGCAGAATTACAACAAGGAAAAGGGGTTTTTAAACAGACATATACTGATCACAGGCTGCAAAATTCAGAGACAAAACTGGAAAGAATGAAGCACAAGAACCTCAGCTGCACAGGGCTAGTCTGATCAGCGCACCTGTAACACAGAGAAACTGGATTACAGCACAGGTTTCCCTTTCGGGAAGTGTGCTGAAATGCAGGAACTCTTAACAGTACCTACGCTGGGCCAGAAACGAGAATCTGTCCGGGTTCTGGGTCACGGTTTGCAGTTCAGTCTTTGGTTTTTGGCCGAGTAAAAGCAATCAGTAATGCACAATCAGGGGGTAGATCTAAGGAGGGTCTAAGAGCTATCACAAAGGGCAATCAGATCATTTGTAAATCAGCTGTTCAAATCATAAACAGATCTAGTGAATGGATTGAAGCAGCAGATGTCTACTTTGCATTTGTTGTGGCAAATGCAGTTCGAATGCTACTTATAAGTTTATGAAACAAACAACAAAGAGATACACAAACAAACTAATTAGACATTCTCCCCAGTGGAGTTGCCATTTTGTTACTGGGAAAAGTGTCTATTTAGAACTGCTCTATCCCACTAAGGTGTGACAGCTGCCTTAGAAACAAACAGAGAAAAACTACTTTTGTATTTCCTTTATGAATTAAAGATAGAGGGGGATAGAAAGAACCGACCTGTGTCTTGCGCTAATCCTTTGATCCAATCCCTCTCTTCTTTGACAGCTTCCAGCTACTTGCCCAGCTTCACCAAGTACCTGTAAGATCACAGAAGAAGAAAACTATACAAAGACATGGATCTATATTCATAAACAGCTTAGGATCAGATTTAAGCTACCCATACAAATGTAACAAGCATCAATGATACAAAAGCATGGAGGAAAAACTCAAATACTTTTTATTGATATACAAGAAGATCCAGGAGGAGTTACAACCGATGATTCCTGACCCAGCATCAACCTCCCAGCGAAGAAGCCCCTCTTCACCTCCAACAAAGCATAAATCACCCAATACTCTGATATCTATCTCAAAACCAACAGCAATTCCTTACAATGTGCAAAATTCCAGCCTCTGGATCTCTGGCATGAGGGATCCATATATAGATGTATGCAAGGAGGATGAGTCAGCTTGTGATTTGATTAGTGTCTTCTCTCTGTCAGTTCTTGCTTCCACTTGGAGACTGAAGGCCTCTTACTCATCCTTTGTCGAATTCAGTGAGGCAAGTGTCATAGGAGAAGATTCTGGAAGATTCCATTGTCTTTCCACCTCGCGGAATGGCACTGCCATTTGTCATTTCCCGTTCAACACACCCTCATAGTGCATTTAGGTGCGTTGCAATGCACCTAGCTAGTGTGTTTAGGTGCTATGCAACGCAGCTAGCCAGTGGAGCAGTTGAAATGATCCTATTTTGACTTATTCTGAGCAGTTTCTGGTGGAGAACTTCTGGGAGAAGCTGTAATTTGTTGACCTTGTTCCTTTAGGGGTTAGAACAACACTTTTAGGGACTTAGGAGCCCTTGGTTTATGGACATTTCATGCTTGTAGCTGCAAGGCACAAAAATGTCCACAAACAGACAGTGCCCCCGAAGCTAAAAATAGATGTAAAATTTCCTTGTAAAATATTATAATTTTGTAGTCAATCTGAGTCGTTCATTAGGCGGATGATCTCACTGTAGAAGTTATGTTTAATTTAAGGTTTTTTTTACTAGAAGGAAACTCCTCACTAGAATTCTATTACAACTATGTATATCTGTATTCTGAGAGAGAAAGAGAGAGTATATTATGTGAGAGCGACGAGGGAATTACAACAGATCTATTGTAGGTTGTATCTCTTCATTTTTCTAGACAATGTAAAGGAAGTATTGGTTGTTTCTCTGTGGACATACCCAAATTGGGTGAACCACGTATATTTTTATTTCTATTGTTTAATGTGTTTTTTGTGTTTATATTTCTCCAATATTTTATGTGTTCCATTTCTCTGTAACATATAATTTTCTAACAAACATTTGGTACATAAGAAATTATATGGGAATGAAGTAGAAAAACTTTGAAATCCTTGAGTGACTTTACCAATACACAAGCCCATTTATCCATGACATCATATTTCAACTGAATGCCCCTAAACACTCTACTGAAGAAAGAAATAGGATGTTAAATACCTTCTGCATTTTTCTGAAGAAAAGCACCCAAAATGGTATGTTTGGAGGAAAATATGAAAATCCCAAATTCTTTGGAAGAATCAAGAATAATGAGTAGAGGAGCGTGACCTAGAGCTCTTTTAATATCATCAAAAGATTATTTAGCTTGATCAATCCATTTAATTACATTACCTTTCTTCAACATACTGGCAATAAATTCCATAACCTTAGCAAAATTAGCAATGAATTTGCACAAAAAATTTACCTTACCCTGGAAGGACTGAACCTCTTTCTTGCTCCTTGGCTGCTTAATTTTCTGTATGGTTGATAATATACTAGGACCAATCTAAATACCTTCCTTTGCTACTATATGGCCCAATAACTTTCCTTCCCTCATGGAAAAATTATATTTATTTGGATTTAATGAAACACTAAATTTTCTATAGTTTGTGAAATCTATCCGTAGATGTTTTAGATGATCAGTTTCAGACTGAGAAAAATTAGTAATATCTTCTAAATATATCACAACAAATTTGTCCCTCCCATCAGGAAACAGTATTCCATTACTCTCTAGGAAGTGGCTCTAACATTTATGAGCCCAAAGGGAATATTTGAGCACATAAATGTACCACATGGTGTAGAAAAAGTATTTTTATACTGATTTTTTCGATTTACTACTATCTAGTTATATCTGAACAATTCATCAAGCATATAAATTATTTCGGATCTAACTACTTTCTGCAAAATGTGTTCCATCTTGTGTAAAGGATAGTTATCCTTCAAAGAAACTTTGTTTAGATTCCTGAAATATACATAGATTCTAATTTCTCCACTCTCTTTCCTTAATGGCACCTAATTGGCTATCTAGTTTGAAAATCTCAAAGGTACAATGATTTTTGTATGAACCACCCTTTTAACCTCCTTTTCAATTAATGGCAGCAACTTAGGGTTGATTCTACTCAATTTATGATTGAAGGGCTTTTCATTCTCTTTAAGTGGGATGTTTTGTTGAATAACAACCTTATCATAAACCTTTAGACCCTCATACCTCCAAGAAAACACATTTGAAAAATATTTCAATAATTTGACATACTATTTTTTTGTCCTACTTTCAAATAATTAGATACCCTGACTACTTTAGGATTACCTTTTGTCCCTAAATTATAGTCCTCCATTTCTCCATCACTTGGTAGAAGTATGGGCTTCACAACTACATCATTTGAGTAAAAATTTATTTCTAAAAGGACTAAGCCTCTAGGAATTATATTATTGTTTGTTTGTATGATATCATCCATAGCTATAGTATTTAAGAAAAGTAATGCTTCAAGATTTTCCTATGTTTCTTCCTCATCATCTATGTCAATCGCGGTATTGATAAACTCATCTATCCTCTCTAGAAATATTCTGATTTGTTGATCATCCTCATAGACTTGCCAATGTTTGGTATTGTCATGAATAAAGGGTATGTGTCTTACATTGATTTCATGCATTTGTTTTTGCGTAAATTGGAATTTTGAAGGAGATAGTAGCAGAATTTTCTATTCCATTTTCTCCTCCAGGAACAAGAGAAATTTCATGCTATGAAAATAAATTAGTAAACATGTCTCATACCTCATTGCGGTAAGATCTCATCCTTGGATGTCTGTCTAATATGCCTTTGACCTAATTCACAACCAATTATGAACCTCCATAAACCATAACTCTCTTTTATTTATATTCTCTCAACAAATTCATTCCAATGATCAAAGCGTCATATTCTGAAATGTTATTAGTGCAGTCAAAATATAGATTGAAAGAATGTAACTAACTAGTGAGGTATGGTGTTATGATCCAAATTCCTGCTTTAAAGCCTTCTCTATAGGTAGAACCATCAAAATGTAAATCCAAATGACTTCATCTAGAGCTTCCCATACTTCTTCTTTCTAAAAACCATCATCAATATTGTTTGGTATTTCTGCATCAGCACAATAATCATTAAAGAAAATTTCAGATCCAATATTTGTATCTACTACATAAACGAGATGGTTATATCATTATTTTTGTTGCTGACCATACAGGAAATCTGGACTTCTCTGTATAACCTCTTTGTTTGGAAAAATAGTGGAATGGATACATAAGTCATATCCATTTCAAGTGTTCCTCCTAGCTTCATTTCCCATGACTAAGAGAACATCGCACCTAATCTTGGTGGAATATCCACTACGACTATGTCCATCATCACTCTTTTTACAGGTAATTGTTCCAGGGTTCCCACTAGATCCTTCATTAACACTAACCACTTTAATTTTCCTGAATCAAATGAAAATGAGTCTCTATAGGGTCTATTAATCTTAAGTCCGAAGTTGTCCATGACTGATTTGGGAATATGTTATAGACATATTTGGGAACTGCAACCCCAATCACATATGTCAATAAACCAGGGGCTCTCAAACCCCTAAAATTGTTGTTTCATACCCTAAAGGATCAAATTCAACTGATTACATCATTTCCTATAAGTTCTCCCTGAAAAACTGCTCAGAATTGGTCAAAATTGAACCATCTCACCTGATCCATGCTGAGGGTGTGATGCATCTCACCTATTACACACTAGGGTTGTGAGGAATACTGAAAATTCCTTCTATAGGGTGCGATGAGCGAGAGCAGACAAATGGAAGAGGCAGTTTGCTAGGTGGAAACAAATCTTCTAGAAACTGCTGATATGGCACTTGCCTCTCTGAATTCGCCTAGGGATGAGTAAGAGATCATGAAATCTCCATGTGGAACCAAGAACTATCAGTGAAATGACACTAATCAAAATCCCAGAAGCTGACTCACTCTCCTGCAAACATCTATATATGGATCCCTCATCCTAGAGATCTAGAGGCTAGAATTTTGTAATTTGTAAGGAAGTGTTGTTGGTTTCTCTTTCAGATATTGTACTGTTGGGTGATATTGCTTTTTATGAGGTGAAGAGGGCTTTCATGTTGGGAGGATGATGCTAGATCAAATAGCTTGGTTGTAATCCTCTCTTCTACTACTTCTATCAATAAAGCTATTTGAGTTTTCCTCCATATACTTGTATATCTCTGAATCTTGTATTTTTATATGCATTTGTATGGTTAATGTACATCTGATCCTATATTGTTTATGGTTATAGATCTCTATGCTTTGATGGTATTTTGCTGCTCTAACTCTACAGGTGTTCTTTGAAGTGAGACAAGTGAGAAAGGAGTGGTGAAAGCTCTATCAAGGGAGAGAGGAAACAAGTAAGGAGACTAGCGAAAGACTGAGGTTGGTACTCTCTGCTTCTCTCTCATCTATCTCCCATAAAGGAAAACACGAGTAACTTTGATTTGTTTGTTTCTAAGATAGCTACCCATCTTAGTGGGACTAGCAGCTCTGAATGGACACTAGTTTCGTGTAGCTACTATGCAACTTCCCATCGTCATCCAACGATTCAATATCCAAAGCATCAATTGTGGATGAATCTTTGTTTCTGATATCGTCGAGCGATCTGTGGTATGGAGATATAATCATCTATCTCAAAACCCAAACATACATGCCTAATACCTCTCAATCAGAACAATGATGTACTCGATAGCAAGCAAAAGACTACATGATCATCGGTGATACACTTTACCGTCGTAGTATTGATACAGTTTTGCGAAGGTTCCTCACCCATGAGGAGGCCGAAAAAGTCTTAAGTGATAGTCATTCAGGTGCATGTGGGGGGCATCAATTTGGTTGCGCTACAACACAAAATATTTTATGAGCAGGTTACTTCTAGCCAACAATGTTCAAAGATTTCATAATTGTAGTCAGAAGTTGCCATGCTTGTCAAATCTTTGACTGCAAAACCAGAATACCACCTGCACCTTTACATCCAGTAGCTGCTATTGGGCCATTTTCCAAATGAGGCATAGATTTCATGACATGTAATGCCACCTTGGCCAGGGGCCATGGGTATATCATAGTCACAGTTGAATATTTTACAAAATGGGCCGAGGTGATGCCTACATTGAACAACAACGGTGAAAAAATTTCTATTTTCTTTTTCAATCATGTTGTCTCTAGGTTCGGTGTTCCACAAGCTATAGTCACAGATCATGGATTGCATTTCTGCAATCACATGATGGTTGAATTGGCTACCAAATTAGGACTGTCCCATGACAATTCTACTCCGTATTATCTGTAAGCTAACAAAAAAGTTGAGGCCATCAACAAAGTCCTGAAGCGCATGTTGCAAAGGATGATTAGAATCCACAAACAGAGTTGGCACCTAATCTTGTACTCAGCCTTGTGGGCATATAGGAAATTGGTGAGAAATGTAACCAGAGTTGCATCCTTTCAGCTGGTGTATGGCCTGGAAGTCGTCTTACCAATTTAGTGTGAGATTTCATCTCTCAAGCTCGCAATCGACCTTCTCCCCAGAACTTCAAAGGAAGAGGCTCATTTCTTGGAACTAATTCAATTGGATGAAACCCGTTGTGATGCCACCTTGGCTAACGAAGCTCATAAGAAATGTCTCAAGGTGTAATTTCATAAAAATTTCAAACCTGGTGTCTTCTCAGAAGGTGACCTGGTCTTTCTTTACAATGAGGAATCCGATAAATTAAGAGTAGGTAAATTCCAATCATTGTGGATGGGACCCTACATTGTTAAATGAGTATTAGCAAAAGGAGCCTACGAGCTAGTAGATTATGATTGGATTTCACTGTCAGAACCCTAAAACGGGTTGTACCTTAAGCGTTACTATGCTTGACTAAGTTTAGTAATCTCTTTATATGCTTTTTTTTACGTTTTTGTTTTCATCAAGAGTGATCGTTTTGGTTAAGTAATCAACTTTTTCATTTGTTGCGGATGTCGAACCTATTGGAATCATTTGTTGGATATGCCGATGGAACTAGTCGTAGTACGATGGAGCTGGTCGCACTGGTCCAATATCTGCACAAACATATGGGTTTGATTAGTCTTGATAACATTTAAAAAACACAAGAACATTATAAAAACAATAAAAAGAGATATGGTCAGATCTTTTTACCAATAACACCCCACTGCTCACCATCTGGTAGCACCTGTTAGCCTCCTGTTGCAACAGGGTATCATTTTTCATGATTGACATTTTTACATGCCAAATATGTCATACTCTGCAAGCTGCAGTGTTCCATATTTCCAGAAGAGACCAAAGAAGAAAGCCATGAAGTGTGCTAGTCCAAATGCCACTGCTGATTCCAATTTTTGATGAGTTGTTCCAGTTTTGAAGAGTTTTCATTTAAGGGAGGTCCAAACAGTTTAATCTTGGTCTCCCTAGGTTTCAATTTCCTGTTTTAGAATATAGAGAATGATATATGTCCAAATAGTTTAATCTTGGCAGATCTGTAGATAGGTAGAGAATCAAAGGGACCCAACTGTTTAATCTGGGCCCTGGCAGAAATAAGTGTAGATTTAGATAGGAAAAATTCAAAAGAAAAAATTGTAAATCTAGGTTTGCAAGTATAAGTGCACCCAATTCAAAAGAAGAAAAAATGTTAGGAGAGTAGGCTGGGTAGGTAGCTGTGTGGTTGCAGAATGATAATTTATGATCAATTTTGTGGTACAAAGTGTTATATTTTTACAGATCACAGTGCAGGCAGTGTTCATGCAAAGGAGCTCAAAGGTGGACATAACTAACTCCCCCCTTCTTCTAATTCCCCAAGTCCCTTACTAACTTCCCAAAGAGGTCAAGATCTGCTTGATTCCTCTTAGATTCATCATCATCCATATCAGTTGCCTTGGTGAAGATCTGCTTCACTCAAGGATTTTATTTTTTCAAAACTCTTTTCCCCAAAATTAGCCTAAGGTCCCTGACCTTGGCGCCTGCTTATCACCTTCATATTAACTACTAACAATATTGTATAGCTCCCTATCAGTTTTCCCCTTTCCCCTATTAAAACTATGTATATAAAATTCCCCTATGTAAATATCCCCTCCCTGGCAATATAGCCATATTTTTTAAGTCCGGGAAAGAACAGTCCATATGGGGCTGTTTTTAGCCCATCCGAGTCATCACAGGGGTTAGATGACACCTGGTCATGTTAACAACCTCTCCCCTAGCCCTAAAAACCCTCAAAAACTCTCTTTCCGCCCCTAAACCAAAGTTTTGTGCATAAATCTTTAAACCCGCACGCAAAAAAACACATCAAACCCCTTTCCCTAAGTCTAAACCCTTGCGCGCGTTATTAAAATTGGAATATTCTGCGCATATTCCTCGCCCGTATACCCTCGCTGACTCACCATCACCGCCAGCCATTGGATCATCCGCCCCGCAGATCTACGGCTGACGAGCCCTCCCATCCTCGAACCGCATGAGCTTCAGCGTCCGGGAGATGGGCGGTATTACCCGCCGTACTCCCGCCACGCGTTAAGCGTTGGGGTGTGGCAGAGCCCCTTCCCCCAAAACCACCCATGTGCTAAGGCGGTGTGCCCAAAACCACTTACCGCCCTCCCCTGTGACGTAAGCCCCACGTCACCTGCCGTGTCACCCCCCCTGCCCAGTCACCATGACACATCATCCGCCTGCGTGGCCCCCTACCACCGTACTGCCGAGTCACCTGCCACGTGGCCTCCTGCCACCGTACCCTGCCACTGCACCTGCCACGTCACCGTCCGTATAGGATGACATCATCATGCTGACGTCATCCCGCCACATCATCATGCTGACGTCATCGCTGATGTCACCCATCGTACGAAGTCACATCCGCTGATGTCATCAGCACTTTTTGGCGCGAAGGGCAAAAAATCGCACTTTGGAGCCCCGAAATCAGTTTCTGAGGCAGTTTTTGATGAGGGATTTGCGCTAGATTTTTTGGGTCTGAATGGGGAATCTTTAGGGAATCTTTTCATTCTGCGGCCCCCAGCGGGCCCGAAAGGCACCGAATGACCCATTTTTCTTCGCGAAGCTTGCCGGAAGGAGCAGAAAATAGTTTTGAAGGAAACAGAGGCCGAACAGCGGCCATTAATTTGTGAATGAGACCCACAGCACGTCAGAACAACATCAATTTATTGTCAAAGAGTATCAGAGGAAGAAGAAGAGCCAAAGAGTATTAGTCAAGATTTTTTAGGGGCTCGAAGCACCTGAACATTGATGAGCCCCCCCCCAGAAGGTCAAATCAAGAAGCGTAAGCCTATCCTTGCCCTCAAATCACAGTTAAAGCTTTAAATGCAGACAGACAGTAGAGATGCAGAAACCCATACGCATTTATTTCAGAAAACAATGCAGCAAGCCACCAAGGACAACATCATTTATTCAGTTTTGATACAGCGGCCCTGAGCGCAGCCTGAGATATTTTTTGCATTTATTTCTGGACAGGATTAGGTTAAGTAATCATTTTTCTTTATGACCTGATTAGGTCAAGATGTAATAAAGGAACTCTGTAGATAGTTTTGCCCTATATATACCGCCCTCTACATTGTTTCAAGGGTTGGTTGATTGAGAATTTTCACCAGAGACTCGCATTGTATACCTGAGTTTTTTCTATAATCAAAGATTGCTGAAAGCTTGGAGAGAAAACTGTCTGTTGTAAATGAATGTTTTTGGAGATATGAAGATGGAATTCTTGTGCTTCAGCCTGAAGCAATAAGTGCATCTTACCTCTGTTTATTGTTTACCACTATCTAAATAGTAGAAAGAAAGAATAGCCTAGAATTAGTTTAAATACTCTCTATGCTCAATTTCTGCTATTTCCTTATGTTTTCCTCTGATTGAATTGGTTATGAATATGAATTCCTCCTGGCTCATGTTTACCCCAATTCACCTGTGTTTGCCAATTATCTAGGGATTCTTTACTGCCCCTAGGTAGCGCTCTGTTACCTCCTCCGTTAAGCTGATTGAGAGATTCTTAACTGCCTCTCATTACTTAGCATTCTTCCCATCATTTAAACCTAAAATATTGTTTCATGCTCAACTATCTTGCTCCACTTTCCCTCTCTTGTGACTAAAGAAATGCACCAGCAGTTCTCCTCCTTGACTCCACACCCAATGGTTTGAAACTTCCAGACTGTGCCTTGCCTCTCTGTCTGAAAACATCAATTTTCCCACCAAAAACAAACAAAAACCCTCTGAACTCGAGACCTAGCCTAAAATCCTTTTCAACAAAGCTAAATCTAAAAGAGAGAGCCCTCGCTGATTGCAGGTTGGCTAGAACGTGTAGTCCAAAGTTGGTCTGTGGTTACCTCGGCCGTATCCTTTTCCAGATCTTAAGTACAACCTGAGTGATAACATCACTAAATCTGGGTCACCCCAGAAATCCATCCCAGCATATAGATACTTGGCAAAGGGCATCTGCTGATGATTGAACCACTCAAAAAAGGCATCAAAGAATCAAATCTGTGATTGACCAGCATGTTTGGCCATAAGATCAACCCATCTCTGCATCCGTGGTTCTGTCAGTGCTGGAACTCCGAGTGAAATGTATTGTGGCTGTATCAGTGGGATTTTCTCCAAGGCGAAAGTGGTCAAAATAGAAGCATAACCAAAGTTCTTGGATCTTTCGTTCTTCACCTTGGTAAGCTGTTCTTTTATAACCGGAAGTACTGCATCACACCAGTTGAATACCTTTGGTTCAAGGCATTCCAGAGCATACTGCATATAGGACCTGTTGGCCAAATGAAGAGCCGCACTACTAGCCAATCTAGAAAAGGTGAATAAGATAGTCCTCAAGGACCGGTCAGTGACATCTCGAATATTGATCTTGTTGTCCCTACTCGGATGAGAACCATCTCTATAAAACTGGCGAATATAATCCCTCATGGATTCGCCCCCACGGGCAGATCTTGATAGTGAGAGAGGAGCACCACTCCTTGATAAACCGGTCAAGAAGTAGATATCCTCAACGATCAAAGGGATGGATTTACCTTGAATCTAGAACACTTGGTCAGTAGGATCCCATGCATCCAGAAAGTATTGCAACAAATTGATTTGTTGCCTCATGCTAGATATACGGAAGAATTTGAGCAAACCACAGTTCCGCAATGCAGTCATTGTACCTGGATAATGTAAGGCAAACATATCATCTTCTTCATGCTCGTGTTCATGCCATGTAATGACCATCTTGATCCAATGAATCTCCAAAAAACAAACAATAGAAGAATTAGGATCCTGATTCAGGTAAAAAAAGGCAAAATTTCCATGAAAAATAGTTCATAAAATTTCCTCTTTGTGCCCATCGCACCCCAATGTGTACTAGGTGGGATGCATACCGACTGGCCAATGGCTAGCTCAGTATGCATCTCATCTTTCGATGTATACTAGGTGTGATGGGGAGAGAACGAATTGTTCAAACCCCATAGGCCTAGAAAAACAGGAAAACATGCTCAGAATTAGAAAAGGAAAGAATGCAATTGAAGAGCTCAAGGTTAGGTCCTACCTGGTCTAGACGGTGCCATAAACAGTCCATAGAATCTCCTAGAATCAGTTGATGAAAATCGAGGGGGATAACACCTCCAGAGCTCCAAAAATACCAAATTTGAATGAAATGTTAAAAATGAGAGGTAAAAACTACTTTTATGTTACTATTCATGTAATTCAAGTAAAATGTTGGTGTTTAACTCATTTTTCAAGCATGTATTTACATTTCTAATCAATTTGATGGAGTAATTGAATAGGCAGTAGGATCATCAAAAGAACATAGTGTTAATGATGAAATCAATATCTTTGACTATTATCACAAGCAGGTTTACGTGAAGTTCAAGCTCGTTACAAAATAAACCTAGCAATGAGCATATGTTCCCTCAGAGTTCAATCTCATTAAAAAATGAACCCACCTTTGGTAAATAACCTTTGCGATCGCATAGCTATTAGCTTTTGAACCTTGGTCGTTTTCTTACCATCACCTCCACTCTTTTTTAGCCGATCATACGCCTCCATTTGATTGTTTACCCTTTTAAGGAACAACTGCGACAAGTGATTCTATTAGCCACCTTCTTTACACTGCCATGATTGAAAAGTTACAAATATTACCTAGAACCACTTGCTATCCAAAAACATCACTCATTCCTAAAAAACGAGTATCCTTTAAGCTCTTTTTAGACTCGTAAAATATAAACAGATTGTCGAGCAATTGGCCTCTCCAGCTTGTTAAAGTGATTGGAAGTGCCATCCCTCCTATATATAATAATCTTTTTGCACCTGAGGGATCATTACACAAAGAGATCGAGCGTTTGTCTTGTTCGGCTCGTTAAACTATCGAAAAGTCATCCCTTTCATATTATTTTATACTTTTTTGGACTTAAGGGATTATATTACGAAAAAGGACTATTGGAGTTTCCTTTTTGTCTCTTTTTAGACTCTCTAAAACTAAAAAGGACCAAGTTATCTTTTTCGTTAAACTCGTTAAAACAATAGCGACAAACTTTTCCATTCAGACAAGAGCGAGTTTCACTGTCGCTAGGCTTGTTAAAACATAGCGACAGGTTCGCCCGAAGGGCAAATCATAGAACAAGCATATGTTATCCTCCTCAAGCTTGACAAAAATAAAGAGGTATTGGTCAACCATGACTGGGGAAAGAGGGAAGAAAACTTGAATAACTTCATTGGTAGCAAGTCGCTCTTGAACATGATACTTTCACTCCATCACCATGATTGAGTCAGGTTGGGTTATTCTGTTCACCGGTCATATCACCATTGGTCCTCCGTACCATCCATTCTGGGGTTAATGCTACCAATCCATTAAAATGTCACCAATATGTTCAAGAGAAGTTGCTCAGAGAATTCACCAACCCAGTTGACACCTCATCTGCTGCAATACCTTCACTGTCCATTTCTCATGACCGCCACCCTGAACCTTGTATCATCAGATGGTTTTCACCTCCACAAAGTCATTTGCTCCATTCTATGTCATAGATGTGGGATTCATTAAGGCCTTCCTATGACGGGTCACTTCTTGTCGACATCAGCTCATTATCCAAGAAGTTTACTTAGGAACAACCCTTTCAGTACTTTCAGGCTTGCATGCCTCAATAGCAAGTTTCTCACTTCCGGTGACAGGTTTACATCAATGGCCTTCGACTGAAAGATTTTGCGTGGTGTTCGACATCGACTCATGTATTCACACCACGTGAATTGTACTACAATACCTTGAGGGTCATCATCATTATCGGTGATTCCTCTCGCGCCTGTTAACAGCTTACATCATTGGCTGTTAATCAGGCAATGTCTTTCCGTGTTCGACATCAGAACATCCTTTCACATGGATCGAATTGTACTTCGAGCGAAGATTGAATGAGTTTGAAGACCCCAGATCTAGTTTCATCGATCCAGGCTGCGATATATTCAAGAAAATAAAGACACCTAATGTACATCATAGCTGCACAAATAATCATCCAAGCTAAGGGATGATGGCTCTACCAGAATCATCATTTTTCCACACAGACGATTGTCTGTCCTATGTACATGAAAATGAATTTATAAAGCTGATCATGGGAATGCTCGCCTTAGCTAGATCATGAAAAAATTATGAGGATAATGTATTGTATTGTATCTTATTACAGGTCATGCTCCAGTTCAAAAAACCTCGGATCCTCATGATAAAGCATTTCACCCGACATCAGAAGATTTATGAACTCATGCTTTAGGGGGCAACTGTTATAGACATATTTGGGCACTACAATCCCAATCACATATGTCAATAAACCAAGGGCTCTCAAACCCCTAAAATTGTTGTTTCATGCTCTAGAGGATCAAAGTCAACTGATTACATCATTTCCGAGAAGTTCTTCCTGAAAACTGCTAAGAAGTGGTCAAAACTAGACCATCTCACCTACTCCATGCCGAGGGTGTGATGCATCTCACTTATTACACATGGGGGGTATGATGCATATTGAAAACTCCTTCTATAGGGTGCGATGAGTGAGAGTAGACAAATGGTACAGGTAGTTTGCTAGGTGGAAACTCAAAGAATCTTCTAGAAATTGCTCATATGACACTTTCCTCTCTGAATTCACCCAGGGATGAGTAAGAGATCATGAAATATCCAAGTGGAACCAAGAACTATTAGTGAAATGACACTAATCAAAATCCCAGAAGCTGACTCACTCTCCTGCAAACATCTATATGTGGATCTCTCATCCTAGAGATCCACAAGCTAGAATTTTGTAATTTGTAAGGAATTGCTATTGGTTTCTCCTTGAGATATTGTATTGTTGGGTGATATTGGTTTTTATGAGGTGAAAAGGGCTTTTATGCTGGGAGGATGATGTTGGATCAAACAGCTTGGTTGTAATTCTCTCTTCTACTACTTCTATCAATAAAGCTATTTGAGTTTTCCTCCATATACTTGTATATCTCTGAATATTGTATTTGTATATGCATTTGTATGGCTAAAGTACATCTGATCCTATATTGTTTATGGTTATAGATCTCTATGCTTTGATGGTATTTTGTTGCTCTAACTCTACAGGTGTTCTTTGAAGCGGGACAAGTGAGAAAGGAGTGATGAAAGCTCTATCAAGGGAGAGAGGAAATAATTAAGGAGACTAGCGAAAGACTGAGGTTGGTACTCTCTGCCACTCTCTCATCTATCTCCCATAAAGGAAAACACAAGTAACTTTGATTTGTTTGTTTCTAAGATACCTACTTGTCTTAATGGGACTAGGAGTTCTTAATGGACACTACTTTTCCTTATAGCAGAATCAAATTGTGTGGTACTCCAAAATCCAACTTGGCATTATGAAGCACCATATCATTAACATTTAGTCTAACATAAAAAGGAGGGGCATCGTTATTCACACTTGTTACAGGGGGACCAAAAACACACACAGGTGGGTCATCATCCAAAGTAATAGAATCTTGTGAACTAATATGTATTTAATCATTTTCTGAACTTTTAAACATTGAAAAAATTTGTTTCTTATACTGTTCATTTTTAAATAGTTCAGGAAAAGGGATATGGATTTTCAATTTACCAACTTCACTCTCCAAATTGAAGGATCTTTGTGTTTTCTCCATTTCCTTGGCATCTTGGTTTACTTCCTTTTCCTTTTTTGAAAGGTCATTTCTAGGCTCCTATGGTCCTTTAACTATTTCCTTTCTTGTTTCATCTTCATGTTCTCCTACTTCCATTTATTGTGGTGGAGCTCTAACTGGGACAATTAGGCCTTTGAGGTTATATTGCTGTTGAAAATATTCAACTGTGTTATTATAACCCTACTGGTAAAATTCTGAATCACACATTTGAAGGTTGTGTTTCACTCCTGAAGGCTTGATAGAATTACCATACTCTTCGTTGGCCATAAACACTTGAGTTACCTTATCATAAAAAAAACTTATCTGATGATCTATTTTTTCAGTTGAATCTTAATGAAAAGTTTTTTCGCAAAAAGGAGGCCTAATAGCCTTCTTATCTAGATCACCTTTTTGTTCTCTTTCATGGTTTTGAGGGCATTGAGGTCTTTGGAATTGGGATTATACACCTAAGGTTGAGGTTCGCTTCTTGGAGGGGCCAATGTATTGACTAGTTTCTCCATCGTCTTTAACATCACAACAAATTTAACATCTGAAGAAGAAGATGGTGCGTCTTTAAATACTACTCTTCTCTCAGTCTTAATCTTTTCTTTCTTAGTGCATAGATTTTCTTCTACTCCTATAGCATTGTTTTGCATCACCTCCAAGGTAGCGGGATTCCTCTCTATGATTCAATAAGAAATTTCAGCATCAAAACCATCTGGATAGTGTACAAGGGCTAAACCAAGGGGGACTTAATCTTGGTGGGAATTGAATTGTAAACCCTGTTGAAACTTGTTGTAAATTCTTGAACTATCTCCCCTGGGTTTCTTTTCAAATTCTCATATTTGGCCAATATTAGTAGAGTATTTTTCTTCACCTCCCACCTAGTAAGGAAAATTTATTCAAACAATTGAAAATTATTGATGGTTGCTGATAGAAAACTTTGGAACCATATCTTAAATTCCCCTGAAATACTTTGTGTAAAAAGTATAAGATTAACATCCTCATGATCTACCTCCTCAAGGTCCGTGAAATAATTTATCTTATTTACGTGTTCTTGAGTTGTGAGGGGTCCTGTACCATCAAAATGAAGTAAACATTGTTCATAGTTGAGAGGAAGATCATGTGGTAGAGCTCGGATATTGATAGGGGAATATCTAGGAGCCATAGTTGTGTTGTATGAGGTTGAACTAACACGAGGGATTTGGAATGTAGATGACAGTGGGAGTGAATTTCTTCTTATGAAATTTGATGAGATAGGAATATGAAATCCCATGGAAACCATAGGGCTACTTCAAGAAGATAATGATGGAATGGAAAATGACAAAATTAGGGACTTGGATGCAACTATCTCAAGTTCATGGACTATATTTTCCAACTTTAAAAATTGAAACCAAATTTCTTGATCTTGTGGCGAAAAATCCAATTCTTTTCTAATGGAACTAGGAATAAAATTTTTAAATTTGGTTTGATCAAACACAATGTCCGAAAGATTGATTTCATACATAGATCTAAGTAGATTCAAATTTGATATTGAACTATATATCATCAACAAATTCAACCTCTTTATGTAATGAATACAACCTCTCTAAATGAACCATACCTGATTTTTCTGGAGATATTCTTCTTGTTTTGAGCAACCTTTTTGGACTTGATAACATCTATGGTAGATTTGGACTAGGGTTCCTCCATGTGTAGACCCCCTTATGAGCCAAACCTTTGCCAATAGGATCACCTTAAATTTCAAAGTGGAGTTAGTAGAGAAAAACATTGCAGTCAAACTAATGTTTCAGATCCCTGTTTGCTCTCATAAATATGATTTTAAGCAATCAAGTTATTCGGGGAGAAAGAATATTTCACTCCCATGCAACGATTCAAACATGTTATCACTTATATAAAACCTTGGTTGTGGGGAAAAGCTCTGAGGTAACTTATAACTAATTTTGGATTGAAAGTTATCCCTTTTAATTTGGAAGGGGGCTCCCTTCTATAACTCAGTCAATATGAGTGGTTATGTACTTAAAACAATGACTAGATATGTTGTAAGAAGCCTTTCAAAAATATGTTAGGGTTTGATAGAATTACATTGGAGGTGATGCAGAAAAATGCCATAGGAGTGTTTTAGTGTAATCAAAATTGATGTATGAAAATAGCTAGTTGAGTGTGCTAGCTTCTTCCAGTGGAATATCTACGTTATTTTTTCTTAGTTACTTAGTCCTTTGGGCCTCTGTAGAAACCCCATTCCTTTTGCCTTTGGTCTTCTTTGGTTTCTTTGAGATTTTTGACTCCTCCATGTTTATAATTAAGCCATTCCAAGGGGTTTTTTCTACATCGATGACATATTTTTCAAACTCAATGATCTGCTTCAATTATATGTTCAATATTAGCTTATTCCATGATATTGTGCATAGTCTCTTTCCACCTTTGAACATTTCTACTAAGGTAGGTTCTTTGAAAACTTGTGTCTGATATGTTTCAGGCTTAATCATTTTCCCCTTTCCCTTATCTGTTTGTTTGCTGACTTTTGTTTCTGTAGGTAGAGGTACAATCGGAGAAGGGGCCTCTTTTGTTTTTATAAGCCTATCACTCTTTCTAGTATAAACCTTTGGTAATTTGGGAAGTAAAGAAGGAACTAGATCTAAGTTTCATTGACTCCTTGGTTGAACAGATGAGGTCCCCTATTCTAGGTTTTGGGATTGTTTAGATTTTTTTTCCTTCCTTTCTTTCCATGCCTTTTTGGTTTTACAATTTGAAGTTCAAACCCTCCCCAAAATAGAAAATGTTACCATGTCCTATCTACCTTTCTCAAGTTCCTTTCAATAAATAGTCTAATCATACCTTTATGTTATATGAAATGAGTAGATGCATTTGGTCTTTCCCTAACCATAGAAAACATATGCTTTGGACTCTCTAACAGAGGATAGGGATTGTTTATCCTTAACTAACCTGCTATGTGACCTAGGAACTAGAAATGGTAGAGATTCACCACATGGTAGTTTCCTTCACATGTGAAGTAAGATTGGGTAATATGAAGGAGACAATGCCACTCATCCTGCAACCATGACCTATGAATTTCTGAGTGCAATCTCATCTCCTTAAACTCATACTTCAAGAAAAATGGCACATTTATTCCATCCAAAACATGATTCTTGAAGGCTCTTTCTCCATCTGCAGGTAAGATCGTGAATTTTACAATTGCCTCCTCGGTGATAGGAAATGAAGTTCCCCCAACACTAACTTGCTAACCATTGAAACCCTTTGTGAAAGCTCTAGAAACTCCATCATGATAACCTATACAACGAGAGAAGAATTGTTCCCACCCTACTTCACGAAAATATTGTTGCATCTCTAGATAGACTCAAAGAAGGTTGAGTGCTTCAGGCTCACATTTGTGTAATTTTCTACTCTTTCCCATAGTTCTCAACTTCAAATAGTAGCATTAGAAGCTCGATTGCGATTTGATTTGGGGTTTCTAGGTTAACTTAACAACATCTCCTCTTTTGGGATAAAATATACAACTTAATCAAGAATTATACTGGTTTTATGATATGAGGTAAATTATTTCATAGTGTGGAAACCGATATATCATATAACGAACCTAACACACGATTACAAAAAATCTTAACATGAAATCACGACTCTTTAACTGAACATTACCTCTCGGTTATGGAACTCGGAAACCTATCATGTCACGTCACCATCTAGCTTGTAAGTGTTCACTTAATAAATGATTATTCATCTGCTGATGTGTGCCCCATCAATAGATTATTTGCATATAAAAAAAAATTGAGTTTTTTCTTTCCTGCTGATACTCCAGCTGTTATACTTTTAACTAGACATTTTTACAAATGTGCGCAGCTATTCTAAATGTTAATGCATTTTTATTTTTCAGATCTTAAAATAACATTGATATTCAATCTATCAACATTTTAACCATGTTTATTACAAATCGCCATTAACGTTGAAATTGTTAGTGCTTTAAAATTATTGACTAAAACTATGATAAAGGTTCGTTCCACGGGATACTGTTGATCATAGATGGCCGGAAGAACCCCATTGACCAGAAGCCTATTTATTACAATAAATTTTCTTAAAGAAACACTTTCAATAACTCTATTTGATAATAAAATCTTTTTTCAAACCTATTCATTTACATACTCTTTTGGATCTAGAAAATAAAATAAATAAAGTAAATAGACTTTTATGCTCTAATAACCATTTATTAGAACCTTAGGGCCTTCTCCCCAAGTTTCAAGTCCTTCAAAATTTTTATCCAAACTTGCAAATTTTCAAATAGCATGGATATATAAAATGAAAAATTTAAATATTGTCTCTGAAGAAATGTAATGCTTCAGAAATCGCCCATTGACTGGGCCTCTAGGTAGTATCTCTCCTTTTAAATATTTCCAAATAAAACTATTCTTGCCATGAAAATATGAAATTTGATATGGACCCTTCCAAATATGGCCAAACTTCCCATGTTACCTTTATTCAATACGTGCATTCCATTTGAAAATTGTCCCCTATATTCTAAAATTATATTCCCTAGTCTTTTTTTCAAATACCTTTTTGATATTTTCTTGGAAACTTTGAGACTATTCAAACAATTTTGTATTTGTTTTCTTTCATCTCTATTAGCTGATTGACTCTTCTTTGAAAATAATTTGGTTCATCTCATACTTCGTACAAGTACTTCATAATTGGTATCCCAAGAAAAACTGAGAAAGTTTCATTTACACTATAAACCAATTGAAAATGAGTGGTACCAATTGATATCTTTGTACTGATTATATCAACCCACAAAGCAATTTTGAGTTTTGTATGCCAATCATTTTTATTATCCTCCAACAATTTTTTTATTATTTTGACTATACTCTTGTTTGATGACTTAGTCAACCCACTACATTGTGAGTAATAGGTTGTAGTGTGACTAAAAATTATATGATATTCATCACAAAATTTAATCAGTATTTTAGATTTAAAGCATTGGACATTGTCAGTTATGATTATTTTTGGACTATCAAATATGGAAAGAATATTTTGTAAAATTTGTATGACAACAAGATCAATTTCTTTCCTGGTTGGTAGGGCCTCAATCCATTTAGTTAGGTAGTATGTTCCTTTCAAGATCCAATTATGTTGTGGTGATGATGCTTGATGAATCTTTCTGTTCGGAGCAGGATCCCCCAAGCGCAATTTTGGGGCCAAAATCCCATGTTTATTTCAATTTTTGTAATATAATTCTAAAGACTCTGCATTTTGTGGTCGCAGAGCACAAATTTATTATGGGTCAAAAAGGGTAATTTTCCATTAGTTTTGTAAATTAAAGTTCGTTGTAGAAGGCCTACCCATGGTCCACAGACCATGGGATTGTATAAAAAGGAGCTAAGCTCTAAGTAGTTGAAAGGGGGATAATAACACGATGTAGAGTGATAGCTCTGAAGAAGAAGTCTAAGTCTTGGGTCGTAGTGTAGGTAGTGGTTCTGTAGCTAAGTGCACAGAGTCCTAGGGTAGAAGTTTGCAACTAAGTGCACGGACCCCTGTAGCTATGTGCACAAGGTGGACAAAGTCTGTAAACAATATGAAGATATTAATAAAGAGAGATATTATGCAATTTCTTTGTCTTTTTTCTGTTGATACATCTAGATATTTTATGTATGAATTTCCTTTATTGTGCTTATATGTGCGAAAGACCGCAATTATGTTAATTAATTGAATGAATTTATGAATATCTTGTTATGCAACATTAATTATAACTATTTGATAAGATAACTGAATCACTTAGATTAATTGGGGAATTTGTATGGTACGCTACTCTAGCAGCAGGAAAGTACCTGAGTAGCAGGTTAGGGCTACGCGAAGGTCAATTCTATACTTTCACAAAGGTATTGAAGGCTGGACTAGAGGGTTTGTCCTGCAAGCCCTAGAGCAAAGCAACTTGCACGAAGGCAGGGATAGAAGGAATCAAACAACATCACAACCATCTTAGGGTGTAGAAACTTGGTTCCAACATCCCCCCATACTGCTTCGGGTTAGACTTCAGTCTATGCTCCACGGGTTGATGCCGAAAGGGCTAGTAGTGTAGGGATTTGTTTGGCTAAGTAATGCTCAACCTGGGTCAGGCCCCCTCAAGCCAAAAAATGGTTCCGTTATCGGGACCGAAATCTGCATAATAGATGTGTGATGTTGTATCACTAGAATCCAACTAAGAAGGAGATTAGAGACTGGTTGGATAGAAAGCCCCTTTAATTCGTGGCACAGGGGAATAGAAACTTGAGACAGACAAAGGAATAGTGGTTGGATAGATACCTATATACAGAGATCCACAAGATCCTTTTCTGCTCCTTCCCTATTGAGCTATACGAGTTGATCATGAAGCTAGAAGATAGCCAAGGAAGTTGGAAACTTGACAGTCCTATTGTGTGGAGCCTAGAGCTAGTGTGAAGGTTAGAAGCATCGGAGGATAAGATCGGTCGCATTGTCGATCATTGGCTTAATTGTGCCATAGGAGGATTTGTGATTGAATTCGTAGTTAACACCTCAGTCAGCTACAACGAGGTGGAGCGGTGCATTTCTGAAGGACTGCGAGGTAAATACGTAAAATCTTTGAATACTTGGATTGAAATCCTCTTGTGTGGAAAACAGGTTATGTAGCTACCTTGATGTTCGAGACTACACAAAGAGGAAAAAATTACAGAAACGAAGGAAAAGAGGGTCTGAAGTATAGTCCATTCATTTCGCCTCTACGAGGTGACGAGGAAGAGATAGAAAATGTTTCTCCGTGAAGTGCAATTTAGTTAATAAGACAAGGACTCCCACGAATACCACCTCTGCCCACACCACCTCCAACTTCACCACCATCACCTCCAAATTCACATGTACCACCTCCTCCTCCACCACAGTTCAGTATGGAAAAGACAGTAAAGCTGCCTCTATTCAACAGCTTGGGAAATGAGGACTTAGACCACTTTTGGTTCATTGTGGGGGTTGTATGGGAAGCTAAAGGTGTTACAGATGATCATATAAAGAAGGCGATGCTGGTTAGTGCTCTTCAAGATCGCACACTAACCTAGTATATTAAGTACTCTAACAATAACACGAATGTTGGAGTGGCAAACATCCAGGCAGCACTGAATAGAGAATTTAGTAGGCCTAAAACTGAGGTACAATCAATTTTTGGATTCAAAGAGATGGTGATGCAACCATCTGAGACACCTTGAGAGCTAGATTAGAGGTTGGAGTGTACAATCCACAAAGCGAACATGAACTTGACATATGGACAGCATCATGAACGGTTTGTAGTTTCGCTACTACCACACTTAAGGAGTGCGTTGTTGCAGTAGAAGATAACAAATCAAGAAGAGGACTTGGGGATTGCCCTGAGGTTAGATCAAACCCCGATGCAAGATCCAAATCTAGGAGTTCAGCAGATCCATGCACAGCTAAAGAACCTATTCCTTGAGATGCAAAGTTTGAAGCAGGATAGGACGATGTTTCAGGGAAAACTGTTGATTCAAACTACTAGTCCCACTAAGATGGGTATCTATCTTAGAAGGAACAATGAAAGCTTTTCAAGAGTTCCTTTAAGTGTGATAGATGGAAGAGAAGAATAAAGGACCAACCTGGATCTTCCGCTTTGATCCTAGCTTGATTTCTCATATCCTTGATAGAATTCACCACTCCTCTCCTACTTGTCCCACTTCAAAGAGTACCTGTAGAGTCAAAGTAACAGAAAAATATCAAAGCATCTCTATCTAAAACAACATAAACAATATGGAGTCAGAAACACATTGACCATACAATTGCATTCATAAACAACAAGATTCACAAATACACGATCATATGGAGGAAAACTCAAAGAACTTTATTAATAGTAATGTAAGAGAGAATTACAACCCAGCTGTTTGATCCAACATCATCATCCCAGTAGTAGAAGCCCTCTTTACCTCATGAACAAGAAAATCACCCAGCAATGCGATGTCTCTTCTCTGCAAACCAACAAAACTTCCTTACAAAATACAAAATTCTAGCCTCTAGATCTCTTAGATGAGGGATCCATTTATAGATGTCTTGCAAGGGTGTGAGTTAGCTCTGGGTTTTTGATTAGTGTCATTTCACTGATAATTCTTGGTTCCACTTGGAGATTTCAATGATCTCTTAATCATCCCTGGACGAATTTAGAGAGGCAAGCGTCATATGAGAAGTTTTTGGAAGATTCCATGATCATCCACTTAGAAAACTGTCTCTGCCATTTGTATATTCTCACTCATCGCACCCTACAGAAGGAAATTTTAGTATGCATCGCACCCCCCATGTGTAGAAAGTGAGATGCATCGCACCCTAACCATGGAGTAGTCAGTATGGTCTAGTTTTGGCGAGTTCTGAGTAGTTTTTCAGGTGGAACTTCTGGGAAATGATGTAATCAGTTGACCATGATCCTTTAAGGTATGAAACAACACTTTTAGGGACTAAAGAGCCCTTGGTTTATGGACATATCAGTTTGGGGTTGCAGTGCCCAAATATGTCTATAATAGCTTCCCCCTAAAGCATGAGGTCATAAATACTTTGATGTTGGGTGAAATGCTTTATCATGAGGATCTGAGGTATTCGTACTTGAAGGTGACCTACAAAGATACAATACAATACATCATCATCATATTATTTTCATGATCTAGCTAAGGCGGGCATTCCCATGGTCAACTTTATAAATTCATTTTCATGTACATAGGACAGACAATCGTCTGTTGTTGCAGATTGGTGATTCTTTGCATGAAGAGTCATCTTCCCTGGCTTAGATGACTATCTATGTAGCTTTTGTGTACCATTGATGTCTTTATTTTCCTGAATATATCATAGCCCAAATGGATGAAACTAGATTCGGGGTCTTCAAAACTTGTCCAATCTTCACCCGATGTACAAGTCGATCCATGTGAAAAGATGTTCTGAAGTCGAACATGGAAGGACATCGCCTGATTACTAGCCAATAATGAGAGTTGTTAACAGACACGAGAGGAGCCACCGATAATGATTATGACCCTCAAGGTACTACAGTACAATTCACATGGTGTGAATACATGAGCCGATGTCGAACACCATGCAAAGTCTTTCGTTTGAAGGTCATTGATGTAAACCTGTCGCCGGAAGTGAGAAACTTGCCCTTGAGGCATGCCAGCTTCAAAGTACTGAAAGGGTTGTTTCTAAGTCAACTTCTTGGATAATGAGCTGATGTCAACAAGACGTGCCCTGTCGTAGGAGGGCCTTGATGTATCCCACATCTGCGACATGAAACAGAGCAAATGATTTTTGTGGAGGTGAAAGTGATATGATGATATGAGGTTTAGGAATGGCGGTCATGAAAAATGAAATGTGGATGTAATGCAGTGGATGAGGCATTTGCTGGATGGTGAATTCTTTGAATGACTTCTCTTGAACATATTAGTGACACTGATATGGACTTGTAGCGTTAACCCCATGGATGGCATGGTGGACCAATGGTGACGGTGAATGGAAATCCAACCCAACTCAATCACAGTGATGGAGTGAAAGCATCATGTTCAAGAGCGACTTGCTACCAATAGAGTTCTTCAAGTTTTCTTCCCATTTTTCCCTAGTCATTGCTGACTAGTACCTCTTTATTTTTGACAAGCTTGAGGAGGATAACATATGCTTGGTCTATAATTTTCCCTTCGGGCAAACCTGTCGCTTTGTGTTTAGCAAGCCTAGCGTCAGTGAGACTCGTTCTTGTCTGGGTGGACAAGTTTGTTGCTATTCTTTTAACAAGTTTAACGACAAAGATAACTCGGTCGTTTTCTTGTTTATAAAGCCTAAAAATAGATGAAAAGGAGACTCCAACAGTCCCTTTTTGTGGCATAATCCCTTAAGTCCGAAAAAGTGTAAAATAATACAAAAAGGATGACTTTTCGATAGTTTTAACGAGCTAGCAAAGACAAGTGCTGGATATTTTTGTTTAATATTCCATCAAGTCCAAAAATATTAAAATATATGAGAGGGATAGTGTTCCCCTTACTTTAACGAGCTGGGAAGGCTAACAACTCGATGATCTTTTTATATTTAATGAGTCGAAAAAGAGTTTAAAAAAAGTTCTTTTTTAGGAATGAGGGATATTTCCAGGTAGCAGCTAGTTCAAGGTAAGTTTGGAACTTCTCAAAACATGGTAGTGTGAAGAGGGTGGCAATCAGAATCACTTGTCACAGATGTTCCTCAAAAGGGTAAATAATCAAGTGGAAGCATATGGTTGGCCGAATGAAATGGAGGTGAGGGAACACAACCAAAGTTCAAGAAGGGTAGATAGCAAAGCAATCACAAAGGTTATTTACCAGAGGCGGGTTTATTTTTTAATGAGCTTGAACCTTGTGCCAACATGTGCTCAGTGTCAGGTTTATTTTTTAACGAGCTTGAACCTTATGGGAACATTTCTCTTTGGTAGGTTTATTTTCTAATGAGCTTGAACCTTGCGGAAACATTGCTCATTTTCCTTTTTATGTAATCTAGGAATGACCAAACTATAAAGCTAAAAAGCTAAAAAAAAATGAAATTGGTCTTTTTTTCTTGTATAAAAAGGTTTGCATGCCCCCAGCATAAAAAAAGTCTTCAGTAACCATATGGAAACTTATTGTGGTTAAGCAAGATGATTTTCTATCAATACATAGACAAAACACTTCCTGCACTTTGTCCGCCAAATAGACAAAGTTGAAAGGTCACACAGACTGATCACATAACTTACAGGGAAACTTATCTCCACAGCTGGGTTTGTTCGCAAAATAGACAAGGGTGCATGCCCCCTAAGCTTTGTTACATTCACTAGAATACTCACGGTAATTATGTGGATGGAATGAAGGTTCCTTTATGAGATCAAGTGAAAGACTCGACTTGGAACTTTGCTCATCCTTGTTTCATTTTTTAATGAGCTTGACACGAGACAAGGAATTTTGCTCATATCCTTGGTTTCTTTTTTTTAACGAGGTTGACAGCGGTCAATGAACTATCCTCTGGTGACCTATGATCACAACTCATAAGGGGTCATGAAGGAAATGTCTAGTTCCAATGCCCCCAGTACATATTGTACCACATCACTTAATTGAGTCATGTTAGTGAGATTTTCAACTATGAAAACCTTGCTGTGATCGACACTATCAAAATGGTCAGAGTCCTTCTTAATATTTGATGATGTAGAAGATATCATATGATAGGTTTCCACTGTGGCCACTTCCACTAGATTACTTGGAGGCAGGAGGGAAAAAGTACCCATTAAGGATGAGTCTTTTAGGAGACCTACTCTGACATGTTGAAGCGATTGAGAACTTCCATGGATCAATAGAATGCTTCCAGTAGCTTGTGAACTGTTGGGGAAAAGGGTTAGATGGTCAAGGATTGTAATTCCACCTTGGAAGGGAAATGCAATCTTTCTAAAATATGTCAACAAAACAGCAGACATAGCATAAATCTAGGGCCTGCCCAGTAGGATATTGTAGTCAAGGTTTCCATCAATGACTTTGACTTCAATTTCTATTGTATTGCCCCCTAGTTCAATTTGCAAGTTACTTAATATCCCATATGGTGTGTATGTTCTTCCATCGAACGATTTCAATGTCATTGATGATCGTGATAAGGGTGGAGAACCTAAAGCTTTCCATTAACTCATTGACATAATACAGGTAGATGCTCCCTCATCAATTATTGTTCGATGAACAGTTTTGTTGAGGGATTTTACCTATATGAGGAAAACGAGCTGTGCTGGTAATTGAGGTTCATATCCTTTATGATTAAAGGCCACTAGATTGGAATCCGCTGGATCAATCGCACCTATCGCTGATAACAAAGCCTGTTTTTGGGATGGACAATCACAATCACTAGCAACCAGGTTAGTTTCTGGATTTGGAAACGGATCAGTCAATACCGTTAAGGTATCTAAAGTCTTCTTCAAGAACTTCTTGAATTTAGTTTGATGTGGACAATATTTTGTGTAATGGTCCTCATCGCATATGAAGCATGGCTGACCAAGTTTCTTCCTTCTAGCAGGGTTTCTAGAAGGTTTCTCAGGAGTCGAATCCTCCTGTTTCTTCTTTTTGTTTGTCCCTTTCTTCTTGCCTCCTAGTTGCTTAGCATTTTTTCCTTTGTCAGTTGACACAACATTGACCTCCGAGTTGAGGGGCTCCTCATATGCTTTTTGACTAGAAACCGTAGGGGCTTTCTTAGATGTAGCCTTTACGGTTTTCGTGCTTGTCGTAACTAACATGCCATCGCCAGCATAAGAGTCTTTATTTGATTTAGGAGGAAGAGGAATGGAAAATTCTGGTCTAGGAGCCTCAGGAATTTTGTCATAGAGCATGCCAGAGTGAGTATAGATCAATTCTAAATATTGTAAACGAGCAATGACTTACTCCTTAGTGACAACTCCTCCTTTAGCCACATCCTCTGTAATAGAGGGTAACAATGACTTTATAAACCATTCAACTAAAAGCTAATCAGGAATGTACATTTTCACCATTATTCAACAACACCACCACTCATGAATATGATCAGATATATGAGTGGCTGTCGTTTGTTTAAATTTGGTAAGGAGTTCTATCCCTGTTTCGTACCTTATGGGTAACTGAAAATGGGTTAAAAAGGTAGTGGCAAGGAACTGAAGTTTTCAAACGAAGCTCTAGGAAATTCTATATACCATTTAGTTGCCAGACCTGTTAACGTTCACTGGAAAAGGTGAAGCCTAATCAAATCATCATTCAGGGTGTTGGATGAACACCACAAATGGAAAGTCATCACATGATTTGACAGATCTTCACCTAGATTTCCATTGAATTTAGGAATATCAGAGGGAATTTTATGAGGAATCACATGCCACCAAGGGGCATAAGCAATTAGATCATTGTCAGCCGATTTAGATCTAGTAATTCTAGAGTTGCTACAAAGGGCAACTATTGATTCAGGTTAGGCGAGGCATACCCAGGATAAGATGAAATCGCCTGAGCAGTAGGTCTTTGCATACTAGCATAATGGATTTGACGCTGGTAACGTTGATAAGGTTGATGGGAATAACCATTTTAGTATGGTTTTTGATAACCGCTTTGGAAATGTGATTGCCCATTACTTACAAAGACTTGTTTCTTAGGTCCTTGGTATGATTGCTGGAATTGTGGTTGTTGGTATTGAACTAGCCATGGTTGTTGGACCATTTGCTGTTGTCCAATACTGGATGATTGACCAAGATGCAGAGTCATAGTACCTGTTTGACCCTAAGTTGCTCCAGATAAGGAGGCACTAACCTGAGGTTGTGATTGAATTGCTGAGACAAGAGGCTGTTGTATTGCAACTTGAGAAACTTGAGGTTGACATACAACAGGTAGCACTTGTACATGCGATACAGTCAAAATAGCAGGTGTAATGGGAATATTTGACAAGACTGGTTGCATTGAATATACAACCCTTGGTTGTTGAGGTGGTATTGGTACCCAACCGCTGGATGGAATTCCAGTTTGACCTGAACCTTTTTGTAAACTCTCATATGGTTGTTCTCCTGGAGGGAACAATGAAAATGCATTCTGCCCCCCATATGGTTACAATCTGGTACTTAAAGGGTAGATTTTCCTTTGAAGACACATCGAATCGACTTGTTGAGTTTCAACATAAGAAATACTAGATGAGAATCTAGATGAAGAAATAGGAACTGACCATGTCGTCGAAATAGTCCCTGATTAGACTCCGGCTTGTTGTTGATAACTTGCCGGGACAGATGGTATACCAACAATAATTATAGGAACGACAGTAGGGAGCTCCGCCGTAGCTGTGTCGGTTGACACAGTCCTAGATGTTGATGGTTGTTCAGACATGTTTAGTCTATCTAAAATATTTTCTAGTGATCAGACAGGAACTTGTGATGAAAAAGAACTAACTTTTGTAATAGAAGGATGTAAGTGGATACCAGTTCCAAAATGCACTAGAGTACTGGGTGGAAGATCCTCTACTATCTCTTCTATAGCAATCAATCCAGGTGGAAGAGGTAGATCGTCAGGTCCGTAAAATATTTCTAGAGCCGAAGAATGTGTAGCTTCTGCAGTAACAGATACTGGAGGGGTGACACCTTCTGAATTTTGGAATTCAACTTCCAGATGTTTAGGTAAGTCAACTTAAGTTTCTTGATCAGTCCTAGGTGGACCTACTTCAGGAATAGAGGTGTCTACCATTACACTAGGATCAGTTCTAATGTCCTCTTGTAACTGCAGAACTTCTTCTGTAAAGGTAGATGTACCAGAGATAATTGGAGTAACTGTAGTCTCTGACGATGTTGAAATGCAAGTTTCAAATAAATTAGGTGAATTGGGCTCAGTTAAATGAGAATGCTTTGCCCTGTATGGTTTCATTTCTAGGGTCAAATATGGTTGACTCGCTAGTCTTTGCGAACGATGGGGTTTTGATTGACTTTCTTCCACGATTGCGGATTACTTAATCAACTCAAAAATTAAAGGGGAAAAATTCTATTTCGATTTAAATGAATTTTAAGACACTTTGATGCAACTTTTTTTTTCAATTTTTAAGAGTCAAGAAAAAGCTAAGGGTGACTCTAGTCACCCTTTTTAATGATCTTGAAGTGACAAGTGCTCAGATGGACCTTTTCTTTTAAGGAGTCGAAAAGGAATGAAAGTGACTACTCTACAATTCTAGACAGATGGTTTACCAAATCGATCGTAAAACTACAAAATACACCTTGGTGATAAATGATATAGAAATTACCAAGGAATGTTGTGTTCAGTGCATTACGATCGATAGGGTGGCAGACATGGCTTCCTAAGGATAAATAATATCAGCCTATTGTGGTCTCCCAATATATACTCGGCGGTACAGGGAGCACAAGCCTGTACTAGCACTTGTTGTATCAAAGAGGAGGAATCACCCAACCTTCAATGAAAATGATAGTTACCAGGTTTTACGATGTTGGAACACATCTCTAGCCTAGACTTCTAGATGTGTTGCGTTAGATTCCAAAGAATTTTTATGTTCATTGAGGCTTATTTTGGAGTTGATCTTGCTTAGAAGTTTGTCTTTCAAGGTTCACTATGTGATGTAGATGTGAAATTCCTAAATAAGCAATCTAAAATGATAAATAGTTGTTTACGTTCTTTTAGCAATGAAAATCCTAGCTACAAAGGAAAGATAACGATTTTTCTTTCAGCAGAGAGCATAGAGCACACACTAAATGCACTTTCCTAAATCAAATTTCGGAAGTAGTCAAAATGCAGATGCACATGCATGTATTTGTTTTCCTCTTTCTTAACGTGTGAATGACAAAAAGGAAAGCTAAGTACAGATCTGAACTATTTTCTTTTAAAGCGACAGTACTAACAATTTTCTCTTTTCAAAACGAAAGGAAGACTAAGACGACACTTTTCGATTTTGAATTTAAAATTGTTTTCGACACTTGAAATACTAATAATTTCAAAATCAAGTACAATGACAAGAGTACAATGAACTATCTAGAAGATAAAGACTTTATGACACTCTTCTCTTTATTAAGAATGACAATTACAGCACTTGCATCAAAGACGACAGTTTGATTAGGCTACTTTTGATAAAGGAGGATTACAAATGGTCGACCAATATACAAAAACATTTACAATTCCTGACTGATGGAGGCTGAGATAATGTGAAGGAAGATGGTTACAGCAAGAAGGTACTGATCATGTACAACAAAAATAGAAAATAAAGCTGAAAAGAGAGAGAAAAAACCAAATTCCAGAGAAGAAAACACAGTTTACTCAATCATCGCACCTGCAACACAGGAAAATAGAGATGCATATCACCTGCAACACATGGGAGGTGTGATGCATCTAGGTTGCATAATTACAGACAGTGCGATGGGCCTGTGAGCGAAATTGAGCTTTGTTTTTGCTTAAAACTTGTAGCTAAGTTCAGTGATTGAGGCTGAGTAATGAAGGACAATAAATACAAAGCATAAGGGTAGGATCTGGTGAGGTTCTGAGCTACCACAAGGGCACTTAAGATGCTTTGTACGTCAGATGTTCAGTTCATAAACCAACCTAGAGTTTGACTGAAGCAAAATTTATCTACTTCGCAATTGCATAGAAAAGGTGTTTCGAAGGTTAGCTGGCTTAACTTTAGACTCTGTCTATAGTTTATAAAGCAAACAATAAGCAAACAAAACAAACTATTCATTCCCCAGCGGAGTCGCCATTTTGTTTTAGGGAAAACTAGTATCGATTCAAACTGCTAGTCCCTCTAAGATGGGTAGCTATCTTAGAAGCAAACGATGAAAGCTTTTCCAGAGTTCCTTTAAGTGTGATAGATGGAAGATAAGAATAGAGGACCAACCTGGAGCTTCTGCTTTGATCCTAACTTGATTTCTCTTATCCTTGATAGAATTCGCCACTCCTCTCCTAGTTGTCCCACTTCAAGGAGTACCTATAGAGTCAAAGTAATTACAAACTATCAAAGAATCTCTATCTAAAACATCATAAACAATATGGAATCAGAAACACATTAACCATACAATTGCATTCATAAACAATAAGATTCACAAATACAAGATCATATGGAGGAAAAACCAAAGAACTTTATTAATAGTAACATAAGAGAGGATTACAACCCATTTGTCTGATCCATCATCATCCTCCCAGTTGTAGAAGCCCTCTTCACCTCATGAACAAGCAAATCACCCAACAATGCAATGTCTCTTCTCTGAAAACCAACAACACTTCCTTACAAAATACAAAATTCCAGCTTCTAGATCTCTCAAATGAGGGATTCATTTATAGATATCTTGCAAGGGTGTGAGTCAACTCTGGGATTTTGATTAGTGTCATTCCACTGAGAGTTCTTGGTTGCACTTCAAGATTTCAATGATCTCTTACTCATCCCTGGATGAATTCAGAGAGGCAAGTGTCATATGAGAAGTTTCTGGAAGATTCCATGATAATCCACTTAGCAAACTATCTCTTCCATTTGTCTATTCTCACTCATCACACACTACAGAAGGCCATTTCAATATGCATCACACCCCCCATGTGTAGAAGGTGAGATGCATCAAACCGTGACCATGGAGCAGTTAGTATGGTCCAGTTTTGGCTAGTTCTGAGTAGTTTTTCAGGTGGAACTTCTTGGAAATGATGTAATCAATTGACCATGATCCTTTAGGGTATGAAACAACACTTTTAGGGACTAAAGAGCCCTTGGTTTATGGACATATGAGTTTGGGGTTGCAGTGCCCAAATATGTCTATAACAAATGGTTCAACCAGAGGTGCACGAGGAGGTATGGTGCTTGAAATGCAAGAGTAAAGGTCATGACAAACACCATTGCCCAGTCTTTGCAAACTATATTGCAAGAGGAGGACCGATGCCTTTAAGTCTAGAAGCTCAAGAATGACCTAGCGTGGGGCCTACGTTATGGTGTGCTATCTGTTAGGTAGGCCAAAACCATGCCACGGATAACTATCACTTGCTACATAATTTTGTACAGGCACCACAACAACTGTTTTGCAATTTTTGTAGGTTAGTAGGTCATGATGAGCATACTCGTAAGAGCTATGAATTGATGATGGATAGGAATCCTGCCTATAGGGTGTATACTAAAACATGGCCCCTTGACCAAAGTACAAGGATGGTACGAACAAGCTCTCAGGGGCGTGGATGAGGCTAAGGTGGAGGAGGACCTGGCAGAGGTCGAGGATAGTTGATTTGCTACAATTGCAAGGGACCAAGACACTATGCCCACGATTGCACTAATCCAAGACATCTTCCATGCAGGTATTTCATGTTGTTTGATCATGGAACAGAAGATTGTCCTATGCTGATAGCTAAAATACATGACAAAAGGGTGCTACCACCTCCGCTGACTCAAAGCCTACAAATGGTAAGGTTTGAGCTGCGTGAGCAAGATCCAAACGTAAATATAGTACTCATAAGTGGAGTTGTGGCAGGAAATGATAAGGGGAAACAACTAGAAGACAGTAAATGGGTTTTTAAAGCTCTAGCGAAGGAGGTTGAGTTTGATTTGGAGCATGCATGTGAAACCTTCATGGAAGCTAAGAAGAGCTTTGTTGAGGCCTCCACCTTAGGAAGCAAGGATAAGCTTGAGCAGAAGATGGACCCCTCTATGCTCACAAGTTTCCTACATACCTGTATGAAGTTACTTTGTGATGGTAAGGCTATGAAAGGGTTACAAGATCTCATCAATAGATGTGCTAGAATCGTGCTGGGTGAGCCACACATAGTACAAAAGATTGGCAAGCATAAAAAAAGGACGATACGGGAGATGAGACTGACTGCGAAGATAGGAGAGTATGAAATGGATGAGGTTATTTTGGACCTGGGGTCAAACGTGAAGGTCCTAACGAAGAAGAATTGGGAATGAATGGGGAGACCTACGCTGCAATGGTCTTCGATTTAGCTAAAGATGGTGAATCAGCATAAGATCATCCTAAAGGGGCGGCTGTAGGGGGTGACCGTGGATATTGAGGGAGCGAGCACGCTTACTGATTTTGAAGTAATATAGATAGTGGATGACAAGAATCCCTATCCTGTCCTCCTAGGAATTGACTGGGTTCTTGATATGAATGGGGTAATCAATCTGAAGAAGTGAAAGATGATCTTTGAGAAGAACTCATTGTGCATAATAGTACCCCTCGTTCTTGTTGAAGGATCGTGCTATATTGGACCAATCCGTGATTATGAGAGTGATGATGACCTGGAATGTATCTATAAGATAACAATGTGAGACCAAAATTGGGTGAATCCCACCACAGATAGACAAATTACATGGGATTGTGAGAGTTCTTGCACTTCGAACTCTGACGAAGAGATAGAATGCTAACAGAATCGGTTACATGAAGTAACTATGCTGAATTGCAAGATAATGACTCGATCGTTGCGCTATGTGTCATTGGAGGTAAGAAATATGCCTACTTGTGATGCTTTGAATGAGGTAGATATATTTTTGGATTCATTTGAAAGGAAGGTACCAGAAAAAATAGTGCTTCTAGGTGTTGGACTGGGCATTGCATGCTACGCCTACAAGATGGTGGGCTACGCATAAAGGAAGATTTGATGATTGGCGCAAATGTAGGAGGACGATGAGAACACGATTTACGAACCTAAGATGTGATTGATAGATAAGTATGATGGGGAGGATGATCCATGCATGTGTTTGGCCAAAGAAGAGAAGAAATATTCCACCACTGGGTGCGAAGGGATAGCTATGGTGTACACGCTCCAGAAGTACAGGCACTACTTGTTGGGAGGCCATTTTAAGATGTATATGGATCACTCCATGCTGAAGTACCTAGTCAATAAACCTATGTTGGGGGGGAGAATCGGTAGGTGGCTCCTAATGTTCCAAGAGTATGATTTTGAAGTGGTTGTGAAGCCTGGATAATTGAATGAGGGACTAGACCATCTATCACGCATTGAAATAGCCGAGGAACCTACTAACTTGGAAGAAGGATTGCCTGACGTGCAAATATTTGTAGTGCGCGTTGCGGATGGTCATTTTGAGGATATGATACACTTCCTAACAACAGGAACTGCACTGGAAGGATACATTGTCCAACAAATAAGGAATTAGTGGTGCGCATGACAGATTTCTCTGTCATTGCTGGGCATCTGTACAAAATGGGGTCTGATGAGATATTGTGACAGTATGTACCTGAGTTCGAAAGAAGCAGCATCCTCAGAGATGCTCATCGGGGTGTCACGGGAGGCCATTATGCAGGGAGAGCAACTGCACAGAAGATTCTACGTGCAGGTTTGTGGTGGCCAACCCTTCATTAGGACTCAAAATCATATTGCATGGTGTCTGATGTGTGTCAAAGTACTGGCAGGCCATCATGGAAGGATGGAATGCATTTGAATCCACAGATGACATTGCAACCCTTTGAGAAGTGGGCGATAGATTTTGTGGGACCTATTCAACCACAAGCAAAGACGGGACCAAGGTACATTATCACCGTGATGGAGTATTTGACTTGTTGGGAAGAAGTACAACCGGTGAAGGATTGCACAAGTGCGACTGCCACAAAGCTCCTATTTGAGCATGTACTGATGCGAATTGGATGTCCAAAGACCTTGATGAGTGATCATGGTACGCACTTCCTGAATGAGATGATCAGCGCACTAGCAGAGGAATTTTAGGTATACCACTAGAAGAGGACACCTTATCACCCACAGGCTAACAGTACAGTGGAGGCATTCAATAAAGTGCTTGAAAATTCATTGACCAAGGTTTGCAATGCTCAGTAAATTGATTGGGACCTACGCATACCTGCAGTATTGTGGTCTTATCGAACGACATACAAGAACTTGACTGGACAAACATCTTTTCGGTTTGTCTATGGTGTTGAAGTGGTAATGCCTATGGAATACATTGTGCCTACTCTGTACATAGTAGTGCTCACAAGTATGACGGATCGTGGAGCCCTGGAGGAGAGGCTCGCACAGCTGGATGAACTGGAGGAAGAAAGATTTTTGGCTGGATTTCACCAGCAGGTCCTGTTAGGGTCCTATAATAATAGAATTCATAATTTTGAATTGGCTATGGTTAGTCTTGTAATAGTGTACATACTTTTTCCTTCTGCAAAATCTTTTCCATATTAAAAATTAAAAAAATATAAAGAAGGTATGTCCTAAAAGAATAATGAAAGGAAAAAAAGAAAGAGAAAAAGATCAAAAAGGTGAAAAATATGAACCCCAAAAAAAAAAAAAAACAGATTATGAAAGTGTGCAAATTCAAATTCCACTAATTTTTACTATACTGTGCAAAAGAAGGTTGTGTACAGCTTGTCAGAAATGCCACAATCCATGAAGATCAAATAGCTTAATCTTGACTCATTCATTCTTTAAATTTAATGTTGATGTTAGGATATTCCGACACATAGGATATAGTATAGGAACTACTTCCAATGGGTAGCCTACATGGAAGATTTACTTAGAAGTAAAGGTCTCTTCAAAATAGCCACAGACCAAGAGAAGAAACCAAAAGATGAAGACAAGGTTGCAAAATGGGAAAATAGACAAGATCAAGCACGTGGTTTGATAGGGATGTCTATTTGTCCTGATCTTAGATTCCACATTGCAGACCTTGAGACTCCTCATGAAGCATTAGAAAAACTCGCTAAAGTTTTTGGGATTAAAAATGAAATTAGAGCCCATCAACTTGAAAATGAGTTGCTTACTTTGGATCCTAATAATTTTTCTTGCATTGAAGATTTCTTGTCCAAATTCAAGACCCTTAGATATCTCTTGGAAGGTGTTAAAGTTAAGAAAGAAGATGGTAACCTTATTTATTCCATCCTTACTAAGTTGGGACCAGCCTACTCTGTATTTGTTTCCACTTTCCATTCTACAAGGGAAGCTTTCATTTGTCAAGGAAAAGACTACAAGGCCCCTTCCTTTGACTCCTTTTGTGATTCCTTAATAAGAGAACAAGAAAAACTCTTACACCTTGGTCTTCTTAATCTTGGAAACTCTTCCACGAAAGCGTTAGCCGCCCAGCAGCAACCAAATTCAAAGAATCCTAAGAAGTCATAACCTCAAAAGAATGGTCCTAAACCAACTCAGCCTCAAAATGAAAGATCATTTCAGCAAAATGATAAGACCAATAAAAACAAATGGAAGAAGACTGATAGACATTGTAACTTTTGTAATCGAGATGGCCACTTAGAATCTAAATGCTTTAAGAAGATGGAAGCCTTGGAAGCCGCAATGAAGAAACATAACATCCATGTGGAGCCTACTTCAACTTCAACTTCCGGAATGGCACTTTCTGCATGTCGTTGTCAATCATCTCAGTCTGGTTATGCATTAAATGTATCTTCTTCTTCTTCTCATTCTCATGAGTGGCTCATTGATTCTGGAGCCTCTTATCACATGGCCAAAAACCAAGCCATGTTTTCTTCTTTAAATGATTGTAACACCAAAAATATATATGTTGGTGATGATAGATCTCTTAATGTTGTAGGGACTGGAACTGTTCATCTAGACAATGGTCAGTTTAATGATGTATTATGTGTTCCAACCTTATCCTGCAACCTTCTATCTGTCTATCAGATAACTCATTCAGGTGAAGGTAAAATTGCTAAGTTGTCACCTCATGATGTTGTAATCAAGGATCTAAAAGATCCTAAACAGATTCTAGCTACTGGTCTTGCTAATGATTCCACAAGGTTGTATAAGTTTCACAACTTTGGGTCATCAAATCTTCCCTCAGTATTTGTTGCTCATAATGATGAAGTGAGTAAACTTTGGCATGAGCGATTTGGTCACTTAAACTATCGCTCCCTTCAGCATCTATGTAAAGAAAATATGGTGACAGGTCTTCCTATGGTATCTTGCAGAGATGGTGTTTGTTCCGGATGTGTACTCGGAAAACATCATCGGGACAGTTTTGACAAACGTGCCTCTTAGCACGCCTCAGCCCCTTTACAGCTTGTGCACAGTGATTTATGTGGTCCTCTTCCTGTTGCTTCATTCTCTGGATGCAAGTACTTCTTAACTTTCATTGATGATTTCTCCAGACGCACTTGGGTATACTTCTTAAAACTCAAGAGCGAAGTATTTAACACATTTTTGGCCTTCAAAGCCTTTGTTGAAAAACAATCTGGACATCAAATTCTTAAGCTAAGAACTGATAATGGTGGAGAATATGTTAAAAACACATTCATCAACTTTTGCACCGAAAATGGAATTCAAATGCAACATACTGTTCCATACACTCCACAACAAAATGGTGTAGCTGAAAGGAAAAATCGCACCTTAAAGGAAATGGCTAATTGTATGCTGCAATCTAAAGGACTCAGTCTTAGTTTTTGGGCCGAAGCAATTAATTGTGCAAATTATATAATCAATCGCACTCCTACTAAGGTTCTAGAGAATATCACTCCAGAAGAAGCTTGGAGTTCCATTAAACCAGATGTAAGTCACTTTCGTGTGTTTGGAAGTGAAGCATGGGCCCATATTCTAGATGAAAAGCATAAAGCTTTAGAACCTAAGAGTGAGAAATGTACTTTTGTTGGATATTCTGAAGATGTAAAAGGTTATAGACTTATTCCATTTAAGTCCAAAAATGTTATCATTAGAAGAGATGCAAAATTTGATGAAAATAAATCGTCCTGCGAGCCTAGTCCGGCGGATGTGCCACCTCTTCCTATCTCTTCTACTTTTGAAAACATTTCTTCTTCAGATGATGAAAGCGAGGATGATAATCCTCCCCCACCTTCTCAGGATCCTCAACTTCCAAGATGGGTCCGTGCTACTCGGGATGCAGCAGGTGATCTTGCCGGTGATCCTACAGATCAGCGACGTACACGCTCTCAGTTTGAAAGAGCCTCTTCTTTACTGGCTCAAGCTCCAGTAAATCATGATCCTAACACTTTTGCAGAAGCTTCAGGCCATCCACATTGGGAAGTAGCTATGAATGAAGAATATCATTCATTGATGACAAATGATACATGGGATCTTGTTCCTCTACCAAAGGGACGCAAACTTGTTAAATGTAAATGGGTTTACAGAACCAAGTATGGACCAGATGGGAAAGTTGATAAACACAAAGCTCGTCTCATTGCTAAGGGCTTTTCACAGGTTGAAGGCATTGACTACACTGAAACCTTCTCCCCTGTTGCCAAAATGAACTCTATCCGCCTTGTTCTTTCCCTTGCTGCCTCTTTAAAATGGGAAGTCCATCAGATGGATGTTAAATCTGCCTTCTTGCATGGGGACTTGCAGGAAGAAATCTATATGGAACAACCCATTGGCTTCATACAAACAGACTCCAGCCTTGTTTGTCGACTTAAGAAATCCCTTTATGGCCTCAAGCAAGCTCCTCGGGCTTGGTATGCCAAAATGGATAGCTTTCTTTTAAAATCTGGCTTTTATAGGTGTCATTCTGACAATACTGTCTACACCAAGAAAGTGGGAAACTCTCTTATCATCCTTGTTCTTTATGTTGATGATCTTATTCTTACTGGTAGTGATCCCAACCTTATAAACCATGTGAAAACCAGCCTTAAAAAGAAATTTGAAATGACAGACTTAGGACACTTACACTATTTTCTCGGTCTTCAAGTCTTGCAATCCACGGAGGGTATTTTCCTTTCCCAGTCCAAGTATGCTTGTGATATTCTTCGTCATTTTCACATGGAAGACTGTAAGCCAGCCCCTTCTCCCTTTCAATCTGGAGTGTTGTGGGGGAAAGTATCCAACTCGGAATGACCCTAACCCACTCTAAGGGTGACAGTTCCTTAGCAACAGCTGAAAGCAAAGCTATCTAAAGTTTCTTCTTTATGACATGCAAGAGATAGAAGGAAGAGATCCACTTACCGATGTCTTGCGCAAATGGTCGATCCAATCTCCTTCGTTTGCCGCTTGCTCCCAGATCCAAGTCTTTTCATGGGCCCAGCTACACGAGATCCTGCAAATAAGACAAGAAAAGGAAACTACAAGAGGCATGCATTCATAATCGATTCAAGGATTAGCATAAATCAAAGACGCAAGTAAGACAATACACCATTGAAACACATGCGAATAGAAGAACCTCAAATGCTTTATTAATATATGGAAGTAAGGTTCAGGCGGTGATACAACCATGAGAGGTCCAATCCAGCATCACCTTCCCGACGGAGAGAAATCTCTTCTTCACCTCCCTCAAGCAATCACCCAATGCTCACAACTGTAAACCAACAGCAATTCTTTGCACAAAATTCCGCCCTCTAGATCCCATGGGATGAGATCCTTATATAGAGTTTTGGAGTGAAGACAAGTCAGCTTGATGTGTGACTTGTTGTCCTCTTCAACTCCAGTTGTTCTTCAGTTCTTCACTCGGAGTTTCTGTCTTCCACTTGGAGTTTTAGAAGCTCTTAACTCATCATTAGGCGAATCTTATCATCAAGTGTCTTTTTAGAAGCTTCCTGGGCACTGGCACTTTGAGAAAAAGATTCCTCCACATGTCCAAGTACGCCCAACGCAGGTAGCCTTTGTTCTACTTGCTATGCAACGCAGGTAGCCTTTGTTGTACCTGCTATGCAGCGCAGATGCCTAGTGGAGCAGCTGCAATGATCCAAAACTGACCTGTTTTTGAGTGCTTTTCAGTGGAGAACTGATTTGCAGTGCTGTGGTTTGCTGACCTTGTTCCTCTAAGGGTAAGAACAACATGTTTAGGGACTTTGGATCCCTTAGATTATTGACATTTCATGCTCTATGCTGTAAGGCACAAAAATGTCTATAACATGGAGTCAAACTTTCAGTCTCTTGTACTTCTCCTGAAGTTGATGCTACCTTATACCGTCAACTTGTAGGAAAACTCTTGTATTTAACCCATACTCGTCCTGATCTTTCATTTGCTGTTGGCCTTCTTGCTCGTTTTATGCAAAACCCCCATGAAAGTCATTGGAGAGCAGCTAAAAGAATACTTCATTATGTTCGAGGTACATTTTAGTTTGGGATTCATTACAGTGCCAAAGCAGCTCCTCTATTAGTTGGTTTCACTGATTCTGATTTGGCTGGTGACCCTGATGATCGGAAGTCTACTGCCGGTTATGTCTTCACTCTTGGTTCAGGACCTATTACATGGGCTTGTAAGAAACAGGCTGCCATTTCTCTTTCTTCAGCAGAAGCAAAGTATCGTGGTGCCATGGAAGCTAGTAAGGAAGCCTTGTGGCTTCGTCAGATCCTATCAGAGTTTGGCTTTGAGCAGCAGCATCCAACCACACTTTGGTGTGATAATCAAAGTGCCATTCAACTATGCAAAGATCCAGTCCAGCATCAACGTATCAAACACATTGAACTACACATGCACTTCATCAGAAAGCTCATTCATGACCACGTTCTTGAAGTGCAATATTGTCCAACAGATGATCAGGTTGCAGACATCTTCACAAAGGCTCTCACAGAGGCGAAGTTCACTAAACTTCGATATATGCTTGGAGTTCAGGAAGTTTTCACTAAGGGGGGATAGGCTCTAGTGCCTCCTTCCTTCTCCTATTGTGTCATATTTGTAAATCCTTCAATCCTATCCCAAGTTGTTCTTAAGGGGGGATGTTAGGATATTCCGACACATAGGATATAGTTAAGTTCAACTTGGTCTAGTGTAGAGTTAGGTATAGAGTTAGGTAAAGTGTGTTTCTTTACTGTTGTACATTTTTTAACTTACAATCCGACGGTCACGATATGTAGTGATCCGACGGTTCATTCTCTCCTCGATATTACCGACACTTGATCCGTGGCTTGACACCCGATTGGTCCATGAGTTCTATTTAAAGCGCATGGAGGGTCTTTGTTCGGGTAATCCGTGCATGAGAGAATCTTATGTAATTTTTCATTCTTTGATTAATAAATTGCCTGTAGTACCCACGTTGGGACAGGCCGTGGACTATTTCCCTCCTTGCACTTTGAGGGTTTTTAACCACGTCAAAAATACTGGTGTATTGATTTGAGATCTGGTTGTGAGCGGTGTCCTTTTGGTGTTCTTTCTGAGGAACTTACCTTGTAAATTCCTACAGTTGATAGATAGAGAAAAAAGATCTAGCGAAACAGTTTAACCTTGGTAGATTAGTAGTTAGGTAGAGAATAAAAATGAGCTCATTAGTTTAATCTATGCCATTAGAAGTTATAAGGTTATAATTAGATAGTTTTCTTATCAAAAGAAAAGGAAACAAAGGGTCAGCAACCTCAAATGCACCCAATAAAGTGAAGAAAAAATGTTATGATAAATAATGGGTAGGTAGAAGAAAGGTTTCCAATGCACAAGGTTACTGAGTCAAAATCACATGTATCATGCTTAATCCTATGTTTTATTTGCAGGAGGAATTGTACGAAAGAAAACATATTCAAAAGCGTCTTTATCTAATTTCCCCTCATTTCATTATACCCCCACATTCTTATTTGCTAATTTCCCCATTATCCCTCCATCACTTATAAATACCCTTTGTCCCCTCTTTCTGACCTCTACCCCTGGGTTTCACACATTTCCCCAAAAATTACACTTCAAAAATAAACCACCCTCCCAAAACCCCTTTCTTTTGACGGACAAAGCCCCCTAGGGTCTTGGGTCAATACCCTAGCAGAGCAGGGTTATCTACAATGAAAAACAAGCATTCCACACAGCCATGATACTAATATGAGCAAACTATGTGAAGGGAGGTGCACCTGGCAGTCGTTCGTTCGGGTAGATCTAGCCAAGGTCCAAACCCTCATGGAGTTCCTTTCGATCCTTCAACCTGCAAAACAATGAATTCAAGGAATCATAGCAATATATGGACCAAGCATCATAAAGAAATCAACTTCATAGTCTATTGAAAGGTAGTTAGTTATATAATTGAAACAACTATTCATATGCAAACCATAATAAATACATCATAAGCATGAAGAAGATTGATTTCAAGAACAAGACAAATGTTTCTTTATTGCAGATAACTAAAGTAAAACAAGGAATGATATCACCTGAATCTTCCTCTCGCAGGCTCCAAGCAGAACCATCCTCCGGATTCGTCCAATCAGAAGTCTTCAAAAGGCTCCTTCCATGACTCACACAAGGATATCTCAACTAGTGAAAAGACATTATAACTCAAGGAAACAAGGGTTTCCTGTAATGGGGGAAGTTCTAGAAGCACAAGGATCTTTAGACCTGATCAAGGATAATCTCAGCAGAGTGATTTTTCTCTCTATTCTCTTGTCCCTTAGGATTTCCAATTAGAGCCTTTTTGTACTTCTCCCAAAGTAGTTTTTTAGTTGGGAATTCATTGGTAGCCGTTGGGCCACAGGCACTAATAGGTAATCAACAGGTAAAACCCGTGATCTCCACCCGAAATTAAGGAGAATTATTATTTTTTAAGTTTTCTAAGACATATACATGGGTTGGGTCTACATAGACCTATGTACACACGTTTTTAGCTCAGAGCAATGTCGCGTATAGGGAGTAAAGAATTGTTTTTTAAGTATTTGGACCAGGTCTTGAAGGAGGGGTTTCTGTAGGCCATGAGTGCATCATCACAAACATCAAGAGTGAGATTTGGAGCTATAACAGATGCCCCTTAATATATGAGGTCAGAAGGGGTACATGATGTCCAAAATGTATTAAGTAAGTGCATGGAAAGGAAACCTGTTAAAAAATGAGAAGGACTTCACCAGAGTTCAACCTGCCAAGCCACAAAAGGAGATCAGAAAGAAGCACTGTCTGAGGTAGGCATACCCATGCTCAAAGAAAGTAAAGCATGTTCGCATATCAAGTAAAAGTAGATCCACTGCGTATACAATTATAAAAGACTGAAAAATACATAATGGATCATCTGATCACAATCGAAAAAGTACATGTGTGAATATCACATATAAGAATGTCAATGATGCTGAAGGATGAAGTTGATCACTGATATCAAAGATTGATCCCAAAAGTACCAAATTAACATGATGGAGTAAGGTGGTACGACAAGGGAAACTTAGGTGCCAGCATATAGAATGTCGCCATGCATGACTGAAACATATAAGGTCGAGTGGTATCAACTAGCAGCAACAGGAGCAACTGTCAAGTGAACCATTGAATGCTGATGGAACCCGAGGTCTTCACCAACCGCTGTCGTACATTTCTACATCATGGGAATAAATGATCTGAAGTTGACCATGTGAGAAATCATTTGATTACCAGTCATTTATGTATACCATTAACAAACGCAAGACTACTCATTGATAATGATAATGAGCATCAGGTACCTAGTACAGTCTAACAAGTGTGAATAGATGAGCTAGAGTCAATCACCGGTAAGAATCTATCAATCAGGAGACAATGATGGTTTCCCACTGTCGATAGCAAAGGATCTACCACTAATGACTGCAAACCCCAAGGTACTACAAAATGGACTCTAGACCTTTGCCCCAGAGCAATGAGTCGTGGTCGATGGGGAAAGATCCGCTAGAAGGAAGACATTAAGGCATCCTTCATCAATCTAGCACGAGTGTAATCCGTAGGCCAATAATGTGGAAGGAATTGGACAAAAGAGATGTAGTAACCCAACCCAAGCATGTTTTAGACATACATAACATTTGGCTAGTGCATGACAGAAACCCTCTGAACCAACCAATAATGAAAGCTGACACAGACGTGAGGTATCCACCAATAGGGTCAAATGGAAACCAAGGTACTACATGAATCCCATTGTGTGATAGTGTAAGTCGATGTCAAACACAAGGGAAACCACTCAGTCAAAGACCCACGATACTGATTGATGCTGAGCACAAGGTGACCTATCAATAATAAAAATAGAGCCATGGTGCGGCTCTAGGCCTGTTATCAGAGCAAGATGTCATCATCAATAAGGACAAGACCTGCCAACAAGAAGTTAGTGGGGACCTTCTCAAACTGGCATAAGTAAAGGACCAATATAGCTGATGTGATGATAGACAAGAAACTGACAACCAAGGATGGATGACTGAAAAATGAGTCAAGAGACACCGCAGAGAGGCCGACTCAGGGTAACTTCCCTTGAACAAAAGCATGACTCAATGTGACTATGTGGCAGCATATGATGACAATATATAAGTTCTTCATGCAGGAGGCATGAACAAACCCTCCATATGATTGGAAGAGATAACCAATCAGGGGAGAACTGAATCAATAACAAGGTTAAGGCATACCTAAGTCAAACTAAATCTTGCCCAAATGGAGGAGACTTTGTTTTGAGTGCTTTGTTCAAGGGAGACATGACTGACTCTAGCTGCCAACAATAAATGGAAATATTGTCGCGCTCTAGCTCTTTTTTGAATATATAATTTTTTTATCTTTTTCTTTAAGCTGGAAAAGGAATAAAAAAATTATATAGTACAGTGGAAAGAATGAGTGTAGGTGAAACAAATGATCTAGTTCCTGGGATTTGAACAATCCTATGCTCAATGAAGGGAGGCGAAAACTACTCAAGGGCACTCAAAGGTGTGTTCCTTCCATATGTTAGGGTGTGTCAAGTTGCAAAAGTCTGGGGGATGCAAGTTTGATTTTGTAGACGTCATGGTCAAAAGTTGGCTTAAACACGAATCCAAGTGAAGCCGACTCAAGGCCAAAAGCTGTAAATGATCAAAATGCAATGCAGTAGTACAACTCAACACAAAGGAGCCTCTAGGGTATAAGGCTAGAATGAAGCAAAGAAGCAAAGAGGAATGAGTCTTCATCGCATAATTCATAGCAGGACTACAGAGAACTCTCGAAATCGAAGCAACATGGGCAACAAATGTCAGTGAGGTGCTAACTACGATTTCCATGAAAAGGATGGCTCTACCATCTTGCCATGATTTAAAGAATCAATGAGTGAAGATGGTTTTCGAACCATAACATGATGGGATCAACCCTATGGCAAATGTATCGACAAATAGAGGCTAGTGTGCATAATGCAACGGAAAAATGGCTTCCCTAACCTATATGCCAGTGAGAAAATGATACCTTCCATGATGGGTCAGAAGTCATGGAACCATCTTGAAACTGTCAAAAAAGCATCGGAAATGTCCTGAAAATCAAACCATTCTCAACATTCTAAGCTCCCAAGTTAAAAGTTACATGAGACAAAACAAAATCAAGTTTTGAAAAAATTTGACATTTTCAAAGTTTATAAAATAGTTTTTTGACTCACCATTATTACCATTTGAGTTGAGAGCACAAGGAGTGAAGAAAAATAAGAAATCTTTGCCATTTGCGAAATTCGACCGTTCAAATCTTCCCAAAATCACCAGGTAACCCTTAAACCCATATTGCATTCATTTGTGATTGGTTTTAAAAATTTTAATTCAAGTTTCACCGTTGAATTTATGTCAAAAAAATTGTCGCCGTGTATACGTGGGTTGGATATATGAAACCCACATATACGCAGGCCCTAGACACGACTGTGGATGAAATGGACTTGCGTATACGCCATGAAAACTTCAAAACAAAAAACTGAAGGTCTAAACTTGTTTTTTCTTCAAGATGGCAGTCACTTGGAGGGAAAGAGAGCACGCTTTAGTGGATGATCAGGTTATGAATGATCCTAATGCCCTGGAAGCCTTAAGAGGATGTGGTTTGCTAAAGTTCTTCAAAATGCCAAACATAAAAGAAAACACACGCTTGCTCAAAATGCTTATTCACTACTGGAGCATCGAGGATGACTCATTCATGATCGATCAAATGCCACTGAAGATAGAAATTGAGGATGTTTATTTCATCACTGGCCTTTCCCAAAGGGGAGAGGTAGTACATTCCATAGGTAGATCACGAGGTAGCCTCCCTATCGAGGACTATGTGCATATCTATTGCCTGGGTCATCCAAAAAAGATTGGAAGTCAAATTCCAATCAAGCATGTGGAGATTTTATCATTGAGGATCATCCTGTTCACTATAGCCAGAGTGAACGAATCAATTTCCTTACACCAGGCTTCACAACTTGCCATGAGCTTGGTGGTAGACTATCTCACCACAATATTTGATTGGTGTAATCCTCTTCTCGCCAACTTGAAGAGATAGATTACTTCTATCAAGAAGGGCCAGACCAAAAACTTTAGATATGGATCTATTTGTGCTCTTTCTTCTTTGAGAGGGTCCCAGCACTCTGTCCTAAAGTATCAGTTTTGATCAGCACCACACGAGATCCATGTATGGGTAGGTGGGCTGACCTGATGAAATGACTAGGAGGTGAGGACATTCCACAGACTGCTTTCGACAATGACTTCTTCTCTTGGTGGGAGAATTATATCATCGTAGTGGATGATTACCCTTATGCCAGTTTGGACTTCCGAGGAGATCATGATCCAGCTTTACCACTAGATGCGACATGGGGCAATATAGGTAACAAATGTTTTTGATTTTATGATTTTTTTTTATGATTTTTCAAGTATAAAAATGAACTTTGAAAAATATTTTTGATAGGATTCAAATGACTAATATGATGATCATGTTCCAGATATTGGGCCAGTACAGCCAGATGGATTCCCACGACATGGACGTTGTAGTCGAGGCACCGAAGAGGCCACTGCTGATATAGAGCAACTCCTACATACAGTTCAACGACACTTGGTGAGATTAACACACCGAGTACCAATGGAGGCTGTAGAGGATCTCCCTATAGATATGCAGCGTCATGTGGTTGGCATGCCATGAGACTGGGTTCGGACTCTTAGGCGTGTGGCCAAAGTAGTAGTTGCATACATAGCTACTCATCTTGAGCCGGGGCATTAGATGTAATGGACATGATTATGGGCATTTGAGTCCCATTTTTTTAAATTATTTTGGACACACTTATGTACACTTGAGATATTTTATGATATATATTTATAAATTTTCGACTTTTTGATGCTTGATTTTATTGTGATGAATGAATGATGTGCCAGTCTAAAGCTTGATTAGTGATAGAATCTGCTATCCAATTATGAGATCTTGGAATGTGCAAATAATTAATGTAAATAAATGATATTTACAACAACCTCACCCTTAAATATTGGCAATATAAACATGGATCTCTTACCTGATAAATTTTATTCAATTGTGACACTATCAGTTGTAATCAAGATAGACTACCAACGAATTGATTCCATAAGAAATTTCTTCGGATAGTAAGTTAATGATGGCGGTATACTCAGACAAATTATTTGAAGCGGGACCAATGCATACTCCCCTTGACACCATCAACTGACCAGTTGGATAGTAGATTACCTGAGCTGCGGAAGTGAGGTTCTGAGTGTGCCATCTAGCACCATCAGTGAATCCAAAATAGACCAAGTCATCCATCAACACCTGCCACAGTAGACCAAAGAGTGTCGATATCAAAAACTCATGATGAGATATGTACAAAAATACAAAATGTACAAAGAATCCATTGTCTAGCTGGTACTTAAGCAAAGTACTTCTTGAGGTAGAGCCTGTTTCGGGGCTCTGCCAACTTGTTTCCTTCAAAATCGACTAACTCATATGCCCCTTTTCCTAAAACTCGTTTAATTATAAAGGGACCATACCACATAGGCTTGAACTTGCCTAGCCCCAAGGCATCCTTATCTTGGTCATAGACCAAGACAAGGTCACCTTCAGAAAAGACTCAAGGACGGATAGCTTTATCGTATTGATTTTTCACCCTTTTCTTATGAGCCTCATTGATTGTGGCATCATCTCGACGCTGCTCATCGAGATGTTCCAAATGAAGGAGGTGCTCTTTGAGACTAGAGGTCTCTGGAAGGAGCTCAATAGCTAACTTAAGAGATGGAATTTCACATTCTACAGGGAAGATAGATTCCATCCCATAAACTAACTGACAAGGTCTAAAACTTGTAGCAGTCTTTACGGAGGTTCGGTATGCACAAAGAGTGGATACAACATAAGATTCCAATTGGATCGATTTTTGTCGATCATCCTTTGCAGGAGCATCTTAAGGGTTTTCTTCATAACCTCGACCTGTCCATTGTCCTGAGGATAATATGGAGATGAGTGCTCCTGCCAGAGATCCAATTTGAAAGCTAATTCAAACATTAGTTGGTTCTGGAAATGACTGCCATGGTCAGTGACAATCTCTCTCGGGATACTGAACCTTGAGACAATCTGGTTAAAAAGGAACAATGTTGCTATTTCACTAGTGGGCATGGCCTCAGCACACTTCATGAAGTAGTATATGGCCATGATAATGTACTTGTGATCTGCTGCTGAAGGCAGATTACAAGTTGTAAAATCAATAGCCCACTTAGTAAAAGGACCAACAATGACAACGAGGAAAAGAGGAGTTGGATGTGTGTGCATATTTTGAGTATAAACTTGACAGGGGTGACAATGTTTGACTACTTCAACACAATATTTGAAGAGTGAAGGCCAAAAATAAACGGAACGCAAGATAAGTTGGGTTGTAGCGAGCCCTAAAAGATGACCACCACAAGCTCCATTATGGAAATCATTGAGCACTTGCTCTTCTTCCTTTAAGGTTAAACATTGCCTAAGGATTGAATCAACCCCTTGACAATATAATGTGTCACCAATGATGACATAGTTTTTAGTCAGGTGACGTAATTTTCGGCGTTCATCCTTAGAGAAAGTAGAGGGAAACTCCAAAGTCTGGAGATAGACAATGATATCTCCATACCAAGGGTCGAGTGAAGAGATGAGTAATAGATGTTCATCGGGAAAACTTTCCTCCTAAACATTATCCTCTCCACCAGGCAGCTCAGAAATTAACTCCACGAAAGCCATAGATTTCCTAGACTTGGCGGACAAGAATTTGAGATCAAATTCTTGTAAAATGACAATCCATCGATTGTATTTTCCCCCAATCACTAACCTACTGAGAAAATTCGAATGGATTGATTGTCGCTAAGACAAAAGTTTTGCATAGAAATATATAATGGTGGAGCCACTAGACAACATGGACAGTTGCCAAAGCCAACTTCTCAACAGGAGAATAGCGAAGTTCAGGACCTACCAAGCCTTGGCTCAAGTAATAAATCACATGCTCCATGGGAGCATCATCTTCCTGAACGAGAACCATACATATGGTTGATTCTATAGCGGCGAGATATAAAAGGAAATCCCTACCATAATCTGGTGGACTCAAAAGCGGGGTAGAGACTAATGCCTTTTTTAAGGCATCAAACGACCTCTATGCAAAGTCGTCCCATACGAATGGAACTCCTTTTCGTAGCAAATGCATAAACCCTTTAGTGAGATCAGCATAATTCGCTATAAACCTTCTTAAGAAATTAGCCTTCTCTTGAAGACTTTGAAGTTGTCGAATTGAGGACGGGGGAGGCAACTAAACTATTGCCTATACCTTGAAGCAATCAACTCGAATCCCTTTAGTTGACATGATGAAACCTAATAACTGACCAGATGTAACTATGAAAATGCACTTATTGGGATTATACTGGATCTTATAAAACCGACATCACTAGAAAACCAATCGAAGGTGACTAGGATGATGAATTCTCTTTCAAAAATAAGCAGTTAAATCGTCCAAGTACGCTTCGATGATATGTTTGATGTCATGGAAAGCGTATGACATGGCCCACGGGAAGGTAGCTCCAACATTTTTAAGACCAAAAGGCATATTTCTATATGCAAAGGTACCCCAGGGACATATAAAAGCCATCTTATGCTGATCTTTAGGATGGATAGAGATCTGATTATAGCTGGAAAAACCATCCATGAAGGAGAAAATCTCATTACCCACACATTCATCGATAATCTGATCAATAAATGGCGTGGGGTAATTATCTTTCGGACAAGCTTTGTTTAGGTCTCTAAAGTCAATTCATACTTGGATTGTTCCTTACTTTTTATCTATAGGGACTAGATTAGAAACCCAATCCATAAGAGGAACAGGGTATATAAAACCTAGCTTGAGAAGCTTCTCTACTTCAGCTTTAATAGTTGCTGCTTTCCTAGGACTAACTGGCCGAAGCTTCTAATGAATCGGCTTAGCGTTTTCATATGTCTTTATCTCATGTTTTACTATGGATGGATCAATGATAGGCATTTCTTTATAAGACCAAGTGAATACATCTCGAAACTCCTTAAAAAGGTCGGTGTAAATTTGAATTTCTTCAGGGGAACATTCGGCTCTAATGAAAAGATTCTCAATCACATTACGGTTCCTAGAGATGTTTATAGATATTGTTTTTGAAATCGCCAACATATTACCTTCGGCATGAAAGTGTGCTGGAGCCAAAGGATTTGATACCGTACAAACATCACTAGTAAACATCTCGGAGAACCTAGATTCTACTTCCTGCAATGGAGGAAGAAAATATGAATGATGGTGTAAGTCTTCCCAAGGTCGATCTATACCCATCATTACTTCTAGGATTGCTTCCTCGGATGGTAAACCATATCTAAGTAGTCCATAGTGGAGATATAATCAAGGGTCCAAGTTGGGGCCACATCACCATCTAACTCCTCCGCTGAGAAAGGAGTAGAATTTTTGTCTGCAGAGTTGATGATAGACTGATACCTAAGCTCTGCTGTAGACATAGGAAATTCCATTCCACCAACTTGTCCTTCATCTAATGTGGTTGTAGGTGAAGGAAAGGTCCAAGTGTCTAAAAAATAATTATTCTGGAAGAACTCTTCCCGTGAAGATTCTTTGGATGATGAAAAAACATTGATTCTAGAGATAGGTGAGGGAAAATAAAATGTACCCATTAATGAAGAATACATCCCAACTCCCAGATTCTCACTAGGAAGATGAGGGTTATCCACTAAAGGAAAAGTAGAATCCAAAGTTGCTTGAGGATCAACTGAAGAATAATCCAATTGATCAACCTTAACAATTTTCCCCTAACAAGGAAAGAAAATGACATGAAACAGAGTCGAAACAACGACATCCATTTCATATACTTAGTTCCTTCCTAAGAGGAGATCGTAATCTATGTTAGCATCAATGAATTCTACTTTGATATTGATGACCTTTCCCCCAACACATATGCGAAAGGCCGGTATAATCCCATGCGCCTTATGAGAATGCTTGTCAAATTCTATCAGGAGGGTAGGTGAAGGAATAGCTGAAGGTGATCCAATGGCCTTCCAGCATGACAAATCAACATGATGCACGTGGAAGCTCCTTCATCAATAATGGTCTGAAAAATGTTGATTTTCCGGTAGGTAGACTTTATTTGAAAAGCCATGTGATGAGGGAGTCACTTTTTGACATTAAGCATGTCGAAAGTGAGCACTAAAGAGTTATTTGGATCAACTGTCCCTATCATCGAAAGCAAAGCACTTCGCCGAGCTGGACACAACTGGAGGACCTCTAAAGCTGACATAGCACATGGACTCTAAGCCAGATACTCAACAATGGAGTAATTCTGGGCAGCCCTAGCATTAGGATTGATAGTCGCACGTTTAGCAGAATCTTTCGGTATCTGTGGTATATTCTCGACACAGGGTCGCTCAATATGAAAGTCAATATTTCCAGGAGTAGTTTTGTTCTTGGAAGTTTCATTTTCACCATAATCATGTGACCGAGTGGCCACATGGATGGTAGAACCCATCATGAAAAAAGCTGATGATTTATCCCCTTCCTGGTTGCCCCCTGCAGAGGTACCAGGGTTTGAATTTGTGCCAGCAAGCATTTACTGCCCTTCGGGAAAAGGGTTGGTTAACACAGCTTAAGAGCTAGAAGTCCTTTGCTTCCCTAACAAGCACTGAGCATCTTAATTTTTTGGGCAGAGATGGGTTAAATGGTCTCCCTTCATAGCTTTCATGGAAACTTGAATTTCTTTCTAGACTCATTTCCACCACCACCAGCATTATTGCCATGTTTATTTGTGTCAGTATTCCCATCTTCACTCTTTTTCTTACCTTGTCCTTTCTTTTTCCCATTGGAATTTTGATTTCCTTTGGGATTGGAAGATTAGATGACATTAATGAAAGAGGGTTGAGAAGACGAAGGGTTAGATGATGTGACCTGATTGGTAGGAGTAGTTTGTAAAGACAACTGTTGCAATTGGCTCAACAGGTTCACCGCATTTGTGTCTATGGATCCAACGATACCATCTGCATGGGGACCTGGCTTCGACTTGGCTATATCAACCTTAGTCCCATGAGCATCAGGAAATATTTTTTGTAGAATCCCAGACTGGGAGTAAATCAATTCTAACTACTAGGCCCTAAAAATATCTTTCTCTTCATAATAGACTCTAGATAGAGAGACATCCTTAGAGATATCTAGTTGTAATGATTTGAAAAACCATTCGAGATGGTATTCACGATGAATTTTGGCTTTAATGAGCCTCTTTCTCCTTCTCCATTCCTAAATATGATCAGAAATGTGAGTTGCCATGTCCTGATGAAAATTGGCCAGAAGTTCAGTTCTAGCATCATAATGGACGGGCAACTGAAAATGATCTAGGAAGATGTTAGCAAAATCGGTGAAGGATGTAAAGCTGCCCCTGGCAACTCTATATACCACTTGGCCACATTGCCAGTTAAGGTGCGTTAAAAGAGTCTCAACCTAACCGAATCATCGATGAGGGAGTTTGATGAGCACCACAAATGGAATGTGGTTACATGGTCACCTGGGTCTTCACCACCCTTCCCTTTGAACTTTGGAATGTCCGATGGGAGTTTGGTTGGGACCGGAGGCCAAGGAGGATTGTATTTGATTGGATCATTTGTCAATTTCGTGAGATCTGGCGAATTCAACGTTGCTAGAAAAGGAAGCCTAGTAGGACCTTGGGGATTCCACCCAGATTGGGTAGAGTTCCCAAAGATCTGAAAATATTAGCCTAGATTTTGTAAGGCACTAGGCTACCCGAAGTAACCAGCAGAACCAGCTGAACCAAAAGGTGAACTTTGTGATCCATTAAAACTCAGAGTTTGACCAACTTGGGCTGAAAAGCCTCCATAACTAGTGAAGCTCCCTCCTAAAGGATTATAAGGAGTTGATAACCCCTGATAATGATTCCAAGTAGAAGCTAAGGGAGGAATACTTCAAAATGAACTAACTGTGGAGTACGACCTATTCCCTTGTTGGCCGAAGAACAGATTCCCAGTTCATATGCCACTAATCGCAGGGTTAGTCCAACCTTGAAAAGGATTGTTGCCCTGTCCTGTAGAAGAAAAAGTCATAGATCATATCATCGAGTTGGAATGTGGTATATGACAACTTCCAAAAGGAAAAACCTAAAATGAAGCTGACCCACCCATCATGGATGTGGAGGCACTAAATGGAACTGATGGAATCCCCTTTGAATGGGTGCCAAATAGGAAAAATATATAACTAGATGCATTGGCTTGGGAATTTCCACTCGTAGAAGGAATGGAGGTAGACCCAACTAACAATGTGCTAGCAAAATACCCAAATAAACATGTAGAGGGGATGGAAATAGTTCCTCCTCCTTGTACTGATGTTGGAGTCTGCATGGTTTTATCACTTGTGGTAGACACCATGCTTCCAGTGGTGGTCATCAAAGCTAAGCACATAATATGACCTGGACTTGTCGGTCTATGTGTCGGATTACCAAAATATTGTAATACTTCTGGATGACTGGAAGCTAGAGGAGTATTCAGAGCCGCTAACAACTCTGGGAGTTCTTCTACCTCAATGTTATCTTTCAATTGAAAAAGAACTCAAGAAAGAACTGGGGTGTTCCTTTCTAGTTCTGCGGAAGTACCAGGCCTATGATGAACACTAATTCCACCTAGGGGAGGATCAATCCCCGATGCAGCGGGTACCACGGGATGAAACCCACTGGAATTATTACCTTTGTGCCTTCTAGGAGAAGGCTCTAAGCTTGGTGGTGAAATACCACGAAGTCTTCGAGACCGTCTAGGCGATTGGTCAGCCACTTTGAATTTTTTATTAAGATCTAATTAAAGACTCAAGAAAAAATGAAAGCTAGGCCAACTAAGAGCACAAATCACACACTAAAAAGTCCCTAAAAGATGTCAACCAGTCATACAACTTTCAAGTATTTCCACTCCGAGTGATGAGGACTAGACACCAAAATAAAAGAAAGTGAAGTAAGTGGCCTTCCAAAGATAGTCTGGGATAACGACGACCGAGTCCTACTAGCGAAGGTAATAGACGAAGTTACGCTGACCTCCTAACAACAGCTTGTGTCGGTGCAAGTCCCCAAGCTTCGCAAGGGTGCCCTCCAAAAGTACCGTTGAGAGTGATACAACGTTGACCTCAAGTGCCACGAGATTCCCCTCCACAACCACCTATGTAGACCCTAGGAGAAGCAACTAAGGTTACCAACTTGTGTCATGTTAGCGCTCGAATCTGCCTGAGGCCGAGGAAGGCAAAACTCGAGGCCACATCAAACCACACTCAGCCTCGTAGCTAGCCCTACGAGGACAGGAGAGGGCTCTCTCCAGTCAATCTCGAGAAAATGAGCAATAGGGTGCGAGATGACTTTAAAACGGTAACTGATTTTAGGCTAGGTATTAAGTGCAGAAGTTTAAAGGTGAGTTTTTGGGGTTTTTGTTGAATCAAAGGGAAAAGCAATTTTGGGTGCGGGGATGAGACACAGTTTCTGCAGAGGTCTGATTGGAGCAAGGTAGGCAATTGTTTTGATGCCTTAAAAGCAATGAGGTGAATAGATCAGACAGGTGAGGAGCTAAGGAGAGCAAGAAAACCTCAAGAGTTCTCCTTAAACAAATGAAAACATAGGATATCAAACAAACTTAAAGGCAGAGCATTACAGATTATGAATTCTACCTTAACACTTCATTTGTTCAATTGCAGAAGATGAGAGAAGGAAAATGATACATATAACAAACTTACAAGTACTGAAAGAAGCACACCATCAAGATATAAAGCCACAAGAATTCCAAACAGTGCTGCAAAACCCTGGTCTTTCTTTGCCAAAATGCTGAAGTAAAATGTACAATAAAGTCTCAAAGCCTCTTCCCCAAGAGTCCAACCATGAAAATGACTAAGAAAATACATAATATAGGAAAGCTAACTCATTCCCTTGCCTCTAGGGGTCGATCTCATCATCCTAGGGGCTGTTTCAACCAATTCTAAACAAAGCACTACAATCTAGGCAGTCAAAACAACTTGCCTCTATAAGCTAGGAAACCAATTCATTCATTAAATTTTTGCTATTTTATGAATGAATCATCTAGAATAGGTAAATAAGTGTCAAGTCAACATAAAGTTCCATTAATTACATCAAGAAGGGTGAAAAATCCCATCACAAGTCAAAACTGGTCAAACTGGCTACGTTTCCTGAGCTGAAGATGAAAATTGTGCCAAAAAACCCTGATGCGCCGCGCGCCTGAGCCCTATGCGCTGCGCGCCTTTCCACCTGCATTTGGGGCACTTCCCAGCATCCAAATTGAGCTCAAGTTGGCTTGTTGGAAAGCCCTGGATGTCTACTTTCCAACCCAAGTGGAATTTTCCAATTTGATGTCCATTTGCCCCTCCAAAAGTGCATTCTCCCAAGGCTGCTTCCTGTGTGTCCAAAAAGGGGCAGTGAGGTCATTTTTTGCATGTTTTTTTACATTTTGGGGACCCAAACCTTGATGAAATGCCTTGGCAATAGCTGAGCAGGTATATTTCATCATGAAAAATCCAAAAATGCAAACCACTTGTGATCTGGACCTCCCAATATTATGGGTCGCGCGCTGCGCGCTATGCGTTGAGCCAAAAAACCTGTTTTTAGAGCCAAAAATTCAAAATTGACAAAATTTCTTCCAAATTCCTTGAAATTTGGGCTGGGGTTCCCGAATCAAGTACTATGCTCAACCAAAGAGGCTTCGGCCAAAATCCAAAGACGATCAAGCTCCTTTTGTCTTTTTTGCTTTTTGACCGCTTTCTTCAATTTTGTCTTAAGACTCCTAATTCGCGCCTTGCAAACTAGGTTCCGGGCCTTGTAATGCATAGCCATATGTTTTAATAATGCATTGTCTCTGTTGGACTTTCTCAACTACATCATAATCCTGCTCATAGTTTGACTTGGTCTCTGACATGTTTTTGAAGACAAGATAGATGGAATATATATATGCTGATGTGTAAACTGTGTGCTCAATTGCTTGTAGACTGTTCTTTTGCTTTTTTTAAAAAAAATGTTGTGACCAAGGGGACACAAATATACAAGGGAATTGTTAAGAAAGGGAAAACATTAGGGAAATGGGGAAAATGGAAATAAAACAAGGAATTTAGGGAAGGGAAGGGGCATGGAAATCTTGAAGTTTTAGGGTTTGGGATGAGGTAGGGAATATATGTTTGTAGTAGAAGGGAGGGGTTAGGATTTGAGGGAGGATAGTGTAGGGTTCTATGAGGAATTATTGGGGAAAATATTGGTGAATATAGGGGATGGGAAACAAAGGAAATAGGAAAACCTTGGCAACATTTATTTTTGAAAACCCTACAACAATCTTGGCATTTAAATCCTTACAGCAAATTAATGGACAAGGAGGGTTTTTACACTTGGTTTTTTCATGGAAAATATAGCATAATTTCTTTACATAAACCTTTCAAAACCAAGAATGAGTCGTGGATAAAAGCCTACCTGTGATTTGATGCGTGAGAAGAGGTGTTTGAGTGTGTTTTGGACAAAGTCTGGGCATAAACTTCAATGCGCCGCGCGCCTCACCCAACGCGTCGTGTGCTCCTGATGCGTCGCGCGCGTGTAAGATAGCACTGGAATTTGTCGCCTGATGCACCGCGCGCCACTGATGCGCCGCGCGCCCAACCTGATGCGCCGCGCGCCCTGGAAACGGCCCAATTTGCTCACAAACTCACAAAATCACCTGAGAACAATGCTCTTTGCTCTTGGAATGTGGAATGGGTTGCAAATGAGGAGAAATATCTTCATATAGACTCCTTGTTGATTTTTGCTTAACCCAAAACCCATTTTCTTATGTTTGGTTGTTGACACTTTTTCAAAATTAATAGGCTCTGACCTTTTTGGTTTCCCCTTTTAAAATTGGTTGAAATAATGATTTTCTCTGATAATTTTTTGCAGGGATAGCTCTGATATGCTCTGGCAAAGGAGACCAAGGCTGCACTTGAACAATTGAAGAACTGAAAATTTTGACAATTTTTACAAAAATGAGATGGCGACCTATCTTCAAAACAGAGTTTTGAAGAGAAGTCCTAATTCAGCTGTAGAATGATGAAAATTATTGAAGTGATGATCTATCAAAGACATCCCTCTGGCCTGCTGGTCTTCTAAGACTTTTCAAGACAAAATTGACTCAACCCTAGACCTAAGACCTCAAAATTTAAAACATGATTGTAAATGACCTTTGAAGACTTATTTTAATAAACAGGCCTGAACCAACAGTGCCAAGCATGAGGGGAATGAGTGACACAACCCGCTCCATCAGAGTTATGGCATGCCTAACGAAATGCAACTGATCAAAACTGATGGGACACCTAATCATGAAATGCAAAAAAGAGCTTTGATCTCTGACGGAGGGATAACTAGACCGACTCTAACATGTCCGAAGCCAGGCGGAGCAGTCTTGAGGTAAGATCTAACAAGTAGCAGAAGGTGTATCTCTCTTCCTTATCTTCAAAAACACTCATGCTTAACTCCCAGATCCAAATCTTTTGTGGTCTCCCTAAAACTATTGGATTTTCACTCACTATTCAGACTTCTATGTTTGACAGTTTAAAATGGCCTTGGAGAGTTTTCTCTCCACACAACTAATCCAAGGCCAGAAAATAACTTAAAACTTGTTGGTGTGTCTAAATTGACAATATAAAAAAGTTCTAGTATATATTAATTAGCACTTTCTTTTAAATGGGCTATTCTTAAGTCAAGGGATAAGTGGAAATGAAAATTGTGGTGTTTTTCGATGCAAAAGAAATTAATAAAAACCAAACTATATGAAAATGTACTCGTTTCGTTCTTCGATGAAAGAAATTTCTACTAGGTTCTAAGGAACTTCTAAGAAAGAAATATTTTTTTCTTTTCTTTTCTTTTAACAAGCTTCACACTCACAAAAATTAACAAAACTATGGATGCCCTAAGAATATGCACAAACTATCCTAATGCAATGAGTATATGCTGATGCAAAAACTTAAGACTACTCTAAAGCAAAGAATGGAAGTAACTTGTTGATCGCTTCTCATTAGCCACATAAGATGTTTAGATAGAATATAAGCTACTAATGCTCATTTTCGTCCAAACACTAAAAGAAAATATCAAGACAAACAAAAATGCACTTTCACTCGCAAAAAGAAACCAAATCAAAACAAGGCCAAAGAAAGCAAAAACCAAGCTTTCAAGAAGTTTTCTTCAAAAGAAAAAACAAAAAATGACTTTTCGAAATTTCTCTAAATATTATTGAAAACTTTAAGACTGAAGAATAAGCAACCAAAACACTTTGCAAGTTATCAACTCAAAATGGGCGAAAACTCAACAAAATAGGTGTTTCAAGATGCCCTCAACAACCAAAAAGTAGCAAAAAGAGCTTGGTGACAATGATCAAAAGATCAAGAAAGACAACTCTCAAAATCGTCACTCAACAACTTTCAAAAAGAAAGAAAAGAAGATGGTCACAAGATGCAATTTTGACACAAAGCAAGATGGTCACAAAGATAAAGTTCGCCACAAAGATTGAAACCAATCTTTCTTCTTTGGAAGACCAGAACAACGAAGATTCTCAGAGAGAAATCTCATGTGCTTGAACACAAATGATGACAATTGCAACAAAACAAAACAAGATCAAAACTTTCCAAAAACGGAGAGAATTTGAAACAGTGTTAGATGATCCAAAAATACTTTTTTATCATAGGTTATAAAATTAGAATAAAATTAGAATAAAATAATTATTAATTTAAGATATTAAATTAATAATTATTATTCTAGAATGTTTAATTATTTAATGGAGACTTTTAGAATTAGCATATTGTTGTAACTAGATATGACTCTCCAAATGAGTCGTATCTTAGGATCTATTATAGGAGATTAGTTAGCTAGTTGGTTTGAATAGAATTTATTGTACATGGACACTTGTTATTGAATAAGTGATCCATAATTAGAGGTAGTTAGGACATGGAGCTTATAAATAGCTCATTGCAAGAGTGTTTGTGTTGTTCGGGTGTAAGCTCTTGCAAATCAATTATGTAATTATTTTTTTCTGATTAATAAAATTATGTGTCTAAGGACACTTCTGCCATTATTGTGGTATCAGAGCTCCAGTAATGTTGCAGTGGATTTGAGGAGATTTCAGCTCAACAAAGTCCTGGAAAACTCCATTCAGTTGGCCAGCGAATCATTGGTATGAAATTGTCCAATTTTTTGTTCAACCAACAAAAAAAAAAAAAAGTTCTTAGAATTTTAATCTGCGAAATGATTCTATTAATTCTTTAATGCCGGATCATACGCCCTTGCTGGAATTTAATGTAAAGTTGGATGGTATCGTTTTTTAAGTGTAATATTGCAAGCGTTGAAGAAATTCTGAATTACTTCATACATTTTTATAAACACCTGGCTGCGTTTCGGTTTCTGTTTTTCTTTCTTTATCTCTTGAACTGCCATCAAGGTCGAATTTCAAACCTGAAACATCCCTCAAATTTGACGCTTGTTCTGCCGGCCTGTGGTGCCTGTGTATCGGCGGTAGGCTCTTCCGGGGAGTTCTAGACGCCAGCAAAGTTTAGAACCTTCGATAATCTACTATAACAAGAGGCCCGGGGACAGCAATTGTACGAATCAAAGCACATGAGTTTGTCTGCCTGAAGAGTCAGTGTGCAGGCCGTAGCTACCTCATATGTTCAATCTGCAGTGCGAATTGTTAACTAATAAAAGCCTCTCTAGTCCCATCGATATTTGGTTGCGTTTTCGAGTGTTGTTGCGTTTTCAAGTGCTGACATTTTTTGTTGCAGAGAGGACGCTATTTTACAGTCTCAACTGATTGCAGAACACCGGGGCGTTTACATTTACACTGTGCCGGTTTGGTTTAAAGCTTTTTCCCCGATCACTTCGATTTAATTTGTTGCAGATCAACAATTGCCCAGATAAGAAGGGGATCCAATTTAGAACAGCATGTCCAGCTTCCTTGGCTAGATTTACCAACATGGAGAAAGCGGCTTCTTTGCTTTCTGCATAGAGCGGAGGAATTTGGCGGAATGCCACTACGGTGCTCCCTCCCACTGCATCATCGGAAGCCATTGAAATTGCAAATCAATGTTTCATTTTACATCGATTCGAACGGCAGGCATTGATCTCTCTAAAAGCTGTGAAAAGGAAAGCCGTGAAGGAGCCAACACAAATCGTTCCACTCACAGGTCATTAAATAAATATTTCATATTATTTAATCTTCCCAAATTAAATCTTCACGTCATTTTTTTATAAATCACTTTTGGAAAGTGATTTGAAAGTTTTGTAAAGGTGTTTATAATGTGATCATAAGGTTAATAAAAGGTATGTAATATATATATTTTTGGGAGTGATAAGTGAGTGGGAGTAATAAGAGATTTTTTTTTGGGGAGAAACAAGGTGAGCTTTATAAAAAGTATTTTTTAAAGCTTTGTAATAGAGTGAGGAGTGAGCTTTTTAAAAGTATTTTTTAAAAGCCTTGTTATGGAGTAATAAGGGTGATGTTTTGAAATTTTTTGGAGCAATAAGGAGTTTTATTTGTAACTTGGAGAGATAAGGTGAGTTTGATAATTTGTTTTCAAGAAGCTATTTTTTAATTGGGATCATCATATTTGTAACTCAAAGTAATTTTACTTTGAGGGGGGGTAATTTTTCTTATCATATTGTGCAAAAGCACCATTGTAAAAAGTCAAATTTTGAAAGTTGCCCTGTAAAATTTGAGAAATTGACTAGAGTCAAGTGCAAAGCTCAGTCAATATTCTCTTGTTATGACGACTATTCGAGGGTCAAGGCCAAGCCCCGATAGATCGTGTTTTTTGCATGGTGTGTTGTGTTGACTATCTTTTCCTTTCTGTTCTGCTTCTTGGTGGGTCTCTTCATCGCTAAAAATGTCTAAGTTGATTAACTTATTTTCTGATTCTGACAAACTAGAAGGCACCAAATCTTATAAAACGTGGCATCGTCTTATTGAAAGCACACTTATTTACAATGAATTATGGCAAGGAATATGTGATGGAGATGTAAAGCCGAATAAACCCACAGATGAAGATCCACTGGCAAAATGGGAAATCAAGAATGCTAAAGCCTTAGCTCTTATTAAATCGTCTGTGAATGATGAAATGTATGTACATATAGAGAATGCCACAGATGCATGGACTGCCTTGAAAACTTTTAAAGAGCTCTTTGATACTCAGCCTGAATCAAAGAAGGTTGATCTACAATTAAAATTGTTGCAACAAAAATTAACTGAAGGCGGTGATGTTCTTGAATATCTCTCAAGACTTAAGAATATCAAGCAAGAAATTATTAATGCTGGTTTTCCCGCAATTGATGATAGCTTTATGGTCACAATTGTAATTGCTGGGCTTCCTTCTTCCTATACGCATTTTTTAGAAACTTTACAAGTAACTGGGAAATTAGAAAAACTAAAGTTTGATGAACTTTGTGAAATGTTAAGTCAGCATGATAAAACTTTTGGGAAGAAGAAGAAAGTTGGTGAAGATGTTTTTCTCACAGAAGCCAGCACAAGTAAGTCTTCAGCTGATAGTTCTCAAGGAAGAGGCCGATGGAATCAGAATCAAGCAACACATAATCGAGGTCGAAGCCAAAGTAGAGGCAACAATTTTAACAGAGGAGGAAGAAATAATTTTCAAGGTGAAGGAAACAACCAAGTAAGAGGCAATTTTCAAGGACAAGGCTATAGTAGTCAAGGTAGAGGACAATCTCCAAATAGAGGTCAAAGCAGAGGCAGAGGCCAATCTTCAGGACGAGGAAGGAACTTTAGTCAAATTGTGTGTCGAAGATGCAACAAAGTTGGCCATTATGCTGAAGATTGTCGAACTTCACTTAATAAAATTCCCAAGTTTCAGCAGCATTCAGCACAATTTGCAAATGATCAAGATGAAGACAGCTCAGAATATGTTTTTACTTCCTCACCAGCATCACAAATTTCATCTCATCTTAGAAGTGACTATGAAGATGCCTGGATCTTGGATTCCGGGGCAACTCAACACATGACTTGTCGACGTGATTTTTTCTGGAATTTTCAAGAATGCCAACTTAATTCAATTTTTCTTGCTGATGATACAAAACATACTCCTTATGGAAAAGGAGTCGTAAAAGTTTTTCTCCCTGACATTGGAGAAAAATTGATTTCCAATGTATGGTATGTACCTAGTTTCAAGAAAAATTTGCTCTCTTTAGTCACGATTCGACAAGCAGGACATCAGGTGATTATGGAAGATGGTTTAGTGAAGATTAATTCAGTGAAACAGAACTTGAAAATAGTTATGACAGGGTATGAAGATGGAAAACTGTTACGGATGAAAGGGACAGTTATTCCAAGGCATTCTGATTTTGCAGGGGCAGTGACTACAGGTATTTCACCTATCAGACTGTGGCATGTAAGATATGGACATTTGAATTTTGAGAGTCTTTCACAATTGTAGAAACAAGGAATGGTTAAAGGACTTCCCACATTCAAAAGGGAAAATGCAAAATGTGAAGCTTGCATTTATGGGAAACAAAGTCGAGAAAGTTTTCCAACAAGTTCATGGCGTGCAAACAGGCGGCTCCAACTAATTCACAGTGATGTTTGTGGTCCACTACAAACCTCATTTGGTGGTTGCAAGTATTTCTTACTATTCATTGATGATTTCAGCAGAATGACTTGGGTTTACTTCTTGAAGAACAAGTCAGAAGCATTTGATAAGTTTAAAATTTTTCGCCAACTTGTTGAAAATGAAGTCAAAGAAAAGATAGGTACTCTCAGGACGGATAATGGGGGAGAATTCACTTCAAATGAATTCAAAACTTATTGCAGTGAAAATGGCATAAGACGACATCTCACTAATGTTTACACTCCACAGCAAAATGGAGTAGTCGAAAGAATGAATCGAACTTTGTTAGGAATGGCGAGATCCATGTTAACCTTCAAAAGGTTAAGTCCAACATATTGGGCGGAAGCATTACATACAGCTGTCTACTTAAGAAACAGATCTCCAACTGCTTCTTTAGACGGAATCACACCTTATGAAGCTTGGTTTGGTTTCAAACCTAGAGTTAAACATCTTAGAGTTTTTGGGTCAGTGTGTTATGCCTTAGTTCCAAAAGAAAAACGAACTAAGCTTGACTCAAGAAGTTAAAAATGCACAATGATTGGCTATTCTGATGAGAAGAAAGGGTATCGTCTTTTGACCAATGGAAAATTCATTGTGAGCAGGGATGTCATTTTTGATGAAACAGAGAGTAAGAGTGCTGAAGAAATTGAAAATCTTCTTCACAAATTAGAAACTAAGGGAAGTAAAAGAAATGGGCAAATGCAAAGTCAACCAACTTCACCAAATTGGTATGAGCTTGATTTTCCTTCCTCTAAAGATGAGTCATGCAGTCCATCTACATCAACAACATCATCTGGGTCTTCTAGCAGTTCATCCACATCTCCAAGCAGCAGCAGTTCTTCAGACAGTGAGTCTCCACATTCTTCACCTGAACGACGAACATCAGTTTATATTAATCCTCTTTACAATGATGGGGACTTTACAGAAGCACAAACAAGTGAGCACCAACTTTCGAAATGGGCAGTTCAACTTTTGAAAGATGTAAAGCCTGATGAACAGAATAAAACAGGCACCAGAAGGGCACATAGAAGTGAAGGCAATTTTTCCTTGATAGCAAATGATTTTACTGAACCTTCCACATACAAAGAGGCAGTAAAACATAAAGAATGGCAACAGGCTATGGTTGAAGAATATAAAGCAGTAATTGATAACAACACTTGGAAACTTGTTGAATGTCCAGCAAATGTTAAACCCATAGGATGCAAATGGGTTTACAGAATTAAGTATAATCAGAAGGGTGAACTTGACAAGTATAAAGCACGACTTGTCGCAAAAGGTTTTGTGCAGCAGGAAGGCATTGATTATGAAGAAACTTTTGCTCCAACAGCAAAATGGAACACCATCCGATTAACACTTGCATTGGCCGCTCAAAAAGGATGGAAAGTTCATCAAATGGATGTGAAAAGTGCTTTTCTCAACGGGGATTTATAGGAGGACGTGTATATGACCCAACCACCAGGTTTTGAAGTGGAAGGACAAGAACATAAAGTCAGCAAATTGATCAAGGCTTTATATGGGTTAAAACAAGCTCCCCGAGTCTGGTATGCAAAGATGGATGATTACCTTAAGAAAGTTGGTTTTCATCGCAGTGAATCTGATGATACTTTGTATGTGCGACAACAGGGCAAATATCTGGTAATTCTTGTTATGTATGTCGATGATTTGATCATCACTGGTAATCATGATGATCATATTGCACAGGTAAAAAAGGAGTTACATGCAGGTTTTAAGATGACAGATTTGGGATTACTTCACTACTATCTTGGAGTTGAAGTCTTCCAACGTCCACATCATATTTTCATTTCTCAGAGTAAGTATGCCGCAAAGGTTCTTCAGCAATTTGGCATGCAAGATTGCAAGCCCGTTCTCACCCCCATGGAGCAAAACTTGAAACTTTCAAAATTTGAAGGGGGGGAAAAGGTGGACAGTACAACTTACAGACAGTTGATTGGCAGCTTGATTTATTTGACAAATACTCGTCCTGATCTATCTTATGCAGTCAGTATTCTTTCCCGTTTTATGGAGGAACCACGAGACAGCCACTGGAATGCAGCCAAAAGAGTTCTTCGATATATCCAAGGAACAAAAGATTTTGGTCTTCTTTACACAAAGACTAAAAATTTTGTACTTGGTGGATATTCTGATGCCGACTTTGCTGGGAGTATTGATGATCGAGCATCAACATCAGGTTATTTAATGAATATGGGGTCAGCAGCAATATCTTGGAGTTGTAAAAAACAAGCTACAGTGGCCACTTCTTCAGCAGAAGCAGAGTACATTTCAGCATGGGAAGCAGCATGTGAAATTTTTTGGTTGCGCCGAATTTTGCAGGACTTGGGCATTTCTCAGGGAGAAGCTACATCATTGTTCATTGACAGCCAGTCAGCCATCAAACTTGCCAAGAACCCAGTTTTTCATTCAAAGACAAAGCATGTGGACACCAAGTATCATCATATCAGGTCGCTCATTGCCAAAGATGTCCTCAAACCAGTTTATTGTCCTTCCGAAGATCAGATCTCCGACATTTTCACCAAACCGCTTGGCAGAATAAAATTTACTAAGTTCAGGGATGAACTTGGTATCTGTTGTAATGTATCTTTGGATCATAGGGGGGAATGTTAGATGATCCAAAAATACTTTTTTATCATAGGTTATAAAATTAGAATAAAATTAGAATAAAATAATTATTAATTTAAGATATTAAATTAATAATTATTATTCTAGAATGTTTAATTATTTAATGGAGACTTTTAGAATTAGCATATTGTTGTAACTAGATATGACTCTCCAAATGAGTCGTATCTTAGGATCTATTATAGGAGATTAGTTAGCTAGTTGGTTTGAATAGCATTTATTGTAAATGGACACTTGTTATTGAATAAGTGATCCATAATTAGAGGTAGTTAGGACATGGAGCTTATAAATAGCTCATTGCAAGAGTGTTTTTGTTGTTCGGGTGTAAGCTGTTGCAAATCAATTATGTAATTATTTTTTTCTGATTAATAAAATTATGTGTCTGAGGACACTTCTGCCATTAAACCGGAAACTTGATGTAAAAACGAAGACTGACAACCAAACTTGAGTGCTCAGGAAATCCTCAGACTAGCAAACAAATTTACTGAACAAGAAAGATTTGCAAAAATCTTGGAAAATTAGGGTATACATGATTTTATCAATTCACAGCTACGTGTATACACGATTCAGCCCAAAGAAACCTGTGTATACGTGGGTTCATATGGGGAAACTTGCGTACATACGCTTTTGTAACCTGGCAAAACTGCGTATATAACAGTTCACAAGAAAAATAAAAAAAGGGGTCTAAAAAATTGTTCAAACTTAAAGTGTGAGTTCCTATAGGAATAGACAACTCAATTATAGCAAGAAAATCAAAGGCTGAGCCATGATTGGCTTAAATTAACCCAAACTAGTAACAACAATATTGTTGTCCCCAGTGGAGTCGCCAATTATGTTGAGGGACAAAGTCCCCTGGGGTCTTGGGTCAATACTGTAGCAGAGCAGGGTTTATCTACAATGAAAAACAAGCATTCCACACAGCCATGATACTAATATGAAAAAACTACGTGAAGAGAGGTTCACTCGGGGGTCCTTTGTTCGGGTAGATCCAACCAGGGTTCAAACCCTCTTGGAGTTCCTTTCCATCCTTCAACTTGCAAAACAATAAATTCAAGGAAGCATAGCAGTATATGGAACAAGCATCATAGAGAAATCAACTTCATAGCATATTTAAAGGTAATTAGTTATATAATTGAAGCAACTATTCATATGAAAATCATAATGACAACATCATAAGCATGAAGAAGATTGATTTCGAGAACAAGATAAATGTTTATTTATTGCAGATAGCTAAACTAAAACAAGGAATGATATCACTTGAATCTTCCTCTCGTGGGCTCCAAGCAGAACCGTCCTCTGGATTTGTTCAATCCCAAGTCTTCAAAAGCCTCCTTCCATGACTCACATAAGGATATCTCAACTAGTGAAAAGACGTCATAACTCAAGGAAACAAGGGTTTCCTGTAATGGGGGAAGTGCTGGAAGCACAAGGATCTTCAGACCTGATCAGGTATAATCTTATCAGAGTGATTTTTCTCTCTATTCTCTCCTCCCTTAGGCCTTCCCATTGAAGCCTTTTTATACCTCTCCCAAAGTAGTTTTTTAGTTTGGAATTTGTTGGGAATAGTTGGGCCACAGACACTAATAGGTAATCAATAGGTAAAACCTGTGATCTCCACCAAAAATTAAGGAGATTTATTTCTTTTTAAGTGTTTTAATACATATACGTGGGTTGGGTATACACATACCCACGTACACACGCGTTTAGCTAAGGGAAATGTCACGTATGGGGAGTAAAACATTGTTTTTTAAGTATTTGGACCAGGTCTGGAAAGAGGGGTTGCCTAGGCCATTAGTGCAGCATCACAAACATCAAGAGTGAGATTTGGAGCTATAACACTTTCCCTAGTTTGAAACCCATTCCCCATTACCAATATTATCTTCCCCCCCTTATTAATTTCCCTATTTCCCTTCAAAAGCCCATAAAAACCCCATTATCCTAAGTCTTTATGCCCCCTCTTTATCTAATTAATTTCTCCACTGCATATTTAAACGACAAGCCTTCTTAACCCACTAACCTTGGGTGCAGTTAAAAATCCCCCCTCCACATAACCCATGGTCCCACCTTAATACCCGCTTATTAAATAAAATCGCGACCTTATTTACTAATTAATTACAATTATTCGTAATTAAACCCCGGGCCCCGCCAAATCAGTATCCCGTTTCCCTCCGTGCATCTTAACTGCGTGATAATCATCCAATCTCCTACCCCTATATCGGACGATGCACATCCATATCACATGGGTTCATTATCTGGCCGATAACAACATGAGAGCACACAAGATTCGCAGTCTTTCTTGTGCACTATTCTGCTACATGGCGGCACTAGGTGAGATCGCGTGCTCGCGAAAAATACCTCTTGCCCTCCAAAGCAGTGCAATGGCCTAGAAAACCACCTCCCAGCCAAAGCCAAAGACGACCCACTGTTCATTTATATTTTTCGCACCAAAATGTGACCATTACCCATTGAAAGGCTGAAAAAGCCCCAATTCACTCTTTTCTTGTGTTTTTCACTGTAAACTACTGATAATCTATTCATGGCACCTTGAACCTAAAATGACTAAATTGACCACCATTTTCTGCCTGAATAAGCTTTGGATACCCAATTAAAGCAACCAGTTGACAATTGAAGCCACCACACCCTCTGCATTCACCACTAAACCTAGTTTGCAAGCCAGACCATCGATTTCCAAGTATTCTTGGGAAAAACCAGAACATCCTTTCAATTTGAAAACACACAGTTTGATTGAAATGGTTAATTAATTTAATTAATTAAATAATCTTTCCTAAACTGAAAAGAATCTTGTTACACACCCCAAACCCTATTGACAGACTATAATTACCCTCTCACTGTTCCAGGGTTTCTAGACCTCACTTCTAAAACCCCTCAAAGCCTAATTGAAATCCATAAACTCAGTTATGGCTTCCCAAACCTCTCTGGATGTGAGACCTCTACAAACCCCTCACCTAGACATCGACCACCTTGCATTAGCAAACAAAGATTGCCAAATAAAAGACACAGCTTCCCCTGCCTACCTTCTTAAGCTCCACGGCTTGAGTAAGGACAAATTCTTAAACCAGAACAATGACATTCAACTTTGGGAGTCTAATTTTCCCAAACATTTGTTTCCAGAGGTACTTCCATTTCGAGACATCATCCACTTCTATCATGCTTGCTACATTCCCAACCAAAGAGGCATTGTCACCCCTGACCAACAAGCTTTTTTTACCATCACTGCAGAATCCATTAATCAAATGCTGTAGGTTCAACCAAGCCATAATGAGACCCCTCTGTCTATTGGAGAATTATTGGACCTTAATACCAAGTTAGGCCTTCCTAGAATAGCTCAAATTTTCCAGGCTTTCATCATAGAGGAATGTCATACTCCAATAGATAGTCGCCCTTATGCTGCCAACATTTTTTTTTAGACAGGCAAACTAATCATTACCATGCTCTCCTTCATTTTAGCATATACCACAGATGAGCATGTGGATGAGGTTGTCCTAGCCTTACTTTCCATATTTAGCCTAGACAAGCCTCCTGCTGTAATTTACAACTATGCTCAGTTCATAGCAGATAGGATGCATGAGCTATTCACCAGATTAGCTACTGAAAGACTCTTCAAGTATTCATATGTATTATTTGACATGTTTTTGTACTAGCAATCAGATAAATTCCCTGTCATCATCCAAAAGTTGGATACCAAGGGAAATCAAAGATCAATTATTTATTGGACACCCTTTATCTGAAAGCACTCCACTACATTCACTTATAAGGATTTCATTGATTCATTTGTTTGTCCAATCATGAGTATGCTAACCAGTAGCCCTCAGCCTAGAATCATCCAAGAGATTAAAAGGGTGTTACAGATGGCCAAGAATAGTAAGGTGGGAGACTGGTATCTATACTAGAACCACACAGAGATAAGAATTTATGGATGCCAACTTGCCCCTTACAAACTGCCCAAATACCTCCCCATGGGGATATTTGCACTAGAATATTTTAGGAAGATTATCAATTCTAATGAAGTCAACTTCCTAGCAACTACGAAGAAAATCCAATTCAAAATGAAAAATCAATTGGGCCCCTTCATTTGTAACACTAGAGAAGCTGGTCCAAAAGTAGACAAGTTGTTATACAAAATGATGTTCAAAAATAGTTTTGTGGTAGTATGATCCTCATGGAGTCATAAATAAGTAGAGGATCAAGGTCAAGCTGCGACCTTTCATCAATCATCCTAAACCAGACATTGAGAGGTTTGCGAACCAATCAGAATGGTTGGGAAACACTCTAATTGACATGGACAATATTGTAGTGGATGTAGAAAATACATTTAATAATGTAGAAAGGTAGATTGATGGAAGTTCTTTCCAGCAGGTTCTAGAACAAGGAGAACCAATGAATATTCCTCCTGTTTAACAAACTCCAGCAAATGAAGACAGGAACCCAAAGAGAAATAGGGAAGAAGATTCTAGTTCATCTATGGAAACCATAGATGAGTAGTTTGAGATCAGTTACAAGAAAATGCCCAAGCTGAATCTTGTAACTAAACACGAAGACACCATTGAATCAGTGAAAATCACTGACATTGATACAATGGTGGAAAGAAGAAAAGTCACAGCAGCTTCAGGAGAAACACAACAACCCTCAACATCTAACACTCAACTAATTGAGAGACAGCTCAGTGTTGAGGTTTCTTCATTCACCGGGCCAATGGATAAACAAAAGGACATAAAGGACAAATACAAGGAAATCAGGTTGAGAAATGAGAAGTTGAAGGTTGAAACCTTTGCTCAATAATTCAAGCACACACCAACAAATGAAAACAGGTTGATGTCAGCATTTGACAACAAAATAGGAAAAATGCAGGCATCATTCTTGCAACCTACAGCCCAACAACCAAATACATCAACTAACTATAGGAAAAGAAACTTTGAGGTTTTGGCCAGGGATGTTCATCCCATTGACCAAACTGAATTCCACAAGTAGGCAGGTGAGATGATCTACTCCACCTTAACAGGAAAATCCATTGCTGCACATATGTTGCAAAGTTCATTAGATAACATTACAGCACAATACAAATTAGAAAATTCGTCCTCACAGGCCAAGCAAAACAGGGTCAATTCATTGGAGGACTTGGTAATTGAGCTGGGACATGATCTCAATGACATCAAGGTTGCTGAGAAATTGATCAAGAAAAAGAATGAGGACATTGCAGCTCTCAAAAAACAACTAAAATTTCCTCATTCAGAGCACCCAAAAACAAAAGAGGTCCTAGAGAGCCAAACACATCAGGAGGAGATGATGGACCTAGTTTGATAATTGAATGATCAATTGAAGGAAATGGAAAAGGAAGTAGATATCTTGATATAGTTAAAACAAGCTAGTATTGAGACATTCCATGCCACCGGTATCCCAACAGTTACTACTGGAGTACCATTCACCTTGGCAGCATCATTAGCTCCTATAGCTCCAATGGATACAACACTGCCAACTTCTGCAACGTCTACATCAACAACAGGGTCAACAGCAGTAGCTCAGCCAAGTGATGAGGCAAGAAAGTTGGTCAAAGCAATGGAAGACATGTCCATTCAGATCACAGAGATGAACAAGCTAAAGAAAACAATAACTAGTCTAGAGACTGACTGTAAGCTTGCCCAAATTATGCACAAGGAAGAAGTACAAAAGGCAACCAAAATGAATGAAAGAATAAAAATCTTGGAGAAAGAGTTGACTTTAAAGGAACCACTTGCCCAAGCCAAGGAACAATTATGGCCCAATATCATTGACTCTGTCAACGATACTTGGCCATCCATCCAAACAATTTTTGAGAAAATTGACTTAGTGAAGGAGGCTACAGAAGCCATACAAAGAGTGAAAACAAAATTGGGAGACATGCCAGAGGAAGCCACTAGGATCATTCACTTCCTTAACTCCAAAAATAAGTATGAATTGCAGGAATTGTTTATACCTGACAAAACAGGTACAATACCAGAAGTAAAAAGGGTCCTAACCAAGAGAAATTTAATGGTAAACCTGGAAGATAAGTGCCAAACCATGCAACTGGCTATAGATAGATTCATGGTTAAGTTTGAAGTTTTGAGGCAAAAGGGTCTGCCAAATCCCTTAGTAATAAATGATAAATTAATGCCACATGAGGAGTACAACATAAGAATTAGAGAGGTGGCCAGAGATCAGGTAAATACTTCTTCCACGAAGTGGATTCCTACTGGCAAAGTCTTGTATCAGACTTTTGAGAACTTGTTTTACCTCTAGCATGAGGTGAAACAACTTTTTGTAAATAAACCCACTCTTTCCAAATACACTGAGGCAAATGAAATATACAAGAAGATGGTAAACATCCAATTACCAGATGTAGAAACATGGGATAAATTGAATGACTTACTGTAGAAATACACAGCCAAAATGTAAAAATGTGTAGTAAGGGTGAAAAAGCATAGCAAAAGGATAATGATAGATCAACCAGGTAAAAGAGTATTAGTTGAAAGTGTATCAGTTGAGATATCGAAGTGAAAGGAGCATCCAGCGTGATAACCAACAACAAGGAAGAGAATAAAAGGTAAAACATAAGAGCTTAAAGACAACACAACCTAATAAGCAGGGACAATATACGATAGTTGAACATCCATCTCTATCTTCTTGCAGGAAGATATTTCTTTCTCCTAGATTAATTCCCAAGACAATTTGGGATATTTTGTAAATTATTTTTGTATAAATACTTCATAATTGGAGGTATTGAGTGTAGATTTCTATACATTTCTATGGTTGTTTTGATCATAAACCTAAGGGTTATTGTACCAATTTTTCAAGTCAGCAGACTGGAGCAAGTAATAAAGAGATTGCATTATAGGATTCATGTGTTGAGCTGTTACAGTGAAGTACTTTCTTTTTCAAACTTGTTATTTTCTCATGTTTTTCATAAACTCAAATGTTATATAAAGTGAATGAATTAACTGGAAATTTATCTCATATTTTTTTAAGCACACTCTGTATTGAACAGTTTATCATTTCTATGTTTTCTTCAGGTATCTGGACCTTGGAATCCTTAATTTCTCTCCCATCCCGGTTGAAGTCTTCCATTTTCTTCATAATCTGGCCTAAGGAACCCTTACTTGCTCCTTGGATCCGATTGAAAACCATTTCACCATCTAGCCTTGAGATCTGATGTAACTTAGCTACCTTGCCCTACAAACACTATTTTTAGAACTCGATCAAGTCCTGTTTGCTTGACATTTGACCGCATAGCCCAACGGTAAAATACATCCCTCTGTCCATATAAGTAAGTGATCCCACCACCAAATACAAATCAAAACCTAAGTGCAATCATAGCTAGCCTAAAATAAATTAACTAAACAAACTTAAATAATAAAGAGAGAGCCCTCTTTGAGCATTAGGAAGTCTAGATCCTAATCTCTAAAGTATGTTTTTGGTTACCTCTATCATTTACTTCTATAAAAACTTCTAAAGAAGTTTTTGAGTGATAACATTATTGGTGACCATACTAGGGACTTCGATCCTTAGTTTAATAAAACTTTAAGGAAACCTGAAATTTCATCTTTTTCCCCTTAAGGTCATTTTAAGATTCTTTTTGTTGAAAAGCTTCATAAAAACAATTAAAAAACTAAAATTCTGGCTCTCAAAAAGACTCACTATATGAGGGAAAATCCAGATCCAAACCCTGCTACAATAGTTGATGACTCTGACAGAATTTTAAGAAAACCAAAAAAGGTAGAAACTCAAGAAAGTAGTAGCCAGTTAGTTAAAGAAAATTCACTCCCCGAGGAATTATCAACTTGAGAGGAAATTGCATTTGATTTGTCATTTGAGCTCTCATTGCTTAGAACTAAATCATAAAATGCAATTCATAAAACTTCGTTAGACCCTAATTTTATTCAATTCATTGAGTCAAAAAAGGTGCTTATACATCCAGATTTAGATAAGCTTGTGTTGGATACTTTTGACAAGCTAGAAGCTTTAATCTCTACAGTAATAAGCCATATAGATGATGCCTACCTTCAAGAATTAGTTGAATTAGATTCCCTCACTGCTGTTACCTCAGAAATTTTTGCACAATCTTCAAACGCTGTAAATACACCTTCATTTACTACCACCTCACCTATAATATCCACCACAGTTCATTACCCTAAACTGGTTATTCATCAGCTTCCTATCCAACCAAACACCTCAACTTCATCTAGTTCATCTAAACCCATTTTAAGTCCTTTGAGCGCTACTACTTTGCCGCCTAGTCAAACTAGAATCTCAGTCATGGCAGACCGATATGAACGTTTGGTATTATGGGCACAACGCCATGCCATGCCCCAAGGTTACCAAAGAAAAATATTTTTGTTTGATGCTACTGGTCAGTATACTACCCAACAACATGTGAAAAAAATGACTAACTATTTTGAGTTGCATGAAATTGATGAGTCTGATGTCCAAATGAGGTTTTTTTCCCAAACATTGATAGGGGATGTCAAGAAATGGTTCAAAGGTTTACCAGCTAATCATATTGTAGATTTAGCTTCTTTTCATAGATTATTTATTGATAGATGGGAGAGAAAGAAAAACCCTTTGCAAATACTTTCTGAATATGATAACATTAGAAGAGCTCCTAATGAGTCAATTCAATATTATTGTACTAGGTTCCATAGCATCTACAATGCAATCCCTGCTAATATTAAGCATCCACCAGACCTAGCATTGATCAAATTTCTTGATGGTTTTGACACTAGTATGTCATACTAGTTAAGGGAAAGAAACCCTGAAACATTAGAACAAATGCAAAGTAATGTTGTTAGTGTGGAAGCCAACCTATTAGCTAAGAAAATTAGGATGAGAAATGAAAAGTGAGTTGTTATTAAAGAAGAAACTTCCACTTCTGATGGTAAAATAGATAGTTTATCAAAGAGTGTAGAAAGAATAATGGATAGATTAGAAAACATGGAAAGAAAAACTCAGTGGGAGAATCAACAACGACCCTCAATAAGAAACCCCAACTTTAGGAAGAATCCTAACACTGGAAATCATATTATACCAGATAAACAAATTAGACCACCCTTTCATGAAAACTATGATGAGGGTTCACAAAACCTTGAGGGAGAGGATGACACCCAGATAAATCTATTAGGGACTAAAAATGAATATTTTGTTTTTCTTACTCAAGAAGAGCAGGAATTGTACATGCTGCAACAATTGCAATTAGAATCTAGAGAGTCCTTCGACTTTAAACAGGGCTATGAATCTACCATATATGAGGTTCACAAACAGTATAGCCTAAGAAGTAAAAAGAATAATGAAATTCCCACTAAGAGATCAATCCAAACCCAAACTAAAAAGATAACAGAATCTCCTGTCACCAAAGTTCTACAAATTCTCCCTAGGGGAACTCAGGAGACTTCCAGCCCAAAAATTTTAGATATAACTTCATCTGAAACTCAAACTGAAACTGTTACTCAAATAATTCCAAATAAGAGAATTCAAAACAAAACTGTTGAAACACAGACTGAAGTGCCAAGCATTGAAAAACAAGATAAAAATACACAGACCACATTTGATAAGGAAGATCTCACCCAGTTAACCAAAACTCAATTGCCATTCAACATTAAAAATGATATAGCAAAATTGAAAATATCAATTCCTGTGACTGAACTACTAAAAAATGAATCATATAGATCACAAATCACTGAAACACTAAATATAGGTGAAGGAGAAGATGTTGTCAATTTGCATGATGATCAACCTGAGCTATGGTTTGGTCCTAAAGTAAATGGAACCCACCAACAAGGGGGTATCCCTCCTTTCTACATTAGCTTGAATATTCATGATAATATATTACATAATGTTATGCTAGACTCAAGGGCATCCCATAACTTAATGCCAAAAGCAATCATGGAGAGATTAAACTTAGATATCACCATACCATACAAGGACCTCTTTTCCTTTAACTGTAGCCAAGTTAAATGCCTTGTCCTGATCAAGGATTTGTGTGTAACTCCAATCTAGTGCCAAACAAAGAGTATTGTCATGGACGTAGTAGTTGATGGAATCCCTCCCAAGTATGGAATGCTATTATCTCACTCATGGGGAGAGAAATTGCAGGGATCATTACAGTTAGATATGTCATATGCCACCATCTCTGTTTTTTGTCAACAAAGGAAACTTTATAGAGAAAAATTGATGACATACATGGTGAGTAGTGCAGAAAAACCTCAGAATTTCCCTATATACTACATGCATTCTAATATGGGCTCGTTTATCTTGTACCATTCAGACAATGAAAAAAATGAAATCACATCTGCTGAAGAAAAATACAAGACACCTGATAGTGAAAAAAATTTCATGAGTTCCTATGGCATCTAGATTTTGATGGCTCTATGAATAGATTAGGAGCAGGTACAGGAGTTTGGATTCACAACATGGAAAATAATCATTTTGAAGGTCATGCCTTTAGACTAAACTTTAAATGCACGAACAACACGACATAATATGAAGTTGTCATCTTAGGACGAAAAATGGCTAGAAAACTTGTAGCCAAGAGAGTTTCTATAATGGGAGACTCATAATTGATTATTAAACAAATCAAAGGTGAATAGTCTGTGAATAATCCTAGACTTTGCCAATATAGAGAGATTGTCCTAGATTTCATCAGGGACCTTCTGGAATAGACTTTGCTACCATTACTATAAAACTGAATATGCAAGCTCACAATCTGGCCACTTTTGCTAGTACTTGCACATTTCCTTTTTAGCCCAACCACCAGTACACTACAAAAGTGAGACATAGGCCTATTATAGCAGACAATTTGAAATATTGGCAGATTTTCTCACAGGATTCTCAAATTTATGATTTCATGAACGCTGAAGGAGAGTTTCAAAACTATAATATAGATACATATTGTACAGTAGACAATGACATAGATAGTGGGATAGATGTAAATATTTTAGATATAGGTAAACCCACTAATTTCACTAAAGTAGAAATAGATAACTTAGAAAATGTAGAAATAGAAGAAATACTAAATGATGATCCTAAAATTCTGAACCTTAAAAATAACTTCTTTCCTAATGGATTAGTACCATTAGAAGATTTTGTTGATTCAAATGATGTAGCTAGGAAACAAAAAATGGAGCCTTTAAGAGCAGATATAGAAGAATGTAACATAGGAACTGAAGGAAAACCTAATTTCATTAAAATAACAAATTCCTTACCTCCGGATGACAAGGTTAAATATATAAATCTATTCAAAGAGTTTCGAGATGTCTCTGCCTAGAGTTATGAAGACCTTAAGTCTTATGACATGAGCATAATTCAACACAAGATACCCACCAAAGAAGATTATAAAACTTTTAAACAGAAACTTAGGAGAATTAATCTAGTTCTTATGCCACCAATTGAAAAGGAAGTTAAAAGGATGCATGATGCCCAAATCATAGCTCCCATTAGATATTCAGATTGGGTCTCAAACTTAGTCACTACTAGGAAGAAAACAGGAGAAATCAGACTCTGTGTTGATTTTATAAACTTGAACAAAGTGTCATTGAAAGATAACTATCCTCTCCCAAAGAGGGACCATATTTTTCAGAGGGTAGTAGGCTCATGTATAATTTCATTGCTTGATGGATTTTCTGGATACAACCAAATCTTAGTTCATCCAGAGGACACAGAGAAGAATACATTTACTAATACTTGGGGTACTTTCATGTATTTGAAGATGCCTTTTGGATTAATGAATGCAGGTGCACCATTTCAAAGAGCTATGGATATAGCTTTTGCCAAAGAAATCCATGAATTCGTAGTTGTTTACGAAGATGACATCACAGTGTTTTCAAAATCTGATAATGAACATCTGGATCCTCTGAGAAGAGTTTTCGTTAAATGAAGAAAATTTGGTATTTCCTTAAATCCAAAAAAGACACTCTTTGGTCTAGAACAAGGTAAACTCTTGGGACACATAATATCTAAAGATGGAGTTAGAATAGATCCTACTAGAATAGAGGCAATCCTGACTATCACCCATCTTGGAAACATTAAAGAATTACAATCATTTTTAGGCCAAATAAATTTTCTTAGGAGATTCATTTCAAATTTAGCTGAATTAATTAGAGAACTAAATAGTCTTTAGACACCATCAAGGAAGCCCTTACCAAAACTCCAGTCCTCATAAGTCCTGATTTTGAAAAAGATTTTATAATTTTTTATTTTTCTTCAAACATACTATTGCAGCAGTCTTGTTGCAAAAGAATAATCAAGGATATGAGCTACCAACTGCATTTTTTAGTAAATATTTAAGAGATGCCACCCTAACATACAACATAATGGAAAAACAAGCACTAGCTCTAGCGAAAGCTATTAAAGATTTCAGAGTGTGCATCTTTTATTCACACATCATTTCTTATGTTCCAAATTCAGTAGTAAAGGACATTTTGACACAAAATGGGTTGAAAGGAAAGAGAGGCAAATTGATTGCCACTATTTTGGAATATGACATAGAAATAAACCTTACAAAATTTATCAAAGGCCAAGGTTTAGCCAAACTCATGGCTGAATCGAACTATCAGGCCTTAGATATAAATTTCATTGGTGCGCTAGATGATCAGGAAAAGATGGTAACTCCATAGATTAGTGAACCTTTTACAGATTCACCTTGGTATGCAGATATCATGTTTGCTTTACTAAACTTACAATATCCTCCTTGTTTATCTAGAACTAAGGCTAGATTTTTGCGAATGAAATCAATGAAATATTGTATCATAGATAATGCTTTATTTTGGAAAGATAATGGTGGCATTTTATTAAATTGTTTATTTAAATATGAAGATGATAAAGTTATGCAAGAATTTCATGCAGGAGATTGTGGAGGACACTTATATTGGAAAACAATTGCTGACAAGATTCTAAGGGCTGGTTTTTACTGGCCCACCCTTTTTGCAAATGTCAAAAAAAATGTGACCTCCTGTCATAAGTGCCAAATATTTGAGGGTAAAAGGAAGCTTTTACCTTTACCTCTGAAACCCATATCCACAAAAGTAACATTTCAACAATGGCGTTTAGACTTCATTGGAGAAATTCACCCATCCTCCTCAGCCCAACATAGATGGAGTTTGATAGCCACGATTACTTTACGAAAAGGATAGAATCCATCCCTTCTAGACAAGCCATAGACTCTGTCATTATCTCATCTCCTGAAAACAATATCATGTCAAGATTTGTATGGCCCGAAAATCTCATTATTGATAATGCAGTTGCTTTCAAATCCATGAAAATGGTATAATTTTGTAACAGATATCATATTACCCTTGGCCATTCCACTGCCTATTACCCTCAAGGCAATGGACTTGCAAAATCCTAGAACAAAAGCGTTGTCAATATCATCAAAAAACTATTGGAAGACAACAAAAAGACATGGAATAAAAAGTTGGTAAATGCCTTATGGGTAGACATACTAACTACCAAAAAGTCCATTGGTACATCTCCTTATCAGTTAGTATATGTAATGGATGTTATTTTTCCATCCTCATTAGGAGTACCATTGATGAAGATCATCCAAGAGTTGCAGGTAGAACCAAATGATATCCAAAGGAGGATAAATCAGACAATACACTTGCAGATAACCAGAGAAGAATTCTATGTTAAATCACAAGTAATCTAGGATAAAATCAAAAAGATTTTTGACAAGAAGACTAAAGCTGATGATTTTTACATAAGTGATAAAGTTCTGAAATGGGATTCTAGAAGAGAAGATAAGGGCAAAAATGGAAAATTTGATTTTCTGTGGCAGGACCCTTATGTCATTTATGGTTATAGAGGTAACAATGAATTTTTCTTGAGAGAGCTAGATGGAACGGATCTACTAGGAAGACCTGTTAATGGTGGAATGCTAAAACATTACTTACCCACACATTAACAATAGTTCACTTTAATTTACTCATTGTATAATAACATTGCAGAGTTGAGATTGGATTGGATGGTAATCTTTTGAAGTTGAAGCCCGGAGAGAAGGCCCTGAGCTTTGAAGGGTTCACCATCATTAGTATGAATAAATCAGAATCACAGAAGAGCAGTTTACAAGTTAACTATAGTCACAGTTTCAAAGGCTACTGATATTAAAGTTCTTGATAGTTCTCCAGGAAATGTCATCCCCATGTGGAGCCACTCTTAGGTTCCTATAATAATAGGATTCATAATTTTGAATTGGATATGGTTAGTCTTGTAATATTGTACATACTTTTTCCTTCTGCAAAATGTTTTCCATATTAAAAATTAAAAAAAATTAAAGAGGGTGTGTCCTAAAAGAATAATCAAAGGACAAAAAGAAAGAGAAAAATATCAAAAACGTGAAAAATATGAACCCCAAAAAGAAATAAAACAGATAATGGAAGTGTGCAAATTCAAATGCCACTACTTTTTACTTTACTATGCAAAATAAGGTTGTGTGAAGTTTGTCAGAAATGCCACAATCCATGAAGGTCAAATAGTTTAATCTTGACTCATTCATGCTTTAAATTTCATGTTGATAGATAGAGAATAAAGATCTAGCCAAAATGTTTAACCTTGGCATATCAGTATTTAGGTAGAGAATAAAAATGAGCTCATTAGTTTAATCTGAGCTGTTGGAAGTTATAATGTTAGAATTAAATAGTTTTCTTGTCAACATAAGAGGAAATAAAGTGTCAGCAAGCTCAAATGCACCCAATAAAGTGATGAAAAATGTTAGGATAAATAATGGGTAGGTAGAAGAAAGGTTGCAAATGCACAAGGTTACTGAGTCAAAAGCACATTTATCATGCTTAATCCTATGTTTCATGTGCAAGAGGAAATATGAGAAAGAAAAGATATTCAAAAGTGTGTTTAACTAATTTCCTCTCATTTCACTATACCCCAACAAGATTATTTTCTAATTTTCCCATTATCCCTCCCTCACTTATAAATACCCTTTTTCCCCCATTTTTGACCTTTACCCCCAGGTTTCACACATTTCCCTAGAAATTACACTTCAAAAATCAACCCCCCTCCCAAAACCCCTTTCCCTAGTGTGAAACCCATTACCCATTACCAATATTATCTTCCCCCCTTATTAATTTCCCTATTTCCCTTCAAAAACCCATAAGAACCACCTTATCCTAAGTTTTTATGCCCCCCTTTTTATCTAATTAATTTCCATACTGCATATTTTCTCGATAAGCCTTTTTAACCCACCAACCTTGGGTGCTGTTAAAAAACACCCCGCCACATAACCTATGGTCCCACCTTAATACCTGTTTCTTAAATTAAAATCCCAACCTTATTTACTAATTAATTACAATTATTTGTAATTAAAGCCCAGGCCCTGCCAAATCACTGTCCCAATTCCCTTCATGCATCTTAACCACACGATAGCCATTCGATCTCCCACCCCCAGATCTGACGGTGCGCATCCATATTGTGCGGGTTCATTATCCGGCTGATAACAAGCCAAGAGCATGTGAGATTCGCGGTTTTTCCTGGGCACTGTTCTGCTACGTGGCGGCACTAGGTGAGATTGCGTGCTTGCAAATAATGTTGTCTGCCCTCCAAAAGTGGTGTGATGGCCCAAAAAACCACCTCCCCGCCCAAGCCAAAAACTACGCACTATTCATTTATATTTTCCGCGCCAAAATGTGACTGTTACCTGTTAAAAGGCCAAAAAGTCCCTAATTCACTCTTTTCTTGTGTTTTTTACTGTAAACTACTGCTAATCTATTTGCGACACCCTGAACCTGAAACAACCAAATTGACCACTATTTGTTGTCTAAAGAAGCTACCTAATTGAAGCAACCAATTAATAGTTGATGCCTCCATACCCTCTGCATTCACCAGTGAACTCAGTTTGCAGGCTAGACCATTGATTTCCATGTATTCTTGGGAAAAACAAAAAAGACCTTTCAATTTGAAAACACACAATTTACTTGAAATGGTTAATTAATTGAGTTAATTAAAGAAGCTTTCCTAAATTGAAAAGAAGCCTGTTACGCACCTCAAACCCTGTTTATAGACTATAATTACCCTCTCACTATTCCAGGGCTTCTAGACCTCACTACGAAAACCCCTCAAAAGCCTAATTGAAATCCATAAACTCAGTTGTGGCTTCCCAAAACTCTTTGGACATGAGACCTCTGCAAACCCCACACCTGGACATCGACCACGTTGCATTAGCAAAAAGAGATTTCCAAATAAAAGACACATCTTCCCCTGCCTATCTTCTCAAGTTCCACTACTTGAGTAAGGACAAATTCTTAAACCAAAATTGTTGGGTCCCTATAATACTAGTGATTACCCCATTACTATTGTAGTTATACCCCTTATTTACATTGTTTTGCCCCTATTACCCCCATATTGTTATTTCTGTGCCCCATAGAATCCCTCTATTCTTATTTTTGTGGCTTTATATTATTATTGTTAGGTCGGCTAGATTATATTGTGACTCCCTAGACTCCTATATATAGAAAGGAGGTTTTGTCATTTGTATCATCCAAGAATTGTTCATTTATGTAATGTAAAGGAGGTTTCCCCCTCGAAGAGGCTGAATTCTAAGGCGTTGATCTATCTTTTCTATCTTTTCTTGAGCTGGTTTCATAACATTTGGTATCAGAGCCTTTGGATTCTAGGGTTTCGCTGCTCCAAACAGGTCATCATGGAATTTTCGCTATAAATTTTTTCTATGATGTTTCAGAAGTCACAAAAAAAACCCATTTGAGAAGAAATCATGATGAACCTTGGGTCCAAATTTCAGAGTGTTTCGCACGATATTGGCAGAGATATGATCTGAGGAAGTTTGTCTTTTTGCAGACTCCTGAATTACATTTAAAACAGGTGACCTGGGGAAAATCGCCATAACTTTATCTCTGGGGATCAGATTGAAATTTCGTAAGAAGGTATAGAAAGAGGACGGATTTTAGTTTCTTGTATGTGTGCTTCAGATTCAAAGGTTGAAATAGTGACTTGTGGCACGTCATACGAGTTCGCTCTACTGAACTAGTCTAAAAACAAGTCACTGTGGGAGATTTCACATAACGTTTCCTTGGAGAATCCAATTTGGCTTAGACTTGTGGCATTGGAAAGAGGACGCAGAAGGCTACTATAGGTAGAAATTTTAGAATTGGATGATCTGAAATTACAGAGATACATCAGATTCAATATCATGCTTCTATAAAGTGAAAAAAGGTGTGTAGTTTTTATTTTTATTTTTTTTGTGTGAGCTTGGTTTAACGGAATTAAAAGGGCATAGTAAAGCATTATTATCGGTAACTCATGCCCCGAGGAAAGAAAATGCAAACACCTAGTAAGGAACCTGAAAGCTCTAGCATGACCCATGAAGAAGAGGAAGAAATGCTACATGATATATCAAAATTACAAGAACAAGTGCAACAAATGTCACGCTCACAAAAGCTAACAGAAGCTAAGATAAGTGGCATGAAATCTAAGATAAATGGTGTGGAATCTAAGATAAATGGTGTGGAATCTAAGATAAAGGGCATGGAAGCTAAGATGGATGATTCGAAGACAGATTTGAAGAGAGACATGGCAGATTTGAAGATAGATATGAAGACAGACATGGAAGAATTGAAGAAGTTGCTACAAGAAAGGGTCACTAATGGTGAAAAGGTAGTAAAGGAAACTCATGATGAGAACAAAAGAAATGTTAATCATGATTCCATAGACGCTAATGTTGGATCGAAGAATCACCATATTCCAAAAATCGATATGAGGAAGTTTGATGGCAAGGATCCCGCCACATGGATATTACAGATGGAGCAATTCTTCGATCTCAATAATGTGCAAAACGCACAAAAGGTACGTATGGCAACTGTATATTTGGAACCAAATCAGTTTGTATGGTATCAATGGCTTTGCTCTCGTAAACAATTTATCACTTGGGCAATTTTTACGGAAGAATTGATAGCACATTATGAAGATACAAAAAGCAACACTTTTTTTAGCCAATTGATAAGTCTCAAACAAAAGGGTTCAGTAATGGAGCACATTGAGGAGTTCCAAAAATTGAACATAAGGGTAAAAGATATTCCAGAGGAGCATAGGATTGATGTGTTCATAGGGTCTTTAAAGGATAATATCCAACATGATGTTCGCCTTTGGGAACCTGATTCATTAGAGAAGGCATTCAGGTTAGCAAGAAAAATGGAAAGCAAAATTATGGCAACCAGGAAGCATACCACTCACAACTATAAAGACGGAAGTGTTGTTGCCCCTAGTCTTCCACAACCTATAAGGTTGACACCACAACAATTGGAAGAAAAAAGAGCAAAAGGGCTTTGTTACAGTTGTGATAGCAAATACACTAAAGGTCATAAGTGTGCTGAGAAGAAATTATTCTACATAGATTGTGAAGAGGAAGAAGAAAAGGAGCAAGAAAGGTCAAAAGAAGAAGATATACTTCAGGAACAAAGCCTAGATGAAGAAAAAATAAATCCGACCATATCTTGTAATGCATTGGCGGGAATTACCACTCCTCAAACCATCAAGATAGAAGGACAAATCAAGAAGAAAAAGGTAATAGTGTTGATTGATTCAGGAAGCACCCACAATTTTATTCATTGTAGGGTAGCAAAAGAATTGAATTGCTTCCTATATCCAGCACCAGAGTGTCAAGTGATGATTGCAAATGGAGGAACAATAAATTGCTCTGGAAAGTGCCATAATATCAAGCTATCCATGGGAGAATATGTATTGACTAGCCCAATGCTTTCCATTCCAATGGGAGGTGCGATGTTGTACTAGGAGTCCAATGGCTACAATCCTTGGGTACAATAGCTTTTAATTTTCAAGAACTTTTCATCAAATTTTCTACAGAAGGAAAGGAAGTTGAATTAAGGGGTATTGCAGGGAAACCAGGAAAGATAATCAGCTCTCATGGTATGACAAAGCTTCTAAAAAAGGAGCAAAGAGGTGTAATTGCACAATTATGCTCGCTAGATGTTTCCACATTGGAATCATCTATTTCTCCAGATCTCCAAAAAGTCTTGGACAATCATTCCAAGGTATTTGAGACTCCCAAGGGTCTCCCACCTATGTGTGATCATGATCATGCTATTCATCTGATTCCAGGAAGTGTTCCTCCAAACATCAGGCCGTACAGATATCCCTATGTCCAAAAAAGTGAAATTGAACGTATGGTTGCAGAAATGCTAGAGGCTGGTATAATTCAACCGAGTCAAAGTTCTTTCTCAGCTCCAGTAGTATTGGTGCACAAGAAGGATGGATCATGGCGCATGTGTCCGGATTATAGGGAGCTCAACAAGCTCACTATTAAAGATAAGTTTCCCATTCCTGTTATTGATGAATTACTGGATGAATTGCATGGATCAATTTACTTCACCAAGTTGGATCTTCGTTCGGGATATCATCAAATCAGAATGAAGATTGAAGACATTCCGAAAACGGCATTTAGAACTCATGAGGGTCATTATGAATTTTTGGTCATGCCTTTTGGCCTTACCAATGCACCTTCAACATTTCAAGGTTTGATGAATTCAATTTTCAAACCATTCCTTAGAAAATTTGTGTTAGTATTTTTTGATGATATACTAATCTACAACAAGTCTTGGAAGGATCATGTTGAACATGTTGACAGGGTGCTACAACTATTGGAGGAGAAACAATTATATGCAAAAAGATCCAAATGTTTCTTTGGAGTCCAGGAGGTGGAATATTTGGGTCATATTGTATCTCATGAAGGAGTTAAGGTAGACCCTAGCAAAATTAAAGCCATTAAGGAATGGAAAATCCCCACATCCATAAAGCATCTGCGAGGATTTCTTGGGTTGACAGGGTATTATCGCAAGTTTGTTAAGAATTATGGGAGAATAGCAGCACCTCTAACAACATTATTGAAGAAAGATTCATTTTCATGGACTCCGGAAGCAAAAAAGGCCTTTGAACATCTTAAAGAGGCAATGTGCCAAGCACCGGTCTTAGCTACACCGGACTTCACAAAAACCTTTATTGTGGAATGTGATGCTTCAGGAAATGGAATTGGTGCTGTTCTAATGCAAGATGAAAGACCCATTGCTTTTGAAAGTCGTCCAATCAAGGGAAAGTTTTTAAGCAAAGCTATTTATGAGAAGGAAATGTTGGCAATACTCCATGCACTTAAGAAATGGCGACCCTACCTAATGGGAAGACACTTCAAGGTAAAAACGGATCATGATAGCCTTAAATACTTTTTAGAACAAAGATTATCCTCTGAAGAGCAACAAAAGTGGGTCACAAAGATGTTGGGTTATGACTTTGAAATCATCTACAAAAAAGGGAAGCAAAATGTGGTGGCAGATGCACTCTCAAGAAAGGATGAGGATGTGGAAGCATTGTTGTGTGCCATTTCTATTATCCAACCAGATTGGATAAACGAAGCAAGGGAGGAATGGAAGAATGACGAAGAAGTGTGGGCACTTATTCGAAAGCTACAACAAGATTCCAGTACTTCTGATACATTTAGCTGGAAAAATGATTCGTTATGGTACAAAGATCGCTTATACCTCTGTAAGAATTCCCAGCTAAAACAAAAGATTCTTATGGAATTGCACACTTCTCCCTTAGGAGGGCACTCAGGATTTTTAAAAACTTACCACAGGGTTAAGAAGGAATTTTTTTGGGATGGCCTTAAATCAGATATTCAAAAGTTTGTGGCGAAATGTTTGGTTTGCCAACAAAATAAAGTTGAAACAATTAAGACACCAGGTCTATTACAACCTTTATCCATTCCAAGCCAACGTTGGGAGGAGGTTTCAATGGATTTTATCACAGGTTTACCCAAGTCTGAGGGAAAGAGTGTCATCATGGTGGTAGTTGACAGAATTACCAAGTATGCACACTTTTGTGCATTATCACATCCATTTAAAGCCAGTACAGTTTCTACTGCATTTATGGAAACAGTTCAAAAGCTACATGGAAACCCAAAGATTATTGTAAGTGACAGAGATCCCATTTTCACTGGAAATTTTTGGACAGAATTATTTTCTTGTCTTGGTACTCAGTTAGCTCATAGCTCATCTTATCATCCTCAATCTGATGGGAAAACTGAGATAGTAAACAAATGTTTGGAAGGATATCTTCGTTGCTTTGTATCTGATAAACAGACACAATGGGTCAAATGGTTGCCTCTGGCTGAATGGTGGTATAACACTTCCTTCCATACAGCAACAAAAATGACCCCATTTATGGCACTTTATGGGTATCAACCACCATCCATCACATCATATTTAAGAGAAAATTCTAAGGTTCAGGCAGTGGAACATCACATCGAACATCAACAACAAGTCCTCCAACTCTTAAAGGATAACCTTGTGTTGGCACAAAATAGAATGAAACAACAGGCAGATCAACATCGCAGTGAAAGAAGTTTTGATGTAGGTGATTGGGTATTCCTACGGATACAACCATATAAGCAAATGTCCCTAAAGCAAGCTAAGAAGGATAATAAATTATCACCAAAGTATTATGGTCCGTACAAGGTGTTGCAAAAGATTGGTACTATGGCATACAAATTGGAGCTTCCTGCAGCTTCTCGATTGCACCCAGTTTTCCATGTTTCATGCTTAAAGAAGGTTATAGGTGACAAGCTCCCAATTCAAACAATATTGCCAGAACTTGATGAGGAAGGAAAAATTATATTGGAACCGGAAGCAGTCACAGAAACAAGAACTCGATAGCTACGAAATCGATCAGTTTCAGAGTATCTTATCAAGTCGAAGAACTTATCCGCTGAAGATTCCACATGTGAGGATGAGAATTTTATGCAGAAGTATCCAGAAATACTCAAGCGTTGAGGACAACACTTTTTTGAAGGAGAGGGGCATGTTGGGTCCCTATAATACTAGTGATTACCCCATTACTATTGTAGTTATACCCCTTATTTATATTGTTGTGCCCCTATTACCCCCATATTGTTATTTTTGTGCCCCATAGAATCCCTCTATTCTTATTTTTGTGGCTTTATATTATTATTGTTAGGTCGGCTGGATTATATTGTGACTCCCTAGACTCCTATATATGTTGGAAATAATACTGAGAGGCGGGGGCGAATCAGTATTATCAGATCAATAAAACTTTTCCAATTTCATACTCAGAAACATATACGCTACTTCAGTTAAGTGAACCCACGTGTACACGCAACTGTGTCTAAAGCAACTAGCGTATATCCAGAAATCTTATGATTCAGTTAGCTTATCTTCAGTAAATGCATCAGAACATTATTAACCATTTTAACAGTAAACAGGTGCAGTATAACAGAATAGATCATCACACAAAAGCCACACACATGAACACCATGATATAAGGTGGAAACCCAATGTGGGTGAAAACCACTTGCTGCAATTTGTTTCTATCTTCCTTTAATAAGAAACTTCTTTTACAATGTACTGGTGTAGTCCTTTACCAGCACGCAGGCTACAACCTGCAGAGGGCTACAACCCTCATAGCTCTTGTACTAGCCGATCCATTTACTAGTACGTAGGTGCCAACCCTACAGAAGGCTACAACCTTCACTCGTTTTCCAGGTGCTCCTGGAAGGGAGCTACAACCCCCTGGCTCTTGTACTGGCTGATATGTTTACCAGTACGTAGGTGCCGGCCTACGATCTTCCCGGGACCACGTTTCATACATTTTCATACTGGATCCATAAGACAATCACCATTGTAGTACAACCTGCATCATCAATCACTGAAACACCCAATACTGAATCACTGAAACCCTGTCAACAACAACCAGACAACATAACAACAACCAGATCCAACTCCATCTTCAAATATCATACTTCACATTGTATACGCTACTTCGACGAACCCAACCTGCGTGTATACGCTCTTTTACCAAAACCAACACGCGTACAGATCTGCAAATTCTAACTTATAACTCCGCAACTATATCAGACATCAGAACATACCCAGATCATAACACTAAACATGCGTTGATAGATCTAGTCTATCCACAGTCATACCATATGAAGATAATCATTCCAAGCCTTGAGATCTCGTTCCATTGTTCATCATCCTCCACATGAGTGAAACCTTGGTTCAGATCACCAACCCATAACCAGCATTTGGATCTCACACTTCCTCAGATCTTCATCACTCACACCCACTCTCACTCCTTGCTTCATACACTTTGCCTAATGATCTTCTCCTTATATAGCCTTAGGCCCTTCACAATACCACGGTCCAAAACCATAGTAACACAACACCATCAACTTCAAAACTAGGGATCGACACGCCCGTCGAGACACCATGGTCCAAAACCATTGTCACACCTTCCAAGGACTAACCGCCACGGACCAAAGGTACGTTTTCACATGTACGCGCTTTTACTGAAGCCAACCTGCGTGTACACGCTGATTTTCCTTACTGAACCTGCGTATATCGCTTTCTTGTCCTGCTGTACTAAGATCTGTCCTCTGATTAAGTTGCCATCACCTGTACCTACCTCTGAGTGAGTTGCCATCAAGGACAACACTTGTATCATAATGCCAACAATCTCCCCCTTTGGACTTGATGGCAACCACCACACCAAGTCACTCTCCCCCTTTGACACCAAGGGCAAAGGGCGGACCAAGATATTCTCCTCTTTGGTATACCGTTTGCTATACATACTCCCCCTGAGTACCTGCTGAAATCTCCAAATGTGCTCCCCCTTTGTATATGCCAAAGTGTACCAATCTGTCCATGCTCCCCCTGAGTACATGCAGGTTCTAAGACCAGCAATTCATTCAAGACCATGACTATCATTCATCATATATGATGTATACCATAAGCATCAGCTTGCAATACCATTCCTTTGATCAAACAACAAGATGTATCATTTAGCTTCATAGACTTTATCAACAACTTGTAACCATAATGCCAACAATGCATTATTTGAAGTATATGCTCCCCCTGAGCTTGTGCCATCTGTTTTCAGTTAGATCTGATCATGCATACATCAGTAATAAGCATCAAGATATCATCATCATCAAGTTAGGATTAAAACATTTCTAACATCTTACAAGTATCAAGACATTTCCAGACATCCTCAGCAGACTGTAACTGTTAACCAATAGAGCCGATACTGGACTGAATCATATCAGACCCCCTTTCTGAGTCTGTTCCCACTGCTTTTCCAGAAACTGACATATACGCGACTTTGCAGTGTAGAACTCGCGTATATACATGGATTCCCTTCATTAAACTTGCGTATGAGAATTAGAACACTGAAGTTTTACACCTTCAGCTCCCCCTGAGTCTGTTATGTCTGTGCTGTGCTGAGTACCCTGTGTTGTGCCACATTTTTCTGACTGAACTTCCTTCTTCTTCAATATCTTCAAACATGTTGATGATTTCTTCTTATCATGAGCTTTGTTCCTGCAATCTCTTGCTTTATGTCCAAACTTGTTACATGCATAGCATCTTACATGTTTCATATTCCTCTTATAGCAATCAACAGCTTTGTGGCCAAACATATTGCAAGAAAAGCAATATCCATTAAAGTACCTTGAATGTGATGATCTTTCTGCATGATGGTCTTGAAACCTTCTTCTTCTACATATGGCTGCAACATGTCCAAGATTATGACATACATAACATTCAACATTATTCATGGGAGGAGTAAAAGATTTTCTTTGAGGAGTCTCTTTCCTTGATTGTTGATGGGGTTGTCCTTTCATCTCCTTGTAGAGCCTTTCAGATTTTGCATTAGAGATTCTTGTCTTACTTTGTGAACCAGATTCACCTTCAATAGACTCATGAAAACCAAGACCAGTTTTGATAGCAGGGGACCTTTGACTACTAAGAATATCATCCAAGATCTTAGTACTATCTTGAAATCGTAATAGTTTATCCTTTTCTTCTATTTTACTTTTCAAGATATTTACCTCAACTTGATGTTGTTCTTCTTTTTCCGGACATTGCTTCTTCAAGGTCTCTTCAGCTTTCCTTCCTTCATCCAACTGATGCCTTAGTTCAAGGATCTTGTTTTCTTGCTCTTTATTCAGCGCTAGCAGCATTTGTCGAATTCTGGATGCACATTCCAACTGATCTTTTAATATGATGATTTCTTCCTTGAGGGCATTCTCCCTTTTGCTAGGTAGGTCTTGCTGATCTATGATTTGATCTGATGCTTAATTTGCTTGTCCATCTTCATTCTGAGGTGATTCAGGATCTGAATTCTTGCTTCGACTCAACGGTAGGTTGTCATTGTTCCTTTGAGCTGTCTTCTTCTTCTGATGCGCTTTATTTCCCATTGTTCTACGAATCTCCTTCAAGCGATCAAGCTTCTCTGAAGGACCTGCTCTGATACCAATTGTTGGAAATAATACTGAGAGGGGGGGGGGGTGAATCAGTATTATCAGATCAATAAAACTTTTCCAATTTCATACTCAGAAACATATACGCTACTTCAGTTAAGTGAACCCGCGTGTACACGCAACTATGTCTAAAGCAACTAGCGTATATCCAGAAATCTTATGATTCAGTTAGCTTATCTTCAGTAAATGCATCAGAACATTATTAACCATTTTAACAGTAAACAGGTGCAGTATAACAGAACAGATCATCACACAAAAGCCACACACATGAACACCATGATATAAGGTGGAAACCCAATGTGGGTGAAAACCACCTGCTGCAATTTGTTTCTATCTTCCTTTACTAAGAAACTTCTTTTACAATGTACTGGTGTAGTCCTTTACCAGCACGCAGGCTACAACCTGCAGAGGGCTACAACCCTCATAGCTCTTGTACTAGCTGATCCATTTACTAGTACATAGGTGCCAACCCTACAGAAGGCTACAACCTTCACTCGTTTTCCAGCTGCTCCTGGAAGGGAGCTACAACCCCCTGGCTCTTGTACTGGCTGATATGTTTACCAGTACATAGGTGCCGGCCTATGATCTTCCCGGGACCACGTTTCATACATTTTCATACTGGATCCATAAGACAATCACCATTGTAGTACAACCTGCATCCTCAATCACTGAAACACCCAATACTGAATCACTGAAACCCTGTCAACAACAACCAGACAACATAACAACAACCAGATCCAACTCCATCTTCAAATATCATACTTCACATTGTATATGCTTCTTCGACGAACCCAACCTGCGTGTATACGCTCTTTTACCAAAACCAACACACGTACAGATCTGCAAATTCTAACTTATAACTCCGCAGCTATTTCAGACATCAGAACATACCCAGATCATAACAATAAACATGCGTCGATAGATCTAGTCTATCCACAGTCATACCATATGAAGATAATCATTCCAAGCCTTGAGATCTCGTTCCATTGTTCATCATCCTCCACATGAGTGAAACCTTGGTTCAGATCACCAACCCATAACCAACATTTGGATCTCACACTTCCTCAGATCTTCATCACTCACACCCACTCTCACTCCTTGCTTCATACACTTTGCCTAATGATCTTATCCTTATATAGCCTTAGGCCCTTCACAATACCATGGTCCAAAACCATAGTAACACAACACCATCAACTTCAAAACTAGGGATCGACACGCCCGTCGAGACACCATGGTCCAAAACCATAGGCACAACTTCCAAGGACTAACCGCCACGGACCAAAGGTACGTTTTCACATGTACGCACTTTTACTGAAGCCAACCTGCGTGTACACGATGATTTTCCTTACTGAACCTGCGTATATCGCTTTCTTGTCCTGATGTACTAAGATCTGTCCTCTGATTAAGTTGCCATCACCTGTACCTGCCTCTGAGTGAGTTGCCATCAAGGACAACACTTGTATCATAATGCCAACAATATATAGAAAGGAAGTTTTGTCATTTGTATCATCCATGAATTTTTCATTTATGTAATGTAAAGGAGGTTGCCCCCTCGAAGAGGCTGAATTCTAAGGCGTTGATCTATCTTTTCTATCTTTTCTTGAGCTGGTTTATAACAAAAATGATGGCATTCACCTTTGGGAGTCTAATTTCTCAAATATTTGTTTCCAGATGTACATCCATTCCTAGACATCATCCACTTCTATCATGCTTACTACATTCCCAGCCAAAGAGCCATTGTCACCCCTGACCGTCAAGTTTTGTTTACCATCACCAGAGAATCCATTAACCAAATGTTGGAGGTTCAACCAAGCCCTAATGAGACCCCACTATCTATTGGAGAATTACTGGACCTTTATACCAAGTTAGACTTTCCTAGAATAGCCCACATTTCTAGACTTTCATCATAAAGGAATTTCATACTTCCACGGAGAGCCCCCTTATGCTTGCACCTTTTTTTCTGAGAGAGGTAAACAGATTATTACCATGCTCCCTTTCATTTTAGGATATACCACATATGAGCATGTGTGAGGTTGTTCTGGCCTTCCTTTCCATATTTAGCCCATGCAAGCCTCGTGTTGTAATTTACAACTATGCTCAGTTCATAGCAGATAGGATGCATGAACAATTCATGAGATTACCTACCAAAAGAGTCTTCAAGTATTCATCTGTATTATTTTACATGTTTTCATACTACCAGTCAGATAAATTCCCTATCAGCATCCAGAAGTTGGATACCAAGGGAAATCAAAGATCAGTTATTTATTACACAACCTTGATCCAAAAGTACTCCACTACATTCACTTATAAGGACTTCATTGACATATTTGTCCATCCAGTCATGCATATGCTAACCAGTAGCCCTCATACTAGAATCAGCCAAGAGGTCAAAATGGTTTTATAGTTGGCCAAGAACAGTAAGGTGGGAGACTAGTATCTATACTAGAACCACACAGAGGTAAGAATTTATGGATGCCAACTTTCGCCTTAAAAATTGCCCAAATACCTCCCCATGAGGATATTTGCACTAGAATATTTTAGGATGATTATCAATTATGATGAAGTCAACTTCCTAGAAGCTAGGAAGAAAACCCAATTCAAAATGAAAAATCCATTGGGCCCCTTCAATTGTAACACCAAAGAAGCTAGACCAAAAGTAGATAAGATTTTATAGCAAATGAGGTTCAAAAACAATTTTATGTGGCAGCATGACCCTCATGGAGTCATAAATAAGCTGAGGATCAAGGTCAAGTTGGGACCTTTCATCCATCATCCTAGACTAGACATTGAGGGGTGTTGGGCATGGAATCCCCCCAAGGCATGTTTTGGGGCTTAAAGCCAAAGTTTTGACCAAATACTTTGTAGAAACTCCACGAATTGTGGGTGCGGATTGTAAATTCATAATAGAGTCACGGGGTTGTCCGCCCTCATTTTTGTAATGTAATGTCAGCTTGATAGACCTACTTAAGGTCCGCAGACCATGGGATTGTGTAAATAGAGTGAGGCTCTAAGTGTAAAAGTGAGAATCACTAAGAATGGAAGAATAATGAGTATAAGTGATTGAGTTGAAGTGTAAATGGTGTCTTTGGGTCGTAGAGTAGGAGAAGGCTCTGCAGCTAAGTGCACAGAGGCCTAGTAGTCCACAGCTGAGTACATGGACCCCTACAGCTGAGTGTGCAGGGCAGGTTGAGTCTGTAAACTTTGGAAGAATTAATAGAGAGAATTTTACCATATTTATGTGTATCTTTTCCTGTTTTAATGTATGATTGGGGATAAATTGAAAGTGTATTGTTTATTTGTTGTGTGACCTCATATGAATGTGTTGTATAAATAAATATAACGTAAGAAATCCATTTACACGAAGATAATTAATTGGTATAGGAAAATAAGTAAGATCTCGAGTGCATCTTAAGGGAATAGCACAGAGTGCTGCTCCAGTAGTGCGGAATCCCCACAGCCCTTATTTAGGGTTGCGCGAAGGTAAGGGCGTGAAGGCCAAGGAAGTGCACGAAGCAGCCTATGCACGGCGACAAACAGTTGGATCAAACTAGACCCTCAGACATCTCAAGGGTGCATAAATCTCGTTCCAACACCCCAGCACACCCCCCCCCCCCCCCCCCATACTAATTTTGGTAAGACCTTAGTTCATGCTCCGCAGACTATTGTTGAAAGGGCCAGTAGTACAAGGATTTTCTTGGATAATTATTTCCAAACCTGGGTCAGGCCCCAACAATCCAACAAGAGGTTTACCAACCAATCAGAATGGTTGGAAAACACTCTAATTGACATGGACAGTACTGTAGTGGATGTAGAAGATATATTGATTAATGTAGAAAGGCATATTGATGAAAATTATTTCCTGCCGGTTCCAGAACTAGGATAAATAATGAATATTCCTCCTATTTTACAGACTCCAGAAAATGAAGATAGGAACCCAAAGAGAAATAGGGAAGAAGGTTCCAGTACATCTATGGAAACCACAAATGAGCATTTTGAGATCAATTATAGGAAAAGGCCCAAGCTGAATCGTGTAACTGAACATGAAGACACCATTGAATCAATGGAAATCACTAACACTGATAAAATGGCGGAAAGAATCAAAGGCACATCACCTTCAAGAGAAACACAATAGCCCTCAACATCTAACACTCAACTGATTGAGAGACAACTCAGTGTTGAGGTTTCTTCATTCACCAGGCCAGTGGATAAATAAAATGACATAAAGGATAGATACAAGGAAATCAAGTTGAGAAATGAGAAGCTGAATGCTAAAACCTATGCTCAATACTTCAAGAACACACCAGCAAATCAAAGCAGGTTGATGTCAACATTTGACATCAAAAGAGGAAAAATGCAAGTGTCATTCATGCAATGTATAGTCCAGCAGTCAAAAACATCAGCTGACTACAATAAGAAAGACTTTGAGGTTTTGGCCAGGGATGTTCATCCCATTAACCATATTGAATTCCAGAAGCAAGCAGGTGAGATGATCTACTCCACCTTGACAGGAAAATCCATGGCTGCACATAAGATGAAAATCTCATTAGATAACATTACAACACAATACAAATTGGAAAAGTCCTCCTCATAGGCCAAGGACAATAGGATCAAGTCATTGGAGGACTTCGTAATTAAGCTGGGACATGATCCCAATGACATCAAGGCTATTGAGAAATTGATCAAGAAGAAGAATGAGGACAAAAGAGGCCCTGGAGAGCCAAACACATTAGGAGGAGATGATGGACCTAGTTCTACAATTGAATGATCAACTAAAGGAAATGTAAAAGGAGCTAGACAACATGATACAGTTAAAACAAGCTAGTCTTGAGACTGCCCCTACCACTGTTATCCCAACAGTTACTACTGGAGTACCATCCACCTTGGCAGCATCATTAGCTCCTATAGCTCCAATGGCTACAACACTTCCAGCTTCGACAACGTTTACATCAACAACAGCAGCTCAGCCAGCTGATGAGGCAAGTAAGTTGGTCAAAGCAATGGAAGACATGTCCATTCAGACCACACAAATGAACAAGCTAAAGGAAACAATAAATATTCTAGAGACTGACTATAAGATTTCCCAGATTATGCACAAGGGAGAAATACAAAAGGCAACCAGAATGAATGAAAGAATAAAAAGCTTGGAGAAAGAACTGACTTTAAATGAACCACTTGGCCAAGCCAAGGAACAATTATGGGCCAATATCATTGACTCTGCCAATGATATTTGGCCATCCATCCAAGTAATTATTGAGAAAATTGACTTAGTGAAGGAGGCTACAGTAGCCATACAAAGAGTGAAAATAGAACTAAGAGACATGCCAGAGAAAGCCACTACGATCGTTCACTTCCTTAACTCCAAAAATAAGTATGAATTATAGAACATCTACAATACCAGAAGTAAAAAGGGTCCTCACCAAGAGAAATTTAATGCTAAACTTGGAAGATAAGTGCCAAACCATGAAACTGGCTATAGACAGATTCATGGTTAAGTTTGAAGTTTTGAGGCAAAGGTTCAAACAAATACCTTAGTAATAGATGATAAATTAATGCCACATGATGACTGCAACAGAAGAATTAGAGAGGTGGCTAGAGATTAGGTAAATGCTTCTTTCATGAAGGGGATGCCTACTTGCAAGGTCCTTTATCAGAGTTTTGAGAACTTCTTCTACCTCCAACATGAGGTAAAACACCTTTTTGTAAATAAACCCACTTTTGCCAAATACAGTGAGGTAGGTGAAATATACAGGAAGATGGTAAACATCCAATTACCAAATGCAAAAAAATGGGAGAAATTGAATGACTTATTGTAGAAATACACAGTCAACATGTAAAAATGTGTAGTAAGGGTGAAAAAGCATAGTAAAATGATAATGATAGATCAACTAGGTAAAAGAGCAAGGATAATTTTAGGGGTGAATGTTCGCCCTTTGGCGAAATTAAGGGGTTTTAAATTTTTAGTGGGCGAATATTTTGTATCATAGTACATTTTTACAAATCACCTCAAATAGCCCACCTTATTTTAAGGGAGAGGGTAAAAAAGGTAAATTTAGCCCTTGAAATTAGGACTTACAACCTTCCATTCACCCATTCTCAAGAATCGGTTTTATTTAAGTGAATCCATTCGCCCATTTTCAAGAATAGGTTTTATTTAAGTGAATCCTATGGGCCAAATACCATATTTATAAAAGAGGTATGGTAAGTTAATAAAAATATAAATAAATGAGAGGTATGGTAAATAAATAAAACATTTGTTATATTTACTCCATAAGTCACCTTATATACATGTAAGGGTGTAAACAAATAAAAATATAAGTAAAGTGGAGGTATGGTAAATAAATAAAACGTTTTTTATACTTACTCAAAAGGTATGGTAAATAAATAAAAATATAAATAAACTAGACGTATCGTAAATAAATAAAACCTCTTTTTATATTTAGTCCATAACCCTCGTTATATTTATGAAGGCTCAAGAAAGAGGTTTTATTTAAGTGAATCTTATGGGCCAAATACCATATTTGTAAAAGAGGTATGGTAAATTAATAAAAATATAAATAAACGAGAGGTATGGTAAACATTTTTTTTATATTTACTCCATAAGTCACCTTATATTTACAAACACTAAAAAAATGGGTTATATTTAGGTGAAACCTATGGCCAAAATACTATGGGACAAATACCATGGACTAGATTGTTTTTAATACCATGCAAAAAACCATTATTAACCGTAATATTAGAATTAATAAAAATAAAAATGGCACATGTTATTGACCCATGGTATTCACCAAAATGGCACATGGTATTGACCCATGGTATTCATCTGGAATGTAGCCTATTTAAATGGGGGAATTAAACCAGCATGTAGCCTATGCTAAGATTCACTAGGACTTTACAAAGTTTTATTATTTAGTGAAAGACTCGCCAAGATCTTACAAGATTTTATAATTGAGTAAAATATTCGCCATGCCTGGTGAGAGATTCGCCAAAAAATTATATATACATATTATATTATTGATAAAATCGCCTTCCATTTTTCCTATATACCATGGAGATTCGCCCATTTATTATATTTATAAATTTAGGGGGGGTTCTTAAAATTTTCCCTGTAAAAGAGTATCAGTTGAAAGCGTATCAGTTGAAAGATCGGAGTGAAAAGAGCATCCAACGTGAAAACAAACATCAAGGCAGAGAATAAAATGCAAAATATCAAATCTTAAAGACAACACAACCTAATAGATAGGGACAACATACAATAGTTGAACATCTATCTCTATCTTCTTGCATGAAGATATTTATTTCTCCTAGATTAATTTCCATGATAGTTTCAGATATTTTTTAAATTATTTTTGTATAAATACTTCATAATTAGAAGTATTGAGTGTGGATTTCTATACATTTGTAGATTTATTTTGATCTTAAACCAAAGGGTTATTGTACCAATTTTTCAAGTCAGTAGACTGGAGCATGTAATAAAGAGATTGCATTATATGATTCATGTGTTGAGTTATTACAGTGAAGTACTTTCTTTGTCAAACTTGTCATTTTCTCATGTTTTTCATAAACTTAAATGTTATCTAAAGTGAATGAATTAATTGGAAATTTATCTAAGAATTTGTATAAGTATACTATGTTTTGAACGGTTGATCGTTTCTATGTTTTCTTCTAATATCCAGATCTAAGAATCCTTAATTTCTCTCCCATCCTGGTTGACCTCTTTCATTTTCTACATAATCTAGCCTAAGGAACCCTTAATTGCTCCTTGGATCTGATTGAAAACCATTTCAGCATCCAGCCTTGAGATCTGAAGTAACTCAGCTACCTTGCCCTATAGACACTATTTTTAGAACTTGATCTAGTCTTGTTTTCTTCACATATGATCCCATAGACCAACGGTAAAATAAATCCCTCTATCCATCTAAGTAAGTGACCCCACCACCAAATCCAAATCAAAACCCAAGTAGAATCATAACAAGCCTAAAATTAATTAACTAAACAAAGTTAAATCATAAAGAGAGAGCCCTTTTTGAGCATCAGGAAGGCTAGATACTAATCTCTAAAGTAGGTTTGTGGTTACCTCTATCATTTCTTTCTCTAACAACTTCTAAAGAAATTTTGAAGTGATAATAGGTCTAAGAGCAGTGCGAAAAAACATGGCATGGTTGACACATCAAGCTGCACAAAGTTAAGGTAAATGACCTGGATTTTCTATATGATATTAAGTTTGATAAATTTCCACAGAAGTTTAGGATGCACTAGTTAGGGCCTTATGTTATTAAGGAAATTACTGGTGGAGGAGCTATACAGCTGGTCATATTGAATAGAGAACCCTTCCTAGGAAAGGTGAATGGTAGTCACTTAAATCCATACACCAGCGGTCCGACCATGTGACTAAATGAAGGTAGCATAGTCTTAGTGCTATAGGGAGCTAAAATGAGGCATGGGACTATAAACTACAATGCCTGGGTTGGGAGCTGTGGGATTGGAATATGGTGTGAAGTAAGGACGTGTCACTGGGTCAATGGCAGTGGCGAGGGAGTTGCGATACCCAGGGTGAAATCACGCAGGTCGGCTGGAAAGTGACTATTAAAGTCACTGTTCATGAAAATACAGTAGAAGTGAGGCCAAATGGAGCAAGCGACTGGCATTTAAGAAAAAAATTATGTCTTAGATCCTTGAAAATATACCGCGAATCCAGCATTAATGAACCGATTTTGAGGGGAACTGTTGGATTTGAATTTAAAATGCCCTACAAATTACAAGTGGCTATCTAGTAAAAAACACTTGGAATTTTGAGAATTGGGTTGCACTCTCAGGTGCACATGAACTGTGAATTCTTTCAAGATTTGGTAGTGACTCTGGCATTTCAACAATTGTCAAAGGAGACACGGGAACTAGTCAATAGTGTCAAGTCGACATGTACAGAAGCTATGAACACTGAGGAAGTGGCAGCCGAGTAGAATGTGCAGGAAATCTATATGGAGGCCGAAGTAGCTGCTCCAGAAGTAGCTACACCGGAAGTGGTCGAAGTATTGGTGGAGGTCCCTAAATTTCCAAGAACATCGAGACCAAAGCCAACCCCAACCAAGGAGATCGTGAAGGAAAAGAAGAGAAAGTAGCCTACCATATCGGTGCGCACATCACTAAGTAGAAATCGACCAATGCCCATTGTACAGGAGAAGGCAAGGCCATAAAACTAGAGGCAGAGGAGGATGACATTGAAGACATCCTGATGGATGATGAGGATGTGGGGGTTGAAGTAAAGGAGGTTGCAACCAAGGGTGCAGACCCTCTTACACAGTTGTCTGAGCATGTCCCTCCATGTAAGCCTAAGTCCAAGGTCCCAAAGCACATTGATGAGAGTAATACTCCCCTACAAAGCCCTCTGCTACCGGATGAAATTACCTTTGACTGTTCGCGCTTGGCCCAAGTGCCGATACTGATGCTTGACGACTGGGACTTGGCGGACCACGAGAAGTTCCTGCACCTAGTGACCGAACAGAAAATGTGTCACATCATAGATACAAATACAAGAATGACCACCTTGGAGCTGCAGAGGTGGATCAAGGGGGTAGAGAAGGCATGATTGTTGAACCTTCTCTGGGTGTCGCACTATAACCACACCCTCGTGATAGTTTTGGTCATCAAGCAGCTCTTGTGCTTGGCGCATGATGGGTGTCTATGGCTGGAGGAGCCGATACCCATCACTGATATGTTGATTCATAGAATAATGCACCTGTCATATACAGGCGAAAATCCAACTATGATCTTTGGTGGCAAGGGTGCAGAGTAGGCACTCGCAGAATTAATGAAGGAGAAATTCACGCTAGTGAAGAAGCTGCGCGGATATGCTATAACTAGCATTTGTAACCCCACTGTGAAGGTAGCAATGTAGATCCTTGCAGGGAAGGTGATGCAAAAGTTTCATGGTGACGAGGTGCCAGTGCCTCTCATCGTGCTCGAAGAACAATGCACGGAAGGAGTCCAGTTTAACTGGTTGGACTACCTTCACGAAGAGTTCCTAGCGAACTGCTTTGAAGTGCAAGAGCAAAGAAAGACCTTCCACTATGCGTGGCTCTTTTCGTCGATTTTGTTGGTAGTGTGGGAGCTACCAGAGGGGAGCCGGTTCCCTTCGATAATTCCAGACCTTCCTGAAGCAGCGAAGTACGCTTCGCTGTGGGTGACCAAGGATGTGGAGTGAGTTTGAGATAGCCAGATCTTTTGGATCTTGATGGAAATGAATATCTGGACGGCCATAAATCGCAAGATGTGATTGTCTCCCATGGCATACACTAACCTGCAAAGCTATGCAGAGTTCAAAACTGATTCCCATCACGTACCTATCACGGCATGGAAGGACCCTGCGTAGAAGTGGTACGACTTGTCGTACCTAGCCATAGATAATGCCATCGATGCGGTGCTTGATAAATGGCTGGCGGAGTGGCACACTACCATGGACTTGGTGGTGGGTGGAAGCAAGTATGCCACGTAGAAGAAGAAGGATGAGTCCAAGCTGAAGATGGCATAGCTGGTCGGGAAGAGGAAAATGGAGGCCGCTGAAAAGGCCCAGGCAGAGCAGACTTGAAAGGAAGAAGGAAAACAGACAGGTTGCATAGTGCAAGGCTCTGACAAAGGCGCATTGTCATCTTCACCTAAGACCAAAGAGGAGGACATAAAGTAGCATGGTGCAGGCCCTTAGGAGACATCCGGCCAAATTAAGCACCTGAGAGAGCTGGAGAAGGGAGGGTCTAGAAAGAAATCTGAAGTGATAAGACCTTGTTGGACTCTATCACATTGACGGAGGGCGACTTATATGACATCAGTGACATAGTCCAAGATGTCACCATGGAGGCCTTGCAACGATTTGAAAAGCAGCAGCAGATCATCCAAGGGGCCATCCAGACGGGGTTGCTGGAGTTGCAGACCCGCGCATCGCAGGCTAATATGGTGTCTACTAGCTTGGCTATTGGCACATCAAAGGTTTCTAATATGCTGCAAACAAAGGCTTCCAGTGCATTAGTGTTACCGGATAGAGCACTAACAACAGAAAATGACGCTGACAAGCCCACTGTCAGTGCCTTAAAGGGAATTGGGCTGAACCTGGCAGCACTTCCGTTTGAAGCACTCCACCTCTTATACGATAGAGTAATTGTAGAGTTGAGGGCCCATGAGCACCATGCCCTCGAGGTGATCAGTAAACAACAGATAAACAATGAGTATATGACCCTACAGAGAAATGTTTCCATCACCGTTGAGGCTGAGGTGACCAACCAGAGTAAGAAGATCATGCAGGTCATGGAGGAGGCATGCAAAATGGTCCCAAAGTTTGCCATTCCAAAGGAGGATCCAATCAAGGTCCACATCGACAAATTGGCCACAGGGGTGTGTGACACTCTGATAGAGATGGTGTGGGTTCAGTTGGAGCTGAACCTATAGATTACAGAGATCCCGTTGAGGGCCCAGCCTTCAACATTGCCAGAGGTAAAGGAATAGTGGGCGGCCGTTGTCATAGAAGCAGTCGCGGCGATGGAGAGTGTAGTTGCAGACTTCACACAATTGTTCCAGAAATCACTTGAGGTCCTGAGCAGCTTGCAAGAGGACCCAAACATCCAGAGGCTAGAGATGGAATCATGCGAACTCTAACAACGCTATGAAGAAGGTAAGGGCACAACGCAAACCTTCGTGTTGACACAGAGGTTAGCCAAGCTGCAAGAAGCCAAGCAACTGAAGCAACAGGTGGACGCAATGTTGTACAAGGAAGAAATGATGAAGGCGCCACTAAAGCCCTAGCTAGAGGAAGCTTACGTAGACACAAGAAACATTGAAGGAAAGCTTTCGACTCTACAAGCGATGCAACAAAAGCTTAAGGCTGACAGTGCAAGAGTAGTAACTGAGAAGACAGTTGAAGATGCTAAGAAGGCATCACTTAGTGCAAGGCTGAAATTGCGGTCATTCGGGTCGAGCTAGATGGGCTTTGTGCAAAGATTTATGTGCCTACAAAGTGACTTAGGGCGAGTCACAATGTTTGTGTTGTGGGTCTGTTGGGAGTAGGATCTGTTAGAGTCAGTATCTTCATCCCTCCATCAGTGATCAAATTTCTCTTTTTGCATGCATATTAGGTGTCCCATCTTATTAGTGCATTCCATTAGATCATGGATCAACTGATGGTACAGATTCATTGTCATTTTCACTCATGGAATTAACCTGTTGTCTTGTTTTCACATGTTCAGGTCATTTACTGTTATTTCATTTCATTCCATTTATCAAAATCATTTTTAGGGTTTTAGGTCACACTAGGTCTAGGGTTTGTCACCATGATCATCAAAAACCTAATAAAGGGTCAAAAGGAACATGAGGAGGTCTATAAATTCATAAGATCAAAATTTCACTAATGATATGCTCAATAAGTGATTTTTACCTCAAAACTCTGTTTTGAGGTGAAAACGGAGTTTTTATTTTCTATGTACAAAATTTATGTAAATTGAAATATTTTCTATATGTAATAAGTTCCAGCTGCTGCTCTTGTTCACCTTGCCAACTCCAGCCACTGCAGACAAAAGTAAAAACATCAATGCATCAGTTTACCAAATGATTAAGAAAAGTCAATTCAAATGAAAAAACAGAGCTTACGTCCAGAAGTGACTTTGACATTAGAAAAGTGGGTTTGGAATAAGTAAAAATTAAAAGCCATCCATGTATAAAGTGAAAGGAGTGCCATTTATCATTTCATTGTGCAAAAGACCCTTGGAGAACACAAAATCAAAATTTGGAGGCAAATTGAGTTGAGGAGATTAAAAGCACCGTTTTCCAAGCAAACTTGTCTGGTGCTGCGCATCAAAGGCAGTGCACTGCGCATCAGTGACTTTCCGCCAATGTTAATTTGCATGGGCATTGTGCATCAGGAGGGCGCTGCGCATTGGGCCCAGTGTGCTGCACATCAGTCCAGAACTTGCTAAATTGTTCCAAATCATTCAAAAACCCTCAAAAACATTGCATTTCTATTTTACAAGTAAGTTATCATTGCCCTGGAGCTAAATTTGATCTCATACTTGTGTTCTTCATGAGTTTTGCATGTTGAAAGTTAAACCCTAGCTTGTCTTCCTTATTCTCCTTTCCATTGTGCAATTTTCACTCCATAATCCTAAAAAGCATCATTAAACCATTTTCCCTCTTCCATTTTCCTAAATCACTCCATTTATCCGATTTTCCATATCCCACTCCCCTAAAACAACTAGTTCCCTTCACCAAACCCTAAATCCCTCACTAAACCCTAGTTTCCAAAAACTTATCCCTTCATTCCCAAACTCCATTTCCTATTAGTAAAATCTCTTCATACTCATGTCCCTTGTCCTCCCTCATTACCACTTTTTACCATATCATCATCACATCCCTTCCCCAAGATAAGCACCAAGCACCATGGCAAGAAATAGTGAATCAAGCTATGAAGAAGAAACACTAAGTGACAGTTCACGAGACAGAAATGTACAGCCTAGGAGACCTCACGAGGGTGGGAAAATTATCAAAGAGGAACCTCTTAGCATTGTTGAACTCCTTGCTTGCCCTCTTGCAACCACTTGTTTCAGATACCAATCTTGCTTTGAGTTTTGTGAGATGGTTAAGAGGGTTAAGTATCATCATGAATTGGCAAGGAAAGTTGTCATAAACATGGAGAATAACATGGTACATCTTGTTGGCATCAATTTCACTCTTTCACCAGCCATTATTGCAGAAGCAACTAGAATGCCAGATTTAGGGGAAAGGTGGAACAAAAGATAGAATATCAACAAACTTCATTATGAACCATATATTAAGGCCAAATATCATGGTAAATTGAGTAGGGTGTTTCCTTTCAAGTTTTTGGAGGACCGGTATGTTTCACTTATGAAACTCATCACCAAATACTTCACATGTGAGGGTAGGTTCTCCAGACTCTATGCTTATCATATCAGATTACTTATGCACTTCACTAGGGTTAGAATGATGAGTATTCCATATTTCATTTGAAAAAAAATAGAGAGGATGATTGTGATTACAAAGAAAAACCATACCCACAATAGATTAACAATATTTATCACTTTACTATCATCAAGATTATTGTTGTGCATCAGCTTACTCTGTTGGGAGTGCCATGGGACACCTTCATTTTCCATGAAATCTTTAAGGAGCCTCAAATTTTTGCAAGTCCTCAAGAGGAAGGTGGACCTTCTGGGCGAAAAAAAGAGCATGAAAGAAAAACTAAAGAGGCTCACATTCCTGTGTTTATAACTTATGAAAAAGGTACAAGAAGACTTTTTGCAGCTGCCAAACGAGTATTATCTCCACCAGGGGTGGAAGGGGTCTCGTTTCCTTCACTGGATCATAGGCAAATGCTATCTTCACCTGGGGTGAAAGGGGCTTTGCCTTCTTCTTTAGCAGAACAGGTACAAGACAAAGGAAAGCAAAAATTTCATGATGAAGGGCCTTCTGAAGGGCAAGACAGGGATTTTGTTTTGGTTGAGGAAGATGACACTAATTTGGGCTCCCAAAGCTCAAGACTCAAGGATGTGGTCATCAAAGAGAAAGAAGTTGAGATCCAAGCCTTATCACTTGACCTTGAGAGGGCTAAGTGGATCATTAACTTCCTTGAGCAAGAGAACAAGCAATTGGAGGACAAACAAACAATCATGGAGTTGCAAACCATTAGGGAAAACCAGCAAGTGGCAAAAAGAAGGAAAACCAAGATGACATCACTAGAACGAGAAATAGAAGCTGACCGAGAATCGTGGTTGGAAAGAGTGAATATCCACCTTGAGAAGCTGCTTGATAAGGCTAACAAGGAGAAGAACATGTTGTGCCACATGGCTCATCACTATTTGGCTCGGAACAAAATTTGAAAGACAAGGTAAGAAGCCTAAAAGCTAAGTTAAAGAGAGCCTTAAAAGCCAAAAAGGAGCAAAATAAACTTAAAATTTTGGCTCAAGCTTCCTTGGATCAGTAAAGAAATTAGTAGGCTTGCCTCTTGCCAAATTTGAAGCAATTTTGAGAAATTTTTGTCATTTCACAAATTTTAATTGCAAGACACAGGAATTTTCCTCTGATGCGTAGCGCCATCGGCACTACGCATTGAGATAGCTTAGAATTTTGCAAAATGGCTTTCATTTTTGCATTCCTCGTGGAAAAATACTAAAACCTAGAAATTTTCATGAAATTTGGAGGAGATCTGGGTCACCTAAAGGGCAAGAAACACCTAAAAAATGCCCTCTCTACCACTTTTTGAACCCACAGGAAGCAGTCTTGGGAGAAGTAATTTTTGAAGGGGAAAATGGACTCCAAATCCAAAAATTCTAGCTGTCCTAGAAACTAGACAGACAAATATTTCCAAAAAGCCATATTGGACCTAATTTGGTGAAGGGGAAGGCCTTCAAACTCAGCCTTAAAGTGGTGCTATGCATCAGGCAAAATTTTGCCAATTTTTCTCAAAAACACAGAATTTCACCTAGTTTTCTACTAGTTTGACTTTTTTCGTCTCTCATGGTAAAATTAATGAGGTAGTATGATGTAAAAATGATGAAAAATGAGTTAAGGAGGTAGATACATCAGTTATAGGTGGTTTTGAGATGAATGAATCAGTTTCCATAGTTTTAGAGGCAAGCTATTCCACTGCTTATTTTTTAGTTCCTAGTTTAGATCTTGTTGAAACAACTGCTTGACTCATGGATTCGACCCCTGATGGCTAGCATAGGTGGTTTTATGCCTATATCTTGTACGTTCTTATTCATTTGTCAAGGTTGGACTCTTGCGGATGTATTGAGCACTATTATAAAACACTTCTGCAGTTTGGAAAGGAAATGGACCAGGGTTTTGCAGCATTTTGTGGGATTCTTGTGGTAATGTGAATTAGCATTATTTTCTCCTTTGCTATTCAGTTTATCTTATGTTTATGTGTGCCATAATCTCTCAATTTTTTCATAACTAAATGAATCAAGTTTAAAAGGGTGGAATCCATTGATGTTCAGTGCTCTGCCTTGGGGTTTATTTAGTTCTAAACGTTTTCTACTGTTTGAAGAGGACTCATGAAACTTGCATGCCATCTCCAACTCCTCACCAGTCTTTAGACTCACCATTACACCCAATTCAAAGTGCTAAAACAATTTCCTACCTCACCCCACAGAAACCTCCGCAAACTTGAGTTGATTTCCTAGACCCAAAGCTACCTTCCTCATCTGATCCAGCAAACAACCATTAAAATCAAACAAATTCCTCTGAGAATATACCTAGCCTAAAATTAGTATTCATATCAATCATCTCAAGCCTTGTTTGTAATACTTTCTTTGAGATTAACAAGCAGAGAGCGCTCTCCCGACCTAGTAGGGATAGCTACCAGGTTAAGCGTGGTTTGATGTTACCCTAGACCTACCTCTCTCGGCCTAAGGTAGATTTAGGCTATAACAGGATACTCCAAGCATAGTTTTGGGGCTAAAAGCCCATGTTTAAGTCAATTTTTTTAATATAATTCTAAAGGCTCTGCATTTTGTGGTCACGGAGCGTGAAGGTATTATGGGTCAAAAAGGGTAGTCCGTTCTTCATTTTGTAAAGTAAAGTCGGTTGTAAGAGACCTACCCATGGTCTGCGGACCATGGGATTGTATAAAAAAGAGATAATCTCTAAGTAGTTGAAATGCGGAGAATGAAACGATGTAATAGAGTGATAGCTATAAAGAAGGAGTCTAAGTCTCGTCTCGTAGTGTAGGTAGAGGCTCTGTATCTGAGTGTGCAGAGGCCTAGGGTAGAAGTTTGTAGCTGAGTGCGCAGACTCCTACAGCTATGTGCACAGGGTGGATAGAGTCTGTAAACAATGGGAAGATATTAATAAAGAGAGATATTCTGCAATTTCTTTGTCTTTGTTTTGTTGATACTTCTGGATATTTTATGTATGAATTTCCTTTATTGTGCTTATACAATGCATGAAAGACCACAATTACATTAATTAATTGAACGCATTTATGAATATCTAGTTACAAAGCTTTAACTATAACTATTTGGTAAGATAAGTGAATCACTTAGATTAATTAGGGAAATTGTACGGCACGCTGCTCTAGCCACGCAAAAGTACCTGAGTAGTAGGTTAGGGCTACGTGAAGGTATTGAAGGCTGAACTAGAGGGTTTCTCATGCAAGCCTTAGAGAAAAGTGACCAGCGCGAAGGCAGGGATAGAAGGAATCAAGCGACATCACAACCATCTCAGGGTGTGGAAACTTGGTTCCAACATCCCCTGATACTGCTTCAGGTGAGACTTCGGTCCGCACTCCATGGGATGATGCTGAAAGGGAAAGTAGTGTAGGGATTTGTTTGGCTAAGTAGCGCTGAACCTAGGTTAGCCCCCCTCAAGCCAACACTTTCCTATAAAGTCAAGGCCCCATTTTTGGAATCTTGCTTCTACAGAAATAGGATTTAAGGGTAAAGACATCAAATTAGCTCTTCCTTCAAATAGTTGAAATTTGTGACATTCGACAACTTCCTTATGAACATCAACAAAACGTTGTAGACCAAGAAAACCTCGCTATCAATATTTTTTCAATGGTGTATTTCCAATCATGGTGACCACCACATTCTCCCTCGTGGAATTATTTCACCATCTCCTTGGATTCATCTTCAAGTAAACAATTCAGTAAAATACCTTGTGGATATTTCCAGAACAAATATGCCTTAAGGATATATTATTTAACATATTTGAGTTTTAAGAATCTAGCCCAAGTCTTATTTGTTCTTGGTGGAACTTACATATTTCGCAATATTTAAACAATAACACCATACCATGAAGAAATTTTAAAACGATCAACCACTTCTAAAAATGATTCATCATCCTTTATGTCTGATAATTCCATAGTCAAATTAATCTCAAGAGTTCCAAGATTATGCTCAGTCATCAATTTGGCCAAACCTTATCCTTTGATTAGCTTAGTGGGTTTTATTTCTAAGTCAAATTTCAACATTTTGGTGATCCATTTTCCCCTTCTATCTTCATTTTCAGAATAGTTTAAATTTCTTTTTACCACAACATTTCGTACATATGCAATTATATGTGAATGAAGTGCAAAAAATTTGAAATCTTTAAGTGATTTTATGAATGTGTAGGCCTATTTATCCATGATATCATATTTAAAATCAACATCCCTCAACACTATGCTAAAGAAAGAAATAGGTTGTTCATTACCTTTTATGTTTTTCTGAAGAAAAACACCTAAAATTGTATGTTCAGAGAAAGAGAGAAAATCACAAATACTTTAGAAAAATCAGGACTACTGAGAAGAGGAGCCTAACCGAGAGCTCTTTTAATATCGTCGAAGTATTCTTTAGCCTGATAGTCCATTTAATTTCATTACCTTTCTTCAACATACTGGTGATAACTTTCAGAATATCAACAAAATTAAAATTGAATATGTGCAAAAACGTTACCTTACCTAGGAAGGACTGAACCTCTTTCTTGCTCCTTGACTACTCAATTTTTTTTATGGTTGTTACTTTGTTAGTATCAATCTAAATAAATTATTTTCATACTATATGGCCAAGTAAATTTCCTTCGTTCATGGAAAAATAAGATTTATTTGGATTTAATGAAACACCAAGCTTTCTGTACTATGTGAAAATTTTCCTTAGATGTTTTAGATGATCAGTTCCAAACTTAGAAACAAATCTAATATTATCTAACTCAATCAAAACAAATTTGTCCCCCTGATTAGAAAATTTAATGTCCATTTCTCTCTGGAAAGTGGTCGTAACATTCATGAGCCGAAAGGGCATATTTGAGTACATGAGTGTACCCCATGGTGTAGTAAAAGTAGTTTTATCCTAATCATTCGGATTTACCAATATCTGGTTATATGTGGAGCATATAAATTATTTTGGATCCAACTGCTTTCTGCAAAAATTGTTCCATCTTGGGTAAAGGATAGTTTTCCTTCAAATAAACTTTCTTTAGATTCCTAAAATCTATGCAAATTTTGATTTCTCCACTCTTTTTCCATAGTGGGGCATGTTATAGACATATTTGGACACTACAACCCCAATCACATATGTCCATAAACCAAGGGCTTCTAAGTCCCTAAAAGTGTTGTTTCATACCCTAAAGGAGCAAGGTCAGCTCATTACATCATCTCCCAGAAGTTCCCCATGAAAAACCACTCAGAACTGGTCAAAGCAGGACCATACAGACTGCCCAGTGCTAAGGGTGCGATGCATCTCACTTGCCACATGAAAAAAGTGCGATGCATACTGGAAAGCCCTTCTGTAGGGTGTGATGAGTGCGAGTAGACAAATGGCACAAGCAATTTGCTACGTGGAAACCCTGAGAATCTTCTAGAAGCTACTCATTTGACACTTGCCTCCCTAAATTCACCCAACGATGAGTAAGAGATCATGAAATCTCCAAGTGGAACCAAGAACTATCAGAGAGATGACACTAATCAAAATCCCAGAAGCTGACTCACCCCTGCAAATATCTATATATGGATCCCTCATCCCAGAGATCCAGAGGTTGGAATTTGGTAACTTGCAAAGAAGTGTTGTTGGTTTCTCTTTGAAGACATTGTTGGGTGATCTTGCTTTGTATGAGGTTAAGAGGGCTTTCAAGCTGGGAGGATGGCATTGGGTCAGACCAAGTGGTTGTAATCCTCTCTTCTACTACTTTTATCAATAAAGCTATTTGATTTTTCCTCCATATTCTTGCGCATCTCTGAATATTGTGTTGATATATGCATTTGTATGGTCAATATATATCTGATCCTATATTATTGACAGTGATAGATCTTTATGCTTTGATGGTATCATGTTGTTGTGATTCTACAGGTTCTCTTTGAAGCGAGACAAGTAAGGAAGCAGTGGCAAGATTATTTCAAAGGGGAAAGGAAACAAGCAAGGAGCCAAGTGAAAGACTGAGGTTGGTACTCTCTGCTTCTTTCTCATCTATCTCTCGTAAAGGAAAATACAAGTAACTTTAATTTGTTTGTTTCTAAGATAGCTACATGTCTTAGTAGGACTAGCAGTTCTGAATATACACTAGTTTTCCCAGTAACAAAATGGCGACTCCGCTGGGGATGAATTATTTTGATTGCTTGTCTCTATTTGTTTGATTCATAAACCACAGACAGAGCCTAAAGTTAAGCCAGCTAGCCTTCGAACTGCATTTTCTATGCAAGTGCAAAGTAGTGTCAATCTTTAGGTTTGTTTATGAACTAAACAATTGACTTGCAAACATCCTAAATGCCCTAGAGGTAGCTCAAGTAACCTCATTAAATCAGCCCCTATACTTTGTATTTACTGACTATCATTAGCTCGACCTAAATCCCTGAACTAAGTTGCAAACTGTGACAAAAAACCAAGTAAAAGTCTCATCCCTAGACCATCACACCTTCTCTTCTTGGCAATCTGGATGCATCGCACCTCCCGTGTGTAGTAGGTGAGATGCATCCCTGTTTCCCTGTGTTACAGGTGCGATGATTAGATGAGACTGTTTCTACCTCTAGATTTTGGTTTTTTCTTCACTGTCTTTACCTTTATTCAAGAGTTTTGTTGTCTGTGATCAGTAGACCACTATTGAAACCCCTTCCTTTGCATCCGCCAGCCTCCATTGTACAAATATTTGTGAATGTTTTTGTGTATTTTTCACCATTCACAGTTCTCATTTACAAAATAGTAGCTTAATCGAACTGTCGTCTTTTGATTTGAAAGTGTCGCAAGTGTCATTTTCAGTCAAGGAAAAGAATCCCTCTCTTCTTGATAGTTGATTAGACTGTTACTATTGTATTTGATCTGAATTAATAGTATTTCAAGTGTCGAAAGTAGTTTTCAATTCAAAATTGCAAAGTGTCATCTTGTTTCCTTTTTTTTTTTTGAAAAGTAAATCATTAGCGTTGTCGCTTTGAAGGAAGATATAATTCAGATTTGTACCTAGCATTATTTTTGTCATTCACACATTCAGAAAGCGGAAAACAAATACATGCATGTGCATTTGCATTTAGACTGCTTGTTGATTTTGATTTAGGATATTGCATCTAGTGTGTTCTCTCTGCTCTATGTTGAAAGGATTTCGTTTCTCTTTCCTTAGTAGCTAGGATTTTCATTGCAAAAAGAAGAGTAAACGACTATTTATCATCTTAGATTGCATATTTAGGAGTTTTATATCTACTTCATGCGGTGAACCTTAAAGGAAAACTTCTTAAGAAATATCAACTATAAAATAAATTCAATGAACATAAAAACACTTTGGAACCTAATGCACAACATCTAGAAGTCTAGGTTAGAGACGTATTCCGGCGTTGTAAAGCCTGGTAACTGTCGCTTTCATCGTAGGTTGGGTGATTCCTCTTCTTTGAGACGAAAAGTTCCAGTACGGACTTGTGCTCCCACGTACCATTGAGTATATATTGGGAGACCACAATAGGCTATATCCTTTGTCCTTAGGAAGCCATGTCTGCCACCATATTGATCGCAATGCACTGAACACAACATTAAGGAAGATTGACTACCGTATCGTAAAAAGTATTCTGCAGTTGTGCGATTGGTTTGGTAATCCCTCTGTCTAAATTTCCAGAGCAGTCTCTTTCATTCCTTTTCAGACTCCTTAAAGGAAAAGGTCCATCTGAGCACTTGTCACTTCAGGCTCATTAAAAATCAAAGGCGACTAGAGTAATCTTTAGCTTTTTCTCGACCCTTAAAAACTAAAAAAGCAAGTTGTGTCAAAGTGTCTAAAATTTATTTTAATTGGAATAAAATTATTGTTCCCTCATTGATCTTAGCTTGAGAAAATGGAGTCCACCAACCAAGGATTTCCCCTTGGGGGGAATCCTAGTCCTCTCTCCTCTTGGGGAGATGTTGGTGCACCTCATCTGGCCACATTGTCCCTTCCAGGGCTGACAATTGGCCTGCCGGTATGGCTTTTCTCAACCTCTGTCATTCAAAGCACCATGATTCCTGAGCAATCAAATCAGCAACTAGATGATACAAGAGCTACCCCGCAACCTTCTACTTCGTTTGTTTCTCCCTCTCCTTCTTCCTCTTCGCTTGGGGAAGATAGTAAAACTAAAAACCAAGTAACTGAGAAGAAGAAAAAATGGAAGGAGAAGAAGAAGAAGAAGGAGCCAATGGCAAAAAAGGGTAACCGTGCATCGTCTAGCAAAAATCCACACACTGCACTATCCAAACCTAAATCTCCATGTGTCATTTGCAAAGGAAACCATTATCATCGAGATTGTCCTTGCATCCCACAGATCTTAAGGGAGTGGTCTCCCCGCTTGCACAATCCAGTGTCATCAACCTCTGACAATCATGTTGAGAGTACACCATCAACTAGTGAAAATGAAGTTACCGGGCAGAAAGGAAAATCTAAAGTTCCTTGTAGACTGTGCGAAGGCGATCATGCCCTCCACCATTGTCCCTTCCTAGATGAAGCTAAAAGAGTCTTGGATAACCGTCCTGCATCACCGCAGCGACTCCCTCTTGGATACAAGAAACTCTTGCCAAGTCCATTGCTAGTTGAAAATCTGATTGACGCACCTTTATTGTCGGTCGAAGTGCCTATCATTGAAAATGAACCCTCTAAGTCCACATCATATCAAATTCAATAGGTCGAGATGGCAGTGGACCCCATCTTGTCTTCAGAGGATTTACCTTCATATGATACAATCACCAACGAGAATGAGAACGACACCATTCAAATTATTTTCGTAAACACAGACTCCGATGAACATGGGCGCAATCTACCCATTCCTTTACCACAGGAAGGAAGTTCATCAGAGATGTATCCAGCCGTTTATTCGGTCCCACCTCCAAGAAACCTAGTTGTATCCTTCGATTGGAATCTACTAGGCAGATCCTGTTTACCATCTAATGTACCATTCCAAATCATAATGCAAACTTACAGAATGGTCATGGTTGGTACCATCATAGATGAAGGGGCTTCTGTGACTATCCTTTCCTCAATTTCTTGGAAAGCGCTTGGTTTGTCATCACTTTTGCCTAAGATACGAAATCTAACAGGCTTGGACAAAGGAGCTAGTCGGTCGTTAGGGATCCTTCCAAATTTGCCTATAACTTTGAGAAGGAAAACCATTTATCTGAACATAATGGTAGTCCAAGGACCTTTAGATTATAATCTACTCCTTGGACATGACTATATTTATAGCATGGGAGCTATTGTTTCCTCACTCTTTCGAGTGATGTGTTTTCTGCATGAAGGAAGAGTGGTCCAGCTCGTAGACCAGCTTTCATTCCCTGGTTCACACATAGCTAATAGTCAAATGCCATCCCTAACAGGTCTTTTTGTGCAAGGAATGTCTCATCAATCTCCAGTCCATCCACCTGATGAACGCGAGTGATTCGATGGTTGTGACTGAAACCCAGGGGGCATGCACCCTGGTCTACTTCAGCAGAAAAACTTCAGGTATAGGGTAGGTTTCTGCGGGGGATATATGACTAGTCTGACACACCCGTCCGTTTAGGAAAATGGGATTAGACCGGAATAAGATACCTCTGTCAGAAGGTATGCCTTTCCTGACAGAACAAATATTTTGTCTGCAAATTGAAGGGTAACCTGGGAAACTCTACTTCACTATACCTGCGGGCATGCAGACCTTTTTGCATGAAAGTGAAAAGTGACCATTTATTTTCCTAGTTTGTATATTCTTAACCCTTTAAACTCGTAGGATTGTTCATTCCTAGCTTACATAATAGAAGGAGTTGGAGCATAATTTTGATTGGTGCAACCTTCCTAAAAATGGAACCTATCGATGAGACATCCTTATTATACGACTAGCACGAGCAGTTTTACGTGAAGTTCAAGCTTGTTAAAAATTAAACCTAGCAATGAGCATATGTTCCACTGGAGTTTAAGCTCATTAAAAATTGAACCCACCTCCGGTAAATAACCATTGCAAACACATTATCATCAGCTTTTGAGCCTTGGTCGTGTTCTTACTATCACCTACACTCTTTTTTAGCTGATCATATGCCTCCATTTGATTGTTTACCCCTTTTGAGGAAAAACTACGACAAGTGATTCTGTTAGCCATCTTCTTAACACTGCCATGATTGGAAAGTTCCAACCCTCACCTAGAACCAGTTGCTACCCGAAATATCACTCATTCCTCAAGAACGAGTCTCCTTTAAGCTCTTTTCATCTGAATCGTAAAATATGAAAAGATTGTCGAGCAATTGGCCTCTCCAGATCGTTAAAGTAATTGGAAGTGCCATCCCTCCTCTAGATTTTAATCTTTTTGGACCTGAGGGATTATTACACAAAAAGATTGAGTGTTTGTCTTGTTCGGCTTGTTAAAACTATTGAAAAGTCATCCCTTTCACATTGTTTTATACCTTTTTGGACATAAGGGATTATACTACGAAAATGAATATTGGAGTTTCCTTTCCGCCTCTTTTCAAACTCTCTAAAATTGAAAAGGACCGAGTTATCCTTGTCGTTAAACTCGTTAAAAAAATAGCGACAAACTTGACCATTCAGACAAGAGCGAGTTTCACTATCGCTAGGCTCATTAAAACATAGGGACAGGTTTACCCGAAGGGAAAATTATAGAACAAGCATATGTTATCCTCCTCAATCTTGACAAAAGTAAATAGGTACTTGTCATAAATGACTGGGGAAAATTGGGAAGAAAACTTAAAGAAACTTTATTGGTAGCAGGTCCTTCTTGAACATGACACTTTCACTCCATCACCATGATTGAGTCGGGTTGGGTTATTTTGTTCACCGGTCGCATCACCATTGGTCCACTGTACCATCCACTTTTGGGGTTAGCTCTACCAATCCATGTCAGTGTCGCCAATATGTTCAAGAGAAGTTGCTCAGAGAATTCACCTACCTAGCTTGTGTCTCATCCACTGCAATACCTTCACGCTTCATTCTTTCATGACTGCTACCCTGAACCTTGTATCATCAAATCGTTTTCACCTCGACAAAATCATTTGCTCTGTTCCATGTCATAGAGTGGGATCCTTCAATGCCCTCCTATGATGGGTCACTTCTTGTCGACATTAGCTCATTATCCAAGAAGCCGACCTAGGAACAACCCTTTCAGTACTTTGAAGCTTGCATGCCTCAATGGCAAGTTTCTCACTTCCAGTGACATGTTTACATTAATGGCCTTCGATCGAAAGATTTTGTGTGGTGTTCGACATCAACTCATGTATTCACACCACGTGAATTGTACTGCAGTACCTTGAGGGTCATCATCATCATCGGTGATTCCTCTCGCACCTGTTAACATCTTATATCATTGGCTGGTAATCAGGTGATGTCCTTCCATGTTCGACATCAGAACATCTTTTCACATGGATCGACTTGTACTTTCAAGCAAAGATTGGACGAGTTTTGAAGACCCCGGATCTAGTTTCATCCATCCGGGCTACAATATATTAAGGAGAATAAAGACATCAAATGTACATCATTGTTGCACGGATAATCATCCCAACTAAGGGATGATGGCTCTACCAGAATCATCTCTCTACACACAGACAATTGTCTATCCTATGTACATGAAAATGAATTTATCAAGCTGAGCATGGGAATGCCTTCCTCAACTAGATCATGAAAATATTATGAAGATAATGTATTGTGTTGTATCTTATTACAGGTCACCTTCCAGTTCAAAAAACCTCGGATCCTCATTATAAAACATTTCACCCAACATCGAAAGATTTACGACCTCATGCTTTAGGGGGCAACTGTTATAGACATATTTGGGCACTACAACCCCAATCACATATGTCCATAAACCAAGGGCTTCTAAGTCCCTAAAAGTGTTGTTTCATACCCTAAAGGAGCAAGGTCAGCTGATTACATCATCTCCCAGAAGTTCTCCATGAAAAACCACTCAGAACTGGTCAAAGCAAGACCATGCAGACTGCCCAGTGCTAAGGGTGTGATGCATCTCACTTGCCACATGCAAAAAGTGCGATGCATACTGGAAATCCCTTCTGTAGGGTGCGATGAGCGAGAGAAGACAAATGGCACAAGAAGTTTTCTAGGTGGAAACATTGAGAATCTTCTAGGAGCTACTCATTTGACACTTGCCTCCCTGAATTCGCCCAAGGATAATTAAGAGATCATGAAATCTCCAAGTGGAACCAAGAACTATCAAAGAGATGACACTAATCAAAATCCCAGAAGCTGACTCACCCCCCTACAAATATCTATATATGGATCCCTCATCCCAGAGATCCAGAGGTTGGAATTTGGTAATTTGCAAAGAAGTGATGTTGGTTTCTCTTTGAAGACATTGATGGGTGATCTTGCTTTCTATGAGGTTAAGAGGGCTCTCAAGCTGGGAGGATGGCACTGGGTCAGACCAAGTGGTTGTAATCCTCTCCTCTACTACTTTTATCAATAAATTTATTTGAGTCTTCCTCCATAGTCTTGTGTATCTCTGAATATTGTGTTGATATATGCATTTGTATGGTCAATATATATCTGATCCTATATTGTTTACAGTGATAGATCTCTATGCTTTTATGGTACCATGTTGTTGTGATTCTACATGTGCTCTTGAAGTGGGACAAGTAAGGAAGCAGTGGCGAGATTCTGTCAAAGGGGAAAGGAAACAAGCAAGGAGCCAAGCGAAAGACTGAGGTTGGTACTCTCTGCTTCTTTCTCATCTATCTCTTGTAAAGGAAAATACAAGTAACTTTAATTTTTTTGTTTGTAAGATAGCTACTCATCTTAGTGGGACTAGCAGTTATGAATAGACACTAGTTTTCCCGGTAACAGGGCCAGATTGGCTATCTAGAACGAAAATATCAAAGGGACAATGATTTTAGCAGAAACCATCCTTTTAACCACCTTTTCAATTAATGGCAACAACTTAGGGTTTATTCTTCTCAATTTCTATTTGAAGGGATTCTCGTTCTCTTTAATCTGGATGGTGTGCTAAATAACATTCTTAGCATAAACCTTCAGGTCCTCATACCTCAAAGTGAACACATATCAAAATTATTTCAACAATTTGACATATTGTTGTTTTTTTTCTTCTTTCAAAGAATTAGATACCTTCACTACTTTAGGATTATTTTCTATGCCTAAATTATAGTGCTCCATTTCTCCATAACATGGTAAAATTTTGGGCTTGAGAGCTACATCATTTGAGTCAAAAAAAATTTCTAATGGGACTAAGCTTGTAGGAATTATATTTTTGTTTAGTTGTATGCTATCCTACCCAACTATAGTATTTGGGAAAACTATTGCTTCAGGATTGTCCTTTGCTGCTTCCTCATCATCTCTGTCAATCGAGATATTGATAAGCTCATCTGTCCTCTCCAAAAATCTACTTATTTGTAAATCATGTTGTTGATAGTGTTGGACCCGCCAACATTCCATGGATCTCCCTGGTATGAGGTCCCAACTAGACCTCACACCATTTGGTGTAGGAGTCCCATATGGTATGATGCCTCAATTGCCATTATCTTAAAGATATGCGTTAGCTCTTGCTTGTCAACACATGAGAGTGGTATACCTAGTCTTCAAATAGTGAGGTTCATGTTCCTGCTGAATTCTTAGTGTAAATTAAGTCTAAGTTCTTTCACTGTAGAGGGAGAGGGTGAGAGTGAATCTCAAGTCGAAAGGGAATAGTCCCAACTCGGTTAGATACACACAACACAACAAGATCTATGCAAGTTCCAGTGGAATAGTCCACACGGATGTGATAGTCACAAAGACAAAGTGAGCAGATAACACGTACAACACCCAATGGAGTAGTCTATATGAGTGTGATAGTCATGTAACAAGTTTACAAGAATGAATCTATCGAGTGCTCGGTGGAATAGTCCACATCGGCGAGATAGCTTTAACAACTGATACAACACATTTCCAACCATATATGCACTGAAACAACTGAAATACGTCAAGTATCTTAGTATAGGTTAAAACCACATGGACTACAAGCATCCAAAGAATAGTGTTACAAATGAATACCATACATGTGAGAAACTGTGCTAGCCTGTTAACATGATTCTCAATTAAGCAGAAGTTCAAAGACACATCCGTACACAATACATCACTAACCCCAATTGCACAGCATTGGAGCCACTTTTTTCTCCTCAACGAAAATACTATAGACTCCCAAGGATATGCTGGAGGAGCCAAGGTGAAAAGTCTTTTCCATGTACAAATGAGGGGTATATATAGGTTTGTCTCTTGGACTTCCATGTTACAATACATCGATTACACAGTTATGACCCAAAGTAATGATGTGGTCGAGGTGACTCATGACACAACTTGACATGATGCTGCAGGTATGCACATGCCAGTTGTGTTTTTTGTGTTGAGATTTTGTGCTACTGAGTGATGAGTGTGTACGTGGTGCACCATAGCTTCACCTTCCCAAGAAAAAGTGCATAGAGTCTTCAATGGTCGTGGTGTTCACTTCATAGGTCATGGAGGTGCATGTGTCTCCTTATATTTCTATGTTGTATGCTTTGTGTGTCCATCCAACCACGAGAAAGTATTCTTGCATGTTGCTTGTTCATCCCATTCATCATCGCGCCATGTCTCATCCATGTACCTGTTTCTGCAATCACTCATGACGAGATGACATAAAATATAGAAATACCCTGGTCTACCATGATGCATTCTCTTTCGTTTCTCGATGCAGGTGACTCGGAGAAAGGACAGGGCTCTGAAATAACAAAGAGCAGATGTCAGGTTGGGATGTGAGGCTCCAAGACACTTTCAGGAAAAGCTACAAAAAGGTCAGTGAGAGATTAGGTTGAGTAGTCTGAGAAAGCAGTGACATCTGTGGGACCTTGCTCAGATGGGAGGTGGAATTGTATAGTTTTTCCTGGGGAGGCAGTGTGGGAAGTAGGATGCACTAGATTTCCAGAGGAGGTCAGGATCAGGCTGCAAGAGGTTGCTGGTCAGAACTACATTGATACAGGAGGTAGTAATATAGGACATGTTTCCATAGTTTCTAGGCTAAGAGAGGTGCCAGGAAGCATGTGGAATATCCAAGAGAACTACGCAATTTTTAGGAGGAGAGGGAAGTACGCCAATAGGGGGAGTGACTAACAAAACTATGTAATTTCTAGAGATAGTGCAATGGCAGGCAACGGGTCCTTGTCCCTCTTGTCTGTACAATTTCTTCTGGAAGTGCAAGCAGTCAGGCTCACAGCTTCTTCGCAATTTTGAGGATGAGTGCAGCCGTGGGTCACTGCCCAAGTCAAATTCTTTGGTTGACCAATGGGAGGATTCATGGATAGGCTTGCGGGTAGTGCAGATGGAGATGGGTTCTTGGGAAACTTCTACGTTGTTCTAGGTGACATTCACCCAGGTTGACTCCAAAATTACGTAGCGCAGACTGCCTAGAGGGAAGCCTCAAGCTCTGTGCAATTATGATCAATAATGCTTGACCACTGAGGATTGAGACTACGCAGTGTAGCTAAATGGTGGTCCAATTGATGGAGGTTGGTTCAGTCAACAAATTTCTGGGAAAAAAGGCTAAGTGTGTGAGCGAGTGAACTCGTGTATACAAAACCTTATTAAAAAACACTCAACATGACTCAATGACAGGACATCTAAAATCACGAGACGTCGTACGCTTAGTGTGACTGACTGTAGGACTATCTAATGGTGAAAGAGACAAGTGCGACACTTGGGATAGACCTTCAGACAATTGTGATGACACTTGCACAAAGATGCTTACAACATTGTGTGTGAATGCAACAGGTGTTTACATAGTAAAAAAAACTGATGTACATAAGGCAAACCTTCGACATCACCCGAACAAGGTTGCAAGCATGACATAGAAATTGACATGCTGAAGAAGACAGTTGGTCAAAAAAGTGAAAAGGAAGCAAGGCATGTAGAGGAAACACATGAAATGACTTTTGTGTTTGCACACATGCATGTTACTAAAGACATTATGATATGACACTGATAAGAGGTGTTGCAAACACAACTAAGAGCTGTACTTCCAAAGGTGTTCTTGACCCACCATACTTACCCTCAAAATGATCATGCATCTAGTGGAGTTTTCATGTGATCTTGATCCTTTTCCATAACTTAGTCTCTTGGTCCTTCTCCTCATCTCCTTGGGAGTGATCTCACCTTGTCACATTTTCCTGTAGTCACTGAGAGATAGATCACTGTTGTTTCAGTGGGGAGTGACTGCTGCTAGAATGAGGCCCTAGGAGGCCCAACTGCGCAATTTTTGAATGCATAGTAGCTAGATTGCTCTACACATTTCTAGAGAGCAGTGCTAGCTACTTGACTTCTTTGAACATTTTTGGAGAGCATTTCTCGTTGCATGACTTTTCTATGAATTTTTGGAGAGCAGTGTTGACCGTCTAACTCCTCTGTGCAGTTTTGGAGAGAAATATTGGCTACCTAATTGCTCTACGCATGTCTGGAGTGCAGTGCTGGTTGGGTAACTGAGGGGCAATGCTACGTAATTTCTGAAGGTAGTGGGTTCCAGGTAGGGGAAGGACACTGGAGGAAACCACTGTGTATTTTTGGATGCTGAGGGAGGTTGGGGTCTCTGTGTACTGTGGAGTTCCAGTAGGAAAGGGAGAAAGCTCGAGGGTTGCAAAAGAAAAGTGCACATTTCTAGGAAGTTGGATGAGGCTAGTTTGCTTGGGAAATGGAAAAGTGTGAGATCAGTGACACAGAGGTAAACAGTGATAAGACTTGACTATGATCACACACAAACACTTAGTGATACAACATAGACCATCTAGAATGTCAAAGACATACTTCTGTTGATTCAAAAACCTTCATGACAAGAGTGCATGAAGTGTGTGTGAAACTATGCGATGATAACAACTCATACACACACAATTCCCTTGAAGAAAAATAATATTCCCTTCGCATATCAAATAAAAATCTCTATTCCCATAGATGACACATGATACATAAAGATGAGAACATGAAAAACTCTTAAAATCAAGGAGGGGAAGCTTGAGATCATCAACTTACGAACATGTGACCAAGGATGATCGATCTCAAGATCTGAGGTAGTCTCCAAAATTTGCATGTGAGAAAAAATTTGGAGGGTGGTTGTAGCTGCTACAACGTTGGTGATACACTAGTATAACTACATCTCTCTGTATGGACCTTGTTTCGTGAAATGTGAGTCTAACCCTTTCAAAGTATTGTTCAATTCTTTGAGTGTGATGGCTTCTACACTAGCTGGTGTGAAATATGTAGTCCCTACCATTCTCTTAATCAGTCAGCATGCATTCCAAGCCAAGTCAAATTAGTTGTTTCAATTGGGGATGAGGGACATATTTATGCACAAGTAATATAATTGTCAAAGTTTAAATTTCATCTCTGGTGTTGCTCCGCTGCCAGCAGCCCTGGATAGTACCCCGGTAGAGTCATGTAGGAACATAAGCATCACTCCGCTTCCATCTAGCCTATTCAGTACCTCGATAGAGTTACTTGTATCACATCTTTGCACAGGAAGCCTTTTGTTCATTTTTCATTTTTTCACTTTTTTCATTTTCAAAGAACTGTGCATAGGTACTTATTTATTTCACAAGTGGAAGAGGGATCCCGAATTATTGAGAGTAGAAGAGGTTTTTCCTTCTGAGAAGTATGTTATATATACCTCTAACATAATTGTTAAGGTTTTCCCCCTCACCTTATGTTTCAGGGAAAACTAGTGTCAATCTGCATTGCTAGTCCCACTAAGATGGGTAGCTATCTTAGAAGCAAACAATCAAAGCAATTCGAGATTTCCTTTAAGTGTAATAGATAAGAGGGAAGAAAAGAGGACCAACCTGGATCATCCGCTTTGATTCTAGCTTGATTTCTCTTTCCCTTGATAGAATTTGCCACTCCTCTCCTACTTGTCCCACTTCAAAGTGTACCTGTAGAGTCAAAGTAATAGAAAACCATCAAAGCATCTCTATCTAAAACATCATAAACAATGAAGAATCAGAAAAACATTGACCATACAATTTCATTCATAAACAATAAGATTCACAAATACACAGTTATATGGAGGAAAAATCAAAGAATTTTATTAATAGTGGAAGAGAGGATTACAACCCAGCTTTCTAATCCAGCATCATCCTCCCAACATAGAAGCCCTTTTCACCTCATGAAAAGCAAGATCACCCAACAATATAAACCAACAACACTTCCTTACAAATTACAAAATTCTAGCCTCTAGATCTCTCAGATGAGGGATCCATTTATAGATGTCTTGCAAGGGTGTGAGTCTGCTCTGGGTTTTCTATTAGTGTCATTCCACTAATAGTTTTTGGTTCCACTTGGAGATTTCATTGATCTCTTACTCATCCCTGGGTGAATTCAGAGAGGCAAGTGTCACGGGAGAAGTTTCTGGAAGATTCCATGATCATCCACTTAGCAAACTATCTCTGCCATTTGTCTATTCTCACTCATCGCACCCCATAGAAGGCCATTTCAATATGCATCACACCTGGCTAGTGTGGTAGCCAGTATGCATTGCACCTTGACCATGGAGTAGTCAGTATCGTCCAGTTTTGGTCACTTCTAAGTAGTTTTTTAGGTGGAACTTCTAGGAAACGATGTAATCAGTTGACCATGATCCTTTAGGGTATGAAACAACAATTTTAGGGACTAAATACCCCTTATTTTATGGACATATGAGTTTGGGGTTGTAGTGCCCAAATATGTCTATAACACCTTACTCTACTTGACTGAGCTGACAAGGGTTAACCCAAAAGAACCGATTAGAGTAGGTGGTACTAGTTAATAGTGCAAGCATTCTATTTTCACCAAGACTCACTCTAAACAGGACATATTTTCCGTCAGGGTATCATCAACTAAAGTCAAAATGCTCTTCATAAAGAGAGAGGAAAATAGATAACCAGATGTTGATATCTGTATAAGTCCTCTTAGATTTTCCTGGTTTGTCTCAGGAGCCAAACAAGGTTTCATGTGAGGCCAACCTACTGATATAAGAAAGCAAAAATAAAAAAGAAGAAGTAAAGTGAAAGCGAACAAGTAAGAAAAGAAAGAAAGGAATAAAACCAAACCAAGTAAGCAAGAAAAAAAACACGAAAACCATATATCAAACAAAAGCAATAAATAAAACACTACTCGTACTCGTATGCTAAACAATGCATGGGCCTACTGACTTGAAGTGATATTTCTAATGCATCCAACGGTGCATTGGTAGGCACATGTTGGAAAATGAATGGTAAAAAATAAAGATATGCATGTAAATCAATGAACAAGGAAGATAGATCAGCGAATACCAACACACTTCGAGTTCTAAAACATCCACAAAAAATAAAAGAGTGAATCCACAAGACAAACATTCTACGAATTTAACATGGTGCTCTAACACACTCTGTGTAGATGATAAGCATGCACACTCTCTTGACTGTGACATAGTTACATGTTGCAAGTGTTCTTTCTATGTATGATTCCTCCAATGCATGAGCAATGGGATCATGTGATTCAGGTGGAGGAAGCGAAATCTATGTATTGGATTGATATTCAATGCATACAGGTGAGTGATGAGGAGCCTTGGGTGTTTCAAAAAGTTTCTAATCAGAAGTGGAACTAACCTCAGGATAGGGAGGGCCTCAAATAACCATCAGCTCAGGCTAAAGTGCCTCAATATCCTATGGGGTTTCCACTTCATCAATGGATAGATCATCGAAGACCAGTGGCTCAGAAAGATTAACAGCGAGTGAATCAAGATCATGATCAAATTAAGAAGTATAGAGATCACAATAACCACGATCAGAAAATTTGGGATTTTCATCAGAATCCTCATGATTTGATGAATCATATAGAGGAGTTGAGGAGAAATAAGGAAGTTCACCATCTTTGTTTTCAAAAGTCACAGATGATAGATGGGACATGTTTTTAGAGGAAAATGTGTCCTCTTTGCAATGTAATGACAGGATGACATCCGGTGTGTCCTGTGAATGATTGAATGTAGAAACATCCAAAGATGAGTTTTCACAAGGAAAATAAAAATTGCAGAATCATGAGAGATGTAAGGATATAGTGTATGAGGCACAAATGGAAGGGATTCATCCTTCACCATGGGTACTTCTTCAGATTCCCTCACACATTCATCATGAATGATAACACAGGTTGGCTGCACAACACCAACTTCGTCGACAAAATCATCCTTGTTCACAAAAATTGTGGAGTCTGAAATAGAAGAAGACAAGATAGTACAATCTGGATGATCAGTAGAATGTGGGGCCGGAGGTTGAGGTAACAAGTCCACATCAAAACCAGCAGACTTTATCATGAAGATCTGAGGTATTCGAACTGGAAGGTGACCTGTATAAGATACAATACAATACATCATCATCTTATTATTTTCATGATCTAGTTGAGGTGGGCATTCCCATGCTCAGCTTTATAAAATCATTTTCATGTACATAGGATAGACAATCGTCTGTTGTTGCAGACTCATGATTCTTCACGTGAAGAGTCATCTTCTTTTGCTTAGATGACTATCTGTGTAGATTTTGTGCACATTTGATGTCTTTATGTTCCTAAATATATCGCAACTCGGATGGATGAAACTAGATCTAGGGTCTTGAAAACTCGTTCAATTTTCGCCCAATGTACAAGTCGATCCATGTGAAAAGATTTTCTAATGTCAAACATGGAAAGACATTGCCTAATTACTAGCCAATAATGTAAGCTGTTAAGAGATGCGAGAGGAGTCACCGATAATGATGATGACCCTCAAGGTACTACAGTACAATTCACATGGTGTGAATATATGAGCCAGTGTTGAACACCATGGAAAATATTTCAGTCAAAGGTCATTGATGTAAACTTATCGCCGGAAGTGAGAAACTTGCCATTGAGGCATGCAAGCTTCAAAGTACTAAAAGGGTTGTTTCTAAGTCAACTTCTTGGATAATGAGCTGATGTTGACAAGAAGTGACCTGTCATTGGAGGGCCTTGATGTATCCCACATCTATGACGTGAAACAGAGAAAATGATTTTTCTGGAGGTGAAAATGATATGATGATATAAGGTTCAGGAATGGCGGTCATGAAAAATGAAGGGTGGAGGTATTGCAATGGATGAGGCGTTTGCTGGATGGTGAATTCTCTAAATGACTTCTCTTGAACATGTTGATGACACTGATATGGACTGGTAGAATTAACCCCATGGATGGTACGGAGGACCAATGGTGATAGTGAACTGAAAAGCCCAACCCAACTCAATCATGGTGATGGAGTGAAAGTGTCATGTTCAAGAGCGACCTGCTACTAATAAATTCTTCAATTTTTCTTCCCTTTTTCCCTAGTTGTTATAGACATTTTTGTGCCTTACAGCATTGAGCATGAAATTTCCATAATCTAAGGGATCCAAAGCCCTAAACATGTTGTTCCTACCCCTAGAGGAACAAGGCTAACAGACTGCAGCAATTCACAGAAGTTCTCCACCAGAAACTGCTCAAAAACAAGTCAATTCAGGATCATTTCAGTGGCTCCACTAGCTGTTTGCGCTGAATGTCAAAGCCAACACTGGCTACCTGCACTGAATGTCAAAGGAAACACTGGCTACCTGCGCTGAGCGAGAGTTGACATGTGGCAAGTTCATTTCTCAAGGTGTCAAAACCCAGGAAGCTTCCAAAATGACACTTGCCTCAGGGAATTAGACTGGTGATGAGTAAGAGGTTCCAAATCTCCAAGTGGAAGCAAGAACCTCCAAGTGGAATCAAGAACTGACAGAGGGAGAGAACACTATTCAGATCTCAAGTTGACTCATCCTCTCTCCAAACATCTATATATGGATCTCTCCTCCATGAGATCTGGGGGCTGGAATTTTGTTATTGCAAAGAATTGTTGTTGGTTTGAGATTGGAATCATTGGGTGCTTAATGCTTTGAAGGGGGTGAAGATAGGAATTCCATTTGTTGGGAAGGAGATGCTGGATTGGAGCACTCTGGGTTGTATCTCTTCCTGAACCTTGTTATTCATCAATAAAGCTATCTTGGTTTCTCCTATATACTGATGTATTCTTGATATATGATTGCATTAGTATGTTTAGTTTATTTCTAATCCTGAACTAGTTATGAGTATGAATCCATGTCTTGTGTAGTGTTCTCTTCTTGTGATCTTGCAGAAACCTCTTGAAGTTGGGCGAGCGAGAAGGCAAGTAGCTGGGAACACTCAAAGAGAAGAGAGACTGGATCGAGGGACAAACGGAAGACACCGGTTAGTCCATCTATCTCTCTTCATTCTAAATTCATAAAGGAAGAATACTAGAATAGCTGTCTCTGTTTGTTGCTAAGGCACTGCCACACCTTAGGTGGATAGGATCGTCCTGCATAGGCATTTTTCCCCACAACAAATTGGCGACTCCACTGGGGAGATTTGTTTAGTCATTTTATTTGTGTTTCTATCATTGTTTGTTTCATAGACTCGACAGCAACAATCGAACTGCATCTGCTATTCCCGGATGCAAAGTAGACAGTTGCTGCTTTGATCCAATCACTGGACTTGTCTATGATCTGAAAAATGGACTCAAAAATGATTTGATGATCCTTTGTGATAGATCTTAGTACTCCCTCAAAGCATCCCTTTGATTACACCTTGCTTGTTGCTTTTATTTGGCCTAAAACAGTAGATTAAATAGCAATCTGTGACCCAGAACCAGTGAGAAACGAGAGTTTCTCCTTCAGCGCAGACCCTGTGAAGGGATTCTGCATTTCAACGCAGGTCCCGTGAAGGCTACCTGCGCTGAATGTCAAAACCCCTGTGTTGAGGTTGCGCTGAACCAGTTTGGCCTTGTGCAGCTGGGGTTCTCTGCTTTGTTTTGCCTTGTTTTGATCTCTGATTTTTGCAGCCTATAACCAGCCTAGGTACCAGTCTGATAACTCCTTTTCTCTGCTTACATTCCGCCTCCTTTTGTACAAAAAGACGGTGAGTGTTTTTATGTGTTTGTGGCGTCATTTACAGTTTTCCTTTGCATGAGTGAAATAATCATCCTGTAGCCCTTGATTCAGATCTGTTGATTGTGATCTTAGGAGAGAGTTCATTGGCTGTTTACAGTTGATTATACATTTGCTTTTGCTTGTGGTTTGAGTTTGTCTCTTTTAAGTGTCGAAACAAGTGTTCATTTCGAAAATCGTTAAGTGTCGTAATCTCTTCTACCCTCTCTGATTTCGAAAAATTAAACTTGTTTGTATTTGTCATTTAAAAGCAAATTCAAAGTTGTACAAAAATCTTTCTTTGTAGGCATCAATACTAAGAAAGCGGAAAACAAACACATGCATTGTGCATTTGCATCTTGATAGTTTGCATGTTTGATTTAGGAAAAGTGCATTAGAGTGTGCTGATTGCTCTTTGAGAAAAGATGGTGCCTTTCTTTTCCCTTAGTAGCTAGGATTTTCAAAGTTGAAAAGATATAAAGCTTGCTTATCATCTTTAGACTGCATTTAGGAATTGTATCATACATCTCGTGGTGAACCTTGAAAGGCAAACTTCTAAAAAGATCAACCTAAAATAAATTGAATGAACTTAACAACGCTTTGCAACATAACGCACAACATAGAGGTCTAAGCTAGAGACGTGTTCCGGCGTCGTAAAGCCTAGTGACTGTCGATCTCGTTGATGGTGGGTGATTCCTCCTGAGGGACGATAGTGCCAGTACGGATTGTGCTCCCATGTACCGTCGCGTATATATAGGGAGACCCCTATAGGCATAAAACCTTTATCCTTAGGAAGCCGTCTCGGCCGCCCTACTGATCGCAATGCATTGAACACAGCATTCAGGAAGATCGACCGCCCGTACCCTAAAAAGTATTCTGCGGTTTTGCGAAAAGTTTGGCACACCCTCTGCCTAGAACTCCAGATCAGTTTCTTTTGGCCTTTTTCAGACTCTATAACAGAAAAATTCCATCCGAGCATTTGTCACTTCGGGCTCGTTAAAACATCGAAGGAGACTAGAGTCATCTTTCACTTTTTCTCGACTCTTTAAAATTGAAAAAGCAAGTTGTGTCTAAAGCGTCGTTAAAATTTATTTTAAACGGAACAATCACCCCTGTTCCTGCGTTGATCTTTAGGTTGAAAAAATGGAGCACACCAACCAAGGAATTCCCCTTGGTGGAAATCCTAGTCCCTTCTCCTCTTGGGGAGATGTTGGTACGCCCCATATGGCCACATTGTCGCTTCCAGGACTGACAATTTGCCTGCCGGTCTGGCTCTTTTCAGCCAATGTCGTTCAGAACACCACCATTCCTGGATAGTCGAGTCAACAGTTAAACTAGACCAGAGTTGCCCACCAGCCTTCTACTTCATCTAATTCTTCCTCTCCTCCTTCCTCTTCGCTTGACGGAACTGGTAAAACAAAAAACCAAGTTCCCAAGGAGAAGAAGGAAAAGAAGAAGAAAGAGAAGAAGAAGAAGGACCCAAAAGCGACTGGGGGCAAACAAATGGCATCTGAGAAAAATCCACACACAACACTGACTAGGCCTAAATCACCATGTGTCATATGCAAGGGAGACCACTTCCACAGAGACTATCCCTGCATCCCTCGGATACTAAGGGACTGGTCTCCTCGTTTGCACAATTCGGTAGCGTCAACCTCTGATAGCCATATTGACAGCTCACCGTCAACTAGTGAAAGTGAAGTCACAGGACAGAGAGGGAAAGCTAGATTTCCCTACAAACTGTGTGAAGGCGACCATGCCATCCACCGTTGTCCCTTCTTAGACAAGGCGAAAAGAGTTTTGGAATATCGCTCGGTTTTACCAGTGCAACTTCCTCCTGGATATCAAAAACTCCTGCCAAGTCCTTCACCAGTTGAGAACCCGGCTGGCCCGCTCAGGTGGTCAGCCGAAGCACCTATCATTGAAGATGAACTTTCTGGATCCATGCCTGACGAAAGTCAAAAGGTTGAGGCGGCAGTTGACCCGATTTTGCCTTCAGAGGCTCTATCTTCGAATGATACCATCACAGAAGAGAATAAAGACGACACCGTCCAAATTCTCTTCATCAACACAGACTCCGACGAACAAGGGGGCAATTTGCCCATTCCTTTATCGCAGGAAGGAACTTCGTCAGAGTCATACCTGGCCGTCTATTCGGTCCCACCACCAAGCAACCTAGTTGTCTCGTTCGACTGGAACCAACTAGGCAGACCCCGGTTGCTAGCAAGTATACCATTCAAGATTATCGTTCAAATATACAGAATGGTAATGGCTGGCACTATCATTGATGAGGGGGCATCTGTGAGTATCCTTTCCTCTATTGCTTGGAAAGCACTTGGTTCGCCAGCGCTTTTGCCTGAAATGAGAAATCTATCAGGCTTTGATAAAGGAACCAGTCGACCTTTAGGGATCCTCCCCAATGTGCCCATAACATTGAAAGGGAAGACCGTTCAAATGAACGTGATGGTCGTTCAAGGACCCTTGGATTATAACCTACTCCTTGGACGAGACTATATATATTGCATGGGAGCCATCGTCTCCTCACTCTTTAGAGTAATGTGTTTTCTGCACGAAGGAAGAGTGGTCAAGCTCGTGGACCAGCTTTCATTTCCCGGATCACGCATCGCAAATAGTCATATACCATCCCTAAATGGTCTCTTCAAGCAAGAAATGTCTCAACCCATGGTCCGTCCTCCTGATGAGCACGAGTAATCCGGGAGGATATGACTGGAACCCACGGGGCATGCGTCCTGGTCTGCTTCGGCAGGAAAACTTTGGGTATAGAGTAGATTTCCGTGGGAGAATATGACTAGTCTGTACCCCGCCCTTGTTGGAGAGGGGTTATTCTAGAATAAGATTCTTTTGTCAAAGTTACGTGTTTGGCACTAAGGTCATTCACCTTTGTCTATCTCGGTAGACACCGCCGAAGAAGTGTTTTGTTTGAAATATTATCGAGACAATCTTTGGGTAGCCTGAAAGAGGTAGGCCTTTCCTGGTAGAACAAATGTTTTACTTGCAAATTGAGGGGTAACCTTGAAATCGTACTTTATACCTGGGGGCATGCAAACCTTTTGGCATGCAAGCAAGGGGCGGCTATTTATTTTTTAAATTTTTAGGTCCTTCCCTTTAAACCTGTAGGTCTAACCCTTTAAACTCGTAGGATTAGTCGTTTCCGAACTTGCATAACGAAAGGATCCGGAGCAAAGCTTTGTAAGATGAAGCTCCATAAAAAATAGCATCTTCAATGAGACACTCTTATCATATGACTGGGTTATCGAGCAGTTTTAGCACACAGTTCATGCTCATTAAAAAATAAACGCAAGATCCAAGTAGTTTTAGCGCATAGTTCATGCTCGTTAAAAAATAAACATAAGATCGAGCAAATGTTTCTACCCGCGTTTAAGCTCGTTAAAAAATGAACTATCCCGGTAAATAACCACTGTGAATGTAATATCATCAGCCATTAAAGCCTTGGTCGTGTTTGCACCGTCACCTCCACTTTTCCATTGGCCGATCGTTCACCTCCATATGTTTGTTTACCCATTTTGAAGAACAGCTGCGAAGAGTGATTCACTAGCCATCCTTGTGACACTGCTGTGATTGGAAAATTCCAACCTGTACCTGGAATCAGCTGCTAACCCTGTTTATCACTCGTTCCTCAAAAGACGAGTCTTCTTTAAGCTCTTTTCATCTGACTCGTAAAATATGAAAAGATTGCTGAGTCCTTGGCCTTCCAGCTCGTTAAAGGGACAGGAAGTGCTATCCCTCCTCTAGATTTTAATCTTTTTGGACCTGAGGGATTATTGCACAAAAAGATCGAGCGCTTGTTTTATTCAGCTCGTTAAAATTATCGAAAACTCATCCCTTCTGTATTGTTTTATACTTTTTTGGACTTAAGGGATTAGATGACGAAAAAGGACTTTTGGAGTTAACTTTATGTACCTTTTCAGACTCTCTAAAAATGAAAAGGACCGAGTTATCCTTGTCGTTAGACTCGTTAAAATCATTAAATAGCGACAAACTTGTCTTTATACGAGAACGAGTTTCACTATCGCTAGGCTCGTTAAAACATAGCGATGGGCTTGCCCGAAGGGCAGGTTATAGAACAAGCATATGTTATCCTCCTCAGCTTGACAAAAATAAAGAGGTACTAGTCAGCAATGACTGGGGAAAAATTGGGAGAAACTCAAGAAAACTTTGATGGTAGCAGGTCGCTCTTGAACATGACACTTTTCCTCCATACCACAATCGGGTTGGGTTGTTTCATTCACCAGTCACATCCATGGTCTCGCCATACCATCCATATTTCGGGTAATGCTACCGATCCATCGCATCAGTGTCGCCACATGTTCAAGAGAAGTCGTTCAGAAAAGTCAACCCTGTCCCATCCACTGCCGTACATTATCCTTCATCCTTTCATGACCGCCACCCTGAATCATATGTCACAGATCGTTTTCACCTCCATTAAAATCATTAGCTCCGTTCCGTGTCATTCATGTGGGATTCATTAAGGCCCTCCTTTGATGGATCGCTTCTTGTCGACATCAGCTCATTATCCAAGAAGTTGATCTAGGAACAACCCCTTCAATACTTTGAAGCTTGCATGCCTCAATGGCAAGTTTCTCACTTCCGGCGACAGGTATACATCAATGACCTTCGACCGAAAGATTTTGCGTGGTGTTCGACGCCAAGTCCTTTATTCACACCATGTGAATTGTACTGCAGTACCTTGAGGGTCATTATCATTATCGGTGATTCCTCTCGTGCTTGTTAATGGTTTACCTCATTGACCGATAATCAAGCGATGTCTTTCCATGTTCGACTTCAGAACAATTCTCACATGGATCGACTTGTACTTAGAGTGAAGATCGAACGAGTTTGAAGACCCCGGATCTAGTTTCATCCATCCGGGTTGTGATATATATTCAGGAAAAATAAAGACATTGACATGTACATCATTGCAGCAGATAATCATCCTACTCAAAAGGATGATAATTTCATCAAAATTATCAGTCTACCATCAAACGATTGTCTGTTCTATGTACAGAAAAATGAATTTATAAAGCTGAGCATGGGAATGCCCGCCTCAGCTAGATCATGAAAGCAGTATGAAAAATAATGTATTGTATTGTATCTTATTACAGGTCTCCTCCCAGCATTGGATGAACTTCAGATCCCCCTGATAAAGCATTTCACCCGATAAACGGCCTCATACTTTAGGGGGAAACTGTTATAGACATTTTTGTGCCTTACAGCATTGAGCATGAAATGTCCATAATCTAAGGGATCCAAAGCCCTAAACATGTTGTTCCTACCCGTAGAGGAACAAGGCTAACAAACCACAGCAATTCACAGAAGTTCTCCACCAGAAACTGCTCAAAAACAAGTCAATTTAGGATCATTTCAGTGGCTCCACTAGCTGTTTGCGCTGAATGTCAAAGCCAACACTGGCTACCTGCACTGAATTTCAAAGGCAACACTGGCTACCTGCGCTGAGCGAGAGTTGACATGTGGCAAGTTCATTTCTCAAGGTGTCAAAACCCAGGAAGCTTCCAAAATGACACTTGCCTCAGGGAATTCAACTGGTGATGAGTAAGAGGTTCCAAATCTCCAAGTGGAAGCAAGAACCTCCAAGTGGAATCAAGAACTGACAGAGGGAGAGGACACTAGTCAGATCTCAAGCTGACTCATCCTCTCTCCAAACATCTATATATGGATCTCTCCTCCATGAGATCTGGGGGCTGGAATTTTGTTATTGCAAAGAATTGTTGTTGGTTTGAGATTGGAATCATTGGGTGCTTAATGCTTTGAAGGGGGTGAAGATAGGAATTCCATTTGCTGGGAAGGAGATGCTGGATTGGAGCCCTCTGGGTTGCATCTCTTCCTGAACCTTGTTATTCATCAATAAAGCTATCTTGGTTTCTCCTATATACTGATTTATTCTTGATGTATGATTGCATTAGTATGTTTAGTTTATTTCTAATCCTGAACTAGTTATGAATATGAATCCATGTCTTGTGTAGTGTTCTCTTCTTGTGATATTGCATAAACCTCTTGAAGCTGGGCGAGCGAGAAGGCAAGTAGCTGGGAACCCTCAAAGAGAAGAGAGACCAGATCGAGGGACAAACTGAAGACACCGGTTAGTCCATCTATCTCTCTTCATTCTAAATTCATAAAGGAAGAATACTAGAATAGCTGTCTCTGTTTGTTGCTAAGGCACTGTCACACCTTAGGTGGATAGGATCGTCCTGCATAGGCATTTTTCCCCACAACACCAGTCATTTCTAACTAGTAGCCCTTTATTTTTGTCAAGCTTGAGGAGGATAACATATGCTTGGTCTATAATTTTCCCTTCGGGAAAACCTGTCGCTTTGTTTTTAGTGAGCCTAGAATCAGTGAGACTCATTCTTGTCTAGGTGGACAAGTTTTTCACTATTGTTTTAACGAGTTTAACAAAAAAGATAACTCGATCCTTTTCATGTTGAGAGAATTTGAAAAGGTACGAAAAGGAAACTCCAACAATCCTTTTTTTGTGGCATAATCCCTTAAGTCTGAAAAAGTATAAAATAATACGAAAGGGATGACTTTTTGATCGCTTTAACGAGCTGACAAAGACAAGCACTCAATCTTTTTGTTTAATAATCTCTCATGTCCAAAAAGATTAAAATATATGGGAGGGATGGCATTCCCCTTACTTTAACGAGTTGGAAAGGCCAATGGATCGACAATATTTTTATATTTAACAAGTCTAAAAAGAGTTTAAAAGGGACTCATTTTTGAGGAACGAGTGATATTTTTGGGTAGAAATTGGTTCCAGGTAAGTTTGGAACTTCTCAAAACATGGTAGTGTGAAGAGGGTGGCAATCAAAATCACTCGTTGCAACTATTCCTCAAAAGGGTAAACAATCAAGTGGAAGCATATGGTCGGCCAAATGAATGGAGGTGATGGTAGGAACACAACCAAGGTTCAAAAGGGCTGATAGCAAGGTGATCACAAAGGTTATTTACCAAAGGTGGTTTCATTTTTTAATTACCTTGAACCAGGTAAAACTATGCTCAGTGGCAGGTTTATTTCTTAACGAGCTTGAACCTTTACAGGAACATTGCTCTTACCAGTCTTTTAAAGATGTCTCTTGGTATATTTATTTTTTAATGAGCTTGAACACTACTATAACATGTGCTCATTGCCTTTTATGTAGGTTAAAAACCAAGCTATGAGGTTAAATGGTTGAGAACCTACAAACTAAAAAAAAATAAAAGGTCATTTTTCACTTGCATACAAAGGTTCGCATGCTCCTAGGTGTTTTAGAAAAGGAGAGTTTCTAGGTTACCATATGGAAGTCCCCACAGTTAGGTAGGATTGTTTTTGTCGGCAGAAAAAAACTCTTCCTTGGCTTTGTCCATCGAAAGAGACGAAGGTGAATGGTCTGAGCTTCCAATCACATAACATATAAGGAAATATGTGTTTCAGATTGATCACATAACCTACACAGGAATGTTTTTTCAGTCCAATCATTATGACCTTTCAAGAAAATCTCTCTTTTCCTCTTGGTTCATCTACCGAAGCAGACTAGGGTGCATGCCCCCCAAACTTTGTTACATTCATCGAAATACTAATGGTAATTAGGTGGATGGAATGAAGGTTGAAGAGACATTGTTGACATGAAGAGACCATTTAGGGATGATGGTTGATTCGTAGCTGTGTTTGAACCAGGAAATGAAAGTTGGTCAACAAGTTGTACCTATTTTCCTTCATGTGGAAAACACATCACTCGAAAGAATGTGGAAACAATAGCTTCCATGCCATAAATATAGTCACATCCAATAGTAGATTGTAATCTAATGGCCATTGGACTACCACCATGTTCAAATGAACGATTTTCTTTCTCAAAGTTATCGATAACTTTGGAAGGATCCCTAATGGTCGACTGGTTCCTTTGTTGAAGCTTGAAAAATTTTGTTTTTCAGGAAAAAGCAATGGCGAACTAAGCGCTTTCGAAGCAGTTGAGGAAAGGATACTCACTTAAGCCCCTTCATCTATGATAGTGCCAGACACGATCATTTTGTAAACTTGTACTATGATTCAGAATGGTACATTAGATGGAAGGTGGGGTTTTGCTAGTTGATTCCAATCAAAGAAAATGAGTAGACTTCTTAGAGGAGGTACCGGATAAATGAGCGGATAAATCTCATGAACTGGGGGGGTCTCTTCCTATTGTAAAGGAATGGGTGGATTTCCCCCAGTTCATTAGACTCTGTATCGATAAAAAGAATTTGAATGGTGTCATTTTCATTCTCTTTGGAAATTGTATCATCCGAAGCTGGGTTTTCTGAATGCAAGACTGTGTTGACTGCCATCTCGACCAGTTGACTTTGGTCCAGTATGGACTCAGAAGGTTCACTTTCAATGATAGGTGATTCGATCGACAATTGAGTTATGTCAATTGGGTTTTCAACTAGTGAAGGACTTGGCAAGAGTTTCTTGTATCCAGGTGGAAATCGCCACGGTGAAGTAGGATGGTTATCCAAAATTCTTTTGGCTTCATCCAAAAAAGGACAATGAGGAAGATTATGATTACCTTCACATAACCCACAGGAAAATTTGACATGTTCATTAACTTTTTTTTCACTACCTGATGGTATGTTGTTAACTTAACTGCTAGAGGTTGATGACACCGAATGATGCATATGGGGAGACCATTCTCTCAAGATCTGTGGAATGCAAGGGCAATCTCGATGGTAATGTTTTCCCTTGAAAATTATGCATGGAGATTTTAGTTTGGAAAGCTTAGTGTGCGGATTTTCACCGGATGATGCACGGTTGCCTCCTTGTTTAGCTGGCTTCTTCTTCTTCTCCTTCCCTTTCTTTTTCTTCTCAAATACTTGGTTTTTAGTGACACTAGTTTCACCAAGCGAAGAGGAAGAAGGGGAAGAAGAAACAAACGAAGTAGAAGGTGAATGGGTAACTTCAGTATCATCTAGTTGCTAATTAGATTGTTGAGGAATTGGGGTGTTTTGAATGACAAAGGTTGATAAAAGACATACTAGCAGGCCGATTGTGATTCTTGGAAGGGACAATGTGGCCATATATGGAGAACCAATATCTCCCCAAGAGGAGAAAGGACTAGGATTCCCTCCAAGAGGGATTCCTTGATTGGTGGACTCCATTATCTCAACCTCAGATCAACGAAGGAATAGGGATGTTATTTCGATTTAAATAAATTTTAAGACACTTTTATGCAACTTGCTTTTTCAATTTTTAAGAGTCGAGAAAAAGCTAAAGGTGACTCTAGTTTCCTTTGATTTTTAATGAGCCTGAAGTGACAAGTGCTCAGATGGAACTTTTCTTTTAAGGAGTCGAAAAGGAATGAAAGTGACTACTCTGGAAATTTAGACAGAGGGATTACCAAATTGATCGCAAAACTGCAAAATACACCTTGGTGATAAATGATAGAGAAATTACCAAGGACTTATGTACAACAGTCAATCTTCCTGAATGTTGTGTTTAGTGCACTGCGATCGATAGGGCGGTAGACACGGCTTCCTAAGGATAAAGGATATCAACCTATTGTGGTCTCCAAATATATACTCGACAATACGGGGAGCACAAGTCTGTACTAGCACTTTTCATATCAAAGAGGAGGAATCACCCAACCTTTGATGAAAACGATAGTTACTAGTTTTTACGATGTCTCTACCGTAGACTTCTAGATGTGTTGCATTGGGTTCCAAAGCATTTTTATGTTCATTGAGATTTATTTTAGAGTTGATTTTGCTTAGAAGTTTGTCTTTCAAGGTTCACCACGTGATGTAGATGTAAAATTCCTAAATATGAAATATAAAATGATAAACAATTGTTTATTTTCTTTTAGCAATGAAAATCCTAGCTACAAAGGAAAGAAGATTATGATTTTTTTCTTTTAGTAGAGAGCATAGAGCACACAGTAAATGAACTTTCCTAAATCAAATTTCGCACGCAGTCAAAATGAAAATACACATGCATGTATTTGTTTTTCACTTCCTTAATGTGTGAATGCCAAAAAGGAAAGCTAAGTACAGATCTGAACTATTTTCCTTTAAAGCAACATTTTGACAATTTCTTTTCAAAATGAAAGGAAGACTAAGACAACACTTTTTGATTTCGAAATGAAAATTGTTTTTGACACTTCAAATACTAATAAGTAAAATCAAGTACAATGACAAACGTACAATCAATCTATCTAGAAGAGGAAGACTTTACAACACTCTTCCTTTGATTCAAAATGACAATTATGACACTCGCATCAAAAGCGATAGTTCGATTAAGCCACTTTCGAAAAAGGAAGACTGTAAATGATTTACAAATACACAAAAAACATTTAAAATTCCTAACTAATGGAGGCTGAAATATGTGAAGGAAGAAGGTTTCAGCAAGAAGATACTGATCATGAACAACAAAACTACTAAACAAAGTTGAAAACAAGGAGAAAAAAACCAAATTTCAGAGAGAAAAACAGTGCCACTCAATCATCGCAACTGCAACACAGGGAAAGATGGATGCGTCTCACCTGCAACAGATGGGAGGTGCAATGCATATAGGTTGCATAGTTATAAACAGTGCGATGGACTAGGGAGAGAAACTGAGCTTGGTTTTTGCTCAAAATTTGCAGCTAAGTTCAGTGATTTAGGCTGAATTATGACAGACAATAGAAACAAAGTATAGGGGTAAGATCTTATGAGGTTATGAGCTACCACGAGGGCACTTAGAATGCTTGTAAATCAGATGTTTAGTTCATAAACCAGCCCAGAGATTGACTAAAGAATCATTCATCTACTTTGCAATTGCATAGGAAAGGTGTTTCGAAGGCTAGCTAGCTAACTTCAAGCTCTGTCTGTAGTTTATAAAGTAAACAATAAACTAACAAAACAAACTATTCGATCCCTAGTGGAGTCACCATTTTGTTTCAGGGAAAACTAGTGTGGATTTGAACTGCTAGTCCCACTAAGATGGGTAGCTATCTTAGAAACAAGCAATCAAAGCAATTCGAGATTTTCTTCAAGTGTAATAGATAAGAGGGAAGAAAAGAGGACCAACCTGGATCTTCCGCTTTCATCCTAGCTTGATTTCTCTTTCCCTTGATAGAATTTTCCACTCCTCTCCTACTTGTCCCGCTTCAAAAAGTACATGTAGAGTCAAAGTAACAGAAAAACGTCAAAGCATCTCTATCTAAAACATCATAAACAGTGCAAAATTAGAAGCGCATTGACCATACAATTGCATTCATAAACAATAAGATTCATAAATACATGATTATATGGAGGAAAAATCAAAGAACTTTATTAATAGTAGAAGAGAGGATTACAACCTAGCTGTCTGATCTAGAATCATCCTCCCAGCATAGAAGCCCTTTTCACCTCATGAAAAGTAAGATCACCCAACAATACAATGTCTCTTCTCACAGATAAACCAACAGTACTTCCTTACAAATTACAAAATTCCAGCCTCTAGATCTCTCAAATGAGGGATCCATTTATAGATGTCTTGCAAGGGTGTGAGTCAGCTATGGGTTTTTGATTAGTGTCTTTCCACTAATAGTTCTTGGTTCCACTTGGAGATTTCATTGATCTCTTACTCATCCCTGGGCAAATTCAGAGAGGCAAGTGTTACAAGAGAAGTTTCTGGAAGATTCCATGATCATCCACTTAGCAAACTGTCTCTGCCATTTGTCTATTCTCATTCATCGCACCCCACTGAAGGCCATTTCAGTATGCATCACACCTGGCTAGTTTAGCAACCAGTATGCATCGCACCTTGACCATGGAGCAGTCAGTATGGTCCAGGTTTGGCCAGTTCTGAGTAGTTTTTCAGGTGGAACTTCTGAGAAATGATGTAATCAGTTGACCATGATCCTTTAGGGTAAGAAACAAAACTTTTAGGGACTAAATACCCCTTTTTTTATGGACATATGAGTTTGGGTTTGCAGTGCCCAAATATGTCTATAACACCTTACTCTACTTGACTGAGCCGACAAGGGTTAACCCAAAAGAACCGATTAGAGTAGGCAGTACTAGTTAATAGTGTAAGCATTCTGTTTTCACCAAGAATCACTCCAAACAAGACATATTTTCTGTCAAGGTATCATCAACTAAAGACAACAAGCTCTTCATAAAGAGAGAGGAAAATAGATAACTAGATGTTGATATCTGTACAAGTCCTCTTATATTTTCTTGGTTTTTCTCGGGAGCCAAACAAGGTTTCATGTGAGGCCAACCTACTGATACAAGAAAGAAAAAAATAAAAGAGAAGAAGTAAAGTGAAAGCAAACAAGTAAGAAAAGAAAGAAAGGAATAAAACCAAACCAAGTAAGCAAGAAAAAAAACATGAAAACCATATATCAAATCAAAGCAATAAATAAAACACTACTCCTACTCTTACACTAAACAATGCATGGGCCTATTGACTTGAAGTGATATTTCTAATGCAGCCAACAGTGCATTGGCTAGCACATGTTGGAAAATGAATGGTAAACAAGAAAGATGTGCATGTAAAGCAATGAACAAGAAAGATAAATCAGCGAATACCAACACACTTCGAGTTCTAAAACATCCACAAGAAAATAAAAGAGTGAATCCACAAGACAAACATTCTACGAATTTAACATTGTGCTCTAACACACTCTGTGTAGATGATAAGCATGCGCACTCCCTTGACTGTACAAGAGAAGAAAAAATCACAAAGAGAGACAACTTACACGTTGCAAGTGTGCTTTCTATGTATGATTCCTCCAATGCATGAGCGATGGGATCCTGTGATTCAGGTGGAGGAAGTGAGATTTGTGTATTGGATTGATCTTCAATGCATACAGATGAGTGATGAGGAGCCTTGGGTGTTTCCAAAAGTTTCTAAGTAGAAGTGGAACTAACCTCAGGATAGTGAGGGCCTGAAATAACCATCAGCTCAGGCTGAAGTGCCTCAATATCCTGTGGGGTTTCCATTTCGCCAATGGATAGATCATCAGAGACCAATGGCTCAGAAAGATTAACAGTGAGTGAATCAAGATCATGATTAAATTAAGAAGTATAGAGATCACAACAACCATGATCAGAAAATTTGGGATTTTCGTCGAAATCCTCATGATTTGATGAATCATACAAAGGGTTGATGAGAAATAAGGAAGTTCACTATCTTTGTTTTCAAAAGTCACAGATGATAGATGGGACATGTTTTTAGAGGAAAATGTGTCCTCTTTGGAATGTAATGACAGGATGACATCTGGTGTGTCCTACGAATGATTGAATGTAGAAACATCCAAAGATGAGTTTTCACAGGGAAAATAAAAATGGCAGAATCATGAGAGAATAATGCCAAATGTGGAGATGAATGATGGAGGGATAGTAGGTAAAGCTCGGGTAGAGTTAATGGTGCCTTTTCCTCCTTTTATTTTTGTTTTTTTTTTCAAAACTGAAAAAACTGTTTTCCTATCGTTTTTCTTGGAAAGGGAAAAAAAATAATGATGTTTAGAGTGTGACACAGGCTTGGAAATGATGGCAAGGAGGTTTGAAGATGGTAAGAGGGATTATAGGTTCCTCATGAAGTTCTTCTTGTCGCTCAAGCTGCCTCTTGTAGACACTTTTGTCTCTTTCTAATTCCTATAGGAGCCACCTATAGAAGACACAATTTTGGAAGAATAAGGTATAGTGGGATGAAAGAGATGCCAAAAATGATGGAGGAAGGTGTGGAGAAGATGAGATGGATGCTGGTATGAATGTCAGGGTTCCCTTGGCACCTTCTTCTGCTCCCTGTAGTTCTCCTGCAAATCTGCAATGCAATAAAAACTCATTTTTCTCTTTCTCTCTCTTTTTTTCTTTTCGAAACAACTAGGGCGCCTCAGAGAGGTTTTCACCTTAATTGCCTACCCTCGAGACCTCCAAGGGAGGTTTTCAACCAGGGATCTTATTTTTTTTTTTGACATCACTGGGCCACCTCAGAAGAGGCTTTCAACTCAATGATGGGACTCAAGTGCCTCATGGAGGTTTTCAATTGAGTCATTTTTTTTTTTTTTCAATAAGTGGGTGAAGTGGAAGCTAAGACATTCTTGTTATAGATATTTTTGTGCCTTACAACATAGAGCAAAAAATGTCAATAATCTAAGGGATCCAAAGTCCCTAAACATGTTGTTCTTACCCTTAGAGGAATAAGGTCAGCAAACCACAGCACTGCAAATCAGTTCTCCACTGAAAAACACTCAAAAACAGGTCAGTTTTGGATCATTGCAGCTGCTCCACTAGGCATCTGCGCTGCATAGCAGGTACAACAAAGGCTACCTGCGTTGCATAGCAAGTAGAACAAAGGCTACCTGCGTTGGGCGTACTTGGACATGTGGAGGAATCTTTTTCTCAAAGTGCAGTGCCCAGGAAGCTTCTAAAAAGACACTTGATGATAAGATTCGCCTAATGATGAGTTAAGAGCTTCTAAAACTCCAAGTGGAAGACAGAAACTCCGAGTGAAGAACTGAAGAACAACTGGAGTTGAAGAGGACAACAAGTCACACATCAAGCTGACTTATCTTCACTCCAAAACTCTATATAAGGATCTCATCCCATGGGATTTAAAGGCCGGAATTTTGTGCAAAGAATTGCTGTTGGTTTACAGTTGTGAGCATTGGGTGATTGCTTGAGGGAGGTGAAGAAGAGATTTCTCTCCGTCGGGAAGGTGATGCTGGATTGGACCTCTCATGGTTGTATCGCTGCCTGAACCTTACTTCCATATATTAATAAAGCATTTGAGGTTCTTCTATTCGCATGTGTTTCAATGGTGTATTGTCTTACTTGCGTCTTTGATTTATGCTAATCCTTGAATCGATTATGAATGCATGCCTCTTGTAGTTTCCTTTTCTTGTCTTATTCGCAGGATCTCGTGTAGCTGGGCCCGTGAAAAGACTTGGCTCTGGGAGCAAGCGGCAAACAAAGGAGATTGGATCGACCATTTGCACAAGACATCGGTAAGTGGATCTCTTCCTTTTATCTCTTGCATGTCATAAAGAAGAAACTTTAGATAGCTTTGCTTTCAGCTGTTGCTAAGGAACTGTCACCCTTAGAGTGGGTTAGGGTCATTCCGAGTTGGATACTTTCCCCCACAACAGACTGGCGACTCCGCTGGGGAGCGTGTCTTGTTGGTAGCCTGTGTTTCTTGCTATTCATTTCTTAAACAAAGGGAGTACCGAATCGAGCCGCATTCGAGTCCTTCGAATGCAAAGTAGAGGGCAGCTACTCCAACCCAGTGCTGGGCATGTTTATGATCTGAAGAGCTGATCCACAAGGACTCTTTTTAGCTCTTTGTGATAGTGTTCATCTTCCTTTAATCATCCTCTAGTGTATACTTGACTGATAGCCTCTGATTTGGCCAAAAACCATTGATTTTTGAGCAAACTGTGACCCGGAATCTGAGAGAGACGTGACTTGTCTCATCAGTGCAGCTGCCACAAAGGCTACCTGCACTGCAACGCAGGTCCCGAAGGGGCTACCTGCGCTGCATCTCAGATTGACAGTGCAGCACCTGCGTTGATCCAGTTTTGCCTTGTGCAACTGGGATTCCCCACTGTCTGTTACCCAGTTTTCAGTATTGTTTTTGCAGCCTGTTGTCAACCTGTATACCCAGCTGAAACCACTTCTCTTTGCCTTCATTCTGCCTCAGTTGTATGAAGAAACCGTGATTTTTCTTATTGTATTTCTTGCTGTCATTCACAGTTTCCCATAGTGAAAGTGAACTAGTCTTGCTATGACCTCTTGAATCTAGACCTGTGAGAAAGTGTCGTTGTGATTCTAAGAGTTAGTTTATTGCTGTTCATAGCTGCTTGAGCATTTGCTTTCGTTATATGGTTCGAATTTCAGTATTTCTTGTGTTGAAACGAGTGAATCTTAAGGTGTTCTTTTGATTGTTGGACAAACACTTGTTGCTTTCGCTTGAAATTGAATTCGAAATTATACAACAGCTTTCTTTTTGTAATACATCAACATTAAGGAAGAAGAAAAGAAATACTTGCATTGTGCGTGTGCATTTTGACAGTTTGCATGTCGATTTAGGAAAAGTGCATCAGTGTGTGCTCTATGATTTGTTTGAAAAGATGATGTCTTTCTTTTCCTTCAGTAGTTAAGGTTTTCATAAGTTGAAAGAATTGAAAAAGCTTGCTTATCATTCTTAGACTGCATTTAGGAGTTGTATCATACATCACGTGGTGATCCGTAAAGGCAAACTGCTAAGCAAGATCAACCTAAAAAGAACTGAATTTATCTAACAACGCTTTGAAACATAACGAAACACAGTAGAGGTCTAGGTAGAGACGTGAACCGGCGTCGTTAAACATAGTGACTGTTGATCTCTACGAAGGTGGGTGATTCCTCCTGAGGGACGATAGCACTAATACGGACTTGTGCCCCCGCGTACCGTCGCGTATATTGGGGGACCCCTATAGGAACAAAGCCTTTATCCATAGGAAGCCGTGTCGGCCGCCCTACTGATCGCGATGCAGTGAACACAGCATTCACGAAGATCGACCACTCGTACCGTAAAACGTATTCTGTGGTTTCGCGAAAGGTTTGGCACACCCTTGCCTAGAACTCCAGAGTAGTTTCTTTTGGCCTTTTTCAAACTCTATAACTGAAAAAGTCCATCCGAGCATTTGTCACTTCGGGCTCGTTAATACATCGAAGGAGACTAGAGTCATCTTTAGCTTTTTCTCGACTCTTAAAAAGTGAAAAAGCAAGTTGTGTCTAAAGCGTCGTCATAATAAAATTCATTTTAAACGGAACATAATCACCTCCTATTCCTGCGTTGATCTTCGAAGTTAGTCTTTTGGCATCGTAAGTTCTTGTAGAATCGATAAAATCTTTTGGATAGACTCAAAATGTCTGAACAACCGTCAACATCTAGGACTGTGTCGTCCGACACAGCAACAACAGAGCCTCCTGCTGCCACTCCAACGATGTTTGCTAGTATACCATCTATCTCAGCAAATTGCCAACAACAAGCCGGAGTCCCATCAGGGACAACAATATGGTTAGTTCCTATTTCTTCATCCGGATTATCATCTGGTACTTCTTATGTTGAAACTCAACAAATTGATCCAATGTGTCTTCAAAGGCCAATTTACCCTTTAAGTACTGGATTTCCACCATGTGGAGGGCAGTATGCTCTTTCATTGTTCCCTCCCGGAGAACAACCATGTGGGAGTTTACAACAAAGTTCAGGTCAAACTGGAATCACATCTAGCGGTTGGGTACCAATACTGCCTCAACAATCAGGAGTTGCATATTCAATGCAACCAGTACACCCTGTGTCGAATATTCCCACCACACCTGCTACGGCGAATGCGTCGCAAGTACAGGCACTACCTGTTGTAATACAACAACCTCTTGTCTCGGCGGCTCAATCAAAATCTCAGGGTAGTGCCTCCTTATCTGGAGCGACTCAGGCTCGAACAAGTACTGTGACTCCTCATCTTGGTCAACCATCCAGTATTGGTCAACAGAAAATGGTCCAACAACCAGAGCTGGTTCAATCTCAACAACTGCCATTCCAGCAATCATATCAAGGACCTGAGCAACAAGTCTTTGTAAGTAATGGGCAACCATGCTATAATGGTTATGCCCATCAACTTTGTCAAAGTTGTCAGCACTATGCTGGTCTGCAAAGACCCATTGCTCAGGCGATACCATCTTATCCTGGATATGCTTCGCCTAACCTGAACCAACAGTTGCCCTTTGTAGCAACTCTAGAATTGCCAGATCTAAACCGGCTGACGAATGATCCAATTTCTTATGCCCCTTGGTGGCCAGCGATTCTGCATAAACTTCCATCGGACATTCCTAAATTCAATGGAAATCCAGGTGAAGACCCGTCGAATCACGTCATGACTTTTCATCTGTGGTGTTCATCGAACACTCTAAACGATGATTCGATAAGACTTCGCCTCTTCCAGAGGACATTGACAGGTCCAGCGGCTAAATGGTACATTGAATTGCCAAGAGCCTCTTTCGACAATTTCAGCTCCTTAGCCACAACTTTCTTAACCCATTTTCAATTACCGATAAGGTATGAAACGGGAACAGAACTCCTTACCAACTTCAAACAGACAACGGCCACTCACATATCTGATCATATACATGAGTGGCGACGTCGTCATAGGATGGTGAAAACTTACGTTCCCGATCAGCTGTTAGCTGAATGGTTTATAAAGTCGTTACTTCCGGCTATAACGGAAGATGTGGCCAAGGGGGGAGTCATAACAAAGGAGCAGGTCATTGCTTGTGCTCAATATCTGGACTTAGTATATACTCAGTCTGGCACGCTCTACGACAAAATACCTGACGCCCCCAGACCTGAATTTTCAATTCCCCCCCCCCCCTCCTAAATCGAATACTGACTCTCACGCCAGCAATGGCGTGACTGGCAAACGCAAAATTTCTAGTCAAAATGCAAATGAGGAACTTCTTGCCTCAGAAGTAAATGCCATGTCGACCGACAAGGGCAAACAACTGAAGCAACCAAGGGGCAAGAAGAAAAAGAAAAGGAAAGGGAAACCCCCGACAGGGTGTCATATATGCGATGAGGATCATTGGACGAAAGATTGTCCTCATATAGCTGAAGTTAAGAAACTCTTCAAGAGTTCAAAAACCCCAGCAGTATTGACTGATCCGTTTCCTAGTCCAAGACAAAATCTGGTTGCTAATCAAAATGCTTCCCGATCCCAAGTGCTTATGTTGTCCACCTCAAAGCAACAGAATAATGCTTTGACAAGGAATAAAGATTACAGGAATCCAAAGCAGTTGAACAACAAGGCAAATAAACAACCTAGTAGTTCAACAACAACTTTGACCAAAGTCGTGCCACCCATCATTCCTGAACCAATGATAAAGTCGCCAAAGGGAGTAGTACACAAATCGACATTTAATCCTCGTGCAAAAATAGCACAGAATTATAATATAGTAGAGGACCTGGCCCAATCGCCATCCGCTATGTCGACACTTGAGGTACCGCAAAATTGCCCCTCCCAAGAGCAAGCTTTACTATCAGCGATAAGTGGGATTGGCCCAATGGATTCCAATCTTGTGACCTTTGATCATAAAGGATATGTGTTATAGACATTTTTGTGCCTCGCAACATGGAGCATGAAATGTCAATAATTACAGGGATCCTCAGTCCCTAAACATGTTGTTCTTACCCCTAAAAGAACAAGGTCATCAAACAACAGCACTTCCAATCAGTTCTCCACCTGAAAACACTTCAAAACAGGCTAATTTTGGATCATGTCAGCTGCTCCACTGAGCATCTGCGCTGGAATGCAACTGCTCCTCTTTGTACCTGCACTGGAAGTCAAATCTAATGAAGGCTACCTGCGCTGGGCAAGATTGGCCAAGTGGCACAGTCATTCTGCAAGGTGTCAACTGCCCAGGAAGCTTCCAAACTGACACTTGGTTCATGAGATTCGCCCTGTGATGAGTAAGAGGTACTTGATCACCATGTGTAAGCAAGGATCTCCAAGTGGACTCAAGAACTGAAGATTAACTGAAGAGGGAGAGGACACAAGGCAGCTTCATGTCAGTCTCAAGCTGACTCATCCTCTCTTCTTCTCTCCTATATATAGAGCTCTTCTATGAGGTCTAAAGAGGCTGGAATTTTGTGTAAAGCAAGGAGGTGCTGTTGGTTTACAGTTAGAGCTATTGGGTGATTGTTTTACTAGAGGTGAAGAGGAGAGTTCTTGCTGCTGGGGAGGTGCTGCTGGATTGGAGCCATCATTGGTTGTAACCTTCTCAGAACCCTGTTACTTCTATCAATAAAGTTTTGCATGTTCTCCTATATACTTGTATTGCATTGATGTATTGTATTTACATGTATATTTGATTCACTCTAATCCATGCATCAGTTATGAGTACTTGTATCTTGTAGTTTCCTCTCTTGTTTGTGCAGGATCTGTGTGTAGCTGGACCGGCAAAGAGAGCAAGGAGCTGGGAACAAGAGACAAAGAGAGAGGATAAGGATCGACTAAGCGAAAGACACCAGGTTGGTTAATCTCTTCTTCCTTCTCTCTGTACTTTCATAAAGGAAAACATCAAAGCTTTACTTTCAGTTGTTGCTAAAGACTGTCACCTTTAGAGTAGGGATAGGGTCATCCGAGTTGGATACTTTTCCCCACAACAAACTGGCGACTCTGCTGGGGAGCCTAGTATCTTGTTGGTGTTTGTAGTATTTTGCTATTCATTTCTTGAAGAAAAGAGTACCAAATCGAAAAGCTTTTGACTATATCAAAAGCGAAGTAGAGGGACTGTTACTCTTGCTCATTTGCTGAGCAAATTCAAGATTTGAAGAGCTTATCTACAAAAGACTCTTTACTCTTTGTGATAGATCTTCATCCTCTTGATCATCCCTTAGCTTGTACTTGACCTATAGCTTTTTATTTCAGCAAAAACAGTGCATTTTTGAGCTTTTTATGACCCGGAAATCCTTGTAAACGCAACTCTCGTGTCTCAGTGCAGGCTGTCCACAGGCAGTCTGCATTACAGCGCAGGTACTCCCTTCGGGAACTGCGCTGGAAGTCAATTTGATAGACCAGAGCCTGCGCTGGTCCAGTTAGCCAGTGTCTTGCTGAGGTTTCCCTTTGTGTCTTGGCCCTGTTTTCACTGATTTTTGCTGATTGCTTGCTGGTCATTGTACTTGCTGTAAACCACTTCTCCTTGACATTATTCCGCCTCAGTTGTGTGATGAAACTGTGAATGTTCTTGCAGTATTTCTTGCTTCAGTTACAGTTTCCCATTGTGAAAAGTGAACCAGTATAGCTGTGGCCTCTTAGATCCTGAACAAAAGTGTCTTTGTGATCTTAAGAGCTAGTTTTATTACTGTTCATGGCTGTTTGAGTTTGTTTGCTTTTCATTTTATGGTTCAGATCTATACATTTCCTGTGTTTAAACAAGTCGATCATAAGGTGTCTTTTTTATTTTTGGACAAGCTTGTTTATTTCTACTTGAAATTAGATTCAAAATTATACAACAGTTTCCTTTCTGTCTTACATCAACATTAAGGATAACGAAAAGAAATACATGCATTGTGCATTTTGCATTTGACTGTGTATTTGACGATTTAGGAAAATGTGCATTTTAGTGTGTGTTCTATGATCTGTGGAAAAAAGTTGTGTCTTTCTTTTCCCTCAGTAGATTAAGGTTTTCAAAGTTGAAAGATTGAAAAGATTTGCTTCTCATCTTAGATTGCATATAGGAAGTTGTATATATACATCTCGTGGCGACCCTGAAAGGCAAACTGTTAAGCAAGATCAACATTAAAATAAACCCAATTTACATAACAACGCTTTGTAACATAACGCAAACATCTAGAGGTCTAGGTAGAGACGTGTTCCAGCGTCGTTAAACATAGTGACTGTCGATCTCTACGAAGGTGGGTGATTCCTCCTGAGAGTCGGTGGCACTAACACGGACTTGTGCTCCCGCGTACCGTCGCGTATATTGGGAGACCCCTATAGGCTTTTATCCTTTATCCTTAGGAAACCGTGTCGGCCGCCCTACTGATCGCGATGCAGTGAACACAGCATTCACGAAGATCGACCACCCGTACCGTAAAACGTATTCTGTGGTTTCGCGAAAGGTTTGGCACACCCTCTGCCTAGATTTCCAGAGCAGTTTCTTTTGGCCTTTTTCAAACTCTATAACTGAAAAAGTCCAACCGAGCATTTGTCACTTCGGGCTCGTTAAAACATCGAAGGCGACTAGAGTCATCTTTAGCTTTTTCTCGACTCTTAAAACATGAAAAAGCAAGTTTGTGTCTAAAAGCGTCGTTAATAAAATTTATTTTAAGCGGAACATAATCACCTGTTATTCCCACGTTGATCTTTCAGTTGAAAAGTATGGAGCCCACCAACCAAGGAAGTAACCTTGGCGGAAGTCCAAATCCCTTCTCCTCTTGGGGAGATGTTGGTGCGCCTCATATGGCAACATTGTCACTTCCAGGATTGACAATTGGCCTACCTGTATGGCTCTTTTCAACCAATGTAGTCCAGATCGCCACTAATCCTGAGCAGTCGAATCAACAGTCAGAACAATCTAGAACTACCCACCAGCCCTCCACTTCTTATGATACTTCCTCTGATCCTTCATCTTCGCAAGGTAGAGCTGGCAAAAGTCAGCCTCCTAAGGAGAAGAAGGAAAAGAAGAAGAGAGAAAAGAAGCAGAAGGAGCCTCTGGCGAAGGCAACTGGGGGCAAGCAGAAGAAAGCTGACAAAAACCCACACACTGCACCGACCGGGCCTAAATCGCCATGTGTCATTTGCAAAGGGACCCACTTCCATCGTGATTGTCCTTGTATTCCCCGGATACTAAGGGACTGGTCCCCGAGGTTGCACAATCCGGTAGCATCAACCTCTGATTGTCATGTTGATTGCATTCCGTCAACTAGCGAGAGTGAAGGACGAAGAAGGGGACCAAGATCACCCTGTCTATTGTGTGAAGGCAATCATGCCATCCACAAATGTCCATTCTTAGATGAGGCAAAGAGAGTTTTGGAAGATCGCCCGGTTTCACCGTTGCAACTTCCTCCTGGATACCGAAAACTCGCGCCTAATCCCTCGATAGTCGAAAATCCAGTTGGCCCGCTCAAGTGGTCAGCTGAAGTGTCGGTCATTGAGAATGAACCTACTGAATCCAGACCAGACGAAAGTCTAAAGGTCGAAACGGCAGTTGACCCGGTTCTTCCTTCAGAGGTTCTATCGTCCAATGACTCCGTCATTGAAGACCCGTCTTCAAATGACACCGTCGCCGAAGAGTCATCTTCATGCGACACCCTCACTGAAGAGAATAAGGATGACACCATCCAGGTTCTTTTCATCCGCACCGACTCCGATGAGCGTCAGGGCAATGCGCCCATTCCTTTATCGCAGGAAGGAACATCATCAGAGTCATATCCGGCCGTATATTCGGTCCCACCACCAAGCAACCTGGTTGTATCCTTTGATTGGAATCAACTAGGCAGACCCCGGTTACCAGCCAGTATACCATTCAGAATCATTGTCCAGATCTATAGAATGATTATGGCTGGTACTATCATTGATGAAGGGGCGTCTGTGAGTATCCTTTCCTCTGTTGCTTGGAAAGCACTGGGTTCCCCGACGCTTTTACCTGAGTTGAGAAATCTCTCAGGTTTTGATAAAGGAACCAGTCGACCATTAGGAATCCTCCCCAATGTACCTGTTACATTGAAAGGGAAGACCGTTAATATGAACGTGATGGTCGTCCAAGGACCCTTGGATTATAACCTACTCCTTGGACGTGACTATATTTATTGCATGGGAGTGATAGTCTCCTCACTCTTTAGAGTAATGTGTTTTCCACACGAAGGAAGGGTGGTCAAGCTCGTAGACCAACTTTCGTTTCCGGGATCTCGCATCGCAAATAGTCAAATACCATTCCTAAATGGTCTGTTCACTCAAGATTCGCCTCCACCCCCAGTCCTCCTTCCCGATGAATGCGAGTGATTCGGAAAGAAAGACTAGGACCCAGGGGGCATGCACCCTGGTCTGCTTCGGGCAGAAGAAACCCCGGGTATAAGGAAGAATTTCCGCAGAAGAATATGACTAGTCCGTACCCCGTCCGTGGAAGGAAGTGGGGTTGTTCTAGAATAATAATCTTTTATTAAAGTTATGTGTTTGACAAAAGAGTCATTCACCTTTGTCTAAAAAAGTGGGCAATGCCCAAGTAGGAATTCCCTTATTGCGACAAGTAGTAAACATCTTTGAATTCAAGCCTCGCCCATTAAAACATATGTTTTGAAGGATAAGCAGGGGCAGCCTACAAAGAAGGGGACTATATTGTTGTGACAGAGGGTAACCATCTTTGGACAACCCAATGATAGACACCGCCGAAGAAAGAGATTGATTTGCGCCAGCGAATAGAACCCTCTTCGGATAATAAGAAAGAGGCAAACCTCGTTGATAAAGGGGCAGCCTCGAAATTCTATCCTATACCTGGGGGCATGCAAACTTTTGGAATGCAAGCAAGGGACGACTATTTATTTTTTAAATTTTTAGGTCCTCCCTTTAAACCTGTAGGTCTAACCCTTTAAACTCGTAGGATTAGCCGTTTCCGACCTTGCATGAAGAAAGCCTGTGAGGCAAAGGTAAAAACTTGCCAAAATTGGAGCATAGCTTTGTGAGATAAAGCTCCTTAAAAAATAGTTATCTCATAGGAGGCGTTCTTATTATGACTGGTATATCGAGCAGTTTTAGCATATAGTTCATGCTCTTTAAAAAATAAACGCAAAATTCGAGCAGTTTTATGACTGAATTTATGCTTGTTAAAAAATAGAAAAGTGTGAGCAAAAGTTTCCCCCAGAGTTCAAGCTCATGGAAAAAATGAACCTGTCCCGGTAAATAACCTTTTGAGATTGTAAATTCATCAGCCATAAGAACCTTGATCGTGTTTTCATCCATCACCTCCACTGTTCATTTGGCCGATCATTCACTTCCATTTGTGTGTCTACCTCTTTTGAGAAACAGCTGCGAAGAGTGATTTCACCTAGCCATCCTTGTGACACTGCCGTGATTGGAAAATTCCAATTTGTACCTGGAATCTGCTGCTATCCCTGTTTATCACTCGTTCCTCAAAAGACGAGTCTTCTTTGAGCTCTTTTCACTGACTCGTAAAATATGAAAAGTTTGCCGAGTTTTGGCCTTCCAACTCGTTAAATGACCGGAACGCTATCCCTCATTTAGACTTTAATCTTTTTGGACCTGAGGGATTATTACACAAAAAGATCGAGCGCTTGTCTTGTTCGGCTCGTTAAAAGTACCGAACACTCATCCCTTCTGTATTGTTTTATACTTTTTCGGACTTAAGGGATTAGATGACGAAAAAGGAATTATGGAGTTAACTTTCTGTACCTTTTCAGACTCTCTAAAAATGAAAAGGACCGAGTTTTCCTTGTCGTTAGACTCGTTAAAATGATTAAATAGCGACAAACTTGTCTTTAGACGAGAACGAGTTTCCCTATCGCTAAGCTCGTTAAATCATAGTGATGGGCTTGCCCGAAGGGCAGGTTATAGAACAAGCATATGTTATCCTCCTTAAGCTTGACAAAAATAAAGAGGTACTGGTCAGAAATGACTGGGGAAAAGTTGGGAGAACATCAAAGTTTAATGGTAGCAAGTCACTCTTGAACATGACACTTTTCCTCCGTTCCACATCGGGTTGGGTTGTTTCATTCACCGGTCTCATCACCATGGTCCTCGCCAAACCATCCACTTTTGGGGTAATGCTACCGATCCATCGCATCAGTGTCGTTATATGTTCAAGAGGGGTCATTCTGAAAGTGTCAACCGTGTCCCATCCACTGCCATACATTATCCTTCATCCATTCATGATCGCCACCCTGAATCATATATCACAGTTTGTTTTCACCTCCACTAAAATCATTAGCTCCGTTCCGTGTCATTGATGTGGGATTCATTAAGGCCCTCCTTTGACGGATCGCTTCTTGTCGACTTCAGCTCATTATCCAAGAAGTTGATCTAGGAACACCCCCCTCAGTACTTTGAAGCTTGCATGCCTCAATGGCAAGTTTCTCACTTCCGGCGACAGGTATACATCAATGACCTTCGACCAGAAGATTTTGCGTGGCGTTCGACGCCAAGTCCTTTATTCACGCCACGTGAATTGTACTGCAGTACCTTGAGGGTCATTATCATTATCGGTGATTCCTCTCGCGCTTGTTAACGGTTTTCATCATTGACCGGTAATCAAGCGATGTCTTTCCATGTTCGACTTCAACGAAATTCTCACATGGATCGACTTGTACTTAGAGTGAAGATCAAACGAGTTTGAAGACCCCGGATCTAGTTTCATCCATCCGGGCTGCGATATATATTCAGGAAATATAAAAGCATGTACATCATTGCAGCAGATGATCATCCTACTCAAAGGATGATAATTTCAGCAGAAAATTATCAGTCTACCTTCAGACGATCGTCTGTCATATGTACCAAAATGTATTTATAAAAGCTGAGCATGGGAATGCCCGCCTCAGCTAGATCATGAAAATAGAATGAAAAATAATGTATTGTATTGTATTGTATTACAGGGCGCCTCCTCAGCACTGGAATGAACTTCGGACCCTCTAGATAAAGCATTTCACCCGATAAACGGCCTCATACTTTAGGGGGCAACTGTTATAGATATTTTTGTGCCTCACGACATGGAGCATGAAATGTCAATAATTACAGGGATCCTCAGTCCCTAAACATGTTGTTCTTACCCCTAAAAGAACAAGGTCATCAAACAACAGCACTTCCAATCAGTTCTCCACCTGAAAACACTTCAAAACAGGCTAATTTTGGATCATGTCAGCTGCTCCACTGAGCATCTGCGATGGAATGCAACTGCTCCTCTTTGTACCTGCGCTGGAAGTCAAATCTAATGAAGGCTACCTGCGCTGGGCGAGATTGGCCAAGTGGCACAGTCATTCTGCAAGGTGTCAACTGCCCAGGAAGCTTCCAAACTGACACTTGGTTCATGAGATTCGCCCTGTGATGAGTAAGAGGTACTTGATCACCATGTGTAAGCAAGGATCTCCAAGTGGACTCAAGAACTGAAGATTAACTGAAGAGGGAGAGGACACAAGGCAGCTTCATGTCAGTCTCAAGCTGACTCATCCTCTCTTCTTCTCTCCTATATATAGAGCTCTTCTATGAGGTCTAAAGAGGCTGGAATTTTGTGTAAAGCAAGGAGGTGCTGTTGGTTTACAGTTAGAGCTATTGGGTGATTGTTTTACTAGAGGTGAAGAGGAGAGTTCTTGCTGCTGGGGAGGTGCTGCTCGATTGGAGCCATCATTGGTTGTAACCTTCTCAGAACCCTGTTACTTCTATCAATAAAGTTTTGCATGTTCTCCTATATACTTGTATTGCATTGATGTATTGTATTTACATGTATATTTGATTCACTCTAATCCATGCATCAGTTATGAGTACTTGTATCTTGTAGTTTCCTCTCTTGTTTGTGCAGGATCTGTGTGTAGCTGGACCGGCAAAGAGAGCAAGGAGCTGGGAACAAGAGACAAAGAGAGAGGATAAGGATCGACTAAGCGAAAGACACCAGGTTGGTTAATCTCTTCTTCCTTCTCTCTGTACTTTCATAAAGGAAAACATCAAAGCTTTACTTTCAGTTGTTGCTAAAGACTGTCACCTTTAGAGTAGGGATAGGGTCATCCGAGTCGGATACTTTTCCCCACAACAATATGACCCTCAGTTACCAGCTCAACTAGCTTTCCTTATTCAAGTGAAAGCCCTCAACAAAACTGTTCATCGAACAATTATTGATGAGGGGGCATCTACATGCCTTATGTCGATGAGTTGCTGGAAAAGTTTAGGCTCACCACCCTTGTCAAAATCGTCAACGACATTAAAAGCATTTGATGGACGATCATACACTCCATACGGGATTTTAAGTAACTTGCAAGTTGAACTGGGGGGCAAAACAGTAGAAGTTGATGTGGAAGTAATCGACGGAAGCCTCGATTACAACATCCTACTGGGAAGGCCTTGGATATATGCCATGGCTGCAGTTGTGTCGACCTACTTCAGGAGGATTGTATTTCCTTTTCAAGGAAAAATTACAATCGTCGACCAACAGACATTTCTCCCCAACAGTTCTCAAGTTACGAGAAGCAGCACAATGATCCATGAAAGTAATCAATCAATCCAAAATATTGGAGTAGGTCTCCTAAAAGACCCTGCCTTAATGGGTACTTTTGCCCTACCGCCGGCAGGTAATCTGGCGGAAGTAGCCACAGTGGAAACCTACAATATGGAATCTTCTATGTCCAATGGATTCGGAAGATTCCTAAACATTTTATCAGCATGGATCATCGCCCTAATGGAAATACTGTAAATATAGTGGGCTCCGAGGACGGTTCTTATCTCGTGTCAACCTCGTTAAAAAATGAAACAAGGAGTCATGAGGATAGTTCTTTTACTGTGTCGACCTCATTAAAAAATGAAACAAATCCCCTTTTCAAAATTCAAAGGTAAACCTTCATTCCAACCACCAAGTTGAATGCAATGAAGCTTGGGGGGCACCCTCCTTTGACATGCGTTATTATGATGCTGGGGGCATGCAAAATAAACGAGCAGTTTTGGCAAAGTTCATGCTCGTTAAAAAATAAACGCAAAACTGAGCAGTTTTCACAAGAGTTCATGCTCGTTAAAAAATAAACACACATGTGAGCAGGCTTCCCCCCAGTGTTCAAGCTCATTCAGAAAAAATGAACCGGTAAATAACCATTTGAGACCGTAAATTCATTAGCCATAAAAGCCTTGGTCGTGTTTGTGCACCGTCACCTCCACTTTTCCTTTGGCCGATCATTCACATCCACTTGATTGTTTACCTATTTTGAGGAACAGCTGCGAAGAGTGATCCCATTTAGCCATCCTTGTAATACTGCCGTGATTGGAAAATTCCAACCTGTACCTGGAATCTGCTGCTATCCCTGTTTATCACTCGTTCCTCAAAATACGAGTCGTCTTTGAGCTCTTTTCACTGACTCATAAAAAATGAAAAGTTTGCCGAGTTTTGGCCTTCCAGCTCGTTAAAAGGACTGTAAGAGCTATCCCTCCTCTAGATTTTAATCTTTTTGGACCTGAGGGATTATTGCACAAAAAGATCGAGCGCTTGTCTGGTTCGGCTCGATAAAGATATCGAACATTCATCCCTTCTGTATTGTTTTATACTTTTTCGGACTTAAGGGATTAGATGACGAAAAAGGACCCCTGGAGTCTACTTTATGTACCCTTTTCAGACTCTCTAAAAATGAAAAGGACCGAGTTGTCTTTGTCGCTGGGCTCGTTAAAAATATTAGATAGCGACAAACTTGTCTTTAGACAAGAACGAGTTTCCCTATCGCTAGGCTCGTTAAAACATAGCGATGGGCTTGCCCGAAGGGCAGGTTATAGATCAAGCATATGTTATCCTCCTCAAGCTTGACAAAAATAAAGAGGTACTGGTCAGAAATGACTGGGGAAAAATTGGGAAGAACCTCAAAGCTTAATGGTAGCAAGTCGCTCTTGAACATGACACTTTTGGCCTCCGTAAATATCGGGTTGGGTTATTATCATTCACCGGTCCCTTCACCATGGTCTCGCCATACCATCCATACATGGGGTAATGCTACCGATCCATCACATCAGTGTCGTTATATGTTCAAGAGATGTCATTCAGAAAGTGTCAACCGGGTCCCATCCACTACCATACATCATCTTTCATCCTTCCATGACTGCCACCCTGAATCATATTTCACAGATCGTTTTCACCATCATCACTAGCTCCGTTCCGTGTCACTGATGTGGGATTCATTAAGGCCCTCCTTTGACGGATCACTTCCTGTCGACATCAGCTCATTATCCAAGAAGTTGATCTAGGAACACCCCCTCAGTACTTTGAAGCTTGCATGCCTCAATGGCAAGTTTCTCACTTCCGGCGATAGGTATACATTAATGACCTTCGACCGGGAGACTTTGCGTGGTGTTCGACGTCAGATCCTATATTCACGCCACGTGAATTGTGCTGCAGTACCTTGAGGGTCATCATCATTATCGGTGATTCCTCTCGCGCTTGTTAACAGTTTACATTATTGACTGGTAATCAAGCGATGTCTTTCCATGTTCGACTTCAAGAAATTCTCACATGGATCGACTTGTACTAGAGTGAAGATCGGACAAGTTTGAAGACCCCGGATCTAGTTTCATCCATCCGAGCTGCGATATATATTCAAGAGATAAAAACATAGACATGTGCAGCAGATGAGCATCCTACTAAAAGGATGATAATTAAAAGCAGAGAATTATCCGTCTCTTATCAGAGGATCGTCTGTTTATGTACGGCAAATGTATTTATAAAGCTGATCATGGGACATGCCCGCATCAGCTAGATCATGAAAAGAAAATATGAAAAGATAATGTATTGTATTGTATTTTGTTACAGGTCACCTCCCGGCGATTGAATGAAGTTCGGATCCTCCTAATAAAGCATTTCACCCGATAAACGACCTCATACTTTAGGGGGCAACTGTTATAGACATTTTTGTGCCTTACATCATAGAGCATGAAATGTCAATAATCTAAGGGATCCAAAGTCCCTAAACATGTTGTTCTTACCCTTAGAGGAACAAGGTCAGCAAACCACAGCACTGCAAATCAGTTCTCCACTGAAAAACACTCAAAAACAGGTCAGTTTTGGATCATTGCAGCTGCTCCACTAGGCATCTGCGCTGCATAGCAGGTACAACAAAGGCTACCTACGTTGCATAGCAAGTAGAACAAAGGCTACCTGCGTTGGGCGTAAATGGACATGTGGAGGAATCTTTTTCTCAAAGTGCCAGTGCCCAGGAAGCTTCTAAAAAGACACTTGATGATAAGATTCGCCTAATGATGAGTTAAGAGCTTCTAAAACTCCAAGTGGAAGACAGAAACTCCAAGTGAAGAACTGAAGAATAACTGGAGTTGAAGAGGACAACAAGTCACACATCAAGCTGACTTATCTTCACTCCAAAACTCTATATAAGGATCTCATCCCATGGGATCTAAAGGCCGGAATTTTGTGCAAAGAATTGCTGTTGGTTTACAGTTGTGAGCATTGGGTGATTGCTTGAGGGAGGTGAAGAAGAGATTTCTCTCCGTCGGGAAGGTGATGCTGGATTGGACCTCTCATGGTTGTATCGCCGCCTGAACCTTACTTCCATATATTAATAAAGCATTTGAGGTTCTTCTATTCGCATGTGTTTCAATGGTGTATTGTCTTACTTGCGTCTTTGATTTATGCTAATCCTTGAATCGATTATGAATGCATGCCTCTTGTAGTTTCCTTTTCTTGTCTTATTCGCAGGATCTCGTGTAGCTGGGCCCGTGAAAAGACTTGGATCTGGGAGCAAGCGGAAAACAAAGGAGATTGGATCGACCATTTGCGCAAGACATCGGTAAGTGGATCTCTTCCTTTTATCTCTTGCATGTCATAAAGAAGAAACTTTAGATAGCTTTGCTTTCAGCTGTTGCTAAGGAACTGTCACCCTTAGAGTGGGTTAGGGTCATTCCGAGTTGGATACTTTCCCCCACAACAATTCTCCACTACCATCATTGTTTTATTCAAATCTTCAATAAACTCTCACTTGGAGAGGGGTTTCTTGTAGAATTTCAACTGATGTCGATTGACAAGCATGGGGATGGCTTCATCATCAATGGTTCTGATCAGAACTGAACCATTTTCATTGCATTTATCCGCAGTGTAGGGTCCTAGCCATCTTGTCCTTAGATTTCCTTTGAAATCCTTGTATCTTGAATCATAGAGTAGTGCCCAATCTCCCTCTTGGAATTGCTTCTCCCTAATATTTTGTCATGCCATATCTTTTTCTGAAGCTGAACTACCTCTGTATGGAGAAGGGCTTGCAATCTGTATTCATAAAATCCATTAAGCTGAAGTAATCTCTCCTTCTGTGCATGGCTGAGGTCTATGTCCATCTAAGCTACCATCCTTAGGGTATTGAATTAAAACTCTATTAACAACAAAGCCTTCTTCCCATAGACCAGTTCATAGGGTGTGTACTCGGTGGTGGTCTTCCATGTTGTGTTGTAGGCCCAAGTGGCCTCAACTAATCTGTCTACCCAGCCTTTTCTACTGTTGCTCACTACCTAGGTTAGGATCCCTTCTAATGCTCTGTTAGTGACCCCCACTTTCCCATTGGCTTGTGGATGGCAACGGGTGGAAGTCCTGTGCTTGATCTTATGATGTGTGAGTAGGTCTTCAATCAGGTTGGAAGTGAACTGACTGCCTTGGTCTGTGACCAACTCTCTCGGATACCCAAACTTGCATAATATGTTTTCCCTCAAAAACTCAGCTCCTTTTTCCTCTGTCACTGTTTTGATTTCTTTTGTCTCTGCCCATTTTGTCAGGTAGTTGGTGCACACAATGATGTATTGCTTCTGCTTTGAAGGGGGGTTGATAGGCTCCACAAAGTCGATGGCCCACTTCTGAAATGGCTCAAAGGTCACTTGGGGTTGCATGGGAATTTCATCCTTTGGTGGGGGTTTCCCCATCCTGTAACACCAATCACACTGGCTTGTGTATCTCCTCACATCCTGATGAAGAGTGGGGCAGTAGTAGCCTGGTTGCAATATCTTGAAGGCGATTCTTTCTGCTGCAAAATGACCTCCACAAGGCCCGTCATGGCAGGTTAGAAGGATGTCAAAGAATTCCTCCTCCCTGACACATCTTCTCAAGATCTGATCTGGGCCAAGTTTGAAGAGATTTCCTCCAATCCAGGTGAAAGGGGCGCTTTTCCTTACTATCTTGCACTTCTCTTTTGAGGATAGGTGTGGTGGGAACTATGCTAAAACCAAGTAGTTTGCTATATCAACAAACCATGGAGAGAGTACTGATATAGAAAATAAGTGTTCATTTGACATTTGGTCATCCACCATTCCTTCTTCATTTACAGGCAAACTTTATCTAGACAAAAAGTCAGCAACAACATTTTCTTTACCAGGTTTATCAATAATGGTTAGATCAAACTGTTGTAGTAAAAGCAACCATCTAATAATGTGAGCATTTACATCTAGTTTGTTCATTAAATATCTAATTGTAGCATGATTAGTTTGCACAAAGGTTTGATAGCCTGTAATATAATGTTTAAATTTGTTTAAGGAATGCATGACAACTAGGAGCTCCTTCTCGGCCACTGTATAGTTTAACTTTGCCTTTGACAAGTTCTTGCTTATAAAGTATATGGCATAAGGTAAATTTTCATCAATTTTTCCTAAGGTTGCTCATATTGCTTTGTTCGAGGCATCTGTGTGAATGTGAAAGGGTAGGTCCTAGTTTGGGCCTCTGAGAATTGAGGTAGTCACTAGCTTGGTCTTCAACGTATCTAGGGCTTCTTGACAGTTTTCCGACCATATGAACTCAACAACTTTTCCTAGGAGGCCAAACAATGGAGAAGCTATCTTATTGAAGTCTTTAATGAATCTCCTATGATATCTAACTAAGCCTAGGAATATTTTGACATCTCTCACCTTTTGAGGAGGTGGGACCCTTTGGATGATGGCAATTTTGTTGGGGTCCACCTGCAATCCTTGTTGAGATATTACATGACCTAGCATGGTCCCTTTAGTTATCAAAAATTCACATTTTTCTAGACTGAGGGAGAGGTTCATCTCAATACACTCATCTAGAACTTTTCCTAGGTTAGATAAAGCTTCCTGAAAGTCAGAGCCATAAGGAGTAAAATCATCCATGTATATTTCTACTGCATCATGAACTAGTTTAGAAAATATACTCAATATTGCTCTTTGGAAATTGGTTGGAGCATTGCACAAACCAAAAGGAAGGACCTGGTATGCAAAGGTACCCCAAGGACAAGTGAAAGTGGTCTTATCTTGGTCTTCTGGGCTGATTTGAATCTGATTGTACCTGCTAAACCCATCTGGGAAGGAGAAAAGCGTTTTCCCTGCCAGACCCTCTAACACTTGGTCTATGAAGGGTAAACGAAAATGGTCCTTTTTAGTGGCTTTGTTCAATTCCGAATAGTCGACACAGATCATCCACTTACCATTTTTCTTTGGCACTAGCACCAAAGGAAAGACCCATTCACTGTTAGAGATGGGATAGATGAATCTTGCATCCAGGAATTTCTACAGTTCTTCCTTAACAATATCTTTAAGTGTTGGTTTCATCCTCCTTTGAGACTACCTGACTCGTTTAGAATCCTCCTTGATGTATATATGATGAGTACATACTGAAGGGTGCACTCCCTTCATCTCCTTATAGCTCCAGGCAAATGCATCGAGATGTTTTCTCAGTATGCTCCATAGCTCCTTCTCTTGGGAAGTAGATAGGGATAGATTGATCTTCAATGTTGTTTCTAGGCCGAACTCTATGTTTAACATGGAGAGAAGTAGGGTCGGCCACACAAAGATCAATTGAGGGGTTGTTTGTGGTTTCTCTTACTATGTCTTCTAATGGTGATACACTAGGGGGTGGATTTTGAATCAAATTTTCAATCACATCATCCTCATCTTGCAGTTTCCTGCCAATGGTGATTTCTAAATTGCAAAGTGGTGCAGAATAAACTTCATCCTCATCCTACTCCTCCAACTAGAGAGGTAGATCAAGTTCTAGCAAGGGTTGGGTAGGAGGATATAGGGTTAACCGCTTGGACATGTGCCCATTCTTTATGGTCATGTTCCCAGCTCGACAGCTGATGTAGGCATCGGCTGTAGCCAACTAGGATCTTCCCAGAATGAGAGGATACCCAGTGAGCTTTGTCTTTAGCTAGAGAACTAAGAAATCAGCAGCGTACTCCCAAGAATCAATGGAGACCATCACATCTTCCACAGTCCCCTTAGGGGTCACTGTGGAGCGGTCTACTAGCTGCAGCACCATCGTGGACTTCCTCAAGGAGTCTTGGAGGTTAAGTTTGAGCATCCTGCACTTTGTCATTACATTAATGGTAGCTCCTAGATCAATCAAGGTATGTGGGACCATTGTGCCATTGATGTGGACATCAACTACTAGGCTTCCAGTGTCTAGATATTTTGGATAGATTATCTGCACAACATCAGGTCAGACAATTGTCCTATGACATTGATGGTTGGGGCATCACTCTTGCACCTTCCTGGATGCCTAAAGCACTTCTCTTTGATCAGCCTATTGTAGATAGGCACATCTTTTATGGCTTGGAGAAGTGGTATCTTCACACACATATGTTTCAATTCTTCCAGGAGTTCAGTCTCTTCTCGGGTAGGCTGGATTTTCGTGGATAGTCTCTCAAGAAAGGGTGGATTTGATTTAGGTTCACTTTCCTTTTTATCATCCTCAACCTCCCTGGGTGGAGGCTAGCTATCTAGGAGAACTTTCCTGGATCACAAGTTAATTTCTTGAATCTCCACAGCATAAGTTGGGCATGATGGTTCCCCACTATACACTTCCTGAGCCTATCTATTGTTTGAGTTTGGATTTGTCTCGGTAGGAATTTTAGGTTGCCTTGGTGGAGTAGACGGTAATGGTTGTGGTTGGGCAAGTGGTGGAGGTATAAGAGCAGGAAGAGAGTTGTATTGGGACCTCCACCCCTGATGAGATGCCTTCCACTAAGGTTGCAACTGAGCATAGGATTGGAATGAATGGGTGGCTGCTTGGGCATGATATTGAGATGTGAAGGACCAAGGAGGAGACATGGACTAGGAAGGATGAGCAGGGGAGCCCCAAGAAGCTATGGACGTAACTTGTTTGGGGTTGTAGTATGCCTGAGAAGTCCCTTGCATCCCCTGCTAGTATGGTCTAGGTCCATGCGACGTCCTTTGGTTTATGTAATAGATCTATTCAGTGACTCCTTTGTCCCCTTGGTATACGGTTTTAAGTCTAGGAAAGGAAGGGTACTTATCTATAGAATGATCTTCTTCACAGACTGAACAAACATCTATAGAGTTCAATGGGAATTCATTCCTAGGATTCCTCCTGATGCATCTAGGGCAAAAAATGGACAAAGCCCTCTCTGCTTCCTCTTTTTTTCTTTTGATATGTAATGTATCCATTTGCATGGAAAGAGTTTTCAGCATCTCACTCTTGAAGTTGTCTATCATGTTTCCAATTTCACCTTTAATGGATGAATTGGAAGAAGAGGTATTGGCTATGGTTGACTCCCCCTACCTTTCTTTCTGGTTGCTATAGAATGGTTTCTAAAAATAGTCTCTATGTCCTCATAGGATAGTTGGTAGATGTCTCCCCCAACCAGTAGATGGAGGGTGTCTAAAAGGTCTTCCTGAATTCCCTTGAGTAGGACCAACTTCAGAGATTCAGGGTCAAGTGTACACTCGACCCTTTTGTAATTGAGCTGAAACCTCTCTTCATAGTCTCCCAGGGTCTCATCACTTCCCATGGTCATTCAGAATATTACTTCCTTAGTATCTTTTGACCTACAATAGTCTCAATACTTGTTGTTACAGGCCTACTGCATCTAAGCGCAAGTTGTGATGTTATTGCCAGGTAATCCCATGAACCAGCACAGTGCTGCGTCCTTGAGAGTAGAAGGAAACAGTTTCAACTTTTGCTCGTCTTCTGCATAGTCATAAGTTCGACAGATGACAACAAACTCAAACAAGAAGGTGTCAGTATCTTCTGTAGTCAGACCATGGAAGTGAGGTAGGGATGAAGGAATTATATTCTTTATTTTGGTGTCCCCATTGTTCTCCCGAATGGGGAAGGTACCATCCATTCTCTCTCCATTTCCCCTAGCATTTATGTTTTCATCCATTGGCTCCAGAGGAATGTTTTCTTCTTCTTCTTCCCCTATAAGTTCTTCAAATATGTCTGGCTATTCACCTAAGGGTTCTTCTTGGTCACAGCCACTGAAGAAGAGAGAAGGTTGGTTGTGTGAAGTAGTGGGGGTGTTGGGAAAAACATTTCCTAAGTTATCTCTACTCCTACGAGGCATGAAAGGAAATATTTTTGGTTGGTTTTATGTTTCTTTTTCCCCACACTGAAAGTACCTGCAGGAGATGAAATTGTGGTTGAAAAAAACAAATTGCAACTAGCTTAAATGAACTTGTTGAATGAAAATTTGCAGAATTGAAAAGGAAAGCAAGGAAATGCAAAAATAAAAGAAAAGAAATGACTAGTCTACTTTTGCCAAAATAAACTATTAGCAGAATGTTGCAGTAGGAAATAGAAGAAAACAATAATATTAGAATACTTTGACGCTTCCCTTGAAACAACACCAAAAAGAGGTTAGCACTCATATTGTAGCAAGAATGCTGCAACTCCCAGGCCGCCAACTTTACTTTTAACAAGCCAGTAGTTCGTAACAAACTTGGAAGCGTTAGTGCTATATGCACAAGTACTAGTTCTCACTGCAGGTTGTCACTTGGTCAGCCGACGCGAGATCACTAGGAGCTCAAGCCAACTTCTATAGATTTTAGAAGAAGCTCTATGTGTGATGAAAGGAAAGAAAGACTACTCTACAGATGCTATCCTAACTGCAGAAAGGAGAAACATTGGAATGTAAAGCAAAACCTAGCAGACCTTAATTAACAAGCTAATTCTATTTTTGCCAAAAACACTATGAAAACCATGAAAAAAATGCCATTAATTACACAATGAAGTAAAAAACATCTAACCGTGCTATTTCTGGAAGTAAATAAGCAAAAAGAATATTTTTTTATTTTTATGTGTTTTTATGTGAATTTAACATGCATCTAATTTATTGTGTGTGAGTGTGGCAGCAAACAAGTGCCATTAGAGGATAGTTTTGGAGCTTGGGAGGATGTAGGATGGTGTGGATGTGTCCTAGGAGGTCTTAGGTTGTCTTCTGGAGGCTTTTCCCACACTCAGCCTTCAAAAGAAAGCCTACAGGAAAAACTACAAGACAACATAGGAAAACTACAGGAGGAAAATAGGGAAACTACAGGAGGCCTATAGGAGGAGGCTGAGAGCAATTTTCGTTTGTTTTGAGGGTGTGAGAGTGGGTGGAAAAGGTGGATGAAGATTGGAATGAGGTGTTAGGGTACCTAAGTTCTACCATGAATCACCATGAGAGAGAAAGATGATTGGGCTTGCTCAAGGAGAGAGGAAGAGGTTCTATGAAAAATGAAGGAAACTAGGGAAGAATTGAGGTAAGGTTTGGGAGACCTGTAGGGCATGGATCAGATGGAGGGTGTGATTTATGGTAAGAGGGCCTACCACTGGAAGATATCTACTGCATAGAAATTCACAGTCAACTAAGAAAATCAAGCAGCCAATAAAATGAGTGCATCCTAGCAAAACCAGAGTTTTTCATTAAGATGGCCTAAACTATGATGTATAGAAGGAAATGCTGGGAAATGCTATAATAAAGGAAAGCATGCAAAAGTAATATTGAAAATCAAGTATTGAACATGATAAAAGAGATCTAAAGAAAAGAAAAACTAGACTATCAACCTACTAAAGAGCTGTAAATACTAGAAGTCCTAGGAATGAGGAAAATCTGTGTTTTTGGGGCAGCAAGAGAGTCTTTGCCTGAAATCATGGTCCCAGAGGGAGGAAGAAAGGCCAAGGCACTATTGCTAGCCTTTTGAATATTCTTTGATCACTGATTAATGTGCTATAGAAAGCATAAATGGAAGCAAGCTACTAGATCATCAAAAGAAACCTATTCTTAACCATAAGAGAAATACATCTAACAACAAATTAATCTACAAACTGAAGTAAAGCATACAAATACAAGTAAAGAGAAGCTTAGCTACTTGGATTGGGCCCTAAACCAAGAGCTTCAGCCCTTTGAGGTAACTCAGTGCTAGCTCAAAAGGGATTCCATCTTCATTATCAAAAAATCGCAAGATTACATAATACTGTCACAAAATAGTAAGCTCGAAATTTGGGCAGAGTTTACACAAGCAAAATGTCTGACCCTATTGAGGCCCTAGGCCTCTCTACTTATGCATATGAAGCTACCAAAAATTTCCTTAAAATTAGGGGGGCTTGGCTCCCAAAACTCAAGATAACTATCAATCATCTTCCACATGCTCGGTTGCCTTCTTAGTGCATGATTTGGCTGCTTGTACTCCGAGCTGAATGAAAGGGAATTCAAAGTGAGTAGAAATAAATGAGGGGTATTCCCTCTTATAAGCCCTCTCCTCTATCTACTTCAAGTTATTGGTGCATTTTTCCCATTAAATCCTTGACTTTGACCTCGAAATTCATCAATAATTTGAATTATATACTTGGTAGACCACATGGCATAATAACTAACTCAACTCACCCTATAAGCATAAATATAATCAGAAAATCATACAATAAGCTAAGAGAATGGTTGATTTGACTAGGTTATGAGGTAAAATGAGCCCATATAATTACCCATTTATGAGGCTCATAAAAAATCGCAGACAACTTGATACCATCAAACATCCCCAGGGTGCAGAAACTTGGTTCTAACACACTCCCATACTACTTTGGGTGAGACCTCAGTCCATGCCCTATGGACTGTTGCCAAAAGGTCCAGTAGTACTGAGATTTGTTTGGCTAAATCACCTCCAAACCTAGGTCAAGCCCCAACAAGCCAAGAAATAGTTCCGTTGCAAGGACCAGGATCTGTAGATGGGATGTCTGATGTCATGCCATTGGAATCCAACAAAGAAAGAAATTGAATGGTGGTTGGACAAGAAGATTCACGAGTTCGCGGTGCAGGAAAATAGAAATCTGTGAGTATCAAAGGAATAGTGGTTGGAGAGCTACTTATATATAGAAATCCTCAAAATTTTCTTTACGTCCTTTCCCTCTGAGTTGTATGAGTGGATTGCGATGATAGCAGATAGTCAAGGAAGGTGTAGGCTCGACAAACCAATTGTGTGGACCCCTGAATTGGTGCACAAACTAGAAGCTTCAGAAGAGAAGCTCACGCACACTGTGCACCACTAGCTCAATTGAATTATAGGAGGATTTATCACCGAGTTCGTACTAGACACAACAGTCAGTTAGAGTGAGGCAGAATGATGCTTCCTCAAAGGACCGCGAGGCAAGTACATTAAATCTTTGAACACTTGGATTAAAATTCTACTGTGTGAAAAAAGGGTTATGTGAATAAATTGATGTTTGGGGCAACGTGAAGTGGGAGGACCTATATAAATGGAAGTAACAAAGAATTACAGACTAGTCCCTTGATTTCACCTCCGCAGGAAAGTGAGTAGGAGCTCACGAGAGTTTTGCCGAGGAGCGTGATCAATCTGATAAGACGGCGAATTCCGTGCATACCACCCCCACCTACACCACTATCGGTTTCACCATCTTCACCTCCAACTTCATCCACACCATCTCCTCCACCACCACAATTTAATATGGCGAGTGCAATAAAGTTGTCAGTATTCAGGGGAGTGGGAAACGAGGATCGAGACCAATTTTGGTTCATGGTAAAAGCTGTATGGGAAGCGCAAGGAGTCATAGATGATAATATCAAGAAGGAAATGTTGGTTAGCATGTTGCAGGATCACGTATTCACATGGTACATTTAGCATTATAATGCCTGTCCAAATGCATGGATTGCAGATATCCAAACCGCGCTGAAAAGGGAATTTAACAGGCCAAATTTGGAAACACGATAAATAATCGGGTTTAAGGAGAACCCGATGCTCCCGAGCGAGACCCCCTGGGAGCTGTACCAAAGACTAAAGGGTATGATTCATGAAGCCAACATGATGTTTATGGATGGACAACACCGTGCATTGTTTGTAGCGTCACTAACACTGGACTTAAAGACAATGCTGTCACAGCAAAAAAATTCCACCTAGGCCAAAGCTTTGGAGATGGCAATGAGCTTTCATTAGACCCCTATACAAGACCCTGGTCAGGGAGTCCAAAAAATCCACACACAACTGCAAAATCTATGGCTAGAGATGCAAAGCTTAGAACACGATAGGGCACCCCGGCCAGAGGCACGTGAGGAGGTATGGTGCATAAAATGAAAAGGCCAAGGGCATGACAATGACCATTGTCCAGACTTCGTGAACTATTTGGCAAGAGGAGGACCAATTCCATTCAGTCTAGAGGCATAGGTAGGACTGATCGTGGCCCCTGTATTATGGTGCGTGATCTGTCAGATAAGAGGAAAACACACTATGGATAATTGTCATCTATTGCAAAAGTATACGCAGATGTCCCAACAATTGTTTTGTAATTTCTCCAGGTCCGTAGGCCATGATGAATGCACCTGTTGAAGCTACTAACTAATGATGGATTAAACTCCTACCTACAGGGTGCAGACTGAAACATGATCCCTTGACCCAAATGTAGGAATGATACGCACTAGGTTTCAGGGGCGCGGTCGAGGTCGAGGTGGAATGGGACTAGGAAGGGATCGCGGACAACTAATTTGTTACAATTGTGGAGGGCCTGGGCACTATGCTCGCGATTGTACAAACCCGACAAGGACATCATGTTTGTACTGTACTTATTTTGATCATGAGGCAGAAGAATGTCATATATTGATACCAAGACTACATGAAAAAGGGGTACTTTAGCCCCCTCCAACTCAGAGTTTGTAGATGATGAGCTCTAAGTTGCACGAAGAGGACCTGAACGTAAACATCATGCTCAGGAGCAGTAGACCACCAGTGATGATAAAGGTAAGCAGTCAAAAGTAAGTCCATGGGTTTGCAAGGCTCCTACAAAGGAACCTTAATTTGATGTAGAACGCACGAAGGAGACATTCATGGAAGTTAAGAAGAGCTTCACGGAGGCCTCCAATTCTGGTAGTAAGGATAAAATAGAACCAAGGATGGAGCCTTCAATGCTCACAACCTTTTGAGAGACATGCATGAAATTTCTACGCGATAGCAAGGCAGTAAAAGGGCTATAGGAACATATCACTAGGTGCACGGGGTCAGGAGAACTGCGAGTGGTTCGGAAACCTGGAAAGCATGCATTGCGCACAGGAAGGGAAATCTGGTTGACTGCACAAATCAACGAGTATGAAATGGATTAGGTAATCCTGGATCTCAGATCAGATGTGAATGTACTTCCAAAACAAACATGGGAACACATGGGTAGACCCGCACTACAGTGGTCTCCTATTCAATTACAAATGGTGAACCAACAGAAGGTCTTGCCCATGGAAAGATTGCAAGTGGTGATAGTAGATATTGAAGGTGTGAGCGTGCAGGCCGATTTTGAAGTGATAGATATTATCATGATAGTAGTCCTTATCCCATGCTGCTAGGAGTAGACTGGGCCACCAGTATGAATGGAGTCATAAATCTAAAGAAGTGCAAAATTATCTTTGAAAACAAGTCACTGTGCATAGTAGAATGGCGAGATCCAGCCGGAGCATGATACACTGAACCGGAGTGCAATGATGATAGTGTTGGCGATCTCGATTGTATTTACAAGATAACTATGTGAGAAGAGGATTAGGTGAATCTGACAGTAGATGGTAGGATTTCGTGGGAGCGCGGCAGCTCCTGCACTTCAGATTTAGATGAAGAAGTAGAACAATGGAAGAACATGTTACACGAGGTAACCACACTCAATTGCAACACAATGGTTAGATCACTGCGCTGTGTAACAATAGAGGCAAGGGATCTGCTTGTGTATGATGGGTTGATAGTGGTGGATGAGTTTCTAAAAGAATTTGAAGGCGTAGTACCAGAACAGTAGTAGTTCGGTGCTCTAATGTTGGCATTCCGCACAACGCCCACACGATGGTGGGGTATGCATCAAGGAAGTTTTGGCGATTGGCGCAATTGTAGAAGGATGATGCACCTACGATTTGGGAAATTGTGGATGCAACTAACAGAAAAATATGATGGATGTGATGATCCACATACACACCTCGCGAAATGGGCCAAGGTTTATAGGGAAGAGCCACAACCGGAATGGCTGCATTTGTTGTGTCATACCCTTGATTTCATACCCATGAATTGGTATACTAAGATGGAGCTCCGCCATGGTACGAGGGAATGGGATATCTTGTGTGAAGGATTCCTGATAACCTTAACATTTGAAGATCGTTGGTCGGATACTGTTGATGATGCGCTACAAGAAGTAAAAGCAGCCATGTTCAAAATACCCTAGGAGCCAATGGAAGTGCTTCAGCCAGAATGGGCGACACAGCTGAGCTGCGCGCTGGAGTGTTACAATGTGAATGTTGAGGAGGGCGATGAGGACCCATGAAATATAAACATTCCATAAACAGAAGGTCATCACGAGGTACAAGGACCATTGATTGAGGATCCTGACATCACCGTGCCACTAAAAACGAAGCAGGTAAATATTGGGAGGAAGGTCGAACCAAAGTATGCAACGCTCGGGGTTTATTGGTATGATGTGATGGTGGATAAGGTCGCTAAGTTACTTCATGAATACCAAGACATGTTCCCGACCAAAATCATGGACTTAAAATGGATCATTGGCAACTTAGGGATGATGAAGATCACCCTGAAATTTGGCATGAAGCCGATTAAGCAGCAACCTTACCGCTTGAATCTGAAATATAAGGAAAAGGTTCGTGATGCATTAGACAAAATGATCAAATTATTGAGCCAGTGGAAGAATCCAACTGGGTGAGTCCTATGGGAGTACAGGAGGAAAAGTAGAAAGGAGAAATAAGAATATGCGTGGACCTGAGGAAACTGAATGACACCTGTATACACGATCCATTCTTCACACCATTCACAGATGAAGTACCAGAGAATGTTGGCAGTCAGGAAGCCTACTCATTCACGGATGGGTTCTCAGGGTACCATCAGATCAATATCACACCAGAAGGCAGGAGCAAAACAAACTTTGCAACAGAATGGGGCTGCTTTCAGTACACCGTCATGCCATTTGGATTAAAGAATGTGTCGTGCATCGTTGTGTTTGCATTCAAAGAATACATCCACAAGTTCTTAGAGGTCTATCTGGATGATTTGGTTGTCTTTGTATTAGTTAAGCACCATGTATCAAGCTTACACTTGATGCTGGATACTTGTTGTCGACACCAGATCGCACTGAACCTTAAGAAGTGCACATTCCTTCTTCCCTTTGGAAACCTGCTGGGACATGTGGTCTGCAAACAAGGACTAATGGTTGACCCTGCGAATATTTCCATGATTCTAAATTTGGAAGCACCGCGTAGTGTTAAACAACTGCACGCTACCTTGCGACACACAAAATACTGTAGGAAGTTCATCCAAAGTTATGCCCAAATAACAGCAACGATGGAAAAGTTATTGAAAAAGGATGTTACATATTGCTGGAATGATGATTTCATGAAGAGTTTGGATATCATCAAGGGGAAATTGGCCTCCACTCCAATATTTGTCTTCCAAAAATGGGATGTGGAGTTTCATGTACATGTTGATGTGTTGTGAATTGTGCTAGGAGTAGTACTCACACATGAGGTCACAAAAGGTGTGGATCACCCTATCGTGGTTGCAATTCGGAGATTCTCCAAAGCTGAGAAGAACTATTCTACCACCGAGCGTGAGGGGTTGGCGATGGTGTATGTGCTCCAAAAATACTGACACTATTTACTATGAGGACATTTCATAATGTATACCAACCATTCCATGCTGAAATACCTGGTCAATAAGCCTGTGTTGGGGGGGCACATATGTAGATGGCTCTTATTGTTCGAGGAATAAGATTTTGATGTCATAGTCAAGCCGAGATGCCAGAACGTAGGACTAGTTCACTTGTCACAAATCGAGAAGGGCGAGGAACCCATGAATTTGAGGAGGGACTACCTGATGCGCAACTCTTTCTAGTGCACGTCACCGATGGACACTTCAAAGATATAATTCATTTTCTGACAATAGGGACTATGCCAAAGGAATACTCAGTCCAACAGAAAAAGGAATTGGTGGTGCACATGGCAGACCTTTCTATCATCGCGGGGCACCTATACAAAATGGGAAATGATAAGTGTTATAGACATTTTTGGGCACTACAACCCCAAGCATAAAATGTCCATAAACCAAGGGCTCCTAAGTCCCTAAAAGTGTTGTTCTAACCCCTAAAGGAGTAAGGTCAACTGATTACAGCTTCTCCCAGAAGTTCTCCATGAAAAAATGCTCAGAATTAGTCAAAACATGATCATTTCAGCTGCTCCATAGGCAAAGTGCATTGCATCTCACCTAAACACACTGTGTGGGTGCATTGCATTTCAAAAATCCCTTCTATGGGGTGCGATGGGCGAGAAATGACAAATGACAGTGTCATTCTGCGAGGTGGAGAGGCAATGGAAGCTTCCAGAAACTTCTCTTGTGACACTTGCCTCTCTGAATTCAACCAAGGATGAGTAAGAGATCATCAATCTCCAAGTGGAAGCAAGAACTATCAGAGGGAAGGAACTAATCAAATCACAAGCTGACTCATCTCCCTTACAGATATCTATATATGGATCCCTCATCCCAGAGATCCAGAGGCTGGAATTTTGCATATTGTAAGGAATTGTTGTTGGTTTCTTGAGACAAACATCAGATTGTTGGGTGATCTAAGCTTTGTATGAGGTGAAGAGGGGCTTCCTTGCTGAGAGGATGATGTTGGGTCAGAACAACTGGTTGTAACTCCCCTTGGCTCTTTCTTATTTATCAATAAAAGCTATTCAAGTTTTCCTCCACACTCTTGTGTCATTTATGTTTGCTGCATTTGTATGGTCAATTTACATCTGATCCTAGATTGTTTATAATTATAGATCCATCTTCTTGTATAGTGCTATGCTACTGTGATCTTACAAGTACTCTGTGAAGCTGGGCGTGCAAGGGAACAAGTAGCGAAAGACTATCAAGAAAGAGAGGAATTGAATCAGGAGATTAGCGCAAGACAGAGGTTGGTCTTCTTTGTTCTTCTCTATCTATACTTCATAAAGGAAAAATGAAAGTAGCTTTACTTTGTTTGTTTCTAAGGCAGCTATCACACCTTAGTGGGATAAGCAGTTCTGAGTAGACACTTTTCCCTGTAACAAAATTATTGTTATAGACATTTTTGGGCACTACAACCCCAAGCATAAAATTTCCATAAACCAAGGGCTCCTAAGTCCCTAAAAGTGTTGTTCTAACCCCTAAAGGAGTAAGGTCAATTGATTACAGCTTCTCCCAGAAGTTCTCCATGAAAAACTGCTCAGAATTAGTCAAAACGGGATCATTTCAACTGCTCCATAGGCAAAGTGCGTTGCATCTCACCTAAACACACTGTGTGGGTGCGTTGCATTTCAAAAAGCCCTTGTATGGGGTGTGATGGGCGAGAAATGACAAATCGCAGTGTCATTCTGCGAGGTGGAGAGGCAATGGAAGCTTCCAGAAACTTCTCCTGTGACACTTGCCTCTCTGAATTTGACCAAGGATGAGTAACAGATCATCAATCTCGAAGTGGAAGCAATAACTATCAGAGGGAAGACACTAATCAAATCACAAGCTGACTCATCTCCCTTACAGATATCTATATATGGATCCCTCATCCCAGAGATCTAGAGGCTAGAATTTTGCATATTGTAAGGAATTGTTGTTGGTTTCTTGAGATAAACATCAGATTGTTGGGTGATCTAAGCTTTGTATGAGGTGAAGAGGGGCTTCCTTGCTGAGAGGATGATGCTGGGTCAGAACAACTGGTTGTAACTCCCCTTGGCTCTTTCTTGTTTATCAATAAAATCTATTCAAGTTTTCCTCCATACTCTTGTATCATTTATGTTTGCTGCATTTGTATGGCCAATTTACATCTGATCCTAGATTGTTTATGATTATAGATCCATGTTATTGTATAGTGCTATGCTACTGTGATCTTACTGGTACTCTCTGATGCTGGGCGTGCAAGGGAACAAGTAGCGAAAGACTATCAAGAAAGAGAGGAACTGAATCAGGAGATTAGCGCAAGACAGAGGTTGGTCTTCTTTGTTCTTCTCTACCTATACTTCATAAAGGAAAAATGAAAGTAGCTTTACTTTGTTTGTTTCTAAGGCAGCTATCACACCTTAGTGGGATAAGCAGTTCTGAGTAGACACTTTTCCCTGTAACAAAATGGCGACTCCACTGGGGACGAATTAGTTTGTTTGTTTATCTTCCTTGTTGTCTATTTCATAAACTTACAGACGGAGCCTGAAGTTGAGCCAGGTAGCTTTCGAACTGCATTTGCTATGCAAATGCAAAGTAGATAAATGCCTCTTCAGTCAATCTCCGGGATCTATTTATGATTTAAACTACTGATTCACAAACTCTCTGATTGCCCTTGTGATAGCTCTTAGATCCTCCTTAGATCTACCCCTGATTGTTGCATTACTGATTACCTTTCCCTCGGCCAAAACCCATGAACTGAACTGTAAACTGTGACCCGGAACCCAACCAAAGTCTTGTCTCTAACCCAACGCAGGTACTTTTCTGAGAATCTAAAATTCAGCGCACTTCTCGAGTGTAGTAGGTGTGCTGCATTTCAAATTCCCTGTGTTACAGGTGCGCTGATCAGACTAGGCATTGTTGAGTTTTGGTTTCTGTCATTCATTCTTTCCAGTTCTATTCATAAATTTTGCTGCCTGTGATTAGTATATCTCTGTTTGAAACTCCTTTTCTTTGCTGTTATTCTGCCTCCTTTGTACAAAAGAACTGTAAATGTTTTTGTGTGTTTGTTGAGTCATTTTCAGTTCTCCTTTGCAAAAAGTAACATAATCGCACTGTCGTCCTTTGATTTGAAAGTGTCGCAAGTGTCGTTTTCAATCATAAGAAAGAGTTTGATTGCTGTTGATAATCGGTTATCTGGTTACTATTGTATTTGGTCTGAATTTGTAGTTTCTCTAGTGTCAAAAACAAGTATTCATTTCAAAATCGTAAGTTGTTGTGATTACCTCTATTTTTTATTTCGAAAGGAAACTTGTTGATAATTGTCACTTGAAAAGAAATTCAGATTTGTGCATCAACTTCCTTTTTATCATTTGCATACTAAGAAAGTTGAAAACAAATACATGCATGTGCATTTGCATTTAGACAGTCTGATTGGTTTGATTTAGGAAAGTGCATTTAGAGTGTGCTCTTTCCTCTTTGTTTATCATCTTAGATTGCATTTTAGGAATTATACTACATCTCGGTGAACCTGAAAGGCAAACTTCATAAACAAGATCAACTATAAAATAAATTCAATGAATATAACAACGCTTTGGAACCTAACGCACAACATTTAGAAGTCTAGGCTAGAGATGTATTTCGGCGTCATAAAGCCTGGTAACTGTTGTTCTCACTGATGGTTGGGTGATTCCTCCACTTTGAGACGATAAGTGCTAGTACGGACTTGTGCTCCCACGTACTGTTGACTATATTTTGGGAGACCACAATAGGCTTAATCCTTTATCCATAGGAAGTCGTGTCTGCCACCCTATCGATCGCAATGCACTGAACACAGCATTCGGGAAGATTGACTGTCGTACCGTAAAAAGTATTCTGCAGTTTTGCGATTGGTTTGGTAATCCCTCTACCTAGATTTCCAGAGCAGTCCCTTTCGTTCCTTTTCAGACTCCTTAATGGAAAAGGTCCATCTGAGCACTTGTCACTTCAGGCTCATTAAAAATCGAAGGTGACTAGAGTCATCTTTTGTTTTTTCTCGACTCTTAAAAATTGAAAAAACAAGTTGTGTCAAAGCGTCTAAAATTTATTTCAAACGGAATAATCATTACCCTTTCCTACATTGATCTTGGGTTGAGAAAATGGAATCCACCAACCAAGGAATTACCCTTGGAGGAAATCCTAGTCCCTTCTCCTCTTGGGGAGATGTTGGTGCACCGCATATGGCCACATTGTTGCTTCCAGGATTGACAATCGGCTTGCCCGTATGGCTCTTCTCACCCTCTGTCGTTCAGAACACTGCAATTCCTGAACAATCGAGTCAGCAACTAGATGAATCCAGAGTTACCCACCAACCTTCTACTTCCTCCAATTCTTCCTCTCCTCCTTCTTCTTTGCTTGATGGGGCTGGTAAAGCCAAAAATCAAGTATTTGAGAAGAAGAAGGAAAAGAATAAGAAAGAGAAGAAGAAGAAGGAGCCAAAAGCGAAAGGGGGCAACCGAGAATCGTCTAGCGAAAATCCACATGCTGCACCGACTAGGCCTAAATAGCCATGTGTCATTTGCAAAGGAGACCACTATCGTAGAGATTGTCCTTGCATCCCTCGGATCTCAAGGGACTGGTCTCCTCGTTTGCACAACCCGGTGTCGTCAACCTCTGATGATCATGTTGGAAGCACAACGTCAACTAGTGAAAGTGAAGCCCCAAGACAAGAAGGAAAATGTAGATTTCCTTGTAAACTGTGCAAAGGAGATCATGCCATCCACCATTGTCCCTTCTTAGACGAGGCTAAAAGAGTTTTGGACGATTGTTCGATTTCACCGTTATGACTTCCTCCTGGATATAAAAAACTCTTGCCGAGTCCGTCACCAGTTGAAAAGCCGGCTGACCTGCTCAGGTGGTCGGCTGAAGCATCTATCATTGAATAAAAACCATCTGAACCCATACCAGATGACAGTCAAAAGGCCAAGGCGGCAGTTGACCCGGTCTTGCCTTCAGAGGTTCCATCTTCAGATGATACAGTCACCGAAGAGAACAAGGATGACACCGTCCAAATTCTTTTCATAAGCACAGACTCCGATGAACATGGGGGCAATTTACCCATTCCTTTACCGCAGGAAGGAAGTTCATCAGAGTCATACCCGGCTGTCTATTCGGTCCCACCTCCAAGCAACCTAGTTGTCTCCTTCGACTGGAATCAACTAGGCAGACCCCGTTTACCAGCTAGTGTACCATTCCGAATTATTGTTCAAATATATAGAATGGTTATCGCTGGTACCATCATAGATGAAGGGGCTTCTGTGAGTATCCTTTCCTCGACTGCTTGGAAAGTGCTTGGTTCACCATCGCTTTTGCGTGAGATGAGAAATCTAACAGGCTTTGACAAAGGAACCAGTCGACCGTTAGGGATCCTTCCCAATGTGCCCATAACATTGAGAGGGAAAACTGTTCAAATGAACGTAATGGTAGTCCAAGGACCCCTGGATTATAATCTACTCCTCAGACGAGACTATATTTATTGCATGGGACCGATTGTCTCCTCACTCTTTAGAGTAATGTGTTTTCCGCACGAAGGAAGAGTGGTCAAGCTCATAGACCAGCTTTCATTTCCTAGATCACACAGAGCAAATAGTCATATCCCATCCCTGAATGGTCTTTTCGCACAAGGAATGTCTCATCAATCTCCAGTCCGTCCACCTGATGAGCGTGAGTGATTCGGGGGACATGACTGAAACCCAGGGGGCATGCACCCTGGTCTGCTTCGGCAGGAAAACTTCGGGTATAGGGTAGGTTTCCGCGAAAGTATATGACCTCCGTGCTCCCGTCCGTGATCGGAAGAGGGAGTTGGACTGGAATAAGATTCTCTTATCAATGTTATGTGGGTTGGCAGGCATTGCCACTCACCTTTGTTTATTTCGATAAAGATCGCCGAAGAAGTGTTTTGTTTACTCAGTGAATAGAATAATCTTTGGTAACCTGTAAGAGGTATACCTTTCCTAATAAAACAAATGTTTTGTTGGTGATTTGAAGGGTGACCTTGAAACTTTGTTTTATACCTGGGGGCATGCAAACCTTTTGGCGTGCAACTGAAGAGCGACTATTTATTTTTTAAATTTGTAGGTCCTCTAACCCTTTAAACTCGTAGGATTGGTCATTTCCTAACTTGCATAAAGAAAGGATGTGGGGCAAAACTCTAAAAGTTACCTTTTTTATATATGAGACATTCTTATTATACGACTGGATTAATTGAGTAGTTTTAGGACATAGTTCAAGCTCGTTAAAAAATAAACGTAAGTCATGAGCACATGTTCCTCCAGAGTTTAAGCTCATTAAAAAATGAACCGATTTTCCGGTAAATAACCATCGTGAAGGTAATACTTCAGCCTTTAAAGCCTTGGTCATGTTTGCACCGTCACCTCCACTTTTACATTGGCCGATCATTCACCTCCATTTGATTGTTTACCCATTTTGAGGAATAGCTGCGAAGAGTGATCATGTTAGCCATCCTTGTAACACTGTCGTGATTGCAAAATTCCAAACCTTACCTGGAATCAGTTGCTACCCATTTTATCACTCATTCCTCAAAAGACGAGTCTCCTTTAAGCTCTTTTCAACTGACTTGTAAAATATGAAAAGATTGCTGAGCCATTGGCCTCTCCAGCTCATTAAAGGGACCGGAAGTGCTATCCCTCCTCTAAATTTTAATCTTTTTGGACTTGAGGGCTTATTACACAAAAAGATCGAGTGCTTGTTTTGTTCGGCTCGTTAAAAGTATCGAAAATTCATCCCTTCTGTATTGTTTTATACTTTTTCGGACTTAAGGGATTAGATGACGAAAAAGGAATTTTGGAGTTTCCTTTACGTTCCTTTTCAGACTCTCTAAAATTGAAAAGGACCGAGTTATCTTTGTCGTTAAAATTTAATAGCGACAAACTTGTCTATAGATGAGAATGAGTTTCACTATCGCTAGGCTCGTTAAAACATAGCGATGGGTTTGACTAAAGGGAAAATTATAGAACAAGCATATGTTATCCTCCTCAAGCTTGAAAAAAATAAAGAGGTACTGGTCAGCAATTACTGGGTAAAAATTGGGAAGAAAACTTGAAGAAACTTTGTTAGTAGCAAGTCGCTCTTGAACATGACACTTTCACTCCGCATCCAAGTCAGGTTGGGTTGTTTCATTCACCAGTCACATCACCATGGTCCCATCACACCATCCACATTTGGGGTTAATGCTACCAATCCATCACGTTAGTGTCGCCGATATGTTCAAGAGAAGTCATTCAGAGAATTCACCTCTGTCTCACCCACTACAATACATTTATACTCCATTCTTTCATGACCGCCACCCTGAACCTTATATCACCAGATCATTTTCACCTCCATTAAAATCATTTGCTCTGTTCTATGTCATTGATGTGGGATTCATTAAGGCCCTCCTGTAACGGATCTCTTCTTGTCGACATCAGCTCATTATCCAAGAAGTCGATCTAGGAACACCCCATTCAGTACTTTGAAGCTTGCATGCCTCAATGGCAAGTTTCTCACTTCCGACGAAAGGTTTACATCAATGGCCTTCGACCGAAAGATTTTGCATGGTGTTCGACGCCAAGTCCTTTATTCACACCATGTGAATTGTACTGCAGTACCTTGAGGGTCATTATCATTATCGGTGATTCCTCTCATGCCTTTTAACAGCTTACATCATTGGCTAGTAATCAGGCGATGTCTTTCCATGTTCGACGCCAGAACATCTCTCACGTGGATCGACTTGTACTTCGAGTGAAGATTGAACGACATTGAAGACCCCAGATCTAGTTTCATCCATCCGGGCTGCGATATATATTCAGGGAAATAAAGACATTAAATGTACATCATTGCTGCATAGATAATCATCCAATCAAAGGGATGATGGCTCTACCAGAATCATCAGTCTACACTCAGACGATTGTCTGTCCTATGTACATGAAAATGAATTTATAAAGTTGAGCATGGGAATGCCCGCCTCAGCTAGATCATGAAAAGATTATGAAGATAATGTATTGTATTGTATCTTATTACAGGTCTCCTCCCAGCTTGAAAGAACTTTGGATCCTCATAATAAAGCATTTCACCCGACATCAAAAAGATTAACGACCTCATGCTTTAGGGGGCAACTGTTATAGACATTTTTGGGCACTACAACCCCAAGCATAAAATGTCCATAAACCAAGGGCTCCTAAGTCCCTAAAAGTGTTGTTCTAACCCCTAAAGGAGCAAGGTCAACTGATTACAGCGTCTCCCAAAAGTTCTCCATGAAAAACTGCTCAGAATTAGTCAAAACAGGATCATTTCAGCTGCTCCATAGGCAAAGTGCGTTGCATCTCACCTAAACACACTGTGTGGGTGCATTGCATTTCAAAAATCCCTTCTATGGGGTGCGATGGGCGAGAAATGACAAATGGCAGTGTCATTCCGTGAGGTGGAGAGGTAATGGAAGCTTCCAGAAACTTCTCCTGTGACACTTGCCTCTCTCAATTCGACCAAGGATGAGTAAGAGATCATCAATATCCAAGTGGAAGCAAAAACTATTAGAGGGAAGACACTAATCAAATCACAAGCTGACTCATCTCCCTTACAGATATCTATATATTGATCCCTCATCCCAGAGATCCAGAGGCTGGAATTTTGCATATTGTAAGGAATTGCAGTTGGTTTCTTGAGACAAACATTAGATTGTTGGGTGATCTAAGCTTTGTATGAGGTGAAGAGGGGCTTCCTTGTTGAGAGGATGATGCTGGGTCAGAACAACTGGTTGTAACTCCCCTTGGCTCTTTCTTGTTTATCAATAAAAGCTATTCACGTTTTCCTCCATACTCTTGTGTCATTTATGTTTGCTGCATTTATATGGTCAATTTACATCTGATCCTAGATTGTTTATGATTATAGATCCATGTTCTTATATAGCGTTATGCTACTGTGATCTTACAGGTACTCTGTGAAGCTGGGCGTGCAAGGGAACAAGTAGCAAAAGACTATTAAGAAAGAGAGGAATTGAATCAGGAGATTAGCGCAAGACAGAGGTTGGTCTTCTTTGTTCTTCTCTATCTATACTTCATAAAGGAAAAATGAAAGTAGCTTTACTTTGTTTGTTTCTAAGGTAGCTATCACACCTTAGTGGGATAAGCAGTTCTGAGTAGACACTTTTCCCTGTAACAATAAGACATTGCAAAGATACATGAATTTTAATGAGGTCAGATCATCACAGAAGCACATGGGTGTGTTGCAAGAGGACACTATGCAGGATGTGCGACCGCACAGAAGATTCTTCGCGCAGGGTTATGGTGGCCAACCCTGCACTAGGATTCGAAAGCACAATGTAAGGCCTGTGATATATGTCAAAGGACTGGAAAACCCTCGCATATGGACGATATGTCATTAAATGCACAAATGACACTGCAACCATTTGAAAAATGGGCAATCGACTTTGTGGGACCTTGAATCTAACCCCAGGGAAAGAAGGGAGCATGCTACATCATCATCACGACAGAGTACTTGACACGATGGGCGGAAGCATAGCTGGTTGAAGACTGCACGGCTACTATGATTGCGAAGTTTTTGTTCGAAAACGTGTTGACCCAATTTGGTTGTCCAAAAATCTTAATGAGTGATTGTGGAACACATTTCTTAAATGAAACTATCATCGCGCTCATAGAAGAATTCCAAGTGTATCATTAGAAAAGTACATCATACCACCCACAAGCTAATGGGACAGTAGAGGCATTCAACAAAATACTGGAGGTTGTGCTAACCAAAGTGTACAACGCGTAGCAAAAAAATTGGGACCTGCGCATACTTGCCATGCTATTGCCTTAGAAGACAACGTGCAGGAAACTAACAGGACAGACACCTTTTCGGTTAGTTTATGGTGTGCAAGCTATCATGCCGATGGAATATACTGTACCTAATCTACGAATAACAATGCTCATGGGGATGACGGACCACAAAGCTCTCAAGGAAAGGCTCGCTCACTTAGAAGAACGGTTCAGCAGGTACAAAAGCAACATGAAAAATCCTGGCACGATCACCATATCAAGTTGCACACCTTCAAGGTAAATAAGTTAGTGCTACTATATGATAGTAAGTTTGAAATTTTTTTGGGAAAATTCAGAATGTATTGGCTAGGACCATACGTGGTTAAGGAGGTAATAGATGGAGGTGCGGTCCAGCTAGTCAAACTAAATGGAGAAGCCTTCCCAAGCAAAGTAAATGGCAGCCGTTTGAAGCCCCACAGGGGTGTGTCAACTATCTGACTAGCCGGCCGAAGCACAGTCTTCGTGATGCGAGGAGACGGACAAGGGCGTGGGACAATAACCACACACAGTAGATGTCAGTACAAATGTCAGGAAACAATTCAGACATGGAGAATTCAAAAATGAGAATGCAACAAGTTCAGCAAAGAACAGCTCAGTGCGCTATCGACATTCAGGTCATTCGGGACCAGCTGGAGGGACTCAGCACCAAGATCATCGCACCGACAAAGTGACTGAAGGGAAAGTTAAAATGTTTGTGTTGGGGGCCTGTTGGGCATCGTATCCCCCCACAACATGTTTTGGGGCTCAAAGCCCAAGTTTTGGGTCAAATTTATTGTAAGACTCTGTGAATTGCGAGAGCGGAGCGCGAAGCATAGGTTGAGTCATAGGGTTGTCCGCCCTAAGTTTAGTAATGTAATGTAATGTCATGTCGGCCTACCGATGGTCCATGGACCATGGGATTGTATAAATAGAGTGAGGCTCTAACTTGTAAAGATAGTGAAGAAGAGGAGAGATAGATGAGTACGAATGATTCAAGCATAGAGTAAGAGTCTAAGTGTATTGGGTCGTAGTAGTAGTAGTAAGGGGCTCTGTAGTTGAGTGCGTAGAGGCCTAGTGGAGTCTGCGACTGAGTGCATGGACCCCTGCAGCAGAGTGCATATGGCAGTGTCGGGTTTGTAACCTTGAATGGAGAATAATAAAGACAAGTTGAATCCAATCGTTGTGTATCTGCTTTTGTATTATGTTCTGTGCATTTATACTATTTTGTTTATCGCAAACCCTTATATGAATGCTAGATATACTATTAATTATCTCCAAAATTACACAAATAAGCTAAGTAACCAACTAATACATGTTAATAGTAAGGAAATTGGGTAATAATACGGATCATGCCCCAAGTAGGGCTGCGCAAAGAAGCATCACGAAGTGAAGGATTTTCCCACACTGATAACAAGGGAGTGCTCCAACCTCCCCTGACTCAGAACCTGCAAATGATGAGGCTTGAGCCACGCGAAGAAGACCCTAATGTGAACATTGTGCTCCAAAGTGGAATTACAATGGGAGATGACAAAGGAAAACAACTTGAAGATAGTACTTCAGTTTGAAAGGCTCCGACGAAAGAACCAGAGTTTGATTTGGAGCGCGCTAAGGAAACCTTCATGGAATATAGGAAGAGCTTCACTAATGCCTCCACTTCAGGAATCAAAGACAGACCGAAGTTGGAAATGGACCCCTCAATGCTCACAACGTTCATGGAAACATGCACGAAGCTATTGTGCGATATCAAGGCTGTAAAGGGAATACAGGAACTCATAAATAGATGCGCTGGGACCGCGCCAAGAGAACCACGCATAGTCAGGAAGGTTGGAAAGCATGCGACAAGGACGAGAAGAAAAATGACACTGACTGCTCAGATTGGGGAATATGAGATGGACCAAGTAATTCTAGACCTATGATCGGATGCAAACATCCTACCGAAGAGGACATGGGAGCACATGGGAAGGATTATGTTGTAGTGGTCTCCTATCCAATTGTGAATGGTGAACCAACAAAAGAACCTACCTATGGGAAGATTGCAGGGAATCACCGTGGATATCGAAGGAGCAAGCATGCTAGCATATTTTGAAGTGATAGAGATTGTTGATGACAACAATCCCTACCCTATGTTATTAGGGATAGATTGGGCCACTGACATGAATGGGGTGATAAGCCTGAAGAAGCGTAAGATGATTTTTGAGAAAATGTCTCTATGCATAGTTGTACCTTTGGACCTTGCAGAAGGATTGTGCTACACATAGCCTGTGCAAAACTATGAAAGTGACAATGATTTGGACTACATCTACAAGATAACCGTGCGAGAGAAAAATTGGGTAAATCCTACCGTTAACGGATGAATCTCATGGGAACGCGAAATCTCCTGTACATCAGATTCTGACGAGGAGATAGAGAGATGACAAAACCGACTACACGAGGTAACCACACTGAACTGCAACATGATGATGAGAGCACTGCGCTGCACACATATGATGGGTTAAGTGAGCTAGATGCCTTCCTGAATTGAATTGAAAGGGAGGTGCCGGAACAACAACACTCCGAGGCTTTGAAATGGGTACTGCGCACTATGCCCGCAAGATGGTGGGGTATGCACCAAGGAAGCTTTGAGGACTGGCATGAATGTAGGAGAATGATGCACATGCAGTTTGGGAAACCTCAAATGCGATTAATAAACAAGTATGATGGATGAGATGATCCGTGCGTGCACTTGGCCAAGTGGACAAAGGTCTATGGGGAAGAGCCACAACCTAAGTGGTGCACCTATTCTGCCACAGCTTAGATGTTATACCCATGAACTGGTATATAGAGACAAAGCTTCACCATGGGATGAATGAATGGTATATCTTGTGTGGAGGGTTTTTGTTAACCTTCACATTTGAGGATCACTGGTGGGACACTGTTGACAACATGCCACAAGTAGTAAAAGAAGATATCTTTAAGATACCCTAGGAGCCAAGAGAACTGATTCAGACTGAATGGGCCACTCATCTGAGCTATGCATTGGAGTGTCATAATGCAAACACTAAAGATGACAATGAGGATCCGTGAAAAGTTAACATTCCCAAAACTGAAGGCCATTGCAAGGTTCAGGGGCCACTGATTGAAGACCCTAACATAACCGTGTCGATAAAGGAAAAGCAAGTGAACATTGGTATGAAAGCTGAACCTAAGTATGAAATGCTTGGCAACTACTGGGATGACGAGATAGTGGATAAGGTTGCTGAGCTACTCTGTGAGTACCCGACCAAGATCACAAACTTAAAAGGAATCATGGAAGATTTAGGAACTATACGGATGACATTAAAGCTCGACACAAAGCCAGTTAAGGAGAGGCTTTACTGCTTGAATCTGAAGTACAAAGAGAAGGTATGCATGGAACTAGACAAGATGCTCACAGCCAGAATCATTGAGTTGGTGGAAGAATCCGATTGGGTAAGCCCTATGGTAGTGTAGGAAAAGAAGCAGAAGGGTGAGATAAGAATATGTGTGGACCTCAGAAAATTGAATGACGCATTTGTGCATGACCCAAGGAAAATTTTAAGGATGGAAAATTTTCTTGAAGTTTAAAACATTGGCGAATCTCACTAATCCCTAATATGCAAATTATAAATGTTTATTGATACATTTGTAAAATTATTCAAATTTATAATTATTTTATATATAGTCTCTATATAATGTTGGCGATTTTTAAGGTAAAATAATTTTATATTCTAAAATTTGGGCGAATCGTCTTTTATAAAATTGGAAATTGGCGAATCTTTTTTGTGCAAAAATCATGGAAAATTAGCCCACTGGGCGAACATTAGCCCCTAAAATTTTCCATGGCATGACCCATTCCCAACTTCATTCACAGATGAAGTATTAGAAAATGTCGATGGGAAGGAAGCATACTCTTTCAGTGATGGGTTCTTAGTGTACCATCAAATCAAAATCACACCGGAAGATAGGAGCAAGATCACTTTCATGACTGAGTGGTGCTGCTTTCAGTACACCGTTATGCCATTTGGGTTGAAGAACACGGCAACCATCTTTTCACGCATAGTTGTTGCAACATTCAAGGAATATATCCACCAGTTCTTGGAGGTCTATCTAGATGATATGACTGTATCTGGATTGGTTATGCACCATGTAGTGAGCTTACGCTTGATGTTGAATACCTGCCAATGAAAACAAATCGCGCTAAACCTCAAGAAGTGTACATTCCTCATTCCCTTTGGGAACTTGTTGGGACATGTAGTTTGCAAACAAGGATTGATGGTAGATCCAGTGAAGATTGTGGTGATTCTAAATTTGGAAGCACCGTGAAGTGACAAATAGTTGCGCGCTACCCTGGGACATACGAGGTATTACATGAAGTTCATAAAAAGTTATGCCCAGATCACTGTGCTGATGGAGAAGCTGTTGAAAAAGGATGTCATGTTCTATTGGAATGATGATTGCATGAAGAGCTTGGTTGTACTAAAGAAAAATTGGCCTATGTGCCAATCCCGGCCTTCCCAAAATGAGATGAGGAGTTTCATGTCCATGTTGATGCATCATGTATAACGCTTAGAGGGGTACTAACACAGGAGGGTGGAGAGGGCTTGGATCACCCTATCACATTTGTGAGTCGCAGATTGTCTAAAGTAGAAAATAACTATCCCACCACTGAACACAAGGGATTGGCTATGGTGTACACGCTCCAAAAATATCAGCACTATTTGCTAGGAGGATAATTCAAGATGTATACTAACCATTCCACATTGAAATACTTGGTCAATAAGCCTGTATTGGGGGGGGCGGATATGTAGGTGGATCTTATTTTTCCAAGAATATGATTTTGAGGTCATTGTGAAGCATGGACGCTTGAACGTGGGACTAGATCACTTGTCATGCATTGAGATGGGAGAGGAACATACTAGTTTGGAAGAAGGATTACCTAACGCACAAATTTTTGATGTGCTCATAGAGGATGCAAAATTTGAAGATATAATCCACTTTTTAACAACAGGAATTGCGTCGAAAGAATACTTCGTCCAGCAGAAGAAGGAACTGGTGGTGCGCGCGACTGATTTTTCTGTCATTGTGGAGCACCTATATAAGATGGCCAATGATGAGATACTTCCAAGGTATGTACCCAAATTCAAATGAAGTCAGATCCTCATGAATGCACATGGGGGCACTGCGGTAGGACACTATGTGAGGTGAGCGACTATGCAAAATATTCTCCATGCAGGGTTGTGGTGGCCAACCCTTCATCAGGATTCAAAAGCACACTGTAAGGCCTATGATGTATGTCAAAGAATAGGTAAACCGTCGCAGAGGGATGAGATGCCTTTGAATTCACAAATGATGTTGTAGCCCTTTGAGAAGTGTGCGATCGAATTTGTAGGCCCTATCAAACCTTAGGGAAATGGACATGAGATACATTATCACTACGACAGAGTACCTGACTCGTTGGGCAGAAGCACAGCTGATGAAAGATTGCACAACCACCACAGCCACGAAGTTTCTATTTGAACACATACTGAAATGATTTGGATGTCAAAAGATCTTGATGATTGATCGTGGTACACATTTACTCAATGAAATGATTAGTGTGCTGACAAAAGAGTTTCAGGTGTAACATAAAAAAAGCACACCATATCATCCCCAAGCCAATGGGACAATAGAAGAATTTAAAAAAATACTAGAGACTACAGTGACCAAAGTATGCAATGCGCAGTGAAGTGATTGGGACCTATGCGTACCTGCAGTATTATGGGCTTATAGGAAAACCTACAAGAAACTGACAAGAAAAACACCTTTCCTTTTGGTCTATGGAGTGGAAGTTGTAATGCCAATGGAGTATATTGTGCCTAGTTTACGCATAGCAGTGCTCACCAGTATGATGGACCGCAGAGCCTTGGAGGAGAGGCTTACACAGTTGGATGAACTCAACAAGGAGTGGTTTTTGGCTGGATTCCATCAACAGGTACAAAAGCTGTGCGAAAAGGCCTGGAATGATCGACATATTAAGTTGCGCACCTTCAAGGTAAATGATTTGGTGTTACTCTATGGTAGTAAGCTTTATAAATTCCTGGGAAAGTTCAGAATGCATTGGTTGGGACTGTATATTGTTAAGGAGGTCACAAGCTGAGGTGGGGTGCAGTTGGTAAAGCCACATGGAGAACCATTCGTAGGCAAAGTGAACGGCAGTTGATTAAAGCCATACAAGGGTGGCTCGACCATCTGACTAGCCGACAGAAGCACATTCTTTGTGTTCCAAGTAGCCGAAAGAAGGTGCAGGACTATAAACAAATGCAGGAGACACAGAAACAGATCCAAGGAAGCATTTCTAACACTGTGGTCTCAGAACAACGTGTATAGGAGATTCAGCAGGCAGCCGCTCAATGCGCAGCCAACGTTGCAGTTGTTCGAGTAGAGTTGGAGGGTCTGTGTGTGAAGATCTTTGCATCAACAGAGTGACTCGAGGGCGAGTCAAGATGTTTGTGTTGGGGGTCTGTTGGGCATGGAACACCCCCAAGGCATGTTTTGAGGCTTAAAGCCCATGTTTTGACTAAGTCCATTGTAAAGAATCCGTGAATTGTGGGCACAGAGTGTGAAGCTATAATAAGAGTCATAGGGTTGTCCGCCCTTGTTTTTGTAATGTAATGTTGGCTTGAAAGGTCTACCCATGGTCCATTGACCATGGGATTGTATAAATAGAGTGAGGCTCTAAGTGTAAGGGAGACATCAATCTAATCAGAGAATGGAAGAATCTAAGAAGTATTGAGTTGAAGTGTAAGTTGTGTCTTTGGGTCATAAAGTAGGAGAAGGCTCTATCGCTGAGTGCGCGGACCCCTGCAGCTGAGCGCGTAGGGCGGGTTGAGTCTGTAACCATTGGAAGCATTAATAAAGAGAATTTTTACCATATTTTTGTGTATCTTTTCCTATTTTATGTATCATTGGGTATGAATTACAAAGTTTGTTGTTTATTTACTGCATGAACCCATATGTATGTGTTGAATGAGTAAATATAATATAAGACGTCTATTTATGCAAAGATAACTAACTAATATAAGGAGATAAGTACTATCTCGGGTGTGGCTTAAGGAAATAGGGTCGATCGCTACTCCAGCAGCACAGAAACTCCATAGCCCCTGGGTAGGCCTATGTGAAGATGAATATATCAGGCTGTGAAGGCCAGGGAAGTGCGCGAAGTAACCTGCATGAAGGGACTAATAGTTTGATTGAATCAACCCCTCAGGCATCTCAAGGGCACGGAAACCTAGTTCCAACACCCCCCCATACTATTTCGGTTGAGACCTCAGTCCATACTCTGCAAACTGTTGTTGAAAGGGCTAGTAGCATAGGGATTTGTTTGGCTAATTAACTACAAACCTCAGTCAGGCCCCAACAAGCCAAAAGCGGTCCATCGAAAACAATTTCGTCCAATAGCAGAGCAGTTTGTAGGGGATTCTTGATCTCATCGATGTCCTTTCGTACCTTGGTCTTAGGCTTGCATGGAGGAACATACTCCGGTAACCGAGTAATAAGGTCCTCACCTTGGGTTTCAGCCTCCTCTACTTTGACTCCCACATCCTCATCATCTATCGGATGCCCATAGTATTGCAGGTATGTGTAGGTCCCAATCTTTTCATTGAGCATTGCAAACCTTGGTCAACATGTTCTCTAGCACTTTATTGAATGCTTCCATTGTCCTATTAGTCTGTGGGTGATAAGGCATGCTCTTTTGGTGATATACTTGAAATTCCTCTATTAGCGCATTGACTGTTTCGTTCAAAAAAATGTGTACCGCGACTACTCATCAAGATCTTCGGATAGCAAAATCGCATCAATACATGCTCAAAGAGGAACTTTGTAGTAGTCATGCCTATGTAATCCTTCACAGGTTGTGCCTTTGCCCATCAAGTCAAATACTTCGTCATGATGATAATGTACCTCGCTCCTGTCTTTCCTTGGGGCTGAATGGATTCCACAAAATATATCACCCATTTCTCAAAGGGTTGCAACATCATCTATGCATTCAAAGGCATATCATCCCTCCATGATGGCCTACTAGTCCTTTGATACACATCACATGCCTTACAATACACTTTTGAGTCCTAATGGAGGGTTGGCCACCATAACCCTACACGTAGAATCTTCTGCGCGGTCACCCTCCTTGCATAATGTCCTCCAGCGGCGCCCCCATGAGTGTCCACGAGGATGCTGCTTGTTTCAAACTTATTTACATATCATCACAATATCTTATTAAACCCCATTTTTTGTAGATTCCCAACAATGACAGAAAAATCTACCGCACGCACAACGAATTCTTTCTTTTGCTTGATGATGTATCCTTCCAGGGTAGTTCTTGTCATTAGGAAGTGTATTATATCCTCAAAATGACCATCAACGATGTGCACTGCAAATAGCTACATGTCAGGCAATCCCTCCTCCAAATTAGTGGCTCTTCCCCTATTTCGATGCGTGACAGATGGTCTGGTCCTACATTTAGTGGTCTAGGCTTCACAATAACTTCAAAATCATATTCCTGGAATAATAACAACCACCTACAGATTCTCCCCCCAAAAATAGGCTTATTGACTAGGTATTTCAACATAGAGTTATCTATATACATCTTAAAATGGCCTCCCAGCAAGTAGTGCCTAAAATTTTGGAGCGCGTATACCATGGCTAACTGTTATGAAACCAGCTCACAAAAAGATAGAAAAGAGAGATCAACGCCTTAGAATTCAACCTCTTCGAGGGGGCAACCTCCTTTACATTACACAACTGAGCAATTCTTGGATGATACAAATTAAAAGACCTCCTTTCTATATATAGGAGTCTAAGGGGTCATAACATAATCAGAGCCAACATAACAATAATAATGTAAGGGCACAATAATAACAATAGTGGGTTTCTATGTGGCACAATAGTAGCAATATGGGCACTAGATGGGTACATCAATATAATAAGTGGGTTGTACTAATAACAATAAGGGGTTACACTAGTAGCATAGGGGCCTAACATGCCCCTCTCCTTCAAAAAGCATTGTCCTCAATGCTTGAGTAGTTCTTGATGCTTCTGTATAAAATTCTTGTCCTCCCATTTCGAATCTTCAGCAGGTAAGTTCTTCCACTTGATGAGATACTCTGAAATTGATCAATCTCGTAGCTGTCAGGTTCTTGTTTCTGTGACTGCTCCAGGTTCCAATATGATTTTTCCTTCCTCTTCAATTTCTAGCAATATTGTTTGAATTGGGATCTTTTTCAACTTTTGAATAAGTGGCCATACTTCTTCGTCCTTCTTCCATTCATCCCTTGCTTCATTTATCCAATCTGGTTGGATAATAGAAATAGCACAAAACAATGCTTCCACATCCTCATCCTTTAAGAGTCTTCCCATTCGGTAAGGTCACCATTTTTTAAGTGCATGTAATATTGCCAACATTTCCTTCTCATAAATATCTTGCTTGAGATGTAGCAATAAAAATACCCAATCACCTACATGAAAACATTTTTCACTACGATGTTGAACTACTTGTTGTTTCGTTTGATTTTGCACCGAAGTGGCGTTATCCTTTAGAAGTTGGAGAACTTGTTGTTGATGCTCGATGTGATCTTCCTCTACTTCAACATTTTTCTTCTTGATATGTCCTTCTATCTCTAGAGTTTGAGGAGCGGTAATTTCTTCCAATCCTTTACAGATATGGCCAGATTCATTTCTTGATGCTCGATGTGATCTTTCACTTCTTGAACATTTTTCTTCTTGATATGTCCTTCTATCTTGACAGTTTTAGGAGTGGTAATTTCGACCAATGACAAGATATGGTTGGATTCATTTCTTCTTTCTCGATGTGATATTTCACTTCTTGCACCTTTTTCTTCTTGATATGTCCTTCTATCTTGAGAGTTTGAGGAGTGGTAATTCTTGCCAATGCTTTACAAGATATGGTCTGATTCATTTCTTCTTTCTCTATGGTGGGGTCCTGGTGTATATCCTCTTCTTTTGATGTTTCTTGATCCTTTTCTTCCTCCTCTTCATATTATATGTAAAATAATTTCTTCTCAGCACACTTATGACCTTTAGTGCATTTTCTATCACAATTGTAACAAAGCCCTTTTTCTCTTTTTTCTTCCAATTGTTGTGGTGTAACCCTTGTAGTTTGTGGAAGGCTGGGAGAAACAACACTTCCATCTTTATAGTTGTGAGGGGTATGCTTCCTGATTTCCATAATTTTACTTTCCACTATGTCACAAAAACCTTTTACTCTTTCCAATTGTTGTGGTGTTTCTCTTTGTATCCTCATAATGTGCTATCATTTCCTCCGTGAAAATTGACCACGCAACAAGTTGTTTATGAGAACAAAGCTCATACCATAAAAATTGATCCGGTTCTAAATATGAAGATGCAATACATACCTTTTGTAACAGTGGTACACCATGTAGATCAAAATATTGCTCCATCTGAAGTATCCAATTTACCGGATCCTTGCCATCAAACTTCCTCATCTTGCTTTTTATTCATTTTAGGAGCTTGATCTTGAAACGACTGTAGCTATGTACTTTCGGATCTTTAAGTTCTGAAATTATGAATTGTAGTATCCCTCTGCGTCCTCTTTCCAATGCCACTAGTATGATCCAAATTGGATTCTCCAAGAAAGAGTTATGCACAATATCCGAAGATGACCTGATTATAGACCTTTCCAGAAGAGCGAACTTGTATGAAGTGCCATGTGTCACTGTTTCGACCTTTGGCTCTAAAAAATATATACAAGAAACTAAAGTCCGTCCTATTTTTGTACCTTCTTATGAAATTTCAATTCAATGCTCAAAGCGAAAGATATGACGATTTTCCCCAGGTCACCTGTTTGGAATGTAATTCAGGAGTTTGCAAAATGACCAACTTCCACAGATCATATCTCCACAAATATAGCACAAAAAGATCTAAAATTTGGACCCGAGGTGTAGTGTGATTTCCTCTCAAATGGGTTTTTTTTTTTGCTTCTGAAACATCGCAGAAAACAAGTTATAGAGAAAATACCATGATGACCTGTTTGGAGCAGCAAAACCCTAGAATACAAAGCTCTGATACCAAATGTTATGAAACCAACTCACAAAAAGATAGAAAAGAGAGTTCGACGTCTTAGAATTCAGCCTCTTCGAGGGGGAAACCTCCTTTACATTACACAAATGAGCAATTCTTGGATGATACAAATGAAAAGACCTCCTTTCTATATATAGGAGTCTAAGGGGTCATAACATAATCAGAGCCAACATAACAATAATAATGTAAGGGCACAATAATAACAATATTGGGCTTCTATGTGGCACAATAGTAACAATATGGGCACCCCGGCTAGAGGCACGTGAGGAGGTATGGTGCATAAATTGAAAAGGCCAAGGGCATGAAAAGGACCATTGTCCAGTCTTCGCGAACTTCTTGGCGGGAGAAGGGCCAATGCCATTAAGTCTAGAGGCATAGGTAGGACTGAGCGTGGCGCCTGTATTATGGTGCATGATCTGTCCGATAGGAGGAAAACACACTATGGATAATTGTCATCTATTGCAGAAGTATACGCAGATGTCCCAACAATTTTTTTGTAATTTCTCTAGGTCCATAGGCCATGATGAATACACCTGCTGAAGCTACGAACTAATGATGGATCAAACTCCTACCTACAGGGTGCAGACCGAAACATGAGCCCTTGACCCAAATGTAGGAATGACGTGCACTAGGTTTCAGGGGCACGGTCGAGGTCGAGGTGGAATGGGACCAGGAAGGGATCGCAGACAACTAATTTGTTACAATTGCGGAGGGCCCGGGCACTATGCTCGCGATTGTACAAACCTGACAAGGACATCATGTTTGTACTATACTTAGTTTGATCATGAGGCAGAAGACTGTTGTATATTGATACCAAGACTACATGAAAAAGGGGTACTTTAGCCCCCTCCAACTCAGAGTTTGTAGATGATGAGGTCTAAGTTGCGCGAAGAGGACCTGAATGTAAACATGATGCTCAAGAGCGGTAGACCACAAGTGATGACAAAGGTAAGCAGTCAAAAGTAAGTCCATGGATTTGCAAGGCTCCTACAAAGGAACCTTAATTTGATTTATAACGCACGAAGGAGACATTCATGGAAGTTAAGAAGAGCTTCACGGAGGCCTCCAATTCTGGTAGTAAGGATAAAATAGAACCAAGGATGGATCCTTCAATGCTCACAACCTTTCTAGAGACATGCATGAAATTGCTATGCAACAGCAAGGCAGTAAAAGGGCTACAGGAACATATCACTAGGTGCACGGGGTCAGGAGAACTGCAAGTGGTTCAGAAACCTAGAAAGCATGCATTGCGCACAGGAAGGGAAATCTGGTTGATTGTGCAAATCAACGAGTATGAAATGAATCAGGTAATCCTGGATCTTGGATCAGATGTGAATGTACTTCCAAAACAAACATGGGAACACATGGGTAGACCCGCACTACAATGGTCTCCTATTCAAATACAAATGGTGAACCAACAAAAGTTCTTACCCATGGGAAGATTGCAAGTGGTGATAGTAGATATTGAAGGTGTGAGAGTGTAGGCCGATTTTGAAGTGATAGATATTATCATGATAGTAGTCCCTATCCCATGCTACTAGGAGTAGACTGGGCCACCGGTATGAATGGAGTCATAAATCTAAAGAAGTGAAAATTATCTTTGAAAACAGGTCATTATGCATAGTAAAATAGCTAGATCCAGCCGAAGGAGCACGATACACTGAGCCAGAGTGCAATGATGATAGTGATGATGATATCGATTGTATTTACAAGATAATTATGCGAGAAGAGGATTGGGTGAATCTAACAGCAGATGGTAGGATTTCATGGGAGCACAGCAGCTCCTGCACTTCAGATTCAGACGAAGAAGTAGAACAATGGAAGAACTGGTTACACGAGGTAACCACACTCAATTGCAACATGATGGTTAGATCACTGCACTGTGTAACAATAGAGGCAAGGGATCTACTTTTGTATGATGGGTTGACAATGGTGGATGATTTTCTAAAAAAATTTGAAGGCGTAGTACCAGAATGGAAGTATTTCGGTGCTCTAAAGTTGGCATTCCACGCAACACCCACACGATGGTGGGGTACGCATCAAGGAAGTTTTCGGGATTGGCACAACTGTAGAAGGATGATGCACCTATGATTTGGGAAATTCTGGATGTAGCTAATAGACAAATATGACGGATTTGATGATCCACATACACACCTTGCGAAATGGGCCAAGGTTTATAGGGAAGAGCCACAACGGGAATGGGTGCATTTGTTGTGTCATACCCTTGATGTCACACCCATGAATTGGTATACTAAGATGTAGCTCTGCCATGGTACGAGGGAATGGGATATCTTGCATGAAGGATTCCTGCTAACCTTAATGTTTGAAGATCGTTGGTCGGATACTGTTGATGATGCGCTACAAGAAGTAAAAGCAGCCATGTTCAAAATACCCTAGGAGCCAATGGAAGTGCTTCAGCCAGAATGGGCGACAAAGCTGAGATGCACGCTGGAGTGTTACAATGTGAATGTTGAGGACGGCGATGAGGACCCATGAAATATCAACATTCCATAAACGGAAGGTTATCACGAGGTACAACAACCATTGATTGAGGATCCTGACATCACCGTGCCACTAAAAAAGAAGCAGGTAATTATTGGGACGAAGGCCGAATTGAAGTATGCAATGGTCGAGGTTTATTGGTATGATGTGATGGTGGATAAGGTCGCTAAGTTACTCCATGAATACCAAGATGTGTTCCCGACCAAAATCATGGACTTAAAATGGATCATTGGTGACTTAGGGATGATGAAGATCACCCTAGAATCCAACGCGAAGCCGATTAAGCAGCGACCTTACCTCTTGAATCCGAAATATAAGGAAAAGGTTCACAATGCATTAGACAAAATGATCATAGCTGAAATTATTAGGCCAATGGAAGAATCCAACTGGGTGTGTCCTATGGGAGTACAAGAGAAAAAGTAGAAAGGAGAAATAAGAATATGCATGGACCTGAGGAAGCTGAATGACACATGTATACACGATCCATTATTCACACCATTCATAGATGAAGTACTGGAGAATTTTGGCAGTCAGGAAACCTACTCATTCATGGATGGGTTCTCAGGGTACCATTAGATCAAGATCGCACTGGAAGGCAGGAGAAAAACAACCTTTGCAATAGAATGGAGCTGCTTTCAGTACACCGTCATGCTGTTTGGATTAAAGAATGCGACGTGCATCGTTGTGGTTGCGTTCAAAGAATACATCCACAAGTTCTTAGAGATCTATCTTGATGATTGGGTTGTCTTTGTATTAGTTAAGCACCATGTAGCAAGCTTACGCTTGACGCTGGATACTTGTCGTTGACACCAGATCGCACTAAACCTTAACAAGTGCACATTCCTCGTTCCCTTTGGAAACCTGCTGGGACATGTGGTCTGCAAGCAAGGACTAATGGTTGACCCTGCGAAGATTACCGTGATTCTAAATTTGGAAGCACCGCGCAGTGTTAACCAACTGTACGCTACCTTGTGACACATGAAATAATATAGGAAGTTCATCCAAAGTGATGCCCAAATAACAACACCGATGGAAAAGTTATTGAAAAAGGATGTTACATATTGCTGGAATGATGATTACATGAAGAGTTTGGATATCCTCAAGGGGAAAGTGGCCTCCACTCCAATCTTGGTCTTCCAAAAATGGGATGTGGAGTTTCATGTACATGTTGATGTGTCGTGAATTGCACTAGGAGTAGTACTCACACATGAGGGCATAGAAGGTGTGGATCACCCTATCATGGTTGCAAGTCGGAGATAGTCCAAAGCTGAGAAGAGCCATTCTACCACCGAGCGCAAGGGGTTGGCGATGGTGTATGTGCTCCAAAAATACTGACACTATTTGCTATGAGGACATTTCATAATGTATACTGATGAGCCCCAAATTTGGTAACATTTTGGGCTCATTTAGCCTAACTACCTTTAATCAATCCTTCATTTTTCATAACTTATGCATCATTTTTTAGTATGTTTATGTCATTTGTACGAATAAGGGTAGTCACTATTCCTAGGTGGCTAACACGTGCTCATTTCATGTTTTTTGACACATGATTGGAACAAAACCGAGCAGATAAGGGCTAGGAGACAGCCAAGATGGGGTTGAGGATTCGTAGGAGGGTTGTCCACAACATTAAATGGCCTTCCTCGGGATCTTCACCCCCAACTCCGAGCTCCAACAGCCACCACAACTGGATCTAGAAGGCAGCCAAACGGATTTTGAGGAAGCAGCTGTTCACTCCTAGTTTGGTCAGCCAAGTCCCACTGATTTAGGAGGCCAGCTTGGGGCCTCGTGATGTATAAATGACAAGGCTTTAGCCATCGAAAAGGACTTTTGAAACATTGTTGCACATTCTGCACTACGAGCTGATAGCTCTGTTTTTGCTCTTTTGTAGCCATTATTGGCATACTTTTTGACTTATGATTATTATTTCTTAATGGGAAGCAATCAGATTTGATCTCAGTTCTGAGTTTTTAAAAGGAGCCATAGCTCTTGGGGTTGGGCCCAACCTGAGAGCCTAAGGCCTCCTTCTTTTGTATTGTTATCTTTTCTTTCAGCATTATGGTTTTCTTTACATGCATTTGAAACGCAGTTTGTTGAGTTAGATTTCGTAGTGTGGTTAAGTAGGTCATTGTTAGAAGATAAAGTTGCTCCATATGTTTAGAATAGAGTAAAGAGATTAGACTTGATAGAAGTTCCAGAAAAGGGTTGACTGTACTCTCATTTTCACCTCTCTCTAGGGGCTGGAATTGCAGACAATGTTACCCACCAAAAACATTGGTTTACGTACTCATGCAATCTTTGGTGCAACATTTTCGTTTGTAGCAGTTTTCCATGCGCTCAGACCTCTTGGAATGTTTCTTTGCTTCAGTACCATACATGATTCTCTTTGGAAATAACGTTGCTGATAATTGGTTTCATTAGACAGTTAGAATAAGTTAGTAATATTTTGGTTATGTGCAGGACGTGGATGATTTGGTTCAGTTTACACTGTGCAGTGCTACTCCCTCACTCTCTCGTCCTTCTAAGCCTCGTCCAGGCCAACTGCTCATCTCCCAATTAGACCCCTTGTCTCTCAACTACTCTTCTGCCCATGTTATCCTACCTTCTCGGCCTTCCATTCCCTCTACCCTCCTTCAGACAAACTAGCTTTGCACACCCCCTCATCATCTCATCTCTCTGTCACTAAGTCATTACAAGCCCCTCTCCTACCTCCCTATCCATCCATGCAGCCTCTTCCACTCACCCATCATCCAAAATCCAATCGTAGAACATCCTGTAGGAATTATTGAACATCCTGTAGAAATTCTGAAACATCCTATAGAACCCCTACAAACTTCCTGTAGAAGATCATAAACTCAGTTTTTGGCAGCTAAACTTTGTGAAAATCTCTCGAAGGGTGTTAGGAACCCCTTAGACCCTCTCTGAACCTTCCCAACCTTTCCCAAGCCCTTCTCCTCCTTGATCCACCTCTGCACAGTAAAAAGCTAGTTAAAAGCACATGCATGATAATTCTAATAACTAAAACAAAAATAAAAACAATGTTTCCTTCAGATAGAGGTAGTCTAGACACATGCATTTTACCTTCATAGAAGTAATGGCATCTCTTCCAGTAGTTTGTATTCCCATCTTTGCATCAGTAAGACTAGCTGGTAGAATTAGGGTTTGCTAGGGTTTGTGTCTCTTGTTGGCTTTCAGTTCCTTTCTGCAAGTAGATCTGCTTCCATTGAGTTAGCTTTCGTCCATCAGTTAAAAAGCTTCTTCTACGAGCTCATAGAAGTTGGCTTGAGCCCCTAGCAGACTTGTGCCAGCTGTCCAAGTGACAGCTGCGGCAAGAGCTAGTACTTGTGCATACAGCACCATCGCTTCCAAGTTTGTTATGAACTACCGGGTTGATAAGATTAAAGAAGGAAGCTCCAGGAGTTGTAGCATTATTGCTACAATACTGGAGCCCACCATCTTTTTGGCGCCGTTACTGGGGAAGCGTCAGAGTATTGGTGATTGTTCCTTTTCTTATACTTTCCTACTCTCGCCTTCTGCTAAGTAGTATTCCATTTCCATTCTGCAATTTCATTTCTGCAAAAGTAGCATAGACATTTCCTGCTTTCATAGATTAACATTTCAATTCCGCAATCTCATTTCTGCAAGCGTAGATTAGCATTTCAATTCCGCAAGTGTAGCCTAGCATTTCATTCCTGCAATTTCATTTGAGCAAAATAGATTAGTTCTTTCATGCTTTCATTTCTATTCTGCATTTCTGTTTCAGCAAGATAGTTAGTTGCAATTCAATCTGTTTTAGTTTTGCAGGTACCAGAAAAAACAAAAGCAATCAAAAGTCTTTCCATTTCATGCCTTGTAGAAATCGAGATAAAACAGACAAATTCTTACCCAACACCCCCACCACATCAGTAAGTCACCCTTCTCTCTTCTTTGGTGACAGTGATCCAGAAGAACCTATAGGCGAACCTCCTGAGACATACAAAGATCCTATAACAGAAGAAGAGTTAGAGAACACTCCATCTGAAGCTATGGCTGACAATAGGGGAGAAAATGAGAGAATAGAATGTGCCTTCCCCATCTGAGAGACCAATGGAGACATGAAAATGAAGAACATCAGCCCCTCCGCTTTACCTCATTTCCATGGACTGACTACTGAAGACCCTGATACCTTCCTGTTTGAGTTTGCCATCCTTTGTCGAACCTATGACTATACCGAAGATGAGAAAAAACTGAAACTCTTCCCCTCTACCCTTAAGGATGCAACATTACGCTGGTTCATGGGCTTACCTGGGAGCAGTATCACCACTTGGGCCTAGATGCAGCAAGCTTTCAATACCAAATACCGGGACTACTGTAGGTCTAAGGAAGCCAAGGGAGAAATCTTTCGGATGACCATGGGGAATGATGAGTCTTTAGAAGATTACGAGGAAAGGTTCCAACTTAGCTATAAACGGGCCAGGTGCACACTAGACCCTGAATCCCTCAAGTTGGTCATGCTCTAAGGAGTCCCTAAAGACCTCTTAGATACCCTTCACATGCTAGCTGGAGGAGATATTTACCAACTACCTTATGAGGACATAAAGATTGTGTTTAGAAACCACTCTAGGGCATCCCGGAAAAGAGGTAGAGGAAACCTCCTCTCAGCTGGTATTCCTTTCTCCAAACATGAGTTTGCAAATCAATTATAGGACCTCAGGAGTGAGGTGAGACAGACCATTGCCATGCAACTTGATACATTCCGAATCCAGCAAAAGAAAGAGGAAGCTGAGAGGGCTTTGGCTATCTTCTGCCCTAGGTGTACAAGGAAACACCCTAAGAACGAGTGCCCATTACATTCGGTTGAGGTATGTTTTATTTGTGAGAAGGACCACCCCACAAACCAATGTCCAACCTTACCTGGGCTTAAAGCCATGTATCACGGGACAGAAGCGCCCACTGAACCTCTCTATTTCCTCAACCAAAGGAGGCCACATGGACCTAGACCTTACCAACAGGGGATGCAAGGGACGCCCCAAGCTTATTACAGCCCTAACCAATCTGCTCCTATGCCTTCCTGGGGTCCCCCTGCTCATCCTTCCTAGTCTGTGCCTCCTCCATGGTCTTACCCACCTCAATACCATACTCAGCCCACTACTCATTCGTTTCACTCACATGCCCAGCCACAGCCTCAGTGGAATGCACCTCAATCGGGGTGGAGGCCCCAGTACAATACTCCTCCCGCCATTTTGCCTCCACCACCAGCTCAACCACAACCATTACCTCCTGCTCCTCCAAGGCAACCCCAAATGCCTGCTCAACCGAACCCGAACCCCAACAATCGACAGGCCCAGCAGGTATATATTGGGGAAACATCATTGCCTACCTATGCTGTGGAGATCCAGGAGATCAACCTGCGATCTGAAAAGACTCTTCCGGATCGCCAACCTCCTCTCCCGTAGGACGAGGAAGATAAACAGGAAAGTGAACCAAAGGCCATTCCACCCTTTCTTGAGAGACTAACGGCCACCACACAACCCAACCCAGAGGAGGATGAGCTTCTGGGAGAACTTAAACAATTGTGTGTGAGGATACCACTTCTCCAAGCCATCAAAGATGTACCGATATACAACAAACTGGTTAAGGAAAAGTGTTTCAGACACCCAGGCAGGCGAAAAAGAGATGCTTCAACCATCAATGTCATATGACAACTGTCTGATCTTATGTTGGGGCAGGCCATCTGCCCAAAGTATCTGGATCCTGGGAGTCTTGTAGTCGATGTCCACATCAATGGCACCATCATACCTCACATATTGATTGATCTGGGGGCTGCCATTAATGTGATGACCAGGGATACCATGCTCAAACTCAACCTTCATGGTTCCTTGAGAAAGACCTCGACAATCCTGCAACTAGCAGATCGCTCCACCGTGACTCCCGAAGGGATTGTAGAGGATGTCTTGGTCTCTGTTGACTCTTGGGAGTACCCTGCAGACTTCTTGGTTCTGCAACCAAAGGCAAAGCTTACTGGATACCCTCTTATTTTGGGAAGGCCGTGGTTAGCCATTGCAGATGGTGACATAAGCTGCCGTCCAGGAAACATGACCATCAAAAATGGTCCTATGTCGAAGCAGCTAGTCCTGTACCCTCCTGCCCAACCCCTATTAAAGCATGACTTACCACTTTGGTTGGAGGAAGGATAAGAGGATGAGGTGTAATCAGCACCTTTGTGCACCCTAGACACCACTAGGGGAGGCCCCCCAACCGAGGATGATTTGATTGAGACCTTGATCCTAAATCCACCTCCCAGTGCATTGTCCTTAGAGGAATTGGTGGAGGATGCCCAAGCCAACACCTTAGTGGACCTTTGTGTGACCAACCCTGTCACTCCCAGAGTCAAAAATGTGGAGTTCGGCCCTGAGAGAATGTTAAAGATCAGCTCCTCCCTATCTCCTTCCCAGGAAAAGGAGCTGTGTAGTCTGTTGGCCAGTCATCTAGATGCTTTTGCTTGGAGCTATAAGGAGATGAAAGGAGTCCATCCTTTGGTCTGCACCCATCACATCTACATCAAAGAAGATTGTAAACCGGTTAGGCAACCCTAAAGGAGAATGAATCCAGCCCTTAAGGACATCGTCAAGGAGGAATTGAAAAAACTATTGGATGCTAGATTCATTTACCCCATCTCGGATAGCGAATGGATGTCCCCTCTGGTGTTGGTTCCCAAGAAAAATGGGAAGTGGAGAATCTGTGTGGACTACCGAGAACTAAGCAAGGCCACCAAGAAAGACCATTTTCCTCTACCCTTCATAGATCAAGTGTTGGATGGACTGGCAGGAAAGAAGTTTTTCTCTTTCCTAGATGGGTTTAGCGGGTATAACCAGATCCAAATCACCCCGGAAGATCAAGATAAGACCACCTTCACTTGTCCTTGGGGTACCTTTGCTTACCGAGTTCTTCCCTTTGGACTATGCAATGCTCCTGCCACCTTCCAGAGAGCCATCTTGAGCATCTTTTCTGAGCTGGTCCATGATTCAGTGGAAATCTATATGGATGACTTCACTCCTTATGGGTCCAACTTCCAGGAAGCATTGTCCAATCTAGGAAAAGTCCTAACCAAGTGCATTGAGATGAACCTGTCCCTTAGTCCTGAAAAGTGTGAATTCTTGATGACTGAAGGGACCATGCTAGGCCATACCATTTCTTGCCAAGGGTTACAAGTGGATCTTGAAAAAATTTCTCTCATCAAGAAGGTTCCACCTCCTCAGAAGGTAAGAGATGTTCAAAGTTTCTTAGGCTTAGCAGGGTATTATAGGAGATTCATTAAAGACTTCAGCAAGCTAGCCTCGCCGTTGTTTAGCCTCTTGGCAAAATATGTTGAGTTTAAATGGACTGACGATTGTCAAAAGGCTGTGAATGAATTAAAGGACAAGTTGGTGTCTGCCCCAATCTTGAGAGGTCCAAACTGGGCCCTACCTTTCCACATCCACACTGATGCCTCGAACAAAGCCATAGGGGCAGCCTTAGGACAAGTTGAACAAAAACTTCCATACGCCATATACTTTGTCAGCAAAAACTTATCCAAGGCAGAACTGAATTACACTGTAACTGAGAAAGAATTCTTGGCCGTGGTCCATGCACTGAACAAGTTCCGACATTATATTACAGGATATCAAACATTTGTACATACTGATCATGCTGCAATTAGATATTTAATGAATAAACCAGATGTGAATGCTCGTATTATTAGATGGTTACTTTTGTTGCAGCAGTTTGATTTGACTATTGTTGACAAGCTAGGTAAAGAAAATGTTGTTGCTGACTTTTTGTCTAGATTGGATTTACCTGGAGGTGAGGATAGAATAGTGGATGACCAGATGCCAGATGAACATCTGTTTGCTATCTCAATACTCTCTCCATGGTTTGCTGATATAGAAAACTACCTTGTCTCAGCACAGTTCCCTCCACACCTATCCTCAAGGGAGAAGAGCAGGATCGTGAGGAAGAGTGCCTCATTCACTTGGATCGGGGGCAACCTGTTCAAGCTTGGCCTCGATCAGATTTTAAGGCGTTGTGTAAGGGAGGAGGAAGTCTTTGATATCCTCCTAACCTGTCATGACGGACCTTGTGGAGGACATTTTGCAGCCAAAAGGACTACCTTCAAAATCCTGCAGGCAGGCTACTATTGGCCCACGCTTCATCAAGATGTCAGAAGGTATATCAGCGAATGTGACCGATGCCAAAGGATGGGGAAACCGACTCCAAGGGATGAAATGCCTCTCCAACCTCAAGTGACTCTTGAGCCATTTGAGAAGTGGGGTATGGATTTTGTGGGTCCAATCAATCCTCCTTCGAGGCAGAGGTCTTACATCATTGTGTGCACAGACTACCTGACAAAGTGGGCAAAAACCAAGGCAATCAAAGCAGCGACAGAAGAAAAGGTGGCCGAGTTCTTAAGAGAAAACGTATTCTACAAATTTGGCTACGCAAGAGAGCTAGTCACCGATCAAGGAAGCCAGTTCACCCCCAACTTAATTGAAGACCTACTTCCTCATCACAAAATCAAGCATAGGACTTCCACCCCCTATCATCCTCAAGCGAATGGGCAGGTGGAATTCACCAATAGAGCATTGGAAGGGATCTTGACTAAGGTGGTGAGCAACAGTAGAAAAGATTGGGCAGATTGCCTAGTTGAGGTCACGTGGGCTTACAACACCACTTGGAAGACCACAACCGGCTTTACACCTTATTGGCTGGTCTATGGGAAGAGAGCTTTGCTGTCAATTGAGTTCGAGTACAACACCTTGAGGATGGCAGCTGAGCTGGACCTGGATCTCAGCCATGCCCAACAAGAAAGGTTATTGTAGTTGAATGGATTGGACGAGCACCGAATGCAGGCCCTTCTCCACTCCGAAGTGGTTCAACTTCAGAGGAAGGTGTGGCATGACCAACACCTCAATGACAAGCAATTTCAGCTGGGAGATTGGACGCTATTGTATGATTCCAGGCATAAGGACTTCAAGGGGAAGCTGAGAACCAGATGGCTGGGACCATATGCAGTGGAAAAATGTAATGACAATGGTTCTGTTCTTATTCAGACCATTGATGAGGAGGCCATCCCCATGCTTGTCAATGGGCATCGACTAAAGATCTACAGGAAACCTCTTTCAAGGCAAGAATTCATCAAAACTGTGGAAAAATCAGTGCTGGTCATAGAGAAGGGTTCTGCCTCTGTTTTGGGCATACCCTGAACATCTCAAAAAATAAATAAATAAATAAATAAATAAAGATCCTTGGGTGAAAACCTTTCTGAGGCTCCCAAGGCAGATGGTAGGGGTGAAAACCTCATTGAGGCATCCCTGCTGTCTTCTGAAAATGTGTGAAAAAAGACCCTTGGGTGAAAACCTCTCTGAGGCGCTCAAGGCAGATGGTAAGGGTGAAAACCTCATGGAGGCGCCCCTGCTGTCTTTCAAAAAAAAAAAAGAGAAAAGAAAAAACAAGCAAAGAAACAAGGAAAACAGGTTCAAGATTTGATAATTCATGCAGGTTGCAGGTGTTCCATGCAGGAAAAGAGGTCCCTCAACTCAAAGACAAGTGCCCCTACTATGCTACCAGGTGACCTCACTAGCACTCCCTCCAGAAACACTCATCTCTTCAAAGGTCTGGGGATGATTTGATCACAGTTTAGCCTTCTACAGGAAGCTACAGGACTTTCTACAGGAAGTTCTGTATTTCTACAGGAAACTTCCTGTAGAATCTTTGGACGGCCCAGAACCAACTGTGTGGGGATATCTAACGCCCGAGGTCCGACACGGAGGCATGAAAGCTAATGTTTTCTCCATCACGCACTGCTGTCACCTCCTTCTACCACCCCAGTTGCCATGCAATGGAAATACCTGCACAGTCAAATCAGGACATTGAATTATCATATTCTCAAATGGAATAAAGGATGTAGAGACCCCACGCGCTACTTACCAAAGCCATCCGAGGACCCTGCGACCGTGACCATGATGGCACCGTCTCCACCGTTTCGGCATGCACCCGAGGAGGACAAACTGCTATAGGACATCCTACAAGAATCCCGTAGCAGTTCATCCAGCTAAAGTGTACACCATCAAGGCGCCTGCAACACATAGAGCGGGCACATGCACCATCCGCAGCCAGGTGACAAGCTTCGTAATCAGTAGTAGTCTGCAAGGAGGAACCCCCGTGCCTGTGCATGAAGCAGCAGCAAGCTAATCCATCACCCTCGTCCTGAAACCTAAAAATCACGTCGCGGCCGCACAGGTAAGTGCCTCACCATTTTTTCGTCAAATTACATGAACAATGCTCTGAAATGTTTGCAAGTGTGAAAATGAATGGGTTGAGCAGTCAGGTAGCCATTCAACTGGCCACCACGACCAGTCCGATGGTCTCGTCAGATTCGGAAAGTGTTGGTCGTGTCAAGCAAAACGGGAAATGGACACGTGGGAAGCGTCCAGTCGGGGAGAAGCGGCGTTTTAACAGAAATGGCGGTGGTAGATATGCAGGGAATGATGCGGCGGTCAGGCAGACTTGCAGTGAAATGAATAGGTGACGTCGTCCAATGGTCTGGCAGGGATAGCTCACCCCTACGCCACAAATTCCGCAGGGATTCAAATCTACCGGCGAGATCGTCATTCCACTCATTTATCATCAGCCATTTTGCAGTCGAGTAAGCATCTGAATTTCTCTGAAGCTCGTTACTCCAGGTCTTCGGCTTGTTCAAACGTCTGGTGGTTGCACAGAAGACGCAAAACCACTGACGTGCTCTCTGGAACCTGTGCACGACTTCTACAGGAAGCTGCGCTACAGGAAGCTCGCCGCTACGGAGGAAATCGATCTATTCCCGTCAAAGGTGGCGAATTGGAAAAGCTAAGCCTGAACCTGTTCCTCCCATGCAATTGGTTTGAAGGGTGGCGAAGTCGACGTCCTCAAAAAAGTAAAACTACAATCTGAGCATAAAATTGCAAGGGTCGTCTTGCTTTTGCATGAAAATTGTCGTCATAGTATATGCGGGGTTTTCTACAGGATGCGGTTTGTAATTGAGCCCCTATCAAGGCTCACCTGTAGATAGCCGAGAATTCACGAATTGTGTGCTTGACGGAGGCGTAATTCTGTGGTCTGTCTCAAGAAATCCGAAAGGCCCATCTTTTGATACGCACCAGCCATCTCCGGCTAACATAGCAAGCTTTCACCATGCCAGGTGGATTCATTAGGAAGGAACCGACATACTCAAAGAAGCTACGGGAAAACCCTGAGGTGGTAGAACTGTTCTCTCGTGCACAATGGATGTCGTTCTACGACAAACTTCAAGGTTATGATGATGAGGTGGCAGATGAATTCCTGCGGGCTTTGAAGCCAAAATAAAAAATGATATCCGTTGTAAATTTCAGGGGTTTGAATATCAGACTCACCCCACAGTTCATCAGCAGAGTCACTGACCTCCCAATGGGGGTACCGTGGGATAAGGAGGAGAGAAAACTAGGTCAGAAGGCTAAAAAGGAGTTCTTTTTACCGGAGGAGCAATTCTAAGAGGATAAGAACGGGGTTCGCAGAGCTAGCCTACAGCCGCTTTGGAGTGAGGTCAGCCTCCAAATTATGAAATATATCACGTGCGAAGGACGATTTAGCATTGTATATGGGTACCATTTCCGGCTGCTCACAGAACTTAGGCACCAGATGGACCTACCTTCAGAAAACAAGCTAAGTATTCCCTACTTCCTTCTGCAGTCCATGACTGAATGTGCCACCAAATTACGAGAGGGCACGCCAGACCCAGTAGCCCATCATGGGCTCATTAAGCTCCTCGTGGAGGATGCACTCCACACATACACCGTCCCTCTCTCGTGGGAAGCCTTCTGAAATCTGACTAAGGATGGAAATATCAAAATGTTAACTGAGGAGCTTACTTCCTCCAGCAGCGAGGAGAAGGAGCCAATACACACAGAGAAGAAAGGGAAAGGCCAAGAAACAGCGGCCAAAGCACCGAAGAAAGAACAAAAGGGGAAACAAGAGAAACACCAGGTTGCCGAAAAGGAGGATGACAAATCCACATTGACACCCAGGGAGAAAAGGTTACAAAGTAGAGTGGAAAAGACTGAACAAGTCCACGTCAGTAAAGGCACCTCGAAAGCAGCATCAGCAAAGTCAAAAGACAAAGCACCCTCAGCCAAACAAGCTAAAACAGTGCCACCTGTGTCTATAGGAAAGTCAAAAACGGCTTCTACAGGAAGCCAGAAATCAGCAACTACAGGGCCTTCTACAGGAAGCCCTGAGAAAGGAAAACCAAAGGAGAAGACAGCTGAAATTCTTGCAAGGGAGGCAGCAGCCGTGCTGGCCACCCTTAGTACACCTCCCAAGCCGAGGGAAAAACGAAAGAGGGAGATCCCTCTGTATTTCAAAGCACGGAGGAGTGTAAGGATCAAAACAGGCAGGCCCCAACCTCCATCCAGCAGCCCAATTACTATAGAGGACACCCCTACCTCGCCAAGGGAGAGGTCCCCCTCAAAAATATCAGTCACTTATGAGCGGGGGAGCCCGAAGACAACTACTTGGAAGGAGAGAATGGACAGGTTGGCTTCAAAAACCCCACTATAGGATGTTGAGGCCGTTCTACAGGAAACATTGGCCCGGCTCAAGGAGACAGAGAAAATGGAGGGAGAGGCAGCCACATCACCACTTAGGGAAGACGGAGTAGAGCCACCGAGGGAAGAAGAGAAAGAGCATATTCCGGAACCTAGTCCCCAGCCAAGCTTGAGCTCGTATTATAACTTCTTGGAGGCTGGAAAAATTATCCCACAGAAATTCACTGTGCCACTTTTCTTTGCATTGGAGGAAGAAAGAGTGAGAACTCACATGTGGATGAAAATAGCTAAATCAAAAGGAGTGGCAGATATAGGTGTTATAGACATTTTTGTGCCTTACAACATAGAGCATGAAATTTCAATAATCTAAGGGATCCAAAGTCCCTAAACATGTTGTTCTTACCCTTAGAGGAACAAGGTCAGCAAACCACAACACTGCAAATCAGTTCTCCACTGAAAAACACTCAAAACCAGGTCAGTTTTGGATCATTGCAGCTGCTCCACTAGGCATCTGCGCTGCATAGCAGGTACAACAAAGGCTACCTGCGTTGCATAGCAATTAGAACAAAGGCTACCTACGTTGGGCGTACTTGGACATGTGGAGGAATCTTTTTCTCAAAGTGCCAGTGCCCAGGAAGCTTCTAAAAAGACACTTGATGATAAGATTCGCCTAATGATGAATTAAGAGCTTCTAAAACTCCAAGTGGAAGACAGAAACTCCGAGTGAAGAACTGAAGAACAACTGGAGTTGAAGAGGACAACAAGTCACACATCAAGCTGACTTATCTTCACTCCAAAACTCTATATGAGGATCTCATCCCATGGGATCTAGAGGCCGGAATTTTGTGCAAAGAATTGCTGTTGGTTTACAGTTGTGAGCATTGGGTGATTGCTTGAGGGAGGTGAAGAAGAGATTTCTCTCCATCGGGAAGGTGATGCTGGATTGGACCTCTCATGGTTGTATCGCCGCCTGAACCTTACTTCCATATATTAATAAAGCATTTGAGGTTCTTCTATTTGCATGTGTTTCAATGGTGTATTGTCTTACTTGCGTCTTTGATTTATGCTAATCCTTGAATCGATTATGAATGCATGCCTCTTGTAGTTTCCTTTTCTTGTCTTATTTGCAGGATCTCGTGTAGCTGGGCCCGTGAAAGGACTTGGATCTGGGAGCAAGCGGCAAACAAAGGAGATTGGATCGACCATTTGCGCAAGACATCGGTAAGTGGATCTCTTCCTTCTATCTCTTGCATGTCATAAAGAAGAAACTTTAGATAGCTTTTCTTTCAGCTGTTGCTAAGGAACTGTCACCCTTAGAGTGGGTTAGGGTCGTTCCGAGTTGGATACTTTCCCCCACAACAGACTGGCGACTCCGCTGGGGAGCGTGTCTTGTTGGTAGCTTGTGTTTCTTGCTATTCATTTCTTAAACAAAGGGAGTACCGAATCGAACCGCATTCGAGTCCTTCGAATGCAAAGTAGAGGGCAGCTACTCCAACCCAGTGCTGGGCATGTTTATGATCTGAAGAGCTGATCTACAAGGACTCTTTTTAGCTCTTTGTGATAGTGTTCATCTTCCTTTAATCATCCTCTAGTGTATACTTGACTGATAGCCTCTGATTTGGCCAAAAACCATTGATTTTTGAGCAAACTGTGACCCGGAATCTGAGAGAGACGTGACTTGTCTCATCAGTGCAGCTGCCACAAAGGCTACCTGCACTGCAACGCAGGTCCCGAAGGGGCTACCTGCGCTGCATCTCAGATTGACAGTGCAGCACCTGCGCTGATCCAGTTTTGCCTTGTGCAACTGGGATTCCCCACTGTCTGTTGCCCAGTTTTCAGTATTGTTTTTGCAGCCTGTTGTCAACCTGTATACCCTGCTGAAACCACTTCTCTTTGCCTTCATTCTGCCTCAGTTGTATGAAGAAACCGTGATTGTTCTTATTGTATTTCTTGCTGTCATTCACAGTTTCCCATAGCGAAAGTGAACTAGTCTTGCTATGACCTCTTGAATCTAGACCTGTGAGAAAGTGTCGTTGGGATTCTAAGAGTTAGTTTATTGCTGTTCATAGCTGCTTGAGCATTTGCTTTCATTATATGGTTTGAATTTCAGTATTTCTTTTGTTGAAACGAGTGAATCTTAAGGTGTTCTTTTGATTGTTGGACAAACAATTGTTGCGTTCGCTTGAAATTGAATTTGAAATTATACAACAGCTTTCTTTTTGTAATACATCAACATTAAGGAAGAAGAAAAGAAATACTTGCATTGTGCATGTGCATTTTGACAGTTTGCATGTCGATTTAGGAAAAGTGCATCAGTGTGTGCTCTATGATCTATTTGAAAAGATGATGTCTTTATTTTCCTTCAGTAGTTAAGGTTTTCATAAGTTGAAAGAATTGAAAAAGCTTGCTTATCATTCTTAGACTGCATTTAGGAGTTGTATCATACATCACGTGGTGATCCGTAAAGGCAAACTGCTAAGCAAGATCAACCTAAAAAGAACTGAATTTATCTAACAACGCTTTGAAACATAACGAAACACAGTAGAGGTCTAGGTAGAGACGTGAACCGGCGTCGTTAAACATAGTGACTGTTGATCTCTACGAAGGTGGGTGATTCCTCCTGAGGGACGATAGCACTAATATGGACTTGTGCCCCCGCGTACTGTCGCGTATATTGGGGGACCCCTATAGGAACAAAGCCTTTATCCATAGGAAGCCGTGTCGACCGCCCTACTAATCGCGATGCAGTGAACACAGCATTCACGAAGATCGACCACTCGTACCGTAAAACGTATTCTGTGGTTTCGCGAAATGTTTGGCACACCCTTGCCTAGAACTCCAGAGTAGTTTCTTTTGGCCTTTTTCAAACTCTATAACTGAAAAAGTCCATCCGAGCATTTGTCACTTCGGGCTCGTTAATACATCGAAGGAGACTAGAGTCATCTTTAGCTTTTTCTCGACTCTTAAAAAGTGAAAAAGCAAGTTGTGTCTAAAGCGTCGTCATAATAAAATTCATTTTAAACGTAACATAATCACCTCCTATTCCTGCGTTGATCTTCGAAGTTAGTATTTTGGCATCGTAAGTTCTTGTAGAATCGCTAAAATCTTTTGGATAGACTCAAAATGTCTGAACAACCGTCAACATCTAGGACTGTGTCGTCCGACACAGCAACAACAGAGCCTCCTGCTGCCACTCCAACGATGTTTTCTGGTATACCATCTGTCCCGGCAAATTGCCAACAACAAGCCGGAGTCCCATCAGGGACAACAATATGGTTAGTTCCTATTTCTTTATCCGGATTATCATCTAGTACTTCTTATGTTGAAACTCAACAAATTGATCCAATGTGTCTTCAAAGGCCAATTTACCCTTTAAGTACTGGATTTCCACCATGTGGAGGGCAGTATGCTCTTTCATTGTTCCCTCCCAGAGAACAACCATGTGGGAGTTTACAACAAAGTTCAGGTCAAACTGGAATCACATCTAGCGGTTGGGTACCAATACTGCCTCAACAATCAGGAGTTGCATATTCAATGCAACCAGTACACCCTGTGTCGAATATTCCCACCACACCTGCTACGACGAATGCATCGCAAGTAAAAGCGCTACCTGTTGTAATACAACAACCTCTTGTCTCGGCGGCTCAATCACAATCTCAGGGTAGTGCCTCCTTATCTGGAGCGACTCAGGCTCGAACAAGTACTGTGACTCCTCATCTTGGTCAATCATCCAGTATTGGTCAACAGCAAATGGTCCAACAACCAGAGCTGGTTCAATCTCAACAACCGCCATTCCAGCAATCATATCAAGGACCTGAGCAACAAGTCTTTGTAAGTAATGGGAAACCATGCTATAATGGTTATGCCCATCAACTTTTTCAAAGTTGTCAGTACTATGCTGGTCTGCAAAGACCCATTGCTCAGGCGATACCATCTTATCCTGGATATGCTTCGCCTAACCTGAACCAACAGTTGCCCTTTGTAGCAACTCTAGAGTTGCCAGATCTAAACCAGCTGACGAATGATCCAATTGCTTATGCCCCTTGGTGGCCAGCGATTCCGCATAAACTTCCATCGGACATTCCTAAATTCAATGGAAATCCAGGTGAAGACCCGTCGAATCACGTCATGACTTTTCATCTGTGGTGTTCATCGAACACTCTAAACGATGATTCGATAAGACTTCGCCTCTTCCAGAGGACATTGACAGGTCCAGCGGCTAAATGGTACATTGAATTGCCAAGAGCCTCTTTCGACAATTTCAGCTCCTTAGCCACGACTTTCTTAACCCATTTTCAATTACCGATAAGGTATGAAACGGGAACAGAACTCCTTACCAACTTCAAACAGACAACGGCCACTCACATATCTGATCATATACATGAGTGGCGACGTCGTCGTAGGATGGTGAAAACTTACGTTCCCGATCAGCTGTTAGCTGAATGGTTTATAAAGTCGTTACTTCCGGCTATAACGGAAGATGTGGCCAAGGGGGGAGTCGTAACAGAGGAGCAGGTCATTGCTCGTGCTCAATATCTGGACTTAGTATATACTCAGTCTGGCACGCTCTACGACAAAATACCTGACGCCCCCAGACCAGAATTTTCAATTCCCCCCCCTCCTAAATCGAATACTGACTCTCACGCCAGCAATGGCGTGACTGGCAAATGCAAAATTTCTAGTCAAAATGCAAATGAGGAACTTCTTGCCTCAGAAGTAAATGCCATGTCGACCGACAAGGGCAAACAACTGAAGCAACCAGGGGGAAAGAAGAAAAAGAAAAGGAAAGGGAAACCCCCAACAAGGTGTCATATATGCGATGAGGATCATTGGACAAAAGATTGTCCTCATATAGCTGAAGTTAAGAAACTCTTCAAGAGTTCAAAAACCCCAGCAGTATTGACTCATCCGTTTCCTAGTCCAAGACAAAATCTGGTTGCTAATCGAAATGCTTCCCGATCCCAAGTGCTTATGTTGTCCACCTCAAAGCAACAGAATAATGCTTTGACAAGGAATAAAGATTACAGGAATCCAAAGCAGTTGAACAACAAGGCAAATAAACAACCTAGTAGTTCAACAACAACTTTGACCAAAGTCGTGCCACCCATCATTCCTGAACCAATGATAAAGTCGCCAAAGGGAGTAGTACACAAATCGACATTTAATCCTCGTGCAAAAATAGCACAGAATTATAATATAGTAGAGGACCTGGCCCAATCGCCATCCGCTATGTCGACACTTGAGGTACCGCAAAATTGCCCCTCCCAAGAGCAAGCTTTACTATCAGCGATAAGTGGGATTGGCCCAATGGATTCCAATCTTGTGACCTTTGATCATAAAGGATATGACCCTCAAATACCAGCTCAACTAGCTTTCCTTATTCAAGTGAAAGCCCTCAACAAAACTGTTCATCGAACAATTATTGATGAGGGGGCATCTACATGTCTTATGTCGATGAGTTGCTGGAAAAATTTAGGCTCCCCACCCTTGTCGAAATCGTCAACGACGTTAAAAGCATTTGATGGACGATCATACACTCCATACGGGATTTTAAATAACTTGCAAGTTGAACTGGGGGGAAAAACAGTAGAAGTTGATGTGGAAGTAATCGACGGAAACCTCGATTACAACATCCTACTGGGAAGGCCTTGGATATATGCCATGGCTGCAGTTGTGTCGACCTACTTCAGGAGGATTATATTTCCTTTTCAAGGAAAAATTACAATCGTCGACCAACAAACATTTCTCCCCAACAGTTCTCAAGTTACGGGAAGCAGCACAATGATCCATGAAAGTAATCAATCGCTCCAAAATATTGGAGTAGGTCTCCTAAAAGACCCTGCCTTAATGTGTACTTTTGCCCTACCGCCGGCGAGTAATCTGGCGGAAGTAGCCACAGTGGAAACCTACAATATGAAATCTTCTATATCCAATGGATTCGGAAGATTCCTAAATATTTTATCAGCATGGATCATCGCCCTAATTGAAATACTGTAAATACAGTGGGCTCCGAGAACGGTTCTTATCTCGTGTCAACCTCGTTTAAAAAATGAAACAAGGAGTCATGAGGATAGTTCTTTTACTGTGTCAACCTCATTAAAAAATGAAACAAATCCCCTTTTCAAAATTCAAAGGTAAACCTTCATTCCAACCACCAAGTTGAATGCAATGAAGCTTGGGGGGCACCCTCCTTTGACATGCGTTATTATGATGCTGGGGGCATGCAAAATAAACGAGCAGTTTTGGCAAAGTTCATGCTCGTTAAAAAATAAATGCAAAACCGAGCAGTTGTCGCAAGAGTTCATGCTCATTAAAAAATAAACACACATGTGAGCAGGCTTCCCCCCAGTGTTCAAGCTCATTCAGAAAAAATGAACCGGTAAATAACCATTTGAGACCGTAAATTCATTAGCCATAAAAGCCTTGGTCGTGTTTGTGCACCGTCACCTCCACTTTTCCTTTGGCCGATCATTCACATCCACTTGATTGTTTACCTATTTTGAGGAACAGCTGCGAAGAGTGATCCCATTTAGCCATCCTTGTAATACTGCCGTGATTGGAAAATTCCAACCTGTACCTGGAATCTGCTGCTATCCCTGTTTATCACTCGTTCCTCAAAATACGAGTCTTCTTTGAGCTCTTTTCACTGACTCGTAAAAAATGAAAAGTTTGCCGAGTTTTGGCCTTCCAGCTCGTTAAAAGGACCGGAAGAGCTATCCCTCCTCTAGATTTTAATCTTTTTGGACCTGAGGGATTATTGCACAAAAAGATCGAGCGCTTGTCTGGTTCGGCTCGATAAAGATATCGAACATTCATCCCTTCTGTATTGTTTTATACTTTTTCGGACTTAAGGGATTAGATGACCAAAAAGGACCCCTAGAGTCTACTTTATGTACCCTTTTCAGACTCCCTAAAAATGAAAAGGACCGAGTTGTCTTTGTCGCTGGGCTCGTTAAAAATATTAGATAGCGACAAACTTGTCTTTAGACAAGAACGAGTTTCCCTATCGCTAGGCTCGTTAAAACATAGCGATGGGCTTGCCCGAAGGGCAGGTTATAGATCAAGCATATGTTATCCTCCTCAAGCTTGACAAAAATAAAGAGGTACTGGTCAGAAATGACTGGGGAAAAATTGGGAAGAACCTCAAAGCTTAATGGTAGCAAGTCGCTCTTGAACATGACACTTTTGGCCTCCGTAAATATCGGGTTGGGTTATTATCATTCACCGGTCCCTTCACCATGGTCTCGCCATACCATCCATACATGGGGTAATGCTACCGATCCATCACATCAGTGTCGTTATATGTTCAAGAGATGTCATTCAGAAAGTGTCAACTGGGTCCCATCCACTACCATACATCATCTTTCATCCTTCCATGACCGCCACCCTGAATCATATTTCATAGATCGTTTTCACCATCATCACTAGCTCCGTTCCGTGTCACTGATGTGGGATTCATTAAGGCCCTCCTTTGATGGATCACTTCTTGTCGACATCAGCTCATTATCCAAGAAGTTGATCTAGGAACACCCCCTCAGTACTTTGAAGCTTGCATGCCTCAATGGCAAGTTTCTCACTTCCGGCGATAGGTATACATTAATGACCTTCGACCGGGAGACTTTGCGTGGTGTTCGACGTCAGATACTATATTCACGCCACGTGAATTGTGCTGCAGTACCTTGAGGGTCATCATCATTATCGGTGATTCCTCTCGCGCTTGTTAACAGTTTACATTATTGACTGGTAATCAAGCGATGTCTTTCCATGTTCGACTTCAAGACATTCTCACATGGATCGACTTGTACTAGAGTGAAGATCGGACAAGTTTGAAGACCCCGGATCTAGTTTCATCCATCCGGGATGCGATATATATTCAGGAGATAAAAACATAGACATGTGCAGCAGATGAGCATCCTACTAAAAGGATGATAATTAAAAGCAGAGAATTATCCGTCTCTTATCAGACGATCGTCTGTTTATGTACGACAAATGTATTTATAAAGCTGATCATGGGAAATGCCCGCATCAGCTAGATCATGAAAAGAAAATATGAAAAGATAATGTATTGTATTGTATTTTGTTACAGGTCACCTCTCGGCGATTGAATGAACTTCGGATCCTCCTCATAAAGCATTTCACCCGATAAACGACCTCATACTTTAGGGGGCAATTGTTATAGACATTTTTGTGCCTTACAGCATAGAGCATGAAACGTCAATAATCTAAGGGATCCAAAGTCCCTAAACATGTTGTTCTTACCCTTAGAGGAACAAGGTCAGCAAACCACAGCACTGCAAATCAGTTCTCCACTGCAAAACACTCAAAAACAGGTCAGTTTTGGATCATTGCAGCTGCTCCACTAGGCATCTGCGCTGCATAGCAGGTACAACAAAGGCTACCTGCGTTGCATAGCAAGTAGAACAAAGGCTACCTGCGTTAGGCGTACTTGGACATGTGGAGGAATCTTTTTCTCAAAGTGCCAGTGCCCAGGAAGCTTCTAAAAAGACACTTGATGATAAGATTCGCCTAATGATGAGTTAAGAGCTTCTAAAACTCCAAGTGGAAGACAGAAACTCCGAGTGAAGAACTGAAGAACAACTGGAGTTGAAGAGGACAACAAGTCACACATCAAGCTGACTTATCTTCACTCCAAAACTCTATATAAGGATCTCATCCCATGGGATCTAGAGGCCGGAATTTCGTGCAAAGAATTGCTGTTGGTTTACAGTTGTGAGCATTGGGTGATTGCTTGAGGGAGGTGAAGAAGAGATTTCTCTCCGTCGGGAAGGTGATGCTGGATTGGACCTCTCATGGTTGTATCGCCGCCTGAACCTTACTTCCATATATTAATAAAGCATTTGAGGTTCTTCTATTCGCATGTGTTTCAATGGTGTATTGTCTTACTTGCGTCTTTGATTTATGCTAATCCTTGAATCGATTATGAATGCATGCCTCTTGTAGTTTCCTTTTCTTGTCTTATTTGCGGGATCTCGTGTAGCTGGGCCCGTGAAAAGACTTGGATCTGGGAGCAAGCGGCAAATGAAGGAGATTGGATCGACCATTTGCGCAAGACATCGGTAAGTGGATCTCTTCCTTCTATCTCTTGCATGTCATAAAGAAGAAACTTTAGATAGCTTTGCTTTCAGTTGTTGCTAAGGAACTGTCACCCTTAGAGTGGGTTAGGGTCATTCCGAGTTGGATACTTTCCCCCACAACAATAGGCCCCTTGGAGGAACAACTCAAGGAGGCACGAAAAGAATTAGCTATGGCCAAACACGTGGCAAACTGCCAGCGGGTGTTCCTATAGGAAGAGAATGAGAAACTTAAACTGCAGCTACAGGAACTGAAGAAAGAAAAGGGCACATCATCAGGGGACACTACAGCAGAACATCAAGGCAAAGAAGGACTGCAAGTTGGTCTTGGGGAGCCAACCTCGCATCTACAGGAAAGGGAACTGCAAGCACAAATCGAGATACAAGCTCTCAAACAACAGTTGCAGCAAAAAGACGCACAACTGGCCTGCATGGCCAGTTGGGCCATGGATGCTCTACAATGCAGACAACCGGCCAAATCTTATGGCCTGTACCTACGGGACCAGTGGCTGCAATTTCAAATCAATGCATTGGCACAGAGGGGTATCTCCCAAATCCAAGACCCCCAGCAGTTCACAGAGTTATGCAATAGCAGTTCATCAGAGGACAAGGCCAAACTATCGGAGTTCTACCTCCATAATTTGGCCCTTCCTAATGTGACTTCATGGGATCCCAACACAGCTATAGGAGATATGCACTTGATGGCATTCACCTCATGGTTGAACCATGAAAAGAAGAGAGCAGCGGAAGTCAAAGAGGTCATGAACCGAGAGTTACATGAGCCACTACTGATTAGAGCAGAGCCAGGGGATCCCACTGCATTGATATCGGCCCACTAACAGTTAGCCACCAACCCTCAAACGTTATTGAAATACATGGATCAGCAGGCCGAGGCTATAGCACATTTCGAGGATATGGAGCGACTATTAGGGGAGAAATGTGTTCATGCTTGCACCCGCCGATGGAACACATTGTCCCACAACCTTAAAATCAGAGAATATCACACTCCAACTCGAATGAGGGAAGCTCTAGCATGGGTGCCCCTCTACAAGAAGTCCATAAAGAACCTCCAAGCCAGCTGGATTGGCCTCAAGCTAAGCCCACCTCTGCTGTTAGGATTGATGGAAGGCAGCACAGAAAAATAAGAGCATAAGCAGTGGGAAGAGGTGGAAAGGAAGGCTGGGTTCCATGCCAGTGAGGAGGAGACTACTTCTGAAGCCTGGGATGTGAGGGTGGAGGTGAAAGCAATGAAGGATGAGGAGTTGGATTAGTTGCTCAGGGATGAGCAATCATTTTAGCTGGGGGGTGATGATGAGCCCCAAATTTGGTAACATTTTGATCTCATTTGGCTTAACTACCTTTGCTCAATCCTTCATTTTTCATAACTTATGCATCATTTTTTAGTATGTTTATGTCATTTGTACGAATAAGGGCAGTCACTATTCCTAGGTGGCTAACACGTGCTCATTTCAGGTTTTTTGACACATGATTGGAACAAAACCGAGCAGATAAGGGCCATGAGACAGCCAAGATGGGGTTGAGGATTCGTAGGAGGGTTGTCCACAACATTAAATGGCCTTCCTCGGGATCTTCACCCCCAACTCCGAGCTCCAACAACCACCACAACCGGATCTAGAAGGCAGCTAAACGGATTTTGAGGAAGCAGTTGTTCACTCCTAGTTTGGTCAGCAAAGTCCCACTGATTTAGGAGGCCAGCTTGGGGCCTCGTGATGTATAAATGACAAGGCTTTAGCCATCGAAAAGGACTTTTGAAACATTGTTGCACATTCTGCACTACGAGCTGATAGCTCTATTTTTGCTCTTTTGTAGCCATTATTGGCATACTTTTTGACTTATGATTATTATTTCTTAATGGGAAGCAGTCAGATTTGATCTCAGTTCTGAGTTTTTAAAAGGAGCCATAGCTCTCGGGGTTGGGCCCAACCTGAGAGCCTAAGGCCTCCTTCTTTTGTATTGTTATCTTTTCTTTCAGCATTATGGTTTTCTTTACATGCATTTGAAACGCAGTTTGTTGAGTTAGATTTCGTAGTGTGGTTAAGTAGGTCATTGTTAGAAGATAAAGTTGCTCCATATGTTTAGAATAGAGTAAAGAGATTAGACTTGATAAAAGTTCGAGAAAAGGGTTGACTGTACTCTCATTTTCACCTCTCTCTAGGGGCTGGAATTGCAGACAGTGTTACCCACCAAAAACATTGGTTTACGTACTCATGCAATCTTTGGTGCAACATTTTCGTTTGTAGTAGTTGTCCATGCGCTCAGACCTCTTGGAATGTTTCTTTGCTTCAGTACCATACATGATTCTCTTTGGAAATAACGTTGATGTTCATTGGTTTCATTAGACAGTTAGAATAAGTTAGTAATATTTTGGTTATGTGCAGGACGTGGATGATCTGGTTCAGTTTACACTGTGCAGTGTTACTCCCTCACTCTCTCGTCCTTCTAAGCCTCGTCCAGGCCAACTGCTCATCTCCCAATTAGACCCCTTGTCTCTCAACTACTCTTCTTCCCACGTTATCCTACCTTCTCGGCCTTCCATTCCCTCTACCCTCCTTCAGACAAACTAGCTTTGCACACCCCCTCATCATCTCATCTCTCTGTCACTAAGTCATTACAAGCCCCTCTCCTACCTCCATATCCATCCATGCAGCCTCTTCCACTGACCCATCATCCAAAATCCAATCCTAGAACATCCTGTAGGAATTACTGAACATCCTGTCGAAATTCTCAAACATCCTATAGAACCCCTGTAGACTTCTTGTAGAAGCTCATAAACTCGGTTTTTGGCAGGCAAACTTTGTGAAAATCTATGGAAGGGTGTTAGGAACCCCTTAGACCCTCTCTGAACCTTCGCAACCTTTCCCAAGCCCTTCTCCTCCTTGATCCACCTCTGCACAGTAAAAAGCTAGTTAAAAGCACATGCATGATAATTCTAATAACTGAAACAAAAATACAAACAATGTTTCCTTCAGATAGAGGTAGTCTAGACACATGCATTTTACCTTCATAGAAGTAATGGCATCTCTTCCAGTAGTTTGCATTCCCATCTTTGCATCAGTAAGACTAGCTGGTAGAATTAGGGTTTGCTAGGGTTTGCGTCTCTTGTTGGCTTTCAGTTCCTTTCTGTAAGTAGATCCACTTCCTTTGAGTTAGCTTTCATCCATCAGTTAAAAAGCTTCTTCTAAGAGCTCATAGAAGTTGGCTTGAGCCCATAACGGACTTGTGCCAGCTGACCAAGTGACAGCTGCAGCAAGAGCTAGTACTTGTGCATACAGCACCGTCGCTTCCAAGTTTGTTACGAACTACCGGGTTGATAAGATTAAAGAAGGAAGCTCCAGGAGTTGTAGCATTATTGCTACAATACTAGAGCCCACCATATACCAACCATTCCATGCTAAAATACCTGGTCAATAAGCCTGTGTTGGGGGGGGCGCATATGAAGATGGCTCATATTGTTCCAAGAATAAGATTTTGATGTCATAGTCAAGCCGAGAGGCCAGAACCTAGGACCAGTTCACTTGTCACAAATCGAGAAGGGCGAGGAACCCATGAATTTGGAGGAGGGACTACCTGATGCACAACTCTTTGTAGTGTGCGTCACAGATGGACACTTCAAAGATATAATTCATTTTCTGACAACAGGGACTATGCCAAAGGAATACTCAGTCCAACAGAAAAAGGAATTGGTGGTGCACATGGCAGACTTTTCTATCATCGTGGGGCACCTATAAAAAATGGGAAATGATAAGATATTGAAAAGATACATACTTGAATTTTAATGAGGTCAGATCCTCACAAAAGCACATGGGTGTGTTGCAGGCGGACACTATGCAGGACGTGCGACTGCACAGAAGATTCTTTGCGCAGGGTTATGGTGGCCAACCCTGCACCAGGATTCGAAACCACACTGTAAGGCCTGCGATATATGTCAAAGGACTGGAAAACCCTCGCATATGGATGAGATGTCGTTAAATGCACAAATGACACTACAACCGTTTGAAAAATGGGCAATCGACATTGTGGGACCGATCAAACCCCAGGGAAAGAAGGGAGCATGCTACATCATCATTTCGACGGAGTACTTGACATGATGGGCAGAAGCATAGATGGTTGAAGACTGCATGGCTATTATGATTGCGAAGTTTTTGTTCGAAAACGTGTTGACCCAATTTGGTTGTCCAAAAATCTTAATGAGTTATCGTGGAACACATTTCTTAAACGAAACTATCATCGCGCTCACAGAAGAATTCTAGGTGTATCATCAGAAAAGTACACCATACCACCCACAAGCTAATGGGACAGTAGAGGCATTCAACAAAATACCGGAGGCTGTGCTAACCAAAGTGTGCAACACGTAGCAAAGTAATTGGGACCTACGCATACCTGCCATACTATTGCCTTACAGGAAAACGTGTAAGAAACTGACAGGACAAACACCTTTTCGGTTAGTTTATGGCATGCAAGCTATCATGCCAATGGAATATATTGTACCTAATATACGAATAACAACGCTCATGGTGATGACAGACCAAAAAGTTCTCGAGGAGAGGCTCGCGCACTTAGAAGAACAGTTTAGCAGGTACAAAAGCAACATGAAAAAGCTTGGCACGATCGCCATATCAAGTTGTGCACCTTCAAGGTAAATAAGTTAGTGCTACTGCATGATAGTAAGTTTGAAAAATTTCCGAGAAAATTCAGAATGCATTGGCTGGGACCATACATGGTTACGGAGGTAACAGATGGAGGTCCGGTCCAGCTGGTCAAACTAAATGGAGAACCCTAAGTCCCAAGCAAAGTAAATGGCAGCCGTTTGAAGCCCTACAGGGGTGGGTCAACTATCTAACTAGCCGGTCGAAGCATAGTCTTTGTGATCCGAGGAGACGGACAAGGGCGTGGGACTATAACCACACACAGTAGATGCCGGTACAAATGTCATGAAACAATTCAGACACGGAGAATTCAAAAATGAGAATGCAAAAGTTCAGCAAAGAACAGCTCTGTGCGCTACCAACATTCAGGTCATTCGGGACCAGCTGGAGGGACTCAGCACCAAGATCATCGCGTTGACAAAGTGACTCAAGGGAAAGTTACAATGTTTGTGTTGGGGTCCTATTGGGCATCGTATCCCCCCAGAACATGTTTTGGGGCTCAAAGCCCAAGTTTTGGATCAAATTTATTGTAATACTCTGTGAATTGCGAGAGCGGAGCGCAAAGTATAGGTTGAGTCATAGGGTTGTCCACCCTAAGTTTAGTAATGTAATGTAATGTCATGTCGGCCTACCCATTGTCCATGGACCATGGGATTGTATAAATATAGTGAGGCTCTAACTTGTAAAGATAGCGAAGAAGAGGAGAGATAGATGAGTACGAATGATTCAAGCATAGCGTAAGAGTCTAAGTGTATTGGGTCGTAGTAGTAGTAAGGGGCTTTGTAGTTGAGTGCGTAGAGGCCTAGTGGAGTCTGTGACTGAGTGCGTGGACCCCTACAGCTGAGTGCATAGGGAGGTGTCAGGTTTATAACTTTGAAGGAATAATAATAAAGACAAGTTGAATCCAATCATTGTGTATCTGGTTTTGTATTACGTTCTGTGCATTTATACTATTTTGTTTATCGAAAACCCTTATATGAAAGCTAGATATACTATTAATTATCTCCAAAATTACACAAATAAGCTAAGTAACCGACTAATACATGTTAATAGTAAGGAACTTGAGTAATAATATGGATCACGCCCCAAGTAGGGCTGCGCAAAGGAAGCATCACGGGTTGCGAAGGACTAATAGATGTGCGTAGTGACGTGTCCGTAGGGTCAAACTGTGGACCACTTGATACCATCAGACATCCCCAAGGTGTGGAAACCTAGTTCTAGCGCCCTCCCATATTACTTCGGGTGAGAATTGAGTCTGCGCTCCGCCGACTATTGCCGAAAGGGGCAGTAGTACCCTAATTTGTTTGGCTAAATCACCTACTATCCTGGGTCAGGGCCCAACAAGCCAACGCTGCTACTTTTACACATAGATCCACAAAATTTTCTTCACTTCTTTCCCTATTGAGCTATACGAGTGGATCACAAAGCTAGTAGATAGCCAAGGAAGGTGCAAACTCGATAGTCCTATTGTGTGAACTCTAGAATTGATTGGAAGTATCAAAGGATAAGTTCGTGCGTGTTGTTGATCACTAGATCGATCGAATTATATGAGGATTCATCACTGATTTCACGTTAGATACTTCAGTCATCTATAGCGAGGCAAAATGACGCTTCCTCAAAGGACCGCGAGGTAAGTACGTTAAGTATTTGAACACTTGGATTAAAATGTTATTGTGTGAAAAGTGGGTTATCCGAATACATTGATGTTTGGGGCTATGCAAAGCGAGAGAATTTATAGAAATGAAGGTAGTGCAGAACTAGAAACTAGGCCCTTTATTTCACCATCTTTACCCCCATCTTCACCCATACCAGCTCTGCCACCACCGTGAGTTGATATGGAAAGTGCGATAAAATTACCAATATTCAAGGGAGTAGGAAATGAGGATCTACACCAGTTTTAGTTCATGATAAAAGTTGTGTGGGAAGCGCAAGGAGTTATAGATGCCAATATAAAGAAAGAAACATTGGTCAGTGCTCTGTAGGATCGTGTGCTGACCTGGTACATTAAGCATTCCAAGGACAATCCAAATGCGGGGATCGTGGACATACAAGCTGCGGTGAACAAAGAAATTAGCAGGCCGAAGTTAGAGGCGCATTTAGTCATTGGGTTCAAAGAGATCACAATGCTATAAGGCGAGACCCCTTGGGACTTGATCAAAGACTGAAGTGTATAATTTGCAAAGCTAATATCACTTTGACGGATGGACAACATCGCGAATGGTTTGTAGCATCGCTAATGCCATATTTAAGGAACGCGATGTCACAACAGAGGCTAACCACTCAGGCCAAGGCCTTGGAGATCGCGATGAATCTGCATGATACCCCAATACAAGATCCTTACCTGGGAGTTCAGCAAATCCACGCGCAGTTGAAAAACTTGAGCCTTGAGATGCAAAGTCTAAAACAGGACAGAACAGCTCGCCAGGAAGTGCACCATGAAGTATGGTGTATTAAATGTAAGGGTCAAGGTCATGACAAGGACCATTGCCCAATGTTCGTGAATTACCTCGTGGGAGGAGGACCAATTCCATTGGGACCAGAGGCACAAGCAGGACCTAAAATGGCGCCTGCGTTTTGGTGTGAAAGTTTTCAAATAGGAGGAAAGCATGCTACAGACAACTGCCATCTATTGCAGAAGTACACACAAAATTCACAACAGTTGTTCTATAATTTCTGTAGATTAGGGGGACATGATGAGTGCACCCATAGAAGTTACAAGCTGATGATTGATAGTGCTCCCACCTACAGAGTTCAGGCCAAAACGTGTCCCCTTGACCAGAACACAGGAATGGCATGAACCAAATTTAAGGGGTGCAGATGAGGCTGAGGTGGGGGAGGACCTGGAAGAGGTCGCAGACAGTTGATATGTTACAATTGCAGAGGGCCAGGACATTATGCCCATGATTGTATGAATCCAACACATCTGTCGTGTCTATACTATACATTGTTTGATCATGAGGTGAAGGATCGTCCCTCACTGATAACAAGGGAGTGCTCCAACCTCCCCCATCTCAGAACCTGCAAATGATGAGATTTGAGCCACGCGAGGAAGACACTAATGTGAACATTGTGCTCAAAAGTGGAATTACGATGGGAGATGAAAAAGGAAAGCAGCTTGAAGATAGTACCTTGGTTTGAAAGGCTCCGACAAAAGAACCAGAGTTGGATTTGGAGCGTGCTAAGGAAACCTTCATGGAATATAGGAAGAGGTTCACTAATGCCTCCACTTCAGGAAGCAAAGACATACCAGAGTTGTAAATGGACCCATCAATGCTCACAAATTCTTGGAAACATGCACGAAGCTATTGTACGATATCAAGGATGTAAAGGGACTGAAGGAACTCATAAATAGATGTGTTGGGACCACGCCAGGAGAACCACACATAGTAAAGAAGGTTGGAAAGCATGCGACGAGGAAGAGAAGAAAAATGACACTGACTGCTCAGATTGGGGAATATGAGATGGACCAAGTAATTCTAGACCTATGATCGGATGCGAACATCCTACCGAAGAGGACATGGGAGCGCATGGGAAGGTCTATGTTGCAGTGGTCTCCTATCCAATTGCGAATGGCGAACCAACAAAAGAACCTACCTATGGGAAGATTGCAAGGAATCACCGTGGATATCGAAGGAGCAAGCATGCTGGCATATTTTGAAGTGATAGACATTGTTGATGACAGCAATCCCTACCCTACGCTATTAGGGATAGATTGGGCCACTGACATGAATGGGGTGATAAACCTGAAGAAGCATAAGATGATTTTTGAGAAAAAGTCTCTTTGAATAGTTGTACCTTTGGACCTTGCAGAAGGATCGTGCTACACATAGCCTGTGCATAGCTATGAAAGCGACACTGATTTGGACTGCATCTACAAGATAACCATGCGAGAGAAAAATTGGGTAAATCCCACCGCGAATGGATGAATCTCATGGGAACGCGAAAGCTCCTGTACATCAGATTCTAATGAGGAGATAGAGATATGACAAAACCGACTACACGAGGTAACCACGCTGAACTGCAACATGATGATGAGATCACTGCACTGCGTACATATGATGGGTTAAGTGAGCTAGATGCCTTCCTGAACAGAATTGAAAGGGAGGTGCTGGAACAACAACACTTCGAGGCTTTGAAATGGGTACTACGCTATGCCCGCAAGATGGTGGGGTATGCACCAAGGAAGCTTTGAGGACTGGCACGAATGTAGGAAAATGATGCGCATGCAGTTTGGGAAACCTCAATTGTGATTAACAGACAAGTATGATAGATGAGATGATCCGTCCGTGCACTTGGCCAAGTGGACAAAGGTCTATGGGGAAAGCCACAACCTACGTGGGTGCACCTATTCTACCACACCTTAGATGTTATACCCATGAACTGGTATATAGAGACAGAGCTTCACCATGGAATGAATGAATGGTATATCTTGTGTGAAGGCTTTTTGTTAACCTTCACGTTTGAGGATCATTGGTGGGACATTGTTGACAGCATGCCACAAGTAGTAAAAGAAGATATCTTTAAGATAACCTAGGAGCCAAGAGAACTGATTCAGCCTGAATGGGCCACTCATCTGAGCTATGCATTGTAGTGTCATAATGTAAACACTAAAGATGACGATGAGGATCCGTGAAAATTTAACATTCCCAAAATTGAAGGCCATTGCAAGGTTCAGGGGCCACTGATTGAAGACCCTAACATAACCGTGTCGGTAAAGACAAAGCAAGTGAACATTGGTACGAAATCTAAACCTAAGTATTCAATGCTTGGTGACTACTGGGATGACACGATAGTGGATAAGGTTGCTTAGTTACTCCGTGAGTACTAGGACCTATTCCTGACCAAGATCACAGACTTAAAAGGAATTATGGAAGATTTAGGAACTATACGGATGACATTAAAGCCGGACATAAAGCCAGTTAAGGAGAGGCCTTACTACTTGAATCTGAAGTACAAAGAGAAGGTATGCATAGAACTAGACAAGATGCTCACAGCCGGAATCATTGAGCTGGTGGAAGAATTTGATTGGGTAAGCCCTATGGTAGTGTAGGAAAAGAAGCAGAAGGGCGAGATAAGAATATGTGTGGACCTCATAAAATTGAATGACGCATGTGTGCATGACCCATTCCCAACTTCAATCATAGATGAAGTATTAGAAAATGTCGATGGGAAGGAAGCATACTCTTTCAGTGATGGGTTCTCAGTGTACCATCAAATCAAAATCACGCCGGAAGATAGGAGCAAGATCACCTTTATGACTGAGTGGTGCTGCTTTCAGTACACCGTTATGCCATTTGGGTTGAAGAACATGGCAACCATCTTTTCATGAATAGTTGTTGCAGCATTCAAGGAATATATCCACAAGTTCTTGGAGGTTTATCTAGATGATATGACTGTATCTGGACTGGTTATGCACCATGTAGTGAGCTTACGCTTGATGTTGAATACCTACCAATGACACAAAATCCCGCTAAACCTCCAGAAGTGTACATTCCTCATTCCCTTTGGGAACTTGTTGGGACATTTAGATTGCAAACAAGGATTGATGGTAGATCCTGTGAAGATTGCAGTGATTCTAAATTTGCAAGCACCGTGAAGTGACAAACAGTTGCGCGCTACCCTGGGACATACGAGGTATTACATGAAGTTCAACAAACATTATGCCCAGATCACTGTGCTGATGGAGAAGCTATTGAAAAAGGATGTCATGTTCTATTGGAATGATGACTGCATGAAGAGCCTGGATTTAGTAAAAGAAAAATTGGCCTATGTGCCATCCCGGTCTTCCTAAAATGAAATGAGGAGTTTCATGTCCATGTTGATGCATCATGTATAACACTTAGAGGGGTACTAACACAGGAGGGTGGAGAGGGCTTAGATCACCCTATCGCATTCGCGAGTCGCAGATTGTCTAAAGTAGAAAATAACTATCCCACCACTGAATGCGAGGGATTGTCTATGGTGTACGTGCTCCAAAAATATCAGCACTATTTTCTAGGAGGACACTTCAAGATGTATACTCACCATTCCACATTGAAATACTTGGTCAATAAGCCTGTTTTGGGGGGGCAGATATGTAGGTGGCTCTTATTTTTCCAAGAATATGATTTTGAGGTCATTGTGAAGCATGGACGCTTGAACATGGGACCAGATCACTTGTCATCCATTGAGATGGGAGAGGAACCTACTAGTTTGGAAGAAGGATTAGCTAACGCACAAATTTTTGATGTGCTCATAGAGGATGGAAAACTTCAAGATATAATCCACTTTCTGACAATGGGAACTGCACCAAAAGAATACTCCGTCCAGCAAAAGAAGGAACTGATGGTGCACGCGATTGATTGTTCTGTCATCGTGGGGCACCTATATAAGATAGCCAATGATGAGATACTTCCAAGGTATGTACCCAAATTCAAATGAAGTCAGATCCTCATGGATGCACATGGGGGCACTGCGGGAGGACACTGTGTGAGGTGAGAGACTATGCAAAATATTCTCCATGCACGGTTGTGGTGGCCAACCCTTCATCAGGATTCAAAAGCACACTGCAAGGCCTGTGATGTATGTCAAAGAATAGGTAAACCATCGCAGAGGGATGAGATGCCTTTGAATCCACAAATGATGTTGCAGCCCTTCGAGAAGTGGGCGATCAAATTTTTAGGCCCTATCAAACCTTAGGGAAAGATGGGCATGAGATACATTATCACTACGACAGAGTACCTGACTTGTTGGGCAGAAGTGCAGCTGATAAAAGATTGCACAGCCACCAGAGCCACGAAGTTTCTATTTGAACACATACTGACATGATTTGGATGTCAAAAGATCTTGATGATTGATCATGGTACACATTTCCTCAATGAAATGATCAGCGCACTGACAAAAGAGTTTCAGGTGTATCATCAAAAAAGCGCACCGTATCACCCCCAATCCAATGGGACAATAGAAGCATTTAACAAAATACTAGAGACTACGGTGACCAAAGTATGCAATGTGTAGTGAAGTGATTGGGACCTATGCGTACCTGCAGTATTATGGGCTTATAGGAAAACCTACAAGAAACTGACAGGAAAAACACCTTTCCGTTTGGTCTATGGAGTGGAAGTTGTAATGCCAATGGAGTATATTGTGCCTAGTTTACGCATAGCAATGCTCACCAGTATGATGGACCACAGAGCCTTGGAGGAGAGGCTTGCACAGTTGGAGGAACTCAACAAGGAGTGGTTTTTGGCTGGATTCCATCAACAGGTACAAAAGCAATGCGAAAAGGCCTGGCATGATCGACATATTAAGTTGCGCACCTTCAAGGTAAATGATTTGGTGTTACTCTATGATAGTAAGCTTTATAAATTCCCGGGAAAGTTCAGAATGCATTGGCTGGGATTGTATATTGTTAAGGAGGTCACAAACTGAGGTGGGGTGCAATTGGTAAAGCTACATGGAGAACCGTTCCTAGGCAAAGTGAATGGCAGTCGATTACAACCATACAAGGGTGGCTCGACCATCTGACTAGCCAACAGAAGCACATTCTTCGTGCTCCAAGTAGCCGGAAGAAGGCATGGGACTATAAAAAAATGCAGGGGACACAGAAATAGATCCAAGGAAGAATTTCTGACACTGTGGTCTCATAACAACGTGTACAGGAGATTCAGTAGGCAGCCGTTCAGTGTGTTGCTGACGTTGCAGCTGTTCGAGTAGAGTTGGAGAGTCTGTGCGTGAAGATCTCTACATCGACAGAGTGACTCGACGGCGAGTCAAGATGTTTGTGTTGGGGGCCTGTTGGGCATGGAACACCCCCAAGGCATGTTTTGAGGATTAAAGCCCATGTTTTGACTAAGTCCATTGTAAACACTCCGCGAATTGTGGGCGCAGAGTGCGAAGCTATAATAAGAGTCATATGGTTGTCTGCCCTTGTTTTTGTAATGTAATGTTGGCTTGAAAGATCTACCCATGGTCCGCTGACCAGGGGATTTTATAAATAAAGTGAGGCTCTAAGTGTAAGGGAGACATCAATCTAATCAGAGAATGGAAGAATCTAAGAAGTATTGAGTTGAAGTGTAAGTTGTGTCTTTGGGTCATAGAGTAGGAGAAGGCTCTATAGCTGAGTGCGCAGACCACTGCAGCTGAGTGCATAGGGCGGGTTGAGTCTGTAACCATTGGAAGCATTAATAAAGAGAATTTTTACCATATTTTTGTGTATCTTTTCCCATTTTATGTCTCATTGGGTATGAATTACAATGTTTGTTGTTTATTTACTCCGCGAACTCATATGTATGTGTTGAATTACTAAATATAATATAAGACATCTAATTATGCAAAGATAACTAACTGATATAAGGAGATAAGTAATATCTCGGGTGTGACTTAAGGAAATAGGGTCGATCGCTACTCCAGCAGCACAGAAACCCCATAGCCCCTGGGTAGGCCTATGCGAAGATGAATATATCAGGCCGTGAAGGCTAGGGAACTACGCGAAGTAACCTCCATGAAGGGACTAATAGTTTGACCGAATCAACCCCTCAGACATCTCAAGGGCACGGAAACCTAGTTCTAGCACCCCCCCATACTATTTCGGTTGAGACCTCAGTCTGTACTCTGCAAACTGTTGTTGAAAGGGCTAGTAGCATAGGGATTTGTTTGGCCAATTAACTACGAACCTCGGTCAGGCCCCAACAAGCCAATAGTGGTCCATTGAAAACAATGTCGTCCAGTAGCAGAGGGGTTTGTAGGGGAGTCTTTCTCTCATCGATGTCCTTCCGTACCTTGGTCTTAGGCTTGCCTGGAGTGACATACTCCAGCAACTGAGTAATAAGGTCTGCACCCTGGGTTTCAGCCTCCTCTACTTCGACTCCCACATCCTCATCATCTATTGGATGCCCATAGTATTGCATGTATGTGTAGGTCCCAATCTTTTCACCGAGCATTGCAAACCTTGGTCAGCGTGTTCTCTAGCACTTTATTGAATGCTTCCATTGTCCTATTAGCCTGTGGGTGATAAGGCGTGCTCTTTTGGTGATATACTTGAAATTCCTCTGTTAGTGCGTTGATTGCTTCGTTCAAAAAAATGCGTACCGCGACTACACATCAAAATCTTCGGACAACCAAATTGCATCAATACATGCTCAAAGAGGAACTTTGTAGTAGTCATGCCTATGTAATCCTTCACAGGTTGTGCCTCTACCCATCAAGTCAAATACTTCGTCATGATGATAATGTACCTCGCTCCCGTCTTTCCTTGGGGCTTAATGGATTCCACAAAATATATTGCCCATTTCTCAAAGGGTTGCAACATCATCTATGCATTCAAAGGCATATCATCCCTCCATGATGGCCTACTAGTCCTTTGATACACACCACATGCCTTGCAATACACTTTTGAGTCCTAATGGAGGGTTGGCCACCACAACCCTACACGTAGAATCTTCTGCGCGGTCACCCTCCTTGCATAATGTCCTCCAGTGGCGCCCCCATGAGTGTCCACGAGGATGCTGCTTGTTTCAAACTTATGTACATATCATCGCAATATCTTATTAAACCCCATTTTTTGTAGATTCCCAACAATGACAGAAAAATCTACTGCACGCACGACGAATTCCTTCTTTTGCTTGATGGTGTATCCTTCCAGGGTAGTTCTTGTCATTAGAAAGTGTATTATATCCTCAAAATGACCATCCATAATGTACACTGCAAATAGCTACATGTAAGGCAATCCCTCCTCCAAATTAGTGGGCTCTTCCCATATTTCGATGCGTGACAGATGGTCTGGTCCTAGATTTAGTGGTCTAGGCTTCACAATAACTTCAAAATCATATTCCTGGAATAATAACAACCACATAGAGATTCTCCCCCCTAAAATAGGCTTATTGACTAGGTACTTCAACGTAGAGTGATCTATATACATCTTAAAATGGCATCCCAGCAAGTGGTGCCTAAAATTTTGGAGCGCGTATACCATGGCTAACTGTTATGAAGCCAGCTCACAAAAAGATAGAAAAGAGAGATCAATGCCTTAGAATTCGGCCTCTTCGAGGGGGAAACCTCCTTTACATTACACAAATGAGCAATTCTTGGATGATACAAATGAAAAGACCTCCTTTCTATATATAGGAGTCTAAGTGGTCATAACATAATCAGAGCCGACATAACAATAATAATGTAAGGGCACAATAATAACAATAGTGGGCTTCTATGTGGCACAATAGTAACAATATGGGAACTACATGGGTACATCAATATAATAAGTGGGTTGTACTAATAACAATAAGGGGTTACACTAGTAGTATAGGGGCCTAACATGCCCCTCTCCTTCAAAAAGCATTGTCGTCAATGCTTGAGTAGTTCTTGATTCTTTTATATAAAATTTTTGTCCTCCCATGTGGAATCTTCAGCAGGTAAGTTCTTCCACTTGATGAGATACTCTGAAATTGATCGATCTCGTAGCTGTCGGGTTCTTGTTTCTGTGACTGCTCCAGGTGCCAATGTGATTTTTCCTTCCTCTTTAATTTCTAGGAATATTGTTTGAATTGGGATCTTTTGCAACTTTTGAATAAGTGGCCATACTTCTTCGTCCTTCTTCCATTCATCCCTTGCTTCATTTATCCAATCTGGTTGGATAATAGAAATAGCACAAAACAATGCTTCCGCATCCTCATCCTTGAAGAGTCTTCCGATTCGGTAAGGTCACCATTTTTTAAGTGCATGTAATATTGCCAACATTTCCTTCTCATAAATAGCTTGCTTGAGATTTAGCAGTAAAAATACCCAATCACCTACATCAAAACATTTTTCACTATGATGTTGATCTACCTGTTGTTTCGTTTGATTTTGCACCAAAGTAGCATTATCCTTTAGAAGTTGGAGAACTTGTTGTTGATGTTCGATGTGATCTTCCTCTGCTTTAACCTTTTTCTTCTTGATATGTCCTTCTATCTCTAGAGTTTGAGGAGTGGTAATTTCTTCCAATCATTTACAAGATATGGTCGGATTCATTTATTGATGCTCGATGTGATCTTTCACTTCTTGAACATTTTTCTTCTTGATATGTCCTTCTATCTTGATAGTTTGAGGAGTGGTAATTTCAACCAATGAATTACAAGATATGGTTGGATTCATTTCTTCTTTCTCGATGTGATCTTTCACTTCTTGCACCTTTTTCTTCTTGATATGTCCTTCTATATTGAGAGTTTGAGGAGTGGTAATTCTTGCCAATGCTTTACAAGATATGGTCTGATTCATTTCTTCTTTCTCTTTGGTGGGGTCCTGGTGTATATCCTCTTCTTTTGATGTTTCTTGATCCTTTTCTTCCTCCTCTTCATATTCTATGTAAAATAATTTCTTCTCAGCACACTTATGACCTTTAGTGCATTTGCTATCACAATTGTAACAAAGCCCTTTTTCTCTTTTTTCTTCCAATTGTTGTGGTGTAACCCTTGTAGTTTGTGGAAGGCTGGGAGAAACAACACTTCCATCTTTATAGTTGTGAGGGGTATGCTTCCTGATTTCCATAATTTTACTTTCCACTATGTCACAAAGCCCTTTTACTCTTTCCAATTGTTGTGGTGTTTCTCTAAAGGTGGTGTTGCTCTTTGTATCCTCATAATGTGCTATCATTTCCTCCGTGAAAATTGACCACGTAACAAGTTGTTTACGAGAACAAATCCCTTCATACCATAAAAATTGATCCGGTTCTAAATATGAAGATGCAATTGTTACACTAAAAAATGTCACCATGACTATTTACAGTTAGTATGGCTCAATCAACAGTCATGCTACCCTCTTAGGCAAGTCTTATGCCTCTGCTCTCCATGTCAAACTTCAAAAAAAAGAGAAAGTCTTGTATAAATATATTTATCTCTGGGGACGCAGGTTCTCTCAACCTTACCTGCGGGGACGCTCCCAATGTTCACAAAAGCTGCGTCCAAAGACGCTCTGTATGTAAAGGGACAGGTGCGTCCCCCTGTAAAGGTTAGAATGCGCAAGTTTCATCTTTCAAAAGTTACTTGTGGTCATTTCTAGAGCATTCTAGAAGGTTGTTCGACGTGTATTGGGCGCCTCTAGATGGTTCATGCACTCCTATCAAAGAGGAACTTATCCCATCAATAAGGGAGCTATCCCACCCAAAGAGGGGATTATCCCATTGATGGTGGACCTGATTAACCTCCTCTTGAGCACTATAAATACAGGCATTGGGCCAGAAGGAGGGGAGGTTGAAAGCTATACATTTCTAAGGGTAAATGCTGCAGGAATTAGGACTTCCATTTAGAAGCTTGTGAGGAGAGATTGCCATCTTTGCTTGTTCTATTTGGAAGTGGGTGAGCTTTGTCAAAGTAGAGGAAGACTCTTGTGGACCCTGGAAGGAGCTTGCACAACACCAAGGCTCAGGTTGTAATGGTTCCTTTTGATTACCTTTAATGCAAATTGGTCCATTCTTCTCAATAACTTGTTGTTTATGGGTTATTTCATGTACTCCTTGGTCTATATGTTGAATATGCTTTGTTTTATGTTATAATCAGGTGCTATTTAATTGTTTGACTGTTGGTGATTGCAGGTTTTGGAGAAAAGGAGGAACTCATCCAGATCAACAAAGCTTGGACTTCTACAACAGCGTTTGGACAAAGGTAAGAACGAAACACTTGATTTCTCATATCATAATGCATGTTTAGAGAAGGATAGTTCTAGTTTGTCTTGTTTGTCATTAGAATGTCTTAGACTTCTAGGAAGGTCGGTTGTGTCCACTCTTTTGACTGATTCCATGTGACAGCAATACATACCTTTTGTAACAGTGGTACACCATGTAGATCAAAATATTGCTCCATCTGAAGTATCCAATTTATCGAATCCTTGCCATCAAACTTCCTCATCTTGCTTTTTCTTGATTTTAGGAGCTCGATATTGAAATAACTGTAACTCTGTACTTTCGGATCTTTAAGTTCTGAAATTGTGAACTGTAGTAGCCCTTTGTGTTCTCTTTCCAATGCCACCAGTATGATCCAAATTGGATTCTCCAAGAAAGAGTTATGCACAATCTCCCAAGATGACCTGATTATAGACCTTTCCAGAAGAGTGAACTTGTATGAAGTGCCATGTGTCACTGTTTCAACCTTTGGCTCTGAAAAATATATACAAGAAACTACAGTCCGTCCCATTTTTGTACCTTCTTATGAAATTTCAATTCAATGCTCAAAGAGGAAGTAATGACGATTTTCCCTAGGTCACCTGTTTAGAATGTAATTCAGGAGTTTGCAAAAAGACCAACTTCCACAGATCATATCTCCACACATATAGAACGAAAAGCTCTAAAATTTGGACGCGAGGGGCAGTGTGACGTTCTCTCAAATGGGTTTTTTTTTTAGCTTCTGAAACATCGCAGAAAACAGGTTATAGCGAAAATACCACGATGACTTGTTTGGAGCAGTGAAACCCTAGAATCCAAAGCTTTGATACCAAATGTTATGAAACCAGCTCACAAAAAGATAGAAAAGAGAGATCAACGCCTTAGAATTGAGCCTCTTCCAGGGGGAAGCCTCCTTTACATTACAAAAATGAGCAATTCTTGGATGATACAAATGAAAAGACCTCCTTTCTATATATAGGAGTCTAAGGGGTCATAACATAATCAGAGCCGACATAACAATAATAATGTAAGGGCACAATAATAACAATAGTGGGCTTCTATGTGGCACAATAGTAACAATATGGGCACCACATGGGTACATCAATATAATAAGTGGGTTGTACTAATAACAATAAGGGGTTACACTAGTAGTATAGGGGCCTAACACTTACCCTTTGTGCTCAGTGGTGTAATAGTTCTTTTTTGCCTTGGATAACCTTCTGCTTGCAAACGCGATATGATGGTCCAAGTCTTATCCACCAACCTGTGTTAGTACTGCTCCCAGTGCTATACACGACACATCAGCATGTACATGAAACTCCTTCTAATATAGGAAGACTAGGATTGGTGTAGTGACCATCTTTTCCTTCAATACATCTAGGATCTTCTTACAATCCTCATTCCAGCAGAATGTGACATCCTTCTTCAACAATTTTTCCATAGGCGTGGTGATTTGGGCATAGCCTTTGATAAAATTTTTGTAATATCTCGTATGTCTTAGGGTAGTGCATAGCTGTTTCACACTCCTTGGTGCTTCCAAGTTCAGTATCACCGCGATCTTCATGGGATCTACCATCAGTCCCTGTCTTCAAACCACATGACCTAGCAAGGTCCCAGATGGAACACAAAACAAGCACTTCTTCAGATTGAGCATGATCTGGTATCTTCGATAGGTATCCAATATCAAGGGCAAGCTTGCTACATGGCATTTCACTAGCCCAAACATAGTCTAATCATCAAAGTATACTTTCCAGGAACTTATGAATAAACCCTTTAAGCACAGCAACGACTACGTGTGAGAAAATCGTAGGCGCATTCTTCAACCAAATGGCATTACGATCTACTGAAAACGCCCCCACTCAATCTTGAAGGTTGTCTTACTCCTATCCTCCAGTGTGATTTTGATTTGGTGGTACCTTGAGAACTCATCAGTGAAGGAATATGCTTCCTGGCCACCTACGTTATCCAACACTTCATCAGTGAATGGAGTCGGGAAAGGATCATGTACACAAGCATCACTCAGCTTTCTGAGATCCACGCATCTCCTTATTTCATCCTTATGCTTCTTCTCTTGTACCACCATAGGGCTTAGCTAGTCAGATTCTTCCATAGGCTCAATGATTCCTGCCGTGAGCATCTTTTCTAGCTCTAAGAAAACCTTTTCATTATGCTTCGAATTGAGACAACAAGGCGTTTACTTAACCGGCTTCGCTTCGGGCTTCAATGTGATCTTCATAACACCTAGGTCTCCATTTATCCCCTCCAAATCTATAAACTTGGTAGGGAATAAATCTTGGTTTTCGCAGAGAAATTCAATGACCTTATCCACTATCGTGTCTTCCCAGTATTCTCCAATATTCAATGACCTTATCAACTGTGCGGTTCTATCAAGATTCTCAACCTATGGTCCTTCAACCTCGCGATGGCCCTCTGTTTCCAGGATGTTGATCTTTTGCATATTCTCATCCTCTTCTTCAGCAATTACATTATAGCATTCTAGCATGTGACTCATCTAAGTTGCCCACTCAAGCTGAATCAGGTCTAAATGATACTGTGGTATCCTAAAGATTGGTACTTTCACCTCTTGTATGCCTCATAAAGACTATCAAACCTGTCTTCAAAACTTAATGTCATTATGAATCCTTCATGCAGAATATCCCATTCACCTATCCCATGGTGAAGCTCTGTTTCTACATGCCTGTTCAGTGGGACGATATTAAGTGTGTGACAGAACAAGTGCACCCATTCAGGTTGGGGCTTCTCTCCATAATCTTGAGCCCATTTGCCCAAGTGCACATGTAGATCATCTTGCCCATCACAATTGTCTCTCATTCACATCTTCAGCTTCCCAAAGCATGTTCTCACCATCTTCCTACATTTGTGCCAATCATAAAAGATTCCCTTATGCATACCCCTCCACCTTGCGGGCGTAGCGTGCAATGCCCAATCCAACGCCTAGAAGTGCTGCTTTTTTGGTACCTCCCTCTTAAATGCATCCAGAAAAATATCTACATCATTCAGGCCATCATAAGTAGGCAGATTTCTTACCTTTGATGACACACGGTGCAACGACTGGTTCATCATGTTGCAACTTAGTGTAGTCACCTCATGTAGCCGATTCTTCTATCACTCTAGTTCTTCTTTAGAGTCTGAGGTGCATGAACTCTCGTGATCTGATTTAATTTTTCCATCCATTGTTGGATTCATCCTCTCTTGTTCTCGTGTTGCTATCTTATAGATACAGTCCAAATTTTCATCACTCTCATAATCGTGGACTAGTTCAGTATAACGCGAACCTTTGGCAGGATCTAGGGGTACAATTACCCGTAGCTATTTCTTCTCAAATATCATCTTTCACTTCTTTAGGTTGATTACCCCATTCATATCAGCGGACCAATCAATTCCCAGGAGCGTAGGATAGTAGTTGCTGTCATCCATAATTTCTATTACTTCAAAGTCAGCCAGTGCGTTCACACCTTCAATATCCACAGTCACCCTCTACAACCACCCCATGGGGATGATATTTTGTTGATTCACCATCATTAGCTAAATTGGAGATGATTATAGCGCGGGTCTCCCTGTCTGTTCCAAAGTTTGCTTCGGTAGGACGTTCACATCTGACCCTAGGTCCAAAATAACCTAATCCATCTCATATTATCCTATCTACGCGGTTAGTCTCATTTCCTATCCCATTCTTGTTTTATGGTTACCAATCTTTCGTACTACACATGGCTTAGTCATAGTGTTTTTGGCGCATCTATTTATGAGCTCATGTAGCCCCTTTACAGCCTTGCTATCACACAATAGCATCATGCAGGTTTCCAAGAAGGTAGCAAGCATAGTAGGATCCATCTCTTGATCAGGCTTACCATTCTCCCTGAGGTGGATGCCTCAGTGAAGCTCTTCTTCGCTTCCATGAAGGTTTCCCGTGCACACTCCAAATCGAACTCAACCTCCTTTGTCGGAGCTTTGCGAACCCATGTATTATCTTATGTCTGTTTCCCCTTGTCATCTGCTATTGTGATTCCACTTTGGAGCACTATATTTATGTTTGGATCCTCTTTGCACAGCTTAGACCTCATCATCTACAGGTTTTGAGTCAGCGGAGGTGGTAGCTCCCCTTTGTCACATATCCTTTCTATCAACATAGGATAGTCTTTTGTTTCATGATCAAATAGCATGCAATACTTACACAACGGATGTGTTCGGTTAGTGCAATAGCAGGCATGATGTCTTGGTCCTTCGCAATTGTAGCAGATCAACTATCCCCGGCCTCTGTTAGGTCCTCCTCTGCCTCGCCCTCATCCACACCCTTAAAGCCCTGTTCATGATATCCCCATGCTTTGGTCAGGGGGTCGTGTTTCTACCTGAACACTATAGGCAGGAGTTATATCCATCACTAATTCGTATCTTTTGAAGTTACCCTCATCAAGTGCTACTGACCTATAGAAGTTGCATAATAGTTGTTGTAGTCTTTGTACAAATTTTTGCAACAAATGACAATTATCCATGGGATGCTTTCCTACTACCTAACATATAGCGCACCACAATGAAGGCCCTGCGCTCAGTCCTACTTGAGATTTTGGAATTAAAGGCATTGGCCCTCCTCCTGCAATATATTTCACAAAGACCAGACAATGGTCTTTGTCATGCCCCTAACTCTTGCATTTTAGACACCATACTTCCTCGTGCACCTCTAGTCAAACTGTTCTATCCTGCTTCAAACTTTGCATCTCAAGGAAAAGATTTTTCAACTGTTCATGGATTTATTGAATCCCCATATTTGGATCTTGCATTGGTGTTTCATGTAGCCTCATCAAAATCTCCAAGGCCTCTGCCTGAGTTGTTATCTTCTGCTGGAACAGCGCAACCCTTAAGTGTGGTAGTAGCGAAGCCACAAACCACTCGCGATGTTGTTCGTATGTCAAGTTCATATTATCTTCGCACATTTTTCATTTCAACCTCTGATATAATTCCCAAGGTGTCTCGCCTAGTTGCATCACGATTTCCCTGAACCCCTTAATAAAGTGTTCTTCAGATTTAGGTCTACTGAATTCATTGTTCAGTGTGATCTGGATGTCTTCCACTCCAGCATTCAGGTTATCATTAGAGTACTTGATATACCAGTTTAGTGTGCGATCCTGCAGATCACTAACCGGGGTTGCATTCTTCATGTTATCATCTATAACGCCCTTAGCTTCCCATACAACTTTCATGATGAGCCAGAACTGATCCAGGTCCTCATTCCCCAAGCCTTTGAACAAAGGCAGGTTCACTGAATTTTCCATACTGAATTGCAGTGGAGGTGTAGGTGGTATGGGTGAAGGCGCAGGTGATGGTGGTGAAGTTGGAGGTGGTGTGGGTGGAGGTGGTATTTGCAGGAATCCTTGTCATATTAACTGAATAGCACTTCGTGGAGAAACATGCGCTATCCCTTCTTCGTTACCTCGAGGAGGTGAAATCAATGGGTTATATTCAGGACCCTTTTTTCCTTCGTTCCTATATGTTTTTTTTTATAGGACAAATTGAACTCCTAGTCAACTTAGAGGAGAAAGACAACATGACTGAATGAATGACCACAGTTACAGGCCCATAATCCATACTAACGCTCTCTGTACACTGACAACCTACTTTATAAATCTTGTTACCAAGCATAAAGGAGCGTTAGTCAACCTGCTAACTCTTGTTGTTAGACCAGGGGGAGCGTTAGTGAACTTAAGTGATGTTCAAGAGGTTATGCCAACAAATCTGCCAATAAATATCTAGATATTAAATCCCTAAATTTGTGCAAGAAAAGTAGGGAAACTCCAAAAATCAAGATAATTGGAGAAATTCTATTCCAAGAAGAGAGGTAAATGGGAAAAAGCTGGTAAACAAGGTAGGATCATGGTTTTCGCCCAAATGAACTACAGGTGGAGTTGGGCAGCCCTAATTTGATTTCTATTTAAGCAACGAGAGGGACATTGCAAAAGGGTCAGAGCATTTAGAAGGATAGCACATGGTGCTGTTGTGATACTTTCATATTCTTGAAGGAGCTAGCTGAAAGAAGGAGAGAGAGAGAGAGGAAGAAGGGATAAGGAAGGCTGATACAACAGGGTTGTTGTAATCACTCTTCTATTCTGAATATAGGATTGCAGTTGTGTTCCCTACTCCAAAGTGTCAGTGATATTGTGCATTTATTTGTTCATTTTGATGCTTGTTGTGTTGAGTAGATAAGTTATACATTTATACATGTTTGTTACAAATTCTTACATTAATTGTCAAAAGTATATGCAGTGATTGGTTTGCTTCGTTCTTTTGTACAGGAATTGTCTTGGAGCTGGTTAGGAAGAGTTCTTCTTACCACGTAGAGATCCCCAAGTGAATCTAGAAAGAACCAAAGGTGATCCTTTCTCCATATCTTGTCAATATATGTCTGATAGATGAACAGGTGTGTAATAGGTAGCTTTTGCAGATAACCTTATGGTCTGTCAGAAGTACCGGGAAGACTTTTGAGGGTAGTTTTCATCCCATGCATTTTACCCCATAGAAGAATTGCTGACTCCACTTGGTACTATACATTTAGTTCCTGGTTATCTAGACTCCTCTCAGATCTCTTCTCTCTTCTATGAGCTTCCCGCTTCTTCATATCCTTCTCTGATCCACCATCTAACTTGTTGCATCTTGCAAAGTTGCATTCTCTTTAGAAACTAATCCTAAAAGCCTAATTTTTGAGTTATTTCCCTCACTAACGTAGGTTGCTGGTCTACACAGAGCTTTATAAAGCTCTTTGTCTGTGCACAGGGAGCTTTAGTGACCAAACTAAACCTCTATTTACACACATACAGAGCATTAGTCTCCCATTTCCATGTTTTTCAAGAGATTTTGTGGACCAAAATGGGGGGAAACTTGTCTCAAGGGCTAAAGTAATATCTGCAACACTATCATGCTAACAAATTTGGTGTCTTAAAATTTATTTTTTAAGAAAATGCTTTAGTTCTTCTCTCATAAAAGAAATTTTTGTTGAAAGAAAAAATGATAAACTGTATATCTCCTTCTGTCAAAATAGTTGTAGGCTACATTGTTTTGGTTTAATAGTTGTTAGGGAATATTGAGAAAAGAGACTTTCGGTTATGCAAAGTGTTGAATGGCCTTATATGCACTGACGAATCCATGAATATGTGAAAAAATACATGTGTAGAATAAGACTTGTTTGCATAAGAAATTAATTTTTTATTTTTTTTCAAAGCATTGTTTTGCATGGTTTATTGAGTCCAAAGTCTCATCATATTCATGCATCAACACCCCCTCCAAAGAAAAATAAGCAAGTACACTAACATTTACACTAAAATCAATCAATTACTCTTTTTTGAGCAAACCAACATTAGATAGATTAGGACCTTGGGATCAGAGAGTGAGTCAAATACCCAAGGTTGAAAATCAAACTAGTGTCATTATCAAGTGAAAAATCCTTCTGCACTCATATTACCAGGACCACTCCACTCACAATGGAGCGAAATACGAGACAACATCGGACTGCAATCGAAGGTAGCACACCTTCTTTTACAACTCCTTTGGGCATTCTATGTATCAGGGGTCCCTTCGGGAATTTCGGAACTGAGTCGGGGACTCAGGTGTCCTGCCCACACACGGTGCTATCTATGACTATGTCTCCCCTGGTAATGTCTATGATTTGCGGTATCTCTAGTGGCCAATACTTCTAGGTACTTACCTAAGGCAACTAGGATAGGTTGTCCTGGTACCTCAAATGGATGGATCTACTTTGTCTTAAGTTTTTGGGAGGGTGCTCGTCTTCACGAGAGTACTTGGCCCCTCAATCTAAGGTTCGGGCGAAGCTCAAAAGTAACTGTAACCATACATTTGGCCATCCTTCTCTGTTACTCATTGAGAGACTAGGTTTCATCTCCAGTAATCAGTGTTTATTAGACAAGGTAATTTCCCTCTATTTGTTGATTGTCATATTTAGTGTATTTTTTCTTTTTAGGTACCTGAGTGCTATTGTTTTTGAGACTTAAAGAATATCACCTTAAAATTTATCTGATAAAACTTAACAGTCATTGTGGCTACATTCGACCCTCATCGTCAATCCAGACGGTTGTTAGGACTTCCTCCACTCATTTTGGAGGATCCACCGAGTTCCACTCACTTGGATTCCTCATCTTCGATGAATCAGTCTCCTAAATTTCACACGGGATCTGTCTGGATGATCGATGATTCTAGTTTGCTAAAGGATTTCTTCACGGAAGGATTTCTTCCTCATTTTAACACTCCACTTACAAATACGTCAGATCCTATCGTTTCTCCCGTGGTACCGATACTTCACTCTTCAGTGGGAGGAACTCTCCCATTTATTCAGTTGACACCTCAACGGTTGTGGAATTATAGAGACACTGTGAGTCCTCTACCACTCCCCCAATCAACGGTCATCACAACACCAATAATGTGGAACCTCGCAATCCCATTCTTCCCAGGTATTGCAACTCACATAACACCCTCTATAAGTGGAACCCAGTAGATGCCAGGTTCCACTCCTATGGTGCACCAAAGCATACCATCAACTAGTGCCACATATAGTGCTCCATATAACACTCAATGTGGCACTACGGGCGCGGTTCTAGTTTACCAACACCAAGGTTGGCCACCAATGTATGGTTCCAACCCCCATATTCAGATATCTGGGGCAGTTCCCAATATGCACATGCCGACGGGGAATGTCACAGTTCCCCTGCCATTCTCAGGCATGCATGGATAGTCACTGATTGACATGAGTGTTCCCTCTATCAATCAAAGCCATATGGTTAGTTTTGTGTCGGTTGGGAATCCACAATGGATCCCCACCCAATCCATGGGGCACCCTACTTATAAACTCAAATGATTCAAGGGGGCACCACTTATACTGGGGGCAACTTTATACTCCAGTATCAAAATCCTCATGGGAATCCACTTTACAACACCATACCGCAAAGCAATTGCTACACCACGCAGCCCATGTACACCATGGGGATCCAAACAATGGGAGGAGCATAGAGCTCCTCATGTCATCCGTCATCACGATGGTCCAAGTCAGGGGCACCCAACAATTTGCCTTTTTTCACAACACTGGATATCCCAAACTTATACAAGTTGAAAAATGACCCCATCTACCATAACCTACAATGGCCACTGATCTCGCATAAAATACCAATGGACATTCCTAAGTTATATGAAAAACAAGGGAAGGATCTGGGTACTCATGTCACCACCTACCATCTATGGTGTGTTTCTAACTCTATGGTGGATGACAGTGTTCAACTATGTCTTTTTCCCTGCACCCTCATAGGAAATCCTGCAAAGTGTTATATTGAGTTACCACGTGCGTCAGTGAATACCTTTAACGCTTTAGCGATGGAGATCCTAAAGCACTTTTGGTTACCTATTTGTTATGAGACACGGATAGAGATCCTTACTTCATTTCGCCAGGATACCACCAGCCACATCTTCGATTATATCCATGAATGGAGACGTAGGTGGAGGTTAGTCAAAGCTGCCATCCCTAATTTTCTATTAACAGACTGGTTCTGTAAGTCGTTGCTCCCACAAATCGCTAGAGATGTCACTCTAGGTGGTGCAGTCACAGAGGACCAATCCATACATCGTGCCCAGCACTTGGATTTAACTTATTCATAGTCTGGCACTCTCTACGACATTATCCCCTATGTTTCTGGTAACCCCAATCCTCCCACCACTCAGCACCCTAGAGTGCATGCCGACGAGATCGTCAGCGCAACCTCCAGGGTCACTGTAAAACAACTCAGTGGTTCCATTGCCAAGCTGGAAATGGACCCCTTTACCAAAGTGACTACTCTTCCTACCACCGCGATTAACTCTGTGCTGTCTACATAGAAATCCAGTGGCAAGAACAAGAAGAAATAGAAAAAGAAGGCCGCTGCGCCTATTGATGCGGAAAAGGATGAAGGCACCAACTATTCATGCAAACTCTGTCTTGAAGATCACGAAACCTGGTGTTGTCCACGTCTTCAAGAGTGCACGAATTACCTTGCCAAAAGAGATTCTAGTAAGGCACTTGTTGTCCTTAGAAATCCTTTTCCTACTCAATAGAAACAAAATCTCATTGCCAACCAATGCAACCCATGTCAGGGGGCAGTGACGGTTTGCAACATCCTTCAGCTAGAGAAGGATCATTTGCCATTTACACATTTGGAACGGTAGATATCACCACAATAGCCAAATTTTATGGAGCTCCTATCTCTTTGGTAGTAGAACCATCTGCAGGTCAAAACCCATCACCACCCAATGATTTTTGAATCAAAAGGCTGGTTGAGGAGTTTGTTATTCGACCCCCCAAGGGGGCACTTCGACGCACAACGCACAACACATCTGCACGTGCAACCCAACACTACAACATCGTAGAGGATTTGTTGCAAGCACCATCAGCTATGTCGATGCTCGAAGTATTACAAACATGCCTCAACCAAAGGAAAGCTTTGCTTTCAGCTATTGGGGGTATTCACCCTACGGATTCCATGCTTGCTATTTTAGACATGGAAAAGTGTAAACCTCCCCTTTCCCACCATCTTGCATTTCATGTGCATATCACTTCGAAAGGTAAAGGTATACACCAAACTGTCATCGACGAAGGTGCTTCAACCTATGCCATGTTGGCTTCATGTTGGCTTGCCCTGGGTTCCCTAACCCTATCCCCGCTGTCGAACTCCCTTAAAGGTTTCGACAGCCACACCTTTGTCTCGAAAGGATACTTATTCAGTTTTCCCATCACTTTGGCTGGGAAAACAGTAACGGTGGACGTAGAAGTCGTAGATAAGAAACTCTACTATAATCTATTGCTAGGTCATAGTTGGACATATGCCATGACGGCCCTCATATCTACTGTCTTTCGAATCATCCAATTTCCATTGGATGGAAAGGTTATTACAGTAGATCAATTGTCTTTCTTCACCCTTGATTATTCACCATTACCAAGTGGCCCTGTACCCCTAGTAGGAGGTGAAACTGATAGTTACATCAGTTTAGGTACCGGTCTACTGAAGGCTTCTTCCCTCATGGGTTGTTTCCCTCTTTAGCCACTGAAGGTTTCACAATCGGTCAACATGCTTTCATCTTTTCCTCATGAACAGACTGATCCATGGATCCTACTAGCTCATGAACAGACTGATCAATAAAGTGAATCATTTCTATCTATATTTGGATCTTATTATTCTTGGGTTATTTCTATTCTCATATATCTTTTGGATCAGATCTACAACAAGTGGTATCAGAGCACTTTCTTGGGCAAACCGTGGAGATTTTTTTTTTATTTTTGCAGGGATTTTTTGGGTGGCGAATTTGCAGATCATATCTGTATGTTTTAGTGCAATATCTGTAGAATCTAATAGTAGATCTGTATTCTTTGTGAAAAAATAGCCGATTTAAAAAAAAAAATCGGTTGAATCGGAGTTCGGATGAAGGAGATATCGCTGATCTAAAAATCAGTGGGGTTGCAGAGAATTTTTAGGGCCAGCGAATTTGCGGCGCAGATCTGGACGTCCTGGTGCTAGATCTGTAAGATCTAATTGTAGATCTGGAATCCTTGTGACAAAACATCTGATTTCAAAAAAAAAATCAGGCGAATCGGAGTCCGGATGAGGAAGATATCGCTGATTTAAAATCAGCTCTTTTTTCAGAGATTTTGGGTGACGGCAGGAAAGTTGCAGCGTAGATATGGAATTCTAGTGCCTGGATCAAAATTTGTATCACATGGGAAGATGCAGAAGGGTTGTTCCATTTTCAAAAACAGGTCATAATAAGAATTCTGAGCAATATTGACGAAACTGTGACATTTTCAAATTTTCGCCAAGTTAGTGAATTTTTCTCAAACCCTCTTCATGGAAAAGTTTACAGGAAAAGATGATGGCCCTACTATTGAAGAATTCATACAAAGAATAAAGTCTAAATATGGGATATGTTGGAAAATTTCAGTACGGTTTCATTTGGCAGACGAGGCTGACAAATGGTTTTCATCACTTGACTACCGGCAATGTTAGGGTCCCACCCTAACCCCCTTATTTATGTCTTGGGATCACGTCATAGTCAAGAGTCAATAAAGCCCATATTAATATTTGTAAGTGGTTAACCCGCAATTAATGACGGGACCACAGTTAGTTGCAAATGGGCGGAAGTATTAGATAGATGGTAAATAGGCGGTAGTATTAGATAGATGGTATTAATAAAACCCACGATATTGGCTCGTGGTATTGCATGTATGAGTCATATATAAAGGATAGAGACTCCCTGCGAGGAGCATTGTGTCTTGTTTTGTAATCGAGCTCTGCTATATTGGAGGTTGCCCCCTCGAAGAGGCCTGTGAACATTTCTCTCTGAATAATAAAATCATTGCTATTCTGTGTTCTGGGTATATTTTCTTCGCATATTCTGTGTTCTCGGTATCTTTTCTTCGCTTGGGTATTGATTTGCAGGTTAAGAGCATAACAAGTGGTATCAGAGCACTTTCCAGGGCTCGGTGGGATCTCCAAATTTTAGCAAAAAAAAATTTTGGCTAGAGACGTGTTCTGGCGTCTTTAAACCACGGGATCTGTCGTTAAGCGCATAAACCTGCAGATTTAGGGAGGCATGCACGCGGGAAATACAAGAGGTGGTCACATCTGTTGGACTCCCTTGTAACCCCTGTGGGTACCCCTTCGAGTAGTAGTGCATTAGACAGAACCGCGCACAGACTGTCTTCCACGTACCCTCTGGGTATATAGGAAGCCCCCTAGCTCCCTTGAAACCTCACCATAGATAAACCTTCGGCCGTCTTGTGGCTACAGTAGACCGAGAACAACACTCGGAGAGATTATTCGCCCGTACGATAGGGTAGTCGGGTTGTACGGCTAAGGGTACGATCGATCCTCCTTAGTTAGAGCCCTGAAACATTGGGCCGAGTACTACTGTCAGACCCTTATGTATATTGCGATCTGTAGCACCTGACACTCCCCAAGACCATAGTTCCCTTTCTATCGGGGGATCACACATCATCTATTCCAGATCAGCAGCAGCAGTTGTTCCACCATTCAGATCTCTCAGATCCACCAGATCGGATATTCCAGATCAGCAGCAGCAGTTGTTCCACCATTCAGATATCTCAGATCCACCAGATCGGAGTAGTTGTGAAGGGTTCCTGTACCTGGATATAATTTTTGCAGGACTTTTGGCGGCATTGACAGTTTGAGGATTTGGCGACTGCAGTATTGATCAGGAAGGAGTAAAACTCCGTTAGGAGTTTTCCAAAAAAAAAAAAAAAAAAGTCTGAGATCTTCCGAAGTGCTTATTTGTGACCTAGCCCATCAGCATCAGGACAACGAGCTGAGCACGGTGGTACCATTCAATTTCTTAGAAAAAAAATTCTGGCGGTCCCAATTTTTCATCAAGTTGGTGTATGGTAGAAACTAGAGCTCAAGCCATGGCCAATGAAAGACTAGACAAACTTGAAACAGATATGAACGAGCTCAAAAATACGCTTGATGACCTATCGAGCCTGGTATGGCAAGCACCAATGTTTTACAACTCGGACTCGGACTCGGACTCGGCCGAGGATCGACTTCGACTCGGACTCCGACTCGGTAATGACTCGGCCGGCTCGATTTCAATGACTTGGTCGTTGTAAAAAATACATTAAATATTTATTTTTTTTATAAAAAAACATAATTTTAAATATTTTAAACATAATTTTAAAGATTTTCATTCAAGTTTCCAAACACACAACATTATAATATACATGGAAGACAACATATGATCAAAGTAGGCTCATGAACCAATCCATTATATCAAAATGGTACGGTGGTACCCAATGGAAATAGTAAATACATAGTCAACTGTAGTCTGTCATACATGATCAAAGACTCAAGAGTCAAAACAAAATACAAATAACCAAGGAGGCTAGTAGCTACTGCCAGAGGAGCCAAGATCATCTCGACCAATCTCTGGATCATCATCATCAGAGTCGGACAAGGGGCCCCATCAATGACCAGTACTGGCTACTGCTAGAGTTGCCAACATCATCTAGCTCAGTGTTACTTGGGAGCAGGAGCGGAAGTGGGGAGCGAGAGCGAAAACGGGAGCAGAAGCGACATTTTCAGAAGCTCCAGGTTTGAGAGCGAATCCCAGAGGAGTTCAACAACCAATGTCACTAACATCAAGGTACACAGAGGGATTGGTGCTCTTGATTAAATACGAGTTCCATACCCTAATACATGACAAAATTCAATGGAAACATTGCAATCCTCCAATCCTAAAACCCTGAAAAAATGATAAGTCTGCTGGATTTTGAATGAAATCTAAAATTCTACTTTCTCCATATGAAATCCAATGAGGCTGGAACCACTCTTAAACATCCTGAGTCATTTCATGGTAATGTTAAAAATTTAAGTAAAAGGATGAAAATGAAGATTAAGGAGAATGTCACTTTTACTTTAAGAATTTAACATTACCATGAAATTTGAACATCATATCAATACTAGGAGAGGGGAATGGACCCCAAATAGCACTTAACCAATTTAGAAAACACCTTGGAGTCCCCAACAATCAGCCAAATGTTAAAAAGTTAAAAAAAAATAGAAAAATCGTTGTTTCTTTGGGTGACTGGCTGAATTTAATGACTCGGCTGAGTAGATGTGCAAAACGGCCGGGTTGACTGAGTCATGACTGACTCGGCCGAGTCATGCAATAACTCGGCCGAGTCAGTCATGACTCGGCCTCCCGGACTGGTTTTTCTACCGGGTCACTCCTCAAGGCTTCAACTCGGTTCGACTCGGCCGTTTCGGTTTCGAAACGGCCGGTTTGTAAAACAATGGCAAGCACTCAATAAGGGCAAGGAGCCAGCTCTTGAGGTACCCTGTAATGACCATATACACCATGAGGGTGAGTCTAGCCACTCTCCTCACGTCTGGCACACCCATCCACCACCTCCTAAGTTGGATAGTCAGTGACCTCCCAAGTTGGATATGCAGAAATTTGATGGTTCTAACCCGTCCGCATGGCTAGCACAAATGGAACAGTATTTCAAATTGAATCGTCTCCAAGATGATTGGACTAAGATTGGAGTGGGGACCATGTACTTGGACAATGAATGATGGCAATGGGCGAAATGGCATCAACGTCGCAATGCACCTTTTTCGAGTTGGGCCCAATTTTCCAAAGCTCTTCGAGATCGCTATGAACAGGGAGACTCCTTTTTGGGCCGTCTCACTAAGCTCCGACAGACGGGTACAGTGGATGAATATATCACCGCTTTTGAAGCCTTGGCCTTCCGCACTGAGCATCTCTCAGATGAGTTCTACACGGAATGTTTTATCAGTGGTCTTAAAGAAGCCATCAAAGCTCAAGTTCTACTCCACCACCCTCCCACATGGACGGAGGCTTGCCAGGTAGCCCGTAAGGTGGAGCGTGCCATAACAGCCCAATACAGCCGCCCCAATTTCCCCACTAAAGGTCGTCCCCCACAAGCTCATACCACGACTCAGACACTTAAGGTCCAAAAGGTGTCACCTCAGGAAATGGCCGAGAGAAGGAAGCAAGGACTATGTTACTACTATGATGAAAAATATTCCCCTGGGCATAAATGCAAGGAGCCCAAGTTTTTTCAAATAGATGCCACTGACTACAGCTCCACCGAGGAAGATCCACCTCTTAAGGAACCAGAGGCGATCAAAGAAGACAACCAAAAGAGATTGTATCTGATGACCCAGTTATTTCGCTCAATGCGTTGGCAGGAATCTCTTCCCCTCAAACTCTCAAAATCAGGGGTTTTCTTAAACATCGCCCAGTAATAGTCTTGATTGATAGTGGAAGTACCCATAATTTCATCCATCAAAAAATCGCCGAAGCAGCACATTGTTATGTACAGGCAGTCTCTAACTTCCAGGTCCAAATTGCAGATGGGGGCACAATGAAATGTGAAGGCCGCTGTGAAAATGTCAAACTTCAAATGGGGGATTATCAGTTGAAAACCCACATGTTTGCCATACACAAGGGGGGATGCGACATTGTCCTAGGTGCTGAATGGCTCCGCACCCTTAGGCCAATCACAATGGATTTCCAGGAGTTATATATGAGTTTTAAGCAGAACAAATCCACACATACTCTCCGTGGACTTCAGGCAGGAGCCCCCTCTATCATCATCTCGCATAGGATGGAAAAATTGTTAAAAAAGGGCCATCATGGAGTGGTAGCTCAATTTAATGCCATCCAGGTAGTAGACACCATGTCTCCGCCAGTTCATCCTGAGATGCAACAGATTTTAAATAAACATCGGACGGTCTTTGACAAGCCTCATGAGCTTCCACCCTCACGAGGGGAACATGATCATAGAATCACATTGGTTCCAGGGGCCCAACCCCCAAATGTGTGGCCATACAGATATTCGTTCACCCAAAAGAATGAAATAGAAAAAATCATCAAGGAATTGTTGGAAACAGGTGTCATTCGTCCCAGCATTAGTCCTTATTCATCCCCAGTGGTCATGGTCCTCAAGAAAGATGGGGAGTGGCGGATGTGTCCCGACTTCAGGGCCCTCAATAAGTTAACAGTCAAAGATAAATTTCCCATCCCAGTGGTTGATGATTTGCTGGACGAACTCAATGGGGCTCAATTCTTCACTAAGTTGGATCTTCACTCAGGCTATCACCAAATTCGCATGAAGGAAGTTGACATTCCCAAGACAGCTTTCAGAACTCATGAAGGCCATTATGAGTTCCTCGTCATGCCATTTGGTCTCTGTAATGCCCCCTCTACTTTTCAGAGCCTTATGAATCACCTCCTCAAACCATATCTCAGAAAATTTGTCCTTGTCTTCTTCGATGACATCCTCATCTATAGTGGCACTTGGGCGGCACATCTTCAGCATGTAGATCTACTCTTGCAACTACTCCGAACACATAAATTATTTTTCAGGATGTCTAAGTGTTCATTTGGCATGGAAGAAGTTGAGTATTTGGGCCACATTGTGGGGCGCGAAGGTGTCAAGGTGGACCCCAAAAAGATCCAGGCAATACAAGAATGGCCTCAACCTAAGACCTTGAAAAGCTTGAGAGGATTTTTGGGTCTCATAGGCTATTATCGTAAATTTTTCCGCAACTATGGCCGCATAGCGAAGCCCCTAACGCAACTCCTAAAGAAAAATTCCTTCTTTTGGAATGAGGAAGCACAACAGGCATTTACCGCTCTAAAAACCACCATGTGTTCCACTCCTGTCTTAGCACTACTGGACTTCACCAAATCATTTGTCATTGAATGTGATGCTTCGAGAACAGGTATTGGAGCGGTCTTAATGCAGGAAGGGCGACCATTGGCCTTCACCAACCAACAACTAAGTGGGAAGAATCTGGGCCAATCTACCTACGAGAAGGAAATGATGGCCATCTTACATGCAGTTGAGACCTGGAGACCTTACTTGTTGGGGCGACATTTCCAAATCCGCACAGATCATCACAGTCTTAAATAATTTTTGGAGCAATGCCTATCTTCCCCTCAACAAAATAAATGGTTAGCCAAAATGCTAGGATATGATTATGAGATCATTTACAAGAAAGGGAAAGACAACAGGGTAGCAGATGCATTGTCGCGCCAATTTGAGGAGGAAAGTACTCTTCTCGCAATTTCCCTCCCCATTCCAGACTGGATTGAAGAGGCTCGCAGGGAATGGTTTTCACATCCAGGGCTCTCCCAACTCATTTCTCAATTGCAGGTAGATCCTAATTCCAGCAAGGGCTACTCGTGGCAGAATGATATTCTTCGCTACAAGGACAGAGTGGTAATATCGCCAACATCCACCCTCAAAAGTCGCATTTTGGCAGAATTGCACTCATCTCCCATTGCAGGACATTCGGGCTTTCAAAAGACGTATGCTCGCACCAGAAGATCATTTTTTTGGACCGGCATGAAACAGGACATCCTTACTTTCGTAGCAGAATGTGACGTCTGTCAACGCCACAAAGGGGAAACCGTCAACACACCAGGCACATTACAACCATTGCCCATTCCAGCGTCAATTTGGACAGAGGTTTCCATGGATTTCATTACAGGTCTTCCAAAGTCTGGGAACAAGTCAGTCATCATGGTGGTTGTGGACTGACTGTCGAAGTATGCTCATTTCCGTGCCCTACCCCACCCATTTACACCAACCTTGGTTGCTCAAACTTTCATGGATCAGATCTTCAAATTGCATGGCATGCCCACTTCTATTATATCCGACCGTGACCCAATCTTCACCAGTAATTTTTGGCAGGAGCTCTTCAGAATACAAGGCACTCAACTCAAACTCAGTACTTCATATCATCCGCAAACAAATGGTCAAACCAAAGCCGTCAACAAATGTCTAGAAACCTACCTTAGGTGTTTCACTTCAGAAAAGCAACACCTTTGGGTAGAGTGGTTACCTCTGGCGGAGTGGTGGTATAACACCAACTATCATGCCACCACCAAAATGACTCCCTATGAAGCAGTCTATGGACAACTTCCGCCTTCCCCTACTTCTTATCTCATGGGGTGCTCCAAAGTACAAGCCGTGGATCAACTCCTACAACACCGCGCAACCATGCTTGCCCATCTGCGCGAGAATCTTCATCATGCTCAGAACCGTATGAAGCAACAGGCTGACCAACATCGCTCAGAGCACCAATTTCAAGAAGGGGATCAGGTTTTTTTGAGGCTGCAACCATATAAGCAAACATCACTCAAAGACAAGGGTTGTCAAAAGCTCTCCCCAAAATTCTATGGACCATACCAAGTACTTCAGTGCATTGGAGAAGTGGCTTACAAGTTGGCTTTGCCACCTACAGCAAAAATCCACCCAGTTTTCCATGTATCGTGCCTCAAGAAAGTGATTGGGAACAATTGCCGAGTTCAAACCAGTCTACCTGAATTGGACGAAGAAGGGTCAATCTGGCTTCAACCTGAACAGGTTCTAGACACACGAGACAAGCACCTGCGCGGCCGCATGATTAAGGAGGTCCTCGTCAAATGGAAAGACACCTCTCTGGAAGATGCAACTTGGGAACCAGCCACTATTCTTCAGCAGTTTCCGCAGCTTCAGCCTTGAGGACAAGGCTAGTCTTAAGGGGGAGGGCATGTTAGGGTCCCACCCTAACCCCCTTTTTTATGTCTTGGGATCACGTCATAGTCAAGAGTCAATAAAGCCCATATTAATATTTGTAAGTGGTTAACCCGCAATTAATGACGGGACCACAGTTACTTGCAAATGGGCGGAAGTATTAGATAGATGGTAAATAGGTGGTAGTATTAGATAGATGGTATTAATAAAACCCACGATATTGGCTCGTGGTATTGCATGTATGAGTCATATATAAAGGATAGAGACTCCCTGCGAGGAGCATTGTGTCTTGTTTTGTAATCGAGCTCTGCTCTATTGGAGGTTGCCCCCTCGAAGAGGCCTGTGAACATTTCTCTCTGAATAATAAAATCATTGCTATTATGTGTTCTGGGTATATTTTCTTCGCATATTCTGTGTTCTCGGTATCTTTTCTTCGCTTGGGTATTGCTTTGCAGGTTAAGAGCATAACAATTACCAAGTGGCCCTGTACCCCTAGTAGGAGGTGAAACTGATAGTTACATCAGTTTAGGTACCGGTCTACTGAAGGCTTCTTCCCTCATGGGTTGTTTCCCTCTTTAGCCGCTGAAGGTTTCACAATCGGTCAACATGCTTTCATCTTTTCCTCATGAACAGACTGATCCATGGATCCTACTAGCTCCTTCAGACATTGAGACTTACGGAGAACAAATACCACTGTCACTAGTTGAATTGGCCTACAAAGCCATTCAAATTGCACATGAATCTCCGGTCACTTTGGTTTCGACCAATGGTACCACTGCCCCTACCACAACTGCTCCTTCTTTTGATCCAGTCAATCAAGTCCTATCTGTGGACAAGGTTGTTAGAGAGATCACGAGGTTAGAAGAATGACCTTGGGAGGATTCGCACCATCATGTTTCAATATCTGATTCAGACATAATGCCTCTTCAAATCCTGTCACCTGACGCAAATGAAATCGTTTCCTCACCATATACGACTATCCAACTTTTGGACTCAGAATGAAACAGGGGCAATATTTCACAAACATTGATCCCCCGATATTTCTATAATGACATGCATCGTGGACAACATACAAAGAGGAGCCAATCACAATCTTGAGGAAATTGTGAGATACACCTACCCATTTAGGGACTTCTGCGATGTTTTTCCTTGGTCTTATGGGGAAATGCATGGCATAGACCCTTCTATTGTCAAGCATGACATCAAGGAAGGTCAAGCATTCTTTTTATCGTATTTTTCTTGCTCGTTAATCCGAAAAACCTTGAGTATTCTTCTTTGGGCTCATTAAAATACCACAAAGATGAATAGAGCACTATTAGGGATATTTTATTGCTCTTTAGAAAATATAAACATCCCCGAGCTTTTTTCATTGTGCTCGTTAAATCTATGCAACGATAGATAGAGCACTGTTAGGGATATTTTATTACTCTTTAAAAAATATAAACATCCTCGAGCTTTTGTCATTGCGCTCGTTAAATCTATGCAATGATAGATAGAGCACTTTTGGAGACATTTTATTGCTCTTTAAAAAATATATAAACATCTCTGAGTTTTTGTAGTAGAGCTCGTTAAAAATATATACCACAATCCGTAAAGCACTTTTATGGATATTTTATAGCTCTTTAAACAATATAAACATCCCTGAGTTTCATCATTTGCACTCGTTAAATATATGCAAACGATGCTCTGAGCACCTCTTTTTTGATCTCGTTCCAACTCATAAACTGAAAAAGACCAACGGAGCATCTTTTCTAGGAACTTTTTTCTCACTCTTTAAACTGAAAAAATCCCGAGTTGTGTCTTGCTGCTCGTTAAACATGCTAAAGATGACCCAAGCATTCTTTCAGGTACTTTTGTCAAGCTCCTTAAAAAATGAAAAATCCTGAGTTTTTGTTACTGACTCGTTAAAGTGTCACAACAAAACACGGGTTTAGTCCACCGCCTTGTACTCATAACAAAATGAGATTGACATCTATTGGAAAAAGGTTTCTCTTTATCCGGGTGCAATAGATTAAATATGGAAAAGTAACTGATATGGGTATACCATTAACCTTTTGTCACACCCGGTTAAAAATTATGACAAAGTAACCACCATGGAGTCTCTCTTTACAATCTTTTCAGACTGTCTAAAGATGAAAAGATCACCAAGTTGTCTAGTATGGACTCTTTAAATACATAGACAAGATATAGAGTCATTCTTTTTACGATACTTTTTAGACTCTTAAAAGATAAAAAAATCTATGAGTTTACCTATCTAGACTCACAAAACTAATCAGATAGGGAAAAGAGTCATTGTTTTTATGATCATTTTCAGACTCTCTAAACATGAAAAGATCGATGAGTTTACCCCTTTGGACTCATTAAAAATCATACAGGGAAAGTGGAAATACAACTATATCCTCAAGCGTGGTTTAGCAGCGAAAGTTCACTTGAACATGGCACTCCCTCTGATAAACGATCATTTTGATAGCCTCTCAATATGAACCCTACAAACCTATGAATTTTTAGCCTATATACCTTGATTCCATTGCATCTCCATATCTTAAACACTCTATAGTGTTCATGAGTCTAGCGCTATCTGGTTAAAACCATTGTCGTGCCATCTATTGTTCAAGGGTCCCTACTTGTTTCCTCGATCTACTAACCCTACATATCCTTTCATCATGCCCTCCATTGTTTAGACCCAAAATCTCAAAAGATTCTTGAAAAAAAAAAAAATCCTTGTCCAGTTTCATATCGGCTGATGTAGGACACGTCATTGCCTACTTTTGATAGGTTCCTTCCTATCGACTTCAACACTCTATCTAGGGAGATAACCCAGAAACACACTCGATGCCTTGGTGCTTGCAGACATTGGTGGTAGGTTACCTTGTGCTTGATCACGGGTTTTCGTTATTGGCTCCTGGTTAAGTGATTCTACAAGTGTACGACGACAAAAAATCTTTCACAATCACTAGTTTGCATTGTGCATCTTGGAGACTATCACCATTATCGGTGGCCTTCCTCACATCTATTAACAGTCTCCATTATTGGCTGGTAATTAGATGATTTCGTGCATGTTCGACGTCAACTCATTTTATCACATGTACCAATCTATGTTGTTCGGTGAAGCAGGAATCAAGACTTTGGGTAGAGGCTTGCATCATTCAACCTTTTTTCCTCTTCCAAGCTGCGATATTTGTAGAAATTTTGAATAATAAACACATATTCAACAGAGATTATCCCGATTATACACTATTGCGGGATACATGCATAATACATAACCTCCCCTACGTTGATCAACAATTTAGCAGCATCAAAAATAATGAAACATCAATCTCATGTACACATTAACACAGTATGTATCCAGGGGAAAGCTTACAGCTGAAAACCCCACACTATCTGTATATTAATGATTGAGAACATGTAACATTACATTTTACAATACTCCTCTCAAGTATCCAACACTATCTCCACCTGTTACACACAAAACTAGCTCAGATCCGAACAAGTCACAGGTTCGAATCTTCTCCACTGCTTTGCCTGCCTCTATTGCACACAATACCTGCTGAGAATCACTCACATTGGAATAACGTGAGCTCAGGCTATTCTACTGGGCATATACTGGGCAATCATCATGGGCATACTCAATACATTGCTTGTGCAAGATCTCATGCACAACTATAATCACAACTGATAGCAATCTCAACCTCTAACACCTGTCTCCACTGAACTGTACATGCACTGAGTTAACTGATCTATTCTTCATTTGCATTAGGAGTTAATAATTAGTGAATTAATTTAATCAACTAATTCACATCAATCATCACTATTCTATTTGCATTTAGACTAATTACAACTAGTTTAACCAAGTCAAACTGAACACAACTCCATCAAATCCACATCCAACTCCATAGAACTCACATGCATGAGTTCTAACTGATGTCCTACATGCAATAGCTCAAATGACTCACACGAAAAGCGTATTTCCTTCTAACAGCTGGATGTGCCACATATGTAGCTCAAACTGAAGTGCTCCAAGAGGATAAGATAAAGTTTATAGTCTAAATATTATTATGAGACAATAATATTTGACTTTTCTATTTTTAGCCTGGAAGTCTAAAAATAGACTTTGATCACTCCTGCTGTGAACCAGAAATAGAAGTCCATCTATTTTTCCCAACATGACCAATCATCCATAAACAACATCCTGCAACTCATAGACCATGATCCATATGTCTAAAAATAGACATAGTCTAAAAATAGACTTTGCGCAATAATTTGCCTGCGGGCCCAGTTAGTGAAGGCAACTCCTTTCCACTAAGATCCATCATCTTGTTGCATTCTCAACAATATTGTTCTTTGAAGACATCCATTTTAGGATAATCTATTATGACACTAGATCCACCCTATGCCATATTGGCGGCCAGCATTGTTATATCTTTGAGGAGAAAGTTACTCTGACATAGCTACTGAGCATGGGAATGCCCAACTCAGGACATGATTTTAGTAGTTCATATATATGTACTTTTGTTGTATCAGGTTTTCCTTACCGCTCGAAACTTCTTTCTCTCTCTACAAATATTTTAATAGCAAACTACAGTATTTTCATAAAGTATTTTGGCCATCGTCTCTACCTCTAATCTAATACTTTAGGGGGCATCTGTCATAGGAGAAATTGACCTCCTAGTCAACTCAAAGGAGAAAGACAAGATGACAGAATGAATGACCACGGTTACAGGCCCAGAATCCACACTAACACTCTCTATATGCTGAAAACCTGTTTTATAAAACTTGTTACCAAGCATAAAGGAGCGTTAGTCAACCTGCTAACTCTTGTTGTTAGACCAAGGGGAGCGTTAGTGAACTTAAGTGATGTTCGAGAGGTTATGCCAACGAATCGGCCAATAAATATCTAGATATTAAATCCCTAAATTTGTGCAAGAAAAGTAAGGAAACTCCAAAAATCAAGATATTTGGAGAAATTCTATTCTGGGAACAGAGGCAAATGGGAAAAAGCCGGTAAACAAGGCAGGTTCATGGTTTTTCCCCAAATGAACTATAGGTGGAGTTGGGAAGCCCTAATTCGATTGTTATATAAGCAACGATAGGGCCATTGCAAAAGGGTCAGAGCATTTAGAAGGATAACACATGGTGCTATTGTGATACTGTCATATTCTTGAAGGAGCTAGCTAAAAGAAGGAGAGAGAGAGAGAGGAAGAAGGGATAATTAAGGCTGATACAATAGGGTTGTTTTAATCACTCTTCTATTCTAAATATAGGACTGTGGTTGTGTTCCCTAATCCAAAGTGTCGGTGATATTATGCATTTATTTGTTCATTCTGATGCTCGTTGTGTTGAGTAGATAAGTTATACATTTATACATGTTTGTTATGGATTCTTACATTAATTGTCAGAAGTATATGTTGTGATTGGTTTGCTTTGTTCTTTTGTACAGGAATAATCTTGGAGCCGGTTAGGAGGAGTTCTTCTTACCGCATAGAGATCCCTAAGCGAATCTAGAAAGAACCAAAGGTGATCCTTTCTCCATATCCTATCAATATATGTCTGATAGATAAACATGTGTGTAATAGGTAGCTTTTGCAGATAAACTTACGGTCTGTCGGAAGTCACAGGAATACTTTTGAGGGTAGTTTTCATTCTGTGCATTTTACCCCATAGCATTTTTCCACTTTGCGTAGCTCTAAACATCAAGGTAGCTACATAACTTATTTTTCGCACAATAAAATTTTAATCCAAGTATTCAAATATTTCACATACTTATCTCACAGTCCTTTGCAAAAGATTCGCTCCACCTCGCTATAGTTGACTGAGGTATCAACTGCAAATTCAGTCACAAATCATCCTATGACACGATCGAGTCAATGATCGATTGTGCGAGCAATCTTGTCCTCAGATGCATCCAACCTTTGTACTAGCTCTGGGATCCACATAATAGGACCGTTAAGTTTCCACCTTCCTTGGTTGTCTTCTAGCTTCACGATCCACTCGTATAGCCCAATCAGAAAGGAGCAGAAAAATATTTCATGTATTTATGTATATAGGTACCTGTCCAGCCACTGTTCCTTTGTTAGTCATGAACTTTTGTTCTCCTGGGCCATGAATTCATGGATCTTCCTATCTGACCAGTCCCTGATCTCTTTCTTAGTTGGATTCCAGTGATATGACGTCACACATCTCTTATGTAGATTTTGGTCCCAGCAATGGAACCATTTGTTGGCTTGAGGGGGCCTGACCTAGGTTCAACGTTAATTAGCCAAAAAAATCCCTACACTACTGGCCCTTTCGGCATCAACCCATGGAGCGCAGACTGAAATCTCACTAGAAGCAATATGGGTGGATGCTGGAACCAAGTTTCTACACCTTGACATGGTCATGATGTCATTTTCTTCCTTCTATTCCTACCTTCGCCCAAGTGGTTAAGCACTAGGGTTCTGTTTGCCTAAACCCTTATTCCTCCCTTCAATATCTCCACAAAAGGTTACGACTAACCTTCGCACAACCCTAACCTTTGGTTTAGATACTTCCACACTGCTAAGGCAACGTATTGCATAGATGATCTAGTTATCTTAAGAATCTTACTTATCTTATTAGATACTCACAGTTAGTACTGCGTAAAGAGATATTCTTATTTGCGTTCAGTTATCCAGCATAAGTATACACATTTGTGCATCACATAAGCATTATGAAGTAAATTCAAACAAAAAATGACAAGATGCGCAAATCAGAACAAAGACATAGAAATTCTAGAATACTTCTCTTTATTGATATCTTGAAGCAATTACAAACTTTATATACCTTGCACACACAGCTGCAGGGGTCCACGCACTCAGTTGTGTACTTCTGCTCTAGGCCTCTATGCACTTAGCTGTAGAGCCTCTACCTATGCTACAACCTAGAACATAGACTTCTTACTTCAGAGATATCATTCTCTTAGACTAATCTTTAATATTCAAGACTACTTAGAGCTTACTTCACTCTATTTATACAATCCCATGGTCCGCGGACCATGGGTAGATCTCTTATAGCCGACTTTACTTTACAAAACTAAGGGCGAACAACCCTTTATCAATTATGACACCTTCGCGCTCCACGAACACAAAATGCGGAGTCTTTAAAAGTTTATTACAAAAGTTGACCAAAACATTAGCTTTTAGCCCCAAAACTGTCCATTAGGGGATCCCATTCCCAACACTCATGATGAGACGACATCAAATCCGGAAATCCGCTAGTCTACCATAATGCATTTTCTTTCGTTTTCGGGTGTAGGTGACTCAGAGAAAGGACAAGGATCTGAAACAAAAGAAATCACATGTTAAGTCAAAATCCAAGGCTTCCAGACACTTTTGGGAAAAAGTACACAAACATCACTAAGAGGCTGGGTTGAGTAGTCCGGGAAAACAATGACATTTATGGGATTTGGCTTAGCTAGGAAGCAGAATTGTGCATTTTTTCTAGGGAAGCAAGTGTAGGTAGTAGCAGGAACTAGTAGTGAAAACTGCATAGATTTACAAAGTAGGCCAAGATCAGGCTAGGGGAGACTACTGGTCAGAAATACGCAGATATGGGAGGAAGTCATGCAGAACATGTCTGCACAGTTTCTCAGATGAGTGGGGTTTTTGGTAGCAGGTGGATTTTCCAAGAGAGTTTCATAATTTTCAGGAGGAGTGGGAAGCAGGTTGGCAGTGGAAATGACTGACAAAATTGCACAATCTCTAGAGACAATGTAGTGACAGGCAGTGGGTGCCTGTCCCTATTGTCTGTGAAATTTCTTCAAGTAGTGCAAGCAAGCACGCTCACAAATTCTATGAAATTTTGAGGATGATTGCATCCCTAGGTCACTACCCAAGTCAAATTCTTTGGTTGACCACTACAAGGATTGATGTATAGGCTTGTGAGAAGTGCAAACTGAGATGACTTCTTAGGAAAATGTTGTGCTGTTTTGGGTGAAAATAACCCAGATTTACTCCATAATTACACAATATAGACTTCTTGGAGGGAAACCTTAAGCTCTGTGTAGTTTTGGGCAATAGTGCTTGATCACTGGGGGGTAAGACATTGCAGTTCAGCTCAATGGAGGTCTGACTGATGGAGGGTGGTCCGATCGACAAATTTTTGGAAAAAAGGCTAAGTGTGTCAACGAGTGAACTTGTTTATACATGACCTTATGAACACACACTCAACATGACTTGACGACATGACACTTCAAATCATGAGACAAAATATGTGTTATAGCTCCAATCTCACCTTTGATATTGGTGATGCTGCATTTATGGCCTAGGGAAAACCCTCCTTCTAGACTTGGTCCAAATACTTAAAAAATAGTGTTTTATTCCCTGTACACGACATTTCCTTGAGCTGAATGTGTGTGTATGTGGGTCAGTGTATACCCAACCCACGTATATGTCTTAAAACACTTAAAAAAATTAAATCTCCTTAATTTCGGGCGGAGATCGCAGGTTTTACCTGTTGATTACCTATTAGTGCTTGTGGCCCTAATTGTTCCCAATGAATTCCAACTAAAAAAACTACTTTGGGAGAAGTATAAAAAGGCTTCAATGGGAAGGCTTTAGGGAGGAGAAAAAAGAGAGAATTACTCTGGTGAGATTATCGCTAATTAAATCTGAAGATCCCTGTGCTTCTAGCACTTCCCCCACTACAAGAAACCCTTGTTCCCTTGAGTTTTGATGTCATTTCACTAGTTGAGATATCCTTGTGTGAGTCATGGAAGGATCCTTTTGAAATATTGGGATTGGATGGATCCGGAGGAAAGTTCTGCTTGGAGCTAGCAAGAGGAAGATTCAGGTGATATCATTTCTTCTTTGTTTTAGTTATCTCTAATAAAGAAACATTTGTCTTGTTACTGAAATCAATCTTCTTTATGCATATGATGTTATTGTTATGGTTTACATATGAATAATTGTTTCAATGTATAATTAACCATCTTTCAAAATGTTATGAAGTTGATTTCTATATGATACTTTGTCCATATATTGCTAGGCTTCTTTGAATTGGTTGTTTTGCAGGTTCAAGGATCGAGATGAACTCCAAGAGGGTTTGAACCTTGGCTGGATCTACTCAAACGAAGGACCCCCAACTACACATCTCTTTGCATAGTTTGCTTATTTAAGTATCATGTTTGCATGGAATGCTTGTCTTTTACTGTAGATAACCCCTCGCTCTGCTAGGTTTTTGACCCAAAACCCTAGGGGACTTAGTCCCTCAACAATATGTTTAATGTGATTGATTGCGGGTTGTCTAATGATGAAAGTGACAAGTGCATCTCTTTAGATAGACCGTCGGACGACCGTGGCAAAATTTGTGTGACAGTTCTTGCAACATTATGTGTGAATGTGATAGGTGTTTACATAGCTAAAATAATGGATGCACATGATGACAAACCTTCGACATCACCAGAATAGGGTGTTAGGCATGACATAACAATCAACATGTCAAATGTGATAGTTGGTCAAACAAGCGAAAAGGAAGCAAGACATGTAGAGGAAACACATGAAATGAATTTTGTGTTTTCACACATGCATGTTACTGAATATATGATGATATGACACTGAAAAGAAGTCTTGCAAACTCAACTAAGAGGTGTACTTTGAAAATTGTTCTTTACATACCATACTTAACCTCAAAATGATCATGCATCTGACAAAGTTTGCATGTGGTCCTCATCTTTTGCCATCACTTAATCTCTTGGTCCTTATCCTTAATTCCTTGGGAGTGATCTCAGCATGTCATCTTTTTGTGTAGTCACTGAGAGATATCTTAACGTTGTCTCAGCGAGCAGTGACTATTGTCAGAATGAGGCACTAGGAGGCCCAATTGAGAAAGTTATGAATGTCAGGAATCCAGACATCTCTACTCATTTCCACACACAATTCTTTTTTGCATTACTTCCTTGCACATAGAACAATGGTGGCTAGATATCTGAGGGGAAACACCAAACAATTTCTGAAGATAATGGGTTCCGGGTGGGGGAAGGACACTAGAGGAAACCACTGTGTATTTTTAGATTCCAAGGGAGGCTGGGGTCTCTGTATGCTATCGATTTCCAATGGGCAAGGGAGAAATATTGAGGGTTTCAAAAGAAAAGTGCACAGTTCTAGGAGGCTAGATGAGGCTAGGTTGCTCATGAAATGGTGAAGTGTGAGATTAGTGACACATATGTAAACAATGATAGGACTTGACTGTGATCGCACACAAACACTTAGTGATACAACATAGACCATACATAATGTCTAAGACATACTTCAATTGATGCAACAACCTTCGTGACAACAGTGCGTGAAGTGAGTGTGAAACATGTCTATGTGATGATAACAACACATACGTACACAATTCCCTTGAAGCAAAACAACATTCCCTTTTCATGTCAAACAAAAATCCCTATTCCCACAGATGACACATGCTGCATAAAGATGAAAACATTGACAACTCTTAAAATCGAGGAGGGGAAGCTTGAGATCATTAGCTTATCAACAAGTGACCAAGGATGATCGATCGCAGGATCCAAGGTAGGCTATGAAATTTGCATGGAAGCCAAAATTTTGGAGGGTGGTTGTAGCCGCTACACACATCCTCAAATAATTTCAAATGTTTGGTATTTTCAAGAATGGAGGGTGTGTGTCTTATATTAATTTCATATTTTTTGTTTGGGTAAAGGAAGTAGTAGCTACATAATATATTATTTCGTGTTCTCCTCTAGTAACAAGAGAAATTTCATGCTGTGAAAATAAATTAACAAACATGTATAGTTTGATATATGTCTTTGGCCTGATTCACAACCAATTCTGAATCTCCAAAAAAACAAAATCTATTTTCTTTCTGTTATTTCAACAAATTCATCCCAATGATGAAATCTTTGTATTCCGAAATATTATTAGTGCAGTCAAAATATAACTTGAAAGAATGTAGCTAACTAGTGAGGTTTGATGGGATGATCCAAATAACTGCTCCAAAACCTTCTCTCCAGGTAGAACCTAAAATTTAAATTCTAGATGCCTCCATCTGGGGCTAATTTTACTTCTTATTTCTAAAAATTTCCCTCAATCTATTTTGGTATTTCTTCATTAGTACAATAATCATTAAAGAAAACTTTGTTTCCAATCTCTATATCTACTGCATAAATAGGATGGTTATCTCACTAATTTTGGTTGCTAACCATATAAGCCATATGGAGTTATTTGTATAACCTCTTTGGTGCACCAAATTGTTGAATGGATGCATAAGTCATATCCATTTGAAGTGTTCCTCTTAGTTTTGATGCCCATTACTGATAAAACATCATACCAAATCTCAGTGTAATATCTGCCACGATTGTCTCCATCATCACAATGTTTGTAGGTATTTATCCTAGTGTTATCACCAGATCCTTTATTAACCCTAAGAACATGAATTTTGTTGAATCATATGAAAGAAAGTCTTTATATGGTCTTGTAATCTCAGCTCCCAAGTTTTCCATGACTGATTTGAGCATGAAATTGTGTGATGCTCCAAAATACACCATGGAATTATGAAGGATCATATGATGAAAATTTAGAAAAATATAAAAAGGAGGAAAATCATCATTCACACTAGCTACATGGGGACCAAAATTAAACTCAGGAACATAATCATCCAAATTAAGTGGATCTTGTGAATTGATATTTATCTGATCCTTTTTTGAACTTTTAAACATTGAAAAAAATTGTTTTCTTTATTGTTCATTTTTCAATAGTTTAGCAAAAGGGATAAGAATTTTCAATTTAGCAATTCCTCTCTCCAAATCGAAGGATGTTTGTGTTTCCTCCACTTCTTTGACACCTTTCTTGGCTTCCTCTTCCTTTTTTGAAATTTCACTTTTAGGCTCCTCCACTCTTTAAGTATTTGCTTTCTTGGTTCAACTTGTTATTCTAATCTTGTTGTTTTTGCGGTGGAACTCTACCTAGAATAGTTCGGCCTATGAGGTTATATTCCTTCATATTGCCTTTGAAGATATTCCATTTCGTTACTATAACCTTGCTGGTAATCTTTTGAATCATACATCTAACGGTTGTCTTTCACTCTTGAAGACGCGACAAAATTATCATGCTCTTCCTTGGTTGCAAACACTTGAGTTTCCTTATCATCAAAACAACTTATCTATTTATATGTTTCTTTAGTTGAATATTCATCAACAAAAAATTATGAGAAAGGAGGCATAACAACTTGATAATCCTCATGACCTTATTTTTCTCTTTGACAATTTTGAGGGCCTCGAGGTCTTTTGGAATTTGGATTTTGCAAGTGAGGTTGAGGTTCACTTCTAGGATGGGACAAATTTTCTACCAATTTCTCCTTCATATTTAACATAACATCAAATTTAACATCCAATAAAAAAGATGGTTATTCTTTAAATACTACTCTTCTCTCAGTATTCATATTTTCTTTCCCAACTAACAGATTTGCTTCTACTCCTATAGAATTGTTTTGCATCACCTCCAAGGTAGCTACATTCCTCTCTCTAAGTTGATAAGCCAGTTCAACATCCAAACCATCGGGATAGTGCAATAGGGATAAACCATGGGGGGCTTAATCTTAGCGGGAGTTGAATTGTAAACCCTATTGAACCTTGATGTAAATTTCCAAGTTGTGTCGCCTGGGTTTCTTTTCAGATTCTCATATTCAACCAATATTTTCAAAGGATTTTTCTTCACCTATCACCTAGTAAGGGAGATCTATTCAAACTGCTAAAAATTGGCAATGCTTGCTACTGGTAAATCTTTGAACCATATCTTAACCTTCCTTGAAAGACTTTTTGCAAAAATTATAAGCTTAACATGCTCATCATCTACCTCCTCTAGTTCAATGAAATCATTTATCTTATCTACATGTTGTTGAGCTATGAGGGGTCTTCTACCATGAAGCTCGAGTAAAAATTTTCCATAGTTAAGAGGAATATCATGTGGAAGAGCTTGGAGATTGAGAGGGGCATATCTAGAAGCCATAACTATGTGAGAGGAGGTTCAAATAACACTGGGGATTTGGAATGAAGATGACACCATGAGTGAAGTTGTTGTTATGACAATTGCTAAGATAGCAATATGAAATCCCACAGAAAACAAGGGGCTAGTTGAAGAACAGAATAAGAAAATGTAAAATGGAAAAGTTGGGGACATGGGTGCAACTACCAGGATTTCATGGAATAGCTTTATCAACTTTTGAAATTGAAACCAAATTTCTTGATCTTGTGGCAACAAATCTAATTCTTAACTAACAGAACTAGAAATAAAATTTTCAAATATAGTCTCATGAAACACAATATCTGAAAGATTTATTTTAGACGTAGATCTAAATAGATTTTTTTCAAATTTGATATCAAACTATATATCATCAAAATATTAAACATTTTTAAGTAATGAATATGACCTCTCTAAGTGAACCGTACCTGATTTTTCTAGAGATCTTCTTCTTCCTCTAAAAACCATTATGGACTCGACAAAATATGTTGTGGATTTGGATTAGGGTTCCTCCATCTGTAGACCCCCCCCATGAGCCAAACTTTGCCAACATTATCACATTAAATTTCAACGTGGTGTCGCCAAAGAAACATATTTGAGCCAAACTAATTTTTCAGATCCATGTTTTCTCTCAAATATCTAATTTTAAGCAATCAAGTCATTTGAGCAGAATGTATCTTTTGCTCATCAATAACAACGCCAAAATTTTATCACTTATATAAAACCCTAGTTGTGGAAAAAAAAACTCTAAGGTAACCTATAACGTCTTTTGAATTAAAATCTAACCACTTCAATTTCAAAAGGGGATCCCTTCTATAAATCAATCAATATGATTGGTTATGTACTTAAAACAATGACTAGATCTGCTGTAACATGGCTTTCAGAAATGTGGTAGGGTTTGATACAATTTGATTTGGCATGAAGTCAAATATTTGGCTTAACAAGGAAGGAATCCAAACACTCACAAAGGTAGGGCAGTTGATGTACTTTAATCCTTTAAATTTATGATATGGAATGGAGAATAGGAGGGTAACAATATACTTATAAGAGCATCAAAAGGATGAATTGTACAAAACATACTTTCAAAAGATATAGATGAATGAAAATATAAATAAATCATAGTGCATATGAATTCTGTTCATTCACTCTTATGATTCATAAAAGATAATACATATGAAAACATAGAAAGGAAAAGAGAAACAAGAGAACACATATCCAAATTTCCCAACACAAAATTCCTTGTTGCAGAATCAGGTTCCCTTCATTAAAATTTTAGAAATATACAATGCAAAATAAGTCTTCTGATAAAAAGCCAACCCTTCTTCACTCTAAAGAGCTTATCCTTATAGGAAAAATTACAAACTAAAAAGTAGCTTTCTCATATGTTCTTAATTACAAATTGCTAAACATAAATCATGCATATCTAATACATGAACATAGTACATAAACTTAGAAATATATGTATATAAAGACAAAATTGTTTGCTAAAATATCAGCTAGAAACTGTGGTCAAAATCACTGAGTGGTATTATGCATGTTTTCATGGAATTTGTGCCTCGTCCCCATGGTAAAAATGGAACCTCTTACGTTGCTCCTCCTTTTAAGATTTCATGATCTGCCAACGCTAACCTATCCACTGATACTCTTTCAAAACCGGATAATGGCCAACATATTTGATGAGAAAGTTTTCAGTGCTTTTATAAAAATAGAAACAAAATTACACTAAAATTGAAACTATCAACGCTTATTGAAATTTCACAGTGCAAATCACTAACATGCTAGTTATTGGCTTTCGGTCAAAATTCCATATGAAAAGTTTCTAGCTTCCTCTAGTAGAATATCTACATTAGTTTTTGTTGGTTTCTTAGTCCTCTAGGCCTCTGTAGCAACCCCTTTCCTTGAGATTTTGGTCTTGTTGTGTTTCTTTGAGCTTGTGGACTCCTCCTTGTTTATAATCGAGTCCTTATGGGGGTTTTGTCTACATCAATGACTTTTTCTGCAACTCAAGGTTTTGCTTCAGTTTCATGTTTAATATCAACTTATTCCACAGGCTTGCACATGATCTCTTTCCAACTCTGAAAATTTCTTCTAAGTTGGGTTCTTTGTCAACTTTTGTCTGATATGTTTCATGCTCAATAATTTTTGCCCTTCCCTTCTCTATTTTTTGTTGACTTTTCTCTCTGTAGGTAGAGGTACAGTGGGAGAAGGGGCATGTTTTGTTTTTCTCAGCCTATCACTCTTTTTGGAATAAACCTTTTGTAATTCGGGAACTAAAGGAGGAACTGATTCTACTTTTTTTTACTCCTTGTATGCACAGATTATCTCCCTTGTTCTTGGTTTTTGGTTTATTTATATTTTTTTTCTTCCTTTCTTTTTGCTCTTTTCTTATTTTACATTTTGAAGTTCAAAAACTCCCCAAAATAGAAAATACTTCCAACCCCACCTTACCTTTCTCAAGCAGCTATCAACCAATATTTTAATCAAGAATTTATCATATATGAAATGAGTAAATCCATTTGGTATTGCCCTAACCTTAGCAGGAATATGGTTTAGACACTCTAATAGAAAATGTGGATTATTCATCCTTAACTGACCTACTATATGAGTTAGGAACTTGAAATGGTATAAATTCACCCAATTCTAGCATCCTTCACATGTGAATTAATATTGGGTAATATGCATGAGACAATGAAACTTGTCTTTTAACCAAGACCTTTGAATTTTTGAGCGCGGGGTCCTCTCCGTGTACTCATCATTCAAGAAAAATAGGACAACAATTCTGGCCAAAACATGAACCTTGAAGGCCCTTTCTCCATCTGAAGGAAGGCTTGAGACTTTTTCAATTACCTCCTCGGTGATAGTAAATAAGATCCCCCCAACACTAACCTATTGACCATGAAAACCCTCCATGAAAGGTTTGGCAATTCCATCATGATAACCTGTACAACGAGAGAATACTTGTTCCCACCCTGCTTCCTCAAAATGTTGTTCAATATTTGGATAGACATTGAGTAGGTCATTTTCTTTGGTCTCATCTTTATGTAGTTTCATTCTCTTTCCCATAACTATCACCGTCAAACAAGAGCACCAGAAGTGATATTGTAATTCGATCTCGGGTTTCTGGGTTAACTTAACATCATGTCATCTATTGGTGTAAAATATACAACTACTTAATCATGCATTATATAGGTTTTACCATATTAAGTAAATTATTTCATAACATGGAAACTAGTACATCATATAAAAAACATGATAGGCTATTACAAAAAACATTAACGTGTAATCATGACTTTTTAATCAAACATTACCTCTTGGTGGTGGAACCCAAAAAATCATCAACTCACATCAACATCTAACTTGTTAGTGCTCTCTTGCTAAATGATTTTTCATCTACTGACATATTATCCATCAATGCATTATTTGGAGATAAAAAAAATTTGAATCTTTCCTTTGGCGCTGACACTCTAGCTATTAGAGTTTTAAATGACCATTTTTATAGATATGCATATATACTTTGTATATCAATGCATTTTTATTTTTTAGAACTTAAAATAATGTTGATATTATATCTGTCATCCTTTTAACTCTATTTATTACAAATCAACGTTGCCACTAAAACTGTCAGCACTTTAAAAATATTGACTAAAATTGGGATAACAACTGGCTGCACGGGGATGTTGTCAATCATATATGGTAGCAAGAACCTTATAGACTAGAAGCCTATTTATTACAATGAATTTTGTTAAAGAAATACTTTGACTCACTCTATTTGACAAGAAGATCATTTTCTCAAACCTATTCATTTACAGACTGTTTTGGAACTGGAAAATAAAATAAATAAAGTAAGGAAACTTTTATTCTCTGATAACCATTTATCAGAAGTTTAGCGACTTCTCCCTGGTATTCAAGTCATTCAAAATGTTTATCCACACCTACAAATTTTCAAACAACATGGATATATACGATGAAAATGCGAAATGTTGTCTCTCAATAAATGTAATGCTTCAGAAAACGCCTGTTGTCTCTTGTTTTAAATATCAGAGAATAAAACTATTCATGTCACAAAAAAATGCAATTTTAGATGGATGCTTCCAAATATGGTAAAAAGTCCCTTGTTTACCTTTATCTTCAATACAAGCATCCCATTTTAAAACTGTGTCCTGAATTTTGAAATTGTATTCCTTAGTCCTTTTGTCAAATACCTTTTTTGATCTTTTCTTGGAAACTTCGAGACTTTTCATACACTTTTTCTCTATTTTCCTGCACCTATATCATTTGATTGATTCTTCTTTGAAAATGATTTGGTGCCTCCCATAATTCCTGCAAGTACATCATAATTGGTATCCCAAGAGAAAGTGGGAAAGTTTCATCTACACCATAAACCAACTGAAAAGGAGTGGTGTAACTCCCTCCTCCCACATCTATCCAAATAACTGGGCAACTAGGGTAAACATGTGATGACAGGCTACTATTATTATATTTAATCTCCTATGTAACCTTAAGGAAGTGGAATCGATTGAAACGCAACATACAAACCTTCCACATCAGTTACACGACTTCCAGGAACCATCCCAACCACTCACGTAGCTAGCCCCTGGGTCCCAGTGAGGTTTTAAACCACTTGACTATCAAAGGCTCTATATGCTCTCATGCCAAGCCATGCCAGTGCCCAAGGATTATTTTTCCCAGTGTTGTGCCAACATTCCTGAGATTTGAGCCACTTTCTCAGGGCCAGAGCATAGGTCACTCCCCATAATTGAATAACACCTTGAGAGCAGAAAGATTACAGGGGAAAAATGATGCAAATGTAAATATTTGAACAAGACCTTAACCAGACCCCTAGTAGCCATGATAGGCATTTTGTCAAACCTATCACAAATATGTAATCTACATGTGTAAAGAACATATTTAAGCATAGGGGTGTCATACTTATCTCGGAATCACTATGAAGCATTGTTCCCTTATATCATTTATTGCATTATCATCTCTTAGGTCATAGATCCATTATTCATTCATTTACAAGTAAAGACATAATGAAAGCCATACATAGCCACTGTCATAAAACATATACATAACCAGCACAATAGAAACATAAATACCAAGGAAATCATAGCCATATTATCCACATATAAACTAGTATAATACTCATAGAATTACAAGGAGAAATAACCTCATATTGATGATGCAAAATCCAAACCCGAGATCGGACTACCACGTTTCAACTAACCATAGAATGGCTAAGCCAAATATCTCCTCATCCATTCACCCCCGTGCCATATTCCACGCATGTGTGTGGGATTGAAATGAAAAAAACAACCAGGGCTTCCTGAGGATAAACCACCTGGCCTTCATCAATAGAAACTGGGCTTTACCATAATCCATCCTATATCACTAGACCAAGACAATAAACTTGTAATAACAAGCTTTACTGTGATCTCCAGCCGATCGCTAGGCCAAACAAGCATGGATGCCACTAGATTTCTCCATGCACACCATTAGGAATTTTCCTATCTCCTAGTCTCTCAAGCTTTACCGCAATCCACACTAGATTACAAGGACCTAAACCAAGATCGACTCTCTAGGCTTTACTGCAGATCCCAACCCAAGATTACTAGGCCAAATGGAAAGAATTCCACCTCTTCTTTTTACCGTATATCCTACCATTATGTTGGGAACGAGTCCCCTAGGGGTCAATTTTGGGGTTAAAAACCGAAGTTTTGCGGCAGAAGGCCCAAAGTTTGTATAAATAAATGTAAATTCTCCACATTTTTTGGTCGCGGAGCACAAAGATATCTGAAGTCAAAAGGGGTTTTCTAGCCTTATTCTAGATAGGTTGTGTCCGTTTTGGAGATATGCCCTTGGTCCGCAGACCATGGGATTGCATAAAAAGGAGGTCTTAGAGGAGTCTAAGGCACGTCAGTGGGGGAAGTAGAAGTACTTGAGAGTATGTTAAGAGTTAAGAGAGGATTCTTAACGTAGGAAGAGGCTATGTAGCTAAGTGCACAGAGGCCAAGGGTAGAAGTCCACAGCTAAGTGGGTGAACCCCTGTAGTTGTGTGCACAAGGAAGATAGAGTCTGTATTGAGAATTTGAATCATCAATACATGGAAGTATTCTAAAATTATTGTGTACTTTCCATTTGTGTGTGCGTTATTTTACTTTTGCTATGAATGATGTGTTTATGCTATGTTGAATACTAGGGTTATGAATTAATGCTTTGTTTATGTGCAAATCTATGTATTTCACTTTGTCATATGAACAAAAGTAAGAATATATGTTACACGAAGATAACCATAATGCATGTTAAAGTTAACCAATACTTAAGTTAATCTGGGTAGACACAGAAGTAAGGATAATTACAGAGGTGTGTAAGCACCTGATCTATCTATTTAGTGTCTGCAAAGCATGATCAAAGACTTCCGCGGAGGCTCCAAGGATGAATAAGAGAAGTACATTGATAAGCCCTAAAGGGATTATCGATCTGCACAAAGGTCTAAAAATAACATCACAACCATCTTAGGGTGCAAAAACTTGGTTCCTGCATCCCCCCAAGCTTCTTCGAGTGAGACATTAGTTTGTGCTTCACGGATTGATGCCTAAAGGGCTAGTAGTGTAGGGATTTTATTGGATGCTTAATGTTGAACCTGGGTTAGGGCCCATCAATCCAAAAAATGGTTTCGTTGTTGGGACAAGGATCTACATAATGAGATGTGTGATGTCATGTCATTGGAATCCAACTAAGAAAGAGATCGAAAGTGGTTGGATAGAAAGATCTACGAATTCATGGTGCAAGAGAACAAGAATTCATGATTGATGAAAGAAAAGTGGTTGGATAGATATATGTACACAAAAATACATGAAATATTCTTCTGTTCCTTCCCCGCTGAGTTATACAAGTGGATCAGAAGTTGGCAGATGACTAAGGAAGGTGAAGACTTCAAAATATGATTGTTTGGACACCAGAGTTAGTGCAGAGATTGGAAGCCTCTGAAGATACGATTGTGCGTGTTGTCGACCATTGGCTCGATTGCATCATAGGAGGATCTGCGACAAAGTTCATGGTTGATACTCCTGTCAGTTACACTGAAGCAGAGTATCACTTCTTCAAAGGACTGTGAGGTAGGTATTTGAAATCACTAAATACTTGGATTAAAATGATCTTGTGCGAAAAGAGGGCCATGTACTTACCTTGATGTTTGGAGTTATGCGAAGTGGAAGGTCTTTTAGGGATGGAGGAAGGAAAGGTCCTGAGTATAGCCCGCTGATTGAACCTTCTTTGTTTGATCACAAAGGAGCAGTGCAGTCTTCTCCACTAAGCGTTATTGAGCTGATAAGACAAGGGTTCCCACGAATACCTACATTGCCTCCATCCTCATCCTATCGATCCACACCACCTCCATCCTCACCTCCACCACTCACCCCATCACCCACACCACTGCCACCTCAACCATTGTTCAACATGGAGAACTCTGTAAAGCTACCTATATTCAAGGGTGTAGGGAATGAAGATCCGGACCAGTTTTGGTTTGTCATGAAGGCTGTGTGTGAAGCTCAGGGTATCACAGATGACCAAATGAAGAAAGTTGCATTGGTTAGTGCTTTGTAGGACTGCGCACTAACGTGGTACATTAAGTACAATACTGATAACCCAACGTCTGTGTTGGTGGATATCTAGGCTATGCTTAATAGAGAATTCAGTGGACCTATGTCTCAAGCACAATCAATTGTGGGATTCAAGGAGATCATGATGAGGCCTAGGGAGACACCCTGGGATTTGGATCAAAGATTGAAGTGTATGATCCGTGAAGCCAACATCAACCTAACTTATGGGAAACCTTGTGAATGGTTCGTGGCCTCACTCCTGCCCCACCTAAGGGTTGCAATATCACAATAGAAGATTGGGACCGAGGCTGAAGCTCTGGAAATCATGATGAGACTACATGAGAAGTTTCATGAGTAGTTGCAGAACCTTTGCCTCGAAATGCAAAGTCTGAAGAAGCACAGAACAACTCGGCAGGAGGTGCGTGAAGAAGTTTGGTGCCTAAAATGCAAAGGTTAGGGGCACGACAAGGATCATTGTCTAGTATTTGTGAACTATGTTGCAGCAGGGGGACTAATGCCTCTAAGGCCAGAAGCTGCATTGGGGCCAATTGTAGGGCCTGCACTATCGTTTGCCATATGCCAAGTAGCTTGGAAACATGTGTTTGCTGGCTTGTTGGGGCCTGACCTAGGTTCGGAGGTGATCTAGCCAAACAAATCCTGGTACTACTGGCCCTTTTAGCGACAGTCCATGGAGCGCAGATTTAGGTCTCACCTGAAATAGTATGGGAGGGTGGTAGAACCATGTTTCCACACCTTGGAGATGTCTGATGAGTTTAATTGGTCTGCGGTTCAACCTTATGTGCACTTCACTACGCACACTTGTCAGTACCTTGATGCCTGCGAGGCTGCCTTCTCACAGCCCTACTCAGGGCCCGAACACTGTCATTACCCAGGTCCTTACTAGTAAGTCAATATTAGTCAATTACCTTGGTTTATTTGTATGCTTTTGGGTATACTTAGAAATATTCACAATTCATACTAGTGCGCACAGTAAATAAACAATATAAATTGTAAATGATATCAAACATGTAATAAATCAGAACATATATACATAATTGGTAACAAAAACCCTTGTTTATTAATATCTTCTCCGGTTACAGACTCAAATTTACCTTGCACACTCAGTTGCAGGGGTCTGCGCACTCAACTGCGGACTCTCCTTGGCCTCTGCGCACTCAGCTGCAGAGCCGCTTCCTACTACTATGACCCAAGAACACTAATACTCTTTCTTTATGCTTCGTTATATCATCCTATCCATCCTATTCTCTTCTCTATTCATTGTCTCTTACAACCTAGAGCCTCACTCTATTATACAATCCCATGGTTTGCGGACCATGGGTAGGCCGCACTACATTCAAAATTAGGGCAAACAGCCCTATGACTCTAACATACATTCTGCGCCCGCAATTCGTAGGGCTTTACAATATTATTACTAAAAACTTGGGCTTTGTGCCCCAAAACATGCTATGGGGGGATTCCATGCTCAACAGGCCCCCAACACAAACATCGCGACTCGCACTAGAGTCACTCTATCGGTGCGACAATCTTAGCATGGAGTCCCTCCAGCTAGTCTCAAACGGTCTTGATGTCCGCAAAGCACTGAGCTGCTACTTGCTGAACCTACTACATTCTCTCTTATAAGACCTCTGTCATGCTTCCCTACATCTGTGTATGCATCCCTTGAATCTGCGTGATATTTCCTTTAATACCTACCATGATTGTGAATGCTTCATCAATCCATGGCTAGACACACGATTTGGGAACTTCTTCCTTATGGCATGCCGCATCCACTTTCTCTTTTGATGCCTTGGCTTGCTACATCCTCACAAGCCGCTGAGTGAGGACTATGGTTTGCATAGTCCCTCTGATGTTATTATACTGTTGCTGGAGTTCACGTGCCTCTGTCTCCAGCCACTGGATAGTGGGATCCTCCTACAAAGTCATGAGGACCTCAAGTGCTTGCTTCAACATGTCGGTACAGTCATGTACTGCACCTCTAAATTCTTCCAAGCCTACTTCAATAGTGCTAGCATGCTATTCTCTAACTTCCAGGTGAGTGGAAGATTTCACCTTCAACCGCAGCCTGACGATTTGAAGATTTAGCTCTAGCTAAACCTTTGTTGTCTCTTCTATGGCCTCGCGGACTTGAGTTTCCAAATAGTGGATCGGCACTTTTTACTGGTATATCTACTACGATGGCCAGTTCTAGGATGCATCAGCAAGCATCATCCATCATCTAGACCAACCGTTGATTCTGCGACACCAATTCATGGTGCTGCAAGCTGAGTTGTTCTATGTTAATTTTCTGCTCACTGAGAATATGGATCGCGCGGCTCTCCCTGGCCCACAACTCTATCATTATCCCATCTTGTAATTGATATAGTGTTTCCTGGGGAAGGGTAGCTAGATTAAGGCCAAGGACTTTCATCCTGCCAATTGACATTTGGTCCATTGCATCCAGTGACACTAGATCTCCCTCTAGCAACACGATTGTGTTGGCCATCCTTGCGTGCAACATCTGTTCTGCTGCTGAAGTTCCTGCTACGATGTGGGTAGACAGCGTACCTTCCTGAGGGGGCCACACCTGTAACTCTTGCAGTTGTGCCCTAAGGGCCCCCAACATAGTATGATGCTCCATCATAAACTCTTGAAGCGCTTCGTTGGTGACATCGCGAACTCTTTCGCTGATGTCATGTAGATCGCCTTCAGTTAAGCTGATCAAGTCAATGGCCAACTTCGAGGCCTTGACCTTCTTCCTTGGTTTTGTTCGTTCTGTAATGTGTGGCTACTTCAACTATGTGGACGCGGTCCCTAGTTCTAGGCTCCCTCCTGTTGTTTCTGTTTCCTTTGCCTCCTGCCCTGGGGATGTTGTTTGGCCCTCATCTACTTGTGTTTTTGCTACCACTGCTGCTTGCGCTGCTGCTGCTGCTTCTGTGGCCTTCTTCTGTTCCACGGATTTTTGTGCCACTTCGCGCACTACCTTTTCTTTCACTACTACTATTTCCTGCTGCCTTTTCTCGGCCAATTGGGTGACACGCAACTTAGAATCATCCTTTTTCTTCTGTGCTCCCACCTTCTATAGTTCTACCAGATCTGGGGCGCACCATTCCGGAGGCCATGTCTCCAAAACAGTGAAGATAGCATCATCGGTGGATATAAAAGGGAGCTTTGTCCACTGCTTCACCTAGTCCTTTTGCGCCATGATATAAAGGTTGTGCATGTCAGCTTTGAAGTCTGCAAAATTCTGCAGACTATTGTACATTGTAGGGGACTAGTGTGGCCTCCTGTTGATCCAAATTTGGATGCTCACCTCGATGAGCACCCAGGAAATTTTTGTATCATGAATCTTGTTCACATCCTTGGTGGCCCAGAGCGAAGCGTGCTTCGTAGCCTAGGGTAATTCTCTGCCAATATTAGGGAATTGACTGTCCTTCGGCAATTCTCTTGTTACTAGCAACATGGATAGTAGCAACCATGTGTAGTGGAAGGTCTTACCCTGCTCTTGGGCTTCGCGACAATTTAACAAACATTCCTCGCAGAGGAATTCGGCCTAGTTGAACTAGACGCCCTTCGCACACTACTCGGCTAGTGCAACCACTAGAGGTGATACCTCATCGGTGCGAAACTTCCTCGTCACTTTACCAGCCAAGAGCTGGGTGGCTACGCACACCCCTTTGTCCTTGATGTTGGTGATTGTGTAGCCCGTCTTCCTTTTCTCGAACTTATATTTTGCTCTCATGGCTTCTACAAGAGCCAAATCACTATTTTCTCCGGCTATAGTTGTGGGGTCCTTTCCCTTAAAGGGATGTCAGGAAATAGGGTGGATGAGATCTGCTGTGATGGAAATAGGCTCCTCTAGCCATAGATACCCATCATGGACTAGGCAGAGCAGCTTCTTGATGATGAAAATGGTGATGGGTGCGCGGTGGAAATGTGGTATCGATAGCATGTGCAACAACACTACCTTTTCCACAACGCGCAACCATTTTCGCGGCTCTAACATAATCACTGCCCCTTAGTATTTTGCTTCATTAGATTCGCCATCTCTAGGTGTAGGAACTTCTCATTGTCAGTGAGATCCTAGTCTTTGAATTTAATGGTTGACACACGGCCTAGGTGCGTGCCCTCAAATACGATTATCGTCAAGGAGGAGTGGGGTCTACAGTGAACTCCTCGTTGCATCCAAATCCTTTGGTAATTTGATCTTCCCTTTCCATAGAGGGACATACACGGGCAGCTTTGTGGAAGAGCGCAATGGTTGTATACCCTCCTCCATGTATTCTACTTCTTCTGTAGCAGCGATCAGGGCTTGCAAGTCTTCTTCTTCCTCATCTATTTCAATTAGGATTGCCTTCCCCTTTTCTTCCATTGACAATTTTCTATGTCGCAGATTCCTGGGGGACATGTGTACTAGACCAATTTCCTGTTTATCCTTCTTTGACACGGCGTCCATGGTGATTTGGGGATTTCTGTGACCACCCCGGCGCCCTTTAGAACATCCTGTACCATGGGGGTCTGCACAGCCTCACCGGTGGTTCCCTCATCAATTCATAAACAATTCTTAGTGGTTGTCATTATATCTCGGCTGGATTATGTTACGTGTGAACTTAGGGGCTCAATGATCGTTTGCCTCTCACTACTCAATGCTCTGCTTAAGCTCTCAATTCTTAAATGACCAACTATTGCTCACTGGCCAGCCTTTTGTGTTTTATAGCACCTTTCGAATTTGAATTCGACCATTCCTCCTATTTTGGGCCATTAATCCTTTCTTGGCAGAATATTTTCCCAAATATTGCATATAAATTGCATCTTAAATGCCTGTTGCTTACTCCATTTGACCTCAAATCGAGCATCCCATCGTGAATAGTGACACCAACAGTCACTTTCCAGCAAACCCGCACAGAAAAGCAGCCCTCCATGCATGGTCACGAACCCTGTCACACTCTGCACCTGCATGCATCCCCAATATTGTGTAGCTTCTGAGCAGAATAGTTTATAGTCCCATGCTTTCTTTCAACTGCCTAGAGCACTAAGATTGTTCTTCCTGCGGCTAGTCAGGTGGTCGCGCCACCCATGTGGGGCTTGATCCCGTCCTCCACCCTAGTTCATGGAGAATCCCCATCTTCCATAGCTATGTTCAGCCTCGTGTTCTTTACTCCTTGCAATGCACTACCCTGGTCACTATGTTTGGCAATATGTGGTCCAAGCCAAGGCAGCACGATAACTAGTTTATGGTGATAGTCTTCCAATTTGTCAATATGATTGTATGCACCTTGACTTACCACCTTCGGTTTTTGGACTAGAAATGCTCCCTTTAGTTCATCCTCTAGCTTTTTGACTTTTTCAGCCATCAAAGCACTTCTCTCCCTCAGTCGCACCCTGTCTTTCTCAAGTTTGCGAACTCTAAGGTTGCCCTGTTGGATTCCTCCCTTGATTTTTTTGTGTTTTGCTTCGTGCAACTGTGTGATTCCTTCGTTCTGGGCTTCACAAACCATTGTATCTATGGGTGTTGTTATGTGCAACTAGGCTTTGCATGCTCTATAGGGATCATAGCCCCTACTTCATGCTTCAGCATTTCTTGCATAGCCGAGTTTTTGCACATGGTCCTATAAGCTCATAGAACCAGTGGTACACACAAGTCCCAGTTAGTGCGTCTCTCATGGTGGATCGTGTTCAGCACTTTGCACACCTTGTCAAAGGCTTCCCCTTGTATAATCTTCAGCTTGCTTGGTATTATCATACTTTGTTGAGTATGCCCTCATCTTTCCTCCTCTCTCTTGTTGTTCGTGTTTCCTATCGTGAGGATGGTGTGCATTTGTGTAGGTTGCATACCACACGCCTGTACCCATCTGGAGAGGTGGGCACATAGGCTGCTTCATCCATCATGCTTGGCTCCCATCCATAGCTAAGGCTTTCCAAACCATATAACCATCATTCTCTAGTAATTGAGCTAGTTCTCAAAGCTTCGTTGATGCGTACCCCACCACCTTGCGAGCATAGCACGCAATGCCCATCTCAGAGCGTCAAAATGTTGTTGTTCTGGCACTTGTTTTTCAAAATTGTTTAGGAATTCCTCCACCGTGGTCAACCCGTCATACATAGGCAGATCCCTTACCTCTTTTGTCATGCAGTGCAGTGATCTTACCATCATGTTTCAATTGAGCATGGCTACCTTGTGTAACTGGTTTTGCCATCATTCTATTTCCTGATCTGAATCTGATGTGCAGGAGATTTCGCACTCCCACGAGATCTTGCCATTCGCTATAGGATTCACCCAATCCTGTTCCTAGGTGGTTATCTAATAGATATAATCTAGTTCATCATTTCTTTTTTCATCATGCACTGGCTCTGTGTAGCGTGATCCTTCCGTAGGGTCTAAGGGTACCACTACGCGCAGTGACTTTTTCTCAAAAATAATTTTTCACTTCTTCGTATTTATCACTCCATTCATAATAGTGGTCCAATCTATTCCTAGTACCTCAAGATAGGGATTTTTTTCATCAAAAATCTCTATCACTTCGAAATATGCAAGCACGCTTGCACCTTCGATGTCTACTGTTATTCCCTACAATCTTCCCATCTGTAGGTTCTTCTATTGGTTTGCCATCCGTAATTGAATAGGGACCAATGCAACGTGGGCCTACCCATGCACTCCCATATCTATTTCGGCAACACATTCATGTCCGATTGTAAAACGAGAATTAGTTGATCCATTTCACACTACCCAATTTGTGTAGTCAATCTCATCTCCCTTCCTGTTCGTGATGTGTGTTTCCTGAGCTTTTGGACTACGGGCGGTTCTCCTTACCCATTCCGCCTAGTGATTAGTTCCTGCAGTCCTTTTATAACCTTGCTGTCATGCAATAGCTTCATGCATGTCTCCATAAAAATAGTAAGCATTGATGGGTCCATCTTTGGTTCTAGTTTTTCCTTACTACCTGAAGTGGAGGCCTCCCTGAAGCTCTTCTTAGATTCCATGAATGACTCCTTCCCTCACACCAAATCGAACTTTGGTTCCTTTGTAGGAGCCTTGCGAACCCAAGCACTTTCTTCAGGTTTCTTGCCATTTTCATCTCCTATTGTAATAATTCTTTGGAGCACGATGTTTACATTTGGGTCTTCTTTGTGTGGCTTCGACCTCATCATTTGCAGATTTTGAGTTGGGGGAGGCTGGAGTATTCCTTTATCGTGCAACCTCATTATCAATGTGGGGCAGTACTCTATCTCATGATCAAATTGGGTACAATATAAACATGATTCCCTCTTTGGATTTGTACAATTATAGGAATAATTCCCTGGTACTCCTCAATTATAGAAAATCAGCTGTCTACGACCCCTCCCTAGTCCCATTCCATCGCGACCTCATCTGCACCCTTGAAATCCAGTGCATGGCATCCTTGCATTTTGATCAAGGACCTGCGTTTCCATATAAAATATGTAGGTAGGAGTCTGATCCATCATCAAATCATAACCTCTATAGGTACACTCATCGTGGTCTACTAATTTGTAGAAATTACTGAACAACTGTTGGGACATCTGCGTATACTTTTGTAATAGATGATAGTTATCCATAGCATGTTTTCCTCCTATCTGAAAAATCACGCACCATAATGCAAGCGCCGTGCTTGGCCCAGTTTGTGCCTCTGGTCTTAATGGCATTGGCCCTCCTCCTAATAGGTAGATCACGAATACTGGACAATGGTCCTTGTCGTGCCCCTAGCCTTTGCATTTTATGCACCATACTTCCTCACACGCTTCTAGGTGAGGTATCCTATCTTGTTTCAAACTCTGCATTTCAAGGCACAAGTTTTGCAACTGCATGTGGATCTGTTGAACTCCCAAGTTAGGATCCTATATTAGGGTTTCGTGTAGTCTCATTGCAATCTGCAAAGCCTCGACCTAAGTAGTTAGCTTTTGTTGTGACAACGTGGTTCTTAGATGTGGCGTTAGCGATGCTACAAACTATGTGCAATGTTTCCCATTTGTCAAAGTCATATTCGCTTCCCGTATTTTACTCTTTAGTCTTTGATCCAACTCCCAGGGGGTCTCACCTAGAGGCATCGTCATTTCCTTAAATCCAATGATCTACTGTGTCTCTAATTTTGGTGTGCTAAATTCCCTGTCCAACGCAGCTTGGATATTTGTGATCCCTGCATTCGGATTATCATTGGAATGCTTAATGTACCATGTCAGTGCACGATCCTACAAGGCAATAACCAGTGTTTCCTTTCTAATATTATCAAACATGACTCCTTACACTACCCATACAACCTTTACCACAAACCAAAACTAGTCCAGGTCTTCATTCCCTACTCCCTTGAATACTGGCAAGTTTATCGTGCTCGCCATGCTGAATTGTGGTAGTGGCAGAGGTGGTGTGGGAAAAGATGGAGGTGAAGATGGTGAAACTGGTGGTGGTGTAGGTGGGGGTGGTATGCATGGAATTCGCTACCTTATCAGACTAATAGCGATCCTTGGTGAAACCCTCACGAGCGCTTCCTCGCTTTCTTGTTGAGGTGAAATCAAAGCGCTAGTCTCTATCTCTGTGCTACCTTCGTTTCTATAGATCCTCCCACTTCACGTATCCCCAAACATCAAGTTATTCGCATAACCCACTTTTCACACACTAGCATTTTAATCCATGTGTTCAAATATTTAATGTACTTACCTTGCGGTCCTTTGAGGAAGCACTGTTTCACCTCGCTGTAGCTAACTGTCGTGTCTATCACGAACTCAGTGATAAACCCTCCTATAATTCGATCAAGCCAATTGTCCACAATGTGCGCGAGCTTATCTTCTGGCACTTCTAATCTGCGCACCAATTCCGGTGTCCACGCAATTTGTTTGTCGAGCCTACAACTTCCCTGACTCTCTGCTAGCTTCACAATCCACTCATACAACTCAAATGGGAAGGATGAAAAGAAAATTTCGTGGATTTCCGTATATAAGTAGTGCTCGAACCATTGTTCCTTTGATACTCACAGATTCCTATTTTCCTGTGCCGTGAACTCATGAATTTTTCTATCCGGCCACCCTTCAATTTCTTTCTTTGTCAGATTCCAATGACACAACATTAGACATCTCTTATGCAGGTCCCGGTCCTGGCAACGAAACCATTTGTTCGCTTGTTGGGTCCTGACCGAGGTTTGGAGGTGATTTAGCCAAACAAATACCGGTACTACTGTCCCTTTCGACAACATTCCGTGGAGCGCGGACTGAGGTCTCACTCGAAGGAGTATGGGAGGGTGCTAGAACTAGGCTTCTACACCCTAGATATGTCTGATGAGTTCAAGTTGTCCATGGTTCAACCTTGTGCACACTTCGTTACGCGCACTTATTAGTACCTCACTGCTTGCAAGGCTACCTTCGCATAGCTCTACTAAGGGCCCGAACACTGTTATTACCTAGGTCCTTACTAGTAAGTCAATATTAGTCGATTACCTTGGTTTATTTGTATGCTTTTAGTTATACTTAGAAATATTCACAATTCATAACAATGTGCGCAGTAAATAAATAGTATAATTGTAAATGACATCAAACATGTAATAACTCATAACAGATATACAGAAGTGGGAACAAAAACCCTTGTTTATTAATCTCTTCTCTGGTTACAGACTCAACTCTACCCTGTGCACTTAGTTGCAAGGGTTTGTGCACTCAGCTGTAGACTCTCCTAGGCCTCTGCGCACTCAACTGCAGAGCCTCTTCCTCCTACTACGACCCAAGAACACTTAGACTCTTGATTTATGCTTCGCTATCTCATCCTATCCATCCTATTCTCTTATCTATTCATTGTCTCTTACAACTTAGGGCCTTGCTCTATTTATAAAATCCCATGGTCCACGGGTCAACATTACATTCAAACATAGGGTGGACAGCCCTATGACTCTAACATACATTCCGCGCCTGCAATTTGCGAGGCTTTACAATATTATTACTCAAAACTTGGGCTTTGAGCCCCAAAACATTTTGTGGGGGGATTCCATGCCCAACAGTGTCTGACAACTACCATTTGCTGTAGAAATTCATACAGACACCACAACAACTCTTCTGCAATTTTTTTCAATCAATAGGTCATGATGAGCGCAATTACCATAGCTACAAATTAATGATGGATATGACACCTGCATTCAGGTTGCAGGAAGAAATGTGGCCTTTGAACCAAGATGTTTGGGGAATGAGAGGTGAGTATTAGAGGTACGGTCGAGGCCAAGGTGGAGGGTGGCCTGGTAGAGGTCGAGGGTAGCTTATTTGTTACAATTGTGGGGGACCAGGACACTATGCAAGAGACTGTCTGAATCTGACATGACTACCATGCTGCTACTGTACTCAGTTTTACCATGTGACTAAGGATTTCCCTATATTGTTGGCTAAGATTCATGAAAAGGGGGAACAACCTCTGTAGCCTATGTAGGACCTCCAGGTGATGAGGGTTGAGCCTCGCTAAGAAGACCCTAAGGTAAACATTATGCTGCGAAGCGTAACGATGACTGGGGAGGATAAAGGGAAGTAGCATGTAGAAGGTGAATGGGTTCGCAGAGCACTAGAAAAGGAGACTGGGTTTGATTTGGAGCATGTAAAAGAAACATTTATGGAAGAAAACAAAATATTTGCTGAGGCCTCTACCTCAAGAAATTAGGAAAAACCAGTTGAGGACATGGACCCATCCATGATTACCACACTCTTGGAGACTTGCATGAAACTGCTCAGTGATAGTAAGGTTGTGAAAGGCCTGTAGGAACTGATCAATCAGTGCTCTGGCAAGGAAGGCACTACTGGTGAACCGCATGTAGTCAGAAAGCTTGGCAAGCATAAGGCAAGGACTAGACGTGAGATGAGACTCATCGCATAGATAGGGGAATATGAAATTGACCAGGTTATCTTGGATCTGGGGTCTGACGTGAATGTTTTGCCAAAAAAAACATGGGAAAGAATGGGGAAACCTGTTCTCTAGTGGTCTCCAATCTAGTTAAGGATGGCGATTCAACATAAAATCATCCCAATGGGGAGGCTGCAAGGGGTAACTGTTGACATCAAAGGCGCAAGTGCACTAGTAGAGTTTGAAGTAATATATATTATGGATGATAGCAATCCCTACCCTGTTCTCCTTGGAATCGATTGGGACACTAACATGAATGGGGTAATCAACCTCAAGAAGTAAAAGATGATATTTGAAAAGAAATCGATCTGGGTAGTGGTTCCACTAGATCTTGTAGAAGGACCGCACTATACAGAACTAGTCTGTGATTATGAAAGTGATGAGGATTTGGACAAGATATACAAGATAACAGCACAAGACCAGGATTTGGTAAATCCAACAGTAGATTGGAATATTTCATTGGATTGAGAGAGCTCCTACACATCAGAATCATATGAAGAACTAGAGCACTGGCAGAACTGGTTGCATGAAGTATCTATGCTGTGTTGTAATATGATGACCAAGTCTGCACTGCGTATCATCAGAGGTAAGGAATCTGCCTCACTATGATGGGCTAACTGACGTTTATCACTTTTTGGATACATTGCAAAGAGAAGTGCCAGAGAAGAATCGCTTCCAGGCCTTGAATTGGGCACTGCGCTCTATGCCTACAAGATGGTGGGGTACGCACAAGGATAATTTCGGTGATTGGCACAACTATGGGAGGATGATGAGAATATGTTTTGGATAGCCAAATGTATGGATGAAAGACAAGTATGATGGAAGGGATGATCCCCACGACCACCTAGCCAGGACTAAGGCTTATGGAGTGGAGCCCCAGCCTGAATGGGTGCATCTATTTTGTCATAGCCTGGATGTCATACCAATGAATTGGTATATGGAAATAGAGCTCCGCCATGGCACTGAAGAACAGGACATCTTGCGCCAAGGGTTTATAATGATGTTCAACATTGAGGATGGGTTTGACTTTATTGATGTGATGCTACAAGAGGTTAAAGAAGCAATCTTTAGGATACCGCAGGATCCTTTGGACATGATTCAACCTAATTGGACTACCCAACTGAGCCACGTGTTAGAATGATATAACGTGACCACTGAAGAAGAAGATGAGGATCCTAGAAAGATTAATATTCTGGAAACCGAGGGTCATCATGAGGTTGAAGGACTGCAGATAGAGGATCCAGACATAATCGTGCCACTAAAAACTAGAAAATTCAACATTGGAACAGAGGCAGGGATGAAATTTGTGAAGATTTAGGACTATTTGGATGATGCAATAGTAGATAAGGTTGTTGAACTCCTCTGTGAATATCAGGATTTGTTCCCCACAAATTTTTCTGATATGAAGGGAATAATAGGAGACCTGGGTGTCCTGAAGATCACCCTGAAACTGGACATGAAACCTGTGAGGCAAAGACCTTACCACCTTAATCTGAAGTATAAGGAAAGATTCTACACTGAGTTGGATGAGATGCTCATGGTACGTATTATTGAGTCGATAGAAGAATCTGCTTGGGTAAGCCAAATAGTGGTTCAGGAGAAGAAAAAGAAAGAAGAAATAAGGATATGCGTGGATCTCCGGAAAGTGAATGGTGCTCGTGTGCATGATCCTTTCCTGACTCTATTCACTAACGAGGTCCTAGATAATGTAGGTGGCCAAGAAGCATACTCTTTCACTGATGGGTTCTCTGGGTACCATCATATCCAAAACGAACCTAAGGATAGAAGAAAGACAACCTTCGTGACTGAATGGGGATGTTTTTAGTACACCATAATGCCTTCCAAGCTGAAGAATGCGCTAGCAATCATTTCACTCATAGTCATTGTGGCATTCAAAGACTTCATTCATAAATTTCTCGATGATCTGATAATCACCCTATGAGTGACCTCAGTGAAGATTTATTAAACAAAAGGTATTACAGACCCATGTGCTCATGTGTGTGTTCTGTGTTATTGAAACAACGGATTGATCAAATTGCCAATACACAGAAAATAAATGGAAAGATAGCAGAGAAATATAGTAAGCAACACAAAGACACAAACAATTTTTAATAAGGAGTTCACCATATTCTCTAGGGCTATGTCTTCGGTCTAGCTTCAATGGTGGCCTTGTTTTATTGTGTCTTTCAGCAGAGAAATTACAATGCAGGGACTCAATATGAGTTCTCCTGAAGCAGATTTTGCTTGGTAGGGTGGTTCTTGGATTCCCCCAAGCCACTTGGAGTACACAGACTCTTGTTCTTCCTACCAGCTCTGTGACCGTCGGTATAAAATGGAAAGAACCAACTGTGATGCTCAATCCGGACAGATTCCTCGATGGGAAAGGCTTGATTCTTCAAGCTCTCTAGTGCTCGATGCTGCCTGTGGTTAGCTCGGCCCTCCGTCCTCCTCTGCTTGGCTTTACTGCTCTCTGTGCTTAGTCCTCCTCTCAGGGTTCACTATTCAATGTCTCTCTTCGTCACTTGGACTCTTCGTTCTCCCTCTCCGAAATCCCTGTTCACTGTCTCTGTTCATGGCTTTAGCCATTCGACTTCCATGCCTGTTCAGTTCCTATCCTGCCTACGTCAATTCACCTCCCACCTTTGTGCTTGGAATTCCCTATTCAGCGTCAGCATGAACGCTCGAGAAGTAGCCACGCGTCCCTATCTGAACAGTGCCAGCCTGTTCATTGATTCATTTCTTTCTCCATCGTGGCGGTCAACGGATCTCAAATCCCCTTAAATTGCGGCTTAATTCCCTGTCAATTCCACTCTCTCTATTAGATGCAGTCTCAGCCATCTGATCTAGGCTCCTTAGATTCAACATCATTCGCATGTCGAGCACGATTGACTTGCTTGACAGATAACGCGTGATCACGATGGTTTTTCTCTCACCTCCACTGCTACGAGTTGATCGGTGAGTGTGATCGCTCCGCTTTCTCCAAAACCACTTACTGTTCAAGGGCGCCCCAATCAATACCGTCGGTTTCCAGGGTGTGGGTTCCACCGTTGTACTTTAGCGCCTTTACCTTTTTCTACTCGCTGTCCTCTGGTTCCCCCACCTGACCGAGTGATTAAGTCTCCTCCTTTTTGGCCTTGTTTGCCTAGCGATGCGCATCGAAAATCAGCTCCTTTTCCCGATCCGGGGCTCCCAGGGGCTATTTTGACCTCCTGTGCAGTCTCCATGGGCCTCAGTCAACATGCTTCGACTGAGGTCCTCGTCGTTCCATGACGGCTTCCATGGTCACTGGTTCAGGGTGTTTTCGATTGTTGTTTTGGATTCTTCAAGGATTTGTTCATCTCGATTCAGTCATGGTTCTTTGTCAGTCGTTTATGGATCCGATTCAGATCACGACCTCCCAACTGAAAAGATTTTGGACCATAAAAGGTTGGTTTTCTTCAAGCATCGACTAAGTGAGGAAACTGCTGTCTCACTTGTCCAATCTCAATCCACTTCTCACTGCTCGACTTCGAACCTTTAATCCCAATTCTGAGGTATTCCACCTGTCCACTGTGCGTTGTCCTTACCTTCCTGTCTAGCACTGTGTCTTCCTACAACTCATTAAGATATTCAGGTAGCAAGTCATCAAGAGAAGGCAATTGAATCTGCTCTTCAGGGTCCTCAATCATTGAAGGTTCAAACAACCTCAAGCAATCTACGTTCACAATTGAGTAGATGTGCATGTAAGCTGGCAGATCATGGTGAAAAGCATTCTCACCAATCTTCTCAAGTATCTTGAAGGGTCCATACCTGATAGGTTTTTTCTTCTTACCTTCACCTCGCATCCTATCCTTGTTGATATATAGACAGACTTGGTCTCCAACTTGAAAACTATGCTCCATCCAATCCTTATCATGCCTAGCCTTGTACCTGGCCTGGCTCTTTTCCAGATGTTCCTGTACTGCCTGGTGGATCTCCTAGATCTGTTCAACGAACCTAGTTTCCCTTTCCACATCACTGTGTCCATCAACCATGGTATCTTTACCAAAGATAAAATCCAAGGGAGACCTTAGTATGAAACCAAAGCAGGCCTCAAAAGGAGATCTCTAGGTATAAGAGTGTTTGGCTCTATTGTAAGCATGCTGCACATAACACAAGTGTTCATCCCCAAGCTTAGGGTGTTTTCTGCAATATCCCCTCAGTAACTGGATCACTGTACTGATAACTACTTCAGTCTGGCCATCTGTTTGTGGATGAAAAGCTGTGCTTTTCTTTAATTTGGTGTCCATTAGTTCCCACAGACTGGACCAAAACTTTCTCACAAATTGGGTGTGTCGATCAGATATAATAGAAGTGGGTAACCCAAATGAACCCATACATGTTCAAAGAATAATTTTGCAGTTTGTTCAACTGTAATCTGTTTACTACAGGGTATCAAAATACACATTTTGCTGAACCTATCCACAACAACATATAGATAATCATGACCTTTCCTAGATTTAGGCAGTCCTCCAACAAAATCCATGGAAATGCTTTCCCAAGGGTGTGAAGGAACTGGTAATGGAGTGTACAAGCCTAGTTTTCTGTTGTTGGGCTTGCTTTTAGCACACATAGCACACCCCTTTACATATCTAGAAACTGTCTCACTCATTCTTGGCCAATAATAGAACCTTTGCAACTGTGCAATTATTTTACTTACCCCGAAGTGACCTGATATCAGAGAAGTATGTGCTTCTCTAATTATCTTTGCTCTCTCAGTTTGTGGAATTTAGATTTTCCCACAATGGTATAAGATTCAGTCCTTTACATGATAGTCCAATTCTTCTACTCTTTTTCCTTGACTCAAAGTTGCATATACATATTTAAAATCCATATCCTGAGCATATTGTTCTATGTAGCTTTCATGCAGTACATAATTATGCTTAAGTATGGTAGATGCATTTATAATGGGTCTAGATAACATGTCTGCAACCTTGTTATGTATGCCCTTTTTATATCTGATGACTAAAAGAAACTGTTGTAGAAAACACATCCATCTGTAATGTCTTGATTGTTGCAACTTAGTTTGGGGGTGTAGGTATTGAAGTGGCTAATGATCAGTATGTGTTACTGTTTCTTTTCCCATTAAGTAATGTTTCCACTTTTTCACACTCTGAACTAATGCATACAATTCTTTATCATAGGTAGGATAGTTGGCTACTGCAGGATCAAAAGTCAGAATGATAACATATGGGTTTACCGTGTTGTGTCAACACTGCTCCCATGGCATACTCACTAGCATCAGTTTGGATCTCAAATGGTCTTTGTAGATCTGGCAGTGCTAGTACAAGTCTTGTACTAATTTTTTCTTTCAAGGTGTCCAAGGCTTTCTGCTGTTTTCCTCCCCACTGAAACACCTTGTTCAATCCTATCAAAGCATGTAAGGGAGCTGCAATTGAGGAAAAATTTGAAATGAATTTCCTCCAATACTTTGCTGCTCCTTAGAAGCTTCTCACATCTGTAGCAGACTTGGGTTTAGGCCAGTTTACAATGACTGCCACTTTAGAGGGATATATTTTCAATTCACCTCCCCCTACTATATGACCCAAATAATTTAAAGAGGTTTTTCCAAATTCACATTTGGAGAGTTTAACATAAATTTTTTCTCTTTTCAAAACATCTAATGTCTACTTAACATGCTTTAAATGTTCTTCCCATGTTTTACTAAAAATCAGAATGTCATCCAGATACACAATAACAAAATCATCAAGAAAATTATGAGTACATCAGTCATTAATCTCGTGAAAGTAGTAGGGGCATTGGTCAAGCCAAAAGGAATAACCAGCCATTCGTACAATCCCTGCTTTGTTTTGAAAGTAGTCTTCCATGCATCTTGCTCTGCAACTCTGAGCTGAGGGTATCCACTATGAAAATCCAGCTTGGTGAAATAAACAGCTTCCTTCATTTGATCTAAAAGATCATCTATGCGAGGAAGGGGATAACAATTTTTGATCGTTATTTTATTCAGTTCTCGATAATCAATGCACATTCTCCACGAGCCATCTTTCTTTCTCACCAAAATGATTGGTGACCCACATGGTGATGTGCTAGGACTAATGAACCCTTTCTCGAGCAACTCCTGCACCTGCTTCTTGATTTCAGCATTCTATAAAGTAGATAACCTTTTATACCTGTGGCTGCAATGATTGTTTCATCTCACGAGTCTGAGCCCAAATATTTCTAAATAGCTGCAGCAGTCTTCTTCTTCTTGCCCTCAGACTTCTTAGGCCTCAGCTCTGATGCAGAATCCAACAGTGCTCATCATCATGCCCCTCCTTTTCACAGTGAGTGCATGAGGCTTTGCCTTTCTATGCAGTGTTAGCCTTCCTTTCTTTCCACTTCTGCTTTCTTTTCTCCTTGATTTTGCTTATAGTGGGTTCGATGGTACCCCAACTTCTAGCTTCCATTCTTTCCTGTAGCTTCTAGATGAGTAGCTTTTACAGATACCTCATCTATACTAGTGGGATTAAACATGATGGTGGTATGCCCCATGTAGCTGTGTAGACGACCAATGTACTTCAAAAGAGTTTCTAGTGAATCTAATGAAATACCCAACATCAATGCTCTTTTTCTGAACTCTGGAGTATACCCTTGTACACTTTTCCCTTTCAACTGCTGAAGAGTTTGCCAGCTTATCATGGCTTGTTGCATGTAGGCCAATGGATAGAACTTCTTTTGATTGCAGTAACAAATTCACTCCAGACAGAGATGGTCTTACCATGCTTCCTCATATTAGCTTGGGTTCTGCCTTCCCACCATACCAAGGCAGTGCCCCCTAGGTGAAGGCTTGCCAGCTAAATCTTGCCCTTGTCTGAGTCTATATTTTTCACTCTGCAATACACATCAATTTGTCTAATCAAATTGTCCAACTTTTCAGCATTTAGCTCTCCATCATATATAGGCAAATCAAATTTAACATCTAACTTAATCAAAGATGCCTTCTTATTATCCACAGGGCTACTAGGAGGTGTAGGGAAGCTTTCTTCTTTCCCCTTTCCTTTGGAGTGGTCATGGGAATGAGATTCATCTTCTTCTTTATCTTGCTTAGAGCCTAATGAATCTTCACCCTTATGCTTTCTAAAGTCCCTATAAATTTCTTCTACCATGGACTTTATAGCTAGGAAAATTTCTATGAATTGAGAGTCTAGCCCTATAGAACCTTCTTCTGACATTGTCTTCTGAGAATAGACTCTCCCAATTTCAGGATTAGTTTCCCCCAACTCTCCTTCTCCTAATCTGAGCTTTGATCTAGTGAGCATCCAAAGCTAAAGCAAAACAGGCTTGTCTAACCTTACAACCTTGAGCTCTGATACCACTTGATCTGATAATCACCCTATGAGTGACATCAATGAAGATTTATTAAACAAAAGGTATTATAGATCCATGTGCTGGTGTGTGTTCTGTGTTATTGGAACAACGGATCGATCAGATTGCCAATACATAGAAAATAAATGGAAAGATAGCAGAGAAATACAGTAAGCAACACAAAGACATAAACAATTTTTAATAAGGAGTTCACACTATTCTCCAGGGCTATGTCTCCAGTCCAGCTTCAGTGGTGGCCTTGTTTTATTATGTCTTTCAGTAGAGAAATTACAATGTAGGGACTCAATATGAGTTCTCCTGAAGCAGATTTTTCTTGGCAGGGTGGTTCTTGGATTCTCCAAGCCACTTGGAGTACACAGACTCTTGTTCTTCCTACCAGCTCTGTGACCCTTGGTCTACAGTGGAAAGAGCCAACTGTGATGCTCAATTCAGACAGATTCCTTGATGGGAAAGGCTTGATTCTTCAAGCTCTCTGGTGCTCGATTCTGCCTATGGTCAGCTCGGCCCTACGTCCTCGTCTACTTGGCTTTACTGCTCTTTGTGCTCAGTCCTCCTCTCAAGGTTCACTGTTCACTGTCTCTCTTGGTCACTTGGACTCTTCATTCTCTCTCTCTGAAATCCCTGTTCACTGTCTCTGTTCATGGCTTTAGCCATTCCACCTCCATGCCTGTTCGATTCCTCTCCTGCCTAGGTCGATTCGCCTACTGCCTGTGTGCTTGGAATTCCTTGTTTGGCGTCAGCATGAATGCTCAAGAAGTAGCCACGCGTCCCTATCGGGACAGCACCAGCCTATTTGTCGATTCGTTTCTTTCTCCATCGTGGCAGTCAACAGATCTCAAATCCCCTTAAATCGTGGCTCAATTCCCTGTCAATTCTGCTCTGTCTATCAGATGCAATCTTAGCCATCCGATCTAGGCTCCTCCGGATTCAATGTCATTCGCACATTAAGTGCGGTTGACTTGCTTGACCGATAATGTGCGATCACGATGATTTTTCTCTCACCTCTGCTACCACGCGTCGATTGCTGAGAGTGATCGCTCCGATTTCTCCAAAACCGCTTACCATTCAAGGGCACCCCGGTCAATACCGTCAGTTTCCAAGGCATGGGTACCACCTTGGTACTTTAGCGCCTTTACCTTTTTCTGCCCACGGTCCTCTGGTTCCACCACACGACCGAGTGCTTAAGGCTTCTCCTTTTTGTCCTTGTTTTCCTAGCGATGCGCGTTTGCACAAATCAAAAATCAGCTCCTTTTCCCGATTCGGGGCTCCTAGAGGCTATTTTGACCTCCTGTGCAGTCTCCATGGGCCTCAATTAGCATGCCTTAACCAAGGTCCTTGTCGTTCTGCACTGGCTACCATGGCCATTGGTTCAGGGTGTTTTCAATTGCTATTTTCGATTCTTCAAGGATTTGTTCATCTCAATTTAGTCATGGTTCTTTGTAAGTCATTTATGGATCCGATTCGGATCATGGGAGATATACTTTGAGATTGGATAGTGTTTGGATTGGTCAAGTGCCATGTTGAAAGTTTGCGCTTGATACTAGATACATGTCAGAGATATCAAATCGTGCTCAATCTGAAGAAGTGTCTCTTTTGTGTCCCTTTTGGGATCCTGCTAGGTCACGTGGTATGTAGACAAGGATTGATGGTAGACCCCACAAAGATTGCGGTGATAATCAACGTGGAGGCACCAAGGAATGTGAAAAAACTTCTTGCAACACTAGGGCATACCTGATACTATAGGAAGTTCATCAAGAGATATGCCCAGATCACCGCACCTATGGAGAAATTGTTGAAAAATTATGCTACATTCTGTTAGAATGACGAATGTCAGAAGAGCTTAGACATGTTGAGAGAGAAAATGATCATTGCGCCGATCCTAGTCTTCCAGGACTGGAAGAAGGAGTTTCATGTGCATGTGGATGCATCATGTATTGTGCTCAGGGCCGTGCTAACATAGGCTGGTGAGGGAGAACTGGATCACCCTATAGCGTTCACAAGTAGGAAGTTGTTTAAAGAAGAGAAAAGTTATTCCACGACAGAGCGTGAAGGATTAGATATGGTGTATGCGCTCCAGAAGTTTAGGCACTATTTGTTGGGTGGACACTTTAAGATGTATACAGATCATTCCGTGTGGAAGTACCTGGTGAACAAGCCTATGTTGGGGGATGAATATGTAGGTGGTTGTTGTTGTTCCAAGAGTGTGATTTTGAAGTTATTGTGAAGCCATGAAAACTGAACACGATACCTGATCATCTATCACGCATTAAAATGGGAGAGGAACCTACTAAGTTGGAGGAAGGGCTGTCTGACACGTAGTTCTTTGTAGTACGCATCACGGATAGTCACTTTGAAGATATCATCCACTTCGTGAGGACAGGATCGACTTCAGAAGGTTATACAAGTCAATAGAAGAAGGAACGGGTAGTCTGCGCAATATACTTTTGTACCATTGCAGGGAACTTGTACAAAATGGGGTCAGAAAAAATATTATGATGTTATGTACTTGACTTTGAACGAAGAAACATCCTTGCTGAGGCTCATGGAGGAGCCACAAGAGGAAATTATGCAGGGAAAGCAACAACGCAGAAGGTTCTACGTGTTGGGTTGTGGCGGTGAACCCTGCATAAGGAATCAAAAGCATATTGTAGGGCATTTGACACATGTTAAAGGACTGGCAGGTCATCGCGGAGGGATAAACTGCCTTTGATGCAGCAAGTGACATCACAACCATTCGAGAAACAGGCGATTGACATTGTGGGTCCAATTCAGCCTCAAGGAAAGAAGATGGGTGCACGGTACATCATCACTACAACTAAGTACTTGACCAGGTGGGCAGAGGTTCAACCTGTGAAGGACTGTATAGGCGCAACAATAGAAAATTAATTTTTGAATATTTGTTGACAAGATTTTACTGTCCAAAGATCTTGATGAATGATCGCAGTATGGACTTTCTTAATGAAACAATCAATGCATTGACAGAAGAATTTCAAGTGTATCATCAGAAAAGTATGCCTTATCATCTGCAAGCTAATGGGATGGTGGAAGCATTCAATTAGATACTGGAGAGTTCACTAACAAAGCTCTGCAATACTTAGAGAAATGACTGGGATGTGCACGTACCCATGGTGCTATGGGACTACAGAACAACTTGCAAGAAGTTGACTGGGCAAACACCTTTCAGACTCGTGTATGGTGTAGAAGTTGTGATTCCAATGGAATACATTGTACCTAGTCTACGTGTAGAGGGACTCACAAGAATGGTGGACCACGGAGCGCTAGAAGAGAGGCTCGTGCAGCTAGCAGATCTTGAGGAGGATCGATTTCTAACTAGATTTCAACAAGTTCAAAATGAGTGCAAAAAGGCATGGCATGATCGGCACATCAAACTGCCCACCTTCAAGGTAAATGATCAGGTCTTGTTATATGATAGTAAATTTGACAAATTTCCAGGGAAATTTGGGATGCACTGGCTAGGGCCATATGTCATCAAGGAGATTACCGATTGTGGAGCAGTTCATCTAGTTAAATTGAATGGAGAACCCTTCCTAGGGAAAGTGAATGGTAGCCGATTGAAGCCATACATCGTTGATCCAGATAGGTGACTATATGAGGGATGCAAAGTCTTAGTGCTCTAGGAAGCTGAAAGGAAGCACAAGACTATAAACTACATTTCCCAGGTCAGAGAGCTGCGTGATCGGGGACCTGTACAGAACAAATATGTCATAGAGCCTACCGATGTGCGTAGGAAGCTATGCTACAAAAGGAAAAAACCATGGAGGATAGTCGGAAAGTGATCGCTAAAGTCACTATTCATGATTTTACAATGAAAAAACTGCCAAAGGGAGCCGGGGGTGGCATTTATGTTGGAAATTATGGACCAGATCTTTGAAAATATGCCGCCAATCTAGCATTAATGAACTGATTTTGGGGGGAGCAATCGAATCTGAATTTGAAAGTTCCTATAAATTACGGGTGGCTACCCAGGTAAAAACACTTGGCATTTTGAGAATTGAGTTGTTAAGATCTCAAGCACACATGAATCGTGAAACCTTTGAAGTTTTTCTAGCAAGTGGCATATTTGAGACATTTCCACAGGCAACACAGGAGTTGTTGCATAGCATCATGTCGACACCCACAGAAGCTATGAGCATTGAAGTAGTGGTAGTCGAGGGAGTTGTTCCAGAGGTGGCTATGGTAGTAGAGGGAGCTGCCCTAGAAGTTGCTTCTGTGGAAGTACTAGCAGAAGTGCCTAAATCACCCAAGACACTCCGGCCAAGGCCTACGCTAACCCAAGATTGGCCAAAATTGAAGAAAGAAAAGCAGAAAATGTTGTTGCCACTGAGTGCATCACCTAGGAGGCACCCGCAGTGGGGAAACCCACCGTGCAAGAAGAGGCCAAAATGGTTTAGCTAGAGCTAGAAGAAGATGTCAAAGAAATCCCCATGGATGATGAGGATATTGCTATGGAAACGGAGGCCATTGAAATTGAGGGGTTAGACCCCATATCTGAGCTGCCTAAATACATTCCTCTGCACAGGGGCAAGACGAGGGTGCCCAAACATATTGATGAGAGTAAAGTCATCTTGCACACACCCCTCCTACAGGACCAAATCATATTTGAGGGACCGCGCTTGGGGCATGTCCCCCTTTTGAGGTTGGAGGACTGGGACTTAGCAGACATGGAGCACTTCCCTCATTTAGCAACATACCAGCTTATGCACTGGGTCTTCTACAAAAATACTAGAGTGACCATGTTGGAGCCGAGGAAGTGGCTGAAAGGTGTGGACAAGGCAGGCCTGCTAAACCTGTTGTGGGTGCCACATTACAACTATGCACCTATCACACTAGTAGTGATCAAGCAACTGATGTGCTTCGTGCATGACAGGTGTTTGTGGCTGGAGGAGCCAATACCCGTCATGGACATGTTGTTCCATAGGATCACACAACTTCCATACACAAGAGAAAATCTAGCCATGGTGTTTGGCGGAAAGGCTAGCGAGCATGCACTTACTAAGGTGATGAAGGAAAAATTCAAGCTGGTAAAGAAGTCGCGTGGCTATGTCATTTCAAGCATCTACGACTGTGCGATCGAAGTGGTGATGAAAATATTAGCAGGGAAGGTGATGTGGAAGTGTCGTGCAGATGAAGTGCCAACACCAGTGATAGATTTCATGGCCTAATTCTTGGAGGGAGTCCAATTTAACTGGGCACACTACCTCTGTGGTGAGTTCCTCATGAATTGCCATGAGGTAGAAGATCACAGTAAGACCTTTCACAATGCATGGCTATTGCTGTCCATAGTGTTGGTTGTGTGGGAGCTACCTGAAGATAGCTAGTTCCCTCCGGTCATGCCAGACCTACTAGAGGCAGTGAAGTTCACTTCGCTATTTTAAGGGGTGACAAAGGATCCTCAGTAGATAAAGGACAACAAGATATTCTGGATCTTGATGGAAATGAGCATACATATGGCCATTAACCGCAAGTGACAATTGACACCTACAAATTTTGAGAAGTTACAAGAATACATGGAATTCAAGTTTGACTTCCACCATGTGTCAATATGAGCATGGAAGGACCCTGAGAAGAAATGGCACAAACTACCATACTTTACCACAAATGATGAAATTGCAGTAGTCCTTGACTGTTGGCCAGAAGATTGGCGCAATGCCACAGAATCGACAGTGTGGTCTAGCAAGACTACCACATAGCAAAAGAAGGAAGAAGCCAAGCTAAAGACGGAAGAACTGGCTATGAAGAGGAGAAAGGAAGCCAACAACAAGGCTAAGGTAGAGCATGTTATCGCACAACAGTCGAGTGGATAGGAAAGCGAAGAAGAGTGCGACTCGGACCGGAGTCAGACGTCACCCTCTGTGGCGACCGAGGAAGAAGATGATCAGACAGAGCAAGGATGTGCAAACCTGTAGACGACTCCATTTGACACCAAGTGCACCAAGGATTTAGAGAAAGTAGGGCCACAAAAGAAATCCAAGGCTAGCAAGACGTCTCTGGACTTGATCACCCTAACAGAGAGGGACTTAAATGACATAGGTGATAGGGTGCGGGATGACATAGGTGATACAGTGCGAGATGCCAATGTGGAATGGTTGTAGTAGTTCAATCAGTAACAACAACTAGCATTGGGAGCTATAAAAACAGGTTTGCATGAGTTGTAGATCCACACATAAAAGATACAAAGTAGCATGGCATTAACCAGCTTGGCGCTAAGCACCTCAGAAGCTATAGGGATGCTACTTGAAAGGGATCCCTAAGCAATAGTATTTCCGGATGGAGCACTAACAACAATGAATAAAGATGATAGATCCACTCTCAACACACTCAAGAGAGTTGGACTCAAGATGGTCATGCTTCTGAATGAGGCACTTTACCTTTTCTAAGATGGCGTGATCGCAAAACTTCGATCCTGTGAGCAACATGCATTACAGGTTATAAACGAATAGAAGGTCAACAATGCGCAACTAACCGTGCAAAGAGACTCTACCCTTCAGCTTGTCAAAGACATTAGAGACAAGAACTAATGCATTATCACCATCATAACTGAGGTGTGTAGGACTGTCCCGGAGTTGGACATTCTCAAGGCTGAGCTGATCGATGTGAGGGTTCAGAAGCTTGCTACTAGACTGTGAGATGCACAAACTAAATTAGCAAATGTTTAGGTGGAGATAAACATCAAAATTTCAGAAATTTATTTGAAGGCCCAACCTTCGATTCCACCAGAGATTAGAGAGTAGCATGAGACCTTGTGAAAGACACACTAGCAGTAGTGCACAACGTAGTAAAGGACAGTACCATGCTCTTTGAGTAGTCGCTTGAGGTAGTCACTTTCCAGCAAGAAGATCCTATAGAACGGTGGCTGGAAACAGAAGCACGAGAGCTGCAGCAGCACAATGACGAAGTCAAAGTGGTGGCATGCACTGTCTCCAACACGTAGAGGTTAACTAAGCTACAGGAAGCCAAGGAATTGAAAGACTAGGTAGATGCAGCTAAGCACAAGGTACTCGTGCTAAAGGCTAGATCGAAGCCTTGGTTGGACAATGCCTACTTGATGACGACCAACATTGAAGGCAAGATGGTTAGACTATAGGAGACTCGATAGAAGATTAATTCCGATAGCACAGGGCTAGCGATAGAGCAGTTGGTTGAGGAGATGAAGTAGGTGGCAACACAGTGTGTCGTCGAGGTAGCAGTTGTCCAAGTTGAGCTAGGAGGTCTTCACGAAAATATTTCCACACCAGCTATGTGACTCGAGGATGAGTCACTATGTTTGTGTTGGGGGCCTGATGGGAATAGGTCCCCTGGGGGTCAATTTTGGGGTTAAAAACCCAAGTTGGGGCAAAAGGCCCAAATATTGTATAAATAAATGTAAAGTCTCCGCATTTTTTGGTCACAGAGTGTGAAGATATCTAAAGTTGAAAATGGTTTTCTGCCCTTAGTCTAGATAGGTCGCGTCGGTTTTGGAGATCCACCCTTGGTCTGTGGACCATGGGATTGTATAAAAATGATGTATTAGAGGATTCTAAGGGAGGTCAATGGGGGAAGTAGAAGTAATTGATGAGTTTGTAAATATCTAAGAGCAAGAGTCTTAGCGTAGGAAGAGGCTCTGCAGTTGACTACACAAAGGCGTACGGTAGAAGTCTGCAGTTGAGTGCATGGACCCCGACAGTTGTGTACACAAGGCAAATAGAGTCTGTACTAAGAATTTGAATCATAAATAAAGAGAAGTATTCTGAAATTGTTGTGTACCTTCCATCTATGTGTGCGTTATTTTACTTATGCTATGAATGATGTGTTTATGCTATGTTGAATACTAGGGTTATGAATTAATGATATATTGATGTGTGAATCTATGTATTTCACTCTATTGTATGAACGCAAGTAAGAATATACATTACGTGAAGATAATCGTAATTCATGTTAAAGTTAACCAATACATAAGCTAATCTAGGCAGAGACATAAGTAAGGATAATTACAGAGGCACGTAAGCACATAATCTATCTATTTAGGGTCCGTGAAGGATGATCAAAAATTGCTGCGGAGGCTCCAGGGATGAATAAGAGAAGTACATTGATAAACCATAAAGGCTTATGGATCTGCACAAAGGCAGAGCGAAGGTCTAAAAATTAACATCATAACCATATCAGGGTGCAAAAACATGGTTCCTGCATCACCCTATACTACTTCGAGTGAGACTTCAGTCTGCACTCCATGTATTGATGCCGAAAGGGCCAGTAGTGTAGAGATTTTCTTGGCTTCTTAACGTTGAACCTGGGTTAGGGCCCTTCAAGCCAACACATTCACCAACAATCATTCCTAGGCCGACAAAAGCAACACAATACTAGCTTTACCGCAAACCACAGTCTGGCTCAAGGGTTACATGGCCAGTGACTTTACTGTGATCCAGAATCTAGTTCAGGGACTACTAGGCCATGTGCTCTATCATTCAAAGATCCAGCTAGGGAAAACTTTAAGGGCCAATATTTGTAGGTGGCCTAATACTCCAATCTCTTTCCAAAAAAAAAGGTTCACCAATTTCCATTTTTCTAAAAATGATTTTTCCCAAATTTCATAGTATAAAAATATTTTAGGTTAAAAATAGCCTATATTATATATTTTCTAATATAAAATAATTGGAAATCTAAATAATTTTACAAAATTATCATTAAAAATTTTAAAATTTGGATATTAGGGACTAGTAAGATTCCCCAAGGTTACTAAACTTTAAGATAAACTTCCATCCTTAAAATTTTCTTTGGATGCACCTCACTCAGATTCAAATCCATCCAGGAATCTAGCTCACCCAAAAGATGAGAACCCCATCACATCATGGCTATCTAGAAATGGCAAGGCTAGGTTGAAAAAACTATCACACCTAGCAAAACCCGTGCCATAACAACAAAAGAACCACATGAAAATCCATGCATGCCAAATCTAGCAAGGAAAATACACATGCAAATTGATACCTCCAAAGAATATTGTTGTAGCTTCTTGATCCTGCTCTTCGTTGCTTTGTACTTCCTTCCTCTTGCATTATTTTCCTTTCTTGATCCAATGCAAAACATGAGCAAAAGCTTACAAACTGATCCTCACAAGCCTTTTTATCAATGAGGTCTCTACTTTCTTCAATTTCCATTATTTTCCTTCAATTTCCTCCACACACGCAACCTGTGACCTTTCAACATCCTTTCCTCCTAATTTCCATTATTTTCATAAATAAATGTGCCAAAAATTCCATTTTGCCTTTCCAAAGCCTTTTCCTCTACTAATTTCCTTAACCATAATAAACCAAATGAACACTCACTAGGATGTTTTTCCCACCATTCAGCTTGGAATATGTGTCCCATCAACTGTGGTCTTATATATTTTTACATGGATTTTTAACTACGGTTGTTACAGAACCCACCCCTTGGGGGAACATCGTCCTCGATGTTCAATGACACCTATAGATAAAGGGAACATTGAAGTAAAACATAATTCCCATGGAGATTTATAACATAGCTCCTTGTAGTATCTATAATGACCATCTCCTAAAACATGACAAATATACCATTTACTGGAGTTTTATAACACATCTCATTACGATATTTATAATAATAAGCACATATACACACATACACATTTTCTTCACCTACCAAATAATCATACTGTGTATGGATATTTATAAATCCATCTCAATAGAGTATTTACAATAATATAAACATATGCACATTTTCTAAACCAACAAATAAAAGGATACAATGCCTTCATCCACAACAAGGGAATCCATATGATCACACATTCACCCTCAAAGTAATATTAGGATTCACCTCCTTCCCAGGAAGTATAGAATCCACTTTAAGGTCAATATGCATCCAATTTCTAGTGCTATAATCATGTGCCACTTTTCCTCTAAGTGAACAGTGATCGGTGCATTGTTCGATATTACACTCCCAATGTGCATTTGATTCCATCTCGCATTTGTAATGACCAAAACAAATATATCATTCACCTTCCCTTCTCTGCTACATAGTCCCTTAGGCAATCCAATTGTCCCTTGGGTGCAGTCGCTCACCTTCCAAGTTACCCAACATCCCCTATCCCGAGCGATCCATCACTTGGCAAGGATTCCTCACATTAGAGGGTCAAACAACCAAGGCATATACCTGCCTCAAAACCATGATACTAGTCATAGCATGCTCATGGAAATCAATGGACACTATTGGGTTCCAATGTCCCACAATGGCCCTACTCTTGAAGTGCTTTACCAAAATATCACTGCATGTTCCAATTCCTTTCACTGACACTACTAATTATTGTAGTTATTTTTAACCACCCAACCAGGCATTTCCGTGCTTCTTGTGCCAATCACATAACTTGCATTAGATTTAAAATAAATCGAAATAAATTCACCTCGTACATCATTGGTAGCTTGTCAATAGAGTAAACGTGAAATCCTATTTACTTCCTATCATAACAAGCCAAACTAATTATTTGATGAAATCATCATGAATAAACATATCACATAAGGTTAGCTCAAAACACAACCAGTGTAGATCAACATCATAAATCACATGTAACTATCATAAACCAGAAGCATAGATCACATGTAACCATCATAGACCATAATCATAAATCACATGCATAATAAAATTGACATAAAATACTAATCCTTATCCTTCATCAATCCTTACTTCTACCATTGTCCTTATTCCATACACACACTGGATCTGTTATTGCACTTGAAAAACACCCAGTGGCTTCTCCTTAATCATGTGCACATAAATATAGTGTGCACCACACACATACAACCACACATGAAATACAACACTAAGAAATACATGCACTTACACCTGGCATAAAACACATACACCTACACCTAGCGTACAACACAACACAATACATACTCCTACATCCGGTGTACATCGCCACACAATACATACACTTACACCTAATGTACAACACAATACATATACGTACACAACACACAACACAATGAATACATATGTCACGATACCACAACTACACAGTGTACATACAGAGTACTGCATACTCGCAACACAACATGTATGACATGCACACACTACCACATGTATAATAGTGCCATTTTTACAACATGTACACAGTACCATTTGTACACCCCATGACCTGCACAACATGTGTACAAAAACACATGTACACGACACCACTTGTAAAACACGTACACAATGCCACATGTACAATGCACCACCTATACAATGTGTACATAATACCAGATGTACACAGTAACACATGCATGACATGTACATGACACCATATGTACACAACATGACATGCATGACATGTACAAAACACCACTTGCAGACAACACCATATGTACAACATGTACATGACATCACATGCTCACAAAACCACTTCTACAGTCATGGACACAACACCATGTGTACATAGAACTGCATATACAACATGTACTGAGCACCCTATGTACACAACACTACATATCCAACATGTACATAGCAGTATATATAAACAACACTGCATATCCAACATGAACAGATCACCATCTATACCCATAACCTCATATGCAATATGCACACTAAACTATATGTACCACCCTGTACATGATATTGCATAAGCAATATGTACACACACTATACATACACAACACCGCATGCACACATAATTACAGATGGAAAATGTACAACATATACAACATATGCCCAATAGTAGTACCACACATAAAAAACTACACTATCTCTACCAAGCAACCTTGCTTTTAGGGTCTTATACATGCTTGTCCCATCATGCCGCAGACTGCACTACTTTCATTTCACTGATGTATCCTTTAGCATTACTTGTCATAACATAAACATAGGCATAATACAAGTATACAATATCGATTCATATCGACATGATACTAACCTCGTATATGTGTCATGAGTACTCTCCCCACTTGATTCCCACAATACCAGGAACCTCGTCATGCCACTCACCTGAATAAGGAATCATTTTTCCATAAGAATGATCCATGACAACCCTATCAGATAGTGACATAGATACATAGATACATATACATAAACATTATCATAAAAAAGTCATGATCTTGTTAGAAAACAACATACCCACATACATACATGTATACATATATATGCATCGACACAATCATCATCACAACATAATTACTAGATACCATAAGGTAAGGTTAAGAGAACTTTCTTTATCTTCGCAATGCATGTACAACATTGAGAACAATAGTTTCCAACGTAGCTAAGGCATATGATGCCCCATATCTATTTACTTACCTTTCTTGATTACTTTTCTCATGATTGTCCTGACATCGTCCATTTACACCAATGGACCCAACCAATCCAACTAGTTGTTATACTCTTTCCTTTGACTACCCTTTACATGCACCAACTTCATCTGAGTCTTACATTTCCTACTGGATCTCATTCAAATCTCCCTGGGCTCCACTAACTTTCCTCTTTCCCCAACCAATTCCCAAGGCTCAAAACTTAAAATGCAAGCAGAAAAAATAAACAAGAAGAAAACAACAAAAACCAATAAGAATATGACACCACAAACAAAGTGGCATGATCATGCACTAGATGTAAAAAAATACAAATGAATCACAAGAAAATCACAAAAGGCCCAAATCACAAGAGTAAAAAAAGACACCATGACTCAATCCCCATGGCTTCCTGTGCCTCCAAGTGATACCTTAACTTGATCCTTATTTAATATTTCATGGAAATCTCTTTTTCCATGCAATCCCTTGCATCTTACTACCATCAACACATAATGGACAATGCATAAATAAACATAAAAACATACTAGTTACCTTACCTTATTATTCGAAGCATATTTCTTGCAACTGAATACATCCATGTCATCTCTCAAGGGACCCCAATTCCCTTGACAAATCCACCTGTGACTAGAGACTAGGTAATATACCTACCAAATACATGTTCATGAATCTATCACATATCCACATAATGTGAGACAAGATTAAGGTTAAGAAGACTCCATGTATGCAAAGCACTCATTCATTTGGAATTAGGGTTTCCAAACATAGCCAAATGAATTCTTTCCCAATTCCTTTCTTCTACAATTTTAATCTATTGGAATCAAGGCTTACTATGTGTTGTCACATCACCCAATTGTTAGTTATATAAACACATTAACGATTACCTTGTGGGGCTAATACCAAGCATGTTTCTTGCAACTCTTCACACATGTCAACTAGACATTCCAAATATCGATACAATCATATCTATCAATTTGAAATCAACCTTTACCAAGACTAACAATCATGTCATAACCCATAGTCAACTCATAGTCAATAGACATAATGCTATAACTATCACCTACTACACTCAAGTACATATCAATTGTCTCAACACATATATGTTAGTACAATCATCTTAAAACAAGATCATTGGAACACATACTCATATTATGTGATTCATCAGACATTCAACCAAGTTGTAAACATACCATGTGAAATAAATCAACTAAATGACATAATAGACACCAAACACTCAAACACCAAATAGAAGTTATAATCACATTTTCAAGCATAAAGTAGATGACATATGAAATTTCCTACCTTAATGTATCACATGGGAGGAAACATTGTCTACACAATCAATCTAGATTAGCATGATATAACTTCACAACATATCAACTCAACCAAAAATAAGGTCATGATATACATAATAGTCACTAGCTAACATGTCCACATAAACTCTTAAATAATTATCATTCATACATAATAATAACATCTACACAATGATTCTATATTACTATGAAATAATATCACAACATACTAACTCATACCTGAATTTCATAACCCTAACCATTTTCATAGACCAATCTAAATTAGTATAATACCTATAACATCAAGATATTAATTTAATAACCCTAATCATCAAGTTACTAGCATATAACAACAACAAGTTATATATCATGCTCATCAACAACATATAACCTAATGATCAAGATACCTATCACATAACAACAAGAAGTTGACCTATAATATACTCATCAATGATATATAACATAATGATTGATCTATATAGCATAAAACAAAAATAGTAATGCATACAAACAAAGTTTACTATCATTCATGACTAACACATGTGCATATGACTATATTAATCAACTAGCAGTTATCATGTAGGCAACCATATAATCAATAGGCATAAAGGCATATACATAGCCTAAATGCATACAACAATCCTTAACCTACATACCTTCATGCCCAACATACAAACATGTATGACAACATGCTCTTGCTTCGAGGTCCATTGTTGCAACCTCACTTTGATGATATGCATATCCGACTCTATCTCAGCTAACACATTAGCATCATAACAACCAATAGTATCATGATGATCTAATTGCATACAATGACCCCAAGCACAAAAACCTTGACCATGAAAATGCATGCATAAAAACATATAAACACTGACATGCATATATAATCATACACTCATGAAGACACATCACACAACAACACCATCAACCTTCACATGGTGACATCACTACAACCATGATCAAACCCATGCAAATGGAACAACCAAATGGACTACAAGCATGAGAAGCACATATGAAACCAGCATGAATGAGAGATCAAAACACTACCCATCCAGTTCAATGGGTGAACCATGATCTGATACCACTCTGTAACTCCCTCCTCCCACATCCATTGAAGTAACCGACCAACCCGGGTAAACATATGAAGAGAGGCTACTGTGATTGGATTGAACCTTCTATGTGATGTTAAGGAAGTGGAAGCGATGAAAACACAATAGACATACCTTTCACATCAGCTACAAGACTCCCAGGAACTATTCCAACCACTAAGGTAGCTAACCCCTAGGTACCACTAAGGTTTTAGACCACTTGACCCCCAGACTCTCCCATGATATGGACCTGACAACATTCAAGAGGCTCTAGACACTCTCATGGAAAGGCATGCTAGTGTCTAGGCACTATCTTTCCAAGTGTTTTGCTAGTGTCCCCCATATTTGAGCCACTTTTTTAGGCCGAGAGCCCAAGTCACTACCCAAAATTGAATGACACCTTCAAAAAAAATATAATAGGGAAATAATGATGCAAATGTATATACTTGAACGAGCCCTCAAATGGACCCCTAGTAGCTATGACATGCATTTCATCAAACATATCAGGAATATGTTATCTAGAGATGTAAACAATAGATTTAAGCATAGGAGTCTCAGACTTATAAGAGAATCGCCATGAAACATTGTTACGTTATATCATTTTTTTCATTATCGTCTATTAGGTCATAGATACATTTTTCATTCATTTACAAGTAAAAATATGATGAGAGCCATACATAGCCACTGCCATAAAATATATACGTAACCAACAAAATAGAAATAGAAATACCAATGAAATTATAGCCATATGATCCACATATAAACCAATATAATACTCATAGAATTTCAAGAAGAAAACCTCATATTAATGATGAAAAATCGAAACCCAGGATGGGACTACCACATTCCACCTGACCATAGAATGGTTGAGCCAAATCTCTCTTTAGTCATTCACCTGCATGCCATATTCCAAGCATGAATGTGGGACTCAAAACAAAAGAACCAACTAGGGCATCCTGAGGCTAAACCACCTAACCATCATCAATAGAAACCAATATTTACCCTAATCCATCCTAGATCACTAGACCAAGATAATAAACATGTAAGAATAGGCTTTAACATGATATCCACCTGATCACTCGGCCAAACAAGCATGGATGCCACCAGATTTTGCCACCTACACCGCGAGGAATTTTCCTATCTCCTAATCTCTCAAGCTTTACCAGAATGCACACCAGATGATTAGGCCCTAAACTGAGAACCACTCTTCGGGATCTACCACATATCCCAACCCAGAATTACTAGGACCAACGGAGAGCAATCTAGCTCTTAGATTTACCATGTATCTTGCTATTCATTGGAATGGATTATGAAGCTTACCGAGGAAACACAATCATGGCTTTATTGCAACCCATAGTCTACCTCAGGGGTTACTAGGCTAGTGGCTTTACTATGATCCAAAGTCTGGTTCAAGGATCACTAGGCCATGTGCTCTATAATTCAAAGATCCACCTCACTTAGTTTTGAATCCATCTAGAAATCTAGCTCAAGCAAAACATGAGAACCCCATCACACCATGGCTATCTGGAAATGGCAAGGCTAGGCTGAAAACATTGTCACACTTGGAAAAACCCATGCCATAACAACAAAAACAGCACTTGCAATACCATGCATGCCAGATCTAGCAAGGAAAATACACTAGCAAATCGATACCTACAAATAATATTGTTGTAGTTGCTTGATTCTACTCTTCCTTGCTTGCTCCTTCCTTTCTCTTGCCTTCTTTTCCTTTCTTGATCTAATGCAAAACTGAGTAAAATATTTCTAGCAAGGAAAATTTTAAGGATGGAAATTCTTTTTGAAGTTTAAAAACATTAGCGAATCCCACTAATCCTTAGTACGTAAAATATAAAATGTTTACTGATATATCTTTAAAATTATTCAAATTTATAATGATTTTAGATATAGTCTCCATATAATGTTGGTCATCTTTAAGGTAAAATAACTTTATATTCTAAAATTTGGGCGAATAATCTTTTATAAAAATTGGAAATTAGCAAATCTTTTTTGTGGAAAAATCATGGAAAATTATCCCACTAGGTGAACATTAGCCCCAAAAACTTTCCATGCTTTCCGGCTGATCCTCATAAGCCTTTTTATCAATGAGGCCTCTATTTTCTTCAATTTCCATTATTTTCCTTCAATTTCCTCCTCACATGGAACACGTGACCTTTCACCTACCTATTCTCCTAATTTCCATTATTTTCATAAATAAATCTGCCAAACATGCCATTTTACCTTTCCGAAGCCTTTGCCTTTGCCAATTTCCATAGCCATAATAAACCAAATGAACACCCACTAAGATTTTTTCCCCACTATTCAGCTTGGAATATGTGTCCCATCAACTGTGGTCTTATGTATTTTTACATGGATTTTTAACTGGGGTTGGTAAAAGTGGTACAAATAGATCTATTTATACTGATTATATTAACCCACAAAGTAAATTTGAGCTTTGTATGCCAAGCTTTTCTATTATCCTCGAACAACATTTTGATGATTTTGACTAGACTCTTGTTTAATGACTCAACCAGTACATTACCTTTGGGGTAAAAGTTTGTAGAGTGGCTAAGAATTATATGATATTCATCACAAAATTTAATCAGTATTTTAGATTTAAAGCGTTGAGCATTGTCAGTTATGATTATTTTTGGACTACCAAATTTGGATAGAATATTTTCTAAAAATTGCATGACAACAAGATCAATTGCTTTCCTGTTTGTTATGGCCTCAATCCATTTAGTGAAGTGGTGTGTTTATGCCAAGATCCACTTACTCTATGCTAAGGATTCTAGATGAATCTTGCTTATAATGTGAAGGTGTCAGCTTAGGTGGGTTGGACCCAAGTTCAAAGTGTACTGCACAACAGCAAAACCCTCGACTACTGGTCGTGTATGCAATGACCTGCAAGCAGATCATAGTCTCACCCAAAGTGATTATGGGGGCTTACACGACTAGGTTTATGTAGCTTGATAGATATCACGATGTCGCACCATTGTATTCTTTTTATCATTTAATTCTTATAAACAACCTAAAAACAACTTCACAGTTGTACTTTACTTCAAGGAGTTACATTCATTAATTAAGAATAACATAAAAATTCATAAACTGTATAGAACTAAAATAAAGTGCCGATAATAAGAAAATGAACACTGAGACACAAATTTTACCATGGTTCATCCCAATGTGGGACTACTTCCACAACAATTTTTTCTTATAATTTGGAAGCCAATACAACAAACAATTCTCCCCTACGCACATAGTTGTAGGGTCTCTACGCATGAAGTTGCAAACCCAAGATTTCGTGCACACAAATGCGGGGCATCACCCTTCCTCCAAAGTAGAGACCACAAAAGCATCACATAAACATAGATATGACCCAACTTGATCGATATTATTACCTAACTTCTTCTTATCACATGAGGGATTTACATCATTATATTACCATGGTTTCCGAAATACAATGGGCTATGGCCCAAAACCAGAAAAATGACAGTATTTTAATTCTTTTACAAAACATAAGGGGCTTCGCCATGAATCCCCAATGTTGCATGGTGCCTTTGCTACGTGGCCTTCGTCGTGCTCCATTGCTCTATTGTGTGGTCAACTTCATACTCCACGACATCCTTTCTATTATGCACTTCCATAAAACTTGGATTTCTATCCAAAATCAGCCCAAAATCTAGCCAAGTTGGGTTGTGCCCAACAAGCTCCCAACACTCACATGTGAATCATCCTGATTCACTTAGATATTTTTTCCCTAATATTTGCTATGATGCTCATGTAGGCATCATTATATTATTAAAGTATTACTGCTACCTGCTTCTCCTCTCGTCGCACTTCTTCGATTAGTGGATTTGGTGTTGGTCCAATAGTCTCCTAAAGAACTTCTTTCTCACTTTTTCATAGCCCCTTGAGCCTAAATTCTACTTCCCAGGAAATTTGAAGGGCCTCATCCTGCCATGGTTGAGTCCTTTCTGTCAAAATTTTCTCCTTTCTCCAAAGATCTTCCATCTTCTTTGGAAGAGCTCGTCCTTTAGTAATTCTGGCGAACCTCTACGAGACTGGTAAGGTCTTCACAGTTGCTCGGAGTTATTCCAACTACTTCTTCTTCATCTTGAGCTCCTCTTAAATCCTCTAAATGTTTGGATCCTCCTATGGTGAGGTCCAAATCTACATAGTTTCATCTAATAGTTTTCCATAGTCTACTGGTATGTCAGAGATGCCTCTAAGTGCAGTTTTTAGATTTGTTTCCCTTTTCTCATGTACTTTTGGTGGCTTGATTGGTTGTAGTGCCATTTGTAACTCATTAAAGTTCACTTCATACCCGAACTTCATTTTTTCCAGCTTATTCTTTGAATCCCTTATTGCGAGGCCAAACATCACGACCTTCTCTACTAGTGACTCTTCTTCGCGGACCTTTACATCTGGAACTGTACTACAAGTTTTTTCACGAATTCCTCTAGCTTCTATGATTACTAGCATGCTCTATATGTTTCCTTAATTAGTTGATCGATATCTTTCTTTAGAGAAGCACTTCCTTCTCCACCTAAATATTTAACAGTGAAGTGCATTGTTCTCGCTCCTACATTTCACTTGCCTTACCTACGTGGAACCCATACAATGTCTGAGTTGGTAGTGCGACATTGTTCATATTAACATGGTCCCAGTATTTTTCTTGCTCTCTGTCTTCGATTGATGCAAAACATAAGGCTCCAATTGGTATTTTTAGAATCCTTAACCCAAATTTTGTTTTTATCCATCGATCTAGCAAAGGTGTTGACCCATGTTGGGATGGGGTCTCTAGGGGTAGAATTGAATAAACTAGTCAATTTTTGTAAAGAATTTTGTAAGACACATAAAGTCTCTGCAAAATGTGGAGGTAGAGCATGCAGATAGATAGAGTCAAAGGGGATTTAGCCCCTTGCTTTTGTTATGTTTTGAGCAAGGGCTAAGGCAGGAATGATCTGCTTCCTACGCTTTGGTAGAAAAAGGGAGGCTCCTACAATTGAGTGCATAGGAGGCCTGGGTAGTGTCTGCAGGTGAGTGCGTGGACCCCTGCAGCTATGTGCATAGGGTAAGAAGAGTCTGTAATTGGTGAATTGAATATCAATAATGAAAACCTTTTGAATAATTGCTAAGTGTTCCCATTATATCTATTTATGTTATATGATGCCAATTAATGATATGCTTTATGAAATAATTATTGAATGCTATGTGAATTTACTGAATCTACCTTAATAATGTATGAAATGAATGCTTAGCCACTTCAGTAATTTTACAGGGAATTTCTCTTATTTTTTCTAACTAATTAAGTCGATCTACGCAAACTTCGATCTAGGGTTTCTTGTTAATGCGTGAAAGTAGGTAAATCGACTATTTAAGGTCTGCAAGGACTGATCGCGAACCTTCACAAAGGTCTGAAGGTAGCATTAACTTAGCTATAGTAACAAGCCCTGGAAGTCGATCGATCTGCGTGAAGGCAGCTCTAAGGTGATGGAAGACATCACACTAGTCTCTTGATGCAGAAACTTGGTTCTTACATCCCCCAATACTGCTTCGAGTGAGACTACATCTTGAACTACATGGGATGTTGTTGAAAGGTCCATCATTGTAGGGTTTTGTTGGTTGGCATAACTAACTATGAATCGGGGTTAGGACCCCTTTATCCAACAAATGGTTCCATTACCAGGACCAGGATCTGCTTAAAATAGACATGTGATGTTGCATCATTGGAATCCAACCAAGAAAGAGATTGAAAAGTGGTTGGATTCAAATATTCATGAGTTTACAACTCAAGAAAACAGGAATCCACCCCTGTTGAAGGAGGATTGGTTGAATAGGTATTTGTATACAGAGGTACACAAAATTTTCTTTAGCACTTTTCCAATTGGAATATATTAGTGGTTAGATAAATTGGGAAATAACCAAGGAAGGTGGCGGCTCGATGGTCCTATAGTGTGGATGCCATAATTGGTGCGAAGATTAGAGGCATTCGATAACAAGATCATGCAGGTTGTCGATCACTGGCTTGATCTAGTTCTAGGAGGATTTGTTATTGAATTTACAGTAGACACATCAGTTAGCTATAGCGAAGCAGAGCGGAAAATCTTCAAAGAACCACTATGTAAGTACATCAAGTCATTGAATACTTGGATTAAGATGTTTTTTTTCTGAAAATTGTATTATTCCATTACCTTTATGTTTAGAGCTACGTGAAGTGGAATATTCTTTATAAATCATGAACAATCAGGACTAGAGTATAGCCCATTGATTGGACCTCCTTCAATTGACAACGAAGGGGTGGTGTAGACTACACCATGAAGTGTTGTTCAGCTAATAACTCAGGGAATTCCTAGAACACATCATCCATCCACTCCACCTCCATCCCCACCTCCACTGCATACACCTTCACCTACACCTCCATCTCCACCACCACCATTCAACATGGTGAATGCAATGAAGATGTCACTCTTCAAGGGCATAGGGAGTGAATATCTAGAGCAGTTCTAGTTTTTTGTGAATGTTGTATGGAAAGTGCAACAAATCACTAATGATAATATAAAGAAGGTGTAGTTAGTTACTACCTTGTTGGATTGCACTAACTTGGTACATTAAGTATTGTGCTAACAATCCTCATCCATTCCTAGCAGAAACTCAGATAGCTTTGAACAAGGAGTTTAGTAAGCCTAAATCTGAGGCATAGTTGATAATTGAATTTCAAGAGATCATGATGAATATTGAGGAGACACCTTGGGACTTTGATCAGAGGTTGAATTTCTAGATCATATAAGCTAACATGAAAATCTCAGATAGCCAACATCACGACTGATTTATTGTGTCGGTTTTCCCCATGTAAGAATTTCTCTATCACAGTAGAAGATAGCAACGCAGGCAGAAGCCTTAGGTATCATGATGAGGCTACACGCATAACCTATTCAGGATATGAACCTAAGGGTACAATAGATCCACTAACAATTAGCAAGCCTACACCTAGAGTTACAAAGTTTGAAGAGAAAAAACAAAAATAAGCTAGAAGTGCGCACAGAGGTTTGGTGGGTAATTGCAAGGGTCATGGACATGATAAGGATCATTTTCTAGTATATGTGAACTATCTTATATGGGGAGTGCTAGTCCCCCTAAAGACGGAAGCCCCAGCTAGGCCAAGCACGGGGCTACGCTATGGTGTGCCATTTGTCAAGTCACTGAGTAGCATGCGATAGATAACTACCACTTTCTTCAGAAGTTCATTCAGACACCTTAGTAGATGTTGTGTAATTTCTGTAAATCTGTGAGCCATGACGAGTGCCACTATCAAAGATATGAACTAATGATGGAAAGAACCCATTCTTATAGTATGCAAGAAAAACCTCAGCCTCTAGATCAAGGCGCCAGAGGTGTGCGTGGGGGTTTTTAGGGCCGAGGACGAGAGTGAGGAAGAGGACCTGGTAAAGGTCATGGTCAAATTATCTAATACAACTATGGACAGTCGGGGAACTTTGCGTGAAGTTTCCTAAATCTTACACACTCTTCATGTCAATAATGTAGACAGTTCAACCATGCCATAGAAGAATGTCTGGTGTTAATAGCTAAGATGTAAGAGAAGAAAACGCATCCTCAACAAACTAGGAAGAATTTACAAATGTTGAGGGTTGAGCCCTATGAGGAGGATCAAAGCATTAATGGTGTACTAAGAAGTGGTATGATGATTAGCATTGATAAGGGTAAACATCCTGAAGTCGATGGATGGGCCACTAAAGCTCCAGAGAAAGAATTCGGCTTCGACCTTAATCATGCTAAGGAAAAAATCATGGAAGCCAAGAAGAGCTTCGTTGAGGCTTCCACCTCAGGAAGCCAGGACAAGATGCAAGAAACTAGTGTGACACAAGAGGTTGATCCTTCCATACTCACTACCTTTATGTAGAACTGCATAAAGTTGCTACAAAACAGGAAGGTTGTGGAAGGATTGCAGGACTTAACAGACAACTGTGCCAATAACGAAAAGACTTTTTTAGAGGAGCGCGTAGTTAGAAAAATTGGTAACCATAAGGCACGAACAAGATGAGAGATGTGGCTAACAAAGTTGATAGGCAAGTATGAAATGGACCAAGTCATTTTGGATTTGAGGTCTGATACGAATGTCCTATGAAAATAGATAAGGGAAAGGATGGTGTCACGCAGAAAGAGTTGTTAGTGCGGACACAACCGACCTTCCTAGAAAGCCTAAGACTTTCTAATGACAAACAAGGCAAATAAGAGCAATCCTTCCATAAATATGCTTTTACAATATGAGAAATCAAGTGTTTTAGATCCTACCTGTAATCCAATGCTGTTGTAGTAGTCCAGCTCCGTTGATCTGGATGAGCTCCTCCTTCACCTCGAAACCTGCATTCACCAACAATCAAACGATTAAATAGCACCTGAATATCACATAAAATAAAACATATTTAACATATAGACCAAGGAGTATATGACACAACTCATAAATAACAAATTGTTGAGAAGAATGGACTAATTTGTATTAAAAGGTAACAAAAGGAACCATTACAACCTGAGCCTTGGTGTTGTGCAAGCTCCTCCCAGGGTCCACAAGAGTTCTCCCTTACTCTGATCAGATCACCCACCTCCCAATGGAAACAAGTAAAGATGGTAATCTCTCCTCACAAGCTTCTACAAGGAAGTCCTAATTCTAGCAGCATCTACCCTTAGGAATGTTCAGCTTTCAACCTCCCCTCCCTTTGGCCCAATGCCTGTATTTATAGTGCTCTAGAGGAAGTTATTCAGGTCCACCATCAATGGGATAATCCCCTATTTGGATGGGATAGCTCCCCTATTGATGGGATAAGTTCCTCTTTGGTAGGGATACATGAACCATCTGGAGGCGCTTCATACACGTCAAACATGCTTCTAGAAGACTCTAGAAATGACCACAAGTAACTTCTTTGGAGTGAAACTTGCGCCTTTTGACCTTTACAGGAGTACGCACCCACCCCTTTACATACAGAGCGTATAAGTACGCAGGTATTGTGAACTTGGGTTGCGTACCCGCAGGTAAGGCTAAGAGAAACTGCGTACCAGAGATAATTGACTTTAAATGACTTTTCTCTCTTTTTTGAAGTTTGACATGGAGAGCAGAGGCATGAGACTTGCCAAGGAGGATAGTATGACAGTGGATGGAGCCATACTAACTGCAAATAGTCATGGTGACATTTTTTAGTGTAACAGAGTGCCCCCTAAAGTGCGAAGCCTGTAGTAGATTAGGGTTTTTATGATCTAGGAAGGGTGAAGTACTTTATCATTTTAAGGAGTATCTTTCGGAGGACCCGGTCAGAACCTGCAAATATTCAACACAAAATACATATATAAGATGATATCATCGCTGAGGTAGGCATTCCCATACTCAGATTGAAAACTTTAACTAACAATCTAACTACTGCTCTGATACAAGAATGATTTTGCAGTACATCACAATCATAGACTTTTGTAGGCACAGTATGGACGTAGCCATCTGTTTATGATTAGTCTGTTGTATAATGAATACAAAACTCCTCGCAGCCTGGATGGTAGAAACTAGATCCAGGGTCTTCATTTCTACTTCCCGAATTGGTACGATTCTATCCATGCGAATAAATGACTTGATGTCGAGCATGGTAGAAACCACTTGATTACCAGTCAATGATGTAAACCGTTAACAAGTGTGAGAGAGACCACCAGTAATGTCAATGGTTGTCAAAGTACCCAGTACAATCCATGAAATGTGAATGAATAGGTTGATGTCGAACATGTCACAGAATCCTTCGATTGAAAGTCAATGATGTAAACTGTCGTCAAAGGCGAGAAACCTGCCATTGATGCATGCAGACTTCAAGGTACTGACGATTTCTAAGTCATCTTTCTAGATAATATGCTGATGTCGATAGAAAGCGACTCGTTGCAGGCAAGCCCACAACACGAAATCATTGTTCAAGTTGAAGAAATGTTGCTGTAAGGACTGACTCAGGGATGGTCAAATGGATGACAGGTATTTTGCATATGAATGGTTTATTTGCAGAGATCTCTTGAACACATAAAAACACGACAGATGGCTTGGTGACGATTGACCCAAAGTTAATACCCGGAAACGGTTGAAGACTTTCAAAGTGGTTTGATCAACTTTTAAGGCAAAGGATTTCCCAACCCAGGTGAATGAAAAGTGTCGTGTTCAAGAGCGGTGATAAGGTTCTTTTGTAACAAAGGATAACAAATCGATTCATTCTTCTCTCTTTTCCCCCACCATTTCTGGCAAGTACCTCTTTATTTTTTACAAGCTTGAGTAGGATAACATATGCTTGATTATAAGCTCATCCTTCGAATGAGTCCAACTTAGTTTAGATTCGGACCCTAAGAAGGAGTGGTTCGTTCCTGTTTGTAATTGAACAGGTCCTCTACTGTGAAATTTTAACGAGTCCAGTATAGGAGAAACTCGGCGTTTTTCATTTTTAGAGAGTCTGAAAAAACTAAAGAAGACTCCAAGGTGAAATTTTTCGTAAATTTGTGTCTCCCAAGCCCGAAAAAGTATAAAATAATACCTGAGAGAACCGCTTGATCTCGCGACCAAGGAGTACTTTCATGATTAGTGTCTCTGACCTGAAAAGTAAAAAGCGATCAAGGACACGTCGTTTTATTTCTGTATCGAGTTTGAAATGACAAAAACCCGGCAATCTTTTCCTGTTTTTACGGTCAGAAAAGAGCTATAAGGGGACCGTCTTTTAATTCCATTTTAACGAGTGTAAAAGAAACGCTCGGCAATATTTTCATGTTTTAGGAGTCAGAAAAGAGCTTAAAAGATGACTCTGATGTTTTGGTTCATGAAAAATGATGATTTTACTCTAAAGTCCTTTTGTCCTGCACAAAAACGACACATTACTCATACCTGTTTAAGATGGGTAAAAATACATTGAAAAATTTCCTTTCATGGTGAAAAATAAACAAACTTAGCATTCATTCATCCAAAAAACCTATAAAAAGACTTTTTACCATGTCATTTTTACCATTTTACTGTTGAGGTTGAGAAAAGGGCTTTTGACAAGAAAACTTCCCGTGGACTTTGCGGAGAATCCGATCGTCCGAATCGAGCGACGTCTCTTTCAGGTATTTCACAACATCCTCCTCTTCAATTTCATCCGTTTAGAATTTCATTTCAAGTTTTAGTTTGATTTTTTGGAGGGTTTAGGGTTTTAAAACTCATTTCTCGGGGGACGCAGGTGCCCCATGGGCGACCTGCGTACCCCGACTTTTTCGTATATGGGAAAAAAGTCGGGGTACGTAGCCCGCCTTCAGAATAGCTGCGTACCGCCACTCTGTTTTCTGAACACGGGGTGCGTACCCCGTGAAATGCGGATATTGAAACCCCAAACCCCAATTTTAACCAACCAAATTTTGTTTAATGAATTCTAATCATTGTTTTTTGGTGTGTAGGTCACTCACCATGCTAGATTGGCGTAAACCAAGCTGGCTTGTAAGTTCTGTCATCATAATGTTTCGAAAATGGCGCCCATGGTCAGTGATGATCGCTTGTGGGACACCAAATCTAGCAATAATATGATTGAATACGAAAATCGCTGCTGTTTTGCCGCTTGCCTCGAATGTAGGCATCGCCTTGGCCCATTTAGTAAAATAATCAACCGCAAGGATGATATATGCATGCCCCCCGGCCGAGTCAGGGTTAAAAGTAATAAAATCGATACCCCATTTAGCAAAAGGACCAACGGCAATTATAGGGTGGAGAGGAGCAGGTGGTGCGCGCATCTTGCGATCAAACACTTGACAGTTGTGGCATTTTCGGACTGCAATGATGCAATCTTTAAACATGGACGACCAGAAATAGCCAGTACGCAACACCTTCTGAGCTATGGCATACCCAGACATATGACCGCCACACGCTCCAGAATGACAGTCATTCAAAACCCTTTCTGCCTCTTCATGAGTTAAGCAACGATGAAAAACCAAGTCCGCCCCACGACGATAAAGAGTATCTCCAATAATTCTAGTATTGTTGGGACTAGAATCGAATTTTCCGGCGTTCCGACTTTGAAGCTTCGGGCCGAAAGGATTGGGTTTGGAGATAGACGATTATATGCCCATACCAGAGATCTAAAGTGCTGATAAGAAACAGAGATTCGTCCGCAATGGGTTCCTCTGCCACAGTTTCCGTGTCAGCACGCGGGAAGTCACACATCAATTCCGCAAAAACTAAGGATTTCTTTGACTTGGACTTCTCGAACTCCAAATCGAACTCCTGCAGGATAACAATCCATTTGGAGTACTTGCCCCCTAGCAATTGTTTTGTCAAAATGTAGATCATAGGGTTGCAATCTAAAATCACTGTAGTTTTACGGAGAAGAATGTAATGACGAAAACGCTGGACAGCCTGAACAGCTGCCAGGGCCAATTTCTCCACATGCGAATATTTTAGCTCAGTGGGATTTAATGTCCTACTAAGATAATATATCACATGTTCCGTTTCGAATTCGTCTTCCTGAACTAAGACCATTCCAATGGTGGAGTGGGAGGCGGTGATATAAAAAAAGTAGTCCTGGTTGTAGTTGGGAGGATGAAGCAACGGTGCATGGGTCGACGTGTGCTTAAGTGCATCAAAAGATTTCTGAGCTATCTCATCCAAAGAAAATTGAGCGTTTTGTTTCAACAACCGGGTGAAACCTTTTGTAACCTCGGTGTAGTTAGGAATGAATCGACGTAAAAAGTTTGCTTTCCCATGCAAACTTTGGAGTTAGCGCAAACTCGAAGGAGGAGGCAATTTGATTAACTACTGCACACGCAAACAAAGTAAAATCTCAAAGCAAACCATCTAAAGTCTCTAAAGAACCAAACAAATTTGAAACATACGCCTAAAGAATCTAGGGCGTCAAACCAAGCACAAATAGTAGCCTTCCAGACCGAAAATGCTAGTTGGAGATGAAACCCAACATCGTCGGATTCAGTACAGAAGTGGCGGGTGGAATAGTTACCCCAGCAACCTGCTTAATGAATAGTCCGGCACAAGTTCCTCCACTTTAATCGTCTCGAGTGAAGTGAACCCCCCGGAAAATCAAAGTGAGTCTAGTCGACGTCTGCTCCAGGTACAGTGGGATCTTCCCTCCACTGTCACCTCGGTAGAATCCTAAAGATAATGGTCACTAAGGTTACCAACCGCAACAAATGCACCTGGGGGAACAGTCTACACTCTGACAGCACACAAGGGCAAAGTATCAAGCTCAATCCCCTTGCTGGTTCCTTGACAATAATCCAAGGTTTACCAACAAGTGACCCCTGGCTCCTCGACAATGGTTAATCCGAGGTTTACCGTTTGTAATACGTGCGTGTCTAGCGTCGTTCCCAACGAGGGAGGATTGATCCCCTCACTGGTTCGGACACGAGCTCGTGCTTCTCCTTTAAGAGGAGCTTTCCCAGAGTACAAATGAGACAATTGGATTTATTCTATCACAAGATAAGCTACTTGTTTGGTTTTGTTGTCTTGGAGAGTTAATTACTCTCCTACTCCAAGACACTAGCCTGATCTAAATTGGTGTTTCAGAGCCCTAGTAAATAAAAGTTACTACGTTGATTTTACTTTAAGCGTTAATTTTATGGTTTTTCTTAAAGACACAAGGTAGTGGAGATGAAACTGGTGGTGTGTAGACTCGACTCGTAACCACTACAAAGATGCACCTAAGATGATTTACACTACTTTTCTTTTTCAATGAATCTCCTAACTAAGAGAGTTGGAAAATGCAAATTTTATAGAAAACAACTTTCTTAGTAAAGACAATCAAAGAAACAATTCTCTTTATCTTTTCAAAACACACAACTCATGACCACTAATTACTCTACAAAATTTCCTTTTTCTCCCAAAAGTCTACAAATGCTACCAAAGAAAAAATTTCAAAAGAATTTTTTTGTTTTTTCTATGTTAATAAAGCATGTAAAACTATTTGATCAAATCGAATTTAAAAATCTAAGACAATCAAATCAAATTCACTCAAAAGCAAATTAAAAAGAATTTTACCTAAAAGCAAAAAATAATGAGGACAAAAGCCTACAAGGATGATTCCCGGATGTTTTACTTAGTCAAAATGCAACTAAGGATCAGTTCATGCAGAATCATAAACTAACCAAAAAACAAAATCGAAATCTTTTTGTTCTTTTTTCTCAAGAATGGAATTCAAGGCTTTAACAAACAAACTTTTCGAGATTCGCAAAGAGAAGACAAAAAGGTAGGTCTCTCACTAGGGTGACTTCTATGACAGGCCCGACTCCTAAGAGGACTGATCAAAACCAGGGAGATCCAAAGTTTGACAACCTCTAACGCCAAAGTCACTACAGGACCAGTTAAAAATCAAACCCTAAGGCAAAATCCCTATGAATTCCACCAAAACCCTCGACACTAACGGGACAAGTTCAGGTGAAGATCTTTGACAGTAAACTGATGAATCTGGGCAGTAAAAACAAAGTAAAAGCAAAATCTAAAGAGAAAAAAGCAAAAATTGAAATTTTCTCAAAATTGACAGGGGTACGCAGGTCATCTGTTCACACAGGCGTGGGTACGCACTGTGCACAAAGATGCAATGTGTACAAGTACGCACTGTGTCAAACCCAGAGACTGCGTACTGCTGGCAAGGCTAAGAAAAATAAAAAACTAAATTGACTCTAAGCTAACCCACCCAAATACACAGCTAGACAACCAAAAATCAGAAAACTAGCAATTTTTCTCAGACCAAAATATCAAATCAAAAAGAACTCAAACACATTCATGGAGTCCCCAGCGGAGTCGCCATTTGGTCACGTGGAAAGAGTCGTTAGTGCGGACACAACCGACCTTCCTAGAAAGCCTAAGACTTTCTAATGACAAACAAGACAAATAAGAGCAATCCTTCCCTAAATATGCTTTTACAATATGAGAAATCAAGTGTTTTATATCCTACCTGTAATCCAACGCTGTTGTAGTAGTCCAGCTCCGTTGATCCAGATGAGCTCCTCCTTCACTTCGAAACCTGCATTCACCAACAATCAAATGATTAAATAGCACCTGAATATCACATAAAATAAAACATATTTAACATATAGACCAAGGAGTATATGAAACAACTCATAAATAACAAATTGTTGAGAAGAATGGACTAATTTGTATTAAAAGGTAACAAAAGGAACCATTACAACCTGAGCCTTGGTGTTGTGCAAGCTCCTCCCAGGGTCCACAAGAGTTCTCCCTTACTTTGATCAGCTCACCCACCTCCCAATGGAAACAAGTAAAGATGGTAATCTCTCCTCACAAGCTTCTACAAGGAAGTCCTAATTCCAGCAGCATCTACCCTTAGGAATGTTCAACTTTCAACCTCCCCTCCCTTTGGCCCAATGCCTGTATTTATAGTGCTCTAGAGGAAGTTATTCAGGTCCACCATCAATGGGATAATCCCCTCTTTGGATGGGATAGCTCCCCTATTGATGGGATAAGTTCCTCTTTGGTAGGGATACATGAACCATCTGGAGGCGCTTCATACACGTCAAACATGCTTCTAGAAGACTCTAGAAATGACCACAAGTAACTTTTTTGGAGTGAAACTTGCGCCTTTTGACCTTTACAGGAGTACGCACCCACCCCTTTACATACAGAGTGTATAAGTACGCAGGTATTGTGAACTTGGGTTGCGTACTCGCAGGTAAGGCTAAGAGAAACTGCGTACCAGAGATAATTGACTTTAAATGAATTTTCTCTCTTTTTTGAAGTTTGACATGGAGAGCAGAGGCAAGAGACTTGCCAAGGAGGATAAAATGACAGTGGATGGAGCCATACTAACTGCAAATAGTCATGGTGAGATTTTTTAGTGTAACAGATGGGGTGACCTACGCTGCAGTGGTCTCTGATTTAGCTCAGGATGGTGAATGAGGGTTATAGTGCCACTCGATCCTGCAAAAGGGGTGTGCTATACTAAACTAGTCCGCAATTATGTGGAATGTGATGATGAGCTAGATCATATCTACAAGATAACAACATGATATCAGGATTGGATCAATCCAATGGCAGATGGATGGATTGCATGGGACTAGCAGAGTTCATGAACTTTTGATTCAGATGAGGACTCGGAAAATTGGCAAAACCCCTTACATAAAGTTTCTACATTACGATGCAATATGATGACGAGTTCACTGCACTATGTTTCATCGAAGGTAAGAAAGTTACCTTATTATGACGGTTTGACTGATGTAGATACGTTCTTAGATGCATTCGAGTGTGAATTCCCTGAGGACCACTGCTTTCAAGCATTGGAGTTGGCATTGTGCGCTATGCCCACATGATGGTGGGGCATGGATAAGGATAACTTTGCTGGATGGTGAGATTATAGGAGAATGATGAAGCTACAATTTGGGCATGCTAATACGAAAATGACTGAGAAGTACAATGAAAGGGATGATCTGCGTGATCACCTGGAAGAGTGGACTAAGGCGTGGGGGATAGAACTGTGACCAGAATGGGTACATATATTTTTTCATACCTTAGATACGATCCCCATGAAAGTAACTTGAAACAGAGCTCTTCCATGATACTACGGAATGGGATATATTGAAGGAAGGTTTCTTATTGACTTTTAGCTTCGAAGATTGATTTGCAATCATCGATGAAGTGCTTCAAGAAATTAAAGCAATTATCTTCAAGACACCATAGGAACCAATGGAATGGACCCAACCGGACTGGAGCACCCAGTTGCACCATGCCTTGGAATGTTATAACATGACCACTGAAGAGGAGGAAGAAGACCTGAGAAATATCAATATTCCAGAGATAGAAGGGCATTATGAAGTTGAAGGCCCTCAAGTGGAGAGCCTGAACATCTCTGCACCTTTGAAAATGAAGCAAGTAAACATTGGCACTGAAGAAGAACCGAAGTTCATGATGATTGGAGACTATTAGGAAGACACTACAGTAGACAAAGTTGTTGAATTACTTCGCGACTAGCAGGATCATGTAGAAGTTCTCACTATAGATTAAGCTAATTATGTAATGTTCTAAAGAAAAATACTTAATCTACTTCTACAACAAAACTTGCAGAAGATTAATCAATTTTTAGAAAGATCAAACAGAACACATACAATAGAGAAGAAGATTCAATCACACATGAAACATAGAAGAATACTCTAGGGAAAGCCTCAACTAAAAACTCCGCTATCTTTATTTTCATACATGTGGAAATATCTCAGGATTACATAAAACTTTAGCTCACAAGCTATCCAGCTCTCAGTACAATCCCTCACTACTACTCATAGATAGAATAGACAACACATATGTCTTCCTTCAGTCTCCAAGCCTCCTATTTCCTTGCACAGTTTCTCCCGGGTCCTCAAGTTGCCACTTGTGTGTAATAATCCCTCACACACTGCTTTGACCTCTGAAATAACTACGCAATCCTGAAGGAGATAATTCCTTCTGCATGGATGAGTTTCCTTTATAGGAAAATTCCTCTAACTAATAGTACAATGTCCCTGTCTTTAATCTCAACTAGGTCTTTCTCTAAACTAACATGCATGAGTTATTTATGAGAGAATATTCAACTATCTGGAGAACACTAATTGCATGCATGCATGCATTAACTGACCGAACTCACAATTAGTTCCTCCAACTGTTTGGAAGTAATTTAACTGGACTTAACTCAATTAACTAAGGTAAATAATTACAATTCAAATATAACCCATCCTTATCTCCTTAATTAAGGGATAACTTCCTCAATCAAAGGGATAATTGTTGCATGTCTTCACAAAGACTTCATGTTTGATTTTCTCCAACTAATTAACTCAAGATGATTAATTAATTATTATTGAAACAACTAGTGAGACTAAATTCAAGTTTTACTTCTCAATTTTGATTCAAGGACAAATCAAAATTGGAATATATTCCAAAATGATATTTTTAGAGTTTCTATTTTTTGCTATTTTCAACAGAGTTGGAATATATCCTGAAAAGATATTTATAGAAATGTTATTTTTATAATTTCTATTTTTAGCATTTCTTGTTGCTATTTTCAACACTCCCTCTCAATAAGAAAGGTATTCAACTCGAAATCAATCCTGAACCTTTGGAATTTTTTGCATGCAACACTTCTCTCAAGTGTTGTTGCTCCAGCAACTCCAGAAACAAAAAATATCCAACCTGAATCAGAATGATGCCTCTATCATCAAAGTCTCTAACTGTTATTGCCTCTGTCCACTGAAAACTCTCCACCTCTGTGTTCTTTAGTATCTAACTACTTTAGCCTCTATCACTTTGATCTCTGACTGCATCAATCACACTAAGTCCTCCTGCTGCATCCGTGTTGTTGCTGGTCCTATCTCCCAGCACTGCATCCGTACTGCACCTCCTCTCACCATGTTGCATCGTGCTGCACACTGCTACACTACAACTCAGTTACTGAGAAGTAAGTAACTAAAATCCCAACTAACCTCCCTATTGGGCTAGAAACACCCTCTGATGTTGAAGCTCCCTCTGCCGCTCCATCTACATCTGTGTCTACCCACTCAGCCAGTCCTGTTACTCCTCGTTGGGGCTCCCGTAGCAAGGTCTAATAAAGAGGTTGGGCACCTCAAGGATTCTACCCCTATTTTAGCCTTCTTGGGACTATCACTTCAAATCGCCCCACCTCCCACTTGGAGATATTGCTGCATGTGATCCCTCTACCCACTTGGCTCAAAATTTCCCCCTACTGGAGGTCTCTACATGAGTGGATGCCTCCACTTGGTCTCCTCTCAACTTCTCTATTTGTGGTTTCTTCGCAACCTTCTGAAGCAGTGACCCTCAAGTTAGGTCAACCCTCCCCCAACCGCCCTGTAAATGCCATTTCCTGGTCATATGGCGCATTCCTGGGTCCAGGGTTAAGCCTTGTAGTATCCAGTGGTGTTGTGGTGTGTGTGGAAAGGCCGTAATAAAGGTAAGGGAAGTATAAAGGGTTCATAGATGCCATACCCTCCTATTTTTGGCCTGGCTGAAGCAAGAGGTTATAACTCTTGGTAGTTCGGCATTGTCCCTTCCTAACGTCCCGAATCTCCTTCCTAAATACGCTCGGCATCGAAGATTATATTCTATCGTTATTTATACCAGATGTGTTTCATTCGCGTCTCGTACGCGTGTATCGTACGGAGGAACAATGTACTAATGGGAACGGGATGGGATTTCGCTAGGCACTTCACCAATTGTGGCTCCTCCACAATTGTCTAAGACTTCTTTTGAGGCTACATGTTGGGAGGAAATTTACTCTCCCTCTCAACCACCAAGTCTCTAACAGTTGCCTTGCTCCTCAAGGCATTGCATGCATCTTGAACCTCATGGGAATACATACTCTATATCTGTGAACCGATCGGTTTCACCTGATCCATGGTGATGTGTATAAGGAAAACCTTTCTCTTACTGAAGGCAACATTGTAGCCTTTGTCCTCCACCATCACAATCGATACCAATTTTTTCTTCAGTCTAGGCACATACTTCACATCAGTCAAGGTGATAGAAGCTCCATACTCCCTCTTAAAAGCATCTGTACCATCACCTGAAACACGGTACTATCCATCATCACCCATCTTGATGCACATCTGGAGGTCCTTCTACTCCAAGGTACAGAATAAACTCTTATAGCCAGTCATGTGGAATGAGGCTCCACTCTCAAGAAACCAACCACAACCCCTCATCGATGAAATCATGCATGCAATGAGGGTAAAATACAAATCGAACTGAGAGGCTAGGGCCTCACCTTCTTATCCTTCCGAGGATCCCTTCTTGGATTTCTTCAATGGATAATTAGTTACATAATGGCCCACCTCATGACAATTAAAGCATCTCACTTTAGATTTTTCAATCTTCTTCCCTCCATGAGAAGAACTCGATTTGGGATGAGAATCCTTCTCCTTCCCTTTCCTTGCCTTACTTGCTAAGCTAAAAGTTTCTTCATCCTCCTTGGATGAAGAACCATCTCTAGTGCTCCTCCTAATCTCCTATTGCATCAGATCCAACCACATTCGTTCCCAATCTGGTAGTTTCTCTCTTCCATTCACTGAGTCCTGGTAGCTATGCTAGCTCTTAGGAAGACTAAGGAGAGCAAGACTCACCATGTCATCATCAGCTATCATGATTCGTACACTTCCAAGCTCATCTCTGCAGGTGGTGAGCTTGTTAAGATATGTAGAGATCGTCTTGCCCTTTTCACACTTGATTTTCCGAAGCTTCAGTGCCAGCATCCTCTTGTCGTTGTTGTTCTGATATGTCCTTCAATGTCTTCCACATTGAAGACTGAGTCTCCTTCCCATGGAGACTCGAGACTATATGGTCTCGAACTCCCTCCAGAAGAATCCTCCTCGCTCTCACCACACATTTCTTCCATTACGCTATTTCTTGGGAATTAGTCATTGTTGCCTTGGGGACTTCTCGATCAATGAAGTCCTTCAAACCATTTTCCTCTAATATCGCTTCCATGTGATCCTTCCATGCTATGTAATTCAATATGCCATCTAGGGCATACTCGAGTCTCAAGCCATTGAACGTCATTGGTGAACTTTGAGATGTGATAAGAAATTGAGTTTGTACCTACAATCAAGAACTTCAAACTTTGAACTTCTCCATTCTTTGTATACTATTCTTCACTTTGATCAACTTGGCTCTGATACCATGTAGAAATCCTCACTGTAGATTAAACTGATTATGGAATGTTCTAAAGAAAAATACTTAATCTACTTCTACAACCAAACTTGTGGAATCTTAATCAATTTTGAGCAAGATCAAATAGAACACATATAACAGAGAAAAAGATTCAATCACACATGAAACACACAAGAATACTCTGGGGAAAGCCTCAGCTAAAAACCCCGCTATCTGTATTATCATACAAGTGGAAATATCTCAGGATTACATAAATCTTTAGCTCACAAGCTATCCATCTCTCAGTACAATCCCTCACTGTTGCTCATAGATAGAATAGACAACACTTATGCCTTCCTTCAGTCCTCCAAGCCTCATATTTCCTTGCTCAGTTTCTCCTAGGTCCTCAAGTTGCCACCTTTGTGTAATAATCCCTCACACACTGCTCTAACCTCTGAAATAACTATGCAATCTTGAAGGAGATAATTCCTTCTGCATGGATGAGTTTCCTTTATAGGAAAATTCCTCCAACTGATAGTACAATTTCCATGTCTTTAACCTCAACTGGGTCTTTCTCTAAATTGACATGCATGAGTTATTTATGAGGGAATATTTAGTTATCTAGAGAACACTAGTTGCATGCATGCATGCATTAACTGACTGAACTCACAATTAGTTCCTCCAACTCTTTGGAACTAATTTAATTGGACTTAACTCAGTTAATTGAGCTAACTAATTACAACTCATCCTTATCTCCCTAATTAAGGGATAACTTCCTCAATGAAAGGGATAACTGTTGCGTGTCTTCACAAAGACTTCATGTTTGATTTTCTCCAACTAATTAACTCAAGATGAATTAATTAATTATTTTTCAAACAACTAGTGAGACTAAATTTGAATTTTACTTCTCAATTTTGATTCAAGGACAAATCAAAATTGTAGTATATCCCAAAATGCTATTTATAGTAATGTTATTTTTAGCATTTCTACTTTTTGCTATTTCCAACAAAGTTGGAGTATATCCTAAAATGTTATTTATAACAATGCTATTTTAAGCATTTCTTGTTTCTATTTTCAATAGATCACTTCCCCACTAAGTTTTCATATTTAAAGGGTATACTTGGTGACTTGGGTGTTATGAAGATCACATTGAATCTGGATACAAATCCTGTTAAGCAGAGGCCTTATCGCCTTAACCTTAAGTATAAGGAAAACGTTCGTCAAGAGCTCAATAAAATGTTGGAGGCAGACATTATAGAACCTGTTGAAGGGTGTAATTGGGTGAGCCCGATGATGGTCCAAGAGAAGAAAAAAAAGGCTGAAATAAGGATTTACGTAGATCTGCAGGAGCTTAATGATGCATGTGCTCACGATCTATTTTCGACGTCATTTATAGATGAAGTGTTAGACAATGTAGGAGGGTAGGAAGCCTATTCTTTTACTGATGAGTTTTTTAGGTATCATCAAATTAAGATTTCCCAAGAGGATAGAAGAAAAACCACCTTCGTGATAGAGTGGGGTTGATTTCAATACACTATTATTCCATTTGGATTGAAGAACACACTGCAATATTTTTTGGTTTAGTCATAGCGGTGTTCAAAGAATTCATTCATAAGTTCCTAGAAGTGTACTTTGATGATTGGGCAGTGTTTGGCTTAGTAAAGAGCCACATGGCAGGTCTGCATCTTATGTTGGATACATGTATAAGATACCAAATAACGTTGGATTTTAAAAAGTATATATTATGTGTTCCTTTTGGGGTCTTGTTGGGTCATGTTGTGTGGAAGAAAGGATTAATGGTGGACCTTGCAAAGATTGTGGTGGTTGTGAACTTGGAGGCACCTAGGAATGCCAAGTAGTTGCATGCGACGTTGGGACACACAGGATACTATAGAAAATTCATCAAGGCTTATGATCAAATTATCGCACCCATGGAAAAACTTCTAAAGAAGGATATGGAATTTTGTTGGTATGAAGAATGTCAGCACATATTATATGTGTTGGAAGAAAATATGGTAATTGCGCTAATCTTGGTATTTCCTGATTGGAAAAAGGAGTTTCATGTACACATGGATGCTTCTTGTATTGCACTGGGTGCAGTACTCACACAGGAAGGTGAAGGAGAACTAGACCAACCCATAGCCTTCACACGTAGGAAGCTATCCAAGGCTGAAAAGAATTATTCAACAACAAAGCGTGAGGGTTTGACCATGGTCTACGCGCTGCAAAAATTCACGCACTATCTATTAGGGGGACATTTCAAGATGTATACATATCATTCCTCCTTAAAATACCTGGTCAACAAACCAGTATTGGGGGGAAAGATTTGTAGATGGTTGTTATTATTTGAGGAGTATGACTTTGAAGTCATTGTGAAGCTGGGAAGGTTGAATGTTATACCTTACCATTTTTCGAGAATTGAAACATTGAAGAACCCAGTAATTTGGAGAAAGGGTTTCCATATGCGTAGCTCTTTGCAGTACGTGTAGCTGATACCCATTTTTTTGAGATTATTCACTTCTTAACTATAGGGATAGTGCCTGAAGGATATACAAATTAACAGAAGAAAGAATTAGTAGTGCGTGTAGCCAATTTTTCGTTCATTCTGGGACATTTGCGCAAAATGGGTGAGATGAAATATTGTGGAGATATTTGTTAGACGTTGAGTGTGATAGTATTCTCGTTGAAGCTCATGGGAGAGCTACAGGAGGCAATTATGTAGGAAAAGGAACTATGCAGAAAATTTTGCATGTAGGATTATGGTGGCCAACATCGTACAAGGACTCCAAAGCACACTTTAAGGTGTGCAATACATGTAAAAGGACTAGAAGACTGCCATGAAGGGATGAGCTACCTCTACATCCTTAGGTATCTTTTCAGACATTCGATAAGTGGACAATCAATTTTATGGGCCAATTCAGCTGCCTGGAAAGAAAATGGGCATGCGCTATATTATCACTTGCGACATAATATTTAACCAGATGGGTGAAATCACAACTAGTAAAGGATTATAGAGGGGCTATAGTAGAAAAATTCTTATTTGAACATGTCTTAACAAGTTTTGGGTTCCCGAAAGTCTTAATAAGTGATAGGGGTACACACTTTCTGAATGAAACAATCAGCGCACTGACAGATGAATTGCAGGTCTACCATTAGAAGAGTACACTATTTGCACCTGTATGCAAATGGGACAGTCGAAGCTTTTAACAAAAATTTTGGAGAATACGATGACAAAGATCTGTAACACACAATAGAATGATTGGGATGTGCTTGTACCTGCAGTGCTATGGGCCTATAGGACAACCTGTAAGAAGTTGATAGGGAAAATGCCATTGAGATTAGTCTATGGGGTTGAAGTAGTAATCCCTATGGAATACATTGTGCCTAGTCTGCGCATAGCTGCTTTGACAGATATGATGGATCGTGAGGCCTTGGAATATTGGCTCACATAGCTCATGGAGTTAAAGGAGGACTGATATTTGGCAGGATTCTACCAATAAGTATAGAAGGAATGTGAAAAAAAATGCCATGATCGCCATATTAAGCTTCGCACATTCAAGGTAAATGATCTTGTGTTGTTATATGATAGTAAGTTCACTAAATTTTTGGGTAAATTCCAAATGCATTGGGTAGGACCATATACTATCAAGGAAATTACAAATGGTGGTGCAGTTTAGCTTGTGAAGCTGAATCGAGATCCATTACCGAGAAAAGTGAATGGGAGTAGGGTGAAGCTGTATACAGGGAATCTTACATAATGCTTATTTGGTAGTAGATAGTCTTAATGCTCGAGGCAGTTGCAAGGGAGCATGGGACTACAAACTATATTGCCTGATGTGGAGGACAAGGTAGCGAGCAGGATGCACGAAAATTGATTAGGGTGCACTAGTTGAAGATGCACTTAGGACGCTACGCCATGGAGGAGGGTGTCACGCATCCTAATAGGAAAATGACCATTGGAGTTACTATTCATGATTTGATAGCCAAAATGAGGTTAAGAGGAGCGGGAGGCAACAATTAAGGCATAAATCTTTGAAGATCTGTCACCAAAGAATAATTTATTATTCAATATGGGGGGAACGATTGGATCTTAATTAAAAGCACCCTATAAATTGCACATACCAGTCCAATAGAGAACACTTTGCATTCTAAGAATTGTTGGAGTATTTTCCTGTCTGAAGCATATGAGTAGAGCATTCTCGGAAGAATTTATCATGCGCTCTTCATTTGCAGATTATCTTGCAGAAGCCTGAGATCTATTCATTGAAGGAATGACTGACACTAACCCTGCCAAAGCCCTGAGTTTAGAATAAGCTGTGTCTGATGCACCAGGTCTAGAAGTATCTAGTATGGAGACTATGCATGTTGTGCCCATACGCCAAGGTTGCCTAGGCCGCAAGAAACTGTGAGAAAAGAAAAGTAGCCCACCATGAAAGAAAATAAGACTACCATTAAACTAAAGCAATCAGTCACGAAAGAAAAAAAAGCAGTCGATTTTGTTCCAAATGTCATCGAGGAAGCATACAGAGGCATAGTCGATGTACAAAAAGGACAAACAATGAAAAAAGTAGTGGATTTAGAGGAAGAGGAGTACCAAGGTGTTCAAGAAGTCGATTCCGAGGGGGTCAAGCCTATCTCTATGATGCTTGAGTACATCCCTCCATGGAAGGAAAAAACCAAAGTGACCAAGGATCCCGATTCAGGAAACTTTGGGATATCCACTCCCATACTGCCAGAGCAGGTCACATTTGAAATACCTAAGTTTGCGTGCATCCACTATTGAAAATTGATGACTAGGACCTCACGGATCATGAAACATTTCCAAATATCACAACCTGTAAGTATATGACGAAGATATACTATGGCAACATAGGAGTTACATAGTTAGAACCCATGAAGTGGGTCTATGCGTTGAGCAGTCGGGGCTGTTGAATATGCTTTTAGTACCGCACTATGACCGCTCCCCTATCAATACGGTTTGCGTGAGCCAGCTCCTCACGTTGGGGCATGATGGGATTCTATGGCTAGGGAAACCTATTCCAATAACATATATGTTGATCCACAGGATCATGAACTTGCACCACAAAGGAGCAGACCCTACCAAGGAATTTCCAGTAGAAACAGGGGAAAAGGAGCTAGATGATAAAATGAAAAAGGAGAATAGTCTTGTGAAGAAGTTGCAAGGGTACTCAATTATATCAATACAAGACCAAGAAGTCTAGTTTGTTGCCCATATCCTCATAGGAAAGATCATGAGAAAGTGTCACATGAGCGAAGTTTCGGTGCTAGTTGTATCACTTGTTGCACAATGCACAAAGGGTGTGCAATATAATTGGTCGAGGTACCTCTGCTAGGAGTTCCTTGCAAATTGTCGAGAATCCAAAGAAGAAATAAAGTCATTTCATTATTCTTGGCTTCTATTGTCGATTGTATTAGTTGCATGGAGGTTGTCGGAGGATAGCCAATTTCCTCCACACAAGGAATAATTGCTTGAGGCCGAGAGGTTCGTCTCGCTCTAGGCCACAAGCACACATTAATGAAACAAAGATTTTCTGGGTCCTAATGGAGATCGACCTTGGGATGGTGATCAATCAATGACCAAGGTTTTACCCAACCTTGTTCGGGCAATTTATAGCCTGCGCGGAGTTCAACGGAGACTTTCACAACATCTCAATCCATGCGCGGAAGGACCCAGAAGGAACATGGCATGTACTACCCTATTTAGTGTCCGAGATGGATGTGTAGGAAGTTGTAGGGTATTGGCTGCTAGAGTGGTGCAAACCTACAATGCTGGAGATGGGAACTAGCAAATACATAGAGAGCTCTACTACATAGAAGCAGAAGGAATCCACTTAGAAAGTTGTGTGCACATTGGTCAAGCAAAAGGAGGCCACTAAGGAAACTGTAGAGAAGGCACGTATAGAGGAAGGGAACACTACTAAAGAGTAGACAGATAAAGAATGAAAGGATGTTGAGGAGAGTGAGAAGTCTGCTTCGCATCGCATTGGTGAGCAAGAACTTTCAGAGCAGGGAGGAAGGGGTGGTGAGGAGCAAAGAACTTCGCTCATTCTGAAGAAATGCAGATAGGAACAAATGGGTGGCCAACAAAAGTAGCATAAGTTTGACAAGTAGACACATCTAGAATCTAGATTCCATGTTTGACAGAAGGTGAACTCAACGAGATCGACGACAAGATACGGGATACAATGAAGGAGGTGCTATAAAAATTTGAGCAGCAATACATGTAGATGCTAGGAAGTGTCTAGAAGGATCTGCGTGAGCTACAGATCCAGGTGAAGAGGACTCAGGAGGATGTCAGGAAGCCGAGTGGCATGCAAGAGAGCCTGACATAGGGCAGTAGCATTGTAACAAAGATTGAAAGGACTCTGGAGCTTAGAGTCTTTCCTTTGCCAGAGGGGTCAGTGCATGTGGAATTGAATTAGGAACACATTGTTCTCAATGCAGTGAAGGATATGGAACCTAACCTTGTTCCGCTACCATTGTAGACCCTTCGTCTATTGCATTAGGGGGTCTCATATGAGTTGAATATTAGAGAACATCATGCGCTCACTATCATGAGTGAGTTTAAAGTTAAGAATGGGTAGCTTTCTACAGAAAAACGCAAACGCTAAAGGAAAAGGAGGAATTGTGAACACAACGCCAGAACCTAGTAATAACACTTGAGCAGGACTGCACGCCAGTGCATGAGATGAACATTCGAGAGCATGAAGAGGCCTCATCCAAAGTGAGGAAATTTGTTGCTGATGTGCATGCATCAAAGGAGAAAATAGGTAAGGTGACTTTCGATTTTCAAATGCAAATAACTGAGTTGTAGTTAAAGTTGCAGCCGACCACACTGCAAAAATTTCAGGAACAAAGAGGTGCCACTATCAAAGTTTCCATGGGTCAACTAGACATCACAGTTCAGGGTTGTGACCAGCTATTCACCCAAGAAATGGGTCTATGAGATATGCTACGGGAGCATCCTACGCTGCAACAATTGAACACAGAGCTTAGGGAAGTGTAGTAACAATACGATGAAATCAGTATGACAGGGCGGATGTTGGCACCTGTCCAGTGATTCACGTGCTTGTAGGAAGGCAAGGAAAAATTGATGTAGATCCAAGAGTTGTAGAAAAAGAAGTCCTTGCTTAGAGCCCGTCTTGAGCCTTAGATAGAGGAAGCCTACCACTTTCATAGAACATTCATGAGAAGATGCGAGCCATGTCGCAGGCACAGAGGACTACACAACTTACAGTAGAAGTGCCAACCATTGAGCAATTGGTCTAGGAGGTACAAAAAGTAGCAAAAAAAAGTGTTGACACATAATCCTTGTGATTGGGTGAATTATTGTAAATAAATAATTGAGAAACGTGAACAGTCATTGGGAGATGAACTGAACAGTCTCTCCCTCATGTATATAACAGACATACCTGATTGAATGAATAATACGAATTAGTTTTTGTTTTGTGGAGTTACTGCCTGGCCTAACATGGTATCAGAGCCAGCTCCTTTTTTTAGCCTTTATGTCCTTGTAACTCCTGGTCTGCTCCACTGCTCCCCATATAATTTAGTAATTGATTACCTACTTCTGTCTGCCATCCCTACACTCTCTGTCTGACATTCATCTGACATGGGAACGTTTGCGCTGCCCTTATACCTGCACTCTCTGCCTGACATGGTATCTCTGCGCTGGATTAGGTATTAAGGCGATGGTCATAGTAATAATTGAACGTTTTTTGAACGTTGATCATGGTAATAATTGAACGTTGTTTGAACGCTGGACATGGTAATAATTGAACGTTGTTTGAACGCTGGACATGGTAATAATTGAACATTGTTTGAACGCTGGACATGGTATCAGTCTCATATGCTTGAACGATGGAAGTTTCATATATTTGAACGTTGTTATACGCATATAGTTTCTTTTTCAATGAAAACACTGTTGTTGTTAATACGCCTGAGAGATATTAACACTGCGCACTGCATATTTGAGACAACATGATATGCCTGCTCATGTTTTGTTAATAAATCTGATATGCTTGGCTATTGTGGTGATAATACCTGAGATACGTGGAGATGTGCTGACCTTTTCATGCGTGGAGATGACTAGGTATGCTGCTGATGCGTAGAGAACCAGAAACCGTCAGCGTTGCAAAACCTCAAGCTTACTTTGTAGCGTAACAACAGACAGTATTTGACTAAGCCTATTGTTGTTTCGAATTTGAATAGACATTGTTGTTTTAGCTTCGGCGCACCCCAGCGTTGTTTTATTTGTTTAATAAGTTAAAGGGAAGTTATGCTGGTGCTCTGAGCGTTCGATTTTTTGGGACGGTTTGTCAAGAATTACTCCCCAGTTTAAAGTGCCATCAGATTTCGTTCGAATTGCTGGAATATTTTGGTTCTCTGGAGTCTTCAAAGCCTTCACGCAGGAAGCCAATCAGCTCGGCCTCTTCTTTGTATATAGATCTGGCCGGTCCATACCTCGATGAGCGTATTGACTGGTATTTGATATAATATTCGTTGATTGGTCAGAGAATATTGAAAATTTGAGATATTGCAAATAATTTGCTATGTATTGAAAGCTCAAAATTAGTGGATACAATGGATTACTCTGCCCATGCTTATACATATTTTCCATACCATGTAATATTTGAATGTAATAATGGACGCATTTATATTGGAGGCATTTGAAGAAAATACATTTGGAGAAAATATGTTGCATAAAGTTGTAGCGTGAGGTATTGATGTACATATTGGTATATGAGGAAGAGATTTGAAATATTTTGAGAATACCCTTTTGAGTACCATTTTTAATGTATATTGGCAAAAGTATTTTTCTATCAGCAGAAGTTTTTTTTATAGAATGCATTCAATCATCTCCATGGTAGGGATAGTTCTCACTGGCAAGGAGAACTATCCTGAATGGTCCCGGATGATAAAACCCATCCTCATCTTCAATGAGTTGTGGAAAGGAGTGTGTATCGGAGAAGGAGACAAAGACCTAGTACATCCAACCTTAGACAAAGAGCTCGTCATTTGGGAAAACAAGAACATCAAAGCCTATGCATTAATTGCAACATCTGTAAATGAAGAGGTGAGTCGCCATATTTCGTCATATTCAACTGCGTTTGAAGCCTTACAAAAGCTGAAAGAACTCTATGACTCACATTCTGCACTTGAAGTTGTTCAACTCATGATTAAACTCTTCACTCTTGAACTGAAAAATAATGATCCTCTTGCTCTTGCATCTAAAGTAAAGTCTATAATGCATGATATCAATTCCACTAAGGTTGAGCTGGATATCCCTCTTATTGCTTTTCTCAAGGCACTCTATCCTACTTACTCCAATTATCTTGAGTCTTTGCAAGCAAATGGAAATCTCAAAGATATTACCTTTGACTCTCTTGTGAAAAAGTTTGCTAAAAGAGAGAAAGCTTTTGGAAAGAAGACAACCCCTAAATCTTCTGAAGAGACTGTGTGCCTTGCTCATAAAGAAAAGCATCCTGCTCAAGATTCTACAAGAGGAAGAGGTGGACGAAGAGGAAGAGGAAGATATTTCAGAGGCGAGGGGGCAGGCATTCTCAAGGAGAAAACGCAGATCTGCACAACATTCGCTGCAAAAGAAATGGATCACATGATGCCTCTACATGCAATCTACCATGGGACAAAATTGAGCAGAAAAGAAACCAACAGAAAGGTAAAACTGATGATACAGACAAAGGTAAAGCACCTAAATCCGCTCACTATATTGAGGCACAATGTAACATTGGAGTAAATGAAGATTTGTTTAATGCTTCACTTGCTTCTTCGAAAAATGATTGGTTGCTTGATTCAGGAGCAACCTGTCACATGACTCATAGAAAATATTTTTTTGAAGATTTCACTAACAATGTTGATGGAGCAGTATACTTTGGAGATCAGTCAAAAATCAAGCCATCAGGGCTTGGCACAATCAGGCTTAAATTGCCTGGTGTTCCAGACTTTCTTCTGGATCATGTTCTATATCTCCCACAGCTCAAGAGAAACTTGTTGTCCTTGGTCCACATCTGCCAGCAAGGTCACTCCATTCATATGTTTGATGGCAAGCTTGAGGTAAGAAAAGCATCTGACCACTCACTTGTCATGAGGGGAATAGAAGAAGAAAGGCTTCTCAAACTGCAAGGAACCTCTGCCCATGCACAACATTTCTCATATATTTCTCATCATGAAGAAGGTACACTTCGATCAAGTTTATTATGGCATGCTAGATTTTGACATTTAAACTATGACAGTCTCCGCTTATTGAAGAAAAATGGTGTTGCTGGTTTGCCTACAATTCCTAGGAAACATAAGCAGTGTGATGCTTGCATTCTAGGAAAGCATAGCAAACAGTCTTTTCTTGATTCACATTCAAGAGAACATAGGAAGCTTGAACTCATTCATTCAGATTTATGTGGTCCAATGTCTATTCCTTCTACAAATGGAAATAAATATATCATGACAGTTATTGATGATTACACCAGAATGTGTTGGGTTTATTTATTAAAGAACGAATCTGATGCTTTTCAAACATTCAAGAATGTTCAGAAATGGATTGAAAATGATGCACAATCTCATATTTGGTCTATTCGCACTGATAATGGAAAAGAATATATATCAAATGAATTTGAAAACTATCTTCGCAAACATGGGATCAAACATCAAACAACTATGCCTTATAATCCCCAACAGAATGGTGTACCTGAAAGAATGAGTAGAACAATCTTGAATATGGTACGATCCATGCTTTTCTTCAAAAATGTAAAGATACTATTTTGGGCTGATGCTATTCTATGTGCTACATATATAAAGAATAGATGTCCATCTAATGCTATAAGAAACAAGACTCCTTATGAATTGTGGTATGGACATGTTCTGTTGGGTCCCTATAATACTAGTGATTACCCCATTACTATTGTAGTTATACCCCTTATTTATATTGTTGTGCCCCTATTACCCCCATATTGTTATTTATGTGCCCCATAGAATCCCTCTATTGTTATTTTTGTGGCTTTATATTATTATTGTTAGGTCGGCTGGATTATATTGTGACTCCTTAGACTCCTATATATAGAAAGGAGGTTTTGTCATTTGTATCATCCAAGAATTGTCCATTTATGTAATGTAAAGGAGGTTTCCCCCTCGAAGAGGCTGAATTCTAAGGCGTGGATTTATCTTTTCTATCTTTTCTTGAGCTGGTTTCATAACATTTGGTATCAGTGTTATAGACATTTTTGTGCCTTACAGCATGAAGCATGAAATGTCGATAATCTGAGGGATCCAAAGTCCCTAAACATGTTGTTCCTACCCCTAGAGGAACAAGGTCAGCAAACCACAGCACTTCAGATCAGTTCTCCACTGAAAAAACACTCAAAAACAGGTCAATTTTGGATCATAGCAACTGCTCCACTGAGCATCTGCGCTGAATGTCAACTGCTCCATGGTGTACCTGCGCTGAATGTCAATTTCATCAAAGGCTACCTGCACTGAGCGAGTTTGGACATGTGGAGGAATCTTTCCTCAATGTGTCAGTGCCCAGGAAGCTTCCAAAATGACACTTGGATCAAAAGATTCGCCTAAGTGAAGAGTAAGAGGTTCTAAAACTCCGAGTGGAAGGTAGAATCTCCAAGTGGACTCAAGAACTGAAGAACAACTGGGGTTGAAGAGGACAACAGTCACACATCAAGCTGACTTATCTTCACTCCAAAACTCTATATAAGGATCTCATCCCATGAGATCTGGAGGCCGGAATTTTGTGCAAAGAATTACTGTTGGTTTACAGTTGAGAGTATTGGGTGATTGCTTGAGGGAGGTGAAGAGGAGATTTCTTTCCATCGGGAAGGTGATGCTGGATTGGGCCTCTTATGGTTGTATCACCGCCTGAACCTTACTTTCTTCCATTAATAAAGCATTTGAGGTTTTTCTATTCGCATGTGTTTCAATGATGTATTGTCTTACTTGCGTATTTGATTTATGCTAATCCTTGAATCAATTATGAATGCATGCTTCTTGTAGTTTCCTTTTCTCGTCTTGTTTACAGGATCTTGTGTAGCTGGGCCCGTGAGAAGACAAGGAGCTGGGAGCAAGCAGCAAAGAGAGAAGATTGGATCGACCATTTGCGCAAGACATCGGTAAGTGGATCTCTTCCTTTCCTCTTTTGCATGTCATAAAGAAGTAACCTTAGATAGCTTTGCTTTGACTGTTGCTAAGGAACTATCACCCTTAGAGTGGGATAGGGTCATTCCGTGTTGGATACTTTTCCCCACAACAGACTGGCGACTCCACTGGAGCTCTGCTTTCGGCGGCTCTACCTTTCGAAGAGGGAAGATCGGTTTCCTTCTTCTCCGCGGGAGCTCTACTTTTGGCGGCTCTACCTTTCGAAGAGGGAAGATCGGTCTCCTTCTTCTCCGCGGGAGCTCTGCTCTCGGCGGCTCTACCTTTCGAAGGGGAAGGATCGGAGGAAGACTTAAAAGAAGTGGAAGGTTGGAGGGTAGCTCTAGACTGGTCTAACTGTTGATTCGACTGTTCAGGAACCATGGTGTTCTGAACTACAGTGGTTGAGAATAGCCAAACTGGCAGGCCAATTGTCAGCCCTGGAAGCGACAACGTGGCCATGTAGGGCGCACCAACTTCTCCCCAAGAGGAGAAAGGGCTAGGGTTCCCATCATGTGGAATCCCTTGGTTGGTGTGTTCCATGTTCTCAACCTCAAGATCAACGCAGGAATAAGGGGTGATTATGTTCCATTAAAAATGAATTTTATATGACGACGCTTTAGGCACAACTTGCTTTTTCACTTTTTAAGAGTCGAGAAAAAGCTAAAGATGACTCTAGTCTCCTTCAATGTATTAACGAGCCTGAAGTGACAAATGCTCGGATGGAATTTTTCAGTTATAGAGTTTGAAAAAGGCCAAAAGAAACTACTCTGGAGTTCTAGGCAGAGGGTGTGCCAAACCTTTCGCGAAACCACAGAATACGTTTTACGGTACGAGTGGTCGATCTTCGTGAATGCTGTGTTCACTGCATCGCGATCAGTAGGGCGGCTGACACGACTTCCTATGGATAAAGGTTTTGTTCCTATAGGGGTCTCCCAATATACGCGACGGTATGCGGGAGCACAAGTCCGTATTAGTGCTATCGTCCGTCAGGAGGAATCACCCACCTTCGTACAGATCGACAGTCACTATGTTTAACGACGCTGGAACACGTCTCTACCTAGACCTCTACTGTGTTTCGTTATGTTTCAAAGCGTTGTTATGTAAATTCAGTTCGTTTTAGGTTGATCTTGTTTAGCAGTTTGCCTTTATGGAGCACCACGTGATGTATGATACAACTCCTAAATGCAGTCTAAGAATGATAAGCAAGCTTTTTCAATTCTTTCAACTTATGAAAGTCTTAACTACTGAGGGAAAAGAAAGACATCATCTTTTCAAACAGATCATAGAGCACACACTGATGCACTTTCCTAAATCGACATGCAAACTGTCAAAATACACATGCACAATGCAAGTATTTCTTTTCTTCTTCCTTAATGTTGATGTATTACAAAAAGAAAGCTGTTGTATGATTTCGAATTCAATTTCAAGCGAAAGAAAACAAGTTTTTGTCCAATAATCAAAAGAACACCTTAAGATTCACTCGTTTCAACACAAGAAATACTGAAATCCGAACCATATAACGAAAGCAAATGCTCAAGCAGCTATGAACAGCAATAAACTAGCTCTTAGAATCACAACGACACTTTATCACAGGTCTAGATCCAAGAGGCCACAACAAGACTAGTTCACTTTCGCTACGGGAAACTGTGAATGAAAGTAAGAAATACAATAAGAACAATCATGGTTTCTTCACACAAATGAGGCGGAATGATGGCAAAGAAAGATAGTTTCAGATGGGTATACAGGTTGACAACAGGCTGCAAAAACAATACTGAAAACTGGGCAACAGAAGGCAGGGAACCCCAGTTGCACAATGCAAAACTGGTTCAGAGCAGGTAAGACATTGTCAGTTTGACATTCAGCGCAGGTAGCCCCTTCGGGACCTGTGTTGCAGCGCAGGTAGCCTTCACTGTAGCTTCACTGAAGAGAAAACTCTCGTCTCTCTTTGGTTCTGGGTCACAGATTGCTCAAAAATCGACTGTTTTAGGCCAAATCAGAGGCTATCAACCAGGTATACACTAGAGGATGATTAAAGGAAGATGAACACTATCACAAAGAGCTAATAAGAGTCCTTTTGGATCAGCTCTTCAAATCATAAACACGCCCAGAATTGAGCTAGAGTAGCTACCCTCTACTTTGCCTTCGAAGGATTCGAATGCAGTTCGATTCGGTACTCCCTTTGTTTAGGAAATGAATAGCAAGAAACACAAGCTACCAACAAGACACGATCCCCAGAGGAGTCGCCAGTCTGTTGTGGGGAAAAGTATCCAACACGGAATGACCCTATCCCACTCTAAGGGTGATAGTTCCTTAGCAACAGTCAAAGCAAAGCTATCTAAGGTTACTTCTTTATGACATGCAAAAGAGGAAAGGAAGAGATCCACTTACCGATGTCTTGCGCAAATGGTCGATCCAATCTTCTCTCTTTGCTGCTTGCTCCCAGCTCCTTGTCTTCTCACGGGCCCAACTACACAAGATCCTGCAAACAAGACGAGAAAAGGAAACTACAAGAAGCATGCATTCATAATTGATTCAAGGATTAGCATAAATCAAATACGCAAGTAAGACAATACATCATTGAAACACATGCGAATAGAAAAACCTCAAATGCTTTATTAATGGAAGAAATTAAGGTTCAGGCGGTGATACAACCATAAGAGGCCCAATCCAGCATCACCTTCCCGACGGAAAGAAATCTCCTCTTCACCTCCCTCAAGCAATCACCCAATACTCTCAATTGTAAACCAACATCAATTCTTTGCACAAAATTCCGGCCTCCAGATCCCATGGGATGAGATCCTTATATAGAGTTTTGGAGTGAAGATAAGTCAGCTTGATGTGTGACTGTTGTCCTCTTCAATGCCAGTTAAAGCAAACTTTCTGAGGAGGTTCATTCCAAATTACGCAGAACTTGCTAAAGGTTATACCCGTCTCTTGAAAAAGGATGTACCTTTTTTCTGGGACCAGGTTGCGCAAGCTTCCTTTGATACTTTGAAAGAAGCGCTAGTAAAAGCATCATTAATGTACGTCCCAGACTATCAAAGAGACTTTAACCTGTATCTGGCTGCAGCGGATACGACCATTGCAATGGTTTTAGTTCAAGAAGTCGACGGAATTGAACACCCTATATATTATTTAAGTAAAAACTTAAATGATATAGAAAGTAAATATTCTCATGTTGAAAAGCTAGCACTTGTTGCTGTTCAAGCGATACAAAGATTTCGCCATTATGTCCTCTTCAAGAAGACCACTGTATTGTCAGATTGCAACCCCATGACTTGTATACTGTCGCGACAGTTGCTTGGGGGCAAATATTCAAAATGGATAGCTATCCTTCAAGAGTTTGATCTGGAATTTGTGAAATCCAAATCAAAGAAAGCTTTAGTTTTCGCAGAATTATTATGTGATCTCCCATCATCGTCCAACGATGAAACATCCAAAGAATCGATCGTGGATGAAAGTTTGTTTCTGATATCAGCAAGAGATGAGTGGTATGGAGATATAATAGTTTATCTCCAAACCCAAAAGTTTCGGCCAGACACCTCTCACTCAGAACAAAAACGCATTCGATACCAAGCAAAAGACTACATGATCGTCGGTGATACGCTTTACCGTCGTGGTGTCGATACGGTTCTGAGAAGGTGCCTCACCCATGAGGAGGCCGAAAAAGCCCTGAATGAATGTCATTCAGGCACCTGTGGGGGGCATCAATCTGGATATGCTACAACACAAAAAATCTTACGAGCAGGATACTTCTGGCCAACCATGTTCAAAGATTGCATAACCGCAGTCAGAAGTTGCCATGCTTGTCAGATTTTTGATAGCAAAACCAGAAGACCCCCCGCTCCTTTACAGCCAATAATAGCTGTAGGGCCTTTCGCCAAATGGGGCATCGATTTCATGCAATGTAACCCCACCTCAACCGGGGGGCATGGGTATATTATAGTTGCAGTTGACTATTTTACCAAATGGGCTGAGGCGATGCCTACATTGGATAATACTGGTGAAACAACAGCCCTATTCTTTTTCAATCATGTAGTCGCCAGATTCGGCGTACCACAGGCCATAGTAACAGATCATGGATCGCATTTTCGAAATCACATGATGGTTGAATTAACTGCCAAACTAGGATTGTCCCACGACAGCTCTACCCCGTACTATCCGCAAGCTAACAGACAAGTTGAAGCAATCAACAAGGTCCTGAAGCGCATGCTGCAAAGGATGGTGGGAATTCACAAAATAAGATGGCATTTGATCCTGTACTCGGCTTTGTGGGCCTACCGAACATCGGTAAGGAATGCCACTGGGTTCACACCGTTTCAACTGGTGTATGGCCTGGAGGCGATCCTACCAATCCAGTGTGAAATTTCGTCCCTTAAACTCGCAATTGATCTCCTCCCCGGAACTTCGGAAGAAGAGGCTCGTTTCTTGGAATTAATCCAGTTGGATGAAACCCGTTGTGATGCCGCTTTGGCTAACGAAGCCCATAAGAAACGAGTCAAGGCGCAGTTCGACAAAAATGTCAAACCTCGCGTCTTCTCAGAAGGTGATTTGGTCTTACTTTATGACCAAGAATCCGACAAATTGGGAGCTGGGAAATTTAAGTCCTTATGGATGGGCCCTTATATTGTTAAGAGAGTATTAGCAAAAGGAGCCTACGAGTTGGTAGATTATGACGGGATTCCACTGGCGCAACCCCGCAACGGGTTGTACCTTAAGCGTTACTATGCCTAATAGTAACCCGTATGCTTTTGTTACATTTTTGTTTTCGCTAAAGCGTTTGTTTCGGTTTAAGTAATCCGCTTTTTACACTTATTGCAGATGTCAAATCCATTGGAACCGTGGGTTGGATATGCCGACGGAGCGAGTCGTAGTTCGAGGAACCTATCCTCTGCAGCATGGGCCATTTTTGACCCAAGCGGCGAGTTAGTGAGTTTCAGAGGGGTATGTATTGGTCAATCAACGAATAACATCGCTGAGTATAGCGCGTTGATAGAGCTCCTCTCTGATGCCATCACCCATGGCATACGCCGGCTAGTCATCAGGTTAGACTCACAGCTCGTGGTACTACAACTCAATGGTACCTACTCTGTCCGAAATCCAGCTATTTATCGCAAGTTCCTAAGGGTTAAAATCTTGGAAAGACAGTTTGATTTTATCCAATATCAACACATTTCCAGAAACTTAAACACATTAACCGACTCATTAGCAAACTATGTGTTAGATAGACATTTGCAAAATTGATAAAAAGAGAAGCATCGTCGATGTTTCATACATGGATCACATAAAAACTGGAATAAACACCGAAAATCAAAAATATATATAACTGTTTAAGGTTTACATATAATGTTCTGTAACCAAGACAAAATCGGTCATATGACCCCAAAACTCAAAAATGGCTGGGGGGCACCCTAGCCTAGTGATGCTCATGATAACATGCCACGGCCTGTGCAATCATGCGCAGAAGACGAGTCCATCGTCTAGGAACACCAGCAGTATGTCGCTGCAATCGTAAAGGCAACTCGTCGATCCGTACATCCGGAATCCCAAGGGTAAGACCCTCGACCTGTTCCTGCACAGCTGGTAGAGTCTCAGCCAAGTCAAGGTCGCGGAGAATAGCTCTCCCAGGAGCCTCCCCTACTGGGGCAGCGGCCGGAGCTCTCGGACGAACTGCTGGACGGACAAGACCAACATCGACATGCACACATGAGTTTGATTAGAGTCTTGATAGAGTAAAGCACAAGGACATTATAAATAAAGAAATAGTAAACAGTGATAAGGTCAAGATTTTACCAAGATCGCCCCACTGCTCGCCATTCGGTAGCACCAAATCCGGATCACCTCGGAAATCCATGCCAATATATGGATACTCGGAAAAGGCCATATCCTGCCGCTCGAACCACCTGAAGAAGGTGTTAGTAAAGGTAATCTGAGATTGACCTGCATGTCTGGACATGCGGTCAACCCACCTCTGCATGCGTGGCTCAGTAGGAGAAGGCAAGTCGAGTGCAATGTACTGAGGTTGCATCAGTGGTATCTTCTCCAAAGCGAAGGCAATCAGAACTGAACCAAAACCAAAATTCTTTAGCTTCCCGTCCTTTACTTTGATCAACTGGCTTTTCATCTGAACCAGTACTGCATCACACCAGTTAAAAACTTTCAGCTGAAGACACTCCAGGGCATGCTGCACATAAGACCTGTTGGCAACATGAGGGGATGCACTACCGGCCATCCTACAAATCGTGTACAGAATAGACCTGAGAGACCTGTCAGTGATCTCACGGATAGTAACCTTGCCGTCTCTGCTCGGCTGGGATCCTTCCCTACAATACTGACGGACATAGTCTCTCACGGAATCACTCCCTCGGGCCGAACCGGACAAGGAAATGGGGGCACCCCGCCTTGACAACCCAGTCAAGAAGTAAATGTCCACTATGGTCAAGGGGATGGACTTGCCCCTAATCTGGAACACTTGGTTAACAGGATCCCAAGCATCAAGCAGGTACTGCAGTAAAAGTATCTGTGCCCTCATGCTAGAAATGCGGAAGAATTTTAGCAAGCCACAGTTCCGCAGCGCGTTCACCGTGACAGGATCATGGAGGGCAATCATGTCCTCCTCTTCATGCTCTCGTTCTCGCCATGTAAGAGTCATTCTGCTCCAATAAACTCTGCAAAACAAACAAGAGGAGGAGTAAGATCCCTGACTTGGTGAGAAAATGGCAAAATTTCCATGAAAAATTGTGCAACAAAGAAGCTTTTCTACGCCCAACGCAGGTAGAGAAGGGTCCCACCTGCGTTGAGGGACAAAATGCCCTTAAACAGCTTGAACCCCAACGCAGGTTTCGAATGAGGCACCTGCGCTGATGGCAGAGCGCCCTAATGAAACCCCAGGGGCTCATGGGGGCAAGAAAACAGGCACAAAACTGGAAAATGAAACCATGAAAAGAGAGAGCTAAGGTTTAGCTCCTACCTGGTCCAGACGGCGCTGAGAATCGTCCACAGAATCTCCCGAAATCAGCTGGTGAAAAATCAAAAGGAAGAGGCACCTCCAAAGCTCCAACAAGCCAAATGCAAATGAAATGGTAAGATTAGAGGTAAAAACATCTTTTAATTGCTTTTTACGTAGTTCAAAGTGAAATATTAGCATTTTTACCTCATGATATCTATTTCTAACTAAGTTTGTTGCAGCAATTGATGATACAGTACTATCTCTGAAAAAGAAAAGACTAGTCATGGTAAAATATGAATTTGATCTTATAAAACGAGCAGTTTTGGCAAAGTTCATGCTCGTTAAAAAATAAACGCAAAACCGAGCAGTTTTAACGCGGAATTCATGCTCGTTAAAAAATAAACATAAGCATGTGAGCAAGCTTCCTCCAGAGTTCAAGCTCATCCAGAAAAAATGAACCGGTAAATAACCATTTGAGACCGTAAATTCATCAGCCATAAAAAGCCTTGGTCGTGTTTGCACCGTCACCTCCACTTTTCATTTGGCTGATCATTCACATCCACTTGATTGTTTACCTATTTTGAGGAACAGCTGCGGAGAGTGATTTCACCTAGCCATCCTTGTGACACTGCCGTGATTGGAAAATTCCAACCTGTACCTGGAATCTGCTGCTATCCCTGTTTATCACTCGTTCCTCAAAATACGAGTCTTCTTTGAGCTCTTTTCACTGACTCGTAAAAATGAAAAGTTTGCCGAGTTTTGGCCTTCCAGCTCGTTAAAGGGACCGGAAGAGCTATCCCTCCTCTAGATTTTAATCTTTTTTGGACCTGAGGGATTATTGCACAAAAAGATCGAGCGCTTGTCTAGTTCAGCTCGATAAAGCTATCGAACATTCATCCCTTCTGTATTGTTTTATACTTTTTCGGACTTAAGGGATTAGATGACGAAAAAGGACCTTTGGAGTTAACTTTATGTACCCTTTTTAGACTCTCTCAAAATGAAAAGGACCGAGTTGTCTTTGTCGCTAGGCTCGTTAAAAATACTGAATAGCGACAAACTTGTCTTTAGACGAGAACGAGTTTCCCTATCGCTAGGCTCGTTAAAATATAGCGATGGGCTTGCCCGAAGGGCAGGTTATAGAACAAGCATATGTTATCCTCCTCAAGCTTGACAAAAATAAAGAGGTACTGGTCAGAAATGACTGGGGAAAAATTGGGAGAACCTCAAAGCTTAATGGTAGCAAGTCGCTCTTGAACATGACACTTTTGCCTCCGTCAAAACATCGGGTTGGGTTGTTTTTATTCACCGGTCCCTTCACCATGGTCTCGCCATACCATCCACATTTGGGGTAATGCTACCGATCCATCACATCAGTGTTGTTATATGTTCAAGAGATGTCATTCAGAGAGTGTCAACCGGGTCCCATCCACTGCCATACATCATCTTTCCTCCTTTCATGACCGCCACCCTGAATCATATTTCACAGATCGTTTTCACCATCATCACAATTACTAGCTCCGTTTCGTGTCACTGCTGTGGGATTCATTAAGGCCCTCCTTTGACAGATCGCTTCTTGTCGACATCAGCTCATTATCCAAGAAGTTGATCTAGGAACACCCCCTCAGTACTTTGAAGCTTGCATGCCTCAATGGCAAGTTTCTCACTTCCGGCGACAGGTATACATTAACGACCTTCGACCGAAAGACTTTGCGTGGTGTTCGACACCAAATCCTATATTCATGCCACGTGAATTGTGCTGCAGTACCTTGAGGGTCATCATCATTATCGGTGATTCCTCTCGTGCTTGTTAACAGTTTACATCATTGACTGGTAATCAAGCGATGTCTTTCCATGTTCGACTCCAAGAAATTCTCACATGGATCGACCTGTAGTTAGAGTGAAGATCGGACAAGTTTGAAGACCCCGGATCTAGTTTCATCCATCCGGGCTGCGACATATATTCAGGAGATAAAGACATAGACATGTGCAACAGATAATCATCCTACTAAAAGGATGATAATTTAAGCAGAGAATTATCAGTCTACTATCAGACGATCGTCTGTTTATGTACAGAAAATGTATTTATAAAGTTGAGCATGGGAAATGCCCGCATCAGCTAGATCATGAAAGCAGTATGGAAAAATAATGTATTGTATTGTATTTTGTTACAGGTCACCTCCCGACGATTGAATGAACTTCGGATCCTCCTAATAAAGCATTTCACCCGATAAACGACCTCATACTTTAGGGGGCAACTGTTATAGACATTTTTGTGCCTTACAGCATGAAGCATGAAATGTCGATAATCTGAGGGATCCAAAGTCCCTAAACATGTTGTTCCTACCCCTAGAGGAACAAGGTCAGCAAACCACAGCACTTCAGATCAGTTCTCCACTGAAAAAACACTCAAAAACAGGTCAATTTTGGATCATAGCAACTGCTCCACTGAGCATCTGCGCTGAATGTCAACTGCTCCATGGTGTACCTGCGCTGAATGTCAATTTCATCAAAGGCTACCTGCGCTGAGCGAGTTTGGACATGTGGAGGAATCTTTCCTCAATGTGTCAGTGCCCAGGAAGCTTCCAAAATGACACTTGGATCAAAAGATTCACCTAAGTGAAGAGTAAGAGGTTCTAAAACTCCGAGTGGAAGGTAGAATCTCCAAGTGGACTCAAGAACTGAAGAACAACTGGGGTTGAAGAGGACAACAATCACACATCAAGCTGACTTATCTTCACTCCAAAACTCTATATAAGGATCTCATCCCATGGGATCTGGAGGCCGGAATTTTGTGCAAAGAATTGTTGTTGGTTTACAGTTGAGAGTATTGGGTGATTGCTTGAGGGAGGTGAAGAGGAGATTTCTTTCCGTCGGGAAGGTGATGCTGGATTGGGCCTCTTATGGTTGTATCACCGCCTGAACCTTACTTTCTTCCATTAATAAAGCATTTGAGGTTTTTCTATTCGCATGTGTTTCAATGATGTATTGTCTTACTTGCGTATTTGATTTATGCTAATCCTTGAATCAATTATGAATGCATGCTTCTTGTAGTTTCCTTTTCTCATCTTGTTTGCAGGATCTTGTGTAGCTGGGCCCGTGAGAAGACAAGGAGCTGGGAGCAAGCAGCGAAGAGAGAAGATTGGATCGACCATTTGCGCAAGACATCGGTAAGTGGATCTCTTCCTTTCCTCTTTTGCATGTCATAAAGAAGTAGCCTTAGATAGCTTTGCTTTGACTGTTGCTAAGGAACTATCACCCTTAGAGTGGGATAGGGTCATTCCGTGTTGGATACTTTTCCCCACAACAATCAGAGCTTTGGATTCTAGGGTTTCGCTGCTCCAAACAGGCCATCATGGAATTTTCGCTATAACTATTTTTCTGTAATGTTTCAGAAGTTGCAAAAAAAACCCATTTGAGACGAATTGGCGCTGAATCTTGGGTACGAATTGCAGAGATTTTCGGGTGATATTTTCAGAGATATGATCTGAGGAAGTTTGTCTTTTTGCAGACTCCTGAATTACATTCAAAACAGGTGACCTGGGGAAAATCATCATAAATCTCTCTCTGAGGATCGGATTGAAATTTTGTAAAAAGGTACAGAAAGGGGACAGCCTGTAGTTCCTTGTGTGTGTGTTTCAAATTCAAAGGTTGAAACAGTGACTCGTGGCACGTCGTACAAGTTCGTTCTACTGAACCAGTCTAAAAGCAAGTCACTGTGGGAGATTTCACATAACTCTTCCTTGGAGAATCCAATTTGGCTCAGACTTGTGGCATTGGAAAGAGGATGCAGAAGGCTACTATAGGTAGCAATTTCAGAACTGGATGATCCGAAATTACACAGATACATCAAATTCAATATCAGGCTTCTATAAAGTGAAAAAAGGTGTGTAGTTTTTTTTTAAATTTTTGTGTAAGCTTGGTTTAAAGGAATTCAAAGGGCATAGTAAAGCATTATTATCGGTAATTGATGCCCCGAGGAAAGAAAATACAAACACCTAGTAAGGAACCTAAAAGCTCTAGCATGACTCATGAAGAAGAAGAAGACATGCTACATGATATATCAAAATTACAAGAAGAAGTGCAACAAATGTCACGCTCACAAAAGCTAACAGAAGCTAAGATAAGTGGCGTGGAATCTAAGATAAAGGGCATGGAAGCTAAGATGGATGATTCGAAGACAGATTTGAAGAGAGACATGGCAGATTTGAAGACAGATATGGAAGAATTAAAAAAGTTGCTACAAGAAAGGGTCACTAATGGTGAAAAGGTAGTAAAGGAAACTCATGATGGGAACAAAAGAAATGTTAATCATGATACCATAGACGCTAATGTTGGATTGAAGAATCACCATAGTCCAAAAATTGATATGAGGAAGTTTGATGGAAAGGATCCCACTACATAGATAATACAGATGGAGCAATTCTTCGATCTCAATAATGTGCAAAATGCACAAAAGGTACGTATGGCAACTGTATATTTGGAACCAAATCAGTTTGTATGGTATCAATGGCTTTGCTCTCGTAAACAATTTATCACTTGGGCAATTTTTATGGAAGAATTGATAGCACATTATGAAGATACAAAAAGCAACACTTTTTTTAGCCAATTGATAAATCTCAAACAAAAGGGTTCAGTAATGGAGCACATTGAGGAGTTCCAAAAATTGAACATAAGGGTAAAAGATATTCCAGAGGAGCATAGGATTGATGTGTTCATAGGGTCTTTAAAGGATAATATCGAACATGATGTTCGCCTTTGGGAACCGGATTCATTAGAGAAGGCATTCAGGTTAGCAAGAAAAATGGAAAGCAAAATTATGGCAGCAGGAAGCCTACCACTCACAACTATAAAGACGGAAGTGTTGTGGCCCCTAGTCTTCCACAACCTATAAGGTTGACACCACAACAATTGGAAGAAAAAAGAGCAAAAGGGCTTTGTTACAGTTGTGATAGAAATTACACTAAAGGTCATAAGTGTGCTGAGAAGAAATTATTCTACATAGATTGTGAAGAGGAAAAAGAAAAGGAGCAAGAAAGGTCAAAAGAAGAAGATATACTCCAGGAAGAAAGCCTAGATGAAGAACAAATAAATCCGACTATATCTTGTAATGCATTGGCGGGAATTACCACTCCTCAAACCATCAAGATAGAAGGACAAATCAAGAAGAAAAAGGTAATAGTGTTGATTGATTTAGGAAGCACCAACAATTTTATTCATTGTAGGGTAGCAAAAGAATTGAATTGCTTCCTATATCCAGCACCAGAGTGTCAAGTGATGATTGCAAATGGAGGAACAATAAATTGCTCTGGAAAGTGCCATAATATCAAGCTATCCATGGGAGAATATGTATTGACTAGCCCAATGCTTTCCATTCCAATGGGAGGTGCGGATGTTGTACTAGGAGTCCAATGGCTACAATCTTTGGGTACAATAGCTTTTAATTTTCAAGAACTTTTCATCAAATTTTCTTCGGAAGGAAAGGAAGTTGAATTAAGGGGTATTGCAGGGAAACCAGGAAAGATAATCAGCTCTCATGGTATGACAAAGCTTCTAAGAAAGGAGCAAAGAGGTGTAATTGCACAATTATGCTCGCTAGATGTTTCCACATTGGAATCATCTATTTCTCCAGATCTCCAAAAAGTCTTGGACAATCATTCCAAGGTATTTGAGACTCCCAAGGGTCTTCCACCTATGCGTGATCATGATCATGCTATTCATCTGATTCCAGGAAGTGTTCCTCCAAACATCAGGCCATACAGATATCCCTATGTCCAAAAAAGTGAAATTAAACGTATGGTTGCAGAAATGCTAGAGGCTGGTATAATTCAACCGAGTCAAAGTTCTTTCTCAGCTCCAGTAGTATTGGTGCACAAGAAGGATGGATCATGGCGCATGTGTCCAGATTATAGGGAGCTCAACAAGCTCACTATTAAAGATAAGTTCCCCATTCCTGTTATTGATGAATTACTTGATGAATTGCATGGATCAATTTACTTCACCAAGTTGGATCTTCGTTCGGGATATCATCAAATCAGAATGAAGATTGAAGACATTCCAAAAACGACATTTAGAACTCATGAGGGTCATTATGAATTTTTGGTCATGCCTTTTGGCCTTACCAATGCACCTTCAACATTTCAAGTTTTGATGAATTCAATTTTCAAACCATTCCTTAGAAAATTTGTGTTAGTATTTTTTGATGATATACTAATCTACAGCAAGTCTTGGAAGGATCATGTTGAACATGTTGACAGGGTGCTACAACTATTGGAGGAGAAACAATTATATGCAAAAAGATCCAAATGTTTCTTTGGAGTCCAGAAGGTGGAATATTTGGGTCATATTGTATCTCATGAAGGAGTTAAGGTAGACCCTAGCAAAATTAAAGCCATTAAGGAATGGAAAATCCCCACTTCCATAAAGCATCTGCGAGGATTTCTTGGGTTGATAGGGTATTATCGCAAGTTTGTTAAGAATTATGGGAGAATAGCAGCACCTCTAACAACATTATTGAAGAAAGATTCATTTTCATGGACTCCGGAAGCAACAAAGGCCTTTGAGCATCTTAAAGAGGCAATGTGCCAAGCACCGGTCTTAGTGTTGGCATTATGATTCAAGTGTTGTCCTTGATGGCAACTCACTCAGAGGTTGGTACAGGTGCTCAGAGGTTGGTACAGGTGATGGCAACTTAATCAGAAGACAGATCTTAGTACAGCATGCAAAGGAAGTTCATATACGCAGGTTCGTTAAGCCCAAGTCGCGTGTACACGCTAGTTGGATTCAGAAAAAGCGCGTGTATGTGGAAAAGTACCTTTGGTCCATGGTGGTTAGTCCTTGGAAGTTGTGCCTATGATTTCGGACCATTGTGTCTCGACGGGCGTGTCGATCCCCAGTTTTGAAGTTGATGGTATTGTGTTACTATGGTTTTGGTTCTTGGTATTGAGCAAGGCCTAAGGCTATATAAGGAGAAGAAGATCATTAGGCAAGATCATCTTTCGACAAGGCTTGAATATCTAAGAGAGAAAGAGATCTGATATGCAGGTTTTGGGTTGCTTGATCTAAGCCAAAGAGAGATCACATCGGTTGATGGAAGACTAGATCTAAGGATAGATCGGGATCTAATGGTTTGAAATGCACTATCATGATATGGTTGATTATGCGTATTTCTAGATCTGCATATTGTCGCAATGTTATGTTCTGGGTCTAACTGATGTCTGGTACAGCTGCAAATTGAGAAAGTTTATTTTTAGATCTGTACGCAGGTTGGCTTCGGTAAAAGCGCGTGTATACGCGGGTTTTGCTCATTGAAGTAGCGTATATCTTTTGAAGCTTGATTTTGGGTTTACAGTGGGGTCTGACTGTTATTGCAGAGTTCTGTAGTCTGCTCTGTGTTCTGGTAACTGGTGATTGACAGGGTTCAGTGGTTCAGTGATTCAAAGTTTGATAATACTAGTATTGGTTGTTTTATGCTTCAATGATTTGTTGTGAAAGTTGAATGAATTGGGGTCTACAGATTGTAATGTTATGCTTCAGGAATATCCAGTCTGAAAATGTATGAAAGGTGGTACCTGAAGGAAAGAAGATTGTAGGTCAGCACCTACGTACTAGTATCTTGGCTAGTACAAGAGCAAAGGGGGTTGGAGCTCCCTTCCAAGGAAGTTTGGAGAACGAGAGAAGGTTGTAGCCTTCTGCAGGTTGTAGCCTGCGTACTGGTATAAGGCTGCACCAGTAAAAAAGATTGTAAACTGAAGTTTCATATTAAAGAAAGATAGAGACAACTTGCAGCAGGTGGTTTTCACCCACATTGGGTTTCCACCTTACATCTTGGTGTTCATGTGTGTGGCTTTTGATCTGTTCTGTTATACTGCACCTGTTTACTGTTAATGTGGTGAATAATGTCCTGATGAACTTAACTGAAGAATAAGCTAACTAAATTATGAGTTTTCTTCTTATACGCTGTTTTATTTAGTCACAGTAGCGTGTACACGCTGGTTCACCTAACTGAAGTAGCGTATATGTTTCTGAGCATTGAAAAAGTTTGATTGATCTGATAATACTGATTCACCCCCCCTCTCAGTATTATTTCCAACAATTGGTATCAGAGCAGGTCCTTCAGAGAAGCTTGATCGCTTGAAGGGAGATCATTCATCATGAGCAACTACGAGAAAGAAGCATCAATCAGGCCACCGATTTTTGATGGGACAAATTTCAATTATTGGAAGGTAAGAGTTACTGCATATCTTCAATCTCTTGGTACAGAAGTTTGGAACATTGTAGAAACAGGCTATGCTTTTTGTTGGCATTATGGTTCAAGTGTTGTCCTTGATGGCAACTCACTCAGTGGATGGTACAGGTGCTCAGAAGTTGGTACAGGTGATGGCAACTTAATCAGAAGACAGATCTCAGTACAGCATGCCAAGGAAACTCATACACGCTGTTTCGTTAAGCCCAAGTCGCGTGTACACGCAAGTTCGATTCAGAAAAAGCGCGTGTATGTGGAAAGGTTCCTTTGGTTCATGGTGGTTAGACCTTGGAAGTTGTGCCTATGATTTCGGACCATTATGTCTCGACGGGCGTGTCGATCCCTAGTTTTAAAGTTGATGGTATTGTGTTACTATGGTTTTGGCTCTTGGTATTGAGAAAGGCCTAAGGCTATATAAGGAGAAGAAGATCATTAGGCAAATATCATCTTTCGACAAGGCATGAATATCTAAGAGAGAAAGAGATCTGATATGCAGGTTCTGAGTTGGTTGATCTAAGCCAAGGAGAGATCACATCGGTTAATGGAAGACTAGATCTAAGGATAGATCGGGATCTAATGGTTTGAAATGCACTATCATGATATGGTTGATTATGCGTATTTCTAGATCTGCATATTGTCGCAATGTTACGTTCTGAGTCTAACTAATATCTGGTACAGCTGCAAGTTGAGAAAGTTTATTTTTAGATCTGTACGCAGGTTGGCTTCGGTAAAAGGGCGTGTATACGCGGTTTCTGCTCATTAAAGTAGCGTATATCTTTTGAAGCTTGATTTTGGTTTACAGTGGGGTCTGACTGTTATTACAGAGTTCTGTAGTCTGCTCTGTGTTCTGGTAACTGGTGATTGACAGGGTTCAGTGGTTCAGTGATTCAAAGTTGGGTTGTTTTATGCTTCAATGATCTGTTGTGAAAATTGAATGAATTGTGGTCTTCAGATTGTAATGTTGTACTTCAGGAATATCCAAGTCTGAAAATGTATGAAAAGTGATACCTGGAAGAAGGAAGATTGTAGGTCAGCACCTACGTACTAGTATCTTGGCTAGTACAAAAGCAAAGGGGGTTGGAGCTCCCTTCCAAGGAAGTTTGGAGAACGAGAGAAGGTTGAAGCCTTCTGCAGGTTGTAGCCTGCGTACTGGTATAAGGCTGCACCAGTACAAAAGATTGTAAACTGAAGTTTCATATTAAGAAAGATAGAGACAACTTGCAGCAGGTGGTTTTCACCCACATTGGGTTTCCACCTTATATCTTGGTGTTCATGTGTGTGGCTTTTTATCTGTTCTGTTATACTGCACATGTTTACTGTTAATATGATGAATAATGTCCTGATGCACTTAATTGAAGAATAAGCCAACTAAATTGTGAGTTTTCTGCTTATACGCTGTTTTACTTCGTCACAGTAGCGTGTACACGCTGGTTCACTTAACTGAAGTAGCGTATATGCTTTTGGGCATTTAAAAGTTTGATTAATCTGATAATACTGATTCACCCCCCTCTCAGTATTATTTCCAACAATTGGTATCAGAGCAGGTCCTTCAGAGAAGCTTGATCGCTTGAAGGAAGATCATTCATCATGAGCAACTACGAGAAAGAAGCATCAATCAGGCCACCGGTTTTTGATGGAACAAATTTCAATTATTGGAAGGTAAGAGTTACTGCATATCTTCAATCTCTTGGTACAGAAGTTTGGGACATTGTAGAAAAAGGCTATGCTTTTCCTTCAGCTACTCCTACAGATCCAGATGAAAAAAAGGCATATGAAACAAATGCAAAAGCAGTCGCTACCCTATTAGGAAGTATATCTCAAACAGAATTCATGAAGGTCATGCACTTCAAATCAGCAAAAGAAATATGGGACAAAATGATCACTAGCTATGAAGGAGATGAACAGGTAAAGGAAGCTAAACTTCAAACACTCAGGATTCAATATGAGACTCTCAGGATGTATAATGATGAAAGTGTGGTTAATTATTTTCTCCGGGTAGATGAGATTGTTAATTGTATGAAAAACTTGGGTGAAGAAATAAGAGAAACTATAGTAGTTCAAAAGGTTCTAAGATCTTTATCCCCCAAGTTTGAATCTAAAGTATCTGCAATAGAAGAAAAAGAAAATCTCCGTGTTCTCACTATGTCTCAGCTACATGGAATTCTAACCGCTTATGAAATGAGAAAGGGAGGTCCATCTGACAGAAGGGAAGCTGCTTTTAAGGCATCAGGAAAAGAAGATTACTATGAAGCAAGCCATGTTCCAGAAGAAGAGGAAGAAGAATCAAATTTTGTCAGAAATCTTCAAAGGGGTTCTGGAAGGTTCAGAGGTAAGCTACCTTTCAAATGTTTTGCTTGTGGGAAAGTAGGTCATTATGCTGCAAAATGTCCCTATAAGGATAAAGGAAAAGAACCTGCTAGATGGAACAAGAAACAAAGTGCAAATAGGAAAAGCTACTACACCCATGAAGATAGTGATGGCTTATCAAACAGTGATGAAGATGAACAAGGTAATAAATATAAGCTGTTAATGGCATTTGAAGATGATGATTATGAGGATGCTATAGATGTGGATAATCTCTATAATGAAATCACTAGACTCAAGAGAAGCATAGAAGAAAGGAATGTGATTATTGATACTTTGCAATTTCAGATTGATGAAAAGGAAAAACATCTTGAAAAACTAGAAGGTGAAATTGTTGGTCTCAGAAAAGAAATTGAGAAAACAAAAACTATTAATCTTAAATTTGTCAAAGGATCTGAAACCTTGGATGAGATTATTAGTGTGCAGCGGTCTCCTCTAAACAAAACAGGTTTGGGCTATAATGGAGAAACCTCTCAAGCATCCACCTCAAAAAGTTATCTTGATGCAGCAAGAGGAAATGAGCGGAAGAACAATGAAGATAATCAGGTAAAGCAGGGACGAGTTACAAACAAAAACTATCAGGGACAATCCTCCTTAAGGATGAACAAAAGCTACAACCAACCACAGGTAAAATCTTCTCAGTTTGGCTCAAGAATAGATGAAAATAGAAATTACAATCAGTTGGCTGGTAGATTCAATAACCGCAGAAGCTTCTTCAATGGACAATGCTTTTCTTGCCACAACTTTGGTCACAGAGCAGCTCAATGTGTTGCATATAAAACAATCATGACTAGGGAAGCTCAAAAACAAAGAAGTATGACAGGGATTACAAAAAGGACCTATAACAACTTTTCGGTGCTTGAAAATGAAGTTGAATGTTCTATTTGCAATAATTTTGGTCATAAAGACTCTGAATGCAGGAGCAGGTTTCAGGAGAAAAAGGAACAAGCCACAAGCACCAAAACATGGAGAATAAAGGAACCTCAAACAGAAAGATGTGGGATAGCATTTTATGCAGAAGGACAGGAAAATCTATGGTACATTGACAGTGGATGTTCGAAACATATGACAGGTGATAAAGAAAAACTTGAATCTTATTCTACTTTAGAAAAGGGAAAGAAAGTCTCTTTTGGAAATGATACTCCTGCTACTATAAAAGGAAAAGGTATTGCTCCTTTAAAAGAAAAGGTCAAGGCTGGAAATGTTTTGTATGTTGATGGATTGAAACATAATCTTCTAAGTGTCAGCCAGATGTGTGATCAAAAAACAGAGGTTATTTTCAGATCGAATGGATGTCTTGTTCGTGATCTTGATACAGGTAAAACAGTTCTCAAAGGCAAAAGAACTCCAAATAATCTGTACATATTTGAAGAAGAACAACAACAATGCTATCTTAGCAAGGATGAAGAGCACTGGTTATGGCATCGAAGGTTGGGACATCTAAGCTTCTCACAAATAAGGAAAGCATGCAAATATCAGGCAGTTCGCGATCTTCCAGATATCAAAATTCCAGACAACACCATATGCAAATCTTGTCAGTTTGGAAAGCAGACCAGAACTAACTTTCCAGAGAAGGAAGGATCAGCTAGCTTGCCTCTTGAGCTAGTCCATACAGATGTATGTGGTCCATTTAGGAAAAGGTCACCTCGAGGAGAAGAATATCTGATATTATTCATTGATGATTTCTCAAGGTTTGTTTGGTTAGGGCTTATGAAGCACAAAGATGAAGCATTCGAAAAATTCAAATCCTTCAAAGCATTGGCCGAAAATGAATCAGGACACAAAATCAAGTGCCTCAGATCTGACAGAGGTGGGGAGTTCACATCAAATGAATTTTTTGATTTCTGCGATGAACATGGGATAAGAAGAGAATTCTCTACAGCTAGAACTCCTCAGCAAAATGGGGTTGTGGAAAGAATGAACAGAACTATCCAACAAATGGCTCGTGCTATGCTCGATGAATCAGGTACTCCTGCAACCTTCTGGGGAGAAGCCGCACATGCTGCTGTTATCATTCTTAACAAAACAAATGTCCGAGTAAACAGCACTCAAACACCTCATGAGCTTTGGAGTGGTAAAACTCCTTCCGTGAAGCATTTCAAAATCTTTGGGAGCAAATGTTATATTAAGAACACTGATGAGCAACTTGGCAAACTTGAACCTAGAGCAGATGAGGGCATTCTTCTTGGTTATTCTCCACATAGCAAAGCATACAAGTGCTACAATAAAAGACTTGGCAGAATTGTTGACAGTATTGATATAGTGGTTGATGAGAAGGGATATATTCCTAGGCAAGTTCATCATGAAGAAGATGAAGGTTACTCTCAAAGGCGAAATGATGAAGAAGAAGAACCTCAAGAAGAAGAAGAATCTCAAGAAGAACCAGAGGAGCAGACAAGAATAGAAGAGAAGACTCCATCCAGATATGTCCAAAAGAATCATCCAGAAACTCAGATTGTGGGGCAGAAAGAAGCAGGAGTACAAACAAGAAGGACACTTGCAGAAGCTTCAAGCTACTTGGCTCTACTCTCCTCCATTGAACCACAAAATGTGAAAGAAGCATGCAAAGATGAATGTTGGGTCAAAGCAATGGATGAAGAACTTGAGCAAATCGAAAGGAACAACACTTGGGAATTGGTTCCTAGACCAAAAGATAAAAATGTAATAGGAACAAAATGGGTCTTCAAGAATAAGTTAAATGAAAATGGAGAAGTAATTAGAAACAAGGCCAGACTTGTTTGTAAAGGGTATGCACAGCAAGAAGGAATAGATTTTGAAGAGACCTTTGCTCCTGTGGCAAGACTAGAGGCCATCCGAATGTTCCTTGCTCTCTCAAGCTTTCAAAACTTCAAGGTATTTCAAATGGACGTGAAATCAGCCTTCCTGAATGGAGACTTAGAAGAAGAAGTATATATTGAGCAGCCAGATGGGTTCATTCTTGGGAATGATCCAAACCTTGTATGCAGATTGAAAAAGGCTCTCTATGGGCTCAAACAAGCCCAAGGGCTTGGTACTATCGGTTGGACAAATATCTTCACCAACAAGGCTTTTCAAAAGGATCAGCAGATAGCAATCTCTATATAAAAGTTGAAAATAACAAATTGCTAATTCTTTTTGTTTATGTAGATGATATTATTTTTGGCAGCAATGAAGAAACTATGAGTCAAAACTTTGCCTTGGTTATGCAGAAAGAGTTCGAAATGTCACTTCTTGGAGAATTGACATATTTTCTTGGATTGCAAATCCAACAAAATGAAGGAGGTATCTTCTTGTCTCAAACCAAATACCTCAAGCAGATCTTGAAGAAGTATGGCATGGAAGAATCAAAACCAGTATGTACACCCATGGTTACAGGATGCAGCCTCAGTGCAAATGATGAATCAGCAGCAGTTCACCAACCCACTTATAGATCCATGATTGGGAGTTTGCTTTATTTGGCAGGTACTCGACCAGATATTACTCATGCAGTAGGGATGGTTGGAAGATTTCAAGCCAACCCAAAGGAAACCCATCTTCAGGCAGTCAAAAGAATCTTCAAATATCTTCAAGGGACCCAAAACTATGGCTTATGGTATCCTAGAAATACAGATCTCACTCTTCATGCTTACACAGATGCAGATTGGGCTGGAAGTGTGGATGATAGGAAAAGCACAAGTGGAGGTGCTTTCTTCATGGGTTCCAGATTAGTGTCTTGGTTCAGCAAGAAGCAAAGTTCGATTGCCTTATCTACAGCTGAAGCAGAATATGTGGCTGCAGCATCTTGTTGCACACAACTTCTTTGGATGATGCAGACCTTGCAGGACTTTCAAATCACTTGCACTCCACCTGTCTCTATCTTATGTGATAATACAAGTGCAATCAGCATTTCAAAGAATCCAGTCATGCACTCAAAAACCAAGCACATACCAATCAAGTACCATTTTCTTCGGGAACAAGTGCTTGAGCAGAAGGTCAAATTGGAGTATGTTCCTTCTAAGGAGCAAGTTGCTGATATTCTCACAAAACCACTGCCCAGGGAAACTTTTGAATATCTCAGACAAAAGCTGGGAGTAGTTGATGCTTCATCCTGTTGTTGAAATTTGTTTTGTTCTACAGAAAAGTTGGTATACGCAGGTTACGGAAGGGATATGAGCGTATACACGCGGATTTATGGTGAGTAAGTCGCGTGTATGCTGGACGCTTGTTGCAGAAAGAATATCCGCGTACATACGCTGTTTTATACAGGATAAAACGCGTATATTAAGTTCTGAACAGCAAAGGAAAACTCTGAAGTTCTGAACAGCAATAGGAATGTCAGAAGTATTCAGGCACAGTTTCAGGGAGTGCAACAGGCACAGGTTCAGGGGGAGCAGCTCAAAAGTCTCATAAAGCATTGTTGGCATTCAGATGTTTTGGTTGTTGGTTTAAGAAGAAGGAGCTCAGAAAGCAATTCTAGTTGCTGATCTAACAAGATGTTTATCCGATGCTGCTGGTGTCTTTTCTAAATCTTGGTCTAGATCTGTTGTCTCTATGTCTTTCTTGTCTCTTTTATGGTGTCAAGGTCATGTAACGGCCTTTGTTGGTTTCCCCACTATGCCTGGGATGAATGATGAAATGTTCATGTATTATCATGTGTCTTCACATGGTTAGGTGGATGAGTCAATATTGGTATATCCCCACTAGATTGGGTGATGAATGTATGTTGAGTCTTTTGATGATAGGAAGGTCTTCTTTAATGTATAAGTCTTTGTTCTTCTTGAAGAACATCTTTTGCAGATCTTGCCTACAGTCAAGGGGAGCATGAACAGCACTTGGTAAGCAGGACGGATAGATTGGTACACTTTGGCATACACAAAGGGGGAGCACACTTGGAGATTTCAGCATGTACTCAGGGGGAGTATGGACAGCACTATGGACAGCAGAAGGAATACCAAGGAAGAGAATATTTTGGTCCACCCTTTGCCCTTGATGTCAAAGGGGGAGAGTGACTTGGTGTGGTGGTTGCCATCAAGTCCAAAGGGGGAGATTGTTGGCATTATGGTTCAAGTGTTGTCCTTGATGGCAACTCACTCAGTGGATGGTACAGGTGCTCAGAAGTTGGTACAGGTGATGGCAACTTAATCAGAAGACAGATCTCAGTACAGCATGCCAAGGAAACTCATACACGCTGTTTCGTTAAGCCCAAGTCGCGTGTACACGCAAGTTCGATTCAGAAAAAGCGCGTGTATGTGGAAAGGTTCCTTTGGTTCATGGTGGTTAGTCCTTGGAAGTTGTGCCTATGATTTCGGACCATTATGTCTCGACGGGCGTGTCGATCCCTAGTTTTAAAGTTGATGGTATTGTGTTACTATGGTTTTGGCTCTTGGTATTGAGAAAGGCCTAAGGCTATATAAGGAGAAGAAGATCATTAGGCAAATATCATCTTTCGACAAGGCTTGAATATCTAAGAGAGAAAGAGATCTGATATGCAGGTTCTGAGTTGCTTGATCTAAGCCAAGGAGAGATCACATCGGTTGATGGAAGACTAGATCTAAGGATAGATCGGGATCTAATGGTTTGAAATGCACTATCATGATATGGTTGATTATGCGTATTTCTAGATCTGCATATTGTCGCAATGTTACGTTCTGGGTCTAACTAATGTCTGGTACAGCTGCAAGTTGAGAAAGTTTATTTTTAGATCTGTACGCAGGTTGGCTTCGGTAAAAGGGCGTGTATACGCGGTTTTGCTCATTAAAGTAGCGTATATCTTTTGAAGCTTGATTTTGGTTTACAGTGGGGTCTGACTGTTATTACAGAGTTCTGTAGTCTGCTCTGTGTTCTGGTAACTGGTGATTGACAGGGTTCAGTGGTTCAGTGATTCAAAGTTGGTTTGTTTTATGCTTCAATGATCTGTTGTGAAAATTGAATGAATTGTGGTCTTCAGATTGTAATGTTGTGCTTCAGGAATATCCAAGTCTGAAAATGTATGAAAAGTGATACCTGGAAGAAGGAAGATTGTAGGTCAGCACCTACGTACTAGTATCTTGGCTAGTACAAAAGCAAAGGGGGTTGGAGCTCCCTTCCAAGGAAGTTTGGAGAACGAGAGAAGGTTGAAGCCTTCTGCAGGTTGTAGCCTGCGTACTGGTATAAGGCTGCACCAGTACAAAAGATTGTAAACTGAAGTTTCATATTAAGAAAGATAGAGACAACTTGCAGCAGGTGGTTTTCACCCACATTGGGTTTCCACCTTATATCTTGGTGTTCATGTGTGTGGCTTTTTATCTGTTCTGTTATACTGCACATGTTTACTGTTAATATGATGAATAATGTCCTGATGCACTTAATTGAAGAATAAGCCAACTAAATTGTGAGTTTTCTGCTTATACGTTGTTTTACTTCGTCACAGTAGCGTGTACACGCTGGTTCACTTAACTGAAGTAGCGTATATGCTTTTGGGCATTTAAAAGTTTGATTAATCTGATAATACTGATTCACCCCCCCTCTCAGTATTATTTCCAACACTTTTCCTTCAGCTACTCCTACAGATCCAGCTGAGAAAAAGCAGTATGAAACAAATGCAAAAGTAGTCAGTACTCTATGAGGAAGTATATCCCAAACAGAATTCATGAAGGTCATGCACTTCAAATCAGCAAAAGAGATATGGGACAAAATGATCACTAGCTATGAAGGAGATGAACAGGTAAAGCAAGCTAAACTTCAAACTCTCAGGATTCAATATGAGACTCTCAAGATGTAAAATGATGAAAGTGTGGCTAATTATTTTCTTCGGGTAGATGAGATTGTTAATTGCATGAAAAATTTGGGTGAAGAAATAAAAGAGACTATAGTAGTTCAAAAGATTCTAAGATCATTATCCCCCAAGTTTGAATCTAAAGTATCTGCAATAGAAGAAAAAGAAAATCTCCGTGTTCTCACTATGTCTCAGCTACATGGAATTCTAACTGCTTATGAAATGAGAAAGGGAGGTCCATCTGACAGAAGGGAAGCTGCTTTTAAGGCATCAGGAAAAGAAGATTACTATGAAGCAAGCCATGTTCCAGAAGAAGAGGAAGAAGAATCAAATTTTGTCAGAAATCTTCAAAGGGGTTCTGGAAGGTTCAGAGGTAAGCTACCTTTCAAATGCTTTGCTTGTGGAAGAGTAGGTCATTATGCTGCAAAATGTCCTTATAAGGATAAAGGAAAAGAACCTGCTAGATGGAACAAGAAACAAAGTGCAAATAAGAAAAGCTACTACACCCATGAAGATAGTGATGGCTTATCAAACAGTGATGAAGATGAACAAGGTAATAAATATAAGCTGTTAATGGCATTTGAAGATGATGATTATGAGGATGCTGTAGATGTGGATAATCTCTATAATGAAATTACTAGACTCAAGAGATGCATAGAAGAAAAGAGTGTGATCATTGATACTTTGCAATTTCAAATTGATGAAAAGGAAAAACATCTTGAAAAACTAGAAGGTGAAATTGTTGGTCTCAGAAAAGAAATTGAGAAAACAAAAGCTATTAATCTTAAGTTTGTCAAAGGATCTGAAACTTTGGATGAGATTATCAATGTGCAGCGGTCTCCTCTAAACAAGACAGGTTTGGGCTATAATGGAGAAACCTCTCAAGCATCCACCTCAAAAAGTTATCTTGATGCAGCAAGAAGAAATGAGCAGAAGAACAATGAAGATAATCAGGTAAAGCAGGGACGAATTACAAACAGAAACTATCAGGGACAATCCTTCTTAAGGGTGAACAAAAGCTACAACCAACCACAGGTAAAATCTTCTCAGTTGGGCTCAAGAATAGATGAAAATAGAAATTACAATCAGTTGGCTGGTAGATTCAATAACCGCAGAAGCTTCTTCAATGGACAATGCTTTTCTTGCCATAACTTTGGTCACAAAGCAGCTCAATGTGTTGCATATAAAACAATCATGACTAGGGAAGCTCAAAAACAAAGAAGTATGACAGGGATTACAAAGAGGACCTATAACAACTTTTCGGTTCTTGAAAATGAAGTTGAATGTTCTATTTGCAATAATTTTGGTCATAAAGACTCTGAATGCAGGAGCAGGTTTCAGGAGAAAAAGGAACAAGCCACAAGCACCAAAAAATGGAGAATAAAGGAACCTCAAACAGAAAGATGTGGGATAGCTTTTTATGCAGAAGGACAGGAAAATCTATGGTACATTGACAGTGGATGTTCGAAACATATGACAGGTGATAAAGAAAAACTTGAATCTTATTCTACTTTAGAAAAGGGAAAGAAAGTTTCTTTTGGAAATGATACTCCTGCAACTATAAAAGGAAAAGGTATTGCTCCTTTGAAAGAAAAGGTCAAGGCTGGAAATGTTTTGTATGTTGATGGATTGAAGCATAATCTACTAAGTGTCAGCCAGATGTGTGATCAAAAAACCGAGGTTATTTTCAGATCGAATGGATGTCTTGTTCGTGATCTTGATACAGGTAAAACAGTTCTCAAAGGCAAAAGAACTCCAAATAATCTGTACATATTTGAAGAAGGACAACAACAATGCTATCTTAGCAAGGATGAAGAGCACTGGTTATGGCATCGAAGGTTGGGACATCTAAGCTTCTCACAAATAAGGAAAGCATGCAAATATCAGGCAGTTCGCGATCTTCCAGATATCAAAATTCCAGACAACACCATATGCAAATCTTGTCAGTTTGGAAAGCAAACCAGAACTAACTTTCCAGAGAAGGAAGGATCAGCTAGCTTGCCTCTTGAGCTAGTCCATACAGATGTATGTGGTCCATTTAGGAAAAGGACACCTCGAGGAGAAGAATATCTGATATTATTCATTGATGATTTCTCAAGGTTTGTTTGGTTAGGGCTTATGAAGCACAAAGATGAAGCATTCGAAAAATTCAAATCCTTCAAAGCATTGGCTGAAAATGAATCAGGACACAAAATTAAGTGCCTCAGATCTGACAGAGGTGGGGAGTTCACATCAAATGAATTTTTCGATTTCTGCGATGAACATGGGATAAGAAGAGAATTCTCTACAGCTAGAACTCCTCAGCAAAATGGGGTTGTGGAAAGAATGAACAGAACTATCCAACAAATGGCTCGTGCTATGCTCGATGAATCAGGTACTCCTGCAACCTTCTGGGGTGAAGCTGCACATGCTGCTGTTATTATTCTTAACAAAACAAATGTCCGAGTAAACAGCACTCAAACACCTCATGAGCTTTGGAGTGGTAAAACTCCTTCCGTGAAGCATTTCAAAATCTTTGGGAGCAAATGTTATATTAAGAATACTGATGAGCAACTTGGCAAACTTGAACCTAGAGCAGATGAGGGCATTCTTCTTGGTTATTCTCCACATAGCAAAGCATACAAGTGCTACAATAAAAGACTTGGCAGAATTGTTGACAGTATTGATATAGTGGTTGATGAGAAGGGATATATTCCTAGGCAAGTTCATCATGAAGACATTGAAGAAGATGAAGGTTACTCTCAAAGGCGAAATGATGAAGAAGAAGAACCTCAAGAAGAAGAAGAATCTCAAGAAGAACCAGAGGAGCAGACAAGAATAGAAGAGAAGACTCCATCCAGATATGTTCAAAAGAATCATCCAGAAACTCAGATTGTGGGGCAGAAAGAAGCAGGAGTACAAACAAGAAGGACACTTGCAGAAGCTTCAAGCTACTTGGCACTACTCTCCTCCACTGAACCACAAAATGTGAAAGAGGCATGCAAAGATGAATGTTGGGTCAAAGCAATGGATGAAGAACTTGAGCAAATCGAAAAGAACAACACTTGGGAATTAGTTCCTAGACCAAAAGATAAGAATGTAATAGGAACAAAATGGGTCTTCAAGAATAAATTAAATGAAAATGGAGAAGTAATTAGAAACAAGGCCAGACTTGTTTGTAAAGGGTATGCACAGCAAGAAGGAATAGATTTTGAAGAGACCTTTGCTCCTGTGGCAAGACTTGAGGCCATCCGAATGTTCCTTGCTCTCTCAAGCTTTCAAAACTTCAAGGTATTTCAAATGGACGTGAAATCAGCCTTCCTGAATGGAGACTTAGAAGAAGAAGTATATATTGAGCAGCCAGATGGTTTCATTCTTGGGAATGATCCAAACCTTGTATGCAGATTGAAAAAGGCTCTCTATGGACTCAAACAAGCTCCAAGGGCTTGGTACTATCGGTTGGACAAATATCTTCACCAACAAGGCTTTTCAAAAGGAGCAGCAGATAGCAATCTCTATATAAAAGTTGAAAATAACAAATTGCTAATTCTTGTTGTTTATGTAGATGATATTATTTTTGGCAGCAATGAAGAGACTATGAGTCAAAACTTTGCCTTGGTTATGCAGAAAGAATTCGAAATGTCACTTCTTGGAGAATTGACATATTTTCTTGGATTGCAAATCCAACAAAATGAAGGAGGTATCTTCTTATCTCAAACCAAATACCTCAAGCAGATCTTGAAGAAGTATGGCATGGAAGAGTCAAAGCCAGTATGTACACCCATGGTTACAGGATGCAGCCTCAGTGCAAATGATGAATCAGCAGCAGTTCACCAACCCACTTATAGATCCATGATTGGGAGTTTGCTTTATTTGACAGGTACTCGACCAGATATTACACATGCAGTAGGAATGGTTGGAAGATTTCAAGCCAACCCAAAGGAAACTCATCTTCAGGCAGTCAAAAGAATCTTCAAGTATCTTCAAGGGACCCAAAACTATGGCTTATGGTATCCTAGAAATACAGATCTCACTCTTCATGCTTACACAGATGCAGATTGGGCTGGAAGTGTGGATGATAGGAAAAGCACAAGTGGTGGTGCTTTCTTCATGGGTTCCAGATTAGTATCTTGGTTCAGCAAAAAACAGAGTTCGATTGCCTTATCTACAGCTGAAGCAGAATATGTGGCTGCAGCATCTTGTTGCACACAACTTCTTTGGATGATGCAAACCTTGCAGGACTTTCAAATCACTTGCACTCCACCCGTCTCTATCTTATGTGATAATACAAGTGCAATCAGCATTTCAAAGAATCCAGTCATGCACTCAAAGACCAAGCACATACCAATCAAGTACCATTTTCTTCGGGAACAAGTGCTTGAGCAGAAGGTCAAGTTGGAGTATGTTCCTTCTAAGGAACAAGTTGCTGATATTCTCACAAAACCACTGCCCAGGGAAACTTTTGAATATCTCAGACAAAAGCTGGGAGTAGTTGATGCTTCATCCTGCTGTTGAAGCTTGTCTGTTCTACAGAAAAGTTGGTATACGCAAGTTACGAAAGGTATATACGCGTATACACGCAGATTTATGTTGGGAAAGTCGCGTGTATGGTGTACGCATGTTGCAGAGATTATATCCGCGTCCATACGCCGTTTCATGCAGGAGGAATCGCGTATATGAAGTTCTGAACAGCAAGGGCAAACTCTGGAGTTCTGAACAGCAGTGGGTATGTCAGAATTCTTCAGGCACGGTTTCAGGAGGTGCAGCAGGCACAGGTTCAGGGGGAGCAGCTTAAAAGTCTCATAAAGCATTGTTGGCATTCAGATGTTTTGGTTGTTGATTTCAAGAAAAGGAGCTCAGAAAGAAATCCTGGTTGCTGATCTAAAAAGATGTTTATAATATGCTGCTGATGACTTTCATAAGTCTTGGTCTAGATCTGTTGTCTCTATGTCATATATCTCTCTTGTGATATCTCTTTTATGGTGTCAAGGTCATGTAACGGCCTATGTTGGTTTCCCCACTATGCCTGGGATGAATGCTGTAATGTAATTGGTTGTTTCTGATATGTCCCCTCTTGGTAGGGAGTATGGATGTAAGTATTGAGTCTTTTGGTGATAGGAAAGTCCCTTATGGTGTATAAGTCTTGGTTCTTGTTGAAGAACATCTTTTGCAGATCTGGCCTACTGTCAGGGGGAGCATGAGTCAGCACAGCCAAGCAGAGGTATCAGCATGTCCTCAGGGGGAGCACAGCCCTTTGCCCTTGATGTCAAAGGGGGAGAATGACTTGGTGTGGTGGTTGCCATCAAGTCCAAAGGGGGAGATTGTTGGCATTATGATTCAAGTGTTGTCCTTGATGGCAACTCACTCAGAGGTTGGTACAGGTGCTCAGAGGTTGGTACAAGTGATGGCAACTTAATCAGAAGACAGATCTTAGTACAGCATGCAAAGGAAGTTCATATACGCAGGTTCGTTAAGCCCAAGTCGCGTGTACACGCTAGTTGGATTCAGAAAAAGCGCGTGTATGTGGAAAAGTACCTTTGGTCCATGGTGGTTAGTCCTTGGAAGTTGTGCCTATGATTTCGGACCATTGTGTCTCGACGGGCATGTCGATCCACAGTTTTGAAGTTGATGGTATTGTGTTACTATGGTTTTGGTTCTTGGTATTGAGCAAGGCCTAAGGCTATATAAGGAGAAGAAGATCATTAGGCAAGATCATCTTTCGACAAGGCTTGAATATCTAAGAGAGAAAGAGATCTGATATGCAGGTTCTGGGTTGCTTGATCTAAGCCAAGGAGAGATCACATCGGTTGATGGAAGACTAGATCTAAGGATAGATCGGGATCTAATGGTTTGAAATGCACTATCATGATATGGTTGATTATGCGTATTTCTAGATCTGCATATTGTCGCAATGTTATGTTCTGGGTCTAACTGATGTCTGGTACAGCTGCAAATTGAGAAAGTTTATTTTTAGATCTGTACGCAGGTTGGCTTCAGTAAAAGCGCGTGTATACGCGGGTTTTGCTCATTGAAGTAGCGTATATCTTTTGAAGCTTGATTTTGGGTTTACAGTGGGGTCTGACTGTTATTGCAGAGTTCTGTAGTCTGCTCTGTGTTCTGGTAACTGGTGATTGACAGGGTTCAGTGGTTCAATGATTCAAAGTTTGATAATACTAGTATTGGTTGTTTTATGCTTCAATGATCTGTTGTGAAAGTTGAATGAATTGGGGTCTACAGATTGTAATGTTATGCTTCAGGAATATCCAGTCTGAAAATGTATGAAAGGTGGTACCTGAAGGAAAGAAGATTGTAGGTCAGCACCTACGTACTAGTATCTTGGCTAGTACAAGAGCAAAGGGGGTTGGAGCTCCCTTCCAAGGAAGTTTGGAGAACGAGAGAAGGTTGTAGCCTTCTGCAGGTTGTAGCCTGCGTACTGGTATAAGGCTGCACCAGTACAAAAGATTGTAAACTGAAGTTTCATATTAAAGAAAGATAGAGACAACTTGCAGCAGGTGGTTTTCACCCACATTGGGTTTCCACCTTACATCTTGGTGTTCATGTGTGTGGCTTTTGATCTGTTCTGTTATACTGCACCTATTTACTGTTAATGTGGTGAATAATGTCCTGATGAACTTAACTGAAGAATAAGCTAACTAAATTATGAGTTTTCTTCTTATACGCTGTTTTATTTAGTCACAGTAGCGTGTACACGCTGGTTCACCTAACTGAAGTAGCGTATATGTTTCTGAGCATTGAAAAAGTTTGATTGATCTGATAATACTGATTCACCCCCCCTCTCAGTATTATTTCCAACACTTAGCTACACCGGACTTCACAAAAACATTTATTGTGGAATGTGATGCTTCAGGAAATGGAATTGGTGTTGTTCTAATGCAGGATGAAAGACCCATTGCTTTTGAAAGTCGTCCAATCAAGGGAAAGTTTTTAAGCAAAGCTATTTATGAGAAGGAAATGTTGGCAATACTCCATGCACTTAAGAAATGGCGACCCTACCTAATGGGAAGACACTTCAAGGTAAAAACAGATCATGATAGTCTTAAATACTTTTTAGAACAAAGATTATCCTCTGAAGAGCAACAAAAGTGGGTCACAAAGATGTTGGGTTATGACTTTGAAATCATCTACAAAAAAGGGAAGAAAAATGTGGTGGCAGATGCACTCTCAAGAAAGGATGAGGATGTGGAAGCATTGTTGTGTGCCATTTCTATTATCCAACCAGATTGTATAAACGAAGCAAGGGAGGAATGGAAGAATGACAAAGAAGGGTGGGCACTTATTCGAAAGCTACAACAAGATTCCAGTACTTCTGATACATTTAGCTGGAAAAATGATTCGTTATGGTACAAAGATCGCTTATACCTTTGTAAGAATTCCCAACTAAAACAAAAGATTCTTATGGAATTGCACACTTCTCCCTTAGGAGGGCACTCAGGATTTTTAAAAACTTACCACAGGGTTAAGAAGGAATTTTTTTGGGATGGCCTTAAATCAGATATTCAGAAGTTTGTGGCAGAATGTTTGGTTTGCCAGCAAAATAAAGTTGAAACAATTAAGACACCGGGTCTATTACAACCTTTATCCATTCCAAGCCAACGTTGGGAGGAGGTTTCAATGGATTTTATCACAGGTTTACCCAAGTCTGAGGGAAAGAGTGTCATCATGGTGGTAGTTGACAGACTTACCAAGTATGCACACTTTTGTGCATTATCACATCCATTTAAAGCCAGTACAGTTTCTACTGCATTTATGGAAACAGTTCAAAAGCTACATGGAAACCCAAAGATTATTGTAAGTGACAGAGATCCCATTTTCACTGGAAATTTTTGAACATAATTATTTTCTTGTCTTGGTACTCAGTTAGCTCATAGCTCATCCTATCATCCTCAATTTGATGGGCAAACTGAGATAGTAAACAAATGTTTGGAAGGATATCTTCGTTGCTTTGTATCTGATAAACAGACACAATGGGTCAAACGGTTGCCTCTGGCTGAATGGTGGTATAACACTTCCTTCCATACAGCAACAAAAATGACCCCATTTATGGCACTTTATGAGTATCAACCACCATCCATCACATCATATTTAAGAGAAAATTCTAAGGTTCAGGCAGTGGAACATCACATCGAACATCAACAACAAGTCCTCCAACTCTTAAAGGATAACCTCGTGTTGGCACAAAATAGAATGAAACAACAGGCAGATCAACATCGCAGTGAAAGAAGTTTTGATGTCGGTGATTGGGTATTCCTACGGCTACAACCATATAAGCAAATGTCCCGAAAGCAAGCTAAGAAGGATAATAAATTATCGCCATAGTATTATGGTCCGTACAAGGTGTTGCAAAAGATTTGTACTATGGCATACAAATTGGAGCTTCCTGCCAATTTTCCACGTTTCATGTTTAAAGAAGGTTATAGGTGACAAGCTCCCAATTCAAACAATATTGCCAGAACTTGATGAGGAAGGAAAAATTATATTGGAACTGGAAGCAGTCACAGAAACAAGAACTCGACAACTACGAAATCGATCAATTTCAGAGTATCTTATCAAGTGGAAGAACTTATCCGCTGAAGATTCCACATGGGAGGATGAGAATTTTATGCAGAAGTATCCAGAACTACTCAAGCGTTGAGGACAACAATTTTTTGGAAGGAGAGGGGCATGTTGGGTCCCTATAATAATAGTGATTACCCCATTACTATTGTAGTTATACCCCTTATTTATATTGTTGTGCCCCTATTACCCCCATATTGTTATTTATGTGCCCCATAGAATCCCTCTATTGTTATTTTTGTGGCTTTATATTATTATTGTTAGGTCGGCTGGATTATATTGTGACTCCTTAGACTCCTATATATAGAAAGGAGGTTTTGTCATTTGTATCATCCAAGAATTGTTCATTTATGTAATGTAAAGGAGGTTGCCCCCTCGAAGAGGCTGAATTCTAAGGCGTGGATTTATCTTTTCTATCTTTTCTTGAGCTGGTTTCATAAAATGTTCCTTCGGTAAAACATCTCAAGGTCTTTGGTTCCACCTATTATGCTTTGATACCAAAGGTACATAGAAACAAACTTGGTTCTAGAAGTCATAAGTGTATCTTCCTGGGGTATTCAAACACCTCCAAAGCATACCGCCTCTATGATGAAGTAAATAAAAAGTTTGTTGTATCTAGAGATGTAATTTTTCTTGAATCATCCAAATCTGACAATGTTGTTGAGCAGAAACTTGATCGCTTGGATAGATTCGCAAAAACCAAATCATTTCAAGAATTTGATAATCAGATTCCACATCTTGAAGGGGGGATTCCTATACTAGATCAACATGTGGAATCTTCTTCTGAAGAACACTCTCCCCTGCATGAAACTCCAACAACGGATGATGCTTTAAGTGATGTAATTAATAGAATTGGGAGACTCAATCTTGATTCAGTCCCAACTCAATCAACAGAGCAGCCTAGACCATCTCAGAAAGGTCCCCCAAAGTGGTTGACGAAGACACTTGAAAGTGTTCATCCTGAGGAAATTGGAAAAATAGGAACCAGAAATTCAAACCGACAAAATGGAGGTGATGTAGATGACTCTAATTCACCTGTTGATATGGATGTTACTTATGATTGTGAACTGAAATTGTCTACAGATTTTGAACCAACTTCCTTCAAAGAAGCTGCTTCTCATGATGAATGGAAAGAAGCGATGCAAAAGGAGTATGATTCCCTCATAAAGAACGACACTTGGAAGTTGGTTGATCCTCCATTTGGAACCAAACCAATTGGCTGCAAGTGGGTCTACAAGAACAAGTACAAAGCTGATGGCTCTCTTGACAAGCACAAATCTAGGCTTGTGGCAAAAGGTTTTGCATAGAAGAAAGGGGTCGACTATGAGGAAACTTTTGCCCCCATAGCAAAATGGGCCACCATCCGGACACTCTTTGCACTAGCAGCTCAGAACGGTTGGAAAGTCCATCAAATGGATGTAAAAACTGCCTTCCTCAATGGAGAACTAAAAGAGAATGTTTTTATGTCCCAGCCTGAAGGATTTGCTGTGAAAGGACATGAACATAAAGTATGCAAACTTGTGAAGTCCTTTTATGGCCTCAAACAAGCACCACGAGCCTGGTATGAAAAACTAACTGAGCATCTTCTGAAACTCAACTTCAATCATTTTGATCTTGATGATGCAACTTTATTTGTCAAGAAAGTTGGCATAATAGTTGTATATCTTGTGGTATATCTAGATGATCTTTTAATGACAGGGAACAACGAAAGCTACATTTCATCCATAAAGAAGGAATTGGGGAAATTTTTTGAAATGACTGATTTGGGTTATGTACATTACTATCTTGGCATTGAAGTAACCCAACATCCAAAGTGCATATTTCTTTCTCAAAAGAAATACATTGGAGATCTGTTGAATAGGTTTGGTATGACAGGGTGCAATCCCCTTACTACTTCAATGGAACAAAACTTAAAGCTCACATCTATTGAAGGAAAAGAATTTGAGGATGCAACAAAGTATAGACAGCTTGTAGGAAGTCTCAACTACCTAACTACAACTAGACCAGACATTTCGTTTGCTGTTGGAATCCTCTCTAGGTTTATGCAAAAGCCTTGTGAGGGACATTGGTCTGCTGCAAAAAGGGTTCTAGGGTACTTGAAGGGAACTCAAGAACTTGCAATCAAGTATAAACAGGTGGACGACTTCAGCTTGATTGGATACTCTGATTCAGACTTCGATGGAGACAAAGAAACTGGGTATCTACTTCAGGATATGCTATGAGTCTTGGATCAGGAGCTATCTCCTGGAGATCACGCAACCAATCAGTTCTAGCAGATTCCAAAACAGAAGCAGAATATGTGGCAGCAACTGAAGCAACAAAAGAAATTGTGTGGCTCAGGAAAATTCTTGAAGATTTGTAGGTAAAACAAGTACAATCAACCCCACTCATGATTGACAATACCTCTGCAATAAAGTTGGCCAAGAACCCAAAGTTCCATGATCGAACGAAGCACATCAATACTAAATATCATCTGATTCGACATCATGTTGAGGCCAAAACAATCCATCTCCGTCATTGTTCCACAAATGAGTAAATTGTAGACATCTTCACCAAAGTGCTTGGAAGAGAAAATCTTGAAAGATTCAGAACGATGCCTGGACTCACCAACATCCCTTCAGATTAAGGGGGGAATGTTGACACCTAATCCTTGTGATTGGGTGAATTATTGTAAATAAATAATTGAGAAATGTGAACAGTCATCGGAGATGAACTGAACAGTCTCTCCCTCATGTATATAACAGACCTACCTGATTGAATGAATAATACGAATCAGTTTTTGTTTTGTGGAGTTACTGCCTGGCCTGAAAAAAAGTACCACAGAGCTTTAGGTGTTGACTAGGGCATTCAACAAACTCCACTAGAAAGTGGAACAACCAACGGAGTGACTCAAGGGCGAGTCACGATCTTTCTCATGGTGGCCTGTTGGGATGGGTTCCCTAGGGATAGAATTGAATAAACTAGTAAATTTTTGTAAAGAATTTTTTAAGAGATGTAAAGTCTCTGCGAAATGTGGATGCAGAGTGCGCAGATAGGTAGACTCAAAGGGGCTTTAGCCCCTTATTTTTGGTTGGTTTTGAAGACTCACCCATGACCCAAAGGCCATGGTATTGTATTATAAAAGCTATAGATAATTGATTCTTAGCAGGTGTTAGAGATAACTTTGAATGGAGATTAGAGTACGTTGAAGGGTTTTTGCTATTTTGAGTAAGGGCTAAGGTAGGGAGGCTCTACTTCCTCCCCTTAGGTAGATAAAGGGAGGCTCGTACAACTGAGTGCATAGGAGGCCTGGGTAGAGTCCACAGATGAGTGCATGGACCCTGCAACACTCTGTGCAGGGTAAGAAGAGTCTGTAATCGGTGAATTGAAGATCAATAAAGACAACTTCTTGAAGAATTGCTAAGTGTTCCCATTGTATCTGTTTATGTTATATAATGTTGATTAATGTTGTGTTTTATTAAATAATTATTCAGTGGTACGCGAATTTATTGAATCTATCCTAATAATGTATGAAATGAATTCTTAGCCACTTCTGCCAAGTTACAGGCCATTTCGCTTATGTTTTCTAACGAATTAAGTAGATCTATGTGAAGTTCGATCTAGGGTTGCTTGTTGATGCACGAAAGTATGTAAATCAATTGTTTAAGGTATGTAAGGACTAATTGTGGACCTTTGTGAAGGTTTGAAGGTAGGTTTAAATTAACTACAACAATGATCCCTAGAAGTCTATCGATCTGCACGAAAGTATCTTTAAGGTGCTGGAAGAGATCATGCTAGTATTTGGATGCAAAAACATGGTTCTTGCATCGCCCAATACTGGTTTGGGTTAGATTGTAGCCTACTATATGCGGATTGTTGCTGAAAGGGACAACAATGTAGGTTTTTGTTGGTTGGCATAAATAATTCTGAACGTGGGTTAGGACCCCTTAAGACAACAAAAAGTCTGTTCTGGTTGTTTAGTTGTCTGCGGCAATGCATTTAAGTCTACAATACCTATGTGAACATCTTCCAAGAGTCCTCTATAACGATTGTCAATCCTATCCCAGGTTTCTACTGCTACTTCCTGGACTTTGCCTCCAGTTTTGTTGATGTCCCCATTAGTAAGGACAAGTGGTATTGTGCCCTTATATTTTTCTACCTTCTGCTACTTTCTTGCACTCGTCATATGCATTGTACGTACACTCTTCTTGATGATGTTTGATGATTTCTCTTCTTCCTCTTCGTCACTAAGAGGGTCCTGGTTACCCTATTGCTGCTCTAGCTCTATCTATTCTACATCTTTTCCTTTGTCATTTCCACTTGTACCTACATCCGACACGATGTTGTTCTTTGGTTCGATGTCTTCTATAGTTGGAGTCATCCATTCTAATGACCAGTGTTGTATTGTTCCGAGAAGGTCATCTTCAGTGACCAAATATGGCAGAGGATGCCATGTCTCCATCAAATCCTTCAGAGATTTTACATATACCCTCTGAAAGTCTAGCTTAAACTCTGCTATATTTTGATACTTCTCATAGAAACTTCGTGACAACCTAATAGGTTGGTTACCCACCATCTGCAAGTCCATGTTGAATAGTACAAAGAAGATCATGTTCTCTTGTGTGCAAGCAGGCTCCTTTGGTATGTTAGAGTGAGGCATACCCTGCGGCTTCACATACATCTACTTTGACTAATGAAAATTGTGAGCCATCGGGCTACTTCCATGTTAAGAGTGCAATGATCAATATCAACCACACATAGTGAAATGTATTACCCTCTTTCTGTGCTTCTCGACAATCCTCCGAAAATTCCTTGCATAAATACTAGTCCCAGTTGAATTGAACCTCGTTGTTGCACTACTCGGCTAAGGAAACCACGATTTCAGGGACTTCATTTTCTCTAATTACTCATTATCTTTCTCGCTAAAATGTGTGTGGTGAAGTGCACCCCTTGTTCATTGATGAAGTTAATATCATTTGCTTGTGACTTTTTAATTAACTCGTACTTGTCCTTCATGGTTTGTTCTACTGCCTTGTCTTAGTTTTTTCCAATGAACTCTTTGGCGAGGTCCTTTCCTTGGTAGTGAAATCCAGTAATCCTTCTTATCAACATTTCATCAATTGTGATCCTCTTCCCCATCCAGAGGCATCCGTCACGCACTAATAGAAACAACTATCGAACACAGGTTGTGTTAGAGGTGCTTCTATCAAAGTGTGGCATGTTTAACATGTTCAACAAGCCTGATCTCTACAATCCCTAAGCCAATTAGTGTGGTTCCAACATTGTAACTCTACTCTTCAGATAGTATACCTGTTGTAGGTACCTTCTCAACTCAAACTATTCATACTTTAATCATTGAAGTCCTAATCCTCCATCTTGAATTGAAGAATTTTTCCCAATAATTCTCCTTCAATTGGCATTTTTTCAGGTAGAAGCAATGTCAAAGTGTTGAATTTCATGTATTTGTGATCTTTAACCAATTTGACACCCAGTTCCCTTGGTGGAAAATATGGTGGCAGCACGGAGAGAATTTATTTAGCCTCTGTCTCTATGTGCTATGTCTTGGCTTCCTCCTCGCTATCATGGATTTGTTCTAGTTCTTTTTGATACATAGTTTCTTTGCTTTCTGCAAAGGTTTCTAATCCTACTTGGTATTTGTCTACTATTCTTTTTCTACCTTCCTTCTCAGTGATGTCCTTAGCTCTACTCTAGAGGCTTGAATTGGTCTCTTTTCTTGTCTCCTTTGTGGTTGATATTCTGTGGCTACTTATTTTCCTGGTGACCTCATGTGCATTAGGGCCACAGGTACACATGAGGTGAGGATTTACTAGTCTGGCTTCGATGATGCCTATTAGCCCTTTCCCTTTCTCTGCAAACTCTCTAGCAATCTCTTCAAAATTTCCCTTAGACATACAACAGCACACTTGACTCACACTTGGTCGCAAATTCTCAAACTAAATTCTCCACATAGCAAAGTGTAAAATGTGGAGTAGGACATGGATTTGTGAGTTGGAATTTCAAACTTCATGATTAGCTTAGATCTCATGCATTCATTGCATATATGGCACTAGATCCAACTAGTTGTACTTCATAAATGTGTTTCTCCCATGCCTTTCAATATCAAGTTTCTTTAAACGAAAACTTTTTCCTTCCAATGACCATATTTCAGGGGAACTTTGACGAACCTTCCATTGTGGCACAATAATTCTTCCTTCATCGTGGTTCTTTCAAACTTTGATATACCCCTGGATATTGTGCACTAATCTTCTTTTCATGAAGTTCCCTTCTGCAAAGTGGTTTATAGTCCAATGCCCACTTTTAACTGGAGGTGGCACTAAGACTCTTCTCATTTCACCCTTTAGTTCTAAGCTCTAAGGATAGAGTTGTCCCTAGATATATATTCAATCTGCTACCATTCACTCTTCATAGAATCATCTGACCATATAACTTCACGAGCTAAATTGCACCACCATCAAATATGTGCTTGATGATATATGGTCCTAACCAATTTGTTTTAAATTTTCCTTGGAACTTCGCAAATTCACTATCATATAAAATTAAAATATCTCCTTCCAAAAATGTCTTCAACTTATTGTGCTTGTCTTGCCAAAGCTTTCTCCCTTGATTTTTGTACTTGTTGATGAAACCTTACTATAAACCTATCTTCTTCCAGAGCAAGTAATTGTGCCATCCTTTTATCCATTATATTAGGGTCTTCCATCCTTGTGAAGTCTGCGATTCTTAAACTCAGCACAATGTACTCCATAGGCATGATATCTTCTTGTCCATAGACCAACCTAAAAGGTGTTTGTCCTATCATTTTCTTTCATGTTGTCCTATATGCCCACAACAATGGTGGAATCCTTATATCCGAGTCATTCTTGTTCACATTTCACACTTTTGTGAGTGCATTCTCCATAACATTATTGAATGCTTCCACAGTTCCATTTTCTTGAGGATGATAAGGAGTGCTCTTCTAGTGGTAAAATTGAATTTCCTCAGTTAATTCTTCAATGGTTTAGTTGAAGAAATGTGACCCCTAATCACTCATCAATGTATTGGGACACCCAAATCTAGACAAAATATACTCAAATATGAACTTCAGAATAGTTTATGTGCTCCAATCCTTCTTAGGATGTGCTTCATACCATCTAGTCAGATAATCGGTCACTGTGATTATATACCTCACACCAGTCTTTTTTCCCAGTGGATTGATGGGTCCCACAAAATCAATAGCCCATTTGTCAAAAACCAATAATATTACTTGTGGTACTAGTGGCATTTCATCTCTTCTTGAAGGTTTTCCTGTCCTTTGGTATATATCACAAGCTCCACAACATTCCTTTGCATCCTTGTGTAATGTAGGCCACCATAGTCCTACTCTTAAAAAAATATGCGTAGTAGATTTCCCTGTATAATGACCACCAGTTGTGTCACTTTGATCTTATGTAAAAATTATTTGTCTTTCGTGCTCAGGAACATACATGCACAATATTTCATCTAGTCCCAATTTACAAAAATGGTATGCTATCAGTGAAAAATCTATGGCCTTAACCGCCAGCTCTTTCTTCTACTATGCAGTGTATTCCGATGGGGCCATTCTTGTGGTAAAGAACTGAATAATATCAACGAAGTTCTTGTCTCCTACTTTGGTCGAAAAAGGCTATGCATTAGGAAGATTATCCTATATATTTGCTAGTTCTTCTCCTATTCCTATCCTTGACAAATGATAAGGTCCAACATTTAGTCTTCCTGGCTTAAAAATAACTTCAAATTCATACTCTTGAAATAGTAATAGCCACTTCATAATTTTTCCTCCTAAAATATGTTTTTTTACCAAATATTTTAGGGTAGAGTGATCTTTGAACATCTTGAAATGTGATTGCTGCCAATAATGTCTAAACTTATGTAATGGATATATCATAGCTAGACCTTCCCTTTATGTAGTTGTATAGTTCTTTTCTACTTTAGACAGTTTCCTACTTGCCAAAGCTATGGGGTGATCTATTTCTCCTGCACCATGATGTGCCAATACTCCTAAATCTATGCATGAAGAATCCACGCAAATATGGAATTCCTTATTCCATTATGGGAAAACCAAAATAGGTGCAATTAAAATATTTTCTTTTAGTGCTTGAGGCTTTTTTGACACTCTTCATTCCATAGAAATGTTACATCTTTCTTGAACAATTTTTCCATCGGCACAGTCATCTATGCATATCCTTTGATAAAATTTCTGTAATATCCTACATGTACTAGTGTGGTGTGAAGCTACCTCATTGTCTTAAGTGGAGGTAAATTTATAATAATAACAATATTCTCATGCTCCACCATCAATCCTCACCTACAAATAATGTGTCCTAGAAATATGCTAAAAGGTACAAAGAATATACACTTCTTAATATTCAGAGGAATATGATACTGCTTGCATGTATCAAGCATCAAACTTGTGCTTCAAACATGTTTCTTCAATAACCCAAACATTGTCCAATCATTGAGATATACTTCCAAAAAGTTGCGAATATACTCCTTGAATGCTGCGACCACCACTCTTGAAAATATGGCAGGGGCATTCTTCAACCCAAAAGGCATCACTGCATACTGATATGACCCCCATTTTGTAGCGAAGGTGGTCTTATGTCGATCTTCTGGTGCAATTCTAGTATGATGGTATCCTGAAAATCCATCTGTAAATGAATACGATTCTTGGTCTCCTATGTTGTCGAACACTTCATCAGTGAAAGGAGTAGGGAATGGATCATGTATACATGCATCATTGAACTTCCTCAAATCAACACAAATCTTGATTTCACCTCGTGTTTTCTTTTCTTGTACTACCATAGTACTTACCCACTCCAATTCTTCCACAGCTTCATTCCAGCTGCTATCATTTTCTCAAGTTCTTTCTTAACTTTTTCTTTGTATTTTGGATTCAGTCTATAAGGCCTTTACTTAACTGGCTTCGCATCAGGATTCAAAGTAATCTTCATAACTCCCAAGTATTCTACTATGCCTTTCATATCTGAGAACTTAGTGGGGAATAACACCTGATATTCATGAAAAAGATCTGTTACCTTGTTGATTGTGTCTTCATCCCAATAATCTCTTATGGTTTCAAACTTTAACTCATCTTCTGACCCTATACTCACCTTCTTTGTTTTTAATGGATTTGTTATATTAGGAATTTCTATCTTAGGTCCATTTACTTCTTGGTAACCTTGAGTTTCTATTATTTCAATATTATGAGGGTCTTCGTTCTCTTCTGCAGTGATGTTGTAGCATTCTAGTACGTTTTGTAGCTGCGCAACCTAATTAGGCTACCAACTGAGTGGAATTTCGTTATCAAAAATATTCTTTTTAACTATTTGAAGGGTTGAATCTATGTATGGATGGTCATATTCAAAGCTAAATGTCAATATAAACCCATCAACCATCTCTATCCATCTCGTAGTACCATGTTGAAGTTCGTTTCCAAATACCAGTTTTGAGGAATTGTCTGTAGTGTATGGATGAAACCATGCACCCATTCTTCTCATGGAATTTCTTTAGATGATGTCATGCAAAGATGGATGTGCTTGCTAGGATTAGTTTGACCATCATATTTATCTATCAATTCTATGTCTACCTGGCCAAAACTTACCCATATCAACCTTCGACATTCTTGCCAAGTTCCTATATTTTTCTTATGTGTACCCCACCATCTAGTAGGCGTAGCTCTTAGGGCTATACCCAGGGCTCATAATCTTTCACATTCTGGTACCTGTTCTTCATATTCTTCAAGAAAATTATTTATATCACCCAAACCATCATACTAAGGTAAAATCCATACCTCAGAGGTGATATAATGAAGTGAGTAGGTCATTCTTTCACATCATCATGTAGACACTTCATGTAACATGTTTTTCCAATTTTCTAATTCTTCTTCTGAATATAAAGCATAGGAGCTATTATGCTCCTAACTTAGCTTTCCATATACATTAGGGTTGATCCATTCCTCTTATTTCTTTGTCACTTGATATATGTTATCTATATCAACTGTGTTGTACTCCTCTTTAACTAGCTCAGTATACCTTGCTCCTTTTGATGTATCCAAGGCAACTATCACTCTCATATTATTTCTTTCAAATATCGTTAGCCTCTTATTCAAGTTTATTATAGACATGTTATAAAATGCCCAATCCAATCAAAGTAATGAAGGATAGGGGTTATTATCATCTACAATTTATATTACCTCAAAATTTGTATTAGTACACACCCCTTCAATGTCCACTGTAATGCCTGATAATATCCCTAGAGGAACAATATTTTGTTGATTCATCATTCTAAGTTGAATAGGTGAACATTGCAACTTGGGTTTACCCATTAGCTCCCATGTTTTCTTCATCAAAACATTAGCTTCAGATCCTAGATCTGAAATAACTTGGTCCATGTCATATTCTCCTATTTGTGCACTAAGCCTAATTTCCTTTCCAGTTCTCCTATTGACAATTATTTATAATGTTTATTATCATTTTCACATTATCGTGGACTATTCCTTTGCATATTAGATATATATTTCTTGTTGTATTTTTTCAATGATCATCGCATCTTTGTAGACTGTTCCACTGAAGGTTGACCATATCTTCTTGTTTATGTGTGTTTCTACTAGGGTGGTACTAGTACCTATCCCTTAGAGGATCTCTTCCCTCCTCCCTCTGTAGTAGAAGAAATTTGACACACATACAACTGAATTCTCAGAAGGCACACTCCCCTTCCTTTTGAAGGCACATTTGCGCTCCTCTCTCTTTTTGATAGTTAGAGCCAAGGAAAATATGTTAGAATACATGGAAATCGGTCCAATACTGTGGACAGGGCTCCTATTCCAAAGAGTGTGAGGTATAATTGGGACATCACATTAGGGAGCCCCCTTGGTTAACATATTTCCAACACCATCAATAATGTTGCTAGAAGGAGGACCAGATGACAAGTTGTGCCTATTGAGTCTATTTTGAACCTCTTTACTAAAATGGATCATCCTCAAATCTGACTCTTGGGTTGTTTTTCCAATTTATCCATTTGTCAATTTTGAATCGTTGATGACCTTCTCTACCAATTGTCTCAGTTGGAGTTTGATGGTGATGGTGGAACATCAATAACAAATCACATTTATGATTTTCTCAAATTTTTTGAATCTTACGAAATTTATGATGAAGAGTTTTCTTTTGTGAGCCTCTTCCTCCACCTTCAAGGACGTGTCAATCGATCATGCCATACCATTAAGCCCACTTCCATCCAGTATTTTCATCATTTCCTCGGGGAGATTAATCAAGACTTTGATAGGTATGATTTCCAATATGTTTGTAAAAGACTTGATCACTTAATAATGAAGCCTAATGAATCAAATGAGGATTTTTAAGATTGATTCCTTCACCTTTTTTATGAAATTTCAGAAGAAGATATGGATCAATATTTCTTGACAGTATTTTGAGCACTTGGTTCTTATCTCTTTGCACGATGAATCCAATCCAATTGATGTTTCCTCATCCCCAACTCTTGTAAACCAAGATACACCACTAATTTTAGAGGAGGAACCTACTATTCCTTTTGTTCCTTGTCCTCCTTTCTTAGTTCCAATGCGTGTGCCTCCTTATGATGAGCATAATGTTTGGAAACATGCACATCAAATCCCTAATCCACCTTCTCCTCCTCATTTCGCTTTTCATGATTCAAATACAATAGAGGAAATCCATAAATGGTTGATGAAGCCTATAGTGAAAACTATTTTTTCTATTCCTTAAGATGGTATTAACACTCATAACTCTAGGCTTTAATATGACTCAGATTTTTGTCATCCTCTATCATTTACATGCCATGACTCTTTGTATTGTGATTCACTTGATAAATCTACTCCATCAACTACTTTTTTCCACTCTCCTAATTTTCAATTTGTTGGCCCACATTTTTATCGAGTTCAAGATAGTCACATTACTCAGGTAGAGGAGCAGGAAGGTAAAGATTCGTTCAATATTTCTTATCTCTTTCAAAATCCTCATTGTGAAGATAATGTCTCATCATTCCTGGCTGATATTTAATTTGTTAATATCGGTAATGAATCAAATAAAATTGTTTTGTTTAGATCATACTATTGGGCAACAATCATTCTAATGATGATAATTTTTTTGATGTATGCGACGATGAATGCCCAAATGCACCAGGTGATATTTCGGTTTCTCATGAAATTTTTAATTTGAAATATTTAGATCTAGAATCTATTTCAGTCAAATAAAATGATTTTATCGAAACTTCCTCTTTGTCTGACTATCCCTTGTGCTCTCCTGTTTATGATGCATCTACATGCAATGAAGATACTTCATGACCTTAAAGTTCTTCATGTATGAGCTCACTTCTTAATTGACACAAGGTAGTGAGGTTGTCCATGATGAAAGAGAGAATAATCAGATCATTGAATATCCTTTCTATCACATATCATCGCTTGTTTTTCATGAAGAAAACTCTTCAAATCAGCTTGCTCATGAAATTTCTCCATCTCTATATTTGCAATGAGAACAATCTTTCAAATTGAGTAATCTAGTTCTCATGTTTCTAAAATCTAATCAAATTAATGATAGAGATGGCTTCCATTTGGTTAATAGTGCTCTCATCCAAATCAATGAAAGAAACTATCCTCACACCATGCATGATTTGGTTGAATCTTCAAAATGTGATTTTATAATCCTTGAAAGTTTCGAGACTTTCCAAGAGTTGAGGAACTTCAAATTTTGTTGATGGTTATGTCAGAATCTCGCAACCCTAGTAGGACCCCCAAACTAAGTCAATTCTAGTTTTCTTCGCAAAAATCTTATTTTATCATGGTTTCACTCAATGTAAAAGATTTCTTGAAATGTATTTCCATTGCGGAAATGATATTTTGAACCTTCAATATTTGATTTCTGATTAGATTCAAGATGATTCATATTCATACAAATATCTTGTATCAAACTTGATTTCAGAACGTGTATCTCTCATAGAATTATGGAACTGCGAAATTGTTTATTCTAAAGGTTATCTATGGCCAAAGGAGTCATACCTATCACACTCTTTTGAAAACAATCATCTCTTGACCCTTATTATGAATATTCTACTGCTAATATTTTTCTTAATCACACCTAAAATCATCTTAAGTTTCAGTAAATTCATGGATTGTTTGAAGAATCAAAATTTTCTTCACTTTTTTTACCCTGACTAGTTTCGTGTGTTTGTTATAGTAGCATTCCTCTTTAATTATTTCAACGATATGATAATTTAGTATGTAACCAATCACAAGAAAATGGTTTGTTACACTCGGTACGTGAGAAATATGATTCGGTTATGCAAAGCATTTGTGGAAATTGATTTATCTTTGGAAATTCCAAACTAGGAATCTGATACTTTAATCACCCCAACTTACAGTGATTATGTTTCTGATGACTGTCATTCAAATTACTATTTTCCCATCAACACTTCCAATGATATTTGTTTTAGATCCTTTGACTTTTATGGTTCAACATCTCACTAGTTGGGTACTTGTTAAGCGGTTGAGGCACTTCCACACTGGTGGATGGTTATGTTGAGTTCTTCTTGTCTTGACATTCCTACTAAATATGATCAAATATATTTATCCTCATAAGATTCTCATTGTACTCTTGTGCTTTTAATTTAAAATTCATCTTCTCAAAGATTTTGGGGTTTTCAAGAGGATTGTCATGAATGTTATGATCTAATTGTAGAATGGTTGGACAAATATTTTTTGGCAAGCTTCGTCGCAAATAACACTTTTTGAGCTTTCCGCGGGCTTGATAAGGAGTTCGATATAGTTGAGCACAAGTTCGCAAGAATCTTCTCAGGTTTATTGAATGATGGTTTTCATAAAAAAGCTAAGAATGTGAATTTGTTAAAAGTAGTGGATATGGCCTATCTTTCTGCTAATAGGGAATACCTTCAAATGTTTTTGCAAGTTATTCAATTTCTTATCTGTTATGTTGCACCTTTATTTTTATCATTTTTAATTTCTTATATCTTTGTGAATGTAGGATAGAAGCAGTTAAGATGGATTCATTAGAAATTTCATTATCCATGATCCCTACCTTCTAGATGATTAGTTTAGGAGTAGGTTTAGTTGCATATTAGTTTACCTACACATACATCTTTCATTCATTCTCTGTAGATTTTCTTGTGTTTTCTCATTTTGGTTTCACATCATATTTTCAGTTAGCCTCCTTTTGTTTGTATTTTGGTTCTTATTCCTTGTTGTGTGTCATATTTCCTTTGTTTTGTAAGAACCTACATGAAGATTCTTTGTTGTCTCAAAAGGGAATGTGAAAAAATAGAAAATGACTTTGTAACACTGTAACATTTGACTAACTATCGGTCCTTCTTCCCGGTCTTCGTTACATATTTTGGTCGATGATGTCCCAACCGAAAATATGATCCTTGCATTAAGAAAGCCTTGTGTTGAACCATGACATCCATATCTATTATGGAAACCTCATCCCTACACTAAATTTTTTATGTTTCGGTGTTTTCAGGTTGATCCAAACTAGTAGATAAGGACAATCGAAAAATATAAATGGGAAAACCAATATCAGAGGTCTTATATATGCTTATCTAAAGGGACAACCTATCCTGCTCTCAATAAGTCAGGATCCCTCTTCCTCCCATGAAATAAATAAGTGTCGATGCAGAGTCCTATACAAAATAAATAAATAAAGGCAAAAGAAGAGAAATAGTTCCTATGTAAAGAGGTGAAGGAAACAACTCCATCGGGGTATTGTCTAGGCTCGATAGTAGTAGAGGAATTCTTTTGTTACTGTAGTTACTCCATTGGGGAAATATTCAGGCATACTGGCAACAGAAAAAACACCAGAGATGAAAAACTATCCTCTGAAAATATAAAGTTCACAAACTTCATTACCTTATCCTGATTTGAAACATTGTGTGTTCGTTTATCTTATGTTCATGTTTAACCAAGTAAAGCAATGAAGGGGGCTATGTTTATGCATTGGGTAAGTGGGAAGTCCATGGTAATCAGGATGATGGATCAATACTTAATTAAGAACTAGACCCCGCATGAAATAATTGACCAAGATAGAGAATCTCGAGTTCTACCTGTGTGTTGCCAAGTATTTCCGTTGGAGCAAACTCCATCCAATTTTTTTTTCTATATTTTGATTTTGAAGCCTACTCTAGATATTGTCATCAGTTGTTCTGTGGTCACTTTGTGAGCGATCGAAGTCAGTTTCACACGCATTCCTAGTTTACAATGAGTTCACGAACACATTTTTCCACGTAAGCTTGAATAAGAATAAACACACTCCATCAAGATAGTGTCTTTGTAATGTTCAACCCATTTTGATAGTCAATGTGTACTGTCACTGAAAATCCCTCACTTTTGGTTGCATTTGTACTTCTATTTTGGTGAGTTTTTTCAGATTATCACTTCTGCACACCTTTGTTTTCAAGAGTGTAATTTTCATGCATTTGATTGTCGTTCTTTCTTGTTGTCACTCTCATTAGTTTCATTTCCATATTATCTTCACTATGGCATGTGCCACTGTCAATATCATTTTCATATCGCAAGTGTTTATCTCCCTTTGATCTTCATATAGTAAATAGCGTCTTTACACATGTTAGTTGTTGTACAATGTGTATAAGCTTATTTTGGTGGTTTTAAGGGTTTATATTCATGAAAATAAGTTGATCTAACCATGTAAACACCTGTCGCACTCATTTTCAAAGTCTTAAGCATTGTCACACAAGTGTCATCATGGTCGTCGTAAAGTGTATGTTTAGTGTAACACTTGTTGTAAAAATGTCGCAAAGTTTTTGCATTAAGGTAAATATGTTGTTAATGTGTTCTATATGATATATGTTGTTATTTTTTGAAGTCTTATAAGTATGTAATCATAGTCAAGTCATATCACTATTCACATTAGTCTCATTGATCCCACACGTAACGAGTTTTCAGAAAGTTCCCTGCAACCTAGCCTTATCTAGTCTTCCTCAATTGCACAACACACAATTCCAACCATTAAGCTCCAACCCTGTCCCTTAACACTATGGAATGCATAGTTCCTACCTCCTAGTACTATGCACTACAAAGCTCCAGTGCTCAAGCTCGGACCTTGGCCCCCAGAATTGTGCAATCCGGCCCTCAAGACTAGCCCCAACTAAGCATTGTGCAATCTTCGAGCTCAAGCCCAGACCTTGACTCTTGAACTATGCAACTACGTAATCATCGAAACTATGTCATTGACTGAAATAGTGCAAAACCCTATAGTCTAACTCATTGTGCCAAAAATCTACGTAATTTCCCTACACATGCTCAAGGCTCAAGGCTCAGGCCTCAGCCTTGAGCTCTTGATGTCAATTTTTCATACGACTATTATTCCTTGCTTTGATAATTGCTTTTATTCATTAAAACATTAATTTCACCCCATAACATCATCACATTATTTATATTTACATAATTACTCAGCAACATATGCAACTATGTAGAAAGATCAATATCATCATCATTAATAATGTGGAACATAAAGGAACAATAGAAGAAAAGCGTTCACACATAGAGACACCAGGATTGGTTGGAGACGAGGGAAAAAGCCACTATGGGGAAAACCCTTGCAAATTATTCTTCTTATTGATTGTCATCAAATGATTACGCAAAACATAGTACAATGATCCATATCTTCATCTCTACAACTAACAACTACAACATCCATGAAATAAACCCAACAAAGATTATACTCAAAATAATGATTATGAAATCTATACTGAAGTATAACTAACTGCAGTCGACTAGTCAATTATCAAACCTTGTGGCCATTGAGTGAAATATTCAGACAATGGAGGTTTCATCTTTTGGTTCCTAGCTGCATGGAGGAGGATTCATATTAGCAACTATAGTTTCATGGTTTCTCTCAGATCTATCTCAAGGTCTCAATTGCACCCTTCAGGTTGTTATGCAAGCAACTTAGGGTTCCCATTCACTCTCTGAAACATTGTGACCAAGAAACTATAGCTTCTTGGTCTCTCTCTCAAGCGTGGTCTACGAACAATTGGGGTCTAGAAGCAAAAATCTGAAAAACTAACTACCAATTGCATATATTAAGAGTTTTCTATGCAAATGGAAGGTTCCAGTCGCATGGATGAGCTTTTGTGTGAGTGTCTATGGTTGGATACATCCTATGTTGTGCCTGTGATTTTGGCCCAAAACCATAGATATAAAATGCAACCTTCAAAGCCTGAAATTTCACCTCAGAGTGAACCAATTCTCTTGTGGACAATCCTCAAGCCTGTGTGAGCCAAAATCCAAGATAGAAAAGTGTCTAATGATTGTCTCCAAATGAGGTAGAGGTCACCTATATTTCTAGCCTTCTCTTGATCAGGAAAAATGACCCTTTCAACATTCTAAGGGCGACCAACTGGTTGGGAACTTACATCAACTACTTTTCCATTGAAATGGTGGTTCCGACTGGTTAAACTATGTCTAGTTACCTTTTCTCTTCCTCTATTGGATTAAGGTGTGTCTTTTAATTACCAAAAGATAAGAGACATCAAATTGATTCTACTTGCTGGTCAAGCAAGATAATGAGCCTTAAGATGACTTTGTGGCTTAGCCAAACCACTCTAAACATTGCCTCTTTGGGAAGAGGACTTCTAAGATGAGGAAACAAGAATTAAAATGTCAAACTTAACCTATGATGGACTTATCCTAGACCTCTCTCGATTAAAGGAAATAATACTCTTTCTTTGAATCGAGAGAAAGAGAAAAGGACAAGAAAAGAAGTGTATGAATTGGAATTGGAATCAAGCAAATAGACCAAGGAAATAATTCATGATATCTAATCCTTTTTAAAAAGAAATACAAACATCTAAGTTCCTAATAAATAGTTACGAAACACTTAAGTGTAAATATCTCCAACTCATAATAAAAATATGTATAAGAATGACAAATTCTTGTCATAGTATTGAAGTAGCTCAAATAAAATGACATGTAGAAAATCAAAACACCTATAAATCTAAATTCTTAGATAGATAGCGAGCCTAAAGAAATAAATGTTTGTTCTTATACAATTTCTAGCTTTCAAGATGCATTTATGATTAATTCTACAACGTATCTTGATCATAATTTTAAATGAGCTAAAAATCAACATTTAACAATAGTGATAAAGCCAACAAATAACTCATACAACAAAAATATAATTGAAAACTGAAAACATTTATTTCAATAATTGATGCAAACAATAGCGCCATAAACAATTATAGAAATAAAATTTATTATGAATATGAATTAAATTACATAATCTGAAAATATTACAGTAGTGCAAATCCCTCGCTGCCATCAACTCGATATTTTTTTGGAAAGAAGACTTCAATCCCACTATAATAGTGCAAATTAGCATTGAAACTCCTCTACCAACAAACTAAAATCTCGTAAATTATTTTGCCTCTTATCCTAGATTTGAATACCCTTTGAACTCAACCCAGCAATGGGGTTTTATACATGATTTAGAAATAGTAACCATTTCCCCAAATTTGTTATGAAACCAGCTCACAAAAAGATCGAAAAGAGAGATCCACACCTTAGAATTTAGCCTCTTCGAGGGGGAAACCTCCTTTACATTACATAAATGAGCAATTCTTGGGTGATTCAAATGACAAAACCTCCTTTCTATATATAAGAGTCTAAGGAGTCACAATATAACCCAGCCAACCTAACAATAATAATATAAAGCCACAAAAATAACAATAGAGGGATTTTATGGGGCACAATAATAACAATATGGGGACGAAATAGGGGCACAAAAATATTAATAGGGATACAACTATAATAGTAATGGGGTAATCACTAGTATTATAGGGACCGAACATGCCCCTCTCCTTCAAAAAAGTGTTGTCCTCAATGCTTCAGTAGTTCTGGATGCTTCTGTATAAAATTCTCATCCTCCCATGTGGAATCTTCAACGGATAAGTTCTTCCACTTGATAAGATACTCCGAAATTGATCGATTTCGTAACTGTCGAGTTCTTGTTTCTGTGACTGCTTCTGGTTCCAATATAGTTTTTCCTTCCTTGTCAAGTTCTAGCAATATTGTTTGAACTGGGAGCTTGTCACCTATAACCTTCTTTAAACATGAAACATGGAAAACGAGGTGGAATCGAAAAGCTGCAGGAAGCTCCAATTTGTATGCCATAGTACCAATCTTTTGCAACACCTTGTATGGACCATAATACTTTGGTGATAATTTATTATCCTTCTTAGCTTGCTTGAGGGACATTTGCTTATATGGTTGTAGCCGTAGGAATACCCAATCACCTACATCAAAACTTCTTTTGCTGTGATGTTGATTTGCCTGTTGTTTCATTCTATTCTATGCCAACACAAGGTTATCCTTTAAGAGATGGAGGACATGTTGTTGATGTTCGATGTGATGTTCCACTGCTTGAACCTTAGAATTTTCTCTTAAATATGATGTGATGGATGGTGGCTGATATCCATAAAGTGCCATAAATGGGGTCATTTTTGTTGCTGTATGGAAGGAAGTGTTATACCACCATTCAGCTAGAGGCAACCATTTGACCCATTGTGTCTGTTTATCAGATACAAAGCAACGAAGATATCCTTCCAAACATTTGTTTACTATCTTAGTTTGCCCATGAGATTGAGGATGATAAGATGAGCTATGAGCTAACTGAGTACCAAGACAAGAAAGTAATTCTATCCAAACATTTCCAGTGAAAATGGGATCTTTGTCACTTACAATAATCTTTGGGTTTCCATGTAGCTTTTGAATTGTTTCCATAAATGCAGTAGAAATTGTACTGGCTTTAAATGGATGTGATAATGCACAAAAGTGTGCATACTTGGTAAGTCTGTCAACTACCACCATGATGACACTCTTTCCCTCAGACTTGGGTAAACCTATGATAAAATCCATTGAAACCTCCTCCCAACGTTGGCTTCGAATGGATAAAGGTTGTAATAGACCCGGTGTCTTAATTGTTTCAACTTTGTTTTGTTGGCAAACCAAACATTCCACCACAAACTTTTGAATATCTGATTTAAGGCCCTCCCAAAAAAATTCCTTCTTAACCCTGTGGTAAGTTTTTAAAAATCTTGAGTGCCCTCCTAAGGGAGAAGTGTGCAATTCCATAAGAATCTTTTGTTTTAGCTCGGAATTCTTATAGAGGTATAAGCGATCTTTGTACCATAACGAATTATTTTGCCAGCTAAATGTATAAGACGTACTAGAGTCTTGTTGTAACTTTTGAATAAGTGCCCACACTTCTTCGTCATTCTTCCATTCCTCCCTTGCTTCATTTATCCAATCTGGTTGGATAATAGAAATGGCACACAACAATGCTTCCACATCCTCATCCTTTCTTGAGAGTGCATTTGCCACCACATTTTGCTTCCCTTTTTTGTAGATGATTTCAAAGTCATAACCCAACATCTTTGTGACCCAGTTTTGTTTCTCTTCAGAGGATAATCTTTGTTCTAAAAAGTATTTAAGGCTATCGTGATCCATTTTTACCTTGAAGTGTCTTCCCATTAGGTAGGGTTGCCATTTCTTAAGTGCATGGAGTATTGCCAACATTTCCTTCTCATAGATAGCTTTGTGTAAAAACTTTCCCCTGATTGGACGACTTTCGAAAGAAATGGGTCCTTCATCTTGCATTAAAATAGCACCAATTCCATTTCCTGAAGCATCACATTCCATAATAAAGGTTTTTGTGAAGTCTAGTGTAGCTAAGACCGGTGCTTGGCACATTGCCCCTTTAGGATGCTCAAAGGCCTTTTTTGCTTCTGGAGTCCATGAAAATGATCTTTCTTCAATAATGTTGTTAGAGGTGCTGCTATTCTCCCATAATTCTTAACAAACTTGTGATAATACCCTGTCAACTTGCGAAATCCTCGTAGACGCTTTATGGATGTGGGGATTTTCCATTCCTTAATGTCTTTAATTTTTCTAGGGTTTACCTTAACTCCTTCATGGGATACAATATGACCCAGATATTCCACCTCTTGTACTCCAAAGAAACATTTGGATCTTTTTGCATATAATTGTTTCTCCTCCAATAGTTGTAGCACCCTGTCAACATGTTCAACATGATCCTTCCAAGACTTGCTGTAGATTAGTATATCATCAAAAAATACTAACAAAAATTTTCTAAGGAATGGTTTGAAAATGGAATTCATCAAACCTTGAAATGTTGAAGGTGCATTGGTAAGGCCAAAAGGCATGACCAAAAGTTCATAATGACCCTCATGAGTTCTAAATGTTGTTTTCGGAATGTCTTCAGTTTTCATTCTGATTTGATGATATCCTGAACGAAGATCCAACTTGGTGAAGTAAATTGATCCATGCAATTCATCCAGTAATTCATTAATGACAGGAATGGGAAACTTATCTTTAATAGTGAGCTTGTTGAGCTCCCTATAATTCGAGCACATGCACTATGATCCATCCTTCTGGTGCACCAATACTACTGGAGCAGAGAAAGAACTTTGACTCGGTTGAATTATACCAGCCTCTAGCATTTCTGCAACCATACGTTTAATTTCACTCTTTTGGGCATAGGGATATCTGTACGGCCTGATGTTTGGAGGAACACTTCCTGGAATGAGATGAATAGCATGATCATGATCACGAATAGGTGGGAGACCTTTGGGAGTCTCAAATACCTTGGAATGATTGTCCAATACTTTTTGGATATCTGGAGAAATAGATGATTCCAATGTGGAAACATCTAGCGAACATAATTGTGAAAGTACACCTCTTTGTTCCATTTTTAGAAGCTTTTTCATACCGTTAGAGCTGATTATCTTTCCTAGTTCCCCTGCAATACCCCTTAATTCAACTTCCTTTCCTTCCACAGAAAATTTCATGAAAAGTTCTTGAAAATTAAAAGCTATTGTACCCAAGGATTGTAGCCATTGGACTCCTAGTACAACATTAGCACCTCCCATTGGAATGGAAAGCATTGGGCTAGTCAATACATATTCTCCCATGGATAGCTTGATATTATGGCACTTTCCAGAGAAATTTATTGTTCTTCCATTTGCAACCATCACTTGACACTCTGGTGCTGGATATAAGAAGCAATTCAATTCTTTTGCTACCTTACAATGAATAAAATTGTGGGTACTTCCTGAATCAATCAACACTATTACCTATTCTTTTTTATTTGTCATTCTATATTGATGGTTTGAGGAGTGGTAATTCCCGCCAATGCATTACAAGATATGGTCGGATTTGTTTCTTCATTATCTAGGCTTTTTTCCTGGAGTATATCCTCTTCTTTTGACCTTTCTTGCTCCTTTTCTTCTTCATCTTTACAATCTATGTAGAATAATTTCTTCTCAGCACACTTATGACCTTTAGTGTATTTTCTATCACAACTGTAACAAAGCCTTTTTGCTCTTTTTTCTTCCAATTTTTGTGGTGCCAACCTTATAGGTTGAGGAAGACTAGGGGCAACAACACTTCCATCTTTATAGTTGTGAGTGGTATGCTTCTTGGTTGCCATAATTTTTCTTTCCATTTTTCTTGCTAACCTAAATGCCTTCTCTAATGAATCAGGTTCCCAAAGGAGAACATCATGCTGGATATTATCCTTTAAAGTCTCTATGAACACATCAATCCTATGCTCCTCTGGAACATTTTTTACCCTTATGTTCAATTTTTGGAACTCCTCAATGTGCTCCATTATTGAACCCTTTTGTTTGAGACTTATCAACTGGCTAAAAAAAGTGTTGCTTTTTGTATCCTCCTAATGTGCCATCAATTCTTCTGTAAAAATTGCCCAAGTGATAATTTGTTTACGAGAGCAAAGCCATTGATACCATACAAACTGATTTGGTTCCAAATATAAAGTTGCAATACTCAGCTTTTGTGTGTTTTGCACATTATTGAGATCGAAAAATTGCTCCATCTGTAATATCCATGTTGCGGGATCCTTGCCATCAAACTTCCTCATATCGATTTTTGGAATATGGTGGGTCTTCGATCCAACATTAGAGTCTATGGAATCATGATTAACATTTCTGTTGTTCTCATCATGAGTTTCCTTAACTACCCTTTCACCATTAGTGACCATTTCTTGTAGCAACTTATTCATATTTATCTTCAATTCCTCCATCTTATCATCCATGCCATCAATTTTAGCGTCCATGCCATTCATCTTAGCTTCCATGCCATCCATCTTAGCTTCTACACCTTTCTTTAAGCCATCCATCTTAGCTTCTACATATTTCCTTAAACCATCCATCTTAGATTCTATTGCTTTTTGTGCAAGTGACACTTGTTGCACTTGGTCTTGTAATTTTGATATATCATGTTGCATTTCTTCCTCTTCTTCATAAGTCATGCTAGAGCTTTCAATTTTCTTACTAGGTGTTTGAATTTTCTTTCCTCGGGGCATCAATTACTGATTCAAACTAATTTTTCAAACCAAGCTTATGCAAAAATTTAAAAAAAACTACACACTTTTTTTCACTTTGTAGAAGCTTGATATTTAATCTAATGTATCTCTGCAATTTCGGATCATCCAGTTCTGAAATTGTGACCTGTAGTAGCCCTCTGTGTCCTCTTTCCAATGCCACCAGTGTGATCCAAGTTGGATTCTCCAAGGAAGACTTATGCACAATCTCCCAAGATGACCTGATTATAGACTAGTTCAGTAGAGGGAACTTGTACGATGTCCCACGAGTCACTATTTCGACCTTTGGATCTAAAAAAGATATACAAGAAACTAGATTCTGTCTTCTTTCTGTACCTTCTTATGAAATTTCAATCTGATGCTCAGAGAGAAAGTCATGACGATTTTCCCTAGGTCACCTATTTGGAATGTAATTCAGGAGTTTGCAAAAAGACCAACTTCCTCAGATCATATCTCCACAAATATAGCACGAAAAGCTCTGAAATTCGAACCCAATTTTTACCGCGATTTCTTCTCAAATGATTTTTTTTTTTGCTTCTGAAATGTCACAGAAACAAATTTGTAGCGAAAATTCCACGATGACCTGTTTGGAGCAGCAAAACCCTAGAATCCAAAGCTCTGATACCAAATGTTATGAAACCAGCTCACGAAAAGATAGAAAAGAGAGATCCATGCCTTAGAATTCAGCCTCTTCGAGGGGGAAACCTCCTTTACATTACATAAATGAGCAATTCTTGGTTGATTCAAATGACAAAACCTCCTTTCTATATATAGGAGTCTAAGAAGTCAGAATATAACCCAGCAGACCTAACAATAATAATATAAAGCCACAAAAATAACAATAGAGGGATTCTATGGGGCACAGTAATAACAATATGGGGAAAATAGGGGCACAACAATATTAATAGGGATACAACTACAATAGTAATGGGGTAATCACTAGTATTATAGGGACCCAAAAAAATCTCTCAACATAAGAGTTCTTAAAAATACAATTAAACTAAGGGATTTCTTTTTTTTGCATCTGGCAAAATGTTGATGGGATAGTTAAGAATAAATTCCCCAATTTAGTCTTTGAAGTGCTAAAATTAACACGATGGTTTTCAATATCCTTCTGCTAATAAAGGATTCATTTGTGGCCTAGAGGAAATTCATTGGATCATTTTCGTTTTCATCCATATATCGGAAGCTCTCTATCAAAAAAGAAATCAAAATTAGCCACTATATATTAAGCCTAAAACCAATATATATCATGGATTTTCTATTAAGAAGATAGAGCCCCACTAGAGGTGACAAATAGTAAGCATTGACAGGCATCAAAGAAATGCATATCTGAAAATAATGCATATCATAGGTTTTGAGTATCATAGCTTTAACATGGCACACTCTGCAAAAATTACGATATATGGAAAGTTTCGATGAGGAGTGGATGAAATATTATATTAAATCATTGTGATAAATCCCATCAGATCCTAAACCATATCTGAGATCGGAAGATTAGGTCTTCTCGGAGATTTTAGATGTGTGTCATTCCAAAAGTTCTGATATACGAGCGGACATGATTTTACAATTAAACCAATTCTATAACCATATCAGGTCTGAAGATGATGATGTAGGTAGATAGGTGGCTAGCACAAAGGTATGTCGAAGATATTTTGATATTGGAAATTTCTAACGTGGTTACATACGAGAGCTCTGATATGCAGTGGATGTGATATCTTTATAGACTAGAATTCATATCATATCACGTCTGACATATCAGATCCTGGAAGATATTTGAAGTTTGAGGGGAAGGCGCATTGGGATATCAACGACGAATGTTTATTGAAGTATCGGTGAAGTGACATATCGAAGATTTTAATAATGTGACACACAAAAATCTTTGATATGTAGAAGCTACAGGGCCCCGATATATATTACAAAGGATTAAAGTACAACCACTCGTTATAAGCCTTCGGTTATGTAATATGACCATTTTATAATATGAAAGCCTTTAAAAAAAGGACCCCTTTTAATAATAAGTGAATTAAGAATTCTCAAAATCTAAAGCCACATATCATTGGGCCAAGGCAGTGAAACATATCTAATAAAAAATTAGGTGCCATTTACAAATCAAATGTCCAAATGAGATCAAGGAAGTTGTGATAGGAAGATAAGAATAGATCGAACTCATTGAAGCAATCCAAACTCTTAAAATCAAATAATAATATGACCCACCGTTCAATGGAAGGGTCCCCATAGTGAAAATTAAGTGAATAATGGGGGGGAGGGGGTGGGGTTTGTTTGTTTTTACCACAACAATGGCGACACGCTGGGAAGAACTAGTTATCTCTGAAAAATGATGAAACTCTAAGGAAAAACAAAAAAAAAAAAAAAAAATTGATCAAAGTGCTAGGATTCATATTTTCAATGAAATCTTTTATAATAAATATCAAAATGTTATCATTTTGTATATCTCTAATATTTATTATAAGAGTCATGTTACAACAACTATTTAATTGATGACAACTTAAACTAAAGAACAAAATTGTATAATTGGGTGTAGTAAGAAAGCTTGAACTCTCATTGTCATAGGTAAAGCCACTACTTCTAGCAGGCGTCCATCACCTCGACAGGGCTACCTCTTAGCCCAAAGGAAATGTCAATATCCCATTTATGTTTAAATATTTCAGAGGAAACCTATTTTATTAAAACTATGAAAACCATTTTCTTGGTTTGGGAACCAAATAATGACAATGCCATTCACAAGCGCTGATAGTTAGGAATAATCTGGCTCGTGTTGAGACATCTTGCCTTCCAACAAATTTCTATAAGACATTATCCTGGCTTGGTAACCATATATGATAATGTTATAACCATCATGACCCATTATCACGGTAGGCTGGGTCATTATGGAGACCCCCTATCTTTCAGGTATTTTAAAACTTTTAATTTACACTATGATATTTTTATCATAAATAGAATAATATACTCCTTAAAATATTGGGATGACTTAGAAGAATTATAAAAGTACTAAACTTGTTTGTTTCCTTTTGTTGCTTTAGAATGCGCTGTTTATAATATAAGTTGTTGCAAAAACAAAATTATCTCTTATTTTATAAAGTGAGATTATCAAAATGATAAAGAAAAACAATATAATAAGAGTTTCAAATCTGAATATGAAAGATAGAAATTTTATAATTAGCTTGATATTCTTCCTTTTACCAATGAATTTTGTTAAATAAGGTGGGTGGAAAAGGCCCTTCAAATAAAGTGTTGGTAATATTACCAAGGGGATTTTCAAGGGGAAACATAATGAAATGTCATGAAATCAGATTCGAAAGCAAGATAAAAGAGTAACACAAACTAAATTAAAAAAGAAAACCATTGCAAGAAAAATCATAAAATAGAAACAACTCAAACAAGATAAAATGATTATCTTGACATAAGGAATTAATATATTGTTATGAATTTGTCAAGCGTAATTGTTGTCTTTCTTAGTGAGTTTCTCTTTCATGATTTTATTAAATACTAACAAATGAAGAGTTGTGATTAGCACTTGCATTTGAGAGCTTAACAGGGATTTATTTCCTAACTCAAATCTTGCTTTAAAACATATCACAAAAATGATAAGAAAAAATTTGAAGTTAAGGAAATCTCCCTAAGTGAGTCTTGAAGATTCTCCTTTTATTAAAATCGTTTTATTCATAAAATCTATATTAAACTAAAACCTACAAAAAGAAAATAAAATATAAGAAAGAAAAACTAAAGCAGAAAACAACAATTTGAAATAAAAACACACAAATAGATGATAATGAACATAAAAATGCATAGTTGGAAGAACTTGATAATAAGTTTACCACATGGGTCTTCATCTTCCTCCATGTATTTCTTAAAAATGTTTAAAATCATCTTTTGACTCAATCTATAAAATGTTAACAAAAAAAAATCTAATATATCCCTAATCCTAATCTGAAAAGTAGACTAAGATTAAGTATAATCAAATTGTGAGTGTAACCATTCAAGTGCTTCATTTACTGCATGTACACAAAAGTGAAAAATTAGTAACAAAAGTACAAATGAAACAATGAAAATAACCTTGAATTGATTATATACATCTAATGTTAATTTATGTACAAACATGAACTTCTTTACTCATAACTATTTGAAGACCATCTCTCTTGGAAAGTTTTCTCCAATCAAATATCTATCAGATCATAAAAGTATGAATGTATATTGTTAGAGATTCAAAACTAACCAAAGGAGAAGGTAGCAATGCAGATTGTGAAGGAACACACTCAAGGGTTAAATTTGGTCAACAGTGAGATAATTGAAATGAAATTAATATCAAGTTGATTTGGAAAAGAAAAGTTTCTAGATATTCCAAATTAAAATTTCAAATACATATTCATTGTCTTTAGTTAATGCATCTTGAGTGCGTTCAATGCTGAGATATTGAACATGCTTGCATAAAAAATAAGAAAATAAAACATAACGAAGGAATCAAAAGAAAGAAAATATAATCAAATTGCTATGGACATTAAAATTACAACATCATGTTACAAGGAAACTCTGGGACCTATCATTAAATTCAGTGATCAAATTTCCACTAAAAGGGAATTCCAAAAAAATGTTATAGATGGAAATTTCCAAAATAAAATCATAATGAAACACGTTAGAATCATGCAAAACTAACTCAACAAAAAAATTGTGTTCATCAATAGGAGACAAAATCATAGCATGTGAATCTCCATGAGAGAAATCAATTTTTAACATTAATGCTTTGTATGGTATAAAAGTCTTTGTCATCATCATCATTATATTTATCATATATTACCTCCTCTTGGAAATGAAATTAAAAAATCATAAAATATGAGAGAAGAAGATTTTGAGACGTCATTGATGACTAAAGAATTATCATTCGAATGAGCAATAATTTCAAAATTTTCAAAACTAGTGATAAACTTGTTTTCAACCGACAAACTAAAATGGTCATTATTTAATGAAATTTGATCTAAAAAGATATAATGATAAATAAAATAATGACTACCAGGATATAATGTGAGCTGGAAAGATTCATCTTGACAATTCACCATATTATCATAATTCTAGTTTAATGAAATTCTTTCAGATGTAGAAATGTGTTTTGAATTTTCAATATTCACCTTAAGAGAAGAGATATTATCCTATTCATTATTTAAATATTGTTGTTTACTAGATTATATTGGGCCTACTTTTTTATCACAAGAATCATTAGCAATTGCTTCAATTACATTTTCAGATTCTGTATTTATATTTGAAATATTCAATTGAGAAATTGGAAAATGCGTGTTGCAACTTTCCAATAATAAATGTTGTGATCTGATTTCACTATTATAGGTTCAGGGTCAATAAAATAATTTTCTTATTCAAGACTAATAAATGAATAATATGTGTCTTGTGATTCATTATTTAATTCGATATCTTTAGAATTTGAAGAAATGAGAGAAGGGAAATGTTTAATCAAATCTTCAGTCGAAAGTAAATCACCTAAATGAAATCTATAACAAAATGACCAAAACCTATTAGAAAAATATTCTATAGATTCATTTTCGTCATGAAAAAATAATCTAATTCTAAACACAAATTATCATAACTATAATTTTGATGCGCTGTAAGAAATACCTACATAAATGGTTCTAGGAATGAATTGACTTTGCTGGAAGTACTTTGAACAATTTGCGGATTCGTCCTTGGAATGTCAGACTAAAAAGCCCACAGATATCATTGTTAGTAATAATATTAAAATATTCTCATTTGTATAAAAAAGCACAAAGATTATCTAAGGCAAAATGTTTACTCTCACCGTCGAACTTCAAATTAGATAAGGACTTAATCTACTTCTTGGTCATGCCATGATTAGTAAAAAATGATAAAACAAAAATTTAAACAGAACAACTAGGTCAAGGCCCTCCTTTTATCGCCAAAAATGTTGAGCGGGAAAAATGACCCTTTCAAAATTCTAAGGGTGATCCATGTGGATGTTTGTGGCCACCCATCTATCCAACTTGGACCCCCAAACCTATCTCTTTCAGCTTTTCAGTTTCCTTAATTGTAGCACAGTTTACTATTTTTCATAGTTTTTCGGGTCCTCAACTTTTGGAGTTGTTTTGAGGCCCTAAACGATGTTTTTTTGGAAATCTTGAAGTTCCGAAAGTTATATTTCTTGGATAGCTCTTTCTAACAAGCTATTGTATGCATCAAACAGAGATCGGGTGACAAAGTTAAGACCCCAGGAAGTTGATGTACCAATTTACCCAAAACAGGGCCCACAGTTTGGCGTTTCATCCCATATGGTTAAGTTTTTGGATGTTTTTTGTTTTCCATTGTTTCTCAACAATAAATAGGCCTTCGAGCCTCATTTTAACTCAGTTCATAGGCATGTAGACGCCACATCTCTTCTCATAGATAAGCTACCATCGCCCTAGCTGGTTTATTTCCATTTCTATTTGTAAGCATATTTCAGTAATTTACATTAATGAAATGAAGTATTAGTTCCACTGCATCTCTATATTTATGGTTATCTCTATAATTTGTTGCATTCTTGTTTAAATCCAGATCAGTGGTATCAGAGTAGTCTGCTTTTTCTCTATTTTCTTTGCATGTCCCCAACAAGGTTGAGATATAAGGAGTTAGGTCTTGAATTGGTTGAACCTTTGCAAGACTAGCCTCACAAATCCCGAAGGTATCCCATGGCAGATGAAAAGAAAGATGAGGGGGTAGGAGATCCTATCAAATTATTGCTCGAAGAAGCCCTTGAGTGACAAGGGAATGCGATGATGGACAATTTTTCCTAGATCCTTCAGCGGCTACCTAGAGGTGACGCATCAGCTTCTAGCAGCTACTCTGGAAATGCCAAGCCCTTTAAGGTACAAGTTAATTTTGAAATCCCCATCTTCGAGGGTCAAATAAACTCAAATTTTGTAGATAAATGGTTAGATCGGCTTTCTACTCATGATTTTTCTAGTCAGGAAAAGATTATTTTCGCTCTTCTCAAAGTAGCTCCCCACGTCAAGCACTGGTGGGAAACCTACTGCGAGCAGAAGGATGAAAGTACGGGTTCACTATTTTCAGCCACACCCACTTGGAATTCATTCTGGGATGTCATTCAGGACCAATACTACCCTGTCAAAAGCTATGAGGACAAATACATCAAATGGACCACATTGTGGTAGGTAAGGGACCAAGATGTGCTGGAGTTCACAAACATTTTTCATACCCTTCCCACATAGTTGGGTATCAAGGATTCTGAGCTACATTTGGTACTCAAATACCATGGCTGCCTACACAGATACATCCAGGAAGAGATGGAGTTCCTGAACATCTCCTCGCTCGGTACAATGTACCGATACATTGCCAAAATCAAATAGAAGTTTAAACAAAAGAAGCGGGACTTTGGATCTGTGAATCTGAAGTAAGCAAAAGGCTCCCCAAAATCACAGAACTAAGGACAAAGCCAAGACGGGGAAACCCAAGACAACCTGTCAAAGACACAAGAAAAGAACAACACCACAAAGTCGAAGAAGGATATGGGAAAGTGTTGTGAGCTCCAGAATAGCCCCACTCACAACACAAGTGAGTGTCAAACCAAGCAGTCATTGGTGGCCAAGTTGAAGGCTTCCAAATCAGATGCATGTTCCCATCCTGAGTTAGAACCCAACAAGGGGAATGGCAAAGGGAAGTAGATCATTGAGTAGAGCCCAGCACCATTGCTACCACCACCAAGATCCAGAAGAATGAGCCCAAATATCCAGAGGATGGGGAGTGTATTTTCGACTCACAGATTTGGGGGAAGGGTTCAATGCTACAATTCATTGTCGACAGTGGCAGCTAAAAGAACCTAATTTCAACAAAGGTCGTGAAGCGGTGGGGCCTACCGACTACACCACACCCACAGTCGTATAGTATCGGGTGGCTTCACGAAGGACGAGATCTTTGAGTCCACTAGTAATTTGGCCTTCCCTACAACATCAAGCCCTTCATATACGAGGTATTGTGTGATGTTGCACCGCTTCATGTTTGTGATGTATTATTAGGCTAGCCATACTTGTGGAGGCGACATGCCATGTATGAGTCGAGGCCTCGTGCTGTCATTATTTATTTGTGTAATTCATTATACAAGATACCAGAGGTAGCCCCACCTATTGCTCCCTCTTTGAGCACTGCTAAGAAATGCATCAAACTCATCTCCCAAACTAGGAAATTCATTTTCTATCTAGTTCGCTCCTAAAGTAAGGGGAACATCGTGGCCACATCCATGACCCCTGTGAAGGGTTCCTTCATGTAGCAGCAGAAGCAAAGGGATCCAGTCATGATAGAACAGAGGAACAACTTCTCCTCACTGATAGAGGTACCACACAAGTTTTAGGTGGGAAACAAAGTTTGGTTACATCTGCAGAAACAACACCTTACAAGAGCCCATCAGAAGCTTAGACCACTCTGACATGATCCTTACACCACTACCAAGGCTGTGGGAAATAATTCTTTGGAGCACAACATTCCCTCATTCCTTCACTTGAATCGGGTGTTCAATGTGGACCGCACTCTACCATGCTTCCCACCATTACTGGACACATCAAAGATTGCAGAATAGCTCACCAGGGACCAACTTCAATGGATGGAGGAACTCAACGCAATGCAAACCATTTCTTCCTAAGGGGTGAGGAATGATCCAGGTGGATGTTGATGGCCACCCACCTATCCCACTTGGACCCCCACAACTATCTCTTTCAACATTTTAGTTTCCTTAATTATAGCACAATTTACTATTTTTAGTAATTTTTCGGGTCCTGAACTTCTGGAACCATTTTGCGGCCCTAAATGACCTTTTTTGGAAAATATGGGAGCAACATGGGTCCATGGACCCATTTTTCTTTGCCCAAAGTTATAGTTCTGGGATAGATATTTCTAACGAGCTATTGTATGCATCAAATGGAGATTAGGTGCCAAAGTTATGACCCTAGGAAGTTGATGTACCAATTTACCTAAAACGGGTCCCACAGTTTGGCATTTCATCTCCTATGGTTAGGTTTTTGGATTTTTATGGTTTTCCATTATTTCTCAACAATAAATAGGCCTTCAAGCCTCATTGTAACTCAGTTCAGAGGCATGCAGCTGCCACATCTCTTCTCAGAGATAAGCTACCATTACCCTAGCTGGTTTATTTCCATTTCTGTTTGTAAGCATATTTCAGTATTTTATAGTAATTAAATGAAGTATTATTTCTGCTACATCTCTGTATTTGTGGTTATCTTTGTAATTTTTTGTGTTCTTGTTTAAATCTGGATTAGTGGTATCAGAGTGGTCTATTTTTCTCTATTTTTTTTTGCATGTCCCTAATGAGGTCGGGATATAAGGAGTTAGGGCTTGAACTGGTCGAACCTTTGCAAGACCAGCTTCGCAAATCCTAACGGCCTCCCATAGTAGATGAAAATAAAGATGAGGGGGTAGGAGATCCTATCAAAATCTTGCTCGAAGAAGCCCTCAAGCGACAAAGGAACGCGATGATGGACAATTTTTCACAGATCCTTCAACGACTACCCAGAGGCGATGGATCGGCTTGCAATAGCTACTCTAGAAATGTAACACCCTTTAAGGTACAATTCAATTTTGAATTCCCCATCTTCGAGGGTCAAATAAACATAGATGTCGTAGATAAATGGTTAAATCTGCTAGAAGGGTATTTTTCTGTTCATGATTTTTCCAATTGGGAAAATATTATTTTCGCTCTTCTCAAAGCAAACCCCATGTCAAGTACTGTTGGGAAACCTACTGCGAGAAGAAGGATGAAAGTACAAGCTCACTATTTTTAGCTGGAACCACTTGGAATTCATTCTGATATGTCGTCAAGAAGTAGTACTAGCATGTTAAAAGCTATGAGGAAAAATACATCAAATGGACCACACTGTGGCAGGGAAGAGACCAAGATGTGTCAGAGTTCACAAACATTTTTCATACCCTTCGCACATACTTGGGTATCAAGGATTTTGAGCTACATTTGGTACTCAAATACCACAGCTACCTACATAGATACATCTAATAAGAGATGGAGTTCCTGAACATCTCCTCGCTCGGCATGACGTACTGATACATTGTCAAAATTGAGCAAAAGTTTAAACAAAATAAGCGGGACTTTGGATCTACGAATCTGAAGCAAGCAAAAGTCTTCCCAAAATCATAGAACCAAGGACAAAGCCAAGATGGGGAAACCCAGGACAACCTGTCAAAGACACAAGAAACGAACAACACCACGAAGTTGAACAAGGACATGGGAAAGTGGTGTGAGTTCCATAAGAGCCCCACTCACAACACAAGTGAGTGTCAGACCAAGCAGTTGTTGGTGGCCAAGTTGAAGGCTTCCGAATCAGATGCATGTTCCCATCTTGAGTCAAAACCTGACAAGGGGAATGGCAAAGGGAAGTAGATCATTGACGTGGAGCCCAACACCACTGTTGCCACTGCCAAGATCCAGAAGAATGAGCCCAAAGATCTGGAGGAGGGGGAGCGTCTTTTCGACTCACAAATGTGGGGGAAGGTTTTGGCACTGCAATTCATTATTGAAAGTGGCAACCAGAAGAACCCCATTTCAACAGAGGTCATGAAGCAGTGGGGCCTACCGACTGCACCACACCCACAGTCATACAGTATTAGGTGGCTTCACGAAGGATGATATCTCCAAGTCCACCAGCAATGTTGCCTTCCCTACAACATCAAGTCCTTCATAAACGACGTATTGTGTGATGTTGCACCGCTTGATGTTTGTGATGTATTATTAGGCCAGCCATACCTGTGGAGGCGACAGGCTGTGTATGAGTGAATGCCTCATGCTGTCATTATTTATTTGTGTAATTCATTATACATGATACCAGAGGTAGCCCCACCTACCACTCCCTCTTTGATCACTGTTAAGAAATGCATCAAACTCATCACCCAGACCTGGAAATTCATTTTCTGTCTGGTTCGCTCCCAAAGTAAGGGGAACATTGTGGCAACATCCATGACCCCCGTGAAGGGTTCCTCCTTGTAGCAGCAAAAGCAAAGGGATACGGTCATGACAGAACACAGGAAAAACTTCTCTTCACCCATAGAGGTACCACACAAGTTTTAGGTGGGCAACAAAGTTAGGTTACATTTCTAGAAAGAACACCTTACAAGAGCCCATCAGAAGCTCATACCACTCTGACATGGTCCTTACACCAGTATGAAGGTTGTGGGAAATAATTCTTCGGAGCACAAAATTCCCCCATTTCTTCACTTGCATCAAGTGTTCAATGTGGACCACCCTCTACCATGCTTCCCACCATTACTGGACACATCAGAGATTATAGAACAACTCACCTGGGACCAAGTTCAGCAGATGGAGGAACTCAGCGCAATGGGGACGATTTCTTCCTAATAGGGGAGGAATGATCCAGGTGGATTTTGGTGACCACCCACCTATCCCACTTGGACACCCACAACTTTCTCTTTTAGCTTTTTAGTGTCCTTAATTGTAGCACAGTTTACTATTTTTAGCTGTTTTTGGGGCCCTGAACTTCCGGAGCCGTTTTGAGGCCCTAAACGATTGTTTTTGGAAATATGGGAGCAACAGGTGTCCCTGGACCCATTTTTCTCTTCCGAGAGTTATAGTTCTTGAATATATCTTTCTAACGAGCTATTATACGTGTCAAACGGAGATTAGGTGCCAAAGTTACGACCCTGGGAAGTTAATGTACTAATTTACCCAAAACAGGGCCCACGGTTTGGTGTTTCATCTCCTATGGTTAGGTTTTTGAATGTTTCGGGTTTTCCATTCTTTCTCAACAATAAATAGGCCTTCGAGCCTCATTGTAACTCCGTTCAGAGGCATGTAGCTGCCACATCTCTTCTGAGAGATAAGCTACCATCGCCCTAGCTGGTTTATTTCCATTTCTATTTGTAAGCATATTTGAGTATTTTACATTAATGAAATGAATTATTATTTCCACTACATCTCTGTATTTATGGTTATCTGTATAATTTGTTGCATTCCTGTTTAAATCTGGATCAAAGGGACACCACCTAGTTGGGAACTTAGAGCAGCTCTATGTTGAAATGGAGGTTCTGACTCATTAAAATATGTCTAGTTACCTTTTCTCTTACTCTATTGTCATAAGGTATGTATTTTAATTACCAACATATAAGAGACACTAGATAAATTATCCTCGTTGGTCTGGGAAGAGAATGATCCTTAGGTTGACTTTGTGGATCAACCAAACCACTCTAAACTTTGCCTCTTTGGGAAGAGGAATTATAAGATGGAGAAGCAAGAATTAAAATCCAAAACTTAACCTATGATGAACTTATCCTAGACCTATCTACACTGAAGGAAATAATAGTATTTCTTTCAATCGATAGCAATGTCAAAGAACGGAAAAAGGAAGCCTATAGGAATTTGAATTGGAGTGAAGGAAATAGACAAAGGAAATTTCTCACGAGATCTAATCCTTGCTAAAACAAATGCAAATAGCTAAATGCCTAATAAATAGTTACCAGACACTTAACTGTCAATAGCTCCAACTCTTATTAAAAATATATATAAGAACGAGAAATTTATGTCATAGTGTTGAAGTAGTTTAAATGAAATGCCACGTAGAAAATAAAAACATATATAACTCTAAACTATTATAGAGCTAGCTAGCCTAAAGAAATAGATTTTTTTTGTTATACAATTTCCTTGTTGAAAATAATACTAAGAGGGGGGGTGAATCAGTATTATCAGATCAATAAGTTAATTTCCCAAACAGATTTGTATACGCTACTTCAACTAAGTGAACTAGCATGTATATGCGATTGTACTTAAAGCAACCAATGTATATACAGATAACTTTAGATTTACCCAATTTATCATGCATTGAACTTCAACCAGTATATTAGAGATTTATTAGACAGTGTAGTAGAAATAGAATAAAGCATCACACATAAGCAACAGACATGAACACCAAGATGTAAGGTGGAAACCCAATGTGGGTGAAAACCACATGTTGTTGTCGTCTCTATCTTCTTTTAATAATAATAAAATCTATTTACAATCTTGTATTGGTGTAGACTTATACCAGTATGCATACATCTACCTGTAGAAGGTTACAACCTTCTCTCATTCTCCAGCTTCTACTGGAAGGGAGCTACAACCCCCTAGCTCTTGCACTAGCCAATATGTTTACTAGTACATAGGTGCCATCCTACAAAAAACTCCACTCTTCTACTAGGGACCACATTTCATGAATTTTCAGACTAGATACTCCTAGAGCACAACACCACAATCTGAAGGCCATTTTTCATTCAACATTCATACTGGACCCATCAACAACATCATAATTGTAATACAATCATCAAGTACATCTGCATCAACCAATCACTGAACCTAAAACTGATTATTCAGAACACTATCACCAGAATACAATCACCAGAACCTAAAGCAGACCCCAGAACTCTGCAATAGGAAACATAAAAAAATGAAACACATTTTATAAGGTATACACTAATTCCATGTGTCAAACCTACGTGTATACACTCTTTTATAAAATCCAACCAGCGTACACAGCTATAAATATTAATTCATAATTTTTTAGCTATTCTAGACTTCAATTATACCCAGATCATAATATTTACAGAATAACAGATGTATCAGTATCCAGATCTAGATTATGCATGATCAAACCATATAATCATAATTCAATATAAGCCTTAAGATCCTGATCCATCATTAGATCTTATCCCTCATCAACTGCTAAGGTTCAACCTTGGTTCAAATCTAGCAAAGCACCATAAGCCGATAACCTGCATACTAGATCTCACACTTCATCAGATATTCGATACTTGCACACTTGGCCTAATGATCTTCTCCTCCTTTTATAGTTGTAGGCCTTTCTCAATACCATAGACCAAATCCACTTAGGATCAATACCTTGGACCAAATACCTAGGGTCAATACCTCACACTAGATACCTTGGACCAATACTGTGGACCAAAATACCACGGACCAAATACTTCGGACCAAAAACTTAGTTTTCCAAGCTATACGTGCTTTTCCTTCTGTGAAAATGTGTGTGTATTTATATGGTACTTGTTGTTAGTGAACTTGCATGTATACGCAAATTGATCAACGTGAACCTGCGTATACCTCTCTTTCTTCATTCTGTGTAGTTTGATCTATAATTCTTTGTTGTTAACCTATTGTACCGTGATCTTTCATCTGAGTGAGGTACCATCAAGGAAAACACCTATATCATAATGCCAATAATCTCCCCCTTTGGACTTGATGGCAACAACAACACCAAGTCACTCTCCCCCTTTGACATCAAGGGAAAAGGGTCATGCTCCCCCTTTGACATACATTATGCTGGTCATGGTCCCCCTGAGTACATGTTGAATTCTCTGATATGCTAAAATGTACTAATTGAGCTCCCATGATTGAGTCCATGCTCCCCTTAAGCATAAGAAAAGTCTGCAAAAATATTTTCTAAAAGAATAACATGACTCTATCAATGACGTTCCTATCATCAATGATTTATACATACATCCATCTCCCGACCAAGTGGGGATATACCAAATTTGACTCATCCACCCATCTCCTATTGTTTATAAATGACAAAAACAAGAAATATCACATCATTCATCCCATGTAAAGCGGGGATATAAATTACATCATTTTTCCAAGAGGACCCATCCAAATGTATGAGAAGACATATCACATCTTAGACTCTTACATGACTTCAGTAGCCAATGATATAAATATCTGAAGCCATGGCTAGACTTAGCAAACATAATGCCAACAATACTGAATGTATGTGAAGGCTAATGCTCCCCTTGAACCAGTGCTACCTGTGAAAAATTAATGAATAGAGCATATCATCAATATCAGTCAGAGTACCCATATGAAGGCCTGCCCCACTGTTTTTCTTGCTTGAAAAACATATACACTCCTTGACTCACAGAAACCCGCGTGTGTACATGAATTCACTTTAGGAAACTCATGTATAATCACCTTTCTCTGAAAATTTTGATTTAACAACAGGATGATGTAGCAACTACTCCCAGCTTCTATCTGAGATACTCAAATGTCTCTCTGGGTAGTGGTTTAGTGAATATATTACCAACCTATTCTTTGGAGGGAGCATATTCCAATTTGACCTTTTGTTCAAGCACTTGTTCACGTAGAAATTGGTATTTGATGGGTATGTGCTTGGGCTTGGAGTGCATGGTTGGATTCTTTGAAATATTGATGGCACTTATATTATCACATAGAATGGAGATGGGTGTAGTGCATGTGATATGAATGTTTTGTAATTTTTGCATCATCCAAAGTAGTTGTGTGCAACAAGATGTAGCAGCCACATATTCTTCTTTAGCTATAGATAACGTAATTGAACTTTGTTTCTTGCTGAACCAAGACACTGACCTAGAACCCATATACAATGCACCACCACTAGTGCTTTTTCTGTCATCAACACTTCCTACCCAATCTGCATCTGTATATGCATGAACGTAAGATCTGTATCTCTAGGATACCATAAACCAAAGTTCTATGTTCCTTGAAGATATTTGAAAATCCTTTTGACTGCCTGCAGGTGTGACTCCTTTGGATTTTCTTGGAATCTTCCAACTATTCCTACTGCATGCTTGATGTCAAGTTAGGTACCTATTAGATAAAGCAGACTGCCAATTATGGATCTGTAAGTTGGTTGATGTATTATTGTTGATTCATCATTTTAGCTGAGACTGTATCCTGTTACCATTGGGGTACATATAGGTTTAGAATATTCCATGCCATACTTTTTCATGATCTGTTTGAGATATTTGGTTTGTGAAAGAAAAATACCATCTTTATTTTGTTGAACTTCTAGACCAAGAAAATAGGTAAGTTCACCAAGCAAGGACATTTCAAAATCTTGCTGCATTACTAAAGCAGAATTCTGACTCATGGACTCTTCATTGCTATGAAAAATGATATCATCAACATAAATGACAATTATTAGGAATTTATCAGTGTCAATCTTTGTATATAGATTGCTATCTGTTGTCCACTTTGAAAAACCCTGTTGGTGTTGATATTTGTCAAGGGGGTTATACTAGGCCCTTGGAGCTTGTTTTAGAAAATATAGAGCCTTTATGAGTCTACATACAAGTTTTGCATCATTTCCAAGAATGAATCCTTCTAGTTGTTCAATATATACTTCTTCTAAATCTCCATTAAGGAAAGTAGCTTTTAAATCCATTTGGTATACTTTGAATTTTTGAAATCTAGAAAGAGCAAGAAACATCCTTATGGCTTCAAGTCTAGTAGCAGGTGCAAAAGTTTCTTTAAAATCTATAACTTCTTGTTGAGCATACCCTTTACAAACAAGTTTGGCCTTGTTCCTAATAACTTCTCCATTTTCATTCAGCTTGTTTTTTAATATCCATTTAGTTCCTATGATATTTTTATCATGAGGTATAGGAGCTAATTCCCAAGTATTATTCTTTTCAATTTTCTCAAGTTCTTCATTCATGGCCTTGACCCAACATTCATCTTTGGATTCTTCATTTACAATTTGAGGTTTGGTGGAGGATAGTAATGCTAGATAGCTTGAGGTTTTTGTAATAGTTCTTCTTATCTACTTGCCCCTTTTTCCCCTAAAATTTGAGTTTTTGGATGATTTTTCTAAACATACCTGGACGGAGTCTTTTCTTCTACTGTTATTTCTTCTTTTGGTGCTTCATTGGTTTCTTCATTAGAATCATTGTGATTTGGTGTGGGAAAATAATCCCCATCTTCTTCATTGTCATAATCTTCGTTTTTATTTGCTTTTGAATTTTGCATACTTCATCAACTACAACATCAATACTTTAAAAAAATTTCCCAAGTATTTTATTATAACATTTATATCCATTGCATCGAGAAGGGTAACCAAGAAGAATACATTCATTTGCTCTGGGCTCAAACTTACTAAGTTTTTCATCAATCTTTTTTATATAACATTTGCTTCCAAAAAATTTAAAGCATTTGACAATAGGAGTCTTACCATACCAAAGTTCATGCAGAGTTTGAATGTTGTTTACCTGAACATTTGCTTGGTTGAGAATAGTGATGGCAACGAATGCAGCTTCACCCCAGAAGGTTGCAGGAGTTTCAGACTCATCTAGCATAGTGCAAGCCATTTTTTGAATAGTTCTATTCATTCTTTATACCACTCCATTTTGCTGAGGAGTCCTTGCAGTGGAGAACTGCCTTTTTCTTCCATGTTGTTCACAAAAGTAAAAGAATTCATCTGAGGTAAATTACCCTCCGCGATTAGATCTAAGGCATTTTATCTTGCCGTCTGATTCATTTTGAACCAATGCTTTGAAGGCTTTGAACTTTCAAATGCTTCATATTTATGCTTTAGAAGACCTATCCAACACATTTTGGAAAAATCATCAATTAACAAAATAAAATGTTCTTCTCCAAGAGGTGACTTTTTCCTTGATGGTCCACATAAATCAGTATGAACAAGTTCAACAGGCTTACTAGCCGACCCTTCCTTTTCAATGAAGTGAGATATGGTTTTCTTACCGAATTGACATGGTTTGCATATTGTATTTTCAGGAATACTGATATCTGGAAGATCACAAACAACCTGGAATCTTCATGCTTTTCTTATTTGAGAAAAGCTTAGATGTCCCAATCTTCTATGCCATAGCCATTTTTCATCATTTTTGCTTAGATAGCATTGTTGTTGTCCTCCCTTGAGTATGTATAAGTTGTTTGGAGTTCTTGTTCCTTTCATCACGGTTTCTCCTATATCAAGCTCACGAACAACACATCCGTTTGATCAAAACACCACTTCATTACCTTGATCACACATTTGGCTGACACTCAATAGGTTATGCTTTAGACCGTCTACATATATAACATTCCCAGCTTTAACATTTTCTTTCAAGAAAATAGAGCCTTTACCTTTTATGAAAACATGAGTGTTGTTTCCAAATGAGACATTCTTTTCCTTTTCTAAGGCATTCTATGAGTGAAGTTTTCCTTTGTCACCTGTCATGTGTTTTGAGCATCCACTATCGATGTGCCACTAATTTTCTTGTCCTTCTACATACAAGTCTATACCACATCATTCTATTTGAGGTTCTTTCCTTCTCCATATTTTGGGATTTAATGAAGTTTTCTCCTTTTGAGATGTTTGCCGAAATTTGCTCCTGCATTCAGATTCTTCATGGCCAAAGTTGTTACAGATTGAGCATTCTATTTCATTTTCAAGAAGAGAAAAGTTATTATAGGAACTTTTCTTGATCCCTGTCACATTCCTTTGATTTTGTGCTTCTCTAGTCATGATGGTTTGGTAAGCAACAAATTAAGTAGCTTTGTGTCCAACATTATGACATGAGAAACATTGATCATTAAAGAAGTTCATGCGATTATCAAATCTATTGACTTGGTGATTGTAGTTTCTATTGATATTCATCTTTGGAGAAAATTGAGTATGATTTACCTGAGGTTGGTTGTGGCTTCTGTTCATCCTTGACGTAAATTGAGACTGATTTACTTGGTGATTTTCTTTATGCCTCTACTGACAATTGTCATAATGTTCACTATTCTTTCGTGCATCAAGATAACTTTTAGTGCATGTTGATGGCTTCTATGATTGAGATGCTTCTTCAGTATATCCAAGACCTATCTTTAGCAGAGGAGAATGCTACACTTTGATAATTTCATTTAAGGTTTCTGATCCTTTAGCAAATCTAATATTGAGAGAATTTGTTTTCTTAAGATCCTTTCTTAGACCCACAATTTCACATTATAGTTTTTCATTGTGTTTTTCTTTTTCAACAAGTTGGTATGTCAATGTATCTGTAATCATATTCTTTTCTTCTAAACAGATTTTGAGTTTAGATATTTCTTCATGCAGATCATCTTCTTCTAAACAATCCCAAAAAATATCATCGTCATAAGCCATTAGAAGTCTATAGTCATTACTATTTTCATCTTCATCACTATTTGATAAACCATCACTATCCTCATGAGTATAGTAACTCTTTTTACTTACACTTTGTTTTCTATTCAATTTTGCATATTTGTTCCCTTTATAATATTTATCTTTATGAGGACATTTGGCAACATGATGACCGACTCTACCACAAGCAAAACATTTGAAGCGTAGTTTACCTCTAAATCTTCTGGAACCTCGTTGAAGCTTCTTAACAAAGTTTGCTTCATCTTCTCCTTCTGAAATATGTCTTGATTCATTAAGTTATTCCTTCCCTTTTGTTGAAGCTTTAAATGTAGCTTCTATCATATTTTATGGGCCTCCTTTTCTCATCTCAAAGGTAGTTAAGATTCCGTGAAGCTGTGTCATAGTGATAGTCTACAGATCCTGTTTTTCTTCTATGGCAGATACTTTTGGTTTAAATTTCTGAACTGAGGTAAATTCCTTTATATCTTCACCCAGATTATTCATACAATTGAGGACCTCATCTATACGTAAGACGTAACTAGCTATACTTTCATCCTTATGCATCTTAAGAGCTTCATATTGAATTCTGAGAGTTTGAAGTTTACCACGTTTTACCTAAGAGTCTCCTTCGTAGCTCAAAATGATTTTGTCCCATATTTCTTTGGTTGATTTGAGCTGCATAACTTTGACAAACTCTGATTGTGACAGAATACCCAATAATGTATTGATATCCATGGCATTGGTTTCATATTACTTTTTACCTGTCATATCTGTAGGAATTGCTGATGGAAATGTATATCCTCCTTCCACAATCTCCCAAACATCCATTCCAAGAGATTGTAGATAGGTTGTGGTTCTTATCTTCCAATAAAAAAAGTTGCTCCTGTCAAATATTGGTAGTCTGATGGATCCCACGCTTTCTTGATTACTCATGATGATGGATCTTCCTTCAAGTGATCAAGATTCTTCTGAAGGACCTACTCTGATACCAATTAATGGAAATAATACTAAGAGGGGGGCTGAATCACTATTATTCAAGTCAATAATCTTTTTCATTTCCATATTTTGATTTATATATGCTACTTCAATGAAGGTAATCCATGTGTACATGAAACTGTGTTTAAGGCAACCAGCGTATATCCATTAAGCTTATGATTTAGTTAGTTCATCATATGTTGTTCTTTAATCAGTACTTCATTAACCATATAAATAGTAACCATGTGCAGTAATCTCACAACAAACCATCACACATGAGAAACACACATGAACACCAAGATATAAGGTGGAAACCCAATGTGAGACAAAAACCACTTGTTGTTGTCTTCTTTTAATATAATAACAACCTGTTTACAATCTTGTACTAGTGTAAACTCATACAAGGATGCAAGCACCCACTTGCAGAAGGATACCACCTTCTCTCGTTCTCCATCTTCGACTGGAAGGGAGCTACAACCCCCTAGCTCATGTACTAGCCGATCAGTTTGCTAGTACGTAGGCGCCGACCTACTGAAGGCTCCAACCTTCACTCTTTTTCTAGTTGCTACTGGAAGGGAGCTCCAACCCCCTGGCTCTTGTAGTAGCCGATATGTTTACCAGTATGTAGGCACTGACCTACCGAAGGCTACAACCTTCTTTCTTCCTCCAGGGACCACGTTTCATAAATTTTTAGACTGGATACTCCTAGAACACAACACCATAATATGAAGGCCACGTTTCATCCAATTTTCATACTGGACCCATCAGCAACATTGAAGTTCAAATTCAATCACCACTGTAATACAACCATCGAATACATCTGCATTAACCAATCATTGAAACACAATCATCAATATCTCAATCACCCATAATTGAATCATTGAAGTCCCATCACCACTGAAGCAAATCACAATCAACTAATCAATCTGAACATTTAGTATACTGTAATCAAAACAAAGTCACTAGAAAACAGAGCAGAACCTAGAATTCTGCAACAACAACTAGATCCAACTGCAACCTCAAATATCATATCTCATAATGTACACGCTACTTTGATGAACCAAACTAGCATGTATACACGCTTTTACCAAGGCCAACCAACTTATACATATGCAAATATTAATTCATAATTTTGTAGCTATTCCAGACTTCAGTTATACCCAGATCATAATATTTACATAATAACACATGCATCAGTATTCAGATTTAGACTATAGATGATCAAACCACATAGTGATAATTCATTTCAAGCCTTAAGACCCCGATCCATCATTAGATCTTATCCTTCATCGACTGCTAAGGTTCATCCTTGGTTTAGATCAAGCAAATCACCATAAGCTAATAACCTGCATACTAGATCTCACACTTCATCAGATATTCAATACTTCTACACTTAGCCTAATGATCTTCTCCTCCTTTTATAGTTTTAGGCATTTCTCAATACCATGGACCAAAACCACTTAGGACCAATACCTTGGACAAAATACCTAGGGTCAATACCTCGGACTAGATACGTTGGACCAATACCATGGATCAAAATACCATGGACCAAATACTTTGGACCAAAAACTTAGTTTTCCATGGTATATGCGCTTTTCATTTTGTGAAACTGCATGTGTACGTATATGCTACTTGTGGTCAGTGAACCTGCGTGTATACATAGCTTGATCAAGGTGAACCTGCGTATACCTCTCTTTCTTCATTCTGTGTAGTCTAGTCTGTAACTTTTTGTTGTTAACTTGTTGCACTGTGATCTTTCATCTAAGTGAGTTGCCATCAAGGACAATACCTGTATCATAATGCCAACAATTTCCAGTTTTCAAGATGCATTTCTAATTAATTTTGCAAGGTAGATTTATCATAATTTTAAATGAGGTAATAATAAACATTTAATAATAGTGCTAAAGCCAACAAGTAACTCATAGAACATAAATGCAATTGAAAACTGTAAACATGTATTTCAATAATTGATGCAAAAACTAGTGCCATACGACAATTATAGAAATAAACTTTATGATGAAATTAAATCTTTATATAACCTCAAAAGATTAGAGTCATGCAAATCCATCGCAGCCAGCAACTAGATCTATGTCTACAAAGAAGACTTCAATCCCACTACAATACTACAAATGAGTGTTGAAACACCTCTACAAATAAATTGAAAGCTCCTAAATTATTCTGCCTCTTCTCCTATATTTGAATCCCCTTAGAAGTCAACCCAACTATGGATTTTTACACACGATTTAAAAATAATAATCATTTCCCAAATATCTCAACAAAAGGGTTATTAAAAATACAATGAAACAAAAGGATTTCTTTAATTAGGATCTGGAAAAATGTTGATGGGACAATTAAGAACAAATTCCCCAATTTACGCTACAAAGTGTTAAAATTAACCGAGTGGCTTCCAACAAATTTTTGCTAATAAGGGATTCATTTGTGGCTTGGAGGAATTTTATTGGATCATTTTCATTTTCAACCATATATCAAAAGCTCTTTGTCAAAACAGAAATCAAAATTAGCCATTATAGATTAAAAATAGTGTAAAACAAACTTTGAATGAACTCTCATTAAGCCCGAAACCAATATATATCATGGATTTTCTATTAATAAGAAAATGGTCCCCTGGAGGTGAAAAAAATTTAAGCATTGAAAGGCATTGGAGAAATGCATATTGAAAAGTAATGCATGTCAGAGCTTTTGAGAATCTGAGTTTTAACATGCACACCCTACAAAACTTACGATATATGGAAAGTTCCGATGAGGATTGGACACAATATTATATTAAATCATTGTGATGAAACCCATCAGATCCACAACCATATGAGAGATAAGAATATTAGGACTTATTGAATATTTTAGATGTGTTCCATTCTAAAAGTTCTGATATATGAGCGAATGTGATCTTACAATTAAACCAATTCTATAACCATATCAAGTCCGAAGGTGATAACATAGGCAGACATGTGGTGGGCACAAAGGTATGTCGAAGATCTTCTGATATCATAAATTCCTAACATGGTTACATAAAGGAGCTCCAGTATGGAGCGAACATGATATCTTTATAGACCAGAATTAATACCATATCGGGTCTGACATATCGGCACCTAGCAAGTATCGTAAGTCAGAGGGGAAAGTGCATTGGGATATCGATGATGGATGTTTATCAGAGTATTGTCCAAGTGATATACCAGGTATTTTACCAATGCGACACACAAAAACTTTGATACGTAAAAGCTACAGGGCCCCAATATGTATTACAAAGGATTAAACTACAACCAGTCATTATAAGCCTTCGACTATGTTATACGACCATTTTATAATATTAAAGGCTTTACAAAAAGGACCTTTTTAGCAATAAGTGAATTATAAATGCTCAAAATCCAAATCCACTTAGTTTTGTTAAATAATGAAACTATAGCCACTATATAATTAAAAACTTGGTCTCAGGGGCTATTTAAGGGATTAAAAAAAAATATTTACAAATATAAATAAATATTTTACAAATAAAATTAAAAATAAAGGAATAAAACCTATAATGAAAAAAGGTAAAATACATTGTATACATATCATTAGCCAAATGCAGTGAAAAACGTCCAATCGACAATTATGCACCATTTACAAACCAAATGTCCAAATGAGATCAAACGAGTTATGATAGGAAGATAAGAACATATCGAACTCATTGAGGTCATCTAAATTCTCAAACTCAAATAGTAATATGGCCAAACATTCGATGAAAGGGTCCCCATCTTAAAAATTAAGAGAATAATCGGGGGTTTGTGTTTTTACTCCAACACCATCCAAGAGGGTCCATGTTGCTTTAGATTCGACCTTTATAAATATGCACATGTGGGATATTATTACTAAATATAGTTTCAATTATTTGATTTTAGTGATGTTTAGGTCGATTTTGGTCCTCTTAGAGACAGGAATTCAATACAGTCATTGTCTACATCAAGTGAGATGTCCAAAGTGAGATTTAATTGCAGTTGCATATTTTCAATGCTCCCTCTCAACTAGGGAAAATTCCACCTACCAATATATGTATATCGACCAATATCTCATCATATCATCATATGTCCCATCTCAAGTATCTCATCATATTCAATCATCAATAATCATATCGACTAATCTCTTGCTTATTCCTACTTATCTCTTGATTGTTCCTCTTCATGTGTTGAACATTCTCGAATCTAAAATAGGAATAATTTTTACATTGGAAAGGATCTAAACCACCCTATGACCATCGAGATACTACTCATAATCTCTTCTAGTGGGTGTTATAGACATTTTTGTGCCTTACAGCATTGAGCATGAAATGTCCATAATCTAAGGGATCCAAAGTCCCTAAACATGTTTTTCCTACCCCTAGAGGAACAAGGCTAACAAACCACAGCAATTCACAGAAGTTCTCCACCAGAAACTGCTCAAAAACAAGTCAATTCAGGATCAATTCAGTGGTTCCAGTAGCTGTCTGTGCTGAATGTCAAAGCCAACACTAGCTGTCTGCGCTGAATGTCAAAGCCAACACTAGCTACCTGCGCTGAGTGAGAATTGCCAAATGGCAAGTTCATTCCAAGAGGTGTCAAGACCCAGGAAGCTTCCAGAATCTTCCTCAATGACACTTGCCTCAGTGAATTCGACAGGTGATGAGTAAGAGGTTCCAAATCTCCAAGTGGAAGCAAGAACCTCCAAGTGGAATCAAGAACTGACAGAGGGAGAGGACACTAGTCAGATCTCAAGCTGACTCATCCTCTCTCCAAACATCTATATATGGATCTCTCCTCCATGAGATCTAGAGGCTGGAATTTTGTTATTGCAAAGAATTGATGTTGGTTTGAGATTGGAATCATTGGGTGCTTAATGCTTTGAAGGGGGTGAAGATAGGAATTCCATTTGCTGGGAAGGAGATGCTGGATTGGAGCCCTCTGGGTTTTATCTCTTCCTGAACCTTGTTATTCATCAATAAAGCTATCTTGGTTTCTCCTATATACTGATGTATTTTTGATGTATGATTGCATTAGTATGTTTAGTTTATTTCTAATCCTGAACTAGTTATGAATATGAATCCATGTCTTGTGTAGTGTTCTCTTCTTGTGATCTTGTAGAAACCTCTTGAAGCTGGGCGAGCGAGAAGGCAAGTAGCTGGGAACTCTCCAAGAGAAGAGAAACCGGATCGAGGGACAAACGGAAGACACCGGTTAGTCCATCTATCTCTCTTCATTCTTAATTCATAAAGGAAGAATACTAGAATAGCTGTCTCTGTTTGTTGCTAAGGCACTGTCACACCTTAGGTGGATAGGATCGTCCTGCATAGGCATTTTTCCCCACAACAAATTGGCGACTCCACTGGGGAAGATTTGTTTAGTCATTTTATTTGTGTTTCTATCATTGTTTGTTTCATAGACTCGACAGCAACAATCGAACTGCATCTGCTATTCTCAAATGCAAAGTAGACAGTTGCTGCTTTGATCCAATCACTGGACTTGTCTATGATCTGAACAATGGATTCACAAATGATTTGATGATCCTTTGTGATAGATCTTAGTACTCCCTCAAAGCATCCCTTTGATTGTACCTTGCTTGTTGCTTTGATTTGGCCTGAAACAGTAGATTAAATAGCAATCTGTGACCCAGAACCCAGTGAGAAACTCTCGTTTCTCCTTCAGCGCGACAGCTGTGAAGAGGTTCTGCATTTCAACGTAGGTCCCGTGAAGGCTACCTGCGCTGAATGTCAAAACCCCTGTGTTGAGGTTGCGCTGAACCAGTTTGGCCTTGTGCAGCTGGGGTTCTCTGCTCTGTTTTGCCTTGTTTTGATCTCTGATTTTTGCAGCCTGTAACCAGCATAGGTACCAGTCTGATAACTCCTTTTCTCTGCTTAAATTCCGCCTCCTTTTGTACAAAAAGACTGTGAGTGTTTTTATGTGTTTGTGGCGTCATTTACAATTTTCCTTTGCAAGAGTGAAATAGTCATCCTGTATCCCTTGATTCAGATCTGTTGATTGTGATCTTAGGAGAGATTTCATTGGCTGTTTATAGTTGATTATACATTTACTCTTGCTTATTGGTTTGAGTTTGTCTCTTTTAAGTGTCGAAACAAGTATTCATTTCGAAAATCGTTAAGTGTTGTAATCTCTTCTACCCTCTCTGATTTCGAAAAAGTAAACTTGTTTGTATTTGTCATTTAAAAAGCAAATTCAAAGTTGTACAAAAAGCTTTCTTTGTAGGCATCAATACTAAGAAAGCGGAAAACAAACACTTGCATTGTGCATTTGCATCTTGATAGTTTGCATGTTTGATTTAGGAAAAGTGCATTAGAGTGTGCTGATTGCTCTTTGAGAAAAGATGGTGTCTTTCTTTTCCCTTTGTAGCTAGGATTTTCATAAGTTGAAAAGATATAAATCTTGCTTATCATCTTTAGACTGCATTTAGGAATTGTATCGTACATCTCGTGGTGAACCTCGAAAGGAAAACTTTAAAAAGATCAACCTAAAATAAATTGAATGAACTTAACAACGCTTTGCAACATAACGCACAACATACAGGTCTAGGCTAGAGACGTGTTCCGACGTCGTAAAGCCTAGTGACTGTCGATCTCGTTGATGGTGGGTGATTCCTCCTGAGAGACGATAGCGCCAGTACGGATTGTGCTCCCACGTACCGTCGTGTATATATTGGGAGACCCCTATAGGCATAAAACCTTTATCCTTAGGAAGCCGTGTCGGCCGCCCTACTGATCGCAATGCACTGAACACAGCATTCAGGAAGATCGACCGCCCGTACCCTAAAAAGTATTCTGCGGTTTTGCGAAAAGTTTGGCACACCCTCTGCCTAGAACTCTAGAGCAGTTCCTTTTGGCATTTTTCAGACTCTATAACAGAAAAAGTCCATCCGAGCATTTGTCACTTCGGGCTCGTTAAAACATCGAAGGAGACTAGAGTCATCTTTAGCTTTTTCTCGACTCTTTAAAATTGAAAAAGCAAGTTGTGTCTAAAGCGTCGTTAAAATTTATTTTAAACAGAACAATTACCCCTATTCCTGCGTTGATCTTTAGGTTGAGAAAATGGAGCACACCAACCAAGGAATTCCCCTTGGTAAAAATCCTAGTCCCTTCTCCTCTTGGGGAAATGTTGGTGCGCTCCACATGGCCACATTGTCGCTTCCAGGACTGACAATAGGCTTGCCTGTCTGGCTCTTCTCAACCAATGTTGTTCAGAACACCACTATTCCTGAACAGTCGAATCAATAGTTAGACCAGACCAGAGTTGCCCACCAGCCTTCTACTTCATCTAATTCTTCCTCTCATCCTTCCTCTTCGCTTGACGGAACTGGTAAAACAAAAAACCAAGTTCCTAAGCAGAAGAAGGAAAAGAAGAAGAAAGAGAAGAAGAAGAAGGAGCCAAAAGCGACTGGGGGAAAACAAGTGGCGTCTGACAAAAATCCACACACAGCACTGACTAGGCCTAAATCGCCATGTGTCATATGCAAGGGAGACCACTTCCACAGAGATTTTCCCTGCATCCCTCGGATACTAAGGGACTGGTCTCCCCGTTTGCACAATTCGGTGGCGTCAACCTCTGATAGCCATGTTGACTGCTCACCGTCAACTAGTGAAAGTGAAGCCACATGACAGAAAGGGAAAGCTAGATTTCCCTGCAAACTATGTGAAGGCGACCATGCCATCCACCGTTGTCCCTTCTTAGACGAGGCTAAAAGAGTTTTGGAAGATCGCCCGATTTTACAAGCGCAACTTCCTCCTGGATATCAAAAACTCCTACCAAGTCCTTCACTAGTTGAGAACCCGGCTGGCCCGCCCAGGTGGTTAGACGAAGCACCTATCATTGAAGATGAACCGTCTGGAGCCATACCTGATGAAAGTCAAAAGGTTGAGGCAGTAGTTGACCCGGTTTTGCCTTCAGAGGCTCTATCTTCGAATGATACCATCACAGAGGAGAATAAAGACGACACCGTCCAAATTCTCTTCATCAACACAAACTCCAACAAGGGGGCAATTTGCCCATTCCTTTATCGCAGGAAGGAACTTCGTCAGAGTCATACCCGACCGTCTATTCGGTCCCACCACCAAGCAACCTAGTTGTCGCGTTCGACTGGAACCAACTAGGCAGACCCCGTTTGCCAGCAAGCATACCATTCAGAATTATCGTTCAAATATACAGAATGGTAATGGCTGGCACCATCATTGATGAGGGGGCATCTGTGAGTATCCTTTCCTCTATTGCTTGGAAAGCGCTTGGTTCGCCAGTGCTTTTTCCTGAAATGAGAAATCTATCAGGCTTTGATAAAGGAACCAGTCGACCTTTAGGGATCCTCCCCAATGTGCCCATCACATTGAAAGGGAAGACCGTTCAAATGAACGTGATGGTCGTTCAAGGACCCTTGGATTATAACCTACTCCTTGGACGAGACTATATATATTGCATGGGAGCCATCGTCTCCTCACTCTTTAGAGTAATGTGTTTTCCGCATGAAGGAAGAGTGGTCAAGCTCGTGGACCAACTTTCATTTCCCAGATCACGCGTCGCAAATAGTCATGTACCATCCCTAAATGGTCTATTCAGGCAAGAAATGCCTCAACCCACGGTCCGTCCTCCTGATGAGCGTGAGTAATCCGAGAGGATATGACTGGAACCCAGGGGGCATGCGTCCTGGTCTGCTTCGGCAGGAAAACTTTGGGTATAAGGTAGGTTTCCGCGGGAAAATATGACTAGTCCGTACCCCGTCCGTGGTTGGAAGAGGGGTTGTTCTGGAATAAGATTCTCTTGTCAAAGTTATGTGAGAGGGTGGGTCTCGTCACTCACCTTTTTTTATCTCGGTAGACATCACCGAAGAAGTGTTTTGTTGAAAGAATAACAGAACAATCTTTGGGTAACCTGAAAAAGGTAGGCCTCTCTCGATAGAACGAATGTTGTGTCTGCAAATTGAGGGGTAACCTTGAAATCATACTTTATTCCTGGGGGCATGCAAACCTTTTGGAGTGAAAGCAAGGGGCGACTATTTATTTTTTAAATTTTTAGGTCCTTCCCTTTAAACCTGTAGGTCTAACCCTTTAAACTCGTAGGATTAGTCGTTTCCGAACTTGCGTAACGAAAGGATGCGGGGCATAGCTTTGTAAGATGAAGCTCCATAAAAAATAGAATCTTAATGAGACATTCTTATCATATGACTCGGTAATCGAGCAGTTTTAGCACACAATTCATGCTCGTTAAAAAATAAACGCAAGATCCGAGCAGTTTTAGCACATAGTTCATGCTCGTTAAAAAATAAACATAAGACCGAGCAAATGTTTCCACCCGTGTTTAAGCTCGTTAAAAAATGAACTATCCCGGTAAATAACTACTGTGAATGTAATATCATCAGCCATTAAAGCCTTGGTCATGTTTGCCCGTCACCTCCACTTTTCCATTGGCCGATCGTTCACCTCCATATGATTGTTTACCCATTTTGAGGAACAGCTGCGAAGAGTGATTTCACTAGCCATCCTTGTGACACTGCCGTGATTGGAAAATTCCAACCTGTACCTGGAATCAACTGCTAACCCGTTTTATCACTCGTTCCTCAAAAGACGAGTCTTCTTTAAGCTCTTTTCATCTGACTCGTAAAATATGAAAAGATTGTCGAGTTTTGGCCTTCCAGCTCGTTAAAGCGACAGGAAGTGCTATCCCTCCTCTAGATTTTAATCTTTTTGGACCTGAGGGATTATTGCACAAAAAGATCGAGCGCTTGTTTTGTTCGGCTCGTTAAAACTATCGAAAACTCATCCCTTCTGTATTGTTTTATACTTTTTCGGACTTAAGGGATTAGATGACGAAAAAGGACTTTCGGAGTTAACTTTATGTACCTTTTCAGACTCTCTAAAAATGAAAAGGACCGAGTTATCTTTGTCGTTAGACTCGTTAAAATCATTAAATAGCGACAAACTTGTCTTTAGACGAGAACGAGTTTCACTATCGCTAGGCTCGTTAAAACATAACGATGGGCTTGCCCGAAGGGCAGGTTATAGAACAAGCATATGTTATCCTCCTCAAGCTTGACAAAAATAAAGAGGTACTGGTCAGCAATGACTGGGGAAAAATTGGGAGAAACTCAAGAAAACTTTGATGGTAGCAAGTCGCTCTTGAACATGACACTTTTCCTCCGTACCACAATCGGGTTGGGTTGTTTCATTCACCGGTCACATCCATGGTCTCACCATACCATCCATATTTGGGGTAATGCTACCAATCCATCGCATCAGTGTCGCCATATGTTCAAGAGAAGTCGTTCAGAAAAGTCAACCGTGTCCCATCCACTGCCATACGTTATCCTTCATCCTTTCATGACCGCCACCCTGAATCATATGTCACAGATCGTTTTCACCTCCATCAAAATCATTAGTGTCGTTCCGTGTCATTGATGTGGGATTCATTAAGGCCCTCCTTTGACGGATCGCTTCTTGTCGACATCAGCTCATTATCCAAGAAGTTGATCTAGGAACAACCCCTTCAGTACTTTGAAGCTTGCATGCCTCAATGGCAAGTTTCTCACTTCCGGCGACAGGTATACATCAATGACCTTCGACCGAAAGATTTTGCCTGGTGTTCGACGCCAAGTCCTTTATTCACACCACGTGAATTGTACTGCAGTACCTTGAGGGTCATTATCATTATCGGTGATTCCTCTCGCGCTTGTTAACGATTTACCTCATTGACCGGTAATCAAGCGATGTCTTTCCATGTTCGACTTCAGAGCATTTCTCACATGGATCGACTTGTACTTAGAGTGAAGATCGAACGAGTTTGAAGACCCCGGATCTAGTTTCATCCATCCGGGCTGCGATATATATTCAGGAAATATAAAGACATTGACATGTACATCATTGCAGTAGATAATCATCCTATCCAAAGGATGATAATTTCATCAAAATTATCAGTCTACCATCAGACGACTGTCTGTTCTATGTACAGAAAAATGAATTTATAAAGCTGAGCATTGGAATGCCCGCCTCAGCTAGATCATGAAAGTAGTATGAAAAATAATGTATTGTATTGTATCTTATTACAGGTCTCCTCCCAACATTGGATGAACTTCGGATCCCCCTGATAAAGCATTTCACCCGATAAACGGCCTCATACTTTCGGGGGCAACTGTTATAGACATTTTTGTGCCTTACAGCATTGAGCATGAAATGTCCATAATCTAAGGGATCCAAAGTCCCTAAACATGTTGTTCCTACCCCTAGAGGAACAAGGCTAACAAACCATAGCAATTCACAGAAGTTCTCCACCAGAAACTGCTCAAAAACAAGTCAATTCAGGATCAATTCAGTGGTTCCACTAGCTGTCTGCGCTGAATGTCAAAGCCAACACTAGCTGTCTGCGCTGAATGTCAAAGCCAACACTAGCTACCTGCGCTGAGCGAGAATTGCCAAATGGCAAGTTCATTCCAAGAGGTGTCAAGACCCAGGAAGCTTCCAGAATCTTCCTCAATGACACTTGCCTCAGTGAATTCGACTGGTGATGAGTAAGAGGTTCCAAATCTCCAAGTGGAAGCAAGAACCTCCAAGTGGAATCAAGAACTGACAGAGGGAGAGGACACTAGTCAGATCTCAAGCTGACTCATCCTCTCTCCAAACATCTATATATGGATCTCTCCTCCATGAGATCTAGAGGCTGGAATTTTGTTATTGCAAAGAATTGCTGTTGGTTTGAGATTGGAATCATTGGGTGCTTAATGCTTTGAAGGGGGTGAAGATAGGAATTCCATTTGTTGGGAAGGAGATGCTGGATTGGAGCCCTCTGGGTTGTATCTCTTCCTGAACCTTGTTATTCATCAATAAAGCTATCTTGGTTTCTCCTATATACTGATGTATTTTTTATGTATGATTGCATTAGTATGTTTAGTTTATTTCTAATCCTGAACTAGTTATGAATATGAATCCATGTCTTGTGTAGTGTTCTCTTCTTGTGATCTTGCAGAAACCTCTTGAAGCTGGGCAAGCGAGAAGGCAAGTAGCTGGGAACTCTCCAAGAGAAGAGAAACCGGATCGAGGGACAAACAGAAGACACCGGTTAGTCCATCTATCTCTCTTCATTCTTAATTCATAAAGGAAGAATACTAGAATAGCTGTCTCTGTTTGTTGCTAAGGCACTGTCACACCATAGGTGGATAGGATCGTCCTGCATAGGCATTTTCCCCCACAACAGCGGGATACTACTCAGGGATATCGGTGGGGAGCTAAATTTAATATTTGTATCATCATCATAGAGCATACCATCAGGAAGCACGTATCAACCTAGAACAACATCCGGGAGCACATATAAACCTAAACTCTCATGGGGCAGCTACTACTATGATCCCATATTGATCAATAGGATATCCAAACACACAGGGGAGCACATCTCAACCTTAGAATCACATTGGGGAGATTCTTCTCAACCCGGAACTGTATAGGGGAGAAAGTGTCAACCCAATCCTATTTCCTATTGATCTTCCCATCAATGACTCTAAGAAATAATGTGGTAGAACAATTTCATCATAATTGACTTAGGTTTTACATGCCAAGTACACTCTCAACCCATTGGACAAACGAGGAGTGATATTCCCAGCAGGCCCTGCTTGTGGGTATGATGCCAACTGTGGTATACTATACATAGACCAGATAGGGGAACAACATATCCAACATTATAAACATAGGGGAGTAGTATCTCCAAAACTATGAGTAATAGATAGAGGTGATACCCTATTGTCCAAAGTTTCATCAACCCCAAGAGCCCTTCTATTTCAATTTCTCACCCTGGGAGCTCAGACAGGGAGGAAGAGTTGGCTCAGTGTCCTCGATCAGTGATGTTGTCATCATACTCATATCTGGTATCAACTTGATTATCATGTAGTAATAGCAACTACATCCTGTTCATACAGGGCACAAAATCAAATATCATGTTAAAACATAAATAATCATATAAATCATAAAAGGATACCATATTATTTCTCCCTCTCATGGAAGTTCCAACCACAAAACTAAGCTTTATCTCGTACAACTACATTTTCTCAATATATGAAAGCATATGGGTCCCAACTATATATGGTATTCTCTCCCAATCGCATTTCACTCCTTTTCATCATGATGTATCCATGTCATATCAAGATTATTGTTAGACAAATCTCTAAGGAGCTTCTTCATCCTACCTCACATCTATCCATGCTACAAAAATCATACTCAACCTCGGTCATGATATAGACCTCTCATCCAGAATATCATGGCATATCTCATTCTAAAGTAGCATGCAAATGTGCTCATGAACAATAATCCCAAACATCATCAGTACATTCAGGAAACCACATATCATATGATGAATATTTTAGATCAAAATTGCTCGTCTCATCCAAGCATCTCAAAGGGTGCTCAATCATAGCTCAATATGTATGAGGTAGCTCAATCGAACCAAGTTCTATGCACATCATATATATATATATATATATATATATATATATATATATATATATATATATATATATATATATATATATATATATATATATATATGTATGTATGTATATATATATATATATGTATATATATATAGATGTTCAGAACAAAACATCAATGATTCAATCAATTGTCAGTTTCCAACTTGAGTTCAACAAGATTTCTTGACAACATCTTGAAATTCAATCGAAGTGTCCAACGATTTGCTTTTCCACTTTCCAATACTGCCTCACAATATGGATTATATTTTCCCAGCTTCAGAAATTTATTCATCATGCTATGACTCATCATTTTATGCTTCAAAATCCATCTCCCTCTTACTCATATTATTTGAGGCTCATTACTTGTGAATAATAGACCATCAATATATAAAACTGAAAACAAAATCAAAATCATACCTTGGAATACTTTTGAAGTCGAGGTTTTGATCAACACATCATCCTGGTTTCACGAGATAACTGTTAATGTGGACATATTTGGATCAGAGAGCTTTATTTATGCAATGCTCTCTACAACTATAACACTTTTCGAAATCAATATACTTATACTCACAATATTGTACAATCAAATCAACTAAGTTAGCTCATCAAAGTTTAGAAGCCAGATTAAAACTAATATCACAGTATCAATTCTTTAGACCAAGTTGCATGGTAGAGCTCATATCAATTCTTGAATTCATCTATTATCATGCCAAAAATTTTTCATTTATCATGTAGTATCAATAAAAACTTCATCAAGTCATTATTATGATCATAATACAAGTATTTTCTATCACTAGATGAAAATGCATACATAAAGGATAAGTCATGCAGGTTTCATTTTCATATTGAATCACAACTATCTATACTTCAACCATTGTGCTAGGAACAAGGAGGCCAATACAAAACCATTATCAAATACCAATATAAATCACTGAAAGTCACTATGCCGACATAGCATTGTCATCGAGGCAAATCAAAAATCGTTAAGTCAGATCATGAGTCATCAAGTCAAACCCCAGAATTTCTATCATAGTGAGATTTATAGTCCAAGACATATCTCAACCATTGAGTCAAAGTTCTAAGTAATTATCAGGGATCATACAAATCATCTATATCAATCAGTCAAATCTAATCAGACTTTTGCAGCACAAACCTTAATGGTTAAATCATTTTGACATATGCATATCCTTGTCATCTACAAACGCAAGTTCCGTTTTCATATTCATATTATAGTAATCATTCAAAATCAACTTCTCATAGATCTCTCTATTTTCTATTTCACATCTTTAGGACTGATATCCATAAGTAGAACATCCGTTTTCATGCACAAAACTTCATTTTGTGTCTAGCAGGCATAGTCACATAGTCACACCCATAGGCCTTCCTCTCAGCGGTTGGGATATTGCAGTTCCACTCTTCAAGATGTTATGTGAGCGACTGTGGCTTCCCAAATACCAAACCCTATCTCAAAACTGACTCAGTACCTTGGTCGCACCCTTGAGCTTGCATCCATGTGACTGGGAGGCTATAGTAACATATGTAGGTTTTCTTCTATGCAATTGAGGCTTAGAGTGAGATAAAATTATCTGACCTCAGATCATACCTTGTTGTAGATCAACAATGTAAGATATCTATCTATTCATGGCCACAAATCATATTTCAAAAGTAAAGAATATACGTGTCATGAAAATGGAGATAGGAGAAGGGATATTATGGAAAGTTTCTCCCTCTAAATGGTAATCCACTTCAATCATCTTCTTTCATGTCATCAACCTATCTATAATATTGTCATGCATTAGCATATATGTTAGATCATAAAGTTAAACATATACCCATTATTATCATAACATGCTAATATCAACTACTACATCATCACATCATGACATCAATCTCTCATCAAGGGTTAGAGTCACATGATAGGCAAAACTGACAGGTTTGTCATCACACCTCGAAGATCATGAACACAATATCACTTATATGAAGTCAATCCATCAAGTTAGGGAATTGAGCTTTATCATATGCCATAGTTACTAATCACATCAAAACATAATCATGGTTAATAAAAGATCTAGATTATCAATCTCATAGTTACACTTCTATAATCATGGTTACCATGCTTATCATTATCAATAGGATCAATTTTACCATATGATAATCATATTGTTATGGTTCTACCAAGTTAGCGTATTCAACAAAACTTTACCATAACAACAAGGGTATCAACCCTTTTTCCACACTATCGTCATGCTCATCACAAGCATTATCAATAGTGTCATGTATAAGAATTAATGAGCTAACCTTCAATGTGAAATTCATCATGTCTTATAATGAAAGATGCATTCCAAGTATCAAGTTATCGTTTATTAGGATCAAGGTTCTAGCCTTCTTTATAGGATAGAGATGTCCAAAGCAATTGATGTTATCCAAACATCAAGTATACTAATATACCAAAGATCAACATTAACTAGCCTCATATAATTTAACAAGTTCATCATGTTCAATGCAAGTGCACCATTTCATCATAAGAAACATCAATCCAAATCACTTTCATATGTATGCAATAACCATTTGTGAATGAAACATTCATCATACCTTGTAGTATTCAAATACATGTGCACATTCTTATTTTTTATAGCCATCTTGTAGCACATCGTCACCTTTTCATCATTTACCTCTTTATATTTTTCCAACACTATTCCTTCTCTTCATGCACTAACTATGATCCTCAAAAAGGATCCACTTATCACAGCTCATCAAGAGGTTGGAACCATCCAAACAATTAAATATATATGTAGGAGGCATGAGTAATAGTCAAAACAATAATCAAATCCATATAAGTCTAAAGAAAATTAAAGACATAGAGGAACATCATAATTCAAGAAATACTTTTCTTCAATTAGAGGTGATACTATCCCACTTGAACAAGCCTCCAAAATCCATCACTATGCATTTTCCATATAATAATGTTGCCTTCAATCAATTTTATCAACAACAAGACCTACTAGAGACTATCCCATCTAGGGCTTCCTCAAATCTGTCACAAGTGCTTGAACATCTTTACTTTGACCATGCTAGGGTTTTTAGATTTCATACCAAAAATCTTGACATAAACTAGGGTTTCTCGCAAACCCTAACTTCATAATATCCATCAAAACCTAATACAAAAATTGCTTAAGGTTTCCTTTAAACCCTAGAATTCTTTTAGGTCACATCCATATTCTCTTGCTTACATCAAAGGTGTCTCAATGGGGGTGATCTCCATGACTTTTCTTCGGCCTAACTCTGATTCCATGTTAATTTTTCATGGGGCTATATTGTTATTTTCTTGGATAACTTCATTAACACATTAATTTCACCCCATAACATCATCACATTATTAAGATTTACATCATTATTCATCAACATATGCAACTATGTAGAAAGAACAATATCATCATTATTAATGCAATGGAACATAAAGGAACAATAGAGGAAAATGATTCACATTTGAGACACTAAGATTGGTTGGAGGCCAAGGCAAAAACCATTATGGGAAAACCCTTACAAATTCTTCTTCTTATAGAGTGTCATCAAATGATTCAAAAAAAGAGAGTACAATGATCCATATCTCCATTTATGCAACTAACACCTACAACATCCATGAAATAAACCCAACAGAGCTTATACTCAAAATAGTCATTCTGAAATACGTATTGAGCTACCACTAAATCAAATCAACTGTCGAACCCTCTGGTCACTGATAAAAATATTCGGACAGTTGAGATTTCATCTTTTGGTTCCTAGTCTCATCGAGGAGAAGTCATCTAAGTGCCTATGGTTGTTGTTCACTCCCTTAAGTAGTGTAAGAGAGTGACTAGGGTCGGATCTACCTAGATCTATCTCAGGGTCTCGATCACACCCTACAGGTTGTTATGCAAGAGACTTTTGGTTTCTATTCGCACTGTAAAGCACTTTGACCAGGTAACTATAACTTCATTTTCTCTCTCTGATGCCCGGTTTGCGAGCGAATGGGGTATAGAACCAAAAATTTGAAAGCCTAACTCCTAGTCGCATTGATGGAGAGTGGTCCATGTGACTAGAAGGTTACATTCACATAGATGAGATTCTCTGTCAGTAGCTATGGTCAGATCTGTCCCGTGTTGTGCCTCTGACTGTGGCCCAAACTCTTAGATCTTAAATTCAAGCTTTGAACCCTAAAATTTCACCTAAGAGTGAATCCATTTTGCTGCAGACAAGCCTCAACATGTACGAGCCAAAAACCAAGATAAAGGAGTGTCTCACGATTGTGTCCAAATGAGGTGGAGATAATTTGTATTTATAGCCTTCCAAGAGGGTATACTTTGCTTTAGGTTCGACCTTATCAAATATGCACATGTGGAATATTATTCATAAATCGACTTTCCCTTATCCGGTTTAAATGATCTCTAGGTTGATTTTGGTCATCTTGAAAAGAGGAATTCAATTCAATCATTATCTACATCAAGTGAGCTATGCAAACTAGAATTTGAGCATAGTTTCATATTTTTAACACTTGAACTGCACAATTTCGTAATCACCTAAGCTCCTCTATCTTCTAGAACTATACAATGGTAAAAATAAGTGTAGGTTTTAACCCCATAAACAAATTACCTACATACAAATTCTAAAACACAAAAAATAAACAATGCGAGAGCATAACACATAAAACACATATACACAGAGATTTTCCCCTCGATCCCAAAACTGGGACTACTAGCTTGATTTTTCATTATGTTCCTTCCAATGTTACAATACATATTTATACATGCCAAAGCATCCAATACCATGGACCGAAAACCATCGCGTCCAAAACCATGGACCGAAAACCATTGTGTCCAAAACCATGTGCGAAAAATCATGCACAAAACCATAGGTAGGTCCGCCAAACCTAATATAGGGTCCAAAAACAAAATTTTCTGGGTTGTTGCCCCAGACCCCATAGATTGGGGTTACCTGCACCCCTCAAACCCCCTGTGACTCCCCCTGCTACACAATCAGCACAATGAATGGGGGGTTTCTCCCCCCTTATAACCCCACTATTAACTACACAACCCAACATTCTACCACTTGTTGTCTTCTTTCCACAGGCGGCCACAAGAGAGCTTAGTCATTTATCTAGCCCTACAATGCCCATTGTTTCTCTACACTAAGATAACTTCTCAGAGATCACAGATTTTTTCAATGCATCTATAGTATTCTTCAAAGTGTCCACCTTTACCAGCAACACTTTTTTTTCTTCTATCATATCCCTCACAAATTGAAATTGAACATCAATGTGCTTTGTATTTGAATGATATGCAGGGTTATTTGCCAAGGAAATTTCACTTTGGCTATCACAGTCTATTCTTATAGCTCCCTGTACTAACCCCATACTTGAACACAATCTCTGCAACAAAACTAATTCCTTGGTTGCATGAGTGGTTGCCATGTATTCTGCCTCTGTAGTTGATAGTGCCACTACAGATTGTTTCTTACGCAACCAACTGACTACACCTCCAAATAGGTTAAACACATACCCACTTGTAGATCCTTTCTGATCTAGATCTCCAGCCCAATTTGCATCAACAAAGCCACGAATATCCAACATTCTGTCCAATCCTAGTCTTCCTTGGTAGCACAATCCATAATCACTAGTTCCACGCAAATACCTGAAAACCCGTTTCACTATTGTCCAGTGCTCCTTCCCTGCTTTTTACATAAACCTACTCAATACTCCCACTGCATGTGCAATGTTTGGTCTAGTATAGACTATCACATACATCAGGCTACCAACTGCACTTTCATATGGAACACGGGACATGTCCTTTTCCTCTTCTTGTGTCTTGGGACACTATTCAACAGATAACTTTACACCTACAAGAATAGGAACCTTCACCGGTTTACTATCCTGCATATTAAACCTTTGCAATATTGTCTTGACATACTTCCTCTGGTTTAACAAGATATTCCTCTTTTTCCGGTCTCTTTTCATTTCCATGCCCAAAATGTAGTTTGCAGCACCACGATATTTCATGTCAAATTTGGAGGGCAAATGGGTCTTCAAATCCTGTATAATTTCTTTGTCATTTCCAACTAGCAACATATCATCCACATACAACACCAGATAAATAACACGGTCACCAACTAATTTAAAATACACACAGTGATCTGCTTTGCTTCTGGTGAAGCCAAGTCCCCATATAAATGTATCAAATTTCTAATACCACATCCTTGGTGATTGTTTTAACCCATATAGAGACTTCTTTAACTTGCATACCAGTTCTTTCGTACCCTTCACCACAAAACCTTCAGGTTGCTTCATGTACATCTCCTCTTCCAGATCCCCATGAATAAATGTTGTCTTCCCATCCATCTGTTCTACCTCAAAATCAAAAGCAACAACAACAAATAAAAGTAATCTAATAGAAGTTACCTTGGCAACAAGAGAAAAAATATCACCAAAATCAATTCCTAGCACCTGGAAATAACCTTTTGTTACCAACCGAGATTTGTATTTCTCCACCTTTCCTTTTGCATTTGTCTTCTTCTTGAACACCCATTTGCTGCTAATGGGTTTCGTTCTAGCCAGCAACTCCACCAGATCCCAAGCCTCATTTTTGTGCAATGATGCCATTTCATCAACCATGGCCTCTTTCCAGAGTTTTCCATCCTCTGAATCTACTGCTTCCTTCATACTTCTGGGATCATCATCAGTAATAGATAAAGAAAAATTTGAACAAATGGTAGATGGAGTATACCTTTCTAGCCGCCTTCTTTCTCGAACTGATCTTCTCACACCCAGAGTTTGTGGCTCTTCATCTTCTAATTCCTCCTATGTTGTAGAGTCTGATTCTTTCTCCTTTAGCTCAAATTCTATCTTCTCAGGTTCCTTTGGTTGGAATTCATGTTTAATAACATCTTTCACCTCTCTGAACACCACATCATGGTTATACACAACCTTCCTTGTTACTGGGTTCCAAAGCTTATAACCCTTTAAACCATCCTTATACCCAATAAGGATGCACTTTTCATATTTACTATCCAACTTGTTTCATTTCTCCTTTGGAACATGTACATATGCATCACATCCAAATACCCTGAGATGTGAAAGAGAGGGTTTCTTACCAGTCCATACCTCTTGTGGAGTCTTATCCTCCAATGATGATGAAGGTGATCTATTGACCAGGTAACATGCTGTCTCCGTCACTTCTACAAAATCATTCAAGTTCCTTAGTGCAAAACTCTCCACTGTTATCTGTCCTTAGTACCTTTGTCTTCTTCTCTGTCTCGTTTTCCACCGAAGCCTTAAATTCTTTAAACCTCTCAAAGACTTCAAATTTCTTCTTAATGAAATATATCCATGTATTCCTTGAGAATTCGTCTATAAATGATACATAGTACACAGACTTACCCAGTGATGGAACCTTCACAGGTCCAAACACATCACTATGCACAAGCTCTAATATCTACTTCACCCTCTTAACACCAGAGGGGAAACTGTTCAAAGGCCCTTTTCTCCAATATGTCCAAGCCTTTGATGCCACAACATGGTCTTCTCTCCAGAGACCACTAGATTTTCTGCGCCACTTCCAGGAACCAAAAAACTGTTTCACCCATCAATAACAGTGCTACCTTGTAGCTTGTACAAAGTTCCAATTTGAACTCCCTACATCAATACTAGTGCTCCCTGAACCATTTTGTAGGTATCCTTCTCGAACACTATTTTTACACCTGCATCATCCAGCTTGCTTACAGAAATCAGATTTATGGCCAACGCCGCAGGAATATGCAGAACACCCAGAAGTTTTCTAACCCTTCCACCTTGCAACTTCAACTTTACTTTTCCATGACCAACGATTCTAGCCTTCCTATCATTCCCTAAGAAGACATCACCACCATCATATTTCTCATATTCGCAGAACCACTCTCTATGGGGAGTGAAGTGAAAGGATGCACTTGAGTTAATCAACCATGCCTCATGATCTACATGTGTACTTGAAGAAGCCAAGTACACCTCCCCACCTTCATCTAAGGTGGTTTTCGCCTCTACTAAAGGATCATCATCAGATCTCTTTCCTTTGTTAGGAGCTTTAAATTTGCAATCCCTTTTGTAGTGCCCTTCATTTCCTCATTTCCAGCACACCACCTTTACAGGTTTTCCTGGAGATTTAGATCTCCCTCTAGATTTAGATCTCCCACTCGATGACTTATTTTGTTTCTGTTCTGGGACTGTCCTCGTACAGAAAAGGCATCACCATTCTGGCTCTCCATATTTTTCTGTCTCATCTCTTCTGTCAGAAACAATGAGACTATTTCATCAAAATACAAGGCAGTTGCATTGCTACCTATTGCAATAACCAAACTATCCCATGAATATGGTAGAGAACACAACAAAATGATGCACTTATCCTCATTTGAAATTTTAATATCAGATGTTCTGTCATTGAGTCTCTATATTTCATCCTCATGTTATTCAGCTTTTTCCATTGGAACAGTTTATTCACCAAAGACTTAGATTGGTACAAAGTCCCTAACTTGTCCCACAAAGCCTTCGCTATAGTTTCAACTGATACATTCAACAATACTGAATCTGAGACACACAATTGTATTGTGCTCTTACCCTTCTGATCCAACTTCTTCCATTCTTCATCGAACACTCCCGTTGATTTAGTACCCAGATCTACCATGACCCATTGATCTTTATCCACCAACAGATCCTCCATATTGAGTTTCCATAACTCAAAACTCTGACCATTAAATTTCTCGATCTCTATCTTTCCACTGCTCTCCATCTTCTTTCACCACTAGAATCGATCTCGTAGATCTCCCACTGAACAAGGTCTACCATAGGCTCGAGAGAAACCCCTCAACAACAAAGGCATCCCCTTGAAGCCAAAACAACTCCGATATCAAATGTAGTTTTTAACCCCGTATAGAAATTACCTACATATGAATTCTAAGAAATAGAAAATAAACAATGTGAGAGCATAACACGTAAAACACATATACACAGAGATTTTCCCCTGGATCCCAAAACCAGGACTACCAGCTTGATTTTTCATTATGTTCCTTTCAATGTTACAATACATATTTATACATGCCGAAGAATCCAATACCATGGACCAAAAACCATCGCATCTAAAACCATGGACTGAAAACCATCGCATCCAAAACCATGTGCAAAAAGTCATGCACAAAACCATAGGTAGGTCTGCCCAACCTAATATAGGGTCCAAAAACAAACTTTTCCAGGGCATCACCCTGGACCCCATAGAGTGGGGTTACCTACACCCCTTAAACACCTTGTGACTCTCCCTACTACGCAATCGGTGCAACGAAAGGGGGGGTTCCGCTCCCCTTCTAACCCCCCGGTGAACTATGTGGGCTAGTCATGGAACTAATATAACACAACCCAACAATAAGTGTTCAAACCCTCAGCATGGCTCCCTGATCTCCCTAACTACGCAATAGTTTTGCTCAGTCCAAGCATGAAATGCACATTTCATAGCCTCAAGGCTCAAGCCTGACCCTTGGCTACCTTAGCTATGGAATTGCAGAATCACTGAGCCTCTCCCTCAACGTTCCACCCGGCTCCGACTTAGTCACTGGATTGTCATGCAACATCTTATGTAGGGGTATATAAGACTGATGCCATCTTTTCATGAGTGGATTGTAAATGCAAAAACTCTATCATTCTCTATCATGCTATGGTAAGATGATGAAGAAGGGGTGGAGAAGGAGGAAATCCTAGAAGACACATATGTATCCGAAAATATAAGATGATCATCATACAAGAAGACGAAGGAACACTAGATTACAACATAAGACCAAAGATCAAGACCGCATGAAGAATACATCTCATTCAGAACCCTTTGGAGGATATATATGAAGAGAAAATCATATGTCTCATGAATACGAAGCATTGGATGCATCTCTTATTGAAGTCAGAAATAACGAAGAAACAAAAGTACAGGTTGGCACTTCCACATCATCATGCAGTCCATGTCATCACTATCATGTCATGTCTAGTCACTGTTGTAGTGTTTTCTTCTCAATAATGTATGAAAAGAACCCACTTAAGATTGTGGATGAAAAAAAAACTCAAAAATAGAAACGACTGTTGAATATTGTAGATCTGCATCTATTGATAGAAGCATAACCTTCCAAAATTCTGATCTATGCTACGATCATAGCTAAATAGTGAAAGAAAGAGTAATAACCCTAAAAATCCAATGGAAAATAGATATGTAAAGAATAATTTAATAATAACAACTATGAAGAGAACAGATAAATGTTAGAAGCCCCCCTCTATAGGATGGGTTCTTGGTTATCCTCAAACATCTTCAACTTCTATAGAGTCTCTCTCCTCTATAGTGCACAAACCCAACAAAAATATGGTGTGCGACAATGAAAATAATCATAGTTACAACAATGAGTGCAACAATAAAAATAATCAAAAGTTAATAATGAATGGAAAAACCTCCTATTTATAAAAAAATATTGAGCTATCCTCGAATAATGAGCAATAATAAAATATTATTGATCCCATTCTTGGAATAACCACCTGGAATATTTTATTATATTTGTTTAGGAGGGAAAAGGTATTTAAACTTTTATTTAGAAATAATAAATAAATAAATGATTTATTTATTATCTCAAGGAATTAGTTAAGGAATAATAAACAAATAATGGTAATTAATTAATGATTAATTAGTTATTCTCAAAGAAAAATAAGAAAAATAATGATTTATCTGTTTATTCATGATGAGGGTCAAACTTGAAAAGGAATAATAATAAAACAATGGTTTAATTAATTATTCCTAGAATAAAATCAAATAAATAGTGATTTATTTAATTATTCTTCATGGGTTTAACTATAAATTACTTAATAAAGGTGGTTTATTAGGTAATTTCTCACAGTGAAAGCAATTTTACTATAATAAAATTGGCTTTACATGGTGTACTTCGATCCATCAAGTAAATTAGGCTATATGATCATTTTTTTGGTGATAATAGATTTCTCCCCAACATACGAGTGTTAGGAGCAAAACATATGACCGAAGTACGTTGTAGAGACACAGTCACTTAGACAACACAAGTGAGTCAAGGAGAGAGAAAGAGAGACCAATGAATCTGAATCTAAGAGAGGATAGTGACAGGGGGGGAGACTAATGCAAGTCTCGTTTTATGTTGTGGTACCAGACCTCAATGAGGTGGGGGAGGCATACCCATACCTATCAAGATAACTTAGTACAAAAATAATGGTTCTCCTAAAAATATGAAATTGAGCAATAAAGTACATGCTGAATGGTACATGACATGCTGGCATAACAAAGCCAGAAAATTATACAATGTGTCCCATATACATATGCACCTATTAAACATGAGATAGGATTGAAAACAATAATATCTAAGTACATGAGATACAATGACCCTTCCCTCAATAAAATGGGTGGGAGGGAGGGTAGAACAATTGGAGAAGCCCTACTGAACAAGGAAGGGCTCTGCAAAACTGAATGGATCATCTGGAGGAGGCATGCATGCGATGAACAATGCGATTGGTAGGAACCAAACCCATAAAATCTACGGAATTTCATCTAACGTTGTAGCATAGTAGGTATGCATCTGGGCATGTGGGGGGCTACCTCAAGGGCCACCCCATCATGAGGTCTAGAAAATATCACACACACCGAGGAATCACCGGTAAAATCTATTGCATCACTAGACCATCAAGTGTACGGATCACAAACATGAAACAAACAAGTCAAAAGGAAAAAATGAGACCCTCTGCTTGTTCCAAGATGACGAACAACAATGTAAGTTGGAACTAAGATACACCGCCCTCTAGGCCGTTATTTTAGAATAAATGAGTTGATGTTGACATAATAGGGCCTGCGATAGATGAGGCAATGAGGGTCCTCAACTAAAGCATGAGGGAAAATAGTAATGTGAATAATAGACGTAAACCACGGATAATGGTAAAAAGGAGATTGAGGGAAAAACAGACGACTACACTTGTCAGAGCATAGAGTGCATGGTTGACCTGGCAGCAACTAAATCAACACCGGAGGGGATGGGGACAGTATGACTGGAGGCCAAAAATGGGCAACATAGGATGAATGGTATGAAAATATGGATGGAATACTATTAAATGATAAGATGGGGCATGAAATCAACTCCAAGAATGCAAGGGTGACTCATCGTGGATGCTCTAGACAAGGGTGACTTGATGACACTGCCACACAAATTAGGCCCAGCGGGGACCATGAAACATGAGTAAATGATGGTTACACATGACAAAAATAGACATATGGTATGATAAGTATTAAGAGGAGGTGGAACTCAAAGTACAAGTGTCACTTTATGATGAAATTCAATTTTTAGGGGCGACGAAGTGACCCTTCTTGGAAAAAAGGCTTCCTGGTGAAGTGTCAAATCAGTGAAAACTGAGGAAGACCCATTATAGAGCTCAGTGAGAGATTTCCAATGGTGCTAACAATTCCTCAAAATGAGCTATGTTCTATTCGCAATGGGTGACAAAAAAATTGTGGATTTTTTCTATGAAAGGATGTTTTCCATCCAATTTGGATTCATTTTCTAAGTGAGATGTGGTGAATTTGGAGAGGAGGAAAAGGACCTAAATATTTTGGAGATCATAGCGGACAAAAAAACCGTCAGAATCAAGATCTGTGACTTTTAGGTAGGTGGCCTTACTCATCTCTTCAATTTGAGTGGTTTATTTCCTGATTTTTGGCACCTGACAACCCCTTGAGAGACTCTTTCCCTTGCTCATGGTTGTATCACACTTTCTGGGTCTAGAAATGTGATCTGGCTAGCAGGAAATAGTTGGAAATCTGTGAGCTCACACTTTCTAGGATGAAAAATGCGATTTATGGCTAGAGGAAGGGTTGGTTTGCTAGCCTGGTGGGGGTTGCAGGTTGATCAGTGTAGCTGGTTGTTTTCATTTTTGAACTGAAAAGACATGTTGTGTTTTGCGAATATGGTAGAGCTGAAAATCAGCTAGCATGAACAAGACTTAGATACTCTTCAATACGAGATCCAAGGGGATCAGGTAGTTCGAGGGGAATTGGATCATTATGGGGTTCTCAAGTTGGTAGAGAACCCACTGATGAGGGTAGGTAAGCCCTTGCTATCGAGAATTCTGAGCTATTAGGATCTAGACCAGGAGGTATTTTTCATGCACAGGCACAAGATCGAGCTCAAATTACAGGATATTTAATTCTTGACCAGACTTCCTCCCCTCACAGTGGTGGGTGATATTCATCCTCTATTACCTCATGGGAGGAACATTACTAGGTTTATGGAGTGTCATTGTCAACGGGGTGTTCATGTCAAGGGCACGACTATCCCACTTGTTGATCTAGAGAGGCTAGAGACACAGGTTGTTGCTACAACTGTGCTATGGGTCTTGGGCAGCTAAGAATTCCACCATATCATTGGAGGGAAAATGATGTTAGTTGAGAGTGTTTTTGCTGGGACTTACTATGGGTAGGCGTAGATGATGCTGCCGTCGATGAAACAACAATTGAGTCTTTGCAAGAGACAAGTGAATCGTGACTACACTTTTGGTACAGTACTATGTGTGTTCTTCTTTGAGAAGATACCCATTATCCATTATCATGTATAGATCTGAGATGGGGTCCCATAGGAGCCCAAGATGCGCCGCTGGGGGTAGCTACCACAGAGAGGAGGAGGGGGAGTCGGAGGTGTGTTCTAACCCGATTTTTTCGCATACTGGGATAAGAAGCCCCTTTACATTGATGATTACCCTTATAGCATGATGAACTATTAAGGGGATCCTGACTTGCCACTTCCACCTGGGCGAGCATGAGGACCAGACAGTAAGTGTTAGGTTGTTATGTTTTATGGTCCGTTTTATATTTCTTTCACATGTATGTGGTACTGAGTGTGAAACATGTTGTATGCAGACATAGCACCATGGAAGCCGACAGGATATGCAGGCTGAGCTGTAGTGCCTGGGGTCAAAGATTGGGGTACATCATCATCACAGCAGGGTCCAGAGGATACCGCGTTGCTTGCTAATTTGCATCATAGGTTTGATGTACTCTTGATTGGGGTTTCAGAGTGTGGATGGCACAATTTAGAGGATCAATACACAGATGAGTGCACCAGTCTTCCTTTAGAGTGGCGAGGTATTGTGCAATGCATGGTGATGGCTGATTAGGTAGTACATGATCTACATGTAGGTGGAGCAGAACCCTTAGCACGAGATCCACTAGACAGTGACTAGATGTAGGGACATGTGGGTCCCATTGGTTGTGATTTTTGTAACATGCTATGGGCATGTCATATGTATTTAGAGATATGTCTCCAAACATTTTTATGATACATAATATGATTATGCATTTTGCATGACGATGATGGTTTGCCATTTGTGTGGTTATCTTCTATGGTGTGCATGTGATAAATTCCAATCTAGAATGTTGTTTGCAATGGTATCTACATAGTGATTTTGGTCTCTAAGCACATGATTGAATGTAGTGGTTTCAAATTTAGATACCAATAGCTTCCCTTGTAGATATTTTCTAAATAGGACTTAGTTAAGCACATCATTATTGGCTTGTTGGGGCCTGACCCAGGTTCGGAGTTAGTTATCCAAACAAATCCTAGTACTATTGGCCCTTTTGGTAACATTCCATGGAGCGCGGACTAAGGTCTTACCCGAAGTAGTATGGGAGGGTGCTAGAACTAGGTTTCCGCACCTTGGAGATGTCTAAGAGATTCGACTGGTCCACTATTTGTTCCTGTGCACAGGATGCTTCGCACACTTTCCCGTCCCTCACGACCTGATACACTGCCTTCACGCAGTCCTAACCAAGGGTTATGCATCATGCTCTGCACTAGTACCCGATATATTAATTGTATTCTAGTACTATTTTAATTACCTTTGCTTACTTGAATGTCTTAAGTTATAATTAGTTATACAAAACATTCATACATGTCTGCGCAGTAAAGAAAAAATATACTTGCAAATTATATCCAATCATGCATTAAACCAGGAAAAGATACACAAAAATATAGTACAACTTCTCTTTATTGTTCTTCCCAATGGTTACAGACTCGACTTGCCTTGTGCACTCAGCTGCAAGGGTCCATGCACTTAGTTGCAGACTACTAGGCCTCTGCGCATTTAGCTGCGGAGCCTTCTCCTACTCTACAACCCATAGACACACTTTACACTTTGACTCAATCACTTAGACTTCTCATGCTCCTATCCATTCTCTTAGTTAGTTCTCTTTTACAGTTAGAGCCTCTCTCTATTTATACAATCCCATGGTCTGTGGACCATAGGTAGGTCTATCCAATTGACATTACATTACATAAATTAGGGTGGACAATCATGTGACTTTATCATAATTTCGCGCTCCACGCCCATAATTTGTGGAGCTTTTATAAAAACTTGGTCAAAACATGGGCTTTAAGCCCCAAGACATGCCTTGGGGGGATTCCCTACCGAATAGGCCCCCAACACAAACATCGTGACTCATGCTCGAGTCACTATGTCAGCGCAGAGTCCCTCCAATTCTCCTCGAATTGCTGCAAGGTCGGCGACACACTGAGCTGTTGCTTGTTGGATCTGTTGCATGCATTCTTCCGAGATCGCTGTGTTCGGAGTGCTTCTTTGCACTAATGCATGCATCCCCTGCATGTGTTTATAGTCCCCACACCTTCTTCGGGATCCTTGGAGTGCGAAGACTGTGCTTCTGCCAGCTAGTCAGGTGGCCGCATCACCTGTATATGGCTTCCTCTGGTCATCCATCCTTCTTCCTGGGAAATACCCACCTTTCACCCTTACTGGCAGCATCGCATACATTATCATCTATAGTGCACCACCCCGGTTAATTTGCTTAGTAATATGCGGTCCAAGCCAACGCATCAGACTAATCAATTGAAGACCATAGTCCTCAAACTTGTTAGCTTGATCATGCACACCATGTTTTATCACCCTAGTCTTTTTATCGAGGAAATGTTCCCTTATTTCGTCCTCTAGCTTCTTGACTTCTACGTCCACCAGAGCACTTCTATTTATTAATCGTACCCTTTCTTCTTCAAGTTCTTGGAGCCTAGAGTTTCCCAGTTGGATTTCTTCTTCCAGGGTCCCTCAAATCATTGTATCTATTGGTGCTATCATGCGCGGTCCATGATTTCCATGTACTATAGGACTTATAGTGGTTTCTTGATACTCAAGCTGAGGCGGTGCCTGTGCGGTCAGGTGCTTGCACACGGTCCCATAAGCCTATAGAACTGTTGGTAAGCGCAGGTCCTAGTCAGTCTGCTTTGTATTGTCGACCTCGTTCATTGCTTCACATACTTGGTTAAAGGCTTCTACATGGATATCCTTCCCCGCACCTAGTCTTTCTATACTCCATGGCTCCAACTGGAGGGGTCATTCATGCCATTGCCTTGCCCACACCTATTTACTGACCGTGTCTCCTAATGCAAAGACTGTGTTCATCCATGTAGGTTTCACAGTATATTCCTGTATCCACCTGAATAGGTGGGCACATGGGCCATTTCCTTTGTCAATCTTGGCTGTTACTCACATCAAATGCTTCCCAAACTATGTGCACATCATTCTTCTACAATCACGCCAGTCCTCAAAATTTCTTTGGTCTGTACCCCACCACCTCTCCGGCGTAGAGCACAGTACCAATTTCAGAGTGTTGAAACATTGCTATTCTGGCACTTATCTTTCAAATGTGTTCATGAAGTCATTCACCTTACTTAAGCCATCAAACATAGGCAGATCTCTTACCTCTATCACTACGCAATGAAGCAATCTCGTCGTCGTGTTACAGTTGAGTGTCGTTACCTCATGTAACTGGTTTTTCCATTTTTCTATCTACTCGTCAAAGTTTGATATGCAGGAGCTTTCGCTCTCCCAAGAGATTCGGCCATCCGTGGTTGGATTTACCTACTCTTTCTCCTATGTGATTATCTTCTAGATGCTATCCAGATCGTTGTCACTATCGTAGTCATGCACTGGCTCGTGTAGCGCGATCCTTCAGTAGGGTCTAAAGATACCACTAAGCGCAGAGAATTTTTCTCAAATATCATCTTGTACTTTTTTAGATTTATCACTCCATTCATGTTAGTGGCCCAATCTATTCCCAATAGCATGAGGTAGGGATTGCTATCATCAACAATATCTATCACTTCAAAATCTACTAGCATGCTTGCTCCTTCGATATCTCCTGTGATTCCCTGCAATCTCCCCATAGGTAGGATCTTTTGCTGGTTCACCAATCAGAGTCGGATAGGAGACCATTGCAGCATAGGCCTTCCCATGCACTCCCATGTCCGCTTCGGCAGGAAATTTGCGTTTGAACCTAGATCCATAATTACTTGGTCCATCTCATATTTCACAATCTGCGCAGTCAGTCTCATTTCCCTTCCCGTTCGTTTTGTGTGCTTTCTGAGCTTCCGGACTACACGCGGTTCTCTTTGTGCAGCCCCTACGCATCCATTTATGAGTTCTTACAGTCCCTTTACAACCTTGTTGTCACACAGTAGCTTCATGCATGTTTCCAAGAACGTAGTGAGCATTGATGGGTCCATTTCCGACACCAGTCTGTCTTTACTTCCTCAAGTGGAGGCATCAACAAAGCTCCTCTTAGATTCCATGAAGGTCTCCCTAGCACACTCTAAATCAAATTGTGGTTCCTTTGTTGGGGCCTTGCGAACCCATGTACTTTCTTCATGTTGCTTTCCTTTGTCATCTCCTATCATAATTCCACTCTGGAGCACAATATTTACATTAGGGTCTTCGTCACATGGCTTAGACCTCATCATTTTTAGGTTTTGAGTTGGGGGAGGTTGGAGTGCTCCTTTATCATGCAACCTCGATATCAGTGTGGGACAATCCTCCATCTCATGATCAAGAAATGTACAATACAAGCATGATGGTCATGTTGCATTTGTACAATCATAGGAATAATGCCTTGGCCCTCTGTAATTGTAACATATTAGTTGTCCGCGACCTCTTCCTGGTCCCCCTCCACCTCAGCCTTGTCCACATCCCTGAAATCCAATGCGCGCCATTCCTGCATTTTGATCGAGGGGCCATGTTTCACCTTGAACTCTGTAGGTAGGAGTTCGATCCATCATCAGCTCATAACTTGTACATGTGTGCTCATCATGTCTTACTGATCTACAAAAATTACAGAATAACTATTGTGAACTCCGTGTATACTTCTGTAATAGATGGAAGTTGTTTGTAGCATGCTTTCCTCCTATTTAACAAATCGCGCACCACAGTGCAGGTGCTGCGCTTGGTCCTTCTTGTGCCTCTGGTCTTAGTGGCATTGGTCCTCCTCACGGAAGGTAATTTGTGAACAACAGGCAATGGTCCTTGTCGTGCCCCTATCTCTTGCATTTTATGCACCATACCTTATCGCGCACTTCTAGGTGGGCTGTCCTGTCTTGTTTCAAACTCTACATTTCCAGGCACAAGTTTTCGAATTATGCATGAATCTGTTGGACTCCCAAGTTAGGACCTTGTATCGGAGACTCGTGCAATCTCATCATGACCTCTATGGCCTTGGAATGAGTAGTTATCCACTGTTGTGACAGTACATTCCGTAGATGCGGAATTAATGATGCTACAAACCATTCATGGTGTTGTCCATCTATCAATGTCATGTTAGCTTCACGAATTGTGCACTTTAGCCTCTGATCCAATTCCCAAGGGGTCTCACCTAGTAGCATTGTGATTTGTTTGAACCCAATGATCATCTGCACCTCTTACTTTGGCCTTCTAAATTCCTTTTTTAGCACACTTTGGATATCCGTGATGCCCACATTCGGATTGTCGTTGGAATGCTTAATGTACCAAGTCAATGCGCAATCCTGCATAGCACTAACCAACGTCGCCTTCTTTATATTGTCATCCATGACACCTTGTGCTTCCCATACAACTTTTATCACGAACCAAAGCTGGTCTGGATCTTCATTCCCTACTCCCTTGAACACTGGCAACTTTATCGCACTTGCCATATAGACTCAAGGTGGTGGCGGAGGTGGTATGGGTGAAGATGGGGGTGAAGATGGTGAAACTAGCGGTGGTGTGGGTGGGGGTGGTATGCGTAGAATTATCTGTCTTATCAAACTGATCACAGTTATTGGTGAGACCCTCGTGAGCTCTTCTTCGTCCCTTTACGAAGGTGAAATGAAGGGGCTAGTTTCTAGTTCTGTGCTACCTTCATTTCTATAGATCCTCCCACTTCACGTAGCCCCAAACATCAATTTATTCACATAACCTGTTTCTCACACAGTACCATTTTAATCCAAGTATTCAAAAATTTAACGTACTTACCTCGTAGCCCTTTGAGGAAGCATCATTCTGCATTGCTATAGCTGACTAAAGTATCTACCACGAACTCGACGATGAATCCTCCTATGACTCGATCGAGGCAGTGATTGACAGTGCACACGATATTATCTTGCGATGCTTCTAGTCTGCACACCAATTCTGGGGTCCACGGAATAGGTTCATTGAGTTTACATCTTCCTTGGTTATCTGCTAGCTTCGCAATCCACTCGTACAACTCAGTGGGGAAGGATGCAAAGAAAATTTCATGGATTTCTATATATAAGTAGTAGCCTAACCACTCCTTTGACATTCACGGATTCCTATTTTCGTGTGCCATGAACTCGTGAATCTTCCTGTCCAAGCAATCTTCAATTCCTTTGCTTATTGGATTCTAGTGATACGATATCAGACATCTCTATGCAGATCCTAGTCCCGGCAACGGAATCATTTGTTGGCTTGTTGTGGCCTGACCTAGGTTCAAAGTTAGTTAGCCAAAAAAATCTCGGTACTACTGGCCCTTTCAGCAACAGTTCACGGATCGCGGAATGAGGTCTCACCCGAATTAGTATGGGAAGGTGCTAAAACCAGGTTTCTGCACCCTCGAGATGTCTAAGAGGTTCGACTAGTCCACTGTTTGTTCCTGCGTGCAGATTGCTTCACGCACTTTCCCGTCCCTTTCGACCTGATACACTACCTTCACGTAGCCTTAATCGGGGGTTCTGCATCATGCTCTATGCTATTACCTGAGATCTTACTTATCTTCCAGTACTAGTTTAATTACCTTCACCTACTTGAGTGTCTTAAGTTATAATTAGTTATACAGAACATTCATACAAGTCAGCATAGTAAAGAAACAATATACTTGCAAATTATATCCAATCACGCATTAAACCATGAAAAGATACACAAAAATGCAGTAAAACTTATCTTTAATGATTTTCCCAATGGTTATAGACTCGACTTGCTCTACGCACTCAGTTTAGACTACTAGGCCTCCGCGCACTCAGCTGTAGAGCCTTCTCCTACTCTATGACCCACATACACACTTTACACTTTGACTCAATCACTTAGACTTCTCATGCTCCTATCCATTCTCTTAGTTAGTTCTCTTTTATACTTAGAGCCTCACTCTTTTTATACAATCCAATGGTTCGCAGACCATGGGTAGGTCTATCTAGCTAACGTTACATTACAAAAACTAGGGTGGACAACCTTGTGACTCTATCATAATTGCACACTCCGAGCCCACAATTCACGGAGCTTTTACAAAAGACTTGGTCAAAACTTGGGCTTTAAGCCCCAAAACATGCCTTGGGGGGGATTCCATGCCCAACAATGATACACACTGTTCAATTGCATGGTAATAATCTAATTGAACATGAAGATGAAGGATGCGATGAGAAAGGGCATCAACTAACAAACCCATCACTCCATCATATTCACCCTGATTATTGGTGGCAGATCCAATGCACACACCGTTCGAAAGGACTAACGTATGCAAGGGGGTAAAAATGGCCCATGATATCGAGGCTAGATTCTGGGAGAAGTGACTCACACCATCGGCATGACCGATATACAGTTTGGATGATGGATCCATCTGAAAGGTGCAAAAGACAACAGATGAGATGATGCAATCTACCTAACTACATGGCAGAAATAAAGACACAAATCAAAGGGATGTTTTGTGAGAAACATTTCTGGAGGTAGATCGCATTAGGAGAATTAGGAAGGAGACAACTTTCGAAATCCTCTTGAATAAATTCCCCCTTACTCAAGTGTATGGGTAATCAAGGGTATCCATAGCTTCCATGGTGTCCTCATCAGATTGGGAGATGGGTGGACGAGAGGAAGACTGACTACATGATGCGACGGTATTACATGGTGCATCAACCTGATAAATAAGGTTCACATATGCATCATCTTGAATGGTAGATGAAGGACTGGTAGACGGAGGTTCTACTAATGTTGAGACCCAGGATTCTATCGAAAAAGGTTCAATAGAAATGCACGCAACAACCTCAGGAAGGTTTGTCGACGAGGGACTCAAGGATGATGACAGGAAAATAATGTGGCCTGTGTTGTACCTCATCTCAACATCAGGGGGAGGGATCATAATAGTAGGGCCATATTTTCCCTGTTTGGGTTAACAGGTGGTACTGGAATCCATAGGTAGAGGAGCAAAGCCTCCACTATGAGTGGCCTCGTATTCACGAATCTCCCTAAGGCAATCACGAAAGTCATTGAGACGAGGGAAACAATGGGAATAGTGACCATGAAGATCACACAGGGTACAAGGGTGGCTTGTGCAAAGTGTTTTTAATTTCTTAGGTGGGACCGATATGTTAACATGGACTTCCAAAATATTCGACTCAAGGAACGCTTCACAAACCAACGATTTAAGTTAAGGAAGTTCAGGACAATTGTTGGTGGCGTGCCTAACACCTTCAGTCAAAGCGCACAGGGCATTCAGCTTTGGGGCCTTAGGGGCTGGAAGAGCTTGGGGAGCCTTGTCCTTTGAATATTTCCTTTTGGCTTTTCACCCCTAGCTAAATGCTTTCGCAATAGGAACTCGTTCCTGTTAAGGTTGTAATGGCACTAAAGCAGCGACAAGGGTCATGGAGACTAGATGAACTGGGTTCAAAGCGTGATATGGTATTGATTGACTAGGAGGAGTATTTGAAGGGGGATTGAAGTACCATACTGGGATCCCTAGAGTTATCTTAGGACAGACCAGTGAAGCCATGAGAGATATAGAAAAATTTTCCAAAGGGGGGAATAAGATAGGTATCTGGCCGGTAGGATAATGTCTTAGCAGAATAGATCTTAGAAGTTTGAGACCTAGAGGAACAGTTCCTGGTGGGAACATAGGAGAGGCACCCACAAATGGAGGAGGTGTTGGGGGAGTGGGTCCATAGGGTTCACCTAAAAGAGCAACAGTAGGATGCTGAGGAGCTAGTTGTTGATCAAGTGTACCAGACTACTTAAGGGCAACTCATGACACTTGTAATATGTAAGCACTCATGGAAGTAGGTTCATAAATGGGAGGTGGAGGAACAAGGAGGGCACCTAACAATGAGGAATCCTTATAGACTCCAGCTGAGACAATGGTGCAGGGAGTTGAAGAATATTTGTCAGACATCGACGAGATGATGGACTCAGGGGAGGTCACAGATGCCAGCTCGTAGTAACTAAATTGATCAATGGTGACGATCTTCCCTTCATGGGGGAAGCTTATCTTGCGAAAAACCACAGATGCAACATTTGACATGGCATATGTGTAACTATGACCTAATAGGATGTTCTAATGCAAACAAGCATCAATGACTTCGATATTGACATGGAAAATCTTGCCCGCAAGGGTCACTAGACAGTTGCAGTACATGCCAAGGGGCTGCTAGGAGTGTCCATCCTAAGAATGAAAAGTGATAGTGGAGGGGGAAAACTCATGTTACTTGAGTTATTTCCAAACAACAGTGGACATCACATAGGTGGGTACACCTTCGTCAATAATGGATATGGAAATGATGGTATTACAGACTAAAACTGGTATTTGGAAAGAAACCGATGAAGGCAATGGGGGATTCTCTAATGATCAACTAGGAACACAATAAAATGATCGCCAGAATGATCCATTGAACCCAAGGCAGTTAGTAGAGCCTTCTTTTTGGAAGGGCACGACTGGAGGACTTCCAGTGTTGACATGGTGGAAGGTGATTGCGCCAAGTCCTCTACTATACTATATGTATGGGCAACTCTGTTAGAAGCCGCATTATGGCGTAATGGTCCCTTTGGGATCTTGGGAATGGCCTCAAATTTGGGTTGAGGGATCTATAAAGCATGATTTGGTGTCGTAAGAGGCTCAATAAATACTTTGGTTTTTGGCTCGGTAGCAGACGAAGTGGAGGGCTTGTAATATTGGCACGATCGAGTTTGTTGGTTGATATTGGAGGGGTTAACCCCATCAGAGTTCATCGTCAGGATCTAGTAGTCATGGGACCAAAAGGTTGGGGAAGGTGGGTTGCTTGACCTGGATAGGGTGGAGAAACAAAAAATCCTTGCTTAGGGAAATGATTTGTGAGCATGGCCAGTTGAGGTTGTGCAAGATTCTAAGGTGATTGTTGAGCTGGAGAAGTTTCTTGGGCTTCCCACATTTGGCGCATCTGGGGTAAAAGAGGACACTCATGTGTATAGTGGCCATGTACACCACAACATGGACAAGGCCTGTTCGTACAGATAGTCTTGTTCTGCTTGGGCTGGCTACCCTATGGTTGGTTGTTGATGTTAGGCTAGTTCCCTTACGATTCACTGGGTTGGTTACCTTGGTTACCCATGTTACCCTTCCCCTTATTATTTTTCTTTGAATTCTAGGCATTGGTATGAATCTACTATGCAAAAACCTGGCCCAGTGGGGCCAGTGGCTACTAGGGCTGAGGATGCATGGGATGTTGCGATGCTAATTCTTGAGGGACTACAGCGCCAAGATGTGCATAAGAAGGAGCAACAATTTGGTAGATTGGTTGGGCCGCTAGAAACATCTTGCTAGTAGGAGGGGCATAAATGGTGGAGGAACTAGTGCCCCTATTCGGATATCCATAACTCTGTTGGGAATATGTTAAAGAGTGTGAAAGGGATCCAACGATAACGTCAGTGGTGTGAGATGCCCCTGATGCATTGGAATTTCGAGGACGAGGGAGGTATGGAATGACGGTATAGACATAATTGAATTGAGCATAAATCAAATCATATCTCAAAGCGATCTGGAGATCTTCTTCCTTGGTCTAAGGAAAATGGGACACGACATCTTTCCCAATGGGGGATAAGAGGCTCTTAAGAAACCAATCTAGATAGACACAGTCTTCTAAAGGTGGGGCACGACATGTGCTCCTCCTTCGACACTACTCTTGAACATGGTCAGAAAGGCAAGTGGCAGAGGACTGACAGAATGTTGTCAATAGATTTGTACGAGTGTCATACTAGATAGGTAACTGGAAATATGATAAGAATGCCTTAGCAAGCATCGTGGAAATGGAATGGGAGGTGGAGGGTTGGTCTACATACCATTTTGTAGCGTCTCCAGTGAGCATGCGTTGGAAGAGCCGAAGATGAATGGAGTCATCGGTTATGGAGTTGGACAAACACCACATGTGGAAGGATCGGACATGGTTGGTAGGATCCTCACCATAAATAACCTCAAACTTTGGGATGTATGAGGGAAGCTTAGTCAACATAGAGGGACAACTAGCATCATGGTGTATGGGTTTGTTTATCAATTGGTTAAGATCCAGTAGACTTAACACATCCATAAAGGGGAGCATGGTGGTTGTTGGAACAGTTCCTGACACTCTTCCGCCTAATGTGACCACTAGTATAGCACCTAACCCACCACCAGTTTGAGTTCCTACACTACCTTTGGGTCCAGACATAGTGACAATATGCAGTGAAGGAGGCTCAGAATCAGATGAGGAATCAAAAGGACCAGGAGAAGGGTTAGGATGGGGACTGAGAGGGCTACGAACGTGAACCCGATGGGGAGGAGTAACAAGCCCAAGTGGAAACTAGGGGTGAAGGCCTAATAGTCTTCGTGGCACATGCCTTGGTGGCGTAATGATGGAAGGACACACATAACACGAAAATAGTGAAGGGAGATCAACAATATATCTTTTGTCTCTGATGCAGTGAGATAAATTTATTATGCTAAGTCTTGGCTGGGCGGTGTAAACCAAGTAGCCTTTGCTTAAGGTGTGTTTGTGTGTGCAAGTGTATTAATTGATTAAGCCTAGATTGTTTGTAAAAAAGTAAAAATCTTGTTGCAAATAAACTGAAATAAATAATAGAAAATGAATGGCAAAATATAACTAAACTCCACCCAAACTGGGTTTGCAAACACTATACTGCTTGGTGGCTAAACTGATGGAAAATACATTGAAATGGTCGAGGGATCTGAATGTCAGTTTTACTGGGATCAAGAGACTCTAAGATGCTAGAAAGTGGTGCAAAAACAACAAAAAACAAGAGGAGAAGATCGTTGCAAAAGGATAGGGAGATGGTTGAAACACCTATGGAAGCTAATGGGACCCTAACGGAATGACCAAACAAATTCAAATGTGAAATTATGGATAGTAGAAACCTATCGTATCAGATCTGGAAAATGTGGCTAAAAGTCCTGCAGAAACTCAGACTTCTCACTCAGCAAAACTCCTCCTAGAAAGGTGGAAGTGTACTAGAAGCCCTAGGGGAGGCTAAATACAACTTCGATGAGTAAAATAGAATGGATCAAGGACTAAGTGGGATGAGGCAGAGGTCAAACACCCAACAAACAACTGTTACCAAAACCCATAAACAGATTTCAGAAAAACCCTAAAACCTAGAAATTACAGGTTTTGACCTGGTTTCTGATGAAATCACACTTTTTGGGCTGAAAGCTGCGTTATGAAGCCTAGATCGCACCTTTTGGGCTGAAAATTTCATTTTTTGTTTCAAGACTCTCGGTCTACAAATTTCAGAAAAAAGTGTCACCTTTGCCATAGCTGGTTCCTGTGACTTGCGGAAACAGCCAGAAAGATTACGGAAGTCGGAAATTTATTAGATCTAGAGTTAAAAGACTAGGAAACATTAATAGAATTGAAAAAAGAAGAAACCTTAAGTTGAAGACCAAAGGACACCTAGGTTTATGGATCTGAAGTATAAAACTCAGTGGAGCCACCAATTTGTTGTAGTGTTTTCTTCTCAATGATATATCAAAAGGACCCACTTAAGATTGCAGATAACAAACAATCTCAACAATAGAAATTACTACTAAACATTGTATATCTATAGCTATTGATAGAAACAAAACCTACCAAAATTCTAATCTATGCTACGATCATAGTTAAACAGTGAAAGAAAGAGTAATAACCCCAAACATCTAATGGAAACCAGATATGTAAAGAATAATTTAATAATAACACCTGTGAAGAGAATAGATAAATGTTACCAGTCCCCCTCTATGGGATGGGTTCTTGGTTGCCCTCAAACATCTTCAACTTCTGTAGATTCTCTCTCCTCTATAATGCAAAAAACCCAACAAAAATATGGTGTGTGACAATGAAAATAATTAGAGTTACAACAGTGAGTGCAACAACGAAAATAATCAAAAGTGAATAATGAATGGAAAACCCTGCTATTTATAACAAAATATTGAGTTATCCTTGAATAATGAGCAATAATAAAATATTATTGATTCTATTCTTGGAATAACCACCTAGAATATTTTCTTATATTTGTTTAGGAGGGAAAAAGTATTTAAACTTTTATTTAGAAATAATAAACAAATAAATTATTTATTTATTATCTCAAGGAATTAGTTAAGGAATAATAAACAAATAATGATTTATTTAATTATTCCTAAGCGATTTAGTCAAATTTAACAAAGAATAGTAATTAATTAATGATTAACTAGTTATTCCTAGAGAAAAATAATGATTTATCTATTTATTTTTCATGATTGGGTCAAATCTGACAAGGAATAATAATAAAACAATGGTTTAATTAATTATTAATAGAAGAAACCTAGATGTGGGTGACAACCAAGATATTTATGACGATTCGACGGACGGGCAGCGAGAGGACGGGCCACATGGCCACCTACGTTCCCTCCCATGCCAGCCTGAAAAGAATTCATGGCAGCCTGCAGGTAACATTAAATGGGTACTATGGCCAAGATTTATCCATCATTCGCTCAACAATGGATTCCACAGACCTTAATGATGCTCTTCCCCCCTGCTCCATAGCATAGGCCCACCTTAGACAACGGAGCCTTGTTCTCGCACTGTTACCAGGAGCCGCTACTGGTTGCTTAGCTGTGTAAACCTTTGTAATGGGTATCATTTCTCCCACATCAGGCTCTGTAATCTGACTCCAACTCAGACTTCCCTTGCTCATCCTCAGCTTAACCATACAACCAATTTCCCCATTGATAGCTCTTCTTCGAATACTTCCATGGCTCGCATCCACCACTGAATGTGTAGCAAAAGTGGAGGAAGTCATGGTGGTGGCATCCGCCCTCCTGTGACACCCATCCCTGACTCTGGCTCCCCGTCCCCTTCCCCTGACATCCCCAATCCTTATAGCACCTTCTCTGGCAGGTATCCTGATACTCACAGTGGCCAAGGACACGCACAGCTCCAAGGTGCTAGCTGGAGAGACGTCACTATCCATATAGCCAATCTTCCCCTCCCCCCTCACCCTGCTCGTCACACGACCCAATTTCATTTCCGCAGCACCCTGAATAGGCCTGTCATTACAACTGCGGTCACCATCTTTTTCTCTTAGGAAAACGACCTGCAAGATGCTCCACTAGAGAACAATGGTATGCAGCAGCGGGCTGCTCACAGGAACAGGAGTGCCTGTGACCCAGGAAAGCAACTGATGGAGGAGGATGTTACCACCTTGCATGGCAAGGAGTTGGGTGGCAGCCAGCAAGCTGCAGAAGGAAGATTTGGAGACACACTGACTCTAGGAGGTAGAGTGGGAGACACGTCCAACCCTCATGTAGCTGCAGGCAGCTCCGCTGGCATTCAACCTAGACATGGACTTCAAAATGATGTGTCAGAAGAGGAGGATGATTGGTACTAGTACGCGTGCCTCATCGAGGAGGTGCCCGCCCCATATGCCCTCTAGAGATGACAATTGGCAGTTAGGTGTTGCCCTTCTGCCAGCTGGGTGTCTCTTCTACTGATTGGTTATTTTCTGAAATGATTTGTGATGTTAAATCTTTTCTCGTTATTTTCGATGTTCTGATATTTTTTGGTTTAAAACCGATAACCCCTGTGTGGGTTCTTTTTGCCTTCACAGACTGGTTTCCCCATCGATGGGGCAGTCGAGATATTTCTTGATAAATGATGTTGAGTACTGTTGAGGCCTCAGCCTCGATGTAATCATATTTTGTTTCATATTAATAGAATAGTTTTACTTAGAGAAATATATATATATATATATATATATATATATATATATATATATATATATATATATATATATATATATCCTAGAAGAAAATCATAAAATAGTAGTTTACTTAATTATTTTTCATGGGTTTAATTATAAATTACTTAATAAAGGTGGTTTATTAGGTAATTTCTCATAGTGAAAGGAATTTTACTATGGTAAAATTGGCTTTACATGGTGTACTTCGATCCATCTAGTAAATTAGTCTAGACGATCAATTTTTTCGTGATAAAAATCACGAGTCATCGCATGCCACATCATTATTACGGATTATGTAATTATCTATTTAAAATGTCTTGTAAAGTGGAAGTCCAAAGGAAACGTTTAGAATATGAAGAGTCATGTAAAAGTTGAAAAGTCTTAGGAAGTAAAACAACCATGAGGGTAGACAAAGAGTAACAAAGAAGGTGAAACATCACCTCATTGGTTATATATACAACCTCATTGTATGAGAAAAGGACTTTTCACCTTGGCTCCTCGCACAAGGCATTAGAGAGACCAAGTAGTTCTTTTGAGGAGCACTAAGTGGCCATTACAGGGAATTTCAACCTAAAAGTGGCCTTCTAAGGAAAAATAATAAAATAGTATTTAAAATAATAAAATTAGAGTTATGAATTTTGGAGGGAAACGAAGAAAACTATTTTTTTAATTATATTTTTGGCTTATCTCCTTATAGGTTTACTGAAAATTTCAAGTGTAGACACTCGTTGGATGTGGAATTAAATTTTTCATCCAATGACTACCCATTATGCATACTTTTGAGAAGATCCACATTTATAAAAATTGAAGATACATGAAAAAATGGTGTTGGACATTCTTTTATAATGTATTGCTAATTTTTATCAATGTCATTCTTCTCAAACGTATGCACAATGGGTACTCATTCAAAGCAAAATTCAATTTTGTATCCAAAAAGTTTCTACACTTGAAATTTGAGTAAACCTATAAGGAGATAAGAAAAAATACAATTAATTATTTTTTCTTCTTTTCCCTCCAAAATATTTACATTTACCTCTTTTTAAGTTTAAAGGATATTGATTGGTTTGCATATTATGACATGGAAATTATGTGAAAATTTCATGGGAACTTTTAGGCTAAAATTTCCTCTAATGTCTAATGCTACAGTACTGGAGCTAGTGGTGTTTATTATATACATGTGTCTTTGAAATTTTACTTCATATCAGAAGCACATGTTATTCCTGCATGGATTACGAATATTTGTAAGACTGTGTTGTGGATTTTTGTAATTCATGTTTCCTTTCGTTTATGTTAAAGTAGTTGAACTGTTTCATTTGTTTTGGTACTTATGATATTGAGAATATGTTGTAATGGTTATTATCATTGTCGCACTCTTGTGGACTATTCCGTTGGATATTAGACATATATTTCTTGTTGTATTGATTTCAATGGTCATGGCATCTTTGTGGATTATTCCACTGTATGTTGAACATATTCTTCTTACTTATGTGTGTGTCTACTAGGGTGGTACTATTACCTCTCTCTTAGAGGCCCACTTCTCTCTCCCCACAATAGTAAAATAAATTTCGCACACATATGAACAAACACTAGCTAGGCACACCCCCTTTCTTTTCGAAGGAACATTTTCACTCCTCTCTCGTGCTGATCATTACAACCAATGCAAATATGTAAGAATACATAAAAACTAGGCCAATACACTGGATGGGGCTCCTATTCCAAATAGTGTGAGGTCTAATTGGGACTTCACATCAGGGAGACCCCTTGGCTGATAGACTTTTAGCACTGTCAAAAATCCCCTAAGATTTATTTTCCCTAATGTTCTTAAGGGATGGGTGTATAGATGTGTGATGATGTGCTAGAAAATAGAAAATGTGATCACACTCAATACCTTCTCTAAATGTTAATTCCTAATCAAGAGACAATAGAGGCTAAGCGATCTCCTTGGCACTATCTTCAAGCCAGGGGACTCGTTTGAGTAAAATGAAGGTTTTGTAAGAAGGTAAAGTGTATATTGTTAGTTAATTTCCCATGAGATATAAACATATCCCTAGACATACTACTATATATGAATCGATAGTTTCCAACCAGGGTCTTTTGAAAATTAATGGGTAACCCTCGAGGTTAGGTTTTGACTTAAGGAAAATAAAACCAACTAGGTATCCCAAGGATTATAAACAAATGCATTCCCTTGGCTTTAACTATGGATATCTCTACCAATTGACGAATTAAAGGGTTGGTCATAATCTGAGTAACTAATGGATTTATGGCTTTTACTTAGTCATGACATTTATGGTTTGCATTAGATCAACCAAGGTGATAGGAATGGAAGTATCATTATGTTGATATTGCATATTGGGCTTGTTGGGTCCATGTATTTGGCTACAAAAACTTTTCCTAATATTAGGTTCAATGCTAACTTTCCCATGACATGGATAATTTTCAAATCCTTATTCTTTCTTCCTAACCTTTTTAAACAAATTTCTTACATAGCTTTAGCATAAACTGGTACATCCTTAATAGCTTGGAAGAAATAAATATTAAAACACATGTTCCTAATTTGTTCTAAATGTCAAACTCTAGCCTTGAAGACGGCTTTTCCATACACAATCTCTCTAGATATGGGGGGTTTTGTGATTGACTCTTTTGTTGGTGGTTGTTTTGGGATTGGAGCATAGCTTCATAAGGGAGGAATATCAAGTTAACGATCAAGTTTAATTTGATCTTCCTCATTATCTTATTCTTGGACAATGGAGAATGTTTGATCACACACCACTTTTCTCAAACATAAGTGAATGTATTTAAAATATATAACAGAGATGACATATGTTAGAAAAGAAGGCAAATTCAATGTTACAAGTGGGTTTCATTGCTTTATTATTATTCATATTCGGTGTTGGATGGACATGCATTTTTTATCACATTTGAGGAGGTTGAATTGATGGAAATTGCAGTTGTTGCAGATGTTGGAATGTTGTGTAAGGTTGAGAAGGGTATTTTTTGTTTTGAGAAGGTACATTTCCAAAGAGTGCAAGCTCCCAACCAACCTTGCTACCAAGGCTGGTCTTGAGTATGTCCAAGCCATTTTTTCCATGGTGTATATGGATACATATTTTGTGGTGGGCACTAGCATGGAAGAAGATATTAATTTGGCCATATTGGTTGGTCGGTATGGCCATCGTATACTTTGGGTTACAAAACATATTTTTTCAATATCTTCCCTAATCCGCTAATAAACTTCTTTTAATCTAGGAAAGGAAGGGTACTCTTTGGTTATATGTTTCTCTTCGCAAATAATCCATATTTCTTTGTTATCTAATGAGAATTCTCACAAAATATGCTTCTTTCTACAATGAGAATATGATATAGATAAATCTACATTTTATTGCTCCTTAATCCTCTTAGATTGCAAGATATCAAGTTGAGAACTAAGTGAATTGAGAATATTGATAAATTTTCTAACAAATTTCTTATCTCAACTCTAGTGAATACTCCACTTGTTAGTTTAGTAAACTTTGAGATGAGATATCTAGAACTCCTCCAAGTTTTTGCACTACTTCATGAGTATAATCTACATAACTCATAGATTTCATTATAGGTTAGCTGAGAAATATCTCTAGCTCCCATGGGATTAATGGCATCCATATAGTCATCTCTAATCCCTTAAAGGAGTATGATGTATAAGGTTTTGGGATTTAGTATATTTTTTTTTCAGTTCTTTGCAAATTATAGAGAAACCTTTAGATATAATCCTCCAAACTTTCCTCCTATCCTTGTCTCATTTTAAATATTTCTTCCCTAGAGTCCCTTTTTTTGAAATATTCCTCATACTTGATCAATAAATTTTCCTCATTTCTTCCCATGTTCTAATACAATCACCGCTAAGTTCCATTACCTAAAAAAATACTACTTCTTTTAGGGTGGTTAGGAAGAGTTTGAACTTCTATACATTTATGGGGTAATCATAACTATGGAATAAGACTTGTTATTCAAATTAGGAAGAGAATAAGGTAGAATTATATTCATTTAAAATAATCCAAACCATCGAGGGAAATTCAAAGTCCTATTTCTTTGAGTTCCTCCTCAACAACAATACCAAAAGTTATAATATTTATATATGTTCTCCTGCATCTAAGATAAAATTATAGAAACAAAACCATTTAGTTTTCCAACTCAAGCTTCGTTGGGAACTTACAAGGCACCCAATGCAATAACCATAAAAATAGGATGGTTATTGCATATGTAGTCAATTTTACTCATCACAGTGAAAACAAAATAACTATAAATTTTTATCGCATGTAAATAAAAAATACAAAAGAAAATAAATTAATATTATACCAGATTCATAACTGGGTTAGTAGCACGTCATATGTTATAATCAACTAAAAACATATTCACAACTTAGCATTACCTCTATTTACCAAGTATCAATTAATAATAAATCAATTCGTTAACACAATGATGCTACAACATAAGAAGTATGTGACGACCCATTTTAAAACTCATTTTGTAGTAGATCAACACACCATAAAATCTCTAAGCTAATACATAGGATAGAAAAGTAGGTATAGAACGTAGTAAAAGATAACACTACACATCAAACTTTAATATTTAATAGATGCTTGAAAAAAATATATATGACAATAAGGAAAGTGTACATACAAGAGAATGAAGCTACAAAAACTAGTATAACTAAATCCATACTAAACTAATCAACGCAAGGAATGAAGTATGGCACGATGACCTACCTTGCACACGCCTTACTCCAAGTTCGGCCGTGTGCCTATTTCCACAAGGTTAAGAGCAACGATTAAATCCCACTCATCAAACCAAAAGTTCCATGGTTGTATTCATAAGGAAAACCAATCATACAACATGAGTTTATAGTCTAAAGTTTTCATGAATAAAGTGTAACCACTAATACCATTACATATTTATGTCTATGTGGGACATTTCCTATTTCATAAATGGAATGACAAGTTCTTTAAATTGTGAAATTAGCTCTAACACATGCATACGATTAGAGAAAAAATCATGCTTAGCATGTCAAATGCCTTCTTGGATAGTCGTTAGGTTACCCATCTTTAGTTTCCTCCCATCTTCCTAAGATACAACATGTGAACCATCTTCTAACTAGAGAAAAAAACTGTATAAGTGAACCATCTTCTAACTAGAGAAAAAAACTGTATATGTGAACCATCTTCCCCATCTTCATCGAATATTGAATCGAGGCAAAGTCCTCTTCATATTGCATTGGAGATCTTCAATTAAGGTGAAGCCCCTTCTTTCCTCCACTAAAATAATTTAACGAGAGTTTTCTTGTAGAGCTTTAGATTTTAACCCTCGCCACAAAAGAAAATGGTGTTCCATCCTCAACACAATGGAGAAAAGATACACGGACGTTAAAGTAACAAGGGCCGTTATGGGAACATAAGTATACACAATGATCCAACTAATCCAAACATGTTTAAATTCTAATTATAAAAGTAGAATGAAAGAAATCAACGGAAATCATATGGCCTAGCAAAAATATGACAAGTCGAATGGATCAATGGAAATCATATAGTTTAGCATAATTATAATAATGACAAGCGAAAGTGGTCTAGTTGAAAACAATTACATATTAGGAGGCAAAAAAGAGCATTTATTTATAAAGCTTTGTTAAAATAGAGACTTATCAGTTTATTAAGTAGATTAAAATAATAATATAAAAGATAAATTATATTAACTAGCACAACAATTCTATATATATATATATATAATAATATATAATAATTAATAACAATAATGATAATAAATATATAATAATCCTCGGATGCGGGTGATTGAAGAGATAGGATGGGCGATCACCTGCGGCCACCTGCCAGCCATACGCAGAGGAGCTGTTCACACATGGGGAAGGGACACTCTCAGCTGCGCGGGATTGGAATTAAAGGCATTCAGTAGAGGAGCATAAATGCTCCGTTCACCTCCGCATGCAAAGCAAGGTCCAGCTCCTCGGATCCCATGAATGCCACAGTAATGGTGGGAGGGCCTCGAGGCATAGGCAGATGTGTTATATATAGCTGTGGTATGGGATTCACAATGCAAATTCAGGGTCTGTTTCGTTTGTTTTTGCAGCCTCTGGCGTTGCTGGTCGCTCCAAGCGTTTGCCTTTTTGTTTGGGCTATTCCCCCACCTGCATATGTTCTTCCCTTGGCTGTTCTGGGATTCAATTTAGCTTTGAGCTCTATCCCGGCCTCAGGCATAGAGACTCTGTTTGGCCCTGCAGTCATGGTTCGGCCTCGACAGTGAATGCTCAGCCGTCGAGGCACCTCCTGAGGTGGGTCCTCGCACCCCCCAGTCGACGAAGACTCTCCCCATTACTACCATTGCCATTGCCATCGCACTCATGGTGCAAGCCTCCTTCGGTCTAGTCAATTCCTGGATGCCAGTGCTCCTGAGTCCTCTTCCTCACCCGCCTTTGGCTCTGCAATTTTCAATTTCAACAGTTCTTTGAACCGTCCCCGGATCAACGCCCATGTTTCGGTGCTCTTCATTGAGGAGACCCATGATGAGAGCAATTCTAGAGCCAATCGGGGGACGATGCCAACTGATGGCTCCGCGAGAGCCATGGAGACTCCCTCTGCAGATCCTGTGAATGTTTTGGAAAGCCCTCTTGCTGGTCCCACGAGAGCTAAGGAGGCGATGATCAGCCAGAACGAGGATGTCAAGATGGAGCCTGTTCCGACAGCTACGGAGGAGGCTCATGACATGGCAGAATTCGGGTGGTGCAGGGTAGTGGAGGAGGATCCTAAAGACTAGACACAACTTCTTATCAGGTCTCTGCGGCCCGTTAGTGAGGGCATTCAGTCACTCTTGTTGTTTTCGGATATGCTCTTGTGTCAAAGCTGTGGTGTTACTGTCTATGTCAATGCTGATGAGAAATTGTCTATGTTTGGGTTCTGGAATTTTTTCTCTGTGGTTGGGAAAGTTTTTGGCTCCCCTGTGGGATTAGTTTGTTGTTCCACTAGCGCCCCTGCGTGGGTTGGTTTTTTGGTCTGGTTAGTCCTCTGAGACTGCGGTCTCTGTTGTTCCATGCCGCCATCACCTCCAGGCAATTGGTTCTTTTTGCTATGTAATGATGTAATTGCTCTCTGATACTGTAAATAATAGAATACTTTTAATGAGAAAAAAAATATAATATATATATATATATATATATATATAAATAATAATAAATTAATATAAAATAATGGTAATAATAATGTAAATTAATAATATAAAATAATTATTTTGTAATAAAATAAAAATGTTTATAATTATTATTTAAATATTGTTAAATAAATAATAATTATGTTAACAATAATATAAATAAATATTATTAAATTAATAATAATAATAATAATAAAGTTGTTAATATGTAAATTAATAATAATTAATATTATATTTGCTTTCATTAATATTATTATATATGTTAAGTATTGAAAATATAATAGTAATACTTTTATATAATTATATACAATTATTGATATTATATTTTCAATACTTAATAAATATAATAATATTAATCCAAGTACACATAAATTTAAAAAAAAAACAATATAAATATAAAAATTTAAATTTTAATATAATTATAGGAAAAATATATTTAGAATAAAAAGTAAAGGCAATGAATAAAGAACAAATTTGAGCATGATTGACCGTTGTTGGCAATCACTAACAATCATTGACAGTGGTCCAATGGGCTATTGTGAGAATTTTTGTCACACTGTGACAAAAAGAAATGACAACCAATTTTGAACATTATGACATTGACGATAAAACCATGGAATTTACTGATATTGAAAAAATTTAATTTTTATTTTTAATGAGATATATTTTAGTTCCCACAACAACAACAGATTCCACAGTGAAACCCAACTTTCAACACTCGACAAGAATACAATTATTTTATGTCACCTTATCCAAAACACACCTAGATCAGTGACACAAGAAACACTTATTGAAATCAACTAGATTGTGATAATGATACTTCACACTTTCAAGTCAACTGCTTCTTGTTTTCCTTCCTAATTCTTTTTGGTGCAAATGATATAAATTTTTAACATTTGATTTCATTCCATTGAAAACAAAAATATGCTCATCAACAAAATCTGGATGGAAGACATGTCTTCTATCAAATCTTATGCAAATATAGGTAATAAAACTATTGGTTTTTGCAATATCTTTAATCAATTAAATGTAATATAGGCCATCATTGTTCTCCATATCTACATTGCATTGACAAAAATATACAATTGAAATCAATACTTGTAAACATAAACAGAGAAACATAAAGAAAATTGTGGATATATGTTTTTCGTTATTTTATGTTAATTCCACAAAATAAATTATCAGACATAAAACTAAAAGAATTCAAAACAATGAAAAAAAATAAAAAATAGGTACAATTCAACCAAGTAAACAACAACATGATCACAAAAAAAACTATTTACCCATGCAAATACTTCCAGATGGTATGTTTACCTACTTTACCAATCAACAAATCAATTGAAATCATTAACAAGAAGAAAAAAGAACCTATCAATCTTCATACAAATAATCAATTGCAAGAAACAATAACAAATACACACAACAAATAATATTTTGTGAAAGACATGCCAAAACACTAAGCTCTAATTAAGACAAATACCGTGAAAATGATATCGACTTCAATTATTCCTACTCTTTCTTTCTAAGTGCAACATATGCATTGTCTTACACTTTAGGATAATGTTGAAAAGAAAAAGGTGGTGAAATATGCAAACCATCTAATGACTTCACTTTTGATATAGCTATAAATGTGAAACCTTTCCCCTTGCTATCTCCAATATCTACAGTGGCTTGTTGCAAAGTCGTTCCCTCCGATTTGTGAATTCTAAACACCCATTCCATTTTCAATGGCATATGTCTAAACTGATGTCTTATATTATATTTACTTATTCAACACATTCATATGATTCACAAAGTAGATAAACAGTAAACTTGAGATTCATACCCAATAATACATAAAATAGGAAGAGATACACATAAATATGGTAAAACTTCTCTTTTATTAGTTTTCCCACGGTTACAGACACAACCAGCCCTGCGCACTTAGTTGCAGGGCTCTGTGCACTCAACTGCGAACTACTAGGCCTCTATGCACTTAGTTGTAGAGCCTTCTCCTACTCTACAATCCAAAGGCGCGACTTACACTTCGACTAAATTCTTCATCGAATCCCTAGACCCATTCTTAGATTCTCTTAGCTTTTCTATTTTCTATACTTAGAGCCTCACTCTATTTATACAATTCCATGGTCTGCGGACCATGGGTAGATCTTTCAAACCGACATTACATTCTAGGTGAGGGAATTTCTCGTGGTTAGCGAGATCCATTCTTCAAACTTCAAGTTCGGCACCCATCCCAAGTGCGTGCACTCAATGATGATGTCGCTCGGCAGGAGTGGAGTTTGGAGAGAGCTCTTTCTCTCGTCGAGGTCCTTGGGCACTTTTGCTCTTCCTTCCACGAGGGGATATATGCAGGTAGCCTTATTGGAGAGTGCGTAGGCTTGGTTTCTTCCTCCATGCCCTTGTCCTCGTCTTCTTCAGTTATGAGGTCCTCCAGGTCTTCTTCCTTCTCATCGATTTCTAGGTTAATTGCTTTCCCTTTTCCTCCATCGTTAATCTGGTGCACAACAGTTTCAAGGGGACACACACTAGAATCAGTGGTTGTTTGTCTTTCTTCTGCCTTGCTATGTGTGGTAATTTATGGATTTCTACCACAGCCTCCATACTCCAGCCTCAGAGGTGTCTGCTTCGTCAGTTTCATGCACATTGTTCTATAAGCCCACAAAACCGCTGGTACGTGCAGGTCCCAATCAGTCTGTCGTGCATCATATACCTTGTTCAGTGCTTGGAATACATCATTAAAGGCTTCTGCATGGATAACCTTTTTCACACATGTTCTTTCCATACTCCATTGTTCCAACAGGAGGGGTCGTTGATGCAATTTCCTTGCCCACACATGCCTATTGACCGTGTCTCCTAATGTGAAGTCTTTGTGCATCTGCGCATGTCTTTTAACATATGTCTATATCCATCTAGATAGGTGCATGTGCGGATCATTTTGTCTGGCAATATTGTTTATTAATTGCATTTGATGCTTCCAAAAATACGTGTGCATCAGTCTCCTGTATTCGTGCCAGTCCTCAAAGCTTCCTTGGTGCATACCCCACCACCTCGCAGGCGTAACGCATAGTACTCATTTCAAAGCATTGAAATGATGTTGTTCTAGCACCTCCCTTTCAAATTTTTTCATGAAAGCATCTACCTCACTTAATCCATCATAGGTAGGTAGATCTCTTTCTTCTGTTGATACGCAACGTAGCGATCTTGTCATCATGTTGTAGTTTAGCATGGCTGTTGTAGTTTAGCATGGCTACCTTGTGTAATCGGTTCTACCATCGCTCTATCTCTTCATCTGAATCCAACGTACAGGATCATTCGCACTCTCATGAGATTCATCCATCCATGATGGGATTTACCCAGTCTTACTTTCGTGTGGTTATCTTGTAGATGAAATCTAAGTTGTCATCACTTTCATAGTCGTGCACTATCTCCGTGTAGCGCGATCCTTCTGTAGGGTCCAAAGGTACAACTACGTGCAAAGACGTTCTCTCAAAAGTCATCTTGTTCTTCTTCAGATTTATCACCTCGTTCATGTCGATGGCCCAATCTATTCCTAATGGTACAGGGTAGGGATTGCTATCATCAACAATTCCTATCACTTCAAAATCTGTTAGCGCACTTTCTCCTTCAATATCCATGGTGATTCCCTGCAATATTCCCATAGGTAGGATCTTTTGTTGGTTCTCCATTCATAGTCTAATAGGAGGCCACTGCAGCGTAGGCCTTCCCATGCACTCCCACGTCTGCTTTGGCAGAATGTTCACGTCTAATCCTAGGTCCAGAATCACTTGATCCATCTCATATTCCCCAATTTACATGGTCAACCTCATTTTTCTTCTCGTCCTCGTTGCATGCTTTCTGATCTTCCGAATTAGGTGAAGTTCTCCTGGCATGATGCCAACGCATCTATTTATGAGTTCCTACAGTCCCTTTATAGCCTTGCTGTCGTGTAGTAGCTTCATGCATGTTTCCAAGAACGTCATGAGCATTGATGGGTCCATTTTGGGATCTAGTCTGTCTTTGCTTCCTGAAGTGGAGGCATCAACAAAGCTCTTCCTGGCTTCCATGAATGTTTCCTTAATGAGCTCCAAATCAAACTCTGGTTCTTTTGTCAGAGCCTTGTGAACCCAAGTACTATCCTCAGGCTGCATGCCTTTGTCATCCCCTATCCTAATTCAACTTCAGAGCACAATGTTCACAGTAGGGTCTTCCTCGTGCGACTCATACCTCATCATTTGCAGGTTTTGAGTCGGGAGAGGTTGGAGTGCTCCTTTGTCACGCAAGCTCGCTATCACTGTGGGACAATCCTCCGTCTCATGATCAAACAATGTACAATATAGACATGACGGACACGTTGGATTCATAGAATCACGGGCATAATGTCCTGGCCCTCCGCAATTGTAACATATCAGTTTTCCACAACCTCTTCCAGGTCCTCCTCCACCTCGGCCTCGTTTGCGCCCCTGAAATCAGGTTCACGCAATTCCTGTGTTTTGGTCAAGGGGCCGCATTTCGGCCTAAACTCTATTGGTGGGAGTCCTATCCATCATCAGTTCATAGCTTTTACAAGTGCCCTCAGCATGTCCTACTGACTTACAAAAATTACAAAACAACTGCTATGAATTCTATGTGTACTTATACAAAAAATGGCAGTTGTTTGTAGCATGCTTTCCTCCTATTTGACAAATCGTGCACCACAACGCAGACACCGTGCTAGGTATTGCTTGTGCCTCTGGTCATAATGGAATCGGTCCTCCTCTCGCAAGGTAATTCATGAACACCAGTCAGTGGTCCTTATCATGTCCTTGACCCTTATACTTTATGCACCATACCTCGTCGTGCACTTTTGGGCAAGCTCTCTTGTCTTGTTTCAGACTCTACATCTTAAGGCACAAGTTTTTCAACTACTCATGGATCTATTGAACTCCTAGGTTAAGATCCTATATTGGGGATTCATGTATCCTCATCGCGATCTCCAAGTTCTCTTCCTGAGTTTTTAGCCTCTATTGTGATAGTGCGCTCCTTAAATGTGGCATTAGCAATGCTACACACCATTCATGGTGTTGTCCATCTGTCAAAGTCATATTAGCTTTGTGAATTGTGCACTTTAGTCTCTAATCCAACTCCCAAGGAATCTCACCTAGTAGCATTATGATCTCCTTTAACCTAATGATTGATTGCACCTCTAACTTTGATCTACTAAATTCTTTGTTTAGCGCAGCTTGGATGTCTATGATCCCCGCATTCAGATTGTCATTAGAATGCTTAATACACCAGGTTAGCGCGCGATCCTGTAAAGTGCTAACCAATGTCAATTTCTTTATATTTTCATCCGTAACTCCCTGGGCTTCCCATACAGTTATTATCACGAACCAAAAATGGCATGGATCTTCATTTCCTACTCCCTTGAACACCGACAACCTTATCGTACTTTCCATATTCACTCGTGGTGGTGGTGGAGGTGGTACGGGCAAAGATGTGGGTGAAGGTAGTGAAATTGGCGATGGTGGGAGTGGGGGTGGTATGCATGGAATCCTCTGCCTTATCAAATTGATCTCACTTATTGGTGATACCTTGGCAAGCTCTTCCTCGTCCCATCTCGGAGGTGAAATCAAGGGGCTAGTTTATATTTTTGCAGTACCTTCATTTCTGTAAATTCTCCCACTTTGTGTGGCCCCAAACATCAATGTATTCGCCTAATATTCTTTTCACTTAGTAGCATTTTAATCCAAGTGTTCATAGACTTAACATACTTACATCGCGGTCCTTTGAGGAAGCATTGTTCTACCTCGCTATAGCTGACTGAAGTATCTACCACAAACTTAGTGATGAATCCTCCTATAATTTGATCAAGCCAGTGATTAACAATGCGTGCGATATTATCCTACGATGCTTCCAATTTGCACACCAACTCTAGGTCCATGATGAGCCCCAATTTTTGGTAACAATTTGGGCTCATTTTGCCTACGTACCTTGCTCAACCCTTCATTTTTTATCACTTATGCATCATTTCTTAGTATATTCGTGTTATTTGTAGGAAGAAGGGCAGTCATTATGCCTATGTGGCTAATACATGATGATTTCAGGTTTTTTGACATTAAATGGAGCAAGGACCACACAAATGGAGACAAGGAGACAGCCAAGGTGGCATTGTGAGTTTATAGGGAGGTTGTCCACAGTCTTGAATGACCTTCCTCGTGATCTCCACCCCAACTCCGAGCTCCAATAGCTATCACCACCGAGCTAGAAGGTAGCCAAAGAATTCTACAAGAACAACAATTTACTTCTAGTTGGACAGCCAAGCCCCACTAATTGAGGAGGCTAGCTTGGCCCTCATCATGTATAAATATTGAGGTTGTAGCCTTCGATAAAGACTCTTGAATCTTTGTTGTAGATTTTGAATCACGAGCTGTAGCTCTGTTTTTGCTCTTTGTAAGCCAATTTTGGCATGTTGTTAGACTCATGATTATGATCTTTTAATAAAAGGCAAGCAGATTTGGATTCAATTCTGAGTTCTTAGAGGAGCTATAGCTCTCAGGTTAGGGCCCAACCTGAGAGCAATAGACCTCCTTTTCTTTGTATTGTTACTTGTCTTTCTTTTATCATTGCATTTCTTTCCTTTACATGCACTTGGAAAACACAGTTTGGCGAGTTAACTGTTTTGGTTTGGTTATGTAGGTTAGTTTCCTGAATGAAGTTGTTTCAGTAGTTCAGAATTAGCATAGGGAGGTTGAAGTTACGTTGAGTACAAAAAAATGGTTGAATGCATGCTCACTTTCACCTCTGTTTGGGGACCGGAAGTGTAGACCGTGCCAACTGCCAAAAACACTGTTTTAACATATGCATGCAAGTATTGGTGTAATGTTTTCGGTTGAATTATTGTCCATATGGTTATATCTTGAGTAATTCCTCTTTTGTTCAGCATCATGCACGATTTCCCTTCAACTTACATTGTTATTCTTTGATTCCTAATAAAACAGTTAGAATAGGTTGGTAAACTTTCGTATCACATGCAAGATAAGGGTGATTTGTTTCATTTACACTGTGCAGCACCACTTCATCGTGTTCTTATCCTTCTAAACCATGCCTAAGCCACCTACTCATCCTCTGTTTAGCTCATTTGCCTTCCAACCCTTCTACTGTCCACGTTGCTCAATCTTTTCGGCCTTCCATTGCCTCTACCCTTCTATCGACCAACCAGCTCTATCCACTCTCTCCCCATCTCATCTCTCTGTCCCTGAGCCATCTCAAGCTCCCCTTTCATCTTACCTATCCACCCATATAGCTCCTTCACTCCTCCATCACCCAAAACTCCGACTGCAGAACATCCTGTAGAAGTTAGCAGACTTCCTGTAGCAATCCCGAGCTTCCTGTAGGATCCCCTGCAGACATCCTGTAGAAGCCTGCAAACACGGTTGCCAAGCACCTGAATGTTGTGAGCTTCTGTGGAATGATGTTAGGGATCCCCTAGAACCTCTCAGAGTCCTCCTGACCTTTCCCAAGCCTTCCTCCCTTTGAACTACTCCTGCACAGTCAAGACCCAGTAGGAAGCACAATCATAATAACTCCACCCACTTGAGCAAAAATACAAAATCATGTTCTCTTCAATGGAAGTAGTTTAAATTCATGCATCTCATCTCACTAGAAGTAATGGCATCATTTTTAGAGGTTAGATTCCCACCATTGCATCATAAGGATTAAGCTAGTCAGATTAGGGTTTACTAGGGTTTCCATGCTTTGTTGGCTTTCAGTTCATTCTTGCAAAGTAGGTTAATTTCCTTTGAGATAGCCTTCGTTCATCATTTAGAAAGCTTCTTCTGAGAACATATAGAAGTTGGCTTGAGCCCTAGCGGACTTGTGCCTGCTGACCAAGTGACAGCTGCGACAAGAGCTAGTACTTGTGCATACAGCACCGTCGCTTCCAAGTTTGTTACGAACTACCGGGTTGATAAAATTAGAGAAGGAAGCTCCAGGAGTTGTAGCATTATTGCTACAATACTGGAGCCCATCATCTTTTTGGCGCCGTTGCCGGGGAAGCGTCAGAGTATTAGTAATTGTTGCTTTTCTTCTGTTTTCCTACTCTCGCCTTCTGCCAAGTAGTTTATTTCATTTCCATTCTGCAAAAGTAGCATAGACATTTCCTGCTTTCATAGATTAGCATTTCAATTCCGCAATTTCAATTCTGCAAGCGTAGACTAGCATTTCCATTCCTGCAATTCCATTTGAGCAAAGTAGATTAGTCCTTTCCTGCTTTCATTTCAATTCTGCATTTTTATTTCAGCAAGATAGTTAGTTGTAGATCAATCTGTTTCAGTTTTGCAGGTACCCAAGAAAAAAAGCAAAAGCAATCAAAAAGTCTTTCCATTTCATGCCTCATAGGAATCGAGATAAAACAGGCAAATTCCTACCCAACACCCCCACCACATCACTGAGTCACCCTTCTCTCTTCTTCGGTGACAGTGATCCAGAAGAACCTATAGGTGAACCTCCTGAGATATACGAAGATCCTATAGCAGAAGAAGAATTAGAGACCATCCCATCTGAAGCTATGGCTGACAATAGAGGAGAAGATGAGAGAATAGAAGGTGCCTTCCCCATCCGAGAAACCAATGGAGATATGAAAATGAAAAACATTAGCCCCTCCGCTCTGCCTCACTTCCATGGACTGACTACTGAAGATCCTGATACCTTCCTGTTTGAGTTTGCTATCCTTTGTAGAACCTATGACTATATTGAAGATGAGCAGAAGCTGAAACTCTTCCCTTCAACTCTTAAGGATGCAGCATTACGCTGGTTCATGAGCTTACCTGGGAATAGTATCACCACTTGGGCTCAGATGTAGCAAGCTTTCAATACCAAGTACCGGGACTACTGTAGGTCCAAGGAAACCAAGGGAGAAATCTTTCGGATGACCATGGGAAATGATGAGTCCTTAGAGGATTATGAGGAAAGGTTCCAACTTAGCTATAAGCGGGCCAGGTGCACACTTGACCCTGAATCCCTCAAATTGGTCCTGCTCCGAGGAGTCCCTGAAGACCTTTTAGATACCCTTCACATGTTAGCTGGGGGAGATATTTACCAACTGCCTTATGAGGACATCAAGACTGTGTTCAGAAACCACTCTAGGGCAGCCCGAAAACGAGGTAGAGGAAACCTTCTCTCAGCTGGTATTCCTTTCTCCAAGCATGAGTTTGCAAATCAATTAGAAGATCTTAAGAGTGAGGTGAGACAGACCATTGCCATGCAACTGGACACATTCAGGATCCATCAGAAGAAGGAATAAGCTGAGAGGGCCTTGGCTATCTTCTGCCCTAGATGTACAAGGAGACACCCTAAGAACGAATGCCCATTGCATTTGGTCGAAGTGTGCTTCGTTTGTGAGGAGGACCATTCCACAAATCAATGCCCAACCTTACCTGGACTTAAAGCTATGTACCAAGGGACAAAAGCTCCCACGGAACCTCTCTATTTCCTCAACCAAAGGAGGCCACAAGGACCTAGACCTTACCAGCATGGGATGCAAGGGGCACCTCAAGCTTATTACAACCCCAACCAATCGACTCGTATGCCTTCCTGGGGTCCCCCTGCTCATCCTTCCTAGTCTATGCCTCCTCCATGGTCTTATCCACCTCAGTACCCTACTCAACCCACTACTTATTCATATCATTCACATGCCCAGCCACAACCTTAATGGAATGCACCTCAGTCGGGGTGGAGGCCCCAGTACAACACTCCTCCCGCCATTTTGCCTCCACCACCAGTTCAACCTCAACCATTACCTCCTGCTCCTCCAAGGCAACCTCAAATGCATGCTCAACCGAACCCGAACCCCAACAATAGATAGGCCCAACAGGTATACACTAGGGAAACATCATGCCCTACCTATGTTGTGGAGATCCAGGAGATCAATCTTCGATCTGGAAAGACTCTTCCGGATCGCCAACCTCCTCCCCCAGAGGATGAGGAGGACAAACAGGAAAGTGAACCAAAGGCTATTCCACCCTTTCCTGAGAGACTAACAGCCACCACACAACCCAACCCAGAGGAGGATGAGCTTCTGGGAGAACTCAAACAGTTGTGTGTGAAAATACCACTTCTCCAAGCCATCAAGGATGTGCCAATATACAACAAACTAGTTAAGGAAAAGTGTTTTAAACACCCAGGCAGACGAAAGAGAGATGCTTCAACCATAAATGTCTTAGGACAACTGTCTGACCTTATGTTAGGACAAGTCATATGCCCAAAGTATCTAGATCCTGGGAGTCCTGTAGTGGATGTCCACATCAATGGCACCATCATACCTCACAGCTTGATTGATCTGGGGGCTGCCATTAATGTGATGACCAGGGATACCATGCTCAAACTCAATCTTCAGGGTTCCTTGAGGAATACCTCGACAGTACTGCAACTAGCAGATCGCTCCACTGTGACTCCCGAAGGGATTGTGGAGGATGTCTTGGTCTCTGTCGACTCTTGGGAATACCCTGCAGACTTCTTGGTTCTGCAACCCAAGGAAAAGCTTACTGGATATCCTCTTATTTTGGGAAGGCCTTGGTTAGCCACTGTAGATGCTTACATAAGTTGCCGTGCAGGAAACATGACCATAAAAAACGGTCCTATGTCCAAGCAGCTAGTCCTATACCCTCCTGCCCAACCCTCCTTAGAGCATGACTTACCACTGTGGTTGGAGGAAGGAGAAGAGGATGAGGTGTACTCAGCACCTTTGTGCACCCTAGATACCACTAGAAGAGACCCCCCAACCGAGGATGACTTGATTGAGACCTTGATCCAGAATCCACCTTCCAGTGCACTATCCTTAGAGAAATTGGTGGAGGACGCCCAAGCCAGCACCTTAGTGGACTTTTATGCCACCAACCCTGTCGCTCCCAGAGTCAAGAATGTGGAGTTCGGCCCTGAGAGAACGTTAAAGACCAGCTCCTCCCTATCTCCTTCCCAGGAAAAGGAGCTGTGTAGCCTGTTGGCCAGTCACCTAGATGCTTTTGCTTGGAGCTATAAGGAGATGAAAGGAGTCCATCCTTTGGTCTGTACCCATCACATATACATTAAAGAGGGTTGTAAACTGGTTAGGCAACCTCAGAGGAGAATGAATCCAGCCCTTAAGGACATTGTCAAGGAAGAATTGCAAAAATTGTTGGATGCCGGATTCATTTACCCCATCTCAGATAGTGAATGGGTGTCCCCTCTGGTGTTGGTTCCCAAGAAAAATGGGAAATGGAGAATCTGTGTGGACTACCGAGAACTGAACAAAGCTACCAAGAAAGACCATTTCCCTCTACCTTTCATAGATCAAGTGTTGGATGGACTGGAAGGAAAGAAGTTCTTCTCTTTCCTAGATGGGTTTAGCGGGTACAACCAAATCCAAATCAGCCCGGAAGACCAAGATAAAGCCACCTTCACTTGTCCTTGGGGTACCTTTGCCTACCGAGTCCTTCCCTTTGGGCTATGCAATGCTCCTGCTACCTTCCAGAGAGTTGTCTTCAGCATCTTCTCGGAGCTGGTCCATGATGCGGTGGAAATCTATATGGATGACTTCACTCCTCATGGGTCCAACTTCCAGGAGGCATTGTCCAATCTGGGAAAGGTCCTAACCAAATTCATTGAGATGAACCTGTCCCTTAGTCCTGAAAAATGTGAATTCCTGATTATTGAAGGGACCGTGCTAGGCCATACCATTTCTTGCCAAGGGTTACAAGTGGATCCTAACAAAATTGCTCTCATCAAGAAGGTTCCACCTCCCCAAAAGGTAAGGGATGTTCGGAGTTTCTTAGGATTAGCTGGGTATTACCGGAGATTCATTAAAGACTTCAGCAAGCTAGCCTCGCCATTGTTTGGCCTGTTGGCAAAAGATGTGGAGTTTAAATGGACTGACGATTGTCAGAGGGCTTTGAATGAATTAAAGGACAAGTTGGTGTCAGCCCCAATCTTGAGAGGTCCAAACTGGGCCCTACCTTTCCACATCAACACTGATGCCTCGAACAAAGCCATAGGGGCAGCTTTAGGACAAGTTGAACAAAAACTTCCATATGCCATTTACTTTGTTAGCAAAAACTTGTCCAAAGCTGAACTGAATTACACTGTGACCGAGAAAGAATTCTTGGCTGTGGTCCATGCACTGAACAAGTTCCGACATTATATCACTGGCTATCAAACCTTTGTACATACGAATCATGCTACAATGAGATATTTAATGAATAAACCAGATTTGAATGCTCGTATTATTAGATGGTTACTTTTTTTGCAGCAGTTTGATTTGACCATTGTTGACAAACCAGGTAAAGAAAATGTTGTTGCTGACTTTTTATCTAGATTGGATTTGTCTGCAGATGAGGATGGAACAGTGGATGACCAGATGCCTGATGAACATCTGTTTGCTATCTCAGTACTCTCTCCATGGTTTGCTGATATAGCAAACTACCTTGTTTCATCACAGTTCCCTCCGCACCTATCTTCAAGAGAGAAGAGCAGAATCATCAGAAAAAGTGACTCATTTACTTGGATCGGGGGCAATCTGTTCAAGCTTGGCCCTGATCAGATCTTAAGGCGTTGTGTAAGGGAGGAGGAAGTCTTTGATATCCTCCTCACCTGTTATGATGGGCCTTGTGGAGGACATTTTGCAGCAAAGAGGACTGCCTTCAAAATCCTGCAGGCAGGCTACTATTGGCCCATGCTTCATCAAGATGTCAGAAGATATATCAGCCAATGTGACTGATGCCAAAGAATGGGGAAACCGACTCCAAGGGATGAGATGCCTCTCCAACCTCAAGTGACTCTTGAGCCATTTGAGAAGTGGGGTATGGATTTTGTGGGTCTAATCAACCCTCCTTCGAGGAAAAGGTCTTACATCATTGTGTGCACTGACTACGTGACAAAGTGGGCAAATACTAAAGCAATCAAGGCAGCAACAGAAGAAAAGGTGGTTGAGTTCTTAAGGTAGAACATCTTCTACAAATTTGGCTATCCAAGAGAGCTGGTCACCGATCAAGGGAGCCAGTTCACATCCAACCTGATTGAAGACCTGCTAGCTCACCACAAAATCAAGCATAGGACTTCCACCCCCTATCATCCACAGGCAAATGGGCAAGTGGAAGTCACCAACAGAGCATTGGAAGGGATTTTGACTAAGGTGGTGAGCAGCAGTAGGAAAGATTAGGCAGATCGCCTGGTTGAGGCCACATGGGCTTACAACACCACCTGGAAGACCACCACCGCTTCACACCTTATGAGCTGGTCTATGGGAAGAAAGCTTTGCTGTCCATTGAATTTGAATACAACACTTTGAGGATGGCAGCTCAGCTGGACCTAGATCTCAGCCATGCACAACAAGAAAGGTTATTGCAGCTGAATGGACTGGATGAGCACGGGATGCAGGCCCTCCTTCACTCAGAAGTGGTCCAGCTTCAGAGAAAGGTATGGCATGACCAACACCTCCATGACAAGCAATTCTAGCTGGGAGATTGGGCCTTGTTGTATGACTCCAGGTACAAAGATTTCAAGGGGAAGCTGAGAACCAGATGGCTAGGACCATATGCAGTGGAAAAATGCCATGACAATGGATCTGTTCTTGTTCGAACCATTGATGAGGAAGCCATCCCCATGCTTGTCAATGTGCATCGATTGAAGATCTACAGGAAGCCTCTCTGAAGACAAGAGTTCATCAAAACTATGGAGAAATCAGTGTTGGTCATAGAGAAGGGTTCTGCCTCTGCTTTGGGCATACCCTGAAAGATCTAAAAAATAATAATAATAATAATAAATATCCTTGGGTGAAAACCTCTTTGAGTCCCAAGGCAGGTGGTAGGGGTAAAAACCTCAGTGAGGCGCCCCTATTGTCTTTCAAAAAAAAGAGATTTGAAAAAGATCCTGGAGTGAAAACCTCTCTGAGGTGCTTAAGGCAGATGGCAAGGGTGAAAACCTCATTGAGGCACCCCTGCTATTTTTCAAAAAAAAAAAAGAGAAAAGAAAAAAAACAATAAGCAAAAAGATAAGGACAACAAGTTTATAATGTGAAAATGCATGCAGATTGTAGGTGTCCTATGAAGGAGAGGAGGTCTTTTAACGCAAAGCCAAAGATCCTTATCATGCTGCCAGGAGACCTCACCAGCACCTCCTCTAAGAATACTCATTTTCTCCAAGGCATGTGCACAATTTCATCACGGCTTGAGTCATCTACAGGAAGATGCAAACTTTCGACACGAAGGTGCAGACTTTCTACAGGAAACACAGACTTTCTACAGGAAGTTCTTTATTTCTACAGGAAACTTCCTGTAGAAGTTCGGGACGACCCAAAATTCATTTTATGAGGAGATCTAACGACCAAGGATCAGATTGGACGCATGCAAGCTATTGTTGGCACTCTGATACACTGCTATCACCTCTTTCTACCATCCCTATCGACATGCAATGAAGTTACCTGCACCATCAAAGCAGATCATTGAGTTATCAAGAGAAAATAAATTTTTGAGATGAAAAAATGATGAGATGTCATACCATATCCATCCCAGCCATCCATGAGCTCTGTGAGCATGATCATGGGGCCATTGCCTTCGTCGTGCAGCATGCACCCGAGGAGGAAAAAACTATTACAGGACATCCTGCAGGAGTCCCGTAACAGTTAAGCCTGCTAGAGTGCACACCATTCACAGCGCTTGCCATATACAATGAAAACGCGGGCGCATGCAGCCGAGGCATCAAATCCATCTTCAGCGGCCTGTGAATATGAACCCCCGGGCCTGTGCAAATCCACCAGCAGCAAATAAATCCACTCATCATCGTCCAAGAACCGAAAAATCACGTTGCGGCCGCACAGGTAAGTGTCTCGACCCTTTCTTCCGTCGAATTGCATGAATTTTACTTTGAAAATGTTTGCAAGTGTGAAGTGAATGGGTTGAGCGGTTGTATGGCCATTCGACTGGCCACGTCGAGCAGTTAATGGTCTAGTCGTATGTTTGGGTGGCGGTCGTGGCAAAAGAAACGGGCAGTACACATGTGAGAGAAATCCCGTCGAAAAAACGAGCTTAACAGGAGAGACGGCGGCGGATCTGCGGGGAATGATGCGGCAGTAAGGGAACTCGCAGGCAAATGATGGAATGACATCGTCCAATGGTCCGGCAGGGACAGCTCACCCCCGCGCCATGGATTCCGCCGATTCAAATCTAATCGGCTAGATTGCCACCCCATGCATTTATCATTCACCATTTGAGACTCGAGTGATCATCCAGATCCCTCTGCAGCTCGATACTCCGAGTCTTTGGCCATCAGAATGCCTGTGAAGTAACACCAAGAGTGCAGACCCACTGCAGTATCCCCCGGAAATCGCGCGCTGCTCCTACAGGAAAGCTGTTTCTATAGGAAGCCCCGAAAAAGTGAAACCCAAGGAGAAGAAAGCTGACATTCGTGAAAGGGAGGCAGCAGCTGTGCTGGCCGCCCTCAGCACACCTCCTAAGCCAAAGGAGAAGAGAAAGAGGGAGACCCCTCTATACTTTAAAGCTCGAAGAAGTGTGAGAATAAAGACGGGCAAGCCACAGCCTCCGTCCAGCAGCCCGATCATCATTGAAGATGTCCCTACTTCGCCCAAGGAAAGGTCCCCCTCGAGGATATCAGTCACCTATGAGAGGGGGAGCCCGAAGAAGACTACGTGGCAAGAAAAGTTATACCAATTGACTGAAAAAGCTCGGCTACATGATGCTGAAGATGCTCTACAGGAAACCTTAGCCAGGCTTAAAGAAACTGAGAGAATGGAAGGAGAAGCACCCTTATCACCACCAAGGGAGGGTGAAGTAGAGCCACCAAAGGAAGTGGAGAAAGAGCATATACCAGAGCCCAACCCTCAGCCAAGTCTGAGTTCATATTACAACTTTTTAGAGGCTGGCAAAATCATACCTCAGAAATATACTGTGCCACTGTTTTTTGCATTAGAGGAAGAAAGAGTTCGTACACACACGTGGATGAAAATAGCCAAGTCAAAGGGTGTGGTGGACATAGGTCCCTTACAGGAGCAGCTCAAGGAGGCCAGAAGTGAATTGTCCATGGCTAAACACGTGGCAAATTGCCAATGCGTGTTCCTACAGGAAGAAAACCAGAAGCTGAGATTGCAGCTACAGGAGCTGAGGGTAGGGACAGGTACATCCTCCAAGGACACCACAGAGGAACAGCAAGGCAAAAAGGAACTGAACACTGGTCTTGGGGAGCCAACCACACTTCTACAGGAAGCAGAACAGCAAGCACAAATTGAGGTGCAAGCTCTCAGAGAACAGCTGCAGCAGAAAGAGGCACAATTGGCCTGCATGGCCAGCTGGTCCATGGATGCTATCCAATGCAGACAGCCAGCCAAATCCTATGGCTTGTACTTGAAAGACCAATGGCTGCAATTCCAAATCAATACCTTGGCGCAAAGAGGTATCTCTCAGCTCCAAGACCCGCAGCAATTCACTGAAGTCTGCAGTACTAGCTCATCAGAGGATAGGGCCAAATTAGCGGAGTTCTACCTCCATAATCTGGCCCTGCCTAATGTAGTTTCATGGGATCCCAATACGGCCTTGGGAGATATGCAATTAATGGCATTTGCCTCATGGCTGAACCATGAGGACAAAAGGGCAGCAGAAGCCAAAGCAATCATGAACCGAGAGCTGAACGAGCCATTGCTCATCAGACCAGAACTAGGAGATCCAGTTGCACTAATCTCGGCACACCAACATTTGTCCACTGACCCTCAAGCTTCAGTAAGATATATGGATCATCAGGACCAAGCCATAGCTCATTTTGAGGACATGGAGAGACTGTTAGGTGACAACGTTGTCCAAGCATGCACACGAAGATGGAATAAATTAGCACACAGTCTGAAAATCCGTGAGTACCATACCCCAACTCGGATGAGGGAAGCTCTGGTACGGGTAGCCCTCTATAAGAAATCCATGCAAAACCTCCAAGCCAGCTGGATTGGCCTTAAACTCAGCCCACCACTACTGCTAGGATTGATGGAAGGCAACACAGAGACAGATGATAATGAACAGTGGGAAGAGGTAAACAGAAGGGCTGGGTTTCATATCAGCAAGGAGGACACTACTACAGAGGCTTGGGATGTAAGGGTAGCAGTAAAGGCAATGAAGGATGAAGAGTTGGCCTAGTTGCTCAAGGATGAGCAAATATTTTAGCTGGGGGGGGATGATGAGCCCCAATTTTTGGTAACAATTTGGGCTCATTGGGCCTACTTACCTTGCTCAACCCTTCATTTTTTATCACTTATGCATCATTTCTTAGTATATTCATGTTATTTGTAGGAAGAAGGGCAGTCATTATGCCTATGTGGCTAATACATGATGATTTCAGGTTTTTTGACATTAAATGGAGCAAGGACCACGCAAATGGAGACAAGGAGACAACCAAGGTGGCATTGCGAGTTTATAGGGAGGTTGTCCACAGTCTTGAATGACCTTCCTCGTGATCTCCACCCCAACTCCGAGCTCCAACAGCTATCACCACCGAGCTAGAAGGCAACCAACGGATTCTACAGGAACAACAATTTACTTCTAGTTGGACAGCCAAGCCCCACTAATTGAGGAGGCCAGCTTGGCCCTCATCATGTATAAATATTGAGGTTGTAGCCTTCGATAAAGACTCTTGAATCTTTGTTGTAGATTTTGAATCACGAGCTGTAGCTCTGTTTTCGCTCTTTGTAAGCCAAATTTGGCATGTCGTTAGACTCATGATTATGATCTTTTAATAAAAGGCAGGAAGATTTGGATACAATTCTGAGTTCTTAGAGGAGCTATAGCTCTCAGGTTAGGGCCCAACCTGAGAGCAATAGACCTCCTTTTCTTTGTATTGTTACTTGTCTTTCTTTTATCATTGCATTTCTTTCCTTTACATGCACTTGGAAAACACAGTTTGCCGAGTTGACTGTTTTGGTTTGGTTATGTAGGTTAGTTTCATGAATGCAGTTGTTTCAGTAGTTCAGAATTAGCGTAGGGAGGTTGAAGTTACGTTGAGTTAAAAAAAAAGGTTGAATGCATGCTCACTTTCACCTCTGTTTGGGCCCGGAAGTGTAGACCGTGCCAACTGCCAAAAACACTGTTTTAACATATGCATGCAAGTATTGGTGTAATGTTTTCGGTTGAAGTATTGTCCATACGGTTATATCTTGAGTAATGCCTCTTTTGTTCAACATCATGCACGATTTCCCTTCAACTTACATTGTTGTTCTTTGATTCCTAATAAAACAGTTAGAATAGGTTGGTAAACTTTCGTATCACATGCAAGATAAGGGTGATTTGTTTCATTTACACTATGCAGCACCACTTCATCGTGTTCTTATCCTTCTAAACCATGCCTAATCCACCTACTCATCCTCTGTTCAGCTCATTTTCCTTCCAACCCTTCTACTGTCCACGTTGCTCAATCTTTTCGGCCTTCCATTGCCTCTACCCTTCTATCGACCAACCAGCTCTATCCACTCTCTCCTCATCTCATCTCTCTGTCCCTGAGCCATCTCAAGCTCCCCTTTCATCTTACCTATCCACCCATACAGCTCCTTCACTCCTCCATCACCCAAAACTCCGACTGCAGAACATCCTGTAGAAGTTAGCAGACTTCCTGTAGAAATCCCGAGCTTCCTGTAGGATCCCCTGCAGACATCCTGTAGAAGCCTGCAAACATGGTTGCCAAGCACCTGAACGTTGTGAGCTTCTGTGGAATGATGTTAGGGATCCCCTGGAACCTCTCAGAGTCCTCCTGACCTTTCCCAAGCCTTCCTCCCTTTGAACTACTCCTGCACAGTCAAGACCCAGTAGGAAGCACAATCATAATAACTCCACCCACTTGAGCAAAAATACAAAATCATGTTCTCTTCAATGGAAGTAGTTTAAATTCATGCATCTCATATCACTAGAAGTAATGGCATCATTTTTAGAGGTTACATTCCCACCATTGCATCATAAGGATTAAGCTAGTCAGATTAGGGTTTACTAGGGTTTCCATGCTTTGTTGGCTTTCAGTTCATTCTTGCAAAGTAGGTTAATTTCCTTTGAGATAACCTTCGTTCATCATTTAGAAAGCTTCTTCTGAGAACATATAGAAGTTGGCTTGAGCCCTAGCAGACTTGTGCCAGCTGACCAAGTGACAGCTGCGACAAGAGCTAGTACTTGTGCATACAGCACCGTCGCTTCCAAGTTTGTTACGAACTACCGGGTTGATAAAATTAGAGAAGGAAGCTCCAGGAGTTGTAGCATTATTGCTACAATACTGGAGCCCATCAGTCCACACAATAGGTTTGTCAAGCTTGCACCTTCCTTGGCTATTTGCTAGCTTTGCGATCCACTCGTATAGCTTAGTAAGGAAAGATGCATAGAAAATTTCATGGATCTCTATGTATGGGTAGCAGTATAATCACTATTCCTTTGATAGCAAAGATTCTTGTTCTCTTGCACTACGAACTCATGAATTCTCCTGCCCAACCAACCTTCAATTTCTTTCTTAGTTGGATTCCAATGATACGACATCATACATCTTTATGTAGATCTCGGTCCTGGGAACAGATCCATTTGTTGGCTTGTAGGGGCCTGGCCTAGGTTCATAGTTAATTAGCCAAAAAAATTCCTATACTACTGGCCCTTTTAGTAACAGTCCGCGGAGCGCGGACGGAGGTCTCACCCAAAGTAGTATGGGGGGTGCTAGAACCAGGTTTCCACACCCTTGAGATGCCTGATGGGTTGATTTGGTCCAACTGTGAGTCCCTTGGCATAGGTTACTTCATGCACTTCTCTGGCATTTACGCCCTAATATATTTGCCTTCGTGCAGACCAAACCAGGGGCTGTGAGGCTTTCGTACTATTGGAGCAGTGATCTGTACTACTTCCCTAAGTCTCACCCGAGATCTTACTTATCTTCTTATAACAGTTAGTTATCTTCGTGTAAACTAATGTCTTATATTATATTTACTTATTCAACACATTCATATGAATTCGTGTAGTAAATAAACAATAAACTTGCAATTCATACCCAATAATACATAAAACAGGAAGAGATACACAGATATATAGTAAAACTTCTCTTTTACTAGTTCTTCCCACGGTTACATACTCGACCTGCCATACGCACTCAACTGCAGGGGTCGGCGCACTCAACTATAGACTACTAGGCCTTTGCACACTTAGCTACAAATCCTTATCCTACTCTACAACCCAAAGACATGACTTACACTTTGACTCAATGCTTCATCGACTCCCTAGAACCATTCTTAGATTCTCTTAGCTTCGTTATTTTCTACACTTAGAGCCTCAATCTATTTATACAATTCCATTGTTCGCGGACCATGGGTAGATATTTCAAACTGACATTACATTAAAAAAACAAAGGTGAACAACACTACAACTCTATCATGACTTCGCTCCCCACACCCACAAAACCCGGAGTCTTTACAATGGACTTAGTCAAAACTTGGGCTTTAAGCCCCAAAACATGCCTTGGGGGGATTCCATGCCCAAAAAGCATGCCAAGCACGATATCTCAAATTCCTACAATTATGAATGATACTTTTAACCAAAATCCATATATCAAAAGAAATGTCACAGAATGGCTTGTATAAAAGAAACTCAATCCAACAAAAGGTTTCAAACTCTTTTGACTCAACATCAGGAATAACATAAAATTGTGTCCAAACCTGAACAATAGCAAGGTTATCGTGTGGCCTCCATGGTTCTTGCCTAGGGTTGGAATAAAAACTCCATGATATTATTTTTTCTTTCAAGCACAAATGTTCCACAAAAACAGGTCAGGCTTGATATAATTCAATGAAATTGTTTTCACATGAAACCTCATCATAATGAATCGATAAATTTTGGTACAATTTTTTCCCAACATTCAAAGATAAAAAATTGCGACTGCAAGAAAATGAAATAAATCAATAGAAATCATATGGTTTAGCAAAAATGTTACAAGTTAAAGTGATGAATGGAAATCATATAGTTTAGCATAACTATGACAAGTGAAAGTGATCAAGTGGAAAACAATTACATAGTAGGAAAAAAAAAGAGTATTTATTTATAAAACATAGTTAAAATAGAGACTTATCAATTTATTAATTCATTTAAATAGATTAAAATAATATTATAAAAGACAAATTATATCAAGTAATTAAAAAAAAATAATGCAAAAAAAGATGTTGGGAACGGCCCCCTAGGGTCAGTTTTGGGGCAAAAAGTGCAAGTTTTGCATAAGAAATGTAATGTCTCTGCATTTTGAGGTCGCAGAGCGTGAAGATGTAAAAAAGTCAATAAGTGTTTCCTCCCTTAGTTTATGTAACTTATGTTGGCTTTAAGAGATCCACCCATGGTCCGCAGACCATGGGATTATATAAAAAAGGAAGTCTTAGAAGATTCTAAGGCAGGTTGGGAGTCTTGTGATGTTTTATGTAATGAGTCTGTGAGAGATAAGAGCGAAGAGTCTTAGTGTAGGAAAGAGGCTCTGCAACTCTGTGCACAGAGGCCCAGGGTAGAAGTGCGCAGCTAAGTGCATGGACCCCTGTGGCTGTGTGCGCGGGGTAGTTGGAGTCTGTAAAGAAGATATGAACATCAATAAAGAGAATTATTCTAGAATTATCAATGTATGAGCTATTTTACTTATGTTATAAATGCATGTGATTATGTTATGATGAATATTGGTTTTATGTTTCAATGCTATATTGATGTGCGAATTTGTATATTTAATTTATTGTATGAATGCAAGTATGAATATCTGTTTACACAAAGAATCATAATATGTGTTAAATTTATCCACTCCTTAAGCTAATCTAGGTAAATACAACAGTAAAGAGTAATTATAAAGGAGTGTAAGTGCCTGATCTGCCTTTCTAGGGCACACAAAGAATGATAATAGACCTTCACAGAGGCCTTAAGGATGAATAAGAGAAGTATATTGATAAGCCCTAGAAGGCTTATTGACTTACGCGAAGGAAGCTTTAGGGTATAAAACAACATCACTACCATCTCTGTGTGTGAAAACTTGGTTCCTGCATCCCCCCATGCTACTTTGAGTGAGACATCAATCTGCACTCCATGGAGTGATGTTGAAAGGGCCAGTAGTGTAGGGATGTGCTTGGCTAATTAATGTCGAACCTGGATCAGGGCCCATTAAGCCAACAAATGGTTCCTTTGCTAGGAGGCCAGTCTGTTGAACTTTATATGGGTGTCGCATTAGAACCGCGCACCCATAACTTTGATAGTGATCAAACAACTATTATTCTTGGTGCATGAAGGGTGCCTATGGTTAAGAGAACTGATACTGATCACTGACATGCTGATCCATAGGATCAAACTTCTACTGCACTTAGGGTTGAATTTGGCCAAAGAATTTTGTGGAAAAATGGGCGAGCGCAACCTCGCCAAAAAATGAAGGACAAGTTCAAGCTTGCCAAGAAGCAGCGTGGCTACTCAATTTTAAACATAAACAACCCCATGGTTAAGGTATCCACCCAGATCCTGGCTGGGAAAATAATGAGGAAGTGTCATGCAGATGAAGTTCCGACACCATTTGTATCACTAGTGGCCCAGTGCACGAAGGGTATACAATTAAACTGGGTGCACTACCTCTGCAGCGTGTTCCTCGTGAACTACAGAGAAGCACAAGACCAAAGTAAGATGTTCCACTATTCATGGATTACATTGTCAATTGTACTGGTCACATCGGAATTACTAGAGGACAGTCAGTTTGCTTCTATCGCATTAGATTTTCTAGAAGCAGTGAAGTTTGCTTCACTCTAGGCCATAAAGGACACCGAAAGGGTCAAGGATGGTAAGATATTTTAGGTACTAATGGAATCAAGCATCAGTGCCGTGATAAACCGCAAGCCGTGGTTATCACCAATTGTCTTTGAGCAACTGGCAGAATATGTGGAGTTCAAGGCGGGCTTCTACTCTGTCTCCATGTGATCGCAAAAGGCCCCAAATAGAAATGGATGATCTTCCATACCTAGCGACAAACGATGCAATCATAATGATCCTCGATCACTGGCCATCAGAGTGGCTCACAACCTCAGATTTATCTACGATCTATAGCAAGTCCAAAGGAAAGAAGAAGAAGGAAGAGGCCCAGTTGAAGATGCAACAATTGACTGACAGGAGGAAAAAGGAGGCTGAGAAAAAGGCAAGAGTAGAGCGCGTTGCTAAGGAGTAGGTAGAAGAGAAGAAATATGAGAAAGACCGTGACTCTGACATGAGCCAAAACTCTCCTTCATCACAAATGGAGGACGAAGAGTAGTAATCATGATAGGGTGGTGCAGACCCGAAGACTACTCCATTCTGGGTTAAGAGAAATAGGTAGCAGGAAAAAGAAGGGTCGTAGAAGAAGTCCAAGGCTAGTAAATCATCACTCGACCCAATCATTTTGATATAGGGTTATCTGAATGACATCGAAGAGAAAGTGAGGGATGCGACCGCGGAACTGCTGCAACAATTTGAGTAGCAGCAGGAACAAGCCCTGGACGCCATTCAAACAACTCTGTGTGAGCTACAGATCCAAGCTACTCTAACCAGTGTAGGGCAGGGCAGTGCGACGTTGACTAGTTTGGCACCGAGAACCATAGAAGCAATGGCGATGGTTCGCTCTATTGACCCTCGGGCCGTCGAACTACCGGATGGAAAATTGAATGCAGGAGAAAAAGCTGACAGGGTCACTATTAACGCTCTCAAGAATGTTGGGTTGAACTTGGTCGTGCTTCTCATTGAAGCCCTTCACACCCTGCAAAGTGGTGTGATCACGAAACTTTGGCCCGAGAATAGCATGCGTTGAATGTGGTTAGTGAACATAAAGTGAACAACACCCAGATGTTTGTGGAGAGGACTTCCGCAATTGATCTCCTTAAGAATATTATGGAGAAAAATGAGTGTACCATAGTCGTGGTAGCTGAAGCATGCAAAACCATTATGGAGCTGTATATCCAGGAAAATTCATCATTTGACGCCAGGATTCGGAAGCTCGTTGTAGGTGTGCGTGATGCTAAGACAAAGCTGGTTAAGGTTCAGTTTGAACTGAACCTTAAGATCATAGTCCTTGAGTTGAGGGCCAAACCTTTGAACCCACCAGAGGTTAAAGAGCAGTGTGAGGTCGCTATAAAACATGCAGTTGCAATAGTGGATGTCGTAGTGAAGGATTTCACTTCTCTCTTCGAGCAGTCACTCGAAGTAGTTAGAAGTTTGCAGGAAGATCCAAACTTGCAGAGATTAGAGAGCGAGGCGAGGGAATTGTAGTAGAGGTATGATGAGGTTTAAGCGACGACACGCACCATCACCCTTACACAGAGGTTGGCAAAGCTACAAGAAGCAAAGAAACTGAAGGAACAGGTGGACATAGCATAGAGCAAGGAGGCCGTACTAAAGGCCAGATTGGGACCTTGGCTATATGAAGCCTATATGCTCATGAGCACCATTGAAGAAAAGTTGGCGATTCTGTAGATAACATAGTAGCAAATCAAGGTGAATAGTGCAGGACCAACAACGGAGCATCTAATGGAACAAGTTAAGCAAGCGATGACACAGTGTGCTTCTGAAGTTGCATTGGCCCAACTAGAGTTGGGAGGCCTTCACGACAAAATCTCTGCAACAGCAGAGTGACTCGGGGGCGAGTCACCATATCTGTGTTGGGGGCATGTTAGGAATGGGTCCCCTAGGGTTAGTTTTGGGGCAAAAACACTAGTTTTTCATAAGAAATGTAAAGTATCCACATTTTGTGGTTGTGAAGTGCAAATATGTAAAAGATTCAATAAGGGTTTTTTCCCTTAGTTTATGTAACTTGTGTCAGATTTAAGAGATCCACCCATGGTCTGTGCACCATTGGATTGTATAAAAAGGGAAGTCTTAGAATAGTCTAAGGTAGGTTGGGAGTCCTGTGATATTTTAGGTAGTGGGTTTGTGAGAGCTAAGAGTGAAGATTCTTAACATAGGAAAGAGGCTTTGTAGCTGTGTGCATAGAGGCCTAGGGTAGAAGTCTACAACTGAGTGCATGGACCCTTACAGCTCTATGCACAGGGTAGTTGTAGTGTGTAAAGAAGATCTGACCACCAATAAAGAGAATTATTATGGAATTATCTGTGTATGAGCTATTTTACTTCTGTTAAAAATGCATGTGATTATGTTATGATCAATACTGGGTTTATATTTTAATGCTATATTGATGTGTGAATCTATATGTTTTACTTTGTTGTATGAACACAAGTAAGAACATCTATTTACGTAAAGATAATTGTAATATGTGTTAAAGTTATCCACTACTTAAGCTAATTTGGGTAAATAGAATAGTAAAGAGTAATTATAAAGGTGCGTAAGTGCCTGATATGCCTATCTAGGGTACGCGAAGGATGATTGTGGAACTTCACAGAGCTCTGAAGGACGAATAAGAGAAGTATATCAATAAGCCATAAAAGTCTTATTGACCTACGCCAAGGAAGGTTTGAAGGAAGTTTTAGGGTTTAAAACAACATCACTACTGTCTCTGGGTGCAGAAACTTGGTTCGTACTTCCCCCCATACTACTTCAGGTGAGACTTGAGTTTGTGCTCTACAGATTGATGCTGAAAGGGCCAGTAGTGTACGGATTTACGTGGCTAATTAACGCTGAACCTCGGTTAGGGCCCATCAAGCCAACAAAATCATATTAACTATTACATGGATTTTTTTATAAGAAATTCTCTCTCTCTCTCTCTCTCTCTCTCTCTCTATATATATATATATATATATATATATATATATATATACTGTAATATTAACATGAGATTAAAAAAAAATTATCCCATCTATTTTAATCCATTAATCTTGATAAATGTTTAATAAGTGAAGTTACTTAACATTTTTTTTTTATCAATAATGAAGTGTAGTAGAGCATCCTTTACTCACATCTACAAGTGAAAAATATGCTCACCTTCCTCTGGTTCTTCATGTTCACCTGGTTGGACCTTATTGGTAGTGATGGTGGCACTGGGTTCTGTGTCAATGATCTACTTCCCCTTGTCTAGATTTGATTCAGAGTTACAACATGCATTTGACTTGAGGATTTTAGGTTAGCCACCAATGACTACATTAAGCAAAACTCATTGGTCTTATGCCAAGGGCTCTTATGGAACTCACACCACTTACCGATGTATTTCTTTGACTTTCCATTACCATTTTTTGTTTATGTCTTAGAAGGGTTGTCCTAGGGTGGTCCACCCTAGCTCTGTCCTTTTTATAGCATGTTCGGCCTATCCTTGCCTTAGTTTTAATATAAGGAGTGTGTAGATCCAAAAACTCACTTATTTTGTTTAAATGTATTTTTAATTTTGATGCCATCTCAGTATGTTTTTACTAATGAGGAGATTTCTAGAAAATCCATCTCTATCTACATTATCTATGTAAATTACCATGGTACTTGAACACCAGATTTCAATCAAAATATTTGGTACCCATCTTGGTGTGTAAGTTATGGAAGATACTTGTGAACTTTAGCATTGTTTGGTCCCTCTCTTATCACAATATTTTCTATCTCATGTATGCCATAGCTTCCAACAAGTTGATATTTTTCCTTAATACCCTCCCTGAAAGAGCCCCAACTCGGTACGACCACAAAATTTATGAATTCATCTATGGTCTTTTTCTCATAGTAAGTGTCCCACGAATCCTTGATATCGTGGATAGTCTTAAGGAGCGCAAAGGTAACCTTTTCTATATTCTAAAAATTATAGATAGAAAAATAGCCATATAGGAGACTAACCATTTATCTAGAGCATTTACACTTTTCTAGCCTTCAAATATAAGAATATCAAAACTAACTTGTACCATGAAGGGGCTGATTCCTCAAAAGTGACCACTTTACAATGATGTGTTAGCAATTGGAAGTTGTTAAATAGTATGGGAAGAACTATCCATCATTGCATTCCATTGTCAGATGAGAGCTTCCTCAAGCCATTATTTAAGAGGATCTCCTTCTTCCTCCTCTTTATTTTCTTCTAGCATGGAAGGATGTCAAGGTCATCAAAAAATGGCCTTGTAAAGGCTCAAGTAGTTTGATTCCCAACTTCTTATACCATAAAGTCATTAGGGATATGCACAGAATAATAGATAAATTATAAACTCCTTTAATACCAGTAATCCAAATTGATGAAGGGAACAAACTGAAATACATATTTATAACAAAATCATAGAGATACAACCAATTTGACTTTTATTAATAAATGGAATGTAGTGAAACTATAAATTATGTGGAATGAAAAAAACTCATTTGAATTATAGTAGATTACCTCTAAGAAGATATGTGATGATTAAGCACATTCTCTAGACTACATTATAATGAGGTGAAAGGCCCTTTTTAACATAAATAATAAATGAGGAGAACATAAACATCCAAAAACCCAATCTCAGGAGATGAAACACCAAACATTTTGTTTCCCTGATGGATTTATTTGGCACATCAAATTCTTGGGGTTCTAACATTTTCATATGATTTGCATTTAGAATTCTCAGTATCTTGTTGGAAAGGTATATCTGATAAGTACACATCTCAACCAAGACCAATGACATCAGCCCCATATATGTCAAACAATATCATTTAGGCTTCAAAAAAACCCCAAAAGTTCAAAATCTGAGAAAATGAAAAGATGGAGAACTATTATTTGAACCAGTTGAATAGGTGGGTGGAAACCAATATCCACCTAGATCATTTAATTTCACCATCCACTCCACTTTAAAATTCTAATTCATATCCTACAAACTTTCCATTACAACATCCTTTTCCTACAACTCACTCTTAAAAGTCCCCATGTTCTTAAGGTTGCCTGAGGTGTTGCAATCTCTCACTTGTCTTTTAATAATAATATCAGAGAGATAACACTCATACAATAATATTCTCCTTCACTTTTATTAACAACATGTACATTATCTTATGTCTTGGTTTGTTTTTCCACTAATCTTCCAAAGCATTCCCCCCTTATTTTACAACCTTTAGAATAAAATGTGACCAGAAGTTCTTTATCACAAAATTCACTTACACTTATAATATTGATATTTAAACCTTCAACAAATAAGACATATTCAACTTTATGTTTTTATTTTTATTTTCAAGGCTAACTATTCCTTTGCCCATTATTATGGTTGATTTATTATCTCCAAGGGTGACATTTCCACCTTTGACTTCCTTTAGAGAGATACATCTACTTTTATCTCATATCATGTGATGTGAACATCCATTGTCTATATACCATTGGCTTTTCTTCTTTTAAACACAAAGTGATAGACCACATTCTTCTTGCTTCTCTTCCTTATTTATCGATAATATCACTCTTTGATTTTGATTTCTGATATCTTCTTCTCTACTTTGACTTGGAGGCCTCAATATATTGCTTCTACAATCACAATCTTCGTGCTTAAAATTATTGCACTTGAAATGTTCAACATGATCTAATAAATGGAAAAATGAATTGTGATTTTTTACAACATTCTCCCTAATTATAGGATTTCTTTTCATACAATCATTCCTTGAAATATTATCCGATGCCCTACTTTTATTCCTTATACAGTCCTTTCTTAGATAGGATTTTTAATCTATTTCCTTATGGAAAAAATTATTATGTGAAAATATATAGCCATAAAATATATTTTGATACATGGATCTAGAGGGTCTTCTTTGGGTACTTTTTCTCTTAAAACCCTTATGATTTTCTTTGTGAGGAAACTTAGATGTCTACTAATAATTTGCTTCCTATCTAGTGCCTCTCTCTTACATTTGAAAATTATATATTTTTTGGTTCTCTCCTTCTTTCTTGCTACTATTTTCATTGATATATCTTTTGTTCAAATTAACATATATTTTAGGTTCCTTTATTCATTTCTTTTATAATGTCATTGAACTTGATTCTAGGTAGTTTCATGATAACCAAGACATTTTTTAATAAGAGTATATTTTCATCGCTAAGAATGTCATCAAATAGTTAAGAAGTCTTTTCAAATTTGAAACTTTGACTTAGTTTATCATTGGGATTTTCTAAATCATTTCTTAAGGAAAAATATTAGCTTCTAGTTTCTTACGATGCCCCTCCTTTTCATTAAGTTGGATTAACAACATTTCTTATCTTTCCATTGCCTTTTCTAGTTGTAATTTCACAATAGAGACTCTTGATTCATCAAGGTCATGATTCTTTTCTTCCTAATATTTCTACAACAAATATTTCTTATTTTTATCGAGTATTTCTATTTCTTCTAATGGTCTGTGAAGTTCTCTCTCAAGAACATCTTCTTGCTATGAATCTATTTTAGATTTCTTAGTGTATTAAGCATCCATGGTCATGAGTAGGAGTTCCTTTTCCTTGTTATTAAATTCATATCCATCACTTTATTTTGATGAGCCACATCTTTCCTTTCTATACTCATAGGATTATCTCATATCTCTATTTTATTATCTATCATTACTATTTTAAAAAACTATATGTGGACATATATAAGAAATATGACCTACTTTTATATAATTAGGAAAGATTAGTATTTTACCTTTATTTTTTTCAGATCTTATTTTCATCGATTTCACTTCTTTGGCATCTACTTCACCTTCAACTTGTTCTTCTAATTTTGAATCTCATTTTGATTATTAGCAACTTGAGAATTTATGGTTTTGCCTTTTCTAGTTCCTATTGAGATATATTGCAATTTTTCTACCTTAGATACATTGTTTGAGTAATCACAAGCTTTGAACTCTCTTGTATTCTTTGAATCTTTGGAGGTTGCTTCCTTTTGGGCCAACTTTTCTTCCTTCATTTCATATGCAGTGTAAATTTCATCTCCCTAATAGATTATTTGCAGCTTATCCAACATTTCTTTCTCTATTTCATAATTAATCACCTTATCAAATTTTTATTTGGATCTCCCACACAAGATGGCATTCATGGCTTCTAGTTTATTCTTCGCATCCTTCCTTCCTTCCACTACAAGTTGCTAAATATCAAAGCTAAAAGTCATTGGATAATAAATCATTCTTTCTTTTCGGAAAACATAATTTAATCCATCAAATAACGGATATTTGTTTGTGTAAGAGCCATATGAACTAGCCATGGTCCCTTTTAGATCTTCCTTCGAGTAGTTAGATTGATTCTAAAGGAAACTACTCTAATACCAATTATTGAAATTCATAATGATTTTAGATAGAGGAGGAATGACCTGTTGTAGAGTTTTGTGAACCCAACATTTCAGGCTACCCAACATTTGGGTTCACAAAACTCTACAATAGGTCATTCCTCCTCTATATAAAACTATACTCACCTGTATGGATTCATTATTTAACATTCATAATGATATTGACAGTGGAGGTGAATCAGTATAATGAAAAGTTTAAATTATTAAAGCTAGACAAACATCACAAAACATCAATATCGTAAATTGAACAAGTAACACAAGATATAAAACAAAACCCTTATGGGAGAAAACCACTAAAAAATATTTATACGAAAGATATTGTAGGCACCAACCTAGAGAAGACACCAATCCCTTGTTCTACTTTGTAGGTACCAACCTATAGGAGAAACCAATCTCCTTTGACGAAAATATCGTTAGGCACCAACCTACTTCACTGAGTCTGCATGCTTCTTCACAATTTCTATTATATGCTTCATATTTAAACAATTTTTCTTGCTACTCCTTCCTTCACTAGATGCATTAATTGTTTATTCCTTCAGCAAGTCTACATGTTGCTTCTTCCTTCACTAAGTGTAATTCTCCCAAAACTTGGTTCTTTTTTCTTTTTCCCAAGAACCAAATTCCACAACCTTCCATGTATCAAATTTTACAAATATGGTTCTAAAATTTCCACCATAGTTACCTAGATATTTCTTCTTAGCCTCCTCCAAATTCCAAAGTTTGAAACATATCAAAAATAAATTTATAGTAAAAATGCTAAGTTTACTTGTTTGAATCATGTTTTAGGATCATTTAGGAAGAATAACTTCCTTAAATAATATCTCCAAAATTATAGTGAAACAAGGTATGAAATTTGTACAACATGTTCTAGTGATTTCCCCCATATCTATGCCAGACATCATAGCATAAAATATCACAAAAAGAAAGTTATAGTAAAACTACCAAGATGACATGGTTGAATTATCTTTTATAAATATTCAACAAGCCTAACACCCTTAGACAATATCTCTAAAATTATAGTAAATATAAGTTTGAAATTTTAACCATAGTTATGTGAAGATATTCTATCTATATCCTTAAAGTTTAAAATTTTGAAATAACCCAAACAAAAGTTATAGTGAAAATACCAAGTTGACCTATTTGATGGAAATTTCAAGAGCATTCAACAAGCCCACATTCATCATACTATATCTTTGAAATTGTAGTAAACCAAGTAATGAAATTTTAACCATAGGTTAATGAAGATATTTTTCCTATCACATCCAATATTCATGGTCTGAAACATTGTACAAGAAAATTTAAAATGAGAATTACAAGATGACTCGTTCATCGCATAAATCACATTTTTGATTCAACCTTTAGACTCCAAGAATCACCCAAAAATTATTGCTCATATTTTGTTATGACCTTAGATCTGTTCTTTCTTATATGATCTAAAAATGCATGCATATGCCCTTTATTTATATTTTTTGCACATTCACTTATGGGGTTGACTTGTAAAATTGTTTGGGTTGTCCTACTTGTACTTTAGTTGGGTCATCCTAACAAAATATTTCATATCTCCTAATTCCTATGAAATTAGAGGAACTTATATATACCATTGGAAAGGTCTCACAATAAAATTTTTAGCCATATATATTATGCTTCTATTTGATCTATTAAATTAGAGTAAATATTGCTTCAAAGATAGGGTATCTAAATTGGGCATCAAAAGTCCAAAAACAATATTTACAATAATATTCATTGTGCAATATTTGTCTTGTAAATATGTAGTCTCCCCATTATTTTTAAATCAGTGACAAAAATATTTCCAACAATTCCACCAATTTCCATTCATGAATCACGTGAAACCAAATTTGAAACTAGCTTAGATCTGGTATCCTAACCCATAGAAGCATAAGTATCTATTTCATTTTTATCAATTCCAAGATTATACCATCCTTGAGTTTAGCTATATTATAACAAGGTAAGAAACTATAGGAATTTTTTATGAAGTAGTGAATATTATAATAGGAAAAGAAATACATGTGGAGTGAAAGGATAATAGTCTCATCAAGATATATTGATATAAATGATAACCCTTAATACCCCTTAAGCTTGTTCTTAATAGATACTTTGTTGTTGAACTATGAACATAGTACCACTCTTCGTTGATTCTATTTGATAAGAAAAGAAATACACTTTATTCCAATCTCTTTTACCATTAGAGATATTAAAATTAGGAATTATATCCATTTTGTAGAATTTGTTGAGTTATTGAAATCCTTTAATTTAATTGAGGTTGAATTTTTGCAAGTATTTGAACCAGAAGGAAACATTTCTAGTCACTTGGAATTTATAAGATATTCCAATTTATTCACAACGATTTCAGAATAAAGTGAAAAAAATTAGGTTGGCACTTCTAAGATACCTACCTTGGCTGACAATGTTGTGATGGACTAAGTACCAATACTAAATGGAGAACAAAACAAAGAAGGAAAAGTCCCTCAAGCTTTCATCTCACTCAGGCACCACAAACTAGTGAAAACATGTCAAGGGATCTCTCCAATAAGAAGTCCCAACTAGACCTTAGACCATTTGGAGTAGAAGTTCCAAAAGTGGGTAGTAAAGTATTTCCTTCATTTTGATAGTGCGCAGAGGTAAGTGTGATGACTTTCTCGGAAGCAAGTGTGTGACCTTGCAACGATTCAAGTAAGACACATGGGAGTTCTAACACATAGAGGGGAAAAGGAAGTGTGTCCCTTAGAAGTATTTAATAGTACACATCCTAAAACAAACACACAATCGGAATGACATCACAGGCTGGAAGAAGAATAGTCCACAATCCAAAGTGAGAGGTTAATACAACAATATGTCTTCAAAAAGATTCATACAATTTCATACAAAATAGTTCATACACAAATGCATAATTTAAATAACATACACTTCTAAAGTAACCATAATAGGTGAACTACAATAAAAACATATGCATTAAAACGTGTTGGCTTAGTTATATTATTAAGTGAAAGTTCCATCCATACATACACCATTGGCAGCCACTAGCCCTAATAGTGGAACATTACAGTCAACATCGCTGGCTCCTCCAGAGAGATGTACTCTCTCTACACTATGGAGAAGCCAAGGCTCGTCACAATACTCTCCAATTCTTCTCTAAGCAATGCCTAGCCAAAACCTTGGCTCCTGAAAGCCTGGTCTATGAGTTATGAGCTTCTAATTATAACAAAGGGTGGGGTGACCCTTGGCATTCCCCTTTTTGACTCCTCACCTACCCCCATGACTCTTCGACTTCTTTACAAAACACATTACATTACATAGTCATTGTTTACATCCCACTTGTGACGCTTGGAATTTCACTTAGAACATATTTACAAATAATACACATTTTCTACGTGTACCCATGTGAGACAAAATAGGCTAGAGATAGCCTAACAAGAAAAAAAATTATGACCCCGAGGTTTGGGGAAATATCAACTCGGAAAGATCCACTCGATGCTCCTCTCTCATGTACTAATGTGAAGCATGGTATTGTGCTGTGACGGCCCCAAAATGCTTGATGTTGCAAGGTCTTGCCTCCATGGCATCTAGGCATGTGGTCTTGGAATGCACATCCATCTCATCCTGAAGAATGTGTAGGAGTGTCCTGAGTGTGGCTGGACCACCGATATACTTCTGCATGTTGTATACGCTCAACTGCAAGTCACCACTGGTGGCCTTGCGTATCAACTTCTTCATGTACCTGTCTACCTCTGACCAAACTTAATTCTCATGCTTTGCTTTCATGAGGGAACCTGCATCTATTCACTCTCTTCCTCAAATTCTAGATGTTCTAGTTTATCAACTTGTATTGGCATTGTTTTCTTGTCATTATCCCTTGCCTTTGTTCTTTTTCTTGTTTCTGCTTCTTAGCTCATGTTCTTTCTTTGACTCTTGTTTTGCTTGTTGTGTTCTCAGTTCTTCTACCTGTAGGCTCTTATTTTCTCTCTTCCTCTGCTCTATTGTATGTGTCTTGTGCTTCCTTTTTCTTCTGTTGTCAAAGCATCTTGCATTAATATTGAATGTGATTTATCTCTACAACTTTGTTCTCCATTTATTATGTCAGCAACTTCCTCCTTCCCTGATCCTATACTAGCTTTTTTCCTTATGCCACTACTGTTGGTTTTGTTTCCATGTTAGTCTTGACTCATTTTCTGTAAACAGTTTGGCATCTACATATATTGGCAAGTAAATTGGCTCTTTCTCAAGTGCTTCTCCAATACTTCTTTTAGTGGTCACTCTTGAAAAAACTCTCTTTGGTGCCATGGTACAATTACTACTAGAGAGAAGTGTTTCATGAGTCTGGTACCTGTGGGGCAGAACGAAAAGTCATGGAAAGAAAACATTAGCTCTTACCAACCTAGCTTTATAGCATGATCAAGCAGTTACTAGGGAATTTGATGAGAGGAAATGTGTAGTTTTCACTTACAAGGGTGACTAATTGACTATGGGAACTGCGCACTCTACATTCTGAATAGTCAAAGTGGAAGCTTGATGACTGGAACTACACAATGAGTAGTTTAGTCTAGGACAGGGCCTGGGAGAGACTGTGTAATGAGTCACCAAGTTGGGATATTAGCTACTAGAGCTGTGTAGTGCGTAGTTGGTGCCATTCCATGACAAGCTTTGTGCAATTCCATAAGCCAAGGCAGAGGCCTTGAGCTCCAATATTGCACATTGCTTGCAGTGAGATATGAGGTCTGAGCAAGTCAGCGTAGACCTGTTCATGGGGAGTGTGAAAACAATTGGTTATGAAGCATGATGTGAGGATGAGTGTAGATCTAACTAAGTGTCGATTTATGCATGTTAAACAACTACAACAATCGATTAGACTGAAGGAACATGAAGTGTGTCAAGGGATTCGCCGCAACGGCGACCGTTGGTGCAAAAAAAGGAAAACTCATGCGACACTTGAGAAAGGTAATATATAACTTGAAACAACACTTATGAAAGCTAAAACAAGTTAAAATGTTAGTAGCCCTTCAACAAAACAAGTGAAATAACACTCTCACAAGCTAAACATGAAAAATTAAATAAAAAGAAACAAAAGGTGATAAAAGAAAAACTCACCCCGAAAAGTGATGAAAATTCTCTGAAGGCCCCTTGATATCCTAGGGAAGCTAGAGCTTGATGATTTAATGAATAAGTGACCTTTGAGGCATCAATTACATAGAATTGAGAAAAATGGAGTTCATGATGCATATGCTTGAGATCAAGGACAACAAGAACACTTGGTAGAAACTTCTAAAGATGGAAATATGTCACCTTTGGGAAAATAATATTAGATCCCTACTTCCTAGGGATGCTTTTCATCTTATCTCCTTTCTTTTCGGGAAAAATTCCATGCACCGCATGAAAATATTGCATAGTTTTGGGAAGGACTGGGAAACTCTTTGGTTCAAGCACTACGTAGTTTCTGAGCACAATATGTTCTTTGCAATTTGTAGGCTGGGTGGCTTTGGGCTACCCCTCAGTCTCTATTCAATTTCCTAGCTAAAGGCATGCTATCAGCTGGCTTTGCACAATTCTAGAGCTGAAGACTTACTTGCTAGCTTGAACTGGTCTGCGCAATTTTCCATTTGAAGACACGCTTCTAGTTGGCTCTACACAATTATGGAGCCGAACCTCAATATTGGGTTGTACTGTGCAATTATTTAGAGCAAGGCTCATTGTTGGGTTGCACTTCGTAATTCATAAGAGCAAGGCAATTTTCCCTCTAGGATTGCACAATTTTCCAAGGAAGTGCAAGAATCGGATGCAACCAAGTCACGATGGATTAGCTTATTGTTAGACAACAAAGGAAGTAAGTGAAACAACTTGTAAAGTGAAAGATAAATTCAAATGAAAGCACAACTACTTGGGAAGTGCAAGATAAGCTGTTGTGATTTTAGGAGGGAGGCTCCAAAACGAAGTGAATGGAAAAATTTGGAGGATGGTTGTAGCTGCTACAACATTGACGACACATTGGTAGAACTCCAACTCTTTATATGGACCTAGTCTCGTGTAAAGTGAGTCTAACTCCTCCAGAAGTATTGTTCGATTCCTTGATCATCATGGCTTCCTCACTAGTTTGAGTTAAAGATATAGTCCCTACCATTCTCTTAATTGGTCAACACACATACGAAGCCAAGTCAACTAAATTGTTTCGATTAGGGATGAGGGGTATATTGATGCACAAGTAATGTAGACTTTTAGAGTTTAAGTTTCATCTTTGGTGTTTCTCTACTGCTAGCAGGCTTGGATAGTACCCTGACGGATTCAATTCAGGAGGACAAGAATCACTCTACTACAGGCAAGCTTGGAAAATACCTTAGTGGAATTACTTGCTTCACCTCTTTGCGTAGAAAGCCTTTCTCTTCTTTCGCCTTATTATTTTTTTCATTTTTCACTTTTCATTTTTCACAGAAATATGCATAGGAACTTACTTATTTCATGACGCAGAAGAGGGATCCCAACTTATTGAGAGCATAAGAGGTTTTCCCTTCAGAGAAGTATGTTATATATACCTCTGACATACTTTTTATGGCTTTCCCCCTAACCGACTCTACTTGACTAAGTTGACAAGGGTTAACTGAATATAGAAAAACCAATTAGAGTATGTGGTACTAGTTAAAAGTAAAAGCGTTGTGATTTCACCAATAATCACTCTCAACTGAATGTATTTTCAATCAGGGTATCATCGAGTGAAGAATGCAAGATATTCATAAAGAGAGGGGGTACAGATAACTAGATGTTGATAGTTGTACAAGTCCTCTTGTACTTCACCCTATTCGTCTCAATATCCAAACATGATTAAAATTAAACCTACAGGTGCATAACAAAAAAACATAGAAAGTGAAGGACATGAGTAAAAATGGAAGAAAATCAAGTAAGAAAAGAAAGCATCAAAGGAAAGCGAACATGAAAGTAAACGCTACTCCTAATCCTAAGCTAAACATTGGATGGACCTACTCATGTTAAGTTATATTTCTAATGTAGACAATGGTGCATTGGGTGTCCCATGTGGGTGAAGGCATGGTCGATAAGAAATATATTTAGGTAAACTAGTGCACAAGAGATATCAAAAAATGAATACCATCACACTCGAATTTTGAATGTGTCGATAGAAAATAAAAGAGTAAAAGAACAAGACAGACACTCTATGGACATACCATGGTGTGCCAACACACTATGTGCAAAAAACAAGTATGTACACTCTTTTTACCTTCACATACGAGCCAACATGCAGAAAGAAGAAAACTTGCACTTAGCAACATGAATTGCTACGTATGACTCCTCCAATGCATGAGAAAAAGGATCGTGAGATTTTGGTGGGGGATGTAATATGTGCAGATCAAATTTATTTTCAATACAAATGGGAGAGTGATGACGATCCTAAGGTGTTTCAACAAATTTCTGATTGGGAGTGGAACTGACCTCAACACTGTGAGAACCTAACATAACCATAAACTTAGGCTGAAGTGGCTCAATAGCTTGAGGGGTTTCCACTTCATCAGAGGCTAGATAATCAAATATTGGTGGCTTGGAAAGATCAACAACAAGTGAATCATCATCATGATCAAATGAAGGAGTAAATAGATCATGGTAGCCATGATCAGGAATTCATGATGTACATTGGCATCCTCATGATCTAACAAATCGTACAAAAAAATTCACCCTCCAGATTTCTAGAAAGAAAATATGACATATTGGGAGGATTTGAAAATATATATTTTTCCTTTCTACAAACAAATGATGGATTGACATCCCATGTGTCCTGTGAATGATCAAAAGTTGGAACATCTAGGAATTAATTTTCACAAGACAAATAAAATATTGAAAGATCACAGAAGATGTTAGGATAGAAGGGATGAAGTGAGGGTAGAAGGAGGTCATACTTCACCGCAAGTTTTTCTTTAGATTCCCACACATAATCATTAAAAATGATAGTGAAGGTTGGCTTCTCAATACCAACTTTGTCGAGAACTTGATCCTCATGAACATCAGCTGTGGAGTCTTGAATGGATGAACACAAGACACCAAAATCCATAGGATCAACAAAATGATATGGCAAAAGTTGAAAAAACAAGTTCACGTGATAACCAATAGGATTTCAGTCCACATCTGCACAAAAATCCAAACCAGGTGGGGTTGGAGGAGGTGACGACTCAACAGATGGGTTCGTAACTTCTCCTAGTCCTGCATAGTTAGACTTGTTTAATGAGGAGTAGACGACGGGTCACCTGTGACAGTAACCTTGTCCATCTTAGATTTGGTAGCTCTAACATTTAGGTATGCTGGGACGGGTTCAAATATTCTAACTTGTGACGATTTTCAGATATGTGAAAAATATACTGAAATTGTTCCTTGAGAAATTTCTAATCAATTTCATCTTCATGGATTTAAAAAGGAAGATTCAATAAGCGCACTCAAAATTGGGCAAGAGAATCATCAGATGCATTCTATAATATCAGAATGTTTTGTTGAGTTATTGATGGTCATAATGATAGAAAGCACATTTTAACTCTCTGATCATGTGATTACATGATTTAATGGATGTTGTGGGAAATGTGTGACACCATTGGTCAACATGCCCATCAACTGTGTAAGCAAACAACCTAAATGAAATATCATTCGAGCGGGATTCATTCCTATTACAGAAACTTACAAAGGAAACGTTGTGCCTTAGAAGGGCCACCCTTCCTTCACTGTCATACTTTATTTGTGACAAGTCATCAATGACGTCCTCCAACACTTTGAAATCATGTGCGTGAGAAAAAGATGACAACGTTGAGGTTGTAATGTAATTCATGGATAATGTGTAAACATTCAAAATGGACTTTAACAACTTAGCTTTTCCTCTGGTCCTCCTAGCACTATAAATGTTGGTAGTGTTGGACCCACCAACATGTCAGGGGATCTCCCCACTAAGAAGTCCCAACTATACCTTAGACCGTTTGGAGTAGGAGTCCCAACAATGGTTAGTAAAGTATTTCCTTAACTACGATAGTGCATAGAGGTAAGTGTGATGACTTTTTTAGAAGCATGTGTGTGACATTGCAGCGAGTCAAGTGAGATGCATGGGGGTCCTAACACATAGAGGGGAAAAGGAAGTGTGTCCCTTAGAATCCTATAATAGTATGCAGCCTAAAAGGAACGCATGAGTGTAATGACATCACACACTAAAAGCGGAATAGTCCACAATCCAAAGTGACTGGTTAACACAACAACACATCTTCAACAAGATTCATACAATTGCATACAAAATAGTTCATACACAAATGTGTAAGTTAAATAAGATACATTTCTAAAGTAACTAGAATAGTTGAATTACAATAACAACGTATGCATGAAAATGTGTTGGCTTAGTAATATTATTTAATGAAAGTTCCCTTTATACATACTCCATTGAGAGCCACTATCCCTAATAGCGGAACATGACAATCAATGCTGCCTGCTCCTCCAAAAGTTGTACTTGATCTATGTAGTGGAGAAGTGAAGGCTCGTCACAATACTCTCCAAGCCTTCTCTAAGCAATGCCTAGCCAAAATCTTAGCTCCCAAAATCCTGGTCTATGAGTTATGAGCTTCTATTTATAACAAAGCTTGGGGTGACCCTTGACATTGCCCTTTGTGACTCTTTGTCTACCCTCATGACTATCAAAATTATTTACAAAACTCATTATGTTACATAATGATTGTTTACATCCCACTAGTGACACTTGGAATTTCACGTACAACATATTTACAAATAATACAAATTTTCGACATGTACCCATCTAAGAAAAATATGTTCTAGATAGCCTAAAAAGACAAAACACTGTGACCTTAAGGTTTGGGGAAGTATCTACACGGAAACATCCACTTGATGTTTCTCGATCATGTTCTTATGCCAATGATTTTACTGTGTTGTGATGTCCCCAAACAACTTAAGGTTGTCTTACAAAAAGTGGGCTCTTGTCTCCATGGCATCCATATATGTGGTCTTGGAACCTGTGTCTGTCTTGTCCTAAAGAATGTGCAGTATTGTCCTGAGTGTGGTTAGACTAGAGATGTACTTCTGTATGTTGTCTGTGCTTAGTTGCAAGTCATCACCTGTGGCCTTTCACATCAAATACTCCATGTACCTATCGACATCTAACCAGACTTGGTTCTTGTGCTTAGCTTTAGTGAACGAACCTGCATTTGTTCACTCCCTTTCTCAATTGCTAGATATTCCAGCTTATCAATCTATATTGTCAGTGTTTGCTCTATCACTTCATGTTTCATTTTTTCTTCTTCTTATTTATGCTTCTCGGCTCCTATTCTTGCTTCGACTCATGTTCTTCTTGCTGCGATCTCAATTCTGCTACCTGCAGGCTCTGATTTTCTCTCTTCCTCTACTCTATTGTATGTGTCATGTGCTTCATTTTTCTTCTATTGTCAAAGCTACTTTCATGAATATTGAATGTTATTTCACTCTACAACATTGTTCTCCCTTTATTATGTCATGAACTTCCTCTTCCCATGATCCTGTATTGTCTTGCTACCTTCTGCCACTATTGCTGATTCTGCCGTGTTAGTGTTGGCTTATTTCATGTAAAGAGTTGGGCATCTACATATATTGGCACATAAATTTGCGCTTGCTTAATTGCTTCCCCAGTACTTATTTCAATGGTCGCTCTTGAAACAACTCTCTTTGGTGCCATGGTATAATGACTTTTGGAGAGAAGCGCTTCACGAGCGTGGTCATTGTGGGACAGAATGGACATTCGTGGAAAGGAAACATTACCTCTTGCCAATATAACTTTACAACATGATCAAGTAGCAACCAGGGCATATGATTAGAGGAAATGCATATTTTTGACTAACATGGGTGACTGCCTCACTATGGGCACTGTTCATTCCTTAGTCCCAACAGTTAGTGTGGAAGCTTGATGAATGGAATTGCACAATGTGCAATTCATTCTGGGATAGGGCCAGGGAGAGACTGTGCATTACGTAGGCTCAATGGCCAAGCTGGGAGAATGGCTCCTGTTATTGCACAGTTGGAGCCAACCCAAGACAAGATCTACGCAATTCCAGAAGCTAAGGTAGAGGCCTTGAGCTCCCAGATTGTGCAATGCATGTAATGAGATGTGAGATTCATGCAAGGGGGGCCTAGACCTGTTGATGGGGAGTGTGAAAATATGATGATATGAAGGATGATGTGAGGAAAAGTGTAGATATGAATAAGTGTAGATGTATGCATGTCTAAAAAGTGCAACAATCGATTAGACTGAAGGAACATGAAGTGTGTGATGGGAGTTGCTGCAACAATGACCGTTTGTGAAAAAACAGGAAAACTCATGTGACACTTGAGAAAGGAAATATATAACTTTAAACAACATTTTGAAAAGCTAAAACAAGTTAAAACGCCAGTGGTCATTTAACCAAACGAGTGAAAGAACACTCTCACAAGTTAAACAGGAAAACATGACAGAAAAACAAGAAAATGTGATGAAAGAAAAACTCACACCAAAAAGAGATGACAATGATCTAAAGGCCCCTTGATATCCTATGGAAGATAGATCTTCATTATCAAATGAATAAGCAAGATCTAAAGGTGTCCATTATATAGAGTTGAGAAAAATGGAGTTCATGACTCAAATGCTTAAGATCAAGGACAACAACGACACTTAGTAGAAACTTCTAAAGATGACAACATATCACCTTCGAGAAACTAATAATAGATCCCTAGTTCCTAGGGATGCTTTTCCTCTTAGCTCCTTTCTTTTTGAGAAAAATGCCATGCACTTCTTGGAAATATTATGCAATTATGGGAATGACCCAACAATGCTCTAGTTCATGCACTGAGTTGTTTCTATGCACAGCATGTTCTGCTCAATTTCTGGGTTGAGTGGCTCTGGTCTATCTCTCAGGCTTAGCGTAATTTCCCAACTTAAGTCAGGTTGTCAGCTGGCCCTATGGAATTCTAGAGCTGAAGGCTTACTTGCTACCCTAGACTGCTCTGCATAGTTTTCCAGCTCAAGACAAGCTACTAGTTGGGTTTGCTAATTATGGAGCCGAAGCCCACTACTAGGTTGCATTGTGCAATTCTGGAGAGAAAGGCTCACTATTTGGATACACTGTGCAATTCCTGAGACAAAGTTTGGCTTCCCTATAGGACTCTGTAGTTTTCCAAGGAAGGGCAAGGACCAGATTCAACTAAGTCATGAGGAATTAGCTTATGGTTAGAAAATAAAGGATGTAAGCGACACAAGTTGTAAAGCGAAAGATAAATTCAAATGAAATCACAAGTACTTGGGTAGTGCAAGACAAGTTGTGATTTAAGGGTGGAGGCTCGAAAACGAAGAAAAGTAAAAATTTTGAGGGTGGTTGTAGTAGCTACAACATGGTGATAAATAAGAGCCAAGCGCTCCTTCTTTAATTGAAAAAACACATGTGGTTTGATCATCTAGAAGTAGAATTTCATGTAAAAAAGTGTTAGAGAATTTAGGACCCATGGACAAGGAAGTATATTGTACTATAGTTCTGAAATAGTTAATGAAACTAATGGTTGAAGACAAGAAACCTTTTTAAGAACTGGCTTTTTAAGAGCCTACCTTATTTAAAGACAAATCTTTAACCATGCAAGATACCCACTATGATAAATCTATAAATAATTTTTTGTTTGAAAATGTGCAAATAAGAAGGGTGAAGATAGTGAGACAAATGAAGAATGAAATAGTTGTTTGAAGTTGGGCCTTCTGGACTCCCAAAACTACCTAAAACTATAGGGGACATTTTTTCTCGTCTAGTAACAAAGAAATAAGTTGAAATTTTGATACTGAAGAAAAATATACATGAGCTTGAAGAAGCACTTAGTCCAACATCCCTATTCATGACTTGATTTCCTATTCAAAAAACTCAAGTAGTGATTACACCATGAACACCCAAGAATATTAGAAAGGCAATAGAGTTGTTAATAGGAATTAGAACATACATTGATATGAACATTAAAAAGAAACTTGAAATTATATGATATGCATGGGAAATTTCTCTTCATATAAGAATTTTTTCTTAGAGAAATAAATCATTTTTCGAATATTTTTGAAGAGTCGTTTAGAATGATCAACAATTTGCAAAAAAATGTTTGAATACATTTCAAAGTAAACTAAAGTCTAAAAATTGAATATGAGGACATTAGGATGGATTTCCTATTTCAAATATGATTAATAAAATGTCACCCAAGCTACATTGTATGCCACATCATCTCCATGTCAGATTCACCAACCAATCACTGTCTTTCGACCATGTGGCTCCACCCTGTCAACACATGCCAGGATCGACCCCATCATGTTGATGTCATCATGACATAAGCATGATATTCTCCTTAAAATACCCCAATGGCATCCTAACACATATCATATGTATGTCTATATATGTGTGTGTTTGTGTGTGTGCGTGCACACACACATTATAAAAGCGAATTAGGCCCATTCTTGTCATTTTTCTCCCAGGTGGTATCTACATCATAGCCTAGGAACACCCATGAACATGGCCATATCGATGCCTACCCCTTACTAGTAGAAAATGATGAAATTAGTGACTAGGTGACTAAAAATGTTAGTTGTCGTAGCTTTTCCAAGTGTAATAGTACCAAAAATGAGAAATATTAAGTAATTAACTAAAAATTACTAGCATAAACGACTAATTTAGTTTAGTAACATAAATATGACTACTTGACAAGTAATACAATAGTACAAACTAGTCATTTATGTTAGTCATTTTAATTATGTCACTTCAATAATATAAACTTACAAGTGATAGGGGATTCAAAAGTTGTTATAGATTGGCTGAAAGGTTATACTTCCTTAAACACTTCTCTACTGCATCAATGGACTATTAGAGTTATGGAGCTTATTAGAACCTTCAGGGTTATACACTTAGATCACATTGATAGGTAATTACATTAAAATGTTGATAGATTATCCAAAATGGGAGTGGGCTTGTAGATGGGTCAAATACATTATGAAGAATACCTACAAGGATAAGTGTTGATTAATTAGTAGAGGACACATTTCCTTTAGTTGAAGACTTAATTTTTCATGCACATCTACATTTTTTATTATCAGGGTCATATCCATTGAAATTGGAATACTAGTTTTTAACTTGGATACCATGTTGTTTATCTAGTTTTAACATACATTATGAACATAGCAGTACTAGACTCTTATGAAAATATTTTGAATCCTATGGGGATTTTGACTTTTCCCAAACATTAGACGTTGAACATATTACAATATCATTTCATTCAGGCAAACCAAATTTAGTATATGTTAGATGATGTAAATTACATCTTTTCATTAATTTTAATACAAAAATAATGTCCTTTCCATATTGGAAAAAAAATTATGGCATTTCCCACCACCTAAGTTATTATATATAATTCACGTAGGAATACATGCAATTGTAACAATATTTTCTTAGTTGCTAAAGATGGTTTGATTTCATAACGATGATGATCATTATTTGTCTTATTGGTACCATATGTCATTTTTGGGCTTCCATGATGGCTCTGTGATGGTTGGGATTCCTCATAATAGGCATGTCAATCCCTAGGTGTGCACATAACTTGTTGAATGTGAATATGGGGTTTGAAACATGGTAGGCACAATGTTGTATGTGTTTTATGAAAGTTTGTTGTGGTTTCAATACATTACATTGAATCAGACAAGACCATTGTGCCACCCCTTAAACTCTATGTTAAATGCTCCATGCTTTGGTATTGATGTGAAAAAATAAGTTTCATGGAAAATATAAAGTTATAATTCATACAAAACCATACATAAAATACATGTAATTATGCTAAAATTATACAAAATATCTATGTATGATTTTCCTCGTAAAAGATTCAAATACGTATAACTAGCCTACATCCATCTTTACCCTAGATCTATCAAGCGCTCAGAGGGATCCAATCTCTCTAGGTGAAAACCTTTTTCTTTAGTGCAGAACTTGAAGAAAGGTCTACACCTAGAGACATTTTATCCCTCTCAGTGCTTGATAAATCAGGGGTTAAGATGGATCTAGGCTAGTTATATAATACTAAAAAATATCTATTTTTGTATTTATGTGTCTATTTCTTATTCCCTTTCTCTATTTTACCCCAAAACATGCACACACTCTCTCAATATCTATATCTCTCTCCTCCTCCCTCTTCCTCTCTGCATCTCTCTCTTCCCTCCCACTCTCCTCTCTCTCTCTTGATTCCTCTCTCTCCCTTTCTCTCCCACCTCCCTCTATCTCTCCCCCCATCTCTCTCTCTCTCTCTCTCTCTCTCTCTCTCTCTCTCTCCCCCCCCCCCCCCCCCCCCTCTACATGTCTACCTTTTCCTCTCTTCCCCTTCTCTCCCTATCTCTCTCTCTCTCTCTCTCTCTCTCTCTCTCTCTCTCTCTCCCTCTAGATTTATCACTATCTCCCTACCTCCCCCCTAACCCCCCCTTATCCCCTTCACTTTTCTTTTTTTCATCCCTTGAATTCTTAGTTAAGATGGATATATGTTGGTGTTTAATAACACTATTTATATTATATAAATTTCACATCTTTAAATATAAAAGTATTCTCATTTTTAATTTTATTAAAAACTTAATTTAATTTCTATGGAAATATTTTTAGTAATGGTAAGGGTAAAGAGTTTAGATATATCTCAAAAGTAATTATAAACTTTTTCCTTTCAGCTTCAATTTAAAAAATGTTGTAAAATTAAATTAAAATAAGTTAATTTTATTGTTAAATATGTTATGGTTTTTGGGCATGTGGTATTTATAAGCAATGGTATTGTCCATCATATTGTAACACAACCTATTTACAAGTTAATAATATGCACGGTAAATGGGGTTGAATATCCATGGTTAAGAATCTTGTCATATTGTTAAAATATATTTTGATTGTGGAATAGGTTATCATTTTTTTGGCATGTGGTATTGATAATGCTTGGTATTAGCCACATGCTATTATAACAAAGTTGATTCACAAGTTCATAATATCAATCAAAAAGTGAGGGTGAATGTCCATGATTAAGAATCTTGTCTTATTATTTCAAAATATTTTGATTGTGAAATAAGTTATTTTTTTGGGCATGTGGTATTGATAAGCAATGTTATTGGCCAATGGTATTGTAACAAAGCCTATTTACAAGTTAATAATATCCATAGTAAAGAGGGGGTCCATATCCATGGTAAATAACATTTTCATAATGTTTTAAAAAATTTTGACTGTGAAATACATTAAGTTTTTTTGGTATGTGATATTGATAAGCCATGGTATTGGCTCATGGTATTGAAATAAGGCCTAGTTTTTATAGGTTAATGATATCCATGGTAAAGTGGGGGTGAATATATATGGTTAAGAATATTGTGATATTATTATAAAATATTTTGGTTGTGAAATAAGTTATGGTTTTTTGGAATGTCGTATTGATAAGCCATGGTATTTATCCATGGTATTGTATCAAATCCTATTCACAATATAATAACAAAATCAAAATATAACAAATTGATTTTTATTATTTTTATGATTGTAATTTTTTATTATTAATTAACCCAACATTTAAATGTTTATAGTCATCCGCGATATCACTTTTATTTTTCTTTCTATTTTTTAGTTAAGTTGATATTTAAAATTGTTTACATATTTATATTACACCTACACATCTACTCTATATTGGGCATTTCCATGATTAAAAAAATACATGAAACAATTACTATCAAATTTAATAACATCTTTAGTAATTAGTCCCAACTTTACAACTACACATCTACTCTATATTGGGAATTTCCATTATTAAAAAGATAATGAATTAAACAATTACAATCAAATTTAATAACTTCTTTAGTAATTAGTCCCAACCTTCTTATGGGAGCTCAAGTCCTAATTATGCAATGGAACCTCTTTGGAATGTTGACTTCTCCAAATTATGCAGTGAAACTCTTTGGAATGATGACTTCAAAGGGAAACCAGCCAAAAAATTTAACCAGGTTGGATTGCCTATCCAACCATAGCCATCAAATTTGGATATAAACCACTTAAAAATTTAAACTAGTTTAAACTACTTAACAATTTAATCTAGTTTGCTAATAAAATTGACCTCGATCTTGCAAACAAAAAAATTCCCCAGTAAAATTATTTGAATTGTTTTTTAGTGGGAAAATTGTAAAACCCTATGTTACCTAAATTCTTGAAAATCCCAAAATTGGTTTGGATTTGCAAATTTTTTTCTCGGTAAAATTGTCTGAATTATATAGTACACCAATCTTTTCTAGCACTCCAAGAATTCCTTTACGATTACCTTCATCATTCACCAATGGCTACCAAGGGTTTTATGGATAAGAAAGTTATATTGAGAAAGCTCTGGGTCAAACACAAAAAAAGGTTCTATTCATATTTCCTTATGCTTTTCCTCTTCAAATTATTTATGGCTAATTTATTTGTTTAGTGGGAACACACTATTTTCGCCAGAGGAAAAAGATGTTTCATTGTGGGTGCATTGTATTTTATCGTTCACAACAAAATTTAATGTGATTTGGGTAATTTGAGACCAAATCTATATAGATATTTATCATTGCATGTAGATATCATCTGATCTAATGTAATTTTTATTCATGGAAGATGTGCTTTCACTGTAATACAAGGAATCCCACATGGGCATTGGTCACTTATGGGATCTTCATGTGCTTGGATTTTTCTGCATCTCATCGTAGTCTTGGTGTTCACAATAGATTAATCAAGTATGCATTTTAATCTTTACTACTCCAATTGCAATGTGTATTCTCTGTTTACACAGTAAAATTGCTCAAGGGTGCTTGTTTACTTTGTGGTTCCTTCTTGTCTTTGTGATGTCTGTAAGAAAATTAATTAAAGGTAAAGTAGCATATTTCGTTTTGAGGGTTTTGTTGACTTTGTGATGTCTTCTTTAGAACAAGTTTCTTAAATTAAAATTAATATGGAGTATCCCTCTTTGAGGATATGGCATATCCCTTTTTGAGGATTTTTTTTAGCATGAGTGCCACTATCTCCTTGTAATGCATATTGAATGATACATTGCAAATTTCTCTGTTAAAAATGCACATTAATGAAGATGGTGTTTTGATATTTAGCGTAGCACAATAATATTTGGCATAGGAGGACCTTCATGACATAGTTACCCCTACAATAAACTACATAAGAGATATGCCTTGGTATTCTCATCGGCTTAAGGCAAAGATTTTATTTTTTTCTATAATTATAACATATTTTCCCTCATTTAGGCACTAACAATTCTTAGAGGTACTTGTGTGTTTTGTGTTTCCCTATTGTGTTTGGGATATCGTTTTAATTGCAATCTAACTTAAAATAAAAATTTAAGTGACACATATTTCCACGCTATTTTGATATGTATTAATGGCATTATCTCCTCGTAATGTATATTGGATGATACATTGTAAACTACTCTGTTGAAGTGCATATTAATGAAGGTTTCGTTCTGATATTTAGCTTAGCATAATAGTGATTAACAGTGGATAGTCATGATGGATATTTTAATACAATTAATATTAATTAATAAACATGGCACTGCATCATTTAAGAGGGTATACATTGGGATAATATAATTCGATGTGGTGGTTTTGGTAATCTCATGGTGTATATCCCTACATGTACGCTCATCAAATGCTATAGTGCTCGGTGCATATTCATTGTCTACAAATGAATAGGTGAATACCCTCTGTCATGTAAAAGTTTGTATATGGTAGGAGATATGTCACATTTGAATTATGTGTTGTAATTGATGATCACATGTTTTACTTGGAGACAAAACAATATTGCTTATCACTAATAAACATGTAAAAATAACCCCTAAAACTGAATTTTGCTGCCAGTGATGTACTATTTTACAAAACTTGATTGAATTTTACTGGATCGATGGGGGAACCATGAGAATATATTTTGGTTGATTCCACCAAGAGCTTGCACCTAGGAATTCTACCCAGTTCCATCCCTTTCAAATTTGTGCCATTCAGTTGGGGCAAAGCACATTGAAAATGGAATCCCGGGAACAAAATAATTGATTGTTGACATAAAGAGTGAAGTAATACTTCATTTCCAAGTAGAGAAGGTTTATGAATGACCCTATCAGAGAAATTTGGTGCATGTAGTGGTAGGCAAGACATTGTAGACTAGATGTGCGAAGGTGCCTACCCCAATGCATGACTTTTTTGGTCATGTGAATTCATGGATGGGATATTACATTGGTTATAGTCTATGAAGAATAGGGGATGCACATGTGATTGGTTGATTAAGGCCACTTTATATTATTTTTGTTGTGTTTTGACATAAATTTAACTCTTTTTCTTGCTCACCTTTAGTTTTCTTGAATCTTTCCTAAGCTGTTTTAGGATTATTGTCTCTAAAATCCCTTTGAGTCACTTGCTTGTCTTATGGTTGGGCTAGAGTGAACTTGGCTTAAGATATCAACAACTTCTCCTACCAAAAAATTTCTTAATTGATTTATTTGTCTTAATTTAGTTTTCTGGTCTTTATTTCTCCAGTTCCTATGATATTAGACTTGTAATGAAACCATTAGAGAATATCCTCTCTTGGTAGCTTTTCAGCTAAATATATTGACATTTGGCATTACATCGAGAGGCGCATTCTATAATCTACATCTCTAGTATGGAAAAAACCATAAATATATAAAGTTGATGTATTATCAATAAAATATAAACCAATGTAGATTCATATTAACCATGTATATATCATGTGTTGAGATTCAAGGTGCAAACATTTTCTACAGTGAAAAAACTTAAGAAAAGGTTCACACTTCAAAGGATTTTATCTGCCTTGGTGGTTGCCAATATAGGGTTAAGATAGATTTATGATGGGTGACTTGAATTATGATACAAATAAATATCGCTTTTTGGTATATGCATATTCATCTCTCTCAACCATGTTTGACATTTTTCTTATTTCCTATTTTGGTTGGCTTGCTAGATTATGGCCACATTTGTTCTTGTTTATTGCAATATATTGTGCATATTTCTTGCAAACAATATCATATTAATCACCTTGGGCCTAGAGCATATGAATTTACAAAAGAATGAATTCATGGAAATATTTTAGTTATGTATTATATAAGATACGTATGGGAGCATACACAATGGAATAAAAGAAGAAAAATGGAAATATAATGAATAGAGGGAATGTGTTGAATGTTGGAAAATATAACCAGTAAGTATCTCCACTCTGGAGCATTATTAATTCAAATTCACACATTATTGCATAATAAAATTAAGGGTTAAGAAAATTCATCATGCGTACCTATAAAGAAAAATAAATAAATTAGTGGGTCTAATTTTGGAACATTGACCAGTCCTAGCTTCATTCACTGAGGGCCTTCCCAAAGATCTCTAGGTGTTGCGATGGGGTCCCCTAGGTTAGTTTGTGGTTAAGATAACCCAAGTTTTGGTACATTTTTTCTAAATAATGTAAAGTCTCCACGAGTTTTGGATGCGGAGTGCGTAGATGAATAGGAGTCAAAGGGACTTAGCCCCTTGTTTTATGTAAAGTTTTGAGTCAGTTTTGAGATTCACCCATGGTCCACAGACCATGGAATTGTATGAAAGGACTATAAATAGGTGTTTCTTAGAGAGTCCAAGGAAATAGAGGAAGGAATAAGTAAGAAGAAGGGGGTAAGAAAGAAGAGGAAAGGCTTTGCAGGTAAGTGCGCAAAGGCCTAGGTATAGTCTGCAGCCGAGTGCGCAGACCCTTGTAGCTATGTGAGCAAAGTAGTTTTAAGTCTGTAATCTTGAATTGAAGATCAATAAAGATAGTTTTCAGAGAATTCCTAAGTATTTTTGTTTATATCTGTTTGTTATGAAACCAGCTCAAGAAAAGATAGAAAAGATAGATCAATGCCTTAGAATTCAGCCTCTTCAAGGGGGCAACCTCCTTTACATTACATAAACGAACAATTCTTGGATGATACAAATGACAAAACCTCTTTCTATATATAGGAGTCTAAGGAGTCACAATATAATCCAGCCGACCTAACAATAATAATATAAAGCCACAAAAATAGCAATAGAGGGATTCTATGGGGCACAGAAATAATAATATGGGGGTAATAGGGGCACAACAATATAAATAAGGGGTATAACTACAATAGTAATGGGGTAATCACTAGTATTATAGGGACCCAACATGCCCCTCTCCTTCAAAAAAGTGTTGTCCTCAACGCTTGAGTAGTTCTGGATACTTCTGCATAAAATTCTCATCCTCCCATGTGGAATCTTCAGCGGATAACTTCTTCCACTTGATAAGATACTCTGAAATTGATCGATTTCGTAGCTGTCGAGTTCTTGTTTCTGTGACTGCTTCCGGTTCCAATATAATTTTTCCTTCCTCTTCAAGTTCTGGCAATATTGTTTGAACTGGGAGCTTGTCGCCTATAACCTTCTTTAAACATGAAACATGGAAAACTGGGTGCAATCGAGAAGCTGCAGGAAGCTCCAATTTGTATGCCATAGTACCAATCTTTTCCAACACCTTGTACGGACCATAATACTTTGGTGATAATTTATTATCCTTCTTAGCTTACTTTAGGGACATTTGCTTATATGGTTGTAGCCGTAGGAATACCCAATCACCTACATCAAAACTTCTTTCACTGCGATGTTGATCTACCTGTTGTTTCATTCTATTTTGTGCCAACACGAGGTTATCCTTTAAGAGTTGGAGGACTTGTTGTTGATGTTCAATGTGATGTTCCACTGCTTGAACCTTAGAATTTTCTCTTAAATATGATGTGATTGATGGTGGTTGGTACCCATAAAGTGCCATAAATGGGGTCATTTTTGTTGTTGTATGGAAGGAAGTGTTATACCACCATTCAGCCAGAGGCAACCATTTGACCCATTGTGTATGTTTATCAGATACAAAGCAACGAAGATATCCTTCCAAACATTTTTTTACTATCTCAGTTTGCCCATCAGATTGAGGATGATAAGATGAGCTATGAGCTAACTGAGTACCCAGACAAGAAAATAATTCTGTCCAAAAATTTCCAGTGAAAATGGGATCTCTGTCACTTACAATAATCTTTGGGTTTCCATGTAGCTTTTGAACTATTTCCATAAATGCAGTAGAAAGTGTACTGGCTTTAAATGGATGTGATAATGCACAAAAGTGTGCATACTTGGTAAGTCTGTCAACTACCACCATGATGACACTCTTTCCCTCAGACTTGGGTAAACCTGTGATAAAATCCATTGAAACCTCCTCCCAACGTTGGCTTGGAATGGATAAAGGTTGTAATAGACCCGGTGTCTTAATTGTTTCAACTTTATTTTGTTGGCAAACCAAACATTCCGCCACAAACTTGTGAATATCTGATTTAAGGCCATCCCAAAAAAATTCCTTCTTAACCCTGTGGTAAGTTTTTAAAAATCCTGAGTGCCCTCCTAAGGGAGAAGTGTGCAATTCCATAAGAATCTTTTGTTTTAGCTGGGAATTCTTACAGAGGTATAAGCGATCTTTGTACCATAACGAATCATTTTGCCAGCTAAATGTATCAGAAGTACTGGAATCTTGTTGTATCTTTCGAATAAGTGCCCACACTTCTTCGTCATTCTTCCATTCCTCCTTTGCTTCGTTTATCCAATTTGGTTGGATAATAGAAATGGCACACAACAATGCTTCCATATCCTCATCCTTTCTTGAGAGTGCATCTGCCACCACATTTTGCTTCCCTTTTTTGTAGATGATTTCAAAGTCATAACCCAACATCTTTGTGACCCACTTTTGTTGCTCTTCAGAGGATAATCTTTGTTCTAAAAAGTATTTAAGGCTATCATGATCCGTTTTTACCTTGAAGTGTCTTCCCATTAGGTAGGGTCGCCATTTCGTAAGTGCATGGAGTATTGCCAACATTTCCTTCTCATAAATAGCTTTGCTTAAAAACTTTCCCTTGATTGGACGACTTTCAAAAGCAATGGGTCTTTCATCTTGCATTAGAACAACACCAATTCCATTTCCTGAAGCATCACATTCCACAATAAAGGTTTTTGTGAAGTCCGGTGTAGCTAAGACCGGTGCTTGGCACATTGCCTCTTTAAGATGTTTAAAGGCCTTTGTTGCTTCCGGAGTCCATGAAAATGAATCTTTCTTCAATAATGTTGTTAGAGGTGCTGCTATTCTCCCATAATTCTTAACGAACTTGCGATAATACCCTGTCAACCCAAGAAATCCTCGCAGATGCTTTATGGATGTGGGGATTTTCCATTCCTTAATGGCTTTAATTTTGCTAGGGTCTACCTTAACTCCTTCATGAGATACAATATGACCCAAATATTCCACCTCCTGGACTCCAAAGAAACATTTGGATCTTTTTGCATATAATTGTTTCTCCTCCAATAGTTGTAGCACCTTGTCAACATGTTCAACATGATCCTTCCAAGACTTGCTGTAGATTAGTATATCATCAAAAAATACTAACACAAATTTTCTAAGGAATGGTTTGAAAATTGAATTCATCAAACCTTGAAATGTTGAAGGTGCATTGGTAAGGCCAAAAGGCATGACCAAAAATTCATAATGACCCTCATGAGTTCTAAATGCCATTTTCAGAATGTCTTCAATCTTCATTCTGATTTGATGATATCCCGAACGAAGATCCAACTTGGTGAAGTAAATTGATCCATGCAATTCATCCAGTAATTCATCAATGACAGGAATGGGAAACTTATCTTTAATAGTGAGCTTGTTGAGCTCCCTATAATCTGGACACATGCGCCATGATCCATCCTTCTTGTGCACCAATACTACTGGAGCTGAGAAAGAACTTTGACTCGGTTGAATTATACCAGCCTCTAGCATTTCTGCAACCATACGTTCAATTTCACTTTTTTGGACATATGGATATCTGTACGGCCTGATGTTTGGAGGAACACTTCCTGGAATCAGATGAATAGCATGATCATGATCACGCATAGGTGGGAGACCTTTGGGAGTCTCAAATACCTTGGAATGATTGTCCAGGACTTTTTGGAGATCTGGAGAAATAGATGATTCCAATGTGGAAACATCTAGCGAACATAATTGTGCAATTACACCTCTTTGCTCCTTTTTTAGAAGCTTTGTCATGCCATTAGAGCTGATTATCTTTCCTGGTTTCCCTGCAATACCCCTTAATTCAACTTCCTTCCCTTCCACAAAAAATTTCATGAAAAGTTCTTGAAAATTAAAAGCTATTGTACCCAAGGATTGTAGCCATTGGACTCCTAGTACAACATCAGCACCTCCCATTGGAATGGAAAGCATTGGGCTAGTCAATACATATTCTCCCATGGATAGCTTGATATTATGGCACTTTCCAGAACAATTTATTGTTCCTCCATTTGCAATCATCACTTGACACTCTGGTGCTGGATATAGGAAGCAATTCAATTCTTTTGCTACCCTACAATGAATAAAATTGTGGGTGCTTCCTGAATCAATCAACACTATTACCTTTTTCTTCTTGATTTGTCCTTCATTGGTTTGAGGAGTGGTAATTCCCGCCAATGCATTACAAGATATGGTCGGATTTATTTGTTCTTCATCTAGGCTTTGTTCCTGGAATATATTCTCTTCTTTTGACCTTTCTTGCTCCTTTTCTTCTTCCTCTTCACAATCTATGTAGAATAATTTCTTCTCAGCACACTTATGACCTTTTGTGTATTTGCTATCACAATTGTAACAAAGCCCTTTTGCTCTTTTTTCTTCCAATTGTTGTGGTGTCAACCTTGTAGGTTGTGGAAGACTATGGGCAACAACACTTCCGTCTTTATAGTTGTGAATGGTATGCTTCCTAGTTGCCATAATTTTTCTTTCCATTTTTCTTGCTAACCTGAATGCCTTCTCTAATGAATCAGGTTCCCAAAGGCACACATCATGTTGGATATTATCCTTTAAAGACCCTATGAACACATCAATCCTATGCTCCTCTGGAATATCTTTTACCCTTATGTTCAATTTTTGGAACTCCTCAATGTGCTCCATTATTGAACCCTTTTGTTTGAGACTTATCAATTGGCTAAAAAAAGTGTTGCTTTTTGTATCCTCATAATGTGCTATCAATTCTTCCGTAAAAATTGCCCAAGTGATAAATTGTTTACGAGAACAAAGCCATTGATACCATACAAACTGATTTGGTTCCAAATATAAAGTTTCCATACGTACCTTTTGTGTGTTTTGCACATTATTGAGATCGAAGAATTGCTCCATCTGTAATATCCATGTGGCGGGATCCTTGCCATCAAACTTCCTCATATCGATTTTTGGAATGTGGTGATTCTTCGATCCAACATTAGCATCTATGGAATCATGATTAACATTTCTTTTGTTCTCATCATGAGTTTCCTTTACTACCTTTTCACCATTAGTAAGTATTTCTTGTAGAAAATTAGTCAAATCTGTCTTCAAATCTGCCATGTCTGTCTTCAAATTTGTGTTCAAATCTATCTTCAAATTGTCCATCTTAGCTTCCATGCCATTCATCATAGCTTCCACGCCATTTATCTTAGCATCTGTTAACTTTTGTGAGCGTGATATTTGTTGCACTTGTTCTTGTAATTTTGATATATCATGTAGCATTTCTTCCTCTTCTTCATGAGTCATGCTAGAGCTTTCAGGTTCCTTACTAGGTGTTTGCATTTTCTTTCCTCGGGGCATCAGTTATCGATAATAATGCTCTACTATGCCCTTTGAATTCCTTCAAAATAAATTTTCAAACCAAGCTTAAGCAAAAATTTTAAAAAATCTACACACCTTTTTTCACTTTGTAGGAGCTTGATATTGCCTCTGATGTATCTCTGTACTTTCCAGTCATCTAGTTCTGAACTTGTGATCTATAGTAGCTCTCTGTGTCCTCTTTCCAATGCCACAAGTCTAACCCAAATTGGATTCTCCAAGGAAGAGTTATGTGAAATCTCCCACAGTGACTTGATTTTAGACTAGTTCAATAGAGCTAACTTGTACGACGTGCCGCGAGTCACTGTTTCGACCTCTGGATCTAAAAAAAACCCAAAAACAACTAAAGTCCGTCCTCTTTCGGTACCTTATTATGAAATTTCAATCCGATCCTCAAAGAGAAAGTTATGACAATTTTCCCCAGGTCACCTGTTTTGAATGTAATTCAGGAGTCTTCAAAAAGACCCACTTCCTCAGATCATAGCTCCGCAAATGTCGCGCGAAAAGCTCTGAAATTTGGACCCAACGTTCAGAGTCAATTCTTCTCAAATGGGTTTTTTTTGCGACTTCTGAAACGTCACAGAACAAAAGTTATAGCGAAAATTCCACGATCACCTATTTGAAGCAGCGAAACCCTAGAATCCAAAGCTCTGATACCAAATGTTATGAAACCAGCTCAAGAAAAGATAGAAAAGATAGATCAACACCTTAGAATTCAGCCTCTTCGAGGGGGTAACCTCCTTTACATTACATAAATGAACAATTCTTGGATGATACAAATGACAAAACCTCCTTTCTATATATAGGAGTCTAAGGAGTCACAATATAATCCAGCCGACCTAACAATAATAATATAAAGCCACAAAAATAACAATAGAGGGATTCTATGGGGCACAGAAATAATAATATGGGGGTAATAGGGGCACAACAATATAAATAAGGGGTATAACTGCAATAGTAATGGGGTAATCACTAGTATTATAGGGACCCAACACTATTAATGTTATATGTTGCTGATGAATGATTTGTCTTATGAGATATTGAGTGAATTTTATGTTATTCTCTTGAATAAGTCTTAATGATGTATGCAATGCATGTTTAAGTATTTTTGCGAAGACTCTAATGGATTCTCTGATGTTTATTAATAACTTAAGTAAATATACATGAACACTAATTTAGGACTCCTCTCTGATGCGCGTAAGTAGACAAATTTCCTGTTAAAGGTATGCAAGGACTGGTCGTAGACCTTCGTGAAGGTCTGAACATTGTTGTAATAGAGTTGAAATAACATGCCCTAAGAGATTATTGATTTCCTTGAAGGAAAATATGAGGCATTGGAAGCCATCACACTAGTCTCTGGATGTGTAAACATGGTTCTTGCATCCCCCCATACTACTTCGAGTGAGACTACAACTTGTGCTACACAAGTTGTTTCCAAAAGGGCTAGTAGTGTAGGATTTTTTTGGTTGGCACAACTAACTCTGAACCTGGGTCAGGACCCCCCTAAGCCAACAAATGGTTGTGTTATTGAGACCAGGATTTGCTTGAAGGAGATGTGTGATGTCACGTCATTCGAATCTGACCAAGAAATAAATTGAAAAGTGGTTGGATCGGAAGATTCACGAGTTCGTGGAGCAAGAAAATAGGAATCCATGCTTGTCGAAGGAAGAGTGGTTAAACAGGTATCTATCTACACAGATACATGAGATATTAATTTTCACCTTCCCCATTGAACTGTATGAATGGTTTGCTAAATTAACATATAGTCAAGGAAAGTGGAAGCTCGATAATCCTATAGTGTGGACTCAAGAATAAGTGCAACAACTAGAAGCTTCTAAAAACAAGATCATGCAGGTTTTTTATCATTAGCTCGATCAGATTCTCGAAGGATTTGTTACAGAATTTGTAGTTGATACCTCAATCATCTATAACAAAGAGGAGAAGTAATTTTTCAAAGGACCGCGAGCTAAGTGTTTAAAAACATTGAATACTTGGATTAAAAGTTCTTATGTGAAAAACAGGTGATGCCATTACCTTGATGTTTGGAGCTACGCGAAGTGGACAATTCTTTAGAAATTTCAAAGGATTAGCACTAGAGTAAAGTCAGTTGATTCGACCTCGTTTAATTGATGACGAAGGGACGGAGCAAACTCAACCATGAAGCATTATTCAACCAATCACTCAGGGGATTCCTAGAGAAAATCACCCTTCCAATCCACCTCCACCCCCACCTCCACCGAATACACCTTCGCCCACACCTCCACTACAACCATTCAACATGGTGAATGCGATGAAGATGCCAATTTTCAAGGGCATAGGGAGTGAAGATTGTCACACGGAATCTGTCAAGGGTGCGGACACGACTGACCTTCCTAGAAGTCTAAGACATTCTAATGACAAACAAGACAAAATGGAGTGATCTTTCTCTAAATATACCTTTTACAACATGAAAACTACAAGTGTTTAGGCTTACCTTATTCCAAAACGCTGTTGTTGAAGTCCGTTCTTGACGATCTGGATGAGCTCCTCCTTCAAGTCAATTCCTGCAACCACAAACAATCAAACAATTACCAAGCACTTGCATTTCATATAATAAAACATATATTCAACATGCAGACCAAGGAACACATGAAATAACTCATTAACACAAGCTATTGAGAAAAATAAACCAGTTTGTATTAATAACGAAACAAAGAAACTCTTACAACCTGGCCTTGGTGTTGTGCAAGTTCCTCCCAGGGTCCATCAAGGGTTTTCCTCTACTTTGACAAAGCTCACCCTCTCCCAAGTAGAATCAAGTGAAGACAATCTCTCCTCACAAAGGCTCTAATGGAAGACCTAAATCCTGCAGCATTTACCCAAAGAAAATGTATAGCTCCAACCTCCTCTCCTTCTGGCTCAATGCCTTTATTTATAGTGTTGTAAAGAGGTTATTCAGGTCCACTATCAATGGGATCATCCCCCTCTTTGGGTGGGATAGCTCCCTTATTGATGGGATAAGTTCCCCCTTAATAGAGATACATGAACCAACTGGAGGCGCATCCATTTCATCAAACCGACCTCTAGAATGTTCTAGAAGTAACCACAAGTAACTTTTTCAAGATAAAACTCGCGCATTTTGCCTTTTACAGAGGGACGCACCTGTCCCTTAACATACAGAGCGTCCATGGACGCATATTTTGTGAACAAGGTCAGCGTCCCCGCAGGTAAGGCTAGAGAGAACCTGCGACCCCAGAGATAAACATAGTTTTTACAAGACTTTCTCTCTTCTTTGAGTTTGAGATGGATAACAGAGGCATGAGACTTGCCTAAGAGGGTAGCATGACTGTTGATTTGAGCCATACTAACTGTAAGTAGTCAAGGTGACATTTTTTAGTGTAACAGATTGCCCCCTAAAGTGCGAAGCCTGGAATAGAGTAGGGTTTTGTAATTCTAGGAAGGGTGAAGCGCTTTATCATTTCAAGGATTGCCTTGTGGATGGCCTGGTTGGAACCTGCAATTTTCAACACAAAATACATGGATAAGATTATATCATCACTGAGGTAGGCATTCCCATACTCAGATTCAAAACTTTAACTAATGGACTAACTATTCTGATACAGGAATGATCTTGCAGTACATCATTTTTATAGACTTTTGTAGACACAGTATGGACGCAGCCATCTGTTTATGATTAGTCTACATAGATAATGAATACAAAACTCCTCGCAGCCTGGATGGTAGAAACTAGATCCAGGGTCTTCACTTCTACTTCCCGAATTGGTACGATTCTAGCATGTGATTAAATGATTCGATGTCGAACATGTTAGAAACCACTTGATTACCAGTCAATGATGTGAACTGTTAACAAGCGTGAGAGAAACCACCAGTAATGTCAATGGTCCTCAAAGTACCAAGCACAACCCGTGAAATGTGAATAGATGTTTTGATGTCGAACACTTCACGGAATCCTTTGATCGAAAGTCAATGATGTAAACTGACGTCAAAGGCGAGAAACCTGCCATTGATGCATGCAGACTTCAAGGTACTGTCGATTCCTAAGTCATCTTTCTAGATAATGTGTCGATGTCGATAGAAAGCGACCCGTTGCAGGCAAGCCCACAACACGAAATCATTGTTCAAGTTGAAGAAATGTTGCTGTAAGGACTGACTCAGGGATGGTCAAATGGATGACAAGTATTTTGCAGATGAAAGTTTTTTCTTGCAGACCTCTTGAACACATAACGACACAACAGATGGCTTGGTGACGTATAACTCAAAGTTAACCCCTGGAACCCGGTTAAAGACTTTCAAAGTGATTTGGTCAACTGTGAGGTAAAAGATTTCCCAACCCAGGTGAATGAAAAGTGTCGTGTTCAAGAGTGGTAATAAAGTTTCTTCTGAGACAAAAGGTGACAAACAGGTTCATTCTTCTCTCTTTTCCCCCACCATTTCTGGCAAGTACCTCTTTATTTTTAACAAGCTTGAGGAGGATAACATATGCTTGATTATAAGCTCATCCTTCGGACGAGTCCAACCTAGTTTAAATTCGAACCCTAGGAAGGAGTGGTTCGTTCCTGTTTGTAATTGAACAGGTCCTCTACTGTAAAAGTTTAACGAGCCCAGTATAGGAGAAACTCGGCGTTTTTCAATTTTAGAGAGTCTGAAAAAACTAAAGGAGACTCCACGTTGAACTTTTTCGTATATTTGTGTCCCTCAAGCCCGAAAAAGTATAAAATAATACCTGGGGGAACCGCTTGATCTTGCGACCAAGGAGTACTTTCATAATAGTGTCGTCAACCTGAAAAGTAAAAAGCGATCAAGGACACGTCGTTTTATTTCCTTATCGAGTTTGAAACGACAAAAACCCGGCAATCTTTTCCTGATTTTACGGTCAGAAAAGAGCTAAAAGGGGACCGTCTTTTAATTCCGTTTTAACGAGTGTAAAAGAAACACTCGGCGATCTTTTCATGTTTTAGGAGTCAGAAAAGGGCTTAAAAGATGACTCTGATATTTTTGTTTGTGAAAAATTACAATTTCCCTCGAAATCCCTTTGTCCTGCACAAAAGCGACACATTACTCATACCTGTTTAAAATAGGCAAAAATACATTCAAAAACATCTTTTCATGGTAAAAAATGAACTAATTCATCCAAAAAACCTATAAAAAGACCTTTTACCATGTCATTTTTACCGTTTCACTGTTGAGGTTGAAAAAGGAGCTTTTGACAAGAAACTTCCCGTGGTCGCTGCGGAAAATCTGACCGTTGGAATCGAACGCCGTCTCATCCAGGTATTTTACACATCCTACTCTGCATTTCTATCCGTTTAGAATCAATTTTTAGGTTTTAGTTTCATTTTTTGGGGGGGTTTTGGTTTTGGAATGCGCCTCTCGGCGGACGCAGGTGCCCTTCGGGTGACCTGCGTCCCCCGACTTTTTCTCATACGGGAAAACGGTCGGAAGACGCAGCCCGCCTTCAGGCCAGCTGCGTCCGGGCGCCCTGTGCTACAAAGCCGGGGTGCGTCCTCCGAGAAACGCGCATTTCAAAACCCCAACTCTCTCAAAAAACCACCAAAAATTCCCAAATCAATTTCTAATTGCTATTTTTGATATGCAGGGCATTAATCATGTTAGACTGGAGAGAAAGAGAGCATGTAGAGGAAGATGAAGCTGCAATAAATCATCAACCTTCCCTGGATGCCCTAAGAGCATGCGGATTATACAAATATTGGACCATACCGGGCATGAGGGGCCAGGTAAGATTCTTGGAATGGCTGGTTGAGCGATGGAACGTACAAGAACAATGCTTTTACATAGGAGGGCACCAGCTCGAGATAGAGCCCTCGGATGTATACTTTCTCACTGGCTTGCCAAACAGAGGTGAGCAACTCAGTCTTGCGGGGACTAGGCCGGGTGGCCAATCCCTTGATAGTCTCCGCGAGAATTGGTGCACACCTGGGGCTCACCATTCAAAAGGCATAGAGATAAAACACATCACTCTACCGGAACTCAAAGTCATAGCGTTCACGGTTACCAGAATTTGCGGCGCGGCCGCTTTACACATTGCTTCCGGATCCCAAATGCGGATGGCAATTGACTGTTACCAAGGCACCATTTTCAACTGGTGTGAAGCTGTGTCGGCTCATATGAAGAGCCAACTGACCAAGGCAAAGAACGGACGACTAAAGACTTTTGGATATGGGCCTATAGTCGTGAGCTTTGCCTTGGAGAGAATTCCAATGCTGATCCCTCAGCAACTCACTGTTGATATCTTGGGTCCTCAGCAGCCAAAGCTGATACGATGGGTTGCGGTGATGGCCCGGCATCCTGACGAGGGTGCGACAGTAGTTCGATTCTCAGATAGTTATTTTGACTGGTTAGAGGGCCAGCTTTTTGTGATACAGGACTTTCCGTATGCCGGAATGGATTTCAGAGGTGATCCGGACATGGTTCTTCCACAGGGAGAACAATGGGACGACAGAGGTACTTTTTATTTTCACAAGTTTTCTAGTTATGTATTTTTTGTATTTTTTATATATATCGTCTCAAAACTAATAGTAAACTTTTTCAAAATGCAGATGTTGGTCCACAGCGTCCAGCCAACCTCCGGCCTTATGATAGACTACATCCAGCTGCACCGGTACCGGCCCCACAGGACGCGACAGCAGAAGTACTAGCTGAGTTGGAGCATGATCTAGAGCGTCTCACGGCAGATATACCTGAGACTACTATGGACGACATTCCTATCAGGCTTCAGCGCTTCGTAGTCGCGGTCCCTGGACCGTTTAGGAGATTTTTGCGTAAGGTAGCCCGCGCAGTGGTGTCGTACAGAGAGCACCACCAGTGATTGACTAGTCACTTTTGTAGTCACATGTGACATTTTTGACTTTTTGTACTATCATTTTGCCGATCATAAGGTGTTTTAAACCTATGATCGAAGACGATGTATATATTTTTTGACACACTTCTATCTATATATATCACTATTACCGGCTTATCTTGTTTAACATATGTGATGAAATGTTTTTAAATTTACTTGCATGATTATCGTAAATGTCTGTCCAACATTCGAGAAGCAATTGCATCTGCTAATGTATTCAAAGACCTTGGAATATGTTGATATTCAATGTAATCAAATTCACGTTCCAAGAGACGCACTCTCAAAAACAACCTTAATAACACAGGATTTCTAATGGCATAAACTCTATTAAGCTGTAATACAACAAGTTCAGAATCTAACCTCACTATCAAACGTCGAATTCCAAATGAAATAGATTCGGATAATAATTCAACCACTGCACTGTATTCTGCAATGTTATTCGTTGTTTGACCGAGGCTTACCCCATGCATAGAAACTAACTCGTCAGAGGGCGAATAGATAACCCAAGCTGCGGAAGAGATATTCCGTGTATTACGACAAGCACCATCAGCAAATCCAATGTATGTTTGGAGAGGCGTCGACATCTACAATATCAAGAGTAAAACCAAGATAAGCCAGAATAATGACGAAAAACCACACTCGCTAAGCTAAGCACACTGACTAAACTAACACACTTGCTAGCTAGAAAGGAAATCTAACCTATCTAAAAATTTCTCCATACCCATCATTTTAAGCATAATACCTCTTTAGGTAAAGTCCATTTCTGGGTTTACCCAAAGAGTCCCCATCAAAATCAACTAACTCATAAGCCCCTTTTGCTAGCTTTCGCTTTACAATGTAGGGCCCATGCCACATGGGAACGAATTTTCCGGCACCTAGCTTATCGTTAGCTTGATCATATAATAGTACTAGGTCTCCTTCCGAAAAACTTCGAGGGGTTACATTTTTATCGTACTGAGCTTTCATTCGTTTCGCGTGAGTCTCGATAGCTAAAGTAGCGTCACGTCGAGTCTCATCTAATTTAGCCAAGTATAATAACCGTTTCTCCTCTTCGGAAGTAGCTGGAAGTAATTCGACAGCCATTTGAAGTGATGGGATTTCGCATTCAATAGGTAACACAGCTTCTAAGCCATAAACTAGCTGGAAAGGGGTGAAACCTGTTGAATTTTTCACTGAAGTTCGATATGCCCATAGCGCCGAAAATAACATGTTATGCCAATTCGTTCGATGGATACCAATGATCCGTCGAATCATGATGACTAGAACTTTGTTGATTGACTCAACCAAACCGTTGGCTTGCGGATAATAAGGAGTAGAGCTATCGTGGCGCAAACCAAGCTGGCTTGTAAGCTCAGTCATCATGACGTTTCGAAAATGGCTCCCATGGTCAGTAATGATTGCTTGTGGGACACCAAACCTAGTTATGATATGATTGAATACGAAAACTGCAGCTGTCTTGCCGCTTGCGTCGAATGTAGGCATCGCCTCGGCCCATTTTGTAAAATAATCAACCGCGAGGATGATATACGCATGCCCCCCGGCCGAGTGAGGGTTACAAGTAATAAAGTCAATGCCCCATTTGGCGAATGGACCAGCGGCAATTATAGGGTGGAGAGGAGCAGGTGGAGCGCGCATCTTTCGATCAAACACTTGACAGTTGTGGCATGTTCTGACAGCAAGGATACAATCTTTAAACATAGACGGCCAGAAATAGCCAGCGCGCAACACCTTCTGAGCTGTGGCATACCCAGACATATGACCGCCACATGCTCCAGAGTGACAATCATTCAAAACTCTCTCAGCCTCTTCGTGAGTTAAACAACGTCGAAAAACTAAGTCTGCCCCCCGGCGATAAAGTGTATCTCCAATAATTCTGTATTGCTGGGATCGAAACCGAATTTTTCGACGGTCTTCCTTGGAAGCTTCAGGCCGAAAGGTTTGGGTTTGGAGATAGATGATTATATCCCCATACCACGGATCTAAAGTGCTAATAAGAAACAAAGATTCGTCCGCAATGGACTCCTCTGCCACAGTCTCTGTGTCAGCACTCGGGAAATCACACATCAATTCCGCAAAAACTAAAGATTTCTTAGACTTGGACTTCTCGAACTCCAAGTCGAACTCTTGCAGGATAACAATCCATTTAGAGTACTTGCCCCCTAGCAGTTGTTTTGTCAAAATATAAATCATAGGGTTGCAATCCGAAATAACTGTAGTCTTGCGGAGAAGAATGTAGTGACGAAAACGCTGGACAGCTTGAACGGCTGCCAGGGCCAATTTCTCCACATGCGAATATTTTAACTCAGTGGGATTTAAGGTTCTACTAAGATAATATATCACATGCTCTGCTTTGAATTCATCTTCTTGAACTAACACCATTCCAATGGTGGAATGCGAAGCTGCGAGGTATAAGAAGTAGTCCTGGTTGTAGTTGGGAGGATGCAATAACGGTGCATGGGTCAACGCGTGTTTCAGTGCATCAAAAGATTGTTGGGCAATCTCGTCCCAAAAGAATTGTGCGTTCTGTTTCAACAACCGTGTAAAACCTTTAGTGACCTCGGCGTAGTTTGGGATGAATCGGCGTAAAAAGTTCGCTTTCCCTTGCAAACTTTGGAGTTGGCGCAAACTCGAAGGAGGAGGCAATTTGATGATAGCCTCGACTTTCGAGGGATCGACGCGAATGCCGGCTTTTGAAACAACAAATCCCAGCAATCGACCTGTTTCTATACAGAAAACACACTTGTGGGGATTCAACCGAATTCGATAATGCCTACACCTCATAAAGATTGCTCGTAGGTGGACAAGGTGATCAGCTCGTTGTAAAGAATGAGCAGGCAAATCATCGAGATAGGGTTGCACAATGTGCTTGATGTCATGAAATGCATAAGACATTGCCCGTTGAAAAGTAGCGCCGGCATTCTTAAGCCCAAAAGGTAATTTGCAATAAGCAAATGTCCCCCATGGACAAATGAATGCCGTTTTTGGTTGATCGGCAGGTAGAATATTGATTTGATTATAGCCTGAGAAACCATCCATGAAGGAAAACATCTCACTTCCGGCACAATCATCAATAATTTGATCGATATAAGGCGTAGGATAGTTGTCTTTTGGACAAGCTCGATTGATATCCCTATAGTCGATACAGATTCTTATTGTTCCTTGTTTTTTATTGACGGGAACAATATTCGATACCCAATCCGTTAACGGGATCGGATAAATGAAACCTGCTTTCAACAGCTTTTCGACTTCTGCTTTAATCGCAGCCGCTTTTCGAGGGTGAATCTGACGCAACCGTTGCCGAATGGGTTTAGCATCCGGGTAGGTTTTGATTTCATGAACAACAATGGCAGGATCAATTCCCGGCATTTCCTCGTAAGACCAGGCAAACACGTCGCGGAATTCTTGGAATAGGGCCTTGTAAGTTTGGATTTCTTCTTCAGTACATGCGGCACCTATATGAATGTTCTCCTCGATTCCGGGCTTCACTGAAATATCAATGGGAATAGTACGAGAAATATTCCCTAAATTCAGCTCTGAATCAGAATGTTTCGTTGGATCCTGAGCGTCTTTGACATATTCAGCGGTAAAGATAGATGAAAAATCATTTTCAAATGCATCATCCTTAGGTAAAAACGAAGATCTGTGATGGAGATCTTCCCATGGTAGATCATCTACACTTAGGATTTCGCGAAGTTGTTCGTCAGATGACACTTCTTCGGGAAACGTTATCCGTTCTAAGGGTGAGGTGAAAAGTGACTCTTCACTGACCACATTCATTTGGTCGGTTTCGGTTGAATGAAAGTCGGTAAAAGACATAAGAGCTTCATAAGCAATCTCATACGGACTCAACGGCATAACATCACCGAGTGAGTCTAGCTCAGAGTCAGAGGGAACATACCAAGGATCATCATAAATAATGTTTTCTGACGTGATCATATGAATTGTTGCGAACGAAGGGTCTGCATTGAGTGGAGGGAGAGGAAAAGTTCCCAGTAAACCGGAATCCTTAACTAAACCTACACCAATGTCCCTATAAGGGATTGTCGTTTTACCAACATGCTGGATAGTTTCTAAAGAGGTTGGGTCGGATGAAAAGTATGTCAGCTGATCAATAGTCACGATCTTACCGTTATGTGGAAACTTAATGACTCTGAAGACCGATGAAACGACCGCTGTCATAGCATATGACCAACTTCGACCCAAAAGAAGGTTGTAGTCTAGAGGGGCATCAACCACTTCCACATCCAGACTAACGGTTTTACCTTCGACCCCTATAGGCAATTCTTGTAGAATACCAAACGGACGGAACCCACGGCCATCAAAGGCCTTAAGGATGGTGGGGGATTGGTTCAACGAAGGAGAACCAAGCGATCTCCAACATTGAATCGACATAATACACGTAGAAGCTCCCTCATCAATCACAGTCCGATGAATAGGCCTGTTTTTGACTATCACTGGAATTTGGAAAGCCATTTGATGGGGGAGACGCGGTGTACTACTTTCTAGATCAAAGATCATTAGGTTCGGGTCCTGAACATCGACAGCTCCAATAGCCGACAAAAGCAATTTTCGTTGCGCTGGACATGATTGCAGCACTTCGAGTGCCGACATTGCTGAAGGTGAAACAGCTAAGTCTTCAACAATGTTGTAATTCTGGGCTGCTCTCGCATGTGGATTGAAAGCAGACCTTCGAAGTACACCCTTGGCGGGCGGCTTAATCACTAAGTCTGGGTTAGGTTTTTCGATCTGTAGTGGATCGGAACCAGGAGCTGAGGTTGATGGGTTAGAGTGAGAAGATTCTGCTTCCTTACCATCAACAGGAGCCTTACTACCATAATCTTGCGATCGAGTCGCAATCCTGACATGAGACATCATCAAAATGGGTTCTTCACTGGCATTCGAAGAAGAACCTATCATCTTATTCTCCTGCTCTGGAAATGGATTTTTTAACACAGCAGGAGTGGGAGAACCTTTGACTATTTTCACTACCTCGGCCCGATGAGGGCAGTCTCTCGTAAAATGATCTTCTTCACAAATAAGACAAGGATATCGAGGTTTGCGTTTTTCGTCATTGGTTTCCGACTTTTCCGTTTTCTCCTTTGGAGCCTTGTCTGCTTTAGCCTTCTTCTTTCCTTTCTTCTTTCCACCGTTTTTGGATTTGGCCGTAGATGACTCTACAGCGTGAATGTCGGCGGTAAGTTCAGGAGGAGAAGACTCTCCTGTCGGAGAATCAGGCAAAGTGATAATTGGAGTATTGGAGGTCTTGGAAGACTTCTTCTTACTCTTCGTAGTCACGATACCAATCATACCATCAGCGGCATGAGATCCCGAAGGAGCAGCAGCGATTTGGTTTGACTTTGGAAGATCCGGAATTTTCTCGTGTAACGTACCCGACTGAGTGTAAACTAAGTCAAGGTATTGTGCCTGAGCAATGACTTGCTCCTCAGTAACTACTCCGGCCTTAGCTACATCTTCAGTAATTCTTGGTAATAATGATTTGACAAACCATTCAGCTAAGATTTGGTCCGGGATAAAAACTTTCACTAATCTCCTTCGACGTCTCCACTCATGAATGTGATCAGAAATGTACGTGGATGTCGATTGTTTTAGCGAAGTTAATAATTCTGTACCATTATCGTATCTGACTGGTAACTGAAAATGAGTTAAGAACGAGGTAGCTAACTGGCTAAAGTTGTAAAAAGAGGCCCGTGGTAACTCAATGTACCACTTGGCTGCGAGACCAATGAGTGTACGCTGGAAAAGACGTAAGCGGATGGAATCATCTGAGATGGAATTTGATGCACACCAGAGGTGGTAAGTCATCACGTGATTAGACGGATCCTCTCCAGACTTACCTTCGAACTTGGGTATATCGCTGGGCAACTTATTTGGCATTGGCGGCCAGAACTGAAGATATTGAATTGGATCGTTCGTTAGGCGCGTCAAGTCGGGTAAATCTAAAGTCGCAATAAACGGTAACTGCCGGTTAGGATCTCTAAAACTCTGAGTCACAATACCAGCCCCAGGAGGAGGATATCCAGGATAACTAGGAACAGGAGTCGCATTTGGGATATTATATCCTCCTGGAAAACCAGGATTAACCGGACCGTACTGGGGTTGCTGAGGTGGTTGATAAGTGTACCCAGGATACGGTTGATACTGGTAAACCGGTTGTTGGGCAGCTTGCCCAGGTTGATACTGTCCCTGGTACGGAGGTTGAACAAATTGAGGTTGAGTAGTAACAACCGTACTTGTACCAGGTTGGCCTGCAGGCATCTGGACTGTGGTTTGAACCGTGGGTCCAGACAACGGTACAGATGTCTGAGGAGTGGTTACAGGGACAGTAGAAACCGGAGCTGCCGATACTCCAGAAGTAAGCATGGTAGATGAAGCGGTAGTTGCTGCAGCCGTGTGAGGTGGAGTACCAGGTGCAATTGGCGGCTGAGTAACTACGGAAGTTACAGGGGTCTGAACACTTGACTGGACAGGTTGCGGTTGCTGGGGTGGACCAGGAACTGCAGGTTGTCCTGCTTGAGGTACCGACTGTATACTTGGTTGCGACATCTGTTGACCCTGTGACGGATCCCATGTTAACATTCCAGGGTATTGACTCGTAACAGGTTGAGGATACTGAGATCCATAGCCGTATTGAGGATAGGGTTGATAACTGTAAGGTGCAGTCCCATATGATTGCCCTTGAGGTGGTTGATAACCTTGACCAGGGTATTGACCCGTAGGTTGATAACCTTGAGGTAAATACGAATACTGGGGTTGACCTTGACCTTGAGGTTGGTATCCTTGAGGTTGATACCCTTGGGGTTGATACCCTTGGGGTTGCCATCCTTGAGGTTGCCATCCTTGAGGTTGATATTGATACTGAGGTTGACTTTGGGGTACATATTGAGGCTGGGGTTGATACCCTTGGGGTTGATACCCTTGAGGTTGCCCCCCAGTCACGAATGAAGTACCTTGAGGTTGCCCCCCAGGCATTAACGAAGGTTGCCCCCCAGGCGGTAATTGGCCACCTTGAGGTTGGTTAATGGGAGTTGAACCTGACATCATATAAACGTCACCTATACTCAATGGTACATTACCACTGTTTCCAACTAATAACCCATGATCAACGGGTTGAGGAGATGCTCCCGCAAAGGTACCAGAAAGTGATTGATACCCAGTAGGAACAGAAGGACCGCCATGTAAAAATGATTCAGGACTTTGTGAAAACACAGATGACTGACCAGACATATTTACAGGAGAATGAATTCCTCTAGGTGGAACCGGAGTACGAGGTGTAGAAAAACCTACTGAGTTGTCTAAAAAATTGGTTAATGCAAGGTACCAAGATTCACTTCTAGGAGGACTGTAAAAGATGGATTCACGCTCCCTTAGATCAAGGGTAATTAGATCTTCAGAATCAGAAACGCCTATTTCTTCCTCTGGAACAAGTTCTTCTATAGCAATTAATCCAACAGGAAGATTTTCGGTGATAATTCTTTCTATTCTTGGTGAATCAGGAACACTAGGAGTTGGAGTAACAGGTTCGGAAATTTCAGGTTCTTCGCCTGTTTCACTGGCAGATGAAAAACTACCAGCAAGCTCGGAAACTGTAACAGCTTCGGGATTGTAACCTGTTTCTAAACTTTGGTAATCTGGATGGACTACCAAGGAAAATTCTCCTTCTTCAGGTGATCCTACTCTACTGCCACTAGGAGGAGTTACAAGGACCTTTAACCCTTCTAAATGACCCGGAACGTCTTCAGGAGATTCACCCCGCGATTTACGGAGTTTTCTTAACAAATCTATTCCGGTAACAATCTCAGGAGACTTGCCCCGAAGTCTACGGGACTGTCTCGGTAATTCCGCCACAATTAAAGATTTTAACTACAACACACGAAAACAAAGTAAAAAATTTCAAATCAAACCACCTAAAGTCTTCTAAAGAAGCAAACAAATTTGAAGCACACGCCTAAATAATCTAGAGCGTCAAACCACACACAAACAGTAGTCTTCCGGACCAAAAGCGCTAGTTGGTGATTAGGCCCAACCTCGCAGGATTCAGTACAGAAATGGTGGGTGGAACAGTTACCCCGGCAACCTGCTTAATGAATAGACTGGACCAAGTTCCTCCACTTTAACCGTCTCGAAGTGAAGCGAACCCCCCAGAAAATCCAAGTGAGTATAACCGACGTCTGCTCCAGGTACAGTGGGACCTTCCCTCCACCGTCACCTTGGGTAGAATCCTAGATATTATGGCCACTAAGGTTACCAATCACAACAATTACACCTGGGGGAACAGTCTAAACTCCGACAGCACGCAAGGGCAGAGTAGCAAGCTCCAATCCCCTTACCGGCTCCTTGACAACAATCCAAGGTTTACCGATAAGTGACCCCTGGCTCCTCGACAATGGTTAATCCGAGGTTTACCGTTTGTAATACGTACTGCCTGGCGTCGTTCCCAACGAGGGAGGAATGATCCCCTCACTGGTTCGGACACGAGCTCGTGCTTCTCCTTTAAGAGGAGCTTTCCCAGAATGTAACTGAAACAATTGGATTTGTTCTACTCAAGATAGACTATCTGTTTGGTTTTGTAGTCTTGGAGAGTTAAGTACTCACCTACTCCAAGACCCTAGCCTAAGCTATGTTGGTGCTTCAGAGCCCTAGAAAAATAAAGATTACTAGATTGATTTTAATTTAAGCGTTACTTTTAAGGTTGTTTCTTAAGTCAAAAGGTGATGGAAGTGAAACTAGTGGTGTGTTGACTCGACTCGAAACCACTACAAAATGCACCTAGAATGATTTATCCACTACTTTACTTTTTCGATGAATTGCTTAACTAAAAAGTTGAGAGAATGCAATCTTTATAAAAGCAACTTCTTAATTGAAGACAATCAAAGAAACAATTCGTTTGTCTTTTCCAAGCATAAAAACATAACCTCTCTTTACATGCACGAAAAAACTCTTTTCTTCTTTCGAAAACAAAAAGCTACTTGAAACAAGACTTTTTAAGAAGATGTTTTTGTATTTTTCTTTTAATAAAGCAAATAAATCTAATATAACCAAAAATCAATCTTAACAACTCTTAAAATCTATGAAAATGCACTCATAAGCAAACTAAAGGCAAATTTACTCTAAGCAATCTTAACGAGGCCAAAACTAACAATGATTATTTCTAAGGTGTTTTACTTGATCACAATCAAATCAAGGACTAGCTTATTGCAGAATCAAAAACTAGCCAAAACAAAACTCTAATCTTTTTGTTCTTTTTGTAAAATGGAAATCAATACTTTATAAACAAGTAATTCGAAATTTGACCCAAAACAACTCAAATGGCAAGTTGCTCACAAAAGGAGACTTTACGACAGGCCCGACTTCTAAGAAGGTTGACTAACCAGAGAGATCTAAGGCTGGACAACTTTCTACTATCAAAGTCACTACAAAGCCTTTCCAAAAATCAAACCCTAGGTCTAAACTTCGTTGAAAACCACTAAAACACTCAAAGCTCACAAAACTAGTTCAGGTGAAAATTCTTGACAGGGTACTAAAGGATCTGGGCAGAAAACACTAAGGAAAAACAAAATCTAAAAGCAATTTAAAGCAAAAATGGAATTTTCTTAAGTTTTACAGGAAGACGCAGGCAACCCGTTGTCACAGGTGCGGCCCCGCTCTGTGCAGACGGCAACAGCGCGTCCAAAGACGCACTGTGCAGTACTCAGAGGGTGCGTCCTTCTGGAAAAATGAAGAAAAACCAAATCTAACTAAATCTAAAGCTAAGCCACCCAAATACTAATTCTCACAGTCAAAAACCAGAAAATAAAAATGATTTTCTCAAAGCAAAGTTCATATAAAGGAAAAGACTCTCTCATTAATGGATTCCCCAGTGGAGTCGCCAATTTGTCACACGGAATCTGTCAAGGGTGCGGACACGACTGACCTTCCTAGAAGTCTAAGACATTCTAATGACAAACAAGACAAAATGGAGTGATCTTTCTCTAAATACACCTTTTACAACATGAAAACTACAAGTGTTTAGGCTTACCTTATTCCAAAACGCTGTTGTTGAAGTCCGTTCTTGACGATCCGGATGAGCTCCTCCTTCAAGTCAATTCCTGCAACCACAAACAATCAAACAATTACCAAGCACTTGCATTTCATATAATAAAACATATATTCAACATGCAGACCAAGGAACACATGAAATAACTCATTAACACAAGCTATTGAGAAAAATAAACCAGTTTGTATTAATAACGAAACAAAGAAACTCTTACAACCTGGCCTTGGTGTTGTGCAAGTTCCTCCCAGGGTCCATCAAGGGTTTTCCTCTACTTTGACAAAGCTCACCCTCTCCCAAGTAGAATCAAGTGAAGACAATCTCTCCTCACAAAGGCTCTAATGGAAGACCTAAATCCTGCAGCATTTACCCAAAGAAAATGTATAGCTCCAACCTCCTCTCCTTCTGGCTCAATGCCTTTATTTATAGTGCTGTAAAGAGGTTATTCAGGTCCACTATCAATGGGATCATCCCCCTCTTTGGGTGGGATAGCTCCCTTATTGATGGGATAAGTTCCCCCTTAATAGAGATACATGAACCAACTGGAGGCGCATCCATTTCATCAAACCGACCTCTAGAATGTTCTAGAAGTAACCACAAGTAACTTTTTCAAGATAAAACTCGCGCATTTTGCCTTTTACAGAGGGACGCACCTGTCCCTTAACATACAGAGCGTCCATGGACGCATATTTTGTGAACAAGGTCAGCGTCCCCGCAGGTAAGGTTAGAGAGAACCTGCGACCCCAGAGATAAACATAGTTTTTACAAGACTTTCTCTCTTCTTTGAGTTTGAGATGGATAACAGAGGCATGAGACTTGCCTAAGAGGGTAGCATGACTGTTGATTTGAGCCATACTAACTGTAAGTAGTCAAGGTGACATTTTTTAGTGTAACAAAGATGCAGAGTATTTTTGGTTTGTTGTGAACATTGTATGGACAATGAAATAGATTGCCAATGATAATATAATGAAGGTACAATTGGTTACCACTCTGCAAGATCGTATGCTAAACTAGTACATTAAGTATTTTTCCGATAATCCGCTTGCAATGTTAGCAGAGACTAAGGCAAATTTAAATAAGGAGCTTAGTAAACCTAAATCAGGCTCCCAATCAGTAGTTGGATTTAAGGAGATCATGATGAAGGTCAATGAGAGACCTTGGGAGTTAGATCAAAGGTTGAAGTGTCAGATTCAAGAAGCTAAAATGCAGCTCATAGATAGTCAACATTGTGAATGGTTTACAGCTTCACTTCTGCCACACCTGAGAATTGCTTTTTCACAATAGAAGATAGTACCATAGGTGGAAGCCTTGGAAATCATGATGAGGTTGCATGCATTACCTATTCAAGATACGACCTTGGGGCTACAACAAATCCACTCACAATTAGCAAGCTTACACGTGGAGTTATATAGTTTGAAGAAAGAAAAGGAGACTAAACCAAAAGTGCACGTTGAATTCTGGTGTTTGAAGTGTAAGAGAGAGGGGAATGATAAAGATCATTGTCCCATCTACGAGAATTATATTACAGAAGGGGGGAAAATTCCCTTGAATCCGGAAACCCCAACAGGGCCAAGCGTGGGGACTGCACTATGGTGTGCTATTTGTCAGGTTATTAGATAACATGCGACAGATAATTTCCATTTACTTCAAAAGTTAGTCCAAAAACCCCAGCAATTGTTCTATAACTTTTGCAAATCTGTGGGCCACGATGAGCGCCACTGTCGAAGCTATGAGCTAATGATGGAAAGAACACCTACATACTGGATAAAAGTACAAACTCGGCCTCCAGGTCAGGGCACCGGACGAGCGCACGAGGTTATTAGGGTTGAGGATGGGGTCGAGGAGGAGGAGGGCCTGGTAGAGGCCGTGGTCAGTATCATCTACTACAACTGTGGATAGTTAGGGCCTGTTGTGGTCACCAACAACCCCCCTCTTTGTTTGATATTAGTAATAACATCAAGCAAAGGGGGACCCTTAACCAAAAATCCAAAAAAATATTTTTGTTTGAAAAATCTTTTGTATTAACTCCCTAAGAGCTATATCGCGTCGCAAAGGAAAAAGAGGCGCTCTCCCAAAGCGCATAAATACACTGAAAGGGAGCGACGCGAGAACTCATCGCACTGCATGCATTAAGAGCGCTCAAAAGGGGAAAACCTAAAGAACCGCCAACGGCCGATATGCGACGTCGCACGTCGCAATGTCGCATAAGCAGCACAAAGTGACAAAGCGAAAACCTTGCGACCTTGCGATCTTGCGATATGCGATTTGTGACCATGCAAAGCTGCGACCTGCGATCTATGGTTTGCGACGAATGAGACCATCAATTGCTACGATACCACTTATTTACATCGCAATCTTCGATGTTACGATGCAAATCGCAGAAGCCATTCATCGCAGGCATTCCTCGGCATGATCTGTGAGACCAAAATTAGGCGCGCACCTTACGGGAAATTAATGATTGTACGCCTGTGTATCCAAAGATGATTATGTTGCGTTTTTCGAAGAGTCAAGTCATAATGGTTGACATGATTATGCATTCATTAGAATTTAATTGCTTTCATGTCAATCTTTTCTTCTGTCTCTTTTCATTTACGTGAACTATAAGTCAGCAACTGATATAAATCTATATGCAGGAAACATCTAAGGAAAAGCACGAGAGCTAGAAGAACAAAGAGGAGACGACTTCGCAGATGGATACCGCATACAGCAGGGCCGTGGATTCCAGAGTATCACTCAACAAATGCTGATGGAAATAGGCTATCCAGGACTCAGAGTCAAAGGTGCACAAAAGAAAAGCGTTTATGAAAGATCCTGAGTCCCAAATTGGGTAAAGCAAAAATAAAAACGCTTAAGGGGAAAGACGTCTCAGAAAAGCCCGGAACAAAGAATGGAAACAAGTTTCAATTGAGAAAATCGTTCAGGCAACAAAATTCCCAGCTCATTGAGTCATTCGCACGGCCGGAAACCGAAATAGCAACAACACAATGAGTTTGAAAGAAATCTGAGTTGTACTAAGTATACACGCCGTGAAGACACTCCTCCAGAAGAACACTTTCAAAAATATCTTCTAGTTTGTCAGGAAGAAGTGCCAGCTCTTGTTATTTCTAATTTTCAAGCTCGAACAAAAGGAAAAGACAAGCAGCCGACTCTTTCACGGCAAACAGCGCATCGCTTACAGCACTAAGGAGCAGATACAGAAATGGTTAGAAATTAGATTCAGTTTTTAGAAATAAATTTGTCTTAGTAAAAGGGCGGTCATTTGAAGCCGTTCCCTAAATTTGTGTAATTAAAATTAGCCGGTTAGTAGTATTTAACCCTTCTCGTTGCATTGGAAAAGGGTCCCGAAATTTGTCAAAAAACTTGTCCTCAGAACATGCACTTTTGCACCCTCGGAGGGGGTTTTTGATGAATGGACGGATCGAGATTTATTTATGTTTGCATTTTAATACCTTCTACTAATGTTGCACTTCTGTACTCTTAGTAGGCATTAGAAGTAAGTAGAAATAGATCGTTATTGCTTAAGGTCTATGAGTATAAAATCAGTCATAAATGGTACTTTTATCTCTTGATGAATTTCTGCTTGCATTCTTAGAGTAATATACAGGTGATGTTGTTTATATGTTAATGTATGAATGAGTGGACTACCATTTGGCACTTTTGTACGGTGGAGTCATTGATTTGTGCTTAATACATGAATAACTGATTATGCGATATGCTGTTCACAACCGTTTTGCTTAACTTTTTATGCAGGATGGTTCATCTTAATTGATTTATATTCTCATAATAGCTGAATAATCTTCATTACCAGTTATTTTGTGAAATCTTTCTAGATCGCATAATGGAAAAAGTTCTATCCCGGGTTAGCGTAGATTAGATGTGTTGTTCTTGATAGATTAAAGTAGTATAAAATTCAGTCTCAGAGTTTAGAATTAAATTAGCTTAGAAATAATTCTAGATTTTCATTATCATATTCTACACACACACATCACCAAACTCTACACACACACACCCCTTAGATCGGGAAGTTGTTCCCGTTATCCCCAGTCGGACCCGCTACACCAACGGGCACGGAGCCGCCGACCAGGTTCCCGACCGGGTGGGTATCCCCCTTGTTGTTGACCTGATTTCAGGGCCCTCAACATATTTGGTGCTAGAAGGAGGGCATGAACTATGAATGGCACCTAAAGCAATATCTAAATACCATTCTGAGAGTAATACACCCTCATCAACTCCCTCGACTTCTCCAACACGGTTAAACCCGAAATTTGAAGTCGCTCGAGTATCTACCACGGCTACATATTCGAATATATCAGACCAATCTATCATTGAACCCCCTGAAATTCAAACTTTGATTCGTAAACTCCAGGGATTCTCTATTTTTAACCAGAAGTCTGATAAATCTAAAAGCAGCGTGACTTCGCAGTACAACCCTACTCATCCCCTTACCAGATTAAAGAGTGAAAAATTTGGCATACAACCAAGTGACATCCCTCTTCCTACCAGGAAAAGAGCAAGGAAAACACCACCAGAGTCTGATAGTAAGACTCCTTTATCCACTTCATCCATATCAACTCCCTCACCGCGAAGTCAACCACCCACTCTTTCATTCCAACTCACTCACCCATCTTCTACAAACCTTCCTCTTCAAACATCAAAGATCTTAATATCTTCATCTTCTCAGCACCAGGGATCATCTTCTGCACTTCCATTAACTAGCAGCTCAACGATGGCCCAGTCTCCATGGAACAATCTTGGGGCGGTTTTAATGCCTCCACCCCTGAGCCCTATACCGGCCCATCCTGAGAAATGGCTGCCTAAATTCAATCCGGAAGCAGGCATGCTAGCCGCGGAACATATCAATAATTTCATGCTTTCTGTTAATCTCAATCGAGTCACTAACGAAGACGCTGTTGTCTGGCTTTTCCCTTATACAATGCAAGGAACAGTAGGGTCATGGTACTTTTCGTTACCTTCCGGATCCATCACAAGCTGGGACATTTTTCAAAGTCAGTTCCTCACCAAGTTTGGTGATGACAGATCCACGGCGACATTGATCAATGACCTATCTAATCTTAAGGCTGAGGCTAGAGAACCCATTAAAGATTTTAACTTACGGTTCAATAAGATCCTCAACAAAATCCCCGCTGCTTCACAACCCAGCGAGGAAGTAAGATTTGAATGGTACATCACAGCTTTACCTCCAAGCTTGGCTATCTTCGTAGATAGGGCAAACAAGACCACCTTAGTCGACAACTTGACAGAAGCGTTAGCAATGGAAAAACATGTGGTAGCCCTAGAAAAGAGATCTGCTATAGAAGAACGCAAATCTAAGAAGATCTCTTTCAAAGAAGACACCAAGAAGAAGCAAACGAAAGACCCTTTCGATTTGGAAGGATTACAAAGAGTGTTGAAATCCATGTCCAATGAGATGATTGATATTAAGAAACAAGTAGTAGAGACTTCTTCGAAAAAGCCCTTTAGGACTTTTAAAAGAAATCCTCCCATGGAGGTAAAACCACCTAAGATTGTCTCAAACGTTGAATCTGAAGAAGACGAAGAAGAAGAGAATACCACTGAAGGGCAGACCGACGAGGAAGAGGTCGTAGAACTACAAGGAATGTGGGACTTCATCCTCCCACAAGAAGAGGATCAAGAAGCATTTCTTGTTAGCACGAGAAGCAAAAATCAACTTGATCCTCCCCTAACTACCCCAAAACAAAAGGGCGCAAACCTTGCAACAAAAGAAAAGGTCGCAACAAAAAAGACAACTGCTAAAGCGACCCAGCTTAGCCCAGTCCAATCTGATCAAACGCCTCCATCAAGAACACTAAGAGTGTCGGATGAAATGGAATATAACATCATTGATGACATGAAGAAGACTAGAGCTAATATCACTCTGTATGAATTGAGTAAATTGAAACACCAGCAGAAAATAATGATGAAAGAATTACATGCTGTGCCTACTACATCTTTACCTACAGCTGTAGCTTCCCACAATCTGGGAAGACCTCCAACCAACATGATCAACAAAATTGATCCAAATGACATCGCCTTGATTGGAGGAAGATCGAGATCCCATACTCCTCCTTTTCTTCTCACATATGAAATCTTCAATAAAAACGTGCACAATTGCTTGGTTGATTATGGTGCTTCAACGAATATTTTACCCAAGTCAATATGTGCCAAATTGAATGTGCAACCTCAAAAATCCGCGGTACGTATAGTTCAACTTGATCGATCCCAAGTCGAAGTGATTGGTGAACTCAATCAGGTGACCATAAGATTGTCGTCTAACCCAAAAGTGTGTCAGGTTATCGACATTCTATTAGCTGATATCCCTGAGTTCTATGGTTTGATTCTTAGCAGGGATTGGTCAGAGAAACTCCACGGATATTTTTCAACCAATTGGTCGCACATGTGGTTACCATACAATGGTAAACCAAATCAGATAAAGGTTGAATGAGAGTTGCACCAAAAATACATAGTGACAGAACTGGAAGGAGAAAATGAAGCCATAACATACAATAGCAGCATTGTAGGCAATTACGCAATAGATTCTTTCCTAGGTAATATCAATGCTCATATTTCACCATACTTAGAGAATTCAGTTTTATCCCAAGTTGAAAATTTCTCCCAAACTGATGACTCAAAATGTTTTAGTTTTTTAGATAATTCTGTAAATACATCTTTATTTTGGAAATTACATTTTGACAGATCTAAATCCAATGAGGGAGCGGGAGCAGGATGCGTTATGATTAACCCAGACGGGAACAAGATTATGCTCACATGCAGACTTGAGTTCGATTGCACGAACAACACAGCGGAGTACGAAGCCTTGGTTCAAGGCCTATACAAAACAATCGGATTAAACGTTAAGTATCTTCAAGTCTTTGGAGATTCAGAGATCGTCGTAAAACAGGTACGTAACACCATACATTGCCTGTCAAGTCATTTAAAGCATTATCAATCATTAGTTCAAGATCTCACTGCACATTTCGTAGCATTCAACATCTCGTCAATTCCAAGAATTCAAAACGCGAGCGCAGACCTGTTAGCTAATGTAGCCTCTAGACTTATCCCTTCTGAAGATTTTAGTCCTGATAGGTTTTCAATAGAATTAATCTTTAGACCATCCATCCCTGACAATATCACCAATTGGAGAGTGTTCAACGATGATCCTGACATCGTAAATTTCCTTACTTCTGAAGGATCCTACTCAAATCAGATAATCGACAAAGACCATCATGATCACCAAATACAAAAAAATCGCTCTGACAATGCTATACCGAAATCAGTGGTCAAGTTAGAAGATTTATATGATTTGAAAAGTTGGTTTAAAAGGTCCGCCAATGCTAAACTTTGCAGTTCTACCCTGAACTATGAATTAGTAAACCTAGGGACCGATCAGAAGCCACAAAATGTTAACCTAGGTCATGGCCTAGCCCCTGAAGAGAAATCAGCATATCTCCGTCTTCTGAGACAATACAAAAACGTTTTTGCCTGGAATTACGATGAGATAAAGACATACAACACTTCTATCATTCAACATGTTATCCCTATGATTGACAATGAAAAACCTGTCCAGCAGAAGCTCAGAAAAATACACCCTAACCTAGAAAATTAGATAAAACCTAAGCTTAATAAGTTGTTGAGAGCCAGAATAATCTTCCTCGTAAGACATTCTAAATGGGTATCCAATATGGTGCCCATTAGGAAGAAAAACGGAGACATTAGAATCTGTATCGATTTTCGAAATCTCAACAAAGCCTGTCAGAAAGATAACTTTCCCCTCCCACCTATGGAGCAAATATTACAGGCAGTAGCAGGCTCAGAATTAATGTCATTCCTGGATGGATTTTCAGGATACAATCAAGTACTGGTGCATCCTGATGATCAGTTAAAGACTACGTTCCGAACCAAATGGGGCACTTATGCATATCGGAAGATGCCATTTGGTCTGATCAATGTCGGAGCTACCTTTCAGAGAGCCATGGACATCGCGTTTAAAGGGTTAGTCAATAGATCAATAGTGATTTACTTGGATGATATAACAGTGTACTCGAAAAAACGAAACAACCATCTCAAAGATTTGAAGCAAATCTTTCAAATATGCTTGAGGTATGGGATTTCGCTCAAACCAAAGAAATCTTTCTTTGCATTAAGCGAAAGGAAATTGCTCGGATTCATAGTGTCGAAATCTGGTATTAACATAGAACCCAACAGAATCAAGGAAATTTCCGAAATATCCATACCCCATAACAAGAAAGCCATGCAATCCTTCCTTGGATAGATCAATTTCGTTAAAAGATTTGTCCCAGATTTTTCACGTATTATTTCTCCCTTACAAAATATGATAAAAAAGAATTCAAATTTCAAATGGGGTCTAGATGAGCACGAAGTGTTCAACTTAATCAAACAAGCTATCATCAATGCTCCATCTTTGGCCACCCCAAATTTTTCGGAATCTTTTATCTTGTACACTTTTGCCTCAGAGAAATCCTATGCCGCGATTTTGACCCAAGCAAACCAAGAGAAAGCGGAAGCTCCAATCGCATTCTTTAGCTCGAACTTACAAGGTGCTGAAATTAATTACTCAGACGTAGAGAAACAAGCATATGCTATTTTCAAAGCGATCAAATATTTCAAACCTTTCTTGCTTAAAGCCCACACTAAAGTCGTAGTACCGTTTCCGGCGGTAAGAAACCTTTTGGTGCAGAAAGACGTGGGCGAAAAGAGAGCTAATTGGATTACCACTTTACAAGAATATGATTTTGAGATCAAACCAGCAAACATCGTAAGAGGTCAAGGCTTCTGCAAGATGTTAGCCGGAGCATCGCAAATCCTGGAGAACTCATCTGAAGAGGTACAAGCGTATGAGGTAAGCCTAAACGATGTAGAATCATCATATGCTGACACCATTTATTTTCTTAAGAACGAGTATGCTCCATCGCGTCTAGATCATACCAAGAAAAGAGCGTTGAGATTAAAAGCTAAACAATACCAGCTCATAAATGATGTCTTGTTTAAAAAGAATTACGATTCTGTGCTTCTTAGGTGTCTTGAGAAAACTGAAGTCGAAAAGGTTTTGCAGGAACTCCACGATGGACCAGCGGGTGGACACTATGCCGGAGATGCGACTGCACATAAAATCTTGCGTGCAGGATATTATTGGCCCACGCTGTTTAAAGTCTCATACAATCACGTAAGGAAATGCCAAGTCTGCCAGACTGCTGCAGGAAAACAAATGAAACCGTCCATGCCGCTACAACCAGTCATCATCGACCAACCATTCAGTCAATGGGGCTTGGACATAATAGGTGAGATCGTTCCTCACTCTTCTAAGCAGCATAAGTATATCCTTACGGCAACTGATTATTTTACCAAATGGGTAGAAGCAGTTCCTCTCAAGACAGTTCATTCTGAAAATATTATTGAATTCATAGATCAATTTATCATCACTAGGTTTGGATTTCCAACAGCATTAATGTTTGATAACGCTTCATATTTTTCTGGAAATACTATGACTAAGTTTGCGCTTAAAAGAGGGTTCAAACTGAAATATTCTGCGAATTACTATCCGCAAGGTAATGGATTGGCTGAGTCAACAAACAAGAACCTAATCAGAATTATCAAAAGAACAGTCGACCAAAACCAAAAGAATTGGCACAAAGCACTGGTAAATGCTTTATGGGCTGATAGAATCACAAAGAAAGCTTCAATCGGCACTTCCCCCTTTAATTTAGTTTATGGGAGAGAAGTGGTTCTTCCGACTCACCTTGTCATTCCCTCTTTGTCTTTAGTGCAATATATCGATGAAGTATCTACTTCCTCTTTACAATTAAGACAAATGGAAATCATCAAACTAGAAGAACAAAGAGAACAAGCTAGGAAAACCCATGCTCATCACCAAGCGCTAATAAAATCTTCTTTTGACTCAAGCATCATAACCAGAAAAAACTTTCAGATGGGTGATTTAGTTTTGAAATGGGATAAGGCTCATGAAGAAAAGGGCAAACATACGAAATTTCAAAAGCTGTGGCTTGGCCCTTTTCAGATTGTAGAAGTCGTAGGCCCGTCTACATTCGTATTGCAGGATCTGGCAGGTAGGAGAGATTCTTTACCTGTCAATGGACTGATTCTTAAATTATACTTTCCATAGAAGAGAATTCTTCTAATTTTTGTAGGATAGATTTAGTTTTCAGTTTTTTATTTTGTTTGTTTTTCTCTTTTTATGAATAAAACCCGTTGTAAATGATCATTTAAAAAGGATTCATGAAAGATCATGCCAATTCTCTATCAGATTTTGATTTTGCTTGTACAAATAGCAATTTTTTTTTGAAAAATCTGAATTTTATTATTGACAAATAGAGCTAACTTCACTTTGATTACGATACTCATTTTGACCTCTAAAAAAAAAAAAAAACTTTGACAAAAGAAACCTTTGGTAAAAGAATTGTTTTGTATCAGCACCATGAAAGGTATCATCAATAATAAAATAAGCATTCTTTGCAAAATTGTTGTTTTCAAAAAACTCTATTATTGTCGTCCAAAGCTTTCTTAAGGAAAAACAATGACTTCCTCCCTGCTAAAAGGAAATTACAGCATTCAAAGAAACAATCCAAGGAAAACACTATATCTCAAAGAATAAGAGGTCTCATCACGAGCCGGCTTATCATGATCACAGATATTATAACTTGCTGACTTTGCCAATACTGTCTATCAAAACAGGGCAACGACTTAAGGTTGTTGCAATCAAAAGGCAAGAGGTCTCATCACGAGCCGGCTTGTTCAGCAAAAGTGTAAATCAAGTGAATGACTGTGTCATAATTTGGCCACCAAACCAAGACATTGTTCTTTAGAGAATTAAAAAAGGAAAAGTGTGTCAAAAAGGATTTTTCTCTGGAATGTTGTGAGTAACCTCAAACAGGAAAAATGATCATTGCTGGATAACATGGTAACCCTGTCAAGGCTATGGACGCTTGCGGGCAGCAGAGGCTCTACCTATGACAAATGAGCATACTTTTAAGCTAGTACGCAGAGAAGACCTTATTTTATCTTTTATCAAGACCAAGTAATGTCTGATGCGAATGCAAGAAAAAACCTAAGGAAGCAAGCAATTGGGATATAAAAAGGGTTGAGACAAAATATCGTCGACAAGGTAAGGGGTAATCTACTCTATCTGTCCATAACAAAATTTAGACATATAAAACATTTTGCTGTTTCGGAAGTGAACGGTCAATATAAATGCAGAGATAACTAGATCTTCACAGTGAATCGCCATTTGTTGTGGTCACCAACAACCCCCCTCTTTGTTTGATATTAGTAATAACATCAAGCAAAGGGGGACCCTTAACCAAAAATCCCAAAAAATATTTTTGTTTGAAAAATCTTTTGTATTAACTCCCTAAGAGCTATATCGCGTCGCAAAGGAAAAAGAGGCGCTCTCCCAAAGCGCATAAATACACTGAAAGGGAGCGACGCGAGAACTATCGCACTGCATGCATTAAAAGCCCTCAAAAGGGGAAAACCTAAAGAACCACCGACGGCCGATATGCGACGTCGCACGTTGCAATGTCGCATAAGCAGCACAAAGTGACAAAGCAAAAACCTTGCGACCTTGTGACCTTGCGATATGCGATTTGCGACCATGCAAAGCTGCGACCTGCGATCTATGGTTTGCGACGAATGAGACCATCAATTGCTACGATACCACTTATTTACATCGCAATCTTCGATGCTGCGATGAAAATCGCAGAAGCCATTCGTCGCAGGCATTCCTCGGCATGATCTGTGAGCCCAAAATTAGGCGCGCACCTTACGGGAAATTAATGATTGTACGCTTGTGTATCCAAAGATGATTATGTTGCGTTTTTCGAAGAGTCAAGTCATAATGGTTGACATGATTATGCATTCATTAGAATTTAATTGCTTTCATGTCAATCTTTTCTTCTGTCTCTTTTCATTTACGTGAACTATAAGTCAGCAACTGAAATAAATCTATATGCAGGAAACATCTAAGGAAAAGCGCCAGAGCTAGAAGAACAGAGAGGAGACGACTTCGCAGATGGATACCGCATACAGCAGGGCCGCGGATTCCAGAGTATCACTCAACAAATGCTGATGGAAATAGGCTATCCAGGACTCAGAGTCAAAGGCGCACAAAAGCAAAGCGTTTATGAAAGATCCTGAGTCCCAAATTGGGTAAAGCAAAAAGAAAAACGCTTAAGGGGAAAGACGTCTCAGAAAAGCCTGGAACAAAGAATGGAAACAAGTTTCAATTGAGAAAATCATTCAAGCAACAAAATCCCCAGCTCATTGAGTCATTCGCACGGCCGGAAACCGAAATAGCAACAGCACAATCAGTTTGAAAGAAATCTGAGTTGTACTAAGTATACACGCCGTGAAGACACTCCTCCAGAAGAACACTTTCAAAAATATCTTGCTCTTGTTATTTCTAATTTTCAAGCTCAAACAAAAGGAAAAGACAAGCAGTCGACTCTTTCACGGCAAACAGCGCATCGCTTACAGCACTAAGGAGCAGATACGGAAATGGTTAGAAATTAGATTCAGTTTTTAGAAATAAATTTGTTTTAGTAAAAGGGAGGTCATTTGAAGCCGTTCCCTAAATTTGTGTAATTAAAATTAGCCGGTTAGTAGTATTTAACCCTTCTCGTTGCATTGGAGAAGGGTCCGGAAATTTGTCAAAAAACGTGTCCTCAGAACATGCACTTTTGCACCCTCGGAGGGGGTTTTTGATGAATGGACGGATCGAGATTTATTTATGTTTGCATTTTAATACCTACCACTGATGTTGCACTTCTGTACTCTTAGTAGGCATTAGAAGTAAGTAGAAATAGATCGTTATTGCTTAAGGTCTGTGAGTATAAAATCAGTCATAAGTGGTACTTTTATCTCTTGATGAATTTCTGCTTGCATTCTTAGAGTAATATACAGCTGATGTTGTTTATATGTTAATGTATGAATGAGTGGACTACCATTTGGCACTTTTGTACGGTGGAGTCATTGATTTGTGCTTAATACATGAATAACTGATTATGCGATATGTTGTTCACAACCGTTTTGCTTAACTTTTTATGCAGGATGGTTCATCTTAATTGATTTATATTCTCATAATAGCTGAATAATCTTCATTACTAGTTATTTTGTGAAATCTTTCTAGATCGCATAATGGAAAAAGTTCTATCCCGGGTTAGCATAGATTAGATGTGTTGTTCTTGATAGATTAAAGTAGTATAAAATTCAGTCTCAGAGTTTAGAATTAAATTAGCTTAGAAATAATTCCAGATTTTCATTATCATATTCTACACACACACACATCACCAAACTCTACACACACACACCCCTTAGATCGGGAAGCTGGTCGCGTTATCTCTAGTCGGACCCGCTACACCAAACGGGCACGGAACCACCAACCAGGTTCCCGACCGGGTGGGTATCCCCCTTGTTGTTGACCTGATTTCAGGGCCCTCCACAGGGCCCTATGTGCGAGAATGTTAGAATCCTACACACCGTTCATGTCAATACTGCAGACAGTTTGACCGTACTATAGAATAATTCTTGGTGCTAATAGCTAAAATGCAAGAGAAGAAAGCAGAGCCTCAACAGCCTACATAGAATCTACACATGATGAGTGTTGAGCCCCGTGAAGAAGACTAGAGCGTTAACATTGTGCTAAGAAGTGGAATGATGACTAGCGCTAATAAGGGTAAACAACCTGAACAAGAAGGATGGGTCTGTAAAGAGCCAGAGGAAGAAGCCGATTTTGATTTGGATCGCACTAAGGAAACATTTATGGAAGACAAGAAGAGCTTCACTAAGGCCTCCACCTCAGGAAGCCAAGACAAAGTGCAAGAAACCAGCACACCTACAGAGGTTGATCCCTCTGTAATCACTATGCTTTTGTAGAACTACATAAAACTGTTGCCCGATAGGAAGGCCTACAGAAATTAATAAATAAATGTGCCAGCAAAGAGAAAGTCCCTAATAGACACCGGGTGGTAAAATAAATTGGCAACCATAAGGCAGGAATAGGGCATGAGATGATGCTGACCACATGGATAGGTGATTATGAGATGGATTAGGTCATTTTGGATCTGGGGTCCGATGTGAACAAATTACCGAAAAAAACGTGGGAAAGGATTGGGAGACCTGCACTGCAGTGGTCTCTAATTCAGCTTAGAATGGCGAACCAGTAGAAAATCATCCCCATGGGATGATTATATAAAGTAATAGTTGATATAGAAGGTGTGAGCATGATGGCCAACTTTTAGGTTATAGAAATCGTCGATGATAGTAATCCATGCTGCACACTACTCAAAATTGAATCGGCCATTGACATGAATGGGGTCATTAATTTGAAGAAGAGGACAATGTCATTTGAAAGGAAATTTCTTCAGGTTATAGTGTTGTTGGACCTTGCAGAAGAGGCACAATATACTAAACCAACCCACTATTATGAAGAAAGTGATGATGAACTAGATCAAATCTACAAATAACAGTGCAATATTAGGACTATATCAATCCATCGGTAGATGGGAGAATTACATGGGAGCAAGAGAGTTGTTGCACCTATGATTCAGACGAGGAGTTAGAGCATTGGCATAATCTCTTGCATGAAGTATCTACACTGCTATATAATATGATGATGGAGTCAATGGGCTATGTTTCGTCGGAGGTAAGTAAATTACCCTATTATGATGGTTTGACTGATGTAGATCTGTTTTTGGATGAATTTGATCGCGAAGTCCCTGAGGATCACCACTTCCGAGCATTAGAGTTGGCACTACACACTATGGTTGCAAAATGGTGGGTAACGCATAATTATAGCTTTGATGGATGGTGAGATTATAGAAGAATGATGAAGCTATGGTTTGGGTGTGCTAACACTAGAATGATTGAGAAATATAATGGAAGGGACAATCTGTGCGATCACCTACAAAAATGGACTAAAGAATGGGGAACATAACCACAGTCAGAGTGGTTACACATATTTTTCCATACTTTGGATACAATTCTTATGAACTGGTATCTAGAAACAGAGCTCCGCCATAGCACCGCGAAATGGGATATATTGAAGGAAGTGTTCTTATTGACCTTAAGCTTTGAGGATGAATTTTCAAGCATAGATGAAGTGCTACAAGAGATTAAGGAAGTTATCTTTAGAATGCCAAAAGAACCTATGAAATGGATCCAACCAGATTGGAACAACTACCTGTGCCATGCGCTGGAATCCTATAATGTGACCATTGAAGAGGAGGGTGAAGATCCAAGAAACATTAATATTCCAGAGGCAGAAGGATATCATGAATTCGAAGGCCCACAAATAGAAGACCGACACTTCTCAACATCGTTGAAGACAAAGTAAGTAAACATTGGCACTGAAGCAGAACCGAAGTTCACGAAGACTGGAGATTATTGGGATGACGCTACCATGGATAAAGTTGTTGAGTTACTCTGCAAATACCAAATCTCTTCCCTACTAAGTTTTTTAATTTGAATGGCATAGTTGGTGATTTGGGCATTATGAAGATCACTCTGAAGCCGAACGTGAAGCCTATTAAATAGAGTTCATATCACGTTAATCGTAAAGACAAGGAAAAGGCTCGCCAAGAGTTGGGTAAGACTCTGGAGGAAAGCATCATAGAACCAGTTGAATAATCTAATTGGGTGAAACCGATGGTGGTTCAAGAGAATAAACAAAAAGGTGAAATAAGGATTTGCGTAGATCTATGGAAGCTTAATGATGCATGTGTCCACAACCCATTCGCAACGTTGTTTACAGACAAAGTGTTAAACAATGTTAGAGGCCAGGAAGCCTATTCCTTTAATGATGAATTATATGGGTATCATTAGATCAAGATCGCGCCTGAGGATAGAAGCAGTAAATCCTTTGCAGTCGAATGGGGTTTTTTTTAATACACCATGATTCCATTTTGACTCAATAATGTGCCTTGATATTTTCTGCGTAGTCATAATAACGTTAAAGGAGTTCATTCATAAGTTCTTAGAAGTATACTTTGATGACTGGACAGTGTTTGCATTAGTGAAGTACCATGTAGCAAGTCTGCACCTGATGTTGGCTAGATGTTGTAGATACCAGATCACACTGAAGTTGAAGAAATTCATATTCTATGTTCCCTTTGAGATCTTGCTGGGTCACGTGGTGTGCAAGCAAGGATTGATGGTGAACCCTACAAAGATTGCAATAATTGTGAATTTCGAGACCCCTAGGAACATTAAGCAGTTGCGCAAGGCACTGGGACATATGGGATATTATAGAAAATTGATCAAAGCTTATACTCAAATTACTGAGCCCATGGAGAAAACAAAAAAAAGGACGCAACATTTTGTTGGGACGAAGAATTCTAGCATAGCTTAGATGTGTTGAAAGAAAATATTGTCACTGCACCAATCTTGATATTCCCTAATTGGAAAAAGGAGTTTCACGTTCATGTGGATGCCTCTTGCATTGTGTTGGGTGCAGTGCTGACACAGGCCAGTGAAGGAGAAATGGACCATTCGATATCCTTCATAAGTAGGAAGTTATCGAAGGCCAAGAAAAATTATTCAATGACTAAGCATGAAGGATTGGCCATGGTGTATGTGTTGTAGAAATTCAGGCACTATCTGTTAGGAATGAATTTCAAGATGTACACAGATCATTTTTCCTTGAAATACTTGGTCAACAACCCTGTGTTGGGGGGGAAGATCTGCATATGGTTGCTATTATTTCAGGATTATGACTTTGAATTCATTGTGAAGCCAGGGAGGTTAAATGCATGACTTCACCATCTGTTGTGAATCAAAATAGGAGAGGAACCTAATAATATGGAGGAAGGGTTTCTAGATGCGCAACTCTTTGTGGTACGCATAGCGAATGATGATTTTGTAGACATTATTTACTTCTTTACTACAAGGATGGTGCCAGAAGGCTATACAATCCAACAGAAGAAGGAATTAGTAGTGCATGTGACCGATTTTTTAGTCATTGTAGGACATTTATATGAGATGTGTGCAAATGAAATATTTTGAAGATATGTGCCGACTTTGAGCAGAATAGAATTATCTTTGAATCTCATAGGGGAGTTGTGGGAGGTCATTATGTAGGCAAGGTAACTACACAGAAGATTTTGCATGGAGGTCTATGGTGGTCATCGTTTCACAAGGATTCTAAGGTGTATCCTAAGGCATGCGATGCATGTCAAAGAACTGGCAGACCATCGTGAAGGGACGAGTTACCAATACATCCTCAAGTATCTTTGTAGCCATTTTAGAAGTGGGTGATTGATTTTGTTGGGCCAATTCAGCCCCTAGGAAAAAAAATAGGCATGTGCTATATTATCACCATGATGGAATATATAACCATATGGGTGGAAGCACAGCCGGTTAAGGATTGTAAAGGGGCTACGAAGAAAAAATATTGTTTGAGTACGTCTAAACCAGATTTGACTACCCGAGAGTATTGATGAGTGACAAGGGTATGAGGAAAAGATCAATCTGTTGACTAAAGAATTCCAGGTCTACCATGAAAAGAGTTCATCATATCACCCAAAGGGAAACGGTACCATTGAAGCCTTTAACAACATTTTGGAGAATGTATTGACAAAGATCTGCAACAAGCAACGAAATGACTGGGATTTTCACATAACTAGAGTACTATGGGCTTATAGGACTACTTCTAAGAAGATGAAAGGGAAAATTCCATTCATATTAGTATATGGGGTCAAAGTTGTAATGTCAATGGAGTACATTATGCCTACTTTGCGCATAGAATCCCTGATAGGTATGGAGGCTCACGAGGCCTTGGAGGAACGACTCGCACAGATTATGAAACTTGAAGAAGATCGATTTTTAGCAGGATTCCATCAACAAGTGCAGAAGGAATGCAAAAATCATGGCATGATCACCATATCAAGCTTCATACATTCAAGGTAACCGATATTGTCCTATTATATGATAGTAAATTCACTGAATTTCCAAGTATATTCCATATGCAATGGTTAGGGCCATATATTTTCAAAGAAATTACATATGGAGGCATAGTTTAGCTCATGAAGCTGAATGGGGAACCCTTCCTAAGAAGAGTGAATGGGAGTAGGTTGAAATTGTATGCAAGGGATCCATTGAGAGGTTTTATCTCATGGATCGTACCTTGCTACAGGAGCCCAAAGTACATAGTAGCGGGAGGAATCAGTGTCATTAATGCAGTCAGAGATCAAAGTGACAGAGGCTAGAGCAGTCAGATACTGAAGAGCGCAGAGAAGGATTGATAACAGTGAAGAAAGGCAGAGTTAGCAGAAGTGCAAAGTTTTCAGTTGACAGAGGCAATAACAATCAGAGACTTTGATGATAGATGCATCATACTAATTCAGGTTGGATTTCCTTTTTTTTGTTTCTGGAGTTGCTGGAGAAACAACACTAGAGAGAAGTGTTGCATGAAAAAAATTCCAAAGGTTCAGGATTGGGATCGAGTGGAATTGCTTTCTTGTTGAGAGGGAGTGTTGAAAATAGCAACAAGAAATGATAAAAATAGAATCCAAAATATTCCAATTTTAATTTTTCCTTGAATTAAAATTCGAATTTAGTCTCACTAGCTTCTTGAAAGGTAATTAATTAATTCATTATGGATTAATTAGTTGGATAAATTCAAGTTAGAAGTCTTTCTAAAGTCATGCAACAGGCATCCCTTAAATTAAGGAGATTATCCCTTAGTTAAGGAGATAAGATTGAGTTATATTTGAGTTGTAATTAGTTAGCTCAATTTATTGAGTTAAATCCAGTTAAATTAGTTACAAACTATTTGAGGAACTAATTGTGAGTTATCAGTCAGTTGATGCATACATGCACTCAACTAGTGTACTCCAAATAACTGAAGATTCTCTCATCAGCAACTCATTCATCTCTATTCAGAGAAAGACCCAGTTGAGCTAAATGTCAAGGACAGGTTAGTGTTAGTTGCATATGTTTTGCTATAAAGGAAACTCATCCATTCAGTCAAAGGAAGGTTCCTTGAGGACCGTGTAGTTTTATAGGGTGTGAGATTAGTGTGAGTGATCAATGTTACACTTGCTAATAGCAGGATCACCCAGGAGAAAGTGTGCAAAGAAATAGGAGGCTTGGAGGGCAGAGGAGAAGGTTTGTGAGAAGCCTTGTTTGCCTGTGAGCATTCAGGAGGATTATATTGAGAGATGGCTAGCTGTGAGAGCTAAGACTTTATGTAATTCTGTGATATTTCTACCTTGTATGATAATACAGATAGTGGGGTTTTTAGCTCAGGCTTTCCCCTGTGTATTTTCTATGTTTCATGTGCATTGATTCTTCTTGTCATTAAATTGTTCATCTTGTTCTTGCTGAAACATTTTAAGCTTATGCAAGTTGATAGTAGAAGTAGGTTATTGTATTTCTCTTTGGTTACATTGCATTATCAAGTTAACTTGCAGCAGACCTATAGAACTTGATTTGTATACAAAATTTCTACACCCTCGATGGTAAAGTTCGGATGGTGAGGGAGGGCCGAAATGTCTTGTGGTCCATCAGATCTTGGGTGATGGGTGGAGATGGTGTGAGAGGTGGCAGAGAATTATCGTGATGTGGCAGGCCAACTGGTGGGGCTGACAGGAATTATTTAATATAGAGAGGGATATTTGCAATGTATGAAAGGGGGGTTAAAAGTTTAGGTATAAGTGAGTGGAGGATAATATGATCGGAGTGATGTTTTGGAGGTTTTAAAATTAGCAATATGGATTAATACCAAAATTAATTGATATAAAAAACCTTAGAGTGAAATATTTACTCGCCTTTTTTTTTTGCACATAAAAACCACATTTGATATTTGACTTGTGGTGCAATTTGACTAGCAGCCTGTGCATTTATAAAATCTGAAATGAAGCCATTCTTTTCTTTTTACTTACCTAACATTTTGTTACGCAAAATATTGTCACCATGACATTCTGCAGTTAGTGTGAGTCTATCACCACTCATACTTTCCTCCTATGCAAGTCTTAAACCTCAGCTCTTCATGTCAAGCCTTGAAAAATGAGAGAAAGTCCTTGAAAATCTCTAAAACTCTGGTTCCGCACTTTCTCTTAGTATTACCTACGTCCCGCACCTACTAGTCATGTCCCCTGCAGACCTGCCCACTCTGTTTCTGTGTAATGGGTGTGGACCCCTGTAAAAGTAAAAAAGGTGCAAGTACATTCTTAAAAACTCACTTTGGGTTATTTCTGGAAGCTTCTAGAGGGAATCTTGAGGTGGCAAGTTTGCTCCTTTAAGGTTCATGCATCCCATAACTAAAGGAGCTAACCCCTTATGTGAGGAACTTATCCCTTTGAAGGAGGAATCTATCCCTTCATAGGTGGACACACTATAAAATGAGGCATTGGGCTAGTTACTGAGGAGGTTGAAAGCTGAATATTTTTGAGGTGAAATGTTGTTGGAATTTAGTCTTCCTAATTGAGCTTGAGAGGAGAGATTACATACCTTTTTTGATCTCATTGGGAAGAGTGTGAGGCTTTTTGAAATAGAGGAGGTTCTTGCTTGGACCCTGGGAGGAGCTTGTACAACATCAAGGCACCAAAGGTTGTAAAGTTCTTCTATTTTCAAAGTTAATACAATCATGTTTATTTTTCTCAATAAGCTGTGCTTTATGGTTTATTTCATGGATTCCTTGATCACCATAATGAATATGATCTATTATATTAGCTATGTAGGTGTTATTTGATGTGTGCTTGTTTTTTATTGCAGGTTCTCAAAAGGAAACTCTTTTGGATAGTCGAAATGTGGCTGCCACAAACTAGCGTTGGACTTAAGGTAGGGTCTAAAACACCTCTTAGTTTTTATTAATGAATCACAATATATTTAGAGAAAGATAGATTTGCTTGTCCTTCTTCTTGCTAGATATCTGTTGATACTAGGGAGATCGGTCTTGTCCGCAAGAACGATTTATCCAGCCGACAATTTTATTTCTATTTTTCCTTCTTTATTTAGGGAAGCTAACACCTAGCATTTTATTGATATAAATGCCTATAAAACATTAAATTGTCCTAACATTTTAACTTTTCCTTCTTTTGCATCCATATCCTAACTTAACATTTTAAAATTATTTTTGACTAATATACTAACTTATCAAAACCAAAAAATGTTACAACATCAGCTCTAGTTGGGCACTGCTTCCCCTTGTGGGATGCAGAGAACAGGCAGATCCAAGAGCCTTCTCGTCGGGCCATGGAGTCTTTGCTAAAACACATATTCACTTGCAAATTTTTCAAAAATAAAATAAACTCTCTGGATATTTACAGATGATGAATGAATGAAAAATCAATATTGAATGTAATGTTTCAAGTACTTCCCATTGACTGGCAATGAGGAATAGTCTCCTTCCAAATTATGTAGGATGACTGTATTGCTCCCTTTGACTTCAACAAAGCTAAATGGACCAAACCAGAGGTTAAATTTTTTATGCTTGCCTTTATCTTCTATCCTTGTATCCCGCCTGTTGGATTGATGGGGCTAAACTAGGTTCAACATTAGGAAACCAAGAAAATCCCTACACTACTAGCCTTTCAGCATCAGTCCACAGAGTGCAGATGGAAATATCACCCGAAGCAGTATGGGGGGATGCTGGAACCAAGTTTCTGCACCCTAAGATGGTTGTGATATTCATTTTATACCTTAATACCTGCCTTCGTGCAGATCAATAATCCTTTAGGGCTTATCGATGTATTTCCTTTTCCATCTTTCAAAACCTCTGTGAAGGTATATGACTATACTTCATGCAACCCTAAACAATAATTCAGGAACTTACATGCCTCTGTAACTATGTTATTATTGCGTTTCCCTAATTATCTTAATGGTTATCCAAATTTATCATGCAATTGAGATTACCCTCGCGTAAACATATATTACTACTTGCATTCAAATAATAGATAGAAATAGATACATTCGTGCATCAATTTAACATTATAATGTAAACTAAGATCTTAACATATCATAATCGGATGCAATAATTAGAGACAAAAAACACAGTGATTCCAAAATACTTCTCTTTATTTATTATTCAAGTTCCCAGTATAGACTCCATCCGCCCTGTGCACACAGCTGCAGGGGTCTGCGCACTCAGCTGCAGACTTCCACCTTAGACCTCTAAGCACTCAATTGCAGAGCCTCTTCCTACGCTAAGACTCTCGCTCTTAGCTCACCCAAAATTACCAATGACACATGACTTCTAACTTACTTACTGTACTATCTAAGACTCTCCTTTTTATACAATCCCACTGTCTGTGGACCATGGGTACATCTCCAAAACTGACACAACTTATCTAGACTAAGGGCGGAAAACCCTTTTAACTTTAGACATCTTCGCACTCCACGACCATAAAATACAGAGACTTTACATTTATTTACACAAAATTTGTGCCTTCTGCCTCAAAACTTGGGTGTTTAACACCAAATTTATCCGTAGGGGACTCGTTCCCAACAGGACCCCAACACAAACATGGTGACTCGCCCTCAAGTCACTGGGCTAGGACGAAGATGTTGTTGTGAATATCTCCTAGCTCAACCTAGACAACTACTACCTTAGCAGTGCACTGCGTTGCCACCTACTTCAGCTCCTTGACCAACTATTCTGTCACTAGCCCTGCGCTGTCAGCCTGTAACTTCTTCTGAATCTCTTGCAAACTGGCCAACTTGCCTTCAATGGTGGTCATGATCTCATAGGCCTCATCTAACCAAGGCTTCAAGCAATCCTTCGGCACTACTTCCTTATGATGTGTTGTCTCTACCTGTTCCTTCAGTGCCTTGGCCTCCTGTAGCTTTGTGAGCCTCTGCGTGATGGAAAAAGGTTGCGTTGTTGCCTTAACCTCATCATAGCATTGTTGTAGTTAATACGCTTATGTCTCCATACTTTGTACATTGGGTTCCTCTTGTAGGCTAGTGAGGACCTTGAGCGACTGCTCAAGAAGTGTCGTGCAGTCCGTCACTGCACTTGCTACTGCATCTGCCACAACAGTAGAATGCTGCTCCCTGACTTCTAGTGTAGTTGAAGGCTGGACCTTCAACTACAACTCTGTGATCTTGAGATTTAGCTCCAATAAAGCCTTGGCCAATTCTGTGCATGCGTCGCACACTCCCACAACGAGTTTTTGAACCCGCACATCAAGTGGCTCAGCCTCAGGGATGTCCAGCTTTGTGATAGTCCAACATGCTTCATCCACAACCTTAGTGAGGCAATGTTTCTTATCTATGAGGTCGGTCACAAGGCTGATGGCGGAGTCTCTTTGCACAACCAACTTATTTTTGTTGACTTTTTGCTCATTGATCACCTGTAAAGAAAGTTGTTCGCAGGGCCGAAGTTCCGCAATTACTCCATCCTGTAGAAGATGAAGCACTTCGGTAGGAAGCATGGACAAGTTAATTCCCTCTCCCTTGAGGACACTAATAGTAGACTTGTCAGCTTCGTCACCGTCGTCAATACTCCATCTGGAAGCACTATGGCTTGGGGGCCCCTTGCGCGCAGCATCCCTGTGGCTTCTAAGGTGCCAGGGACCAAACTAGTGGCCACCGCACTGGTCTAAGTTTGTGACGCATGGATCTGCAGCTCCTGCAGACCTGTTTGAATGCCCCCCAAAGCCTGTTGTTGCTACTGCTCAAACTGTTGCAGCAGCTCTATGATGACATCTCGCAACGCATCCCCTATATCATGCAAATTGCACTTTGTCGGGGTGATTAGATCCAGAGATGTCTTGCTAGCCTTGGACTTCTTCCACGGCACTACCTTTTTTAGCTCTCTGGTGCGCTTGATACGGAATAGAGTCGTCTTTGGGTCCACTCCTCCCTATTTCATCTGTTCATCCTCTTCTTCATATATCTCTAGTGGAGGAAACCTCTGACCTCCATTAGAGTTGCGCTCCTCTTCTCCTTTCTGCCCACCCAGCTTTTGCGAGGCAACACGCTCTACCTTAGCCTTGTCATCGGCCCCCTTTTTCCTCTTCACAACCAATTGTTCCATATTGAACTTGGCCTCTTCCTTCTTGCATTGTGAAGTTTTATTGCTCAATCCTGCAGCCAAGTCTGAGGCAGTGTGCCACTCTGTCGGCCAGCAGTCAAGGATCGCGTCGATCTCATCATCTATGGCCAAATAGGGAAATTTGTGCCACTTTTGCTTAGGGTCCTTTCATGTCCATATTGAGACATGGTGGAAGTCAGCCTTGAATTCCACGTACTCCTACAACCTGTCAAAATTAGTAGGTGATAACCGTGGTTTACTATTGATGGCCATATGCACATTCATCTCCATTAAGGTCCAAAATATCTTGCTATCCTTTATCCTTTGAGGATCCTTATTTGCCCACAATGAAGCATATTTCACAGCCTCTGGTAGGTCCAACACAACTGAAGGAAACTAACTATCTTCAGGGAGCTCCCATGCTACGAGCACTATGGATAGCAAGAGCCATGCATAGTGAAATGTCTTGCTCAGATCCCGTGCCTCACGATAGTTCATGAGGAACTCGCTGCAGAGGTAGCATGCCCAATTAAATTGATCTCCCTCCACACATTGGGCCGCCAAAGCTACAACTAGTGTCGGCGCCTTGTCTACCCAACACTTCTGCATGACCTTTCCTACTAAGAGTTGAATTACCACTTTGACCGCAGGGTCACATATGTTCAAAATGGCATAAATGCATGGCTTCTTTACCGACTTAAATTTCTTTGTCACGGTCTTTTCGAGGGCAGGCTTTCCAACCTTCCCGCCAAACATCATTGCCCGATTTTCCCCTATGTACGACAACTACATGATCCTATCGAAAAACCTATCAGTGATGGGTATCGGCTCCTCCAGCCACAAACACCCATCGTGTACCAAGTGCATCAGCTGCTTGATTACCGCCATTGTGATGAGTGTGCTGTTGTAATGCAACACCCATAGCATGTTAAGCAGTCCTTCCTTAACCATGCCTCTTAGCCAGTTTCGTGGCTCTAACGCGATGACTCCAGTGGTTTTGTGGAACACGCAGTGCATGAGTTGATCCATTGCTAGGTGAGGAAACTACCCTGTGTCCACTAAATCCTAGTATTCTAATTTCAAAAGGGGGGTGTGCCCCAAGTGTAGTCCTTCGAACACAATTTGGTCCAACAAGAGGGGTGTGTGTAGGGTGACCTTACTTTCATCAATCTCTTTGGGCACCTGGGTCTTCCCCTCCACAAAGGAACATACTTAGGAAACTTAATGATGGGGTCCAACCACTCAATCTCAACATCCTCTATTTCCACCCCCACATCCTCATCATCCATTGGGATATCCTCAATGTTTTCTTCTTTCAACTACAGGTTAATTGTCTTGCCCTTTTCCTATGCAGTGGGCTTATCCTTCTGCGGGTTCTTTCTAAAAATGCACGCACTGGTTGTGGTGGTGTGTCCTGCTTACCCTTCTTGTTCTTGGGATCATCCATGGTCGAGGTAGGCCTTAGTCTAGGCGACCATGGATATTTTGGTACTTCAGCTGGTATCTCTGCAGGCCCAACCTCTGGGGCAGCCCCTTCTGCTACCATAGCCACCTCTGGAATAGCTCCCTCGGCTGTTACTGCTGTCGCGCTCATAGTTTCTTTAGGCGTCAACATAATGCTACGCAATAGCTCCAATTGTCTCAAACACAAACATGCTAGCAAAACTTTGAAGTTTTCATGGGTCATGGCACCTGAGAGCTCAACAATTCAATTCTCAAAATGCCAAGTGTTTTTTGTTGGGCAACCACCTGTAATTTATAGGCACTTTTGAATTCCAATTCGACCGTTCCCATGAAAATTGGTTCATTAATGCTTAATTGGTGACAGATTTCCAAATATATTGCTCATAAATTCCAACTTCAATGCCACCCCCTGGTCCATTTGGTCATTCTTTCTTCGTCAAATCATGAACAATGACTTTAATGGTCACTTTCCAGCTGCTCTGCATGGTTTCTCCCCTGGTAGCACAACCTTGTTATAGATATATTTCGGAACTGCAACCCTAATCACATATGTCAATAAACCAAGGGCTCTCAAACCCCTAAAAGTTTTGTTTCATACCGTAAAGGATCAAGCTCAAATGATTACATCATTTCCCTGAAGTTCTCCTTCAAAAATTGCTTAGAACTGGTCAAAACTGGACCATCTCACTTGCTCTATGCTGAGGGTGTGTAGTGTCCTATCTAGGGTGCTAGATTAGGCTATATTTATTATCGACCAGGATCATTAAACTTCGAGGCATGCATCTACAATCTATAGACATAAAGGATTCCTAACTAAGTGTTTGTGATGGTAGGTTACAGAACTTCTTTACAGAAGGTTGAGGTTGGTAAACAACTTGCTGTTGAGGATACTGCTGATATGGTTGAGGATGTGATGATTATGGCTGATGATATTGTTGATATGGCTGCGAATATGGTTGGTATGATTGAGGATATGTATGATAGGATTGAGAGTATTGTTGAGATGGTCTCCATTGTTGCTGTGTGTGATTTTCGTGCTACCATGGCATGGGTATATTCCATGAATTCTGAGCATACATTTGATCATTTACAGGAAATTGCAAATTTTGATTTGGAAACGTACCTTGAGGTGCTAGCCTCGACTGCCATGGTCTCTTTGTGCCCATGTAATACACATTTTCCATCTCTGCATTAGCTGCCATATTACAGTTCTGCAAAACCTTAACTTTAGGACAATTAAATATATAATGATGTTCAGTACAGAAGGCACAAACTTGGATGTTTTCTAATGGGTAGTCTTTTAAGGCATGTTTCTTCCGGCATTTTGGGCAGAAGATAGCCATTATCTGATCTTCATCTTCTTGTTTCTTCTTAGCTTTTAGAGTGTCAATTTGATTCCCTAAGGTGCTTAACAAATCTGTTTTAAATTCTTCTAACAAATTCCCTATTTCAGCCCTTGTGACACTTGTTGAAGCATATTTTGTGACTTTGGATGACAGGGTTCTTTTTCCAATTTTAGCTTTGCTCCTTGAATACTTTTCACATAATTCAGCAATTTCTTCAAAAGGTAAGGTAGAAATGTCACCTTTTCCCATCAAATTAAGATCATCCATGTATTCCTCTCGGATGCCTTTCAAGAATATTGTGCGGATCAAATCAAGAGTCATAGTTCGGTGTTTGGATTTTTGTAAGTTGTAGACAAACCGTTCTAAGTATTCCTCCAAGGTTTCATCCTCTTGTTGGCTCATTCTAAAGATATCATCTTTGGAATCTTTGGATCTACAATAAGGTTGATATTTCCTTGGAAATATTCTTCTCATGCCATCCCAATCAATTATCGCATGCTCACCAAGCCTCATGAACCATCTTAAGGCTGATGCCTTTAATGTCGCTGCGAAGAGTCTAAGCCTATGGGCATCATCTGTGTAACCATATGTTCGACATACAATGTTAAACTCGAACATGAATGAGTCTGGGTCTTTTGAAGCCATACCATAAAAGTTTGGTAGCACAGATGGAGGTATGTTTTTCATTTTGATCTCATCATCTTCTTGTGGTTCATGTATAGGAAACTTAAAGGTTGACTCTTCTTCATCTCTTCGTCCTTGACTTGGTACTGATCCATCTCCTTCCTCATCCATTTTAATAGGTTCCTCTGTGTCAGTGTAACTTGTTTTAAAGAGGAGATTAAAGAAAGATTGTTCGGTCACTGTGCTACTTTCTCCTTGTGTGGAGGATCTAGGAAAGTGTTTCTTCTGTGATTTATGTGCTAATAAAGTTTGCCTTTCGATAAGAGTAAGTCTTTGTCCTGACTTTTGTTTATCCTCTAATGCTTGTTTGGTTACTTCCTCAGCTGGTGTTGTATTTCCTAAAGAGTCTGCTCCTGATGATAGGTTAGTTTTTGGATGGGGGGTTTTTATGAATCTACCTTGATTATCTCTAAATCTAGGCATAAATGAACATGATTTCTAAATCTATGTTTTTGCTCGTTTTTGTTTATTGAATTTTTTTTTTTTAATCCTTTAACTACGCCTCCCTGGCAACGGCGCCAAAATGTAGTTTCCTATCTAGGGTGCTAGATTAGGCTATATTTATTTTCGACCAAGATCAGTAAACTTCGAGGCATGTGTCTACAATCTATAGACATAAAGGATTCCTAACTAAGTGTTTGTGATGGTAGGTTACAGAACTTCTTTACGGAAGGTTGAGGTATGCTCCCTATCACCTGGACACTTAGGTCACTCAATTCATCTACCTATTCTAAAAACACTGTGTATTACTTAAACCAAGATTTCAATCCCCTTACGAGGATGTTGTGCATAAAACCCCTGTTCAGTGAACGCTCAGCATTCAATGTTTATCATTCATGAAAGATTGAAATATACTAAAATCATAAGCACACTTAAAATTCAAATATATGAGAAATAGGGTTCATGAAGATGCTCTTAAAGATAACGAAAGATCAGATCCATTACAGGATACAATTCAACGATCTCAGCGATGAATCCTTCAAGCTACCATCATAAACATTACTGATACGAATTTCTAATTAAATCAACGAAAGCATGAACTAAACTCTAATCACTGTGCATACTATTGAATATTCAGAAGTTGCAAATGAAATGAAATGACAATATACCCGTTCCACACAGGGCCCGTCCACGTTTCAAAGGTATACTGGACTGTGCTCAAGCAACTATAGAATCAACGCAACAATGAAATCATGACTGCAACCGTGTTTTTGGTATTAAGTTCAAAAGCTTTGTTTTCAAAACGATACAATGATAACCACTAACTGACAACACATAATTGTGTTTACATATTTTTTACAACGTTTACATTTCGGAATGAATGTACATTCGTGATGCGGCTCTTGCCGCTTTTGCTATGGCATAGTTTTTAAGTTGTTTCCATTTTGAACCGATTTCAAAAAGGAACAAAACTAAATCGGTTTAGAACCCTATGTTGTTGCTGCTTTTGTCACCAACATGCTCTGCTTTGACCGTCATTGACCGTGCCTTCAGGAGTGTTGGTTCTGTTGTAGGATAGGTGTTCGTCCATGCTTGTACATTCTATTTTTCATCCCTACCCTTTGCTTTAGTTTAGCTATCATACCATATGTCAAACAATAAACCAATTATAGGATGTTGCAACTTCCTGTAGTCTTTTTATCAAAAATCCCTAATTCTTTATCATAAAACTCATAAATCAATTCTAATGTATTTAACAACTATAATATTGTTAACTAATCAATTTCAAGGGGTCTAAGAGATGTATGAAGGAAAAAGGTAGGCAAACGATGTGTTTCAAGAGGAAAAAGGTGGTCAAGGAATGGTACCAACAGGGTGCGATGCATCTCACCTATTACACATGGGGGGTGCGATGCATACTAAAAATTCCTTCTATAGTGTGCGACGAGCGAGAGCAGACAAATGGAAAAGGCAATTTGCTAGGTGGAAACTAAAAGAATCTTCTAGAAAGTACTCATGTGACACTTGCCTCTCTGAATTCGCCCAGGATGAGTAAGAGATCATGAAATCTCCAAGTGGAACCAAGAACTATCAGTGAAATGACACTAATCAAAATTGGAAAAGCTAACTCACTCCCCTACAAACATCTATATATGGATCGCTCATCCTAGAGATCCAAAGGCTGGAATTTTGTAATTTGCAAGGAACTACTATTGGTTTCTCTTTGAAGACATTGTTGGGTGATCTTGCTTTGTATGAGGTGAAGAGGGATTTCATGCTAGGAGGATGATGCTAGATCAGACAGCTTGGTTGTAATCCTCTCTTCTACTACTTCTATCAATAAAGCTATTTGAGTTTTCCTCCGTATGCTTGTATATCTCTGAATCTTGTATTTGTATATGCATTTATATGGTTAATGTACATCTGATCCTACATTGTTTTGGTTGTAGATCTCTATGCTTTGATGGTATTTTGCTACTTTGACTCTACAAGTGTTCTTTGAAGCGGGACAAGTGAGAAAGGAGTGGTGAAAGTTCTATCAAGTGAGAGAGGAAACAAGCAGGGAGAGTAGCGAAAGATTGAGGTTGGTATTCTTTTCTTCTCTCCCATCTATCTCTCATAAAGGAAAACAAAAGTAAATTTAGTTTGTTTGTTTCTAAGATAGCTACCCATCTTAGTGGGACTAGCAACTCTGAATCGACACTAGTTTTCCCGATAACAAAATGGTGACTCCACTGGGGAGCAAATAGTTTGTTTGTTTTGTTACTGTTGTTTTCTTTATAAACCACAAATGGAGCCTAAAGTTAAGCTAGCTGGCCTTCGAACTACTTTTTCTATGCAACTACAAAGTATATCAACACTGCTTTAGTAAATCTCCAGGTTGGTTTATCAACTGAACATATAGCTTGCAAACATCCTAAGTGCCCTGGTGGTAGCTCAGATAACCTCATTAGATCAGACCCTATACTTTGCGTTTATTGACTATCATTAGCTCAGCCTAAATCCCTGAACTTAGCTACAAACTGTGAGTGAAAAACAAGCTCAGTTTCATCCCTGGACCGTCGCATAATCTCTCATTGGAAATCTGGATGCACCGCACCTCCCGTGTGTTGCAGGTGAGATGCATCCCTGTTTCCCTCTATTACAAGTGTGATGATTGAGTAAGACTGTTTCTGCCTCCAGATTTTGGTTTTTTCTTCATTGTCTTCAGCTTTATTCAGTAGTTTTGCTGTCTATGATCAGTATATCACTGTTGAAACCATCTTCCTTTGCATTATTCAGCCTCCACTGATAAAAAATTGTGAATTTTTTTTATGTATTTTTAATCATTTACAGTTCTCCTTTGCAAATAGTAGCTTAATCGAACTGTCATATTTTGATTTGAAAGTGTCGCAAGTTTCATTTTCAGTAAAGAAAAAGAGTATCGTAAAGCAAACTTCTTTTGGATAGTTGATTACACTTTTGCCATTGTATTTGATTTGAATTAATAATATTTCAAGTGTCGAAAATAATTTTAAATTCGAAATTGCAGAGTGTCATCTTAACCTTCCTTTCATTTTTTGAAGAAAGAATTGTTAGTATTGTCACTTTGAAAGAAGATAGTTTAGATCTGTACTTATTTTTCTTTTGTCATTCTCACATTAAGGAAACTAAAAAACAATACATGGATGTGAATTTTCATTTAGACTGCATGCTGAAATTGATTTAGGAAAAGTGCATCTAGTGTGTGCTCTCTCCTCTATGTTGAAAGAATTTCATTTCTCTTTCCATAGTAGCTAGGATTTTCATTGCAGAAAAGAAAGTGAACAACTGTTTATCATCTTATATTGCATATTTAGGAATTGTATATCTACATCACGTGATGAACCTTAAAGGAAAACTTCTTAAGAAAGATAAACTGTAAAATAAACCGCAACGAACATAAAAAACCTTTGGAACCTAACACACAACATTTAGAAGTCTAGGCTAGAGACATATTACAACGTCATAAAGCCTGGTAACTATCACTTTCATCATAGGTTGGGTGATTCCTCCTCTTTGAGATGACAAGTGCCAGTACAGACTTGTGCTCCCACGTACTGTTGAGTATATATTGGGAGATCATAATAGGCTACATCCTTTATCCTTAGGATGCCGTGCCTACCGCCCTATCGATCACAATGCACTGAACACAGCATTCAGGAAGATTTACTGTCGTACCCTAAAAAGCATTCTATAGTTTTGCAATTGGTTTGGTAATACCTCTGTCAAGATTTCTAGAGAAGTCACTTTCGTTCCTTTTCAGACTCCTTAAAGGAAAAGATCCATTTGAGCACTTTTCACTTCAAACTCATTAACAATCGAAGGCGACAAGAGTCATCTTTAGCTTTTTCTCGACTCTTAAAAATTGAAAAATCAATTTGTGTCAAAGCGTCATAAAATTCATTTGATTCGGAATAACATTTTCCCCTTTTTATTTTGAGTTGATCATGTAAGCCACAATCATGGAAGAAAGTCAATCAAAATCCCATCATTCACGGAGACTAACAAGTCAACCATCTTTGACTCCGAAAATGAAACCATTCTGGGCCAAGTGATCTCGTTCAACTGGGTCAAAGTATCCTGGTTTATTTGAAACTTGTGTTTCAACATCCTCAGAGACCCTAGTTACTCCAACTATTTCTGGTATCCCTGCCTCTACAGAAAAAGTCCCATAGTTACAAGTGGACACTAGAACTAATCCTAGTGTAATGATAAACACATCTATTCCTGAACCAGCTCCATCTAGGACTGATTCGGAAGGTGTCAACCATCCAACATCTATTGCTGCAGAGTGTGTACCTGCTTCAGCACCAGAAATATTTTACGGACCTGACGGTCTGCCTCTTCCACCTAGACTGATTGCGATAGAAGAGATTTTTTAGGATCTTCCATCCAGTACCCCATTTCATTTTGGAACTGGGATCCACCTATATCCTTCTAATTCGGAAGTTAGTCACCCTTCATCGCATGTTCCTGTAGAATCACTAGGAAGTCTTTTGGATAGACTCAATATGTCTGAGCAACGATCGACATCTATGAATGTGTCATCCGATATAGCAGCAGTAGAACCTCCTGCAACTACTCTGAAAATGTTTGCTGGTATACCATTTGTCCCAACTAGCTCTCAACTGCTAGATGAAGTCCACCCAGGGACTGTTTCAACAATATGGTTTCTCATTTGTTCGTCCAGAATAATATCTGGAGTTTCTTATGTTGAGTCTCAGCAAATTGATCCTTCACAATAGTATCAATTTGGGCAGTCCGGTCTACAAAGACCAATTTTCCCTTTGAACACTGGATTGCCACCATATGGGGGGAAGTATGGTTTTTCATTGTTCCCTCCAGGAGAACAACCATATGAGAGTTCACAATAGAATTCAGGTCAAGCTACAATTACATCCAGTGGTTTGGGTGCCAACACTGCGTCAACAGCCAAGAGTTGTATATCCAATGCAACCAAATCTACCTATGTCGAATATTCCCAGTACACTGGCTATTGTGACGGTGTCACAAGTATGAGTGTTGCCTATTCTATGTCAACCTCAAGTCTCTCAGGTCATAATTCAACAGCCTCTTGTCTCCCCGACACAACCACAATCATCGATTAGTGGCTCCTTAACTGAAGCGACTCAGGTCCAAATGGGTACTATCACCCCTCATCTTGGTCAAACATCCAGTATTGGACAACAACAAATGGCTTCACAACCATGGCTGGTGCAATATCAACAACCACAATTCCAGCAAGCTTACCGAGGACCTAAGCAACAGAGCTTTGCGAGTAATGGGCAGCCATATATTCAAAATGGTGACCATCAATCATATCATAATGGTTATGCCCATCAACCTTATCAAAGTTATCATCATCAAATACATTATGCTAGTATGCAAAGACCCACTACTTAGGTGATCCCATCTTATCCTGGGTATGATTCACCAAACCTGAATCAATAGTTGCCTTTCGTTGCAACTTTAGAATTACCAGATCTAAATCGGCTAACAAATGATCCAATTTCTTACGCCCCTTGGTGGCTGGCAATTCCTCATAAAATTCTGTCAGATATTCCTAAATTCAATGGAAAATTGAGTGAAGATCCATTGAATCATGTGATGACCTTTCATCTGTGGTGTTCGTCCAACACTCTCAATGATGATTTGATTAGGCTTCACCATTTTCAGCAAAGGTTAACTGGTCTGGCAACAAAATGGTACATCGAATTGCCTAGAGCTTCATTCGATAAATTCAACACCCTTCCCACCACCTTTTTAACCCATTTTCAGTTACCAATAAGCTACGAAACAGGAATGAAGCTTCTTACCAATTTTAAGCAAATGACAACCACTCACATATCTGATCATATTCATGAGTGGTGACATCATCGTTGAATCGTAAAAACATATGTTCCTGATTAGCTACTAGCTGAATGGTTTATTAAGTCATTGTTACCTTCTATTACAGAAGATGTGGCTAGGGGGGGGGCGGTTGTCAATGAAGAGTAAGTCATTGCTCATGTGCAATATCTAGACTTGATTTATACTCAATCTGGAACACTCTATGACGAAATCCCTGATGCTCCTAGACCCGAGGTTTTTGTTCCTCCTCTTCCTAAATCAAACAAAGAATCTCATGCCAACGATGGCGTGATAGGTACTACCAACACAAAAATGCAAAGGCTACATCTAAGAAAGCCCGTATGGTTTCTGGTCAAAATGAAAATGAAGAACTTCTTGCCTGGGAGGTTAATGTCGTGTCGGCAAACAAAGGCAAACAACCGAAGCAACCAGAGGGCAAGAAGAAAAGGAAAAGAAAACAGAAGAAATAGGATGATTCATCTCCTGAAAAATCCTTTGCAAACCCTTCTGGGCAAAAGAAACTTAATCGGCCATGTCTCATATGCGATGAGGACCATTAGACGAGAGACTGTCCATATAAAGCTGAGATTAAGAAATTATTTAAGAGTTCAAAAACCTCAGCAATATTGACCGATCCGTTTCTAAACCCAGAAACCAATCTAGTTGCTAGCGATAATTCTTCCCCTTCCCAAGTTCTTATGTTGTCCATTTCGAAACAACAAAATGATGCTTTGATATCGACAAGGAATAAAGATTACGGGAATCCACAGTTGTCGAACAACAAGGCTACATATCAACCTAGTAGTTCGACAACAACTTCAACCAAAGTTGTGCCACCCATCATTCCTGAGCTAACAATAAATCTACCAAAGGGAGTAGTACACAAATCGACATTTAATCCTCGTGCCCGAGTAGTATAGAATTATAATATAGTGGAGGATCTATCCCAATCGCCATCCGCTATGTTGACACTAGAAGTACTGCAAAATTTCCCCTCCCAAAAGCAGGCTTTGTTATCAGAGATAGGTGGGATTGATCTAGCAGATTCCAATCTAGTGTCCTTTAATCATAAATGATACAAACCTCAGTTACTGGCCTAGCTCACTTTCCTCATACAAGTAAAAGCCCTCAACAAAACTGTTCATCAAAAAATCATTGATGAGGGGGCATCTACCTGTATTATATCAATGAGTTGCTGGAAAACTTTAGGCTCTCCACCCTTGTCACAATCATCAATGACATTAAAAATGTTCGATGGAATAACATACACGCTGTATGGGATATTAAGCAACTTGAAAGTCAAAATGGGGGGCAATATAGTAGAAACTGAAGTCGAGGTCATTGATGAAAACCTTGACTACAGTATCCTACTAGGCAAGCCCTAGATTTATGCTATGGTTGTTGTTGTGTCAACATATTTTAGAAAGATTGCATTTCCTTTCCAAGGTGAAATTACAATGTTTTCCCCCAATAGTTCACAAGCTACTGGAAGCATTCCATTGGTCTGTGGAAGTTCTCAATCGCTTCAAAATATTGGAGTAGGTCTCCTAAAAGACCCTTCCTTAATGGGTACATTTTCCCTTCCGCCTCCAAGTAATCTTGAAGAACTGGCCACAGTGGAAACCTGTCACATGATATCTTCTATATCAACAAATATGAAGAAGAACTCTGAACATTTTGATAACGTGGATCATTGTGAGGTATTGCCTCCAAGCCCTACCATACCTACATCATCTGACGATCAATTCAATGATGTTGTACATTATGTACTGGGGGCATTGGAACCAGATCTTTCCTTCATGACCCCTTATGAGTTGTGATCAAAGGTCACTAGAGGATAGTTTGTTGACTGGTGTCAACCTCATTAAAAAATGAAACCAAGGATCTGAGTCGAATTCCTTGTCTTGTGCCAAGTTCGTTAAAAAATGAAACAAGGCTGAGAAAAGTTCCAAGTTGAGTCTTTCACTTGATCTCATAAAGAAACCTTCACTCCATCCACCTAATTACCATGAGTAGTCTGGTGAATGTAACGAAGCTTAGGGGGAATGCACTCTTGTCTATTCTGCAGACAAACCCAACAGTAGATATAAGTTTCCCTGTAAGTTATGTGATCAGTCTGAGTGACCTTTCACCTTTGTCTATTTTGGAAAACAAAGTGCAGGAAGTGTTTTGTCTAAGTATTGATAGAAAATCATCCTGCTTAACCACAGTAAGTCTCCATATGGTTACTAAAGACTTTTTCATGCTAGGGGCATGCAAACCTTTTTTATACAAGCAAAAATGACCAATTTCATTTTTAGCTTTTTAGCATTTTTAGCTTTTTAGCTTTATAGTTTGGTCATTCCTAGCTTACATAAAAAGGAAAAAAATGAGAAACTTTACACGAAGTTCAATCTCATTAAAAAATAAACCTAGAAATGAGCATACGTTCCCACAGAGTTCAAGCTCATTAAAAAATGAACCCAACTTCGGTAAATAACCTTTGTGATTGCATAGCTATTAGATTTTGAACCTTGGTCGTGTTCTTACCATCACCTCCACTCTTTTTTAGCTGATCATACGCCTCCACTTGATTGTTTACCCTTTTGAGGAATAGCTGTGACGAGTGATTCTATTAGCCACCTTCTTTACACTGCGATGATTGAAAAGTTCCAAACCTTACCTAGAACCGGTTGCTATCCAAAAACATCACTCGTTCCTCAAAAAACGAGTCTCCTTTAAGCTCTTTCTAAACTCATAAAATTTGAAAAGATTTCCTAGCAATTGGCCTCTCCAGCTCATTAAAGTCATTGGAAGTGCCATCCCTCCTCTATATTTTAATCATTTTGGACCTGAGGGATCATTACACAAAAATGTTGAGTGCTTGTCTTTTTCGACTCACTAAAGTTATCGGAAAAGTCATCCCTTTCGTATTATTTTATACTTTTTCGGACTTAAGGGATTATACTATGAAAAAGGACTACCAGAGTTTCCTTTCTGTCTCTTTTTAGACTCTCTAAAATTGAAAATAACCGAGTTATCTTCTTCGTTAAACTCATTAAAACAATAGTGAAAAACTTGTCCATGCAAACAAGAGCGAGTTTCATTGTCACTAGGCTCTCTAAAACATAGCGACAGGTTTGCCTGAAGGGAAAATTATAGAACAAGCATATGTTATTCTCCTCAAGCTTGAAAAAAATAAAGAGGTACTGGTCAACAATGATTAGGGAAAAAGGGAAGAAAACTTGAATAACTTCATTGGTAGCAGGTCGCTCTTGAACACTACACTTTCCCTCCATCGCCATGATTGAGTCGGGTTGGGTTATTCCATTCACCGGTCATATCACCATTGGTCCTCTGTACCATCCATTTTCGGGTTAATGCTATCAATCCATTCCAGTGTCACCGATATGTTCAAGAGAAGTTGCTCAAATAATTCACCAACCCATCTAACGCCTCATCTGCTGCAATACCTTAACGCTCCATTCTTTCATGACCACCACCCTGACCCTTGTATCATCAAATTGTTTTCACCTCCACAAAATCATTTGCTCCATTCCATGTCACATATGTGGGATTCATTAATGCCCTCCTATGATGGGTCACTTCTTTTCAACATTAGCTCATTATCCAAGAAGTTGACTTAGGAACAACCCTTTCAATACTTTGAAGCTTGCATGCCTCAATGGCAAGTTTCTCACTTCTGGCGATAGGTTTACATCAATGTCCTCTGACCGAAAGATTTTGTGTGGTGTTTGACATCAACTCATGTATTCACACCACATGAATTGTATTGTAGTACCTTGAAGGTCATTATCATTATCGGTGATTCCTCTTGCACATGTTAAGAGATTACATCATTGGCTAGTAATCAGGTGATGTCTTTCCATGTTCGACATCAGAACGTCTTTTCACATGCATCGACTTGTACTTCGGGAAAATATTGAACAAGATCGAAGACCTTGGATCTATTTGTAAAATAAAGACATCAAATGTACACCATAGCTGCACAGATAATCATCCAAGCTAAGGGATGATGGCTCTACTAGAATCATCAGTCTGCCACACAAACGGTTGTCTATCCTATGTACATGAAAATGAATTTATAAAGCTGAGCATGGAAATGCCCATCTTAGCTACATCATGGAAATATTATAAAGATAATGTATTGTATTGTATCTTATTACAAGTCACCTTCAAGTTCGAAAAACCTCGGATCATCATGATAAAGCATTTCACCCTGTTATCACTCAGGTTGTCCTTAAAGCTCCAGAAAAGGATACGGCCGAGATAACCACAGACCAACTTTGGACTGTAGGTTCTAGCCTGCCTATAGTCAGAGAGGGATCTCTCTTTTAAATTTAGCTTTGTTTAATGGATGATTTTAGGCTAGGTATGATGCACAGGGGTGTTGTATTGTTTTTGGTGGGAAGGAAGACATTTCAAGTAGAGAGGCAAGACATAGTCTGGTAAGTTTTCAAACCATTGGGCGTGGAGTCAAGGAGTGGGACTGCTGGTGCGTTTTCTTGGTCACATGAGAAATAAGGAGCAAGGTAGCTGCTCATGAAACAACACTGAAAGCTTATAAGGATGGGATGAGGGATAAGGAATGAGAGGCAACAAAGAATATCTCATTAAGCTTAAAAGGGGGAAAGTGAATGAACTCTATCTAGGAGCAATTAAGAATTCCTAGACAACTGTCAAAGATTAATGGATTAGGGGAAATATGAGCCGAAGGGAATTCATATTCATGACTGGTCCAGAGGAAAACATAAAGAAACAACAGAAAATGAGCATAGAGGGCAGTTAACCAATTCTAGACTATTGTTTCTTTCTACTATTTAGACGGTATATCAATGAAAAAACAGAGATAGGAAAACTTATTGAGTCATGTTGCAGCACAAGAATTCCAGATTCACTTTTTGAACCCATTAGACACAGAGCAGATAGTCTTTCCTCCAAGCTTTTCAGCAGTCTTTGATCACAGAAAACATGTCAGTTATACGGTGTGAGTCTCTACTGAAAAACTATCAACCAACCAACCCTTAAAACAATACAGAGGGTGGTATATATAGGGAAGATATATCCAAAATTATCTATTCCAGCCGACCTAACAGGTCCGACAGAAAATTGATTACTTTAACCTAATCTTATCCAGAAATAAATGCCAGAAAATATCTTTGAGATATGCTGGGGGCAGCTGTATCAAAATGAGTTAATATTTGTCCAGGTGGCTCTGTGCTTTTCATCTGTCATAACTGTGCATTGGTCTTTGCACCATTGTTGTTTGGTAGTATTGAATGCTTTTGACTGTGATTTGAGAGCTAGGATGGGCTTACTCCTCTTGATTTGACTTTCTAGGGGGCTCATCAATGTTCAAGTGCTTCGAGCCCCTAAAAAATCTTCGGCGGATACTCTTTGGCTCTCCTTCCTCCTCTGATACTCTTTGGCAATAAATTGATGTTGTTCTGCCGTGTTGTGGGTCTTATTCACAATTTAATGGCCGCTGCTCGGCCTTTGTTTCCTTTAAAACTGATTTCTGCTCCTTCTGGCAAGCTTCGTGAAGAAAAATGGGTCATTCGGCGCCTTTCGGGCTTGCTGGGGGCCGTAGAAGAAAAAGATTCCCTGAAGATTCCCCATTCAGGCCCAAAAAATCTAGTAGACGCAAATCGCTCATCAAAAACTGCCTCGGAATCAGATTCTGGGGCTCCGAAGTGCGATTTTTGCCTCTGTGCGCAAAAAAGTTGATGATGACGTCAACATGACGTGATGTTGCAAGGCGGGTTACGTCAGCATGATGTCAGCAGGATGACGTGGCGAGATGATGTCAGCATGACATCATCATGTACGGATGATGACGTGGTAGGGACACGTGGCAGTGACGTGGCAGGAGGCCACACAGGCAGGTGACTCAACATGGTGACTGGGCAAAGGGGGTGACGCAAGCGGTGACTGGGCAGAGGGTGACATAAGCGGTGACTGGGCAAAATGTGACATGGGATGTGATGTCATGGGCAGTAAATGGTTTTGTGGCACACTACTTTCTGAGGATGGTGGTTTCCTGAGGGGGCGCTCCGCCACAGCCCAGAGCTTGACGCGTGGCAGGGGTACGACGGCAAAACCGCCGAACTCCCGGACGGTAAAGCCCGGGCGTGTTGCATATAGAAAAGCCCGCCCACCGTAGATTTGTGGCATGCCAAATCTAACAGTTGGCGGTAGATGGGTAGCGACGGCGGGTTAGTGGGTGGGGATATTCGCGGGAATATTCCCTTTTTAATATATCGCGGCGGTGGGTTAAAACATAGGGAATGGGGTTTTTATGTGAAAAAACGGCGCGGGTTACTAGCTGACCAGATGTCAGACTACCTCCTTAATGACTTGGATGGGCTAAAGACAGCCCCAGATGACCTGTGATTTCCCGGACTTATAGGAAATATGGCTATATTGCCAGGGAGGGGTATTTACATAGGGGAGTTTTATATACATGATTTTAATAGGGAAAGGAAAAAACTGATAGGGAGTTATATAATAAAGTTAATAGTTAATATGGAGATGAAAAGAGGGTGCTAAGGTATGAGACCTTAGGCTTTTTTGGGGAAAAGAAGGCTCACAGATGATGAGTGAGCAGTCCTTGAATAAAGCAAATCCTTACCAAGGTGAATGTCATGGAAATGATGAAACTGAGACGCTCAAGCAGATCTTGACCTCTTGGGGGATGTTAGTAAGTGACTTGGGGGAAATGAGAAGAAGGGGAGGTTAGTGAATTCCAGCTTGAGTACCTCCTTTGAATGCAAAACTGCCTGATAACTGTGATCAAAATGGAATACAACAGTGGCATTTGGACCAAGATACTTTCATGGCATCTTCATTGGCCTGTTCTGGAAATATGGAACACTGCAGCCTGCAAAGTATGACATATTTGGCATGTGAACATGTCAATCATGAAAAATGAATACCTACTGCAGCAGGAGGCTAACATTGGCTCCACTTGGGGATGGCTTTTCCTTGTGAAAAGCCAAGAACAACAGGTCAGACTGCCTTGTATTGAATTGCTGCTGTATTCTGCAAAATTTGCTTGGCCGGTTGCCTTATTAATCCTACCTACCTACCCTAACCGATACTTTCTTTTTCGTTAGGTGAAATGAAACAGCCAATGTAGCCATTTAAGCATTATAAATATGAATGGCCCCTGCTGCTTATGTTTGCTGTTACCTGAAATGGAGATCTTGCAATCTGATATGGCTTTATTAATCTTTGAGAAGATCAGGAAGCTGCTGACCTTCTTTGCTGAAACAAGAAACTGTACAAAAGGGTCCTGTGGCATATATACATTATTGCTAGACTGACTTGAAGAACTGTACAAAAGTTTGGGATAACTATCATGCTTTGAAATTGGTGAATTATTAACAACTTGATTTTGAACTTTGCAGTCTGCTAGCGGAGAAGAGCAGTGATTTACCTCATCACACAACTTGCCATCAAATGGGTTGTGCAACACATGGAATGGAACCTGTAATTCTTTGAAAGCCTACTCATATGGCACCTGACGGATTTGTGCTGACTTTTCTTTTTCTTCTTCAAATATCCGAGATGGATGAAAATCAACAGGCAGGGAATTCAGTTGGATTTTTTGGTCACATGTTTCCGCTTCTGAGTCTTCTACAATCTGACACTCACTGGCACTTTGGGGCTACAAATCTAGTGTTAATGCATTAAGAGCGGGGCCTGGACTCTCCTCTAGCCGGTCAATATCCAAATATGGTGACACTTGATTATAAATGGCATGATGATTTCCCCTAATAAACTGAAAAGACTTGAAATAAAATGGTAAAGTTCCTTCGCTGAACTCAACGCCCTCTGCGTTTTCCTCCTTTTCTTCACAGTTAAACTGGGCCTGCTGATCATTGGGTTCAAGCAAATGAGCCTGAACTGTGGTTTCTTCCAAAATAGGCTTTGATTCCTCTGCGAAGCTGATTTGGTCGTTAGGTTCATAATCATCGTCATACTGATCATATTTGGGCAAACAGTTGAAAGAAGAGAAGCTATTATATTCATATGTTATATCAGGAGATTGCTCCATCATGTATGGCTGCATGAATAAGTCATCTGTTTTGTAGTAGGTTTGTTCAGGAATACCATTACTTTCCCTTTGCAAAACAGATCTTTTGTGGTGCTCTAAACCTTCAACTTCTATTGTGAATGTCTGCTTCAGTTCCTCTGCTTTCTTTAGCAAGGTATCCAATTTACCCTCTTTTTCTGCTTTCAACTTCTCCTTCCTAACTTTCAGATTAACCTCTACATCTACCGCCATGTTCTGCATCTGTTGCATAGTAGAGGGGCCCCTTTCTCTCAGATGGAATTCTATTTCTGGATCAAATGCTGCTGGATAATGTAATAGGGCCAAATCAAGGGAGGTCTTATATTCAATGGTATAGAATGATAAACTTGATTGAATTGGTCAGAAAATTGCTGAACAGATTTAGATCGGATCCTTTTTAACTGTTGATATTCTTCTATGAGCATGAGAAAATTGACTTTGGTCATCCATCTATCAAGGAAGAGTTTGAATAGCTGTTGGAGATTTGAGATGCTTGCCTCAGGCAATGCTTTAAACCAAGTCCTAACTTCACTTTGCAGAGAAAGGGCAAACAACCTAACACTAACATCCTCATCTTCTACCTCAAAAATGTTTAGATAATATTCAAAAGCCTGGATATGCTTTTGGGCAGTAACTCCATTCTCTCCATCAAATCTTGGGAGATACATGGGATGATTTTTGGGCAAAGGATTAAGCACGGGAGGCAAAATGAGTGGCTTATATCTATCAGGAATATTACGAGGCACGAGATTGTGTACAAGGGCTAAATGATTGGGTTCGGTATGAACAGGGATAGGATGATTGGATTTGAGAGAAGTGTCCCCCTTGACCATGAGGTGAGCATCAACAACATTTAGAGGTTGTTGTTCTAATGTGCAAGGAGGGCTTTCTTCAACATTTTCTAAAGGAAAAGCATAAAAGTTAAATTTAAACAATATGTACAGCAAAATCTTATGGAAGAGAAAGAACATGACCTCTTGGATGAAAATCTAGGTCAAAAGCCTGATCTGCTCATACATTTCTTTTGGGTTCATTCCTCCATTGGAGCCTTTATTATGAGGATGATGTGGAGTCGCCAGGTGGATATATTAACTTTGAGTGCCTGATCTCTGTCCACCATCAAAGTTCAGAACTAGATTTGAAGAATGGTTGTGAAGGTTTGGTTCCTCATAGTGGAGCTTTCCAACTTTCTTCGTGAAACTTTGTGAAATTATCTGAGGAAGTTCCCCAACGGAGTCGCCATTATGTTATCACTCAGGTTGTCCTTAAAGCTCCAGAAAAGGATACGGCCGAGGTAACCACAGACCAACTTTGGACTGCAGGTTCTAGCCTGCCTGTAGTCAGAGAGGGCTCTCTCTTTTAAATTTAGCTTTGTTTAATGGATGATTTTAGGCTTGGTATGATGCGCAGGGGTGTTGTATTGTTTTTGGTGGGAAGGAAGACGTTTCAAGTAGAGAGGTAAGACATAGTCTGGTAAGTTTTCAAACCATTTGGCGTGGAGTCAAGGAGTGGGACTGCTGGTGCATTTTCCTGGTCACATGAGATATAAGGAACAAGGTAGCTGCTCATGAAACAACACTGAAAGCTTATAAGGATGGGATGAGGGATAAGGAATAAGAGGCAACAAAGAATCTCTCATTAAGCTTAAAAGGGGGAAAGTGAATGAACTCTATCTAGGAGCAATTAAGAATTCCTAGACAACTATCAAAGATGAATGGATTAGAGGAAATATGAGCCGAAGGGAATTCATATTCATGACTGATGCAGAGGAAAACATAAAGAAACAACAGAAAATAAGCATAGAGGGCAGTGAACCTATTCTAGACTATTCTTTCTTTCTGCTATTTAGACGGTATATCAATGAAAAAACAGAGATAGGAAAACTTATTGTCATGTTGCAGCACAAGAATTCCAGATTCACTTCTTGAACCCATTAGACACAGAGCAGATAGTCTTTCCTCCAAGCTTTTCAGCAGTCTTTGATCACAGAAAACATGTCAGGTGTACAGTGCGAGTCTCTACTGAAAAACTATCAACCAACCAACCCTTAAAACAATACAGAGGGTGGAATATATAGGGAAGATATATCCAAAATTATCTATTACAGCCGACCTAACAGGTCCGACAAAATATTGATTACTTTAACCTATTCTTATCCAGAAATAAATGCCAGAAAATATCTTTGAGCTATGTTGGGGGCAACTGTATCAAAATGAGTTAATATCTGTCCAGGTGGCTCTGTGCTTTTCATCTGTCATAACTGTGCATTGGTCTTTGCACCATTGCCGTTCGGCGGTATTGAATGCTTTTGACTGTGATTTGAGAGCTAGGATGGGCTTACTCCTCTTGATTTGACTTTCTAGGGGGCTCATCAATGTTCAAGTGCTTCGAGCCCCTAAAAAATCTTCGGTGGATACTCTTTGGCTCTCCTTCCTCCTCTGATACTCTTTGGCAATAAATTGATGCTATTCTGTCGTGCTGTGGGTCTTATTCACAATTTAATGGCCGCTGCTTGGCCTCTGTTTCCTTTAAAACTGCTTTCTGCTCCTTCTGGCAAGCTTCGTGAAGAAAAATGGGTCATTCGGTGCCTTTCGGGCTTGGTGGGGGCCGCAGAATAAAAAGATTCCCTGAAGATTCCCCATTCAGGCCCAAAAAATCTAGTAGGCGCAAATCGCTCATCAAAAACTGCCTCATAATCGGATTCTGGGGCTCCGAAGTGCGATTTTATCCTCTGCACGCAAAGTTGATGATGACGTCAGCATGACGTGATGTTGTACGGCGGGTGATGTCAGCATGATGTCAGCATGATGACATGGTGAGATGACGTCAGCATGACATCATCATGTACGGATGATGACATGGCAGGGACACGTCGCAGTGACGTGGCAGGAGGCCACGCAGGCAGGTGACTCGACATGGTGACTGGGCAAAGGGGGTGACGCAAGCGGTGACTGGGCAGAGGGTGATGTAAGCGGTGACTGGGCAGAGGGTGACATGGGATGTGATGTCACAGGCGATAAATGGTTTTGTAGCGCACCACTTTCTGAGGATGGTGGTTTCATGAGGGGGCGCTCCGCCACAGCTCGGAGCTTGACGCGTGGCGGGGGTACGACGGCAAAACCGCCGAACTCCCGGACAGTAAAGCCCGGGCGTGTTGCATATAGAAAATCCTGCCCACCGTAGATCTGTGGCGGGCCAGATCTAATGGTTGGTGGTAGATGGGTAGCGATGGAGGGTTAGTGGGTGGGGATATTCGCGGGAATATTCCCTTTTTAATATATCGCGGCGGTGGGTTAAAACATAGGGAATGGGGTTTTTGTGTGAAAAAATGGCGCGGGTTAATATTTTATGCACAGAACGTAGGAAAAAGGTGCAAAAAATGGGTTTTTGAAGGTTTTTTAGGGGTTTTGGGCTAGGGAAGAGGTTACTAGCTGACCAGATGTTAGACTAGCTCCTTAATGACTCGTATGGGCTAAATACAACCCCATATGGACTGTGATTTCCTGGACTTATAGGAAATATGGCTATATTGCCAGGGAGGGGTATTTACATAGGGGAGTTTTATATACATGATTTTAATAGGGAAAGGGAAAAACTGATAGGGAGTTATATAATAAAGTTAATAGTTAATATGGAGATGAAAAGGGGGCACTAAGGTATGAGACCTTAGGCTTTGTTGGGGAAAAGAAGGCTCACAGATGATGAATGAGTAGTCCTTGAAAAAAGCAAATCCTTACCAAGGCGAATGTCATGGAAATGATGAAACTAAGAGGCTCAAGCAGATCTTGATCTCTTGGGGGATGTTAGTAAGTGACTTGGGGGAAATGAGAAGAAGGGGAGGTTAGTGAATTCCAGCTTGAGTACCTCCTTTGAATGCAAAACTGCCTGATAACTGTGATCAAAATGGAATACAGCAGTGGCATTTGGACCAGGATACTTTCATGGCATCTTCATTGGCCTGTTCTGGAAATATGGGACACTGCAGCCTGCAAAGTATGACATATTTGGCATGTGAAAATGTCAATCATGAAAAATGAATACTTGTTGCAGCAGGAGGCTAACAGTGGCTCCACTTGGGGATGGCTTTTCCTTGTGAAAAGCCAAGAACAGCAGGTCAGACTGCCTTGTATTCAATTGTTGCTGTGTTCTGCAAAATTTGCTTGGTCGGTTGCCTTATTAATCCTACCTACCTACCCTAACTGACACTTTCTTTGCCGTTAGGTGAAATGAAACAACCAATGCATCCATTTAAGCATTATAAATATGAATGGCCCCTGCTGCTTATGCTTGCTGTTACCTGAAATGGAGATCTTGCAATCTGATATGGCTTTATTAATCTTTGAGAAGATCAGGAAGCTGCTGACCTTCTTTGCTGAAACAAGAAACTGTACAAAAGGGTCCTGTGGCATATATACATTATTGCTAGACTGACTTGAAGAACTGTACAAAAGTTTGGGATAGCTATCATGCTTTGAAATTGGTGAATCATTAACAACTTGATTTTGAGCTTTGCAGCCTGCTAGCGGAGAAGAGCAGTGATTTACCTCATCACACAACTTGCCATCAAATGGGTTGTGGAACACATGGAATGGAACCTATAATTCTTTGAAAGCCTACTCAGATGGCACCTGACGGATTTGTGCTGACTTTTCTTTTTCTTCTTCAAATATCCGAGATGGCTGAAAATCAACAGGCAGGGAATTCAGTTGGATTTTTTGGTCACATGTTGCCGCTTCTGAGTCTTCTACAATCTGACACTCACTGGCACTTTGGGGCTGCAAATCTAGTGTTAATGCATTAAGAGCGGGGCCTGGACTCTCCTCTAGTGGGTCAATATCCAAATATGGTGACACTTGATTATAAATGGCATGATGATTTCCCCTAATAAACTGAAAAGACTTGAAACAAAATGGTAAAGTTCCTTCGCTGAACTCAACGCCCTCTGCGTTTTCCTCCTTTTCTTCACAGTTAAACTGGGCCTGCTGATCATTGGGTTCAAGCAAATGAGCCTGAACTGTGCTTTCTGCCAAAATAGGCTTTGATTCCTCTGCGAAGCTGATTTGGTCGTTAGGTTCATAATCATCGTCATACTGATCATATTTGAGCAGACAGTTGAAAGAAGAGAAGCTATTATATTCATATGTTATATCAGGAGATTGGTCCATCATGTATGGCTGCATGAATAAGTCATCTGTTTTGTAGTAGCTTTGTTCAGGAATACCATTACTTTTTCTTTGCAAAACAGATCTTTTGTGGTGCTCTAAACCTTCAACTTCTATTGTGAATGTCTGCTTCAGTTCCTCTGCTTTCTTTAGCAAGGTATCCAATTTACCCTCTTTTTCTGCTTTCAACTTCTCCTCCCTAACTTTCAGATTAACCTCTACATCTACCGCCATGTTCTGCATCTGTTGCATAGTAGAGGGGCCCCTTTCTCTCATATGGAATTCTATTTCTGGATCAAATGCTGCTGGATAATGTAATAGGGCCAAATCAGGGGGAGGTCTTATATTCAATGGTATAGAATGATAAACTTGATTGAATCGGTCAAAAAATTGCTGAACAGATTCAGATCGGATCATTTTTAACTGTTGATATTCTTCTATGAGCATGAGAAAATTGACTTTGGTCATCCATCTATCAAGGAAGAGTTTGAATAGCTATTGGAGATTTGAGATGCTTGCCTCAGGCAATGCTTTAAACCAAGTCCTAACTTCACTTTGCAGAGAAAGGGCAAATAGCCTAACACTAACATCCTCATCTTCTACCTTGAAAATGTTTAGATAATCTTCAAAAGCCTAGATATGCTTTTGGGCAGTAACTCCATTCTCTCCATCAAATATTGGGAGATACATGGGATGATTTTTGGGCAAAGGATTAAGCACGGGAGGCAAAATGAGTGGCTTATATCTATCAGGAATCTTACGAGGCACGAGATTTTGTACAGGGGCTAAATGATTGGGTTCGGTATGAACAGGGATAGGATGATTGGATTTGACAGAAGTGTCCCCCTTGACCATGAGGTGAGCATCAACAGCATTTAGAGGTTGTTGTTCTAATGTGCAAGGAGGGCTTCCTTCAACATTTTCTAAAGGAAAAGCATAAAAGTTAAATTTAAACAATATGTACAGCAAAATTTTATGGAAGAGAAAGAACATGACCTCTTGGATGAAAATCCAGGTCAAAAACCTGATTTGCTCATACATTTGTTTTGGGTTCATTCCTCCAGTGGAGCCTTTATTATGAGGATGATGTGGAGTCGCCAGGTGGATATATTAACTTTGAGTGCCTGATCTCTGTCCACCATCAAAGATCAGAACTAGATTTGAAGAATGGCTGTGAAGGTTTGGTTCCTCATAGCGAAGCTTTCCAACTTTCTTCATGAAACTTTGTGAAATTATCTGAGGAAGTTCCCCAACGGAGTCGCCATTATGTTATCACTCAGGTTGTCCTTAAAGCTCCAGAAAAGGATACGGTCGAGGTAACCACATACCAACTTTGGACTGCAGGTTCTAGCCTTCTTGCAGTCAGAGAGGGCTCTCTCTTTTAAATTTAGCTTTGTTTAATGGACGATTTTAGGCTAGGTATGATGCGCAGGGGTGTTGTATTGTTTTTGGTGGGAAGGAAGACGTTTCAAGTACAGAGGAAAGACATAGTCTGGTAAGTTTTCAAACCATTGGGCGTGGAGTCAAGGAGTGGGACTACTGGTGTGTTTTCTTGGTCACATGAGAAATAAGGAGCAAGGTAGCTGCTCATGAAACAACACTAAAAGCTTATAAGGATGGGATGAGGGATAATGAATGAGAGGCAACAAAGAATCTCTCATTAAGCTTAAAAGGGGGAAAGTGAATGAACTCTATCTAGGAGAAATTAAGGATTCCTAGACAACTGTCAAAGATGAATGGATTAGGGGAAATATGAGCCGAAGGGAATTCATATTCATGACTGATCCAGAGGAAAACATAAAGAAACAACAGAAAATGAGCATAGAGGGCAGTTAACCAATTCTAGACTATTCTCTCTTTCTGCTATTTAGACGGTATATCAATGAAAAAACAGAGATAGGAAAACTTATTGTCATGTTGCAGCACAAGAGTTCCAGATTCACTTCTTGAACCCATTAGACACAGAGCAGACAATCTTTCCTCCAAGCTTTTCAGTAGTCTTTGATCACAGAAAACATGTCAGGTATACAATGCGAGTCTCTACTGAAAAACTATCAACCAACCAACCCTTAAAACAATGCAGAGGGTGGTATATATAGGGAAGATATATCCGAAATTATCTATTACAGCCGACCTAACAGGTCCGACAAAAAATTGATTACTTTAACCTAATCTTATCCAGAAATAAATGCCAGAAAATATCTTTGAGCTATGCTGGGGGCAGCTGTATCAAAATGAGTTAATATCTGTCCAAGTGGCTCTGTGCTTTTCATCTATCATAATTGTGCATTGGTCTTTGCACCATTGCTGTTCGGCGGTATTAAATGCTTTTGACTGTGATTTGAGAGCTAGGATGGGCTTACTCCTCTTGATTTGACTTTCTAGGGGGCTCATCAATGTTCAAGTGCTTCGAGCCCCTAAAAAATCTTCGGTGGATACTCTTTGGCTCTCCTTCCTCCTCTAATACTCTTTGGCAATAAATTGATGTTGTTCTGTCGTGCTGTGGGTCTTATTCACAATTTAATGGCCGCTGCTCGGCCTCTGTTTCCTTTAAAACTACTTTCTGCTCCTTCTAGCAAGCTTCGTGAAGAAAAATGGGTCATTCGGCGCCTTTTGGGCTTGCTGGGGGCCGCAGAATAAAAAGATTCCATGAATATTCCCCATTCAGGCCCAAAAAATCTAGTAGGCGCAAATCGATCATCAAAAACTGCCTCAGAATCGGATTCTGGGGCTCCGAAGTGCGATTTTCGCCTCTGCACGCAAAGTTGATGATGACGTCAGCATGACGTGACATTGTATGGCAGGTGACGTTAGCATGATGTCAGCAGGATGACGTGGTGAGATGATGTCAGCATGACATCATCATGTACGGATGATGACGTGGCAGGGACACGTGGCAGTGATGTGGCAGGAGGCCACGCAGGCAGGTGACTCGACATGGTGACTGGGCAAAGGGGGTGATGCAAGCGGTGACTGGGCAGAGGCTGACATAAGCGGTGACTGGGCAGAGGGTGACGTGGGATGTGACGTCACGGGCGGTAAATGGTTTTGTGGCACACCGCTTTCTGAGGATGGTGGTTTCGTGAGGGGGCGCTCCACCACAGCCCGGAGCTTGACGCGTGGCGGGGGTACGATGGCAAAACCGCCGAACTCCCGGACGGTAAAGCCCGGGCGTGCTGCATATAGAAAATTCCGCCCACCGTAGATCTGTGGCGGGCCAGATCTAATGGTTGGCGATAGATGGGTAGCGATGGCGGGTTAGTGGGTGGGGATATTCGCGGCAATATTCCCTTTTTAATATATCGCGGCGGTGGGTTAAAACATAGGGAATGGGGTTTTTGTGTGAAAAAATGGCGCGGGTTAATATTTTATGCACAGAAAGTAGGAAAAAGGTGCAAAAAATGGGGTTTTGAATGTTTTTTAGGGGTTTTGGGCTAGGGAAGAGGTTACTAGCTGACCAGATGTCAGACTAGCTCCTTAATGACTCGAATGGGCTAAAGACAGCCCCAGATGGACTGTGATTTCCTGGACTTATAGGAAATATGGCTATATTGCCAGGGAGGGGTATTTACATAGGGGAGTTTTATATACATGATTTTAATAGGGAAAGGGAAAAACTGATAGGGAGTTATATAATAAAGTTAATAGTTAATATGGAGATGAAAAGAGGGCACTAACGTATGAGACCTTAGGCTTTGTTGGGGAAAAGAAGGCTCACAGATGATGAGTGAGCAGTCCTTGAATAAAGCAAATCCTTACCAAGGCGAATGTCATGGAAATGATGAAACTGAGAGGCTCAAGCAGATCTTGAACTCTTGGGGGATGTTAGTAAGTGACTTGGGGGAAATGAGAAGAAGGGGAGGTTAGTGAATTCCAGCTTGAGTACCTCCTTTGAATGCAAAACTGCCTGATAACTGTGATCAAAATGGAATACAGCAGTGGCATTTGGACCAGGATACTTTCATGGCATCTTCATTGGCCTGTTCTGGAAATATGGAACATTGCAGCCTGCAACGTATGACATATTTGGCATGTGAAAATGTCAATCATGAAAAATGAATACCTGCTGCAGCAAGAGGCTAACAGTGGCTCCACTTGGGGATGGCGTTTCCTTGTGAAAAGCCAAGAACATCAGGTCAGACTGCCTTGTATTCAATTGCTGCTGTATTCTGCAAAATTTGCTTGGCCGGTTGCCTTATTAATCCTACCTACCTACCCTAACCGATACTTTCTTTGCCGTTAGGTGAAATGAAACAGCGAATGCAGCCATTTAAGCATTATAAATATGAATGGCCCCTGATGCTTATGCTTGTTGTTACCTGAAATGGAGATCTTGCAATCTGATATGGCTTTATTAATCTTTGAGAAGATCAGGAAGCTGCTGACCTTCTTTGCTGAAACAAGAAACTGTACAAAAGGGTACGGTGGCATATATACATTATTGCGAGACTGACTTGAAGAATTGTACAAAAGTTTGGGATAGCTATCATGCTTTGAAATTGGTGAATCATTAACAACTTGATTTTGAGCTTTGCAGCCTGCTAGCAGAGAAGAGCAGTGATTTACCTCATCACACAACTTGCCATCAAATGGGTTGTGCAACACATGGAATGGAACCTATAATTATTTGAAAGCCTACTCCAATGGCACCTGACGGATTTGTGCTGACTTTTCTTTTTCTTCTTCAAATATTCGAGATGGCTGAAAATCAACAGGCAGGGAATTCACTTGGATTTTTTGGTCACATGTTGCCGCTTCTGAGTCTTCTGCAATCTGACACTCACTGGCACTTTGGGGCTGCAAATCTAGTGTTAATGCATTAAGAGCGGGGCCTGGACTCTCCTCTAGCCGATCAATATCCAAATATGGTGACACTTGATTATAAATGGCATGATGATTTCCCCTAATAAACTGAAAAGACTTGAAATAAAATGGTAAAGTTCCTTCGCTGAACTCAACGCCCTTTGCGTTTTCCTCCTTTTCTTCATAGTTAAACTGGGCCTGCTGATCATTGGGTTCAAGCAAATGAGCCTGAACTATGCTTTCTGCCAAAATAGGCTCTGATTCCTCTGTGAATCTGATTTGGTCGTTAGGTTCATAATCATCGTCATACTGATCATATTTTGGCAGACAGTTGAAAGAAGAGAAGCTATTATATTCATATGTTATATCAGGAGATTGCTCCATCATGTATGGCTGCATGAATAAGTCATCTGTTTTGTAGTAGGTTTGTTCAAGAATACCATTACTTTCCCTTGGCAAAACAGATCTTTTATGGTGCTCTAAACCTTCAACTTCTATTGTGAATGTCTGCTTCAGTTCCTCTACTTTCTTTAGCAAGGTATCCAATTTACCCTCTTGTTCTGCTTTCAACTTCTCCTCCCTAACTTTCAGATTAACCTCTACATCTACCGCCATGTTTCTGCATCTGTTGCATAGTAGAGGGGCCCATTTCTCCGAGATGGAATTCTATTTCTGGATCAAATGCTGCTGGATAATGTAATAGGGCGAAATCAGGGGGAGGTCTTATATTCAATGGTATAGAATGATAAACTTGATTGAATCGGTCAAAAAATTGTTGAACAGATTCAGATCGGATCCTTTTTAACTGTCGATATTCTTCTATGAGCATGAGAAAATTGACTTTGGTCATCCATCTATCAAGGAAGAGTTTGAATAGCTGCTGGAGATTTGAGATGCTTGCCTCAGGCAATGCTTTAAACCAAGTCCTAACTTCACTTTGCAGAGAAAGGGCAAACATCCTAACACTAACATCCTCATCTTCTACCTCAAAAATGTTTAGATAATCTTCAGAAGCCTGGATATGCTTTTGGGCAGTAACTCCATTCTCTCCATCAAATCTTGGGAGATACATGGGATGATTTTTGGGCAAAGGATTAAGCACGGGAGGCAAAATGAGTGGCTTATATCTATCAGGAATCTTACGAGGCACGAGATTGTGTACAGGGGCTAAATGATTGGGTTCGGTATGAACAGGGATAGGAATTGATTGGATTTGACGGAAGTGTCCCCCTTGACCATGAGGTGAGCATCAACAGCATTTAGAGGTTGTTGTTCTAATGTGCAAGGAGGGCTTTCTTCAACATTTTCTAAAGGAAAAGCATAAAAGTTAAATTTAAACAATATGTACAGCAAAATTTTATGGAAGAGAAAGAACATGACCTCTTGGATGAAAATCCAGGTCAAAAGCCTGATCTGCTCATACATTTATTTTGGAATCATTCCTCCAGTGGAGCCTTTATTATGAGGATGATGTGGAGTCGCCAGGTGGATATATTAACTTTGAGTGCCTGATCTCTGTCCACCACCAAAGATCAGAACTAGATTTGAAGAATGGCTGTGAAGGTTTGGTTCCTCATAGCGGAAATTTCCAACTTTCTTCATGAAACTTTGTGAAATTATCTGAGGAAGTTCCCCAATGGAGTCGCCATTATGTTATCACTCAGGTTGTCCTTAAAGCTCCAGAAAAGGATAAGGCCGAGGTAACCACAGACCAACTTTGGACTGCAGGTTCTAGCCTGCCTGCAGTCAGAGAGGGCACTCTCTTTTAAATTTAGCTTTGTTTAATGGATGATTTTAGGCTAGGTATGATGCGCAAGGGTGTTGTATTGTTTTTGGTGGGAAGGAAGACGTTTCAAGTAGAGAGGCAAGACATAGTCTGGTAAGTTTTCAAACCATTGGACGTGGAGTCAAGGAGTGGGACTGCTAGTGCGTTTTCTTGGTCACATGAGAAATAAGGAGCAAGGTAGCTGCTCATGAAACAACACTGAAAGCTTATAAGGATGGGATGAGGGATAAGGAATGAGAGGCAACAAAGAATCTCTTATTTAGCTTAAATGGGGGAAGTGAATGAACTCTATCTAGGAGCAATTAAGAATTCCTAGACAACTGTCAAAGATGAATGGATTAGGGGAAATATGAGCCGAAGGGAATTCATATTGATGACTGATCCAGAGGAAAACATAAAGAAACAGCAGAAAATGAGCATAGAGGCCATTAACCAATTCTAGACTATTCTTTCTTTCTACTATTTAGACGGTATATCAATGAAAAAACAAAGATAGGAAAACTTATTGAGTCATGTTGCAGCACAAGAATTCCAGATTCACTTCTTGAACCCATTAGACACAGAGCAGACAATCTTTCCTCCAAGCTTTTCAGCAGTCTCTGATCACAGAAAACATGTCAGGTATACAGTGCGAGTCTCTACTGAAAAACTATCAACCAACCAACCCTTAAAACAATACAGTGGGTGGTATTTTTAGGGAAGATATATCCAAAATTATCTATTACAGCCGACCTAACAGGTCCGATAGAAAATTGATTACTTTAACGTAATCTTATCCAGAAATAAATGCCAGAAAATATCTTTGAGCTATGCTCGGGGCAGCTGTATCAAAATGAGTTAATATCTGTCCAGGTGGCTCTGTGCTTTTCATCTGTCATAATTGTGCATTGGTCTTTGCACAATTGCTGTTCGGCGGTATTGAATGCTTTTGACTGTGATTTGAGAGCTAGGATGGGCTTACTCCTCTTGATTTGACTTTCTAAGGGCCTCATCAATGTTCAAGTGCTTCGAGCCCCTAAAAAATCTTCGGTGGATACTCTTTGGCTCTCCTTCCTCCTCTGATACTCTTTGGCAATAAATTGATATTGTTCTGCCGTGTTGTGGGTCTTATTCACAATTTAATGGCCGCTGCTCGGCCTCTGTTTCCTTTAAAACTGCTTTCTGCTCCTTCTGGCAAGCTTCGTGAAGAAAAATGGGTCATTCGGGGCCTTTCGGGCTTGCTGGGGGCTGCAGAATAAAAAGATTCCCTGAAGATTCCCCATTCAGGCCCAAAAAATCTAGTAGGCGCAAATCGCTCATCAAAAACTGCGTCAGAATTGGATTCCAGGGCTCCGAAGTGCGATTTTCGCCTCTGCGCGCAAAAAAGTTGATGATGACGTCAGCATGACGTCAGCAAGACGACGTGGCGAGATGACATCAGCATGACCTCATCATGTACGGATGATAGCGTGGCAGGGACACGTGGCAGGAGGCCACGCAAGCAGGTGACTCGACATGGTGACTGGGCAAAGGGGGTGATGCAAGTGGTGAATGGGCAGAGGGTGATGTAAGCGGTGACTGGGCAGAGGGTGACATCGGATGTGACGTCACGGGCGGTAAATGGTTTTTTGGCGCACCACTTTCTGAGGATGGTGGTTTCATGAGGGGGCGCTCCGCCATAGCCCGAAGCTTGACGCGTGGCGGGGGTACGACGGCAAAACCGCCGAACTCCCGGACGCTAAAGCCTGGGCGTGTTGCATATAGAAAAGCCCGCCCACCGTAGATCTGTGGCAGGCCAGATCTAACGGTTGGCGGTAGATGGGTAGCGACGGCGGGTTAGTGGGTGGGGATATTCGCGGGAATATTCCCTTTTTAATATATCGCGGCGATGGGTTAAAACATAGGGAATGGGGTTTTTATGTGAAAAAACAGCGCGGGTTAATATTTTATGCACAGAACGTAGGAAAAAGGTGCAAAAAATGGGTTTTTGAAGGTTTTTTAGGGGTTTTGGGCTAGGGAAGAGGTTACTAGCTGACCAGATGTCAGACTAGCTCCTTAATGACTCGGATGGGCTAAAGACAGCCCCAGATGGACTGTGATTTCCCGGACTTATAGGAAATATGGCTATATTGCCAGGGAGGGGTATTTACATAGGGGAGTTTTATATACATGATTTTAATAGGGAAAGGGAAAAACTGATAGGGAGTTATATAATAAATTTAATAGTTAATATGGAGATGAAAAGAGGGCGCTAAGGTATGAGACCTTAGGCTTTGTTGGGGAAAAGAAGGCTCACAGATGATGAGTGAGCAGTCCTTCAATAAAGCAAATCCTTACCAAGGTGAATGTCATGGAAATGATGAAACTGAGAGGCTCAAGCAGATCTTGACCTCTTGGGGGATGTTAGTAAGTGACTTGGGGGAAATGAGAAGAAGGGGAGGTTAGTGAATTCCAGCTTGAGTACCTCCTTTGAATGCAAAACTGCCTGATAACTGTGATCGAAATGGAATACAACAGTGGCATTTGGACCAGGATACTTTCATGGCATCTTCATTGGCCTGTTCTGGAAATATGGAACACTGCAGCCTGCAAAGTATGACATATTTGGCATGTGAAAATGTCAATCATGAAAAATGAATACCTGCTGCAGCAGGAGGCTAACACACCCAACATCAGAAGATTTATGACCTCATGCTTTAGGGGGAAACTGTTATAGACATATTTGGGCATTGCAATCCCAATCACATATGTCAATAAACCAAGGGCTCTCAAACCCCTAAAAGTGTTGTTTCATACCCTAAATGATCAAGGTCAACTGATTACATCATTTCTCTGATGTGCTCCTTGAAAAACTGCTCAAAACTGGTCAATAATGGACCATCTCACTTGCTGCATGCTAAGGGTGCGATGCATCTCACCTATTACACATGGGGTGTGCGATGCATACTAAAAAGTCCTTCTATAAGGTGTGATGAGCGAGAGCAAACAAATGGCAAAGGAAATTTGCTAGGTGGAAACTCAAAGAATCTTCTAGAAACTGCTCATGTGACACTTGCCTCTCTGAATTCGCCCAGGGATGAGTAAGAGATCATGAAATCTCCAAGTGGAACCAAGAACTATCAGTGAAATGAAACTAATAAAAATCCCAAAAGCTGACTCACTCGCCTGCAAACATCTATACATGGATTCCTCATCCTAGAGATCCAAAGGCTGGAATTTTGTAATTTGCAAGGAAGTTTTGTTGGTTTCTCTTTGAAGACATTGTTGGGTGATCTTGCTTTGTATGAGGTGAAGAGGGCTTTCATGCTGGGAGGATGATGCTGGATCAGATAGCTTGGTTATAATCCTCTCTTCTACTAGTTATATCAATAAAGCTATTTGAGTTTTCCTCCATATGCTTGTATATCTCTGAATCTTGTATCTGTATATGCATTTATATGGTTAATGTACATCTGATCCTACATTGTTTATGGTTATAGATCTCTATGCTTTGATGGTATTTTTCTGCTTTATCTCTACAAGTGTTCTTTGAAGCGAGACAAGTGAGAAAGGAGTGGCGAAAGTTCTATCAAGGGAGAGAGGAAACAGGCAAGGAGACTAGCGAAAGACTGAAGTTGGTATTCTTTGCTTCTCTCTCATCTATCTCTCATAAAGGAAAACACAAGTAACTTTAGCTTGTTTGTTTCTAAGATAGCTACCCGTCTTAGTGGGACTAGCAGCTCTGAATGGACACTAGTTTTCCCAATAACAAACCATCTGCATGTTGTTGTGGACTATGTGACATTCCCTCATTCTACGCAGTTCTTTCTTCGTGCAGCTCTCCAACCCGAGTAGTGTAGTTTATAGTCTCGCACCTCCTTTCAGTTGCCTAGAGCACTAAGACTATGCTTCCCTCATATAGTCACCGAGCTGGATCACCGGTGTATGGCTTCAATCCGCTGTCATTCACCTTCCCTAGGAAGGGTTATCCATTCAATTTGACCAACTGAACTGCTCCACCATAAATAATTTCCTTTGATGACATATGGTCCTATCTAGTGCATCCGAAATTTCATTGGAAATTTATAAAATTTATTGTGATATAACGAGACCAGATCATTTACCTTGAAGGTGTGTAGTTTGATGTGTTGATCATGCCATGCCTTTTCGCGCTCCTTTTGAACTTGTTGATGAAATCCAACTAGAAATTGGTTATCCTCAAGCTCCACTAGCTGCGCGAGCCTCTCTTCCAGTGCTCCACGGTCTGCCATTCTTGTGAGTGCTGCTATGCGCAGATTAGGTGCAATGTATTCCATTGGCATCACAACTTCTATGCCATACACGAGTCTGAAAGGCATTTGCCCAGTCAACTTCTTGCAAGTTGTTATGTAGGCCCATAGAACCACTAGTACGCACACATCCTAGTCATTTCTTGAAGCATAAAAACTTAGGCTGAAGCATAGAGACTGGTAGCTTGTAGACTTGAATGTAAAAATACACATAGGTATTTAATAATAATAATTTATTATTATATAAAATTGTATAAGATGATATAAGATGATTTGAATGTTACAATGAGGCCCTGCTTTTATACCTCAGTAGGTGACCTTTCGTGAACGGGCGTGTCTTTTAGACATGCCATTTCACTTAATTTAATGACTATTTAACCTAATTAATATTTAATTATTTAATTTTTATATTTGTTTTATTTATTTAATTGTTATGAATTATATTCATAACATAACCCCTTCCTTAAGCAGCTTTGTCCTCAAAGCTATATTGCTGGAAATTGTCTTTGCGGTTGTCATCTCAGCATATGGAAGGTGGAAGTTGGCTCAGCGTTTATAATTCGCCAATAACTCTTTGTTTGAGTCCAAGGTTGTCTTCTTTTGTTTTCTTTTCTCTTTTTTTTTTATTTACGATTTTTTTTTTTAATAACTTTAATATATATATATATATATATATATATATATATATATATATATATATATATATAAATATATTTATATATATATAATTCAATTAATTAAATAATTTTAATTAATTAAATTATGTCATTATAGGTTCATTATTAATGTAATGTTTATTTTCCACTTTACATTAACCTCGTCATATATATATATATATATATATAACCACCTTTATACGATAGGTTCATGAAAAAACAAGTGATGGCAATGGTTTTAAATTTTTTTTTAAATGGTGTGATGGTGAACCCTCATGTCATTTGAGACACGCCTCTCTCTTGACAACCACAACACATCCTCAACCCACGAGTCATCTCCGTTGACAACCCATGCAGGAATGATAGCCCTCATTTGAACTGACGTTGCTGGAGCCGCGGGACAGGCCTGAGCAGGTCCGCACAGGGGCAATGCCGACAGTGAATTGGTGCTGGGCGCGAACACAGTGTTGCCATCATTGAAACTCTGAGAGATTCTGTGAAAGTTATAATCTATGGCAGAAACTCATAATAAGAGCCTTCCACATTATTGCCTTTCACTTTTCTCCTTCGCACATTAGAGCTGGGTGGATTTGTTGGAACTAGTAGTATCATAGAAGTTGAAAGAATCGCAGTAACTTCTGACATTGGTGGACGACGCAATAAATCCTCATGTGTACACAAAATACCAACCTGAATGCATCTCGAGGCTTTCTCCGTATCACATGTTTCAATTATTGTTGGATCAATCATCCCCAAAACATTGTTTAGTTTTTCTGGTTTGTATGAACTCCACACCCATGCTAAAAGCTCCCTCGGTTCAGATGATATCTTTCCTCTAGTGAGAAGTTCCAGGAGAACAATGCCAAAGATATAGACATATGTATTTAAAGATAACTTCCCTCCCATAACATACTCTAGCGCCATATATCCTGGTATCCCAACAATCCTTGTGCTGACATTAGTCCTACCTTCAGGGAAAAATTTAGCAGTGCCGAAATCTGCTATCTTAGGAATTAGTTTCTCATCCAACAAAATGTTACTGGTTTTAATATCTTCATGAACAATCCATATTTGAGAATCCTCATGAAGATAGCAAATCCCACGAGCTATTCCCAGGATAATCTTATAGTGTATGTTCCAATCAAGTTCTTTGCATTTCTCCGAATCAGATAGGCATTTATCAAGGCTCTTATTCGGCAAGTATTCATAAACAAGCAACATTTCTGATCCTTGTGCACAACAGCTATGTAGATTCACTATATTCTGATGCTAAATTTTTGCAAGCATATTTTCATTCAAGAACAATGGACTCATGGTGAGCCTTGAATATGAAGAAACACCACTCTGAAAGTTTGGGGCACTCTTTCCAAGCCCTTTCTCTGAATAAAATCCTCAGAACCACCAGTAGAATGTCTACTCTTGAAGCTTTTCTGTGGAAGCTTAGATAAGATAGAGGCCATCGGACCCCACCTATCAGTGAGTGTATAGGCATATATACAGTGAAAACCTACCTCTATTATTTCCACTTCATCCTTGAAAAGTCAAATTCCTTCTGAATTTTTTCATCCCTCCTCTAAATCTCAGAGCACAATTCCAAATCATTGTCCTTTCCTTTCTCTTTCAACCATTTAACTACAAATGTCTCTGAAGAGTCTATAGACATGACTGGTTGATTCCTTGAAGAATCTCCCTCCTCAAGTGTGCCTATTGTGCCATATTTCCTATGCATAAAAGGAACAACGAGCTCCCTCAATCTTTCCACAACAGTAGCCTCAGTCACTCCATCGATCTTTGCATTAATTTTTTCATAAGCACAAAGAAGTTCCCAGGCACTGAGACTTAAAACATCTCTATCTGTCGTACCTCCACTGAAAAAAATAATATGACACAAATTAGAGATATCAACAAAGAAATTTCTCAACTCTGTGACTCCTTTTTTATGATAGCCAATGTCCAATAAAAAAAGGAATTCTCTAGTTGCCACTCAGTTTGTCTATATTCCTTGCTCGTTCTTTGTACCACTCAATCACTTCCATAGTAGATAGCCACAACAGTCCACTATGTAGTTTAACCATATGCTTTGTACTCATTCTCAAATCAATTTCCTCACTTTGTTTTGTTCCTCTACTGTCACTATTCTCTTCCTTATTATTGATTTCCTTTTGACATGCTTTAATTTCTGCAAATGATTTTTCTAAATGCTGAAATTCTTCTTGAATATTAAAATGTTCAACATAATCAGGATATGAACATAATCATACATTGTGCAGTGAAATACGTTGAAAGGCCCGCATGATTATATCGTGTGCCATGGCTCAGATACCACTGAAGCATAAGAACTTAGGCTGAAGCACGAAGACTGATAGCTTGTAGACTTGAATGTAAAAATACACACAGGTATTTATATAAGTATTTTTACATTCAAGTCTACAAGCTATCAGTCTTCGTGCTTCAGCCTAAGTTCTTATGCTTCAGTGGTATCTGAGCCATGGCACACGATATAATCATGCGGGCCTTTGAACGTAGTTCGCTGCACAATGTGCCATTACGTTCATATCCTAATTATGTTGAATAGTTTAGTATTCAAGAAGCATTTCAACGTTTCAATTATTGTTGAATCAATCGTCCCCAAAACATTGTCTGGTTTGTATGAACTCCACACCCATCCTAAAATCTCCCTCAGTTCAAATGATATCTTTCTTCCAGTGAGAAGTTCCAGGAGAATAATGCCAAAGTTATAGACATCTGTATTTTCAGATAACTTCCCTTCCATAACATACTCTGGTTCCATATATCCTGGAGTTCCAACAATCCCTATGCTGACATCAGTCCTATCTTCAGGGAAAACTTTAGCAATGTCGAAATCTTCTATCTTAGGAATTAGTTTCTTGTCCAACAAAACGATACTAGTTTTAATATCTTGATGGAAAATCCTCAGTTGAGAATCCTCGTGAAGATAGCAAATCCCACAAACTATTCCCAGGATAATCTTATAGCGTATGTGCCAATCAAGTTCTTTGTGTTTCTCGAGATCGGATAGGCATTTATCAAGGCTTTTATTTGGCAATTCTTTGTAAACAGGCAACATTTCTGATCCCTTTACATAGTAGCCACGTAGATTCACTAAATTCTGAGATCCACACGTTGTTGCTTTTCTCACGTAATGTCCTCTTATGGCTCCTCCAAGAGCCTCCGCAAGAATGTCGCTTTGTTTAAATTTAGGTACATAACGTCTCAATATTTTGTTTGACCCCATTTTGTACAAGCGCCTTGCAATGACAGAGAAGTTTGTCGCACACACTACTAAATCCTTCTTTAGTTGGCTTATATATACTTATGGAGCAGTTCTTGTCGTTAGGAAATGTATGATATCTTCAAATTGACTGTTCGTGACACGCATTGCAAAGAGATGTGCATCAGGAAACCCCTCCTCCAAATTAGTAGGTTACTCTCCCGTTTCAATGCATGACAGATGATCAGGTCCCACGTTTAGTCGCCCTAGCTTCACAATAACTTCAAATTCATACTTCTAGAGAAACAACAACCATTTGCAGATCTTCCCCCACAACACAAGCTTATTGACTTGGTATTTCAATGCAAAATGATCTGTATACATCTTAAAATTTCCACCCCGCAAATAGCGCCTGAACTTTTGGATCACGTACACCATGGCTAGTCCTTCGCGCTCCTTAGTGGAATAGTTCTTCTGAGCCTTGGACAACTTCCTACTCGTGAATTCTATAGGATGTTCCAATTCCCCCTCGCCTGCCTATGTCATCTCGGTCCCCAGCGCAATACGTGAGGCCTCCATGTGCACATGAAATTCCTTCTTCCAGTCTGGGAAGACTAGGATTAGCGTGGTGACCATTTTTGCTTTCAGCACGTCCAAGCTATTCTAGCATTCATCATTCCAACAGAACGTAGCATCCTTTTTCAACAATTCATCCATGGGTCCAGTGATCTAGGCATAGCTCTTGAGGAACTTCCTATAGTATTTGGTATGCCCTAGATTACACGCAACTCTTTCACATTCCTTGGCGCCTCCAAGTTGATTATCACTATAATATTCGTGGGGTCTACCATCAATCCTTGTCTACATATGACATGACCCAGCAGGATCCCGTAAGGGATACAAAACAGACACTTCTTTAGATTGAGCATGATCTGGTATCTCCAACATCTACCTAACATCAAACGCAGACTTTCCACATGACACTTGACCAGTCCAAACACTGTCCAATCATCAAAGTATACCTCCAGAACCTCATGAATGAAGTCTTTGAATGCCACAATGACTATGCATGAAAAGGTTGCTGCTGCATTCTTCAGCCCAAAAGGTATTACGGTGTACTGAAAACATCCCCATACAGTCACGAAGGTCGTCTTGCTTCTATCCTTAGGCGCGATTTTGATTTGATGGTACCAAAAGAACCCATCAGAGAAAAAGTATGCTTCATGGCTGCCTACATTATCCAGGACCTCGTCAGTGAATAGGGTTTGGAAAGTATCATGCACGCAAGTGTCATTTAGCTTCCAGAGATCCACGCATACCCTTATTTCTTCTTTTTGTTTCTTTTCCTGAACCACTATTGAGCTTACCCAATCAGATTCCTCCACTGCTTCAATAATTCCTACCGCGAGAATCTTATCTAACTCAGCAAAAACCCTTTCCTTATACTTAGGATTAAGGGTGTAAGGTATTTGTTTTACAAGTTTCACATCCTATTTTAGGGTGATCTTCATGACACCCAGGTATACTATTATCCATTTTAAATCAAAAAACTTTGTGGGGAGCAAATCCTGGTATTCGCAGAGGAGCTCAATGACCTTATCTATAGTTGCATCATCCCAATACTCCCCAATATTTGCAAATTTTGGTTCTACCTATGTTCCAATGTTGACCTGCCTAGTTTTCAGTGGCGTGGTTATGCTTGGATCCTCTATCTGCGGACCTTCAACCTCACGGTGACCTTTAGCTTTTGGAATATTAATCTTTCTAGGATCCTCGTCTTCTTCTTCAGCAGTCATGTTATAACATTCCAGTGTGTGACTCAGTTGGGTAGTCCAATCAGGTTCGACCAGGTCCAAAGGATCTTGCGGTATCCTAAAGATCGTTGCTTTAACCTCCTGTAGTGCCACATCAAAATAATCAAACCCATCCTCAAAGCTAAACATCATTATAAATCTGTGGTGCAAGAGGTCCCATTCTTCAATGCCATGGCGGAGCTCTATTTTCAACTACCAATTTATTGGTATGGCATCTAGGGTATGACAAAACAGATTCACCCATTCAGGTTGGGGCTCTGCTCCATAAGCCTTAGCCCATTTGGCTAGGTGATCATGTAGATCATCCCTTCCATCATACTTATCTGTCATCCACATGTTTGGCTACCCAAAACGTATTCTGATCATCCTCCTCTAGTCGTGCCAATCACTGAAATTATCCTTCTGTGTACCCCACCATCTTGCAGGCATAGTGCATAGCACCCAGTCCAAGGCCTGAAAGCGATGCTTCTTTGGCACTTCTATCTCAAATGCATCCAAAAAGCGATCAACATTAGTTAGCCCATCATAGTGAGGTAGATCCCTGACTTCGAATGACATGCGGTGCAATGACGTGGTCATCATATTACAACAGAGCGTAGATGCTTCATGTAGCTAGTTCTACCAATGCTCTAATTCTTTGTCCGAATCTAGCGTGCATGAGCTCTCGCAGTCCCATGCAATACATTCATCTGATGCCGGATTTACCCAATCCTGGTCTCGCACCGTTATCTTGTAAATATAGTCCATATCATCATCACTTTCATAATCTCGGACTGGTTCTATATATCGCGGTCCTCTGTGGGATCTAGCACCACCACGCGAATGACTTCTTTTCAAAGATCATCTTTCGCTTTTGTAGGTTGATTACCCCATTCATGTCAGTGGCTCAATTAATTCCAAGGAGTGCAGGGTAGGGATTGTTATCATCCACAATCTCTATTACTTCAAAATTCTCCAGTGTGCTCACACCCTCGATGTCAACTATTACCCCTTGGAGCCTCCCCATTAAGATAATTTTATGTTGATTCGCCATTGTTAACTAGATTGGAGACCACTAGAGTGCAGGTCTCCCCATTCTTTCCCAAAGTCTGTTTTGGAAAAACATTCATGTCCGACCCTAGATCTAGGATAACTTGGTCCATTTCGTATTCCCCTATTTGCGCGGTGAGTCTCATTTCACACTTGGTCCTTGCCTTGTGCTTTCCAAGCTTCCTGACCATGCACGGTTCACCAGTAATGCCATCCCTACCAACGCATCAATTTATCAGTTCATGCATGTCATTCATAGCCTTACTATCGTGGAGCATTTTCATGTACGTCTCCAAGAATGTGGTAATCATGGATGGGTCCATTTCTTCAACTGGTTTCTCCTGACTTCCTGAGGTAGAGGCCTCAGCAAAGCTTTTATTTGCTTCCATAAATGTTTCTTTTGTGCACTCCTGATCAAACCTAGTCTCTTTTCCTGGTACTTTCTGGACCCATTCACCTTTTGCAGGATACTTGCCTTTATCCTCCCCCGTCGAAGTTTCACTTCCTAGCATAATGCTTACCTTAGGGTCTCCTTTATGAGGCGCAACCCTCATCATCTGGAGGTTCTACATCGGCTATGGAGGTTGTGCCCCCTTTTCGTGAATCTTAGCCAATAATATTAGGCAATCCTCAATCACATGGTCAAACTGACTATAGTAGCGGCATGAAAATCGAATCAGATTTTGATAGTCCCTCGCATAGTGTCATGGGCCTCCACAATTGTAACAAATCAATTGTCCTCGGCCTCTACCAGGCCCTCCTCCACCTTGACCTTGGCCGTGCCCCTGATATTCACCTCATGTTCCCCTAATGCCTTGGTCCGGATGTCATGTTTCTACCTGCACCCTGTATAAAGGTGTCCTGTCCATAATTAATTCGTAACTACGGAAATTATGCTCATCATGACCTACTTATTGACAGAAATTGCAAAAGCGTTTTTGTGGTGTTTTTACAAATTTCTACAGCAAATGGAAATTTTCAGTCACATGCTTCCCAGCCACATGGCATATAGCACACCATAGTGCAGGCCCTGTACTTGGCCTTGCCGCAACCTCTAGTTGTAGAGGAATTGGTCCCCCTATTGCAACATAGCTCGTGAAGACTAGGAAATGATCCTTATCATGCCCCTGACCTTTGCATTTTAGGAACCAAAATTCTTCACGTGCCTCTGGTTGAGTTGTTTTGTTCTTCTTCAGGCTTTGCATTTTGAGACAAAGGTTTTGAAACTACCCATGAATCTGTTGAACCCCTAGATTAGCATCTTGCATTGGTGTCTCATGCATCCTCATCACGATTTCCAGAGCTTAGGCTTGGGTCCCAATCTTATATTGTGATAACACAACCCTTTGGAAGAATGTGGCTATGAACCAATCATGATGCTGCCCATTAGTTAGGTTCATGCTGGCCTCATGGATTGTACACTTCAACCTTTTGTCCAAATCCCAGGGTGTCTCCCTAGGCTTCATCATGATCTCCTTGAACCCCACAATCGACTGTGCTTGAGACTTAGGTCTACTGAATTCTCTATTCAGAGCAGCCAAGATATCTACTAACATGGACATTGGGTTATCAGTACTGTACTTAATGTACCACATTAGTATGTGGTCCTGTAAAGCACTCACCAACATATCTTTCTTCATCTGGTCATCTATGATACCCTGAGCTTCCCATACAACCTTCGCGATGAACCAAAAATGGTGGTGGATAGCCCTTTAGAATTTAATATGCTACTTGGGCGTGATTATGTCTATGTTATGAATGTTGTGGTGTCTTCACTCTTTTGAGTAATGTGCTTTCCTAATAACGGGACTATTGTCACTATTTATCAGCTTGCATCTGATAATTACCACCCTAATTCGACTCTGCAGAATACCCCTTGGTTTGTTCCAAGTGTTCAAATAGACTCTACCCCGCCACAAGTCAATTATGTGGCATTAAATCCTCAATGTTCAATCACTTCTAAGAAGGATCCTTTGACCTATTATTCTCCTTCTTGGGACTTGGTCTCAGTAGTTGACCGAGAGATTCTTCCTATAGGGCCATGGGACCCCTTAATTCCCTCTTTTGATCCTTGTAGTTCTCATGATTTCTTAGAACTTGTTTTGCCTTCACAGGAGGAACTCTTAGAGGCCATGAGTCTTGACTACCAAAGGAGTCCTTGGTCCAATCCCTGCAAGGGGTTTGTCCAGAAGAGGTATTATACGTAAGCCACAAGGTTGCATGGTTCCCTGTACCTTATTGTATATATAAGGTATGAATTTTCAAGTTTTGTATTCTATAACACAAGATTTTATATGAAGTTTATATGTGGGATGTATTAACTTCTTGTCTAGTGTTCCTATTTATGTTTACAGAATTTGGAAGATTTCTCCTTTGGAAGTTTATGGTTGGTCCATTTTGATAGGTAGTGGTTCTCAAAATTGGCATATAGGTTAGGTTTTTCCACCTGCATTGTGCACTTATCAGTTTCCTTTCCCATTTGGCCTTAGGATCGACCCCACCAAGTTATGGTGCGGAACCTTCTCATTTCTTAGAAGTATCATGACTTGTGTGGTAGAGCCTACCTTATCATGGGTGCCCTAGTTAGTACCTTGTTGTCGCTTGGCACTCATTCTAGCTTTTCGTTCCTAGGCTTGGGAGTCCTCTTTAGTCCCTCCATGACTTAGGCGATGAAGCCTCATTCCTCTTTGCTTCTTCGCTTCATTTTGGCCTTATACCCTAGAGGCTCCTTTGTGTTGAGTTGTACTACTACATTGCATGTTGACTACTTGCACCTTTTTGCCTAGAGCCGGCTTCACTTGGACTCATGTTTAAGCCAACTTTTGACCATGACGACTGCAAAATCAACCTTGCATACCTTTGACTTCTACAGCTTCACACACCTTGGCCCATGGAAGGAACACACCTTTGAGTGTCATTGACCAGTTTTCACCTCCCTGCATTGAGCATAAGAACGTTCCATTCCCAGTAACTAGATCATCTGTTTCACCAACACTTGTTCTTTCCACTGTACCATAGCATTCTTTTATTCTTTTTCCATATTAACAGAAAAAGACAAAAAAAATTATATATGCCAAAAAAGAGAAGGAACAGGACAGTATTTCCATCTATTGCTGGCAGCTAGATTCAGTCATGTCGCCCTTGAACAAAGCACTCAAAACAAAGTCTCCTCCATTTGGGTGGGATTTAGTTTGACTTAGGTATGCGTTAACATTGTTATTGAGTCAGTTCTCCACTGATTAGTTATCTCTTCCAATCATATGTAGGGTTTGTTCGTGCCTCCTGCATGACAAACTTATACAGAGTCATCATATGCTGCCACATAGTCACATTGAGTTGTGCTTTTGTTCAAGGGAAGTTAGCCTGTGTCGGCCTCTTTTCGGTGTCTCTTGAATCATTTTTTAGTCGGCCATCCCTAGTTTTCAGTATCATGTCTATCATCACATCAGTTATATTGGTCCTTTACTCATGCCAATTTGAGAAGGTCTCCATTGACTTCTTGCTGGCGGGTCTTGTCCTTATCGACGATGACATCTTGCTCTGAGGACAGGTCTAGAGCTGCACCCTGGCCCTATTTTCATTATTGATAGGTCACCTTATGCTCAGCATCGATCAGTATCATGGGTCTTTGACTGAGTGGTTTCCCTTGTGTTCGACATCAGCTTACATTATCACACATTGGGATTCATGCAGTACCTTGGTTTCCATTTGACCCTATTGGTGGATACCTCGCCTCTGTGTCAGCTTCCATTATTGGTTGGTTCAGATGGTTTCTGTCGTGCGCTAGCCACATCTTGTGTATGCCGGAAACGTACTTCGGTTGGGTTACTACATCTCTTTCATCCGATTCCTTCCACATTATTGGCCTACGAGTTACACTCGTGCTAGATTGATGAAGGATGCCTTAATGCCTTCCTTCTAGCCGATCTTTCCCTATCGACTCTGACTCATTGCTCTGGGGCAAAGATCTAGGGTCCATTTGGCAATACCTTGGGGTTTGCAGTCATTAGTGGCAGATCCTTCACTATCGACAGTGGAAAACCATCATTGTCTCCTGATTGATAGATTCTTATAGGTGTTCGACTCCAACTCATCTATTAACACTTGTTAGATTGTATTGGGTACCTTGACGCTCATTATCATTATTCATGAGTAGTCTCGTGTTTGTTAACGGTATACATCAATGACGAGTAATCAAATGATTTCTCACATGGTTGACTTCAGATCATTTATTTCCATGGTGTAGAAATGTACCACGACGGTCGGTGAAGACCTCAGGTTGTATTAGCATTCATTGGTTCACTTGACAGTTGCTCCTGTTCCTGCTAGTTGATACCATTCCACCTTATATGTTGAAGTCAGTCATGGAGACATTCTATATGTCGGCACCTGAGTTTGTAGTGTAGTACCATCCTATTCCATCCTGTTCAGTTGGTACCTTTTGTGATCAGTTCCCGATATCAGTGATCCGGTTCATCCTCTAGCATCATTGACATTCTCATATGTGATATTTAGACATGTACTTGTTCAATCATGATCAGATGATCCATTATGTTTTTCCAGTTCTTTATACTTGTATACTTAGTGGATCCACTTGTACTTGATATGCGGACATGCTTTACTTTTTCTGAGCATGGGTATGTGTTATAGACATTTTTGTGCCTTGCAGCTCCAAGCATGAAATGTCCATAAACCAAGGGATCCTATGTCCCTAAAATTGTTGTTCCGACCCCTAAAGGAACAAGGTCAACAAATTACAGCTTCTCCCAGAAGTTCTCCACCAGAAAATACTCAGAATCAGTCAAATCAGGATCATTTCAGCTGCTCCATTGGCTAGCTGTGTTGCATAGCACCCAAATACACTAGCTAGGTGCGTTGCAATGCACCTAAATGCACTATCAGGGTGCGTTGAGCGGGAAATGACAAATGGCAGTGCCATTCCGCGAGGTGGAAAGACAATGGAAGCTTCCAGAATCTTCTCCAATGACACTTGCCTCACTCAATTCAACCAAGGATGAGTAAGAGGCTCTTAGTCTCCAAGTGGAAGCAAGAACTGACAGAGAGAAGACACTAGTCAAACCATAAGCTGACTCATCCTCCTTGCATACATCTATATATGGGTCCCTCATCCTAGAGATCCAGAGGCTGAAATTTTGTACATTGCAAAGAATTGCTGTTGGTTTTGAGATAGATATCAGAGTATTGGGTGATTTATGCTTTGTTGGAGGTGAAGAGGGGCTTCTTTGCTGGGAGGTTGATGCTGGATCAGGAATCATCGATTGTAACTCCTCCTGGATATTCTTGTTATATCAATAAAACTATTTGAGTTTCTCCTACATGCTTGTGTATCATTGATGCTTGTTACATTTGTATGTTTAGCTTAAATCTGATCCTAAGCTATTTATGAATATAATTCCATGTCTTTGTGTAGTTTTCTTCTTCTGTGATCTTACAGGAACTTGGTGAAACTGGGCAAGTAAGGAAGCAGGTAGCTGGAAGCTGTCAAAGAAGAGAGACATTGGATCAAAGGACTAGTGCAAGACACAGGTTGGTTCATCCTATTCCTCTTCGTTTATAGTTCATAAAAAAGAATACAAAAGTAGTTTTCTCTGTTTGTTTCTAAGGTAACTGTCACACCTTAGTGGGATAGAGTCGTTCTGAATAGACACTTTTCCCAGTAACAAAATTGTGACTCCGCTGGGGACGATTGTCTAGTTAGTTTGTTTGTGTAACTTTTGTTGTTTGTTTAATAAACTTTTAAGTAGCGTTCGAACTGCATTTGCCATAGCAAATGCAAAGTAGACATCTGCTACTTCAATCCATTCACTGGATCTGTTTATGATTTGAACAGCTGATTCACAAATGATCTGATTGCCCTTTGTGATAGCTCTTAGACCTTCCTTAAATCTACCCTCTGATTGTGCATTACTGATTGCTTTTACTCGGCCAAAAACCATAGATTAAACTGTAAACCGTGACCCAGAACCCGGATATAATTCTTGTTTCTGCCCTAGCGCAGGCTCTGTGAATAGGTTCTGCATTTCAACGCACTTCCTGAGAGGGCTACCTGCACTGCAATGCAGTTTCTCTGTGTAATAGGTGCGCTAATCAGCCTAGCCCTGTGCAGCGGAGGTTCTTGTGCTTCATTCTTTCCAGTTTTGTCTCTGATTTTTGCAGCCTGTGATCAGTGTATGTGTATGTTTAAAAACCCCTTTTCCTTGCTATAATTCTGCCTCCTTTGTACAAAAAGACTATAGATGTTTTTGTGTGTTTGTTGCGTCATTTACAGTTTTCCATTGCAAAAGTAGAATAATCGTACTGTCGTCCTTTGATTTAGATCTGTCGCAAGTGTCGATTTTGATCATAGGAGAAAGTTTATTTGCTGTTGACAGTCGATTATGCTTTTACTTTTTCCTTTGGTTTGAATTTGTGACTTTCTAGTGTCGAAACGAGTATTTATTTCAAAATCATAAAGTGTCATAATCATCTCTACCTTTTGATTTCGAAAAGAAGCTTGTTTGTGTTTGTCACTTGAAAGCAAATTCAAATTTGTACATCAACTTTCTTTTTAGGCCTCAATATTAAGAAAGTGAAAAACAAGTACATGTACATGTGCATTTGCATATTGACAGTTTGTTTGGCTTGATTTAGGAAAGTGCATTTACAGTGTGCTCTTTGCTCTTTGTGAAAAGATTGTGTCTTTCTTTTCCCCTTGTAGCTAGGATTTTCATTGCTGAAAAGAGATAAAATTTTTCTTATCATCTTTAGATTGCATTTTAGGAATTACATCTACATCTCGTGGTGAACCCAAAAGGAAAACTTCATAAGAAAGATAAACTTAAAATAAATTCAATGAATCTAACAACGCTTTGGAACTTAACGCACAACATTTAGAGGTCTAGGCTAGAGACGTATTCTGGCGTCGTAAAGCCTGGTAACTGTTGTCCTCACTGATGGTTGGGTGATTCCTCCACTTTGAGACGATAAGTGCCAGTACGGACTTGTGCTCCCACGTACCGTCGAGTATATATTGGGAGACCCATATAGGCTTAAAACCTTTTATCCATAGGAAGCCGTGTCGGCCGCCCTACTGATCGCAATGCACCGAACACAGCATTCGGGAAGATTGACTGCCGTACCGTAAAAAGTATTCTGTAGTTTTGCGATTGGTTTGGTACTCCCTCTACCTAGATCTCCAGAGCAGTCCCTTTCGTTCCTTTTCAGACTCCTTAACGGAAAACGTCCATCTGAGCACTTGTCACTTTAGGCTCATTAAAAATCGAAGGAGACTAGAGTCATCTTTTGTTTTTTCTCGACTCTTAAAAACTGAAAAAACAAGTTGTGTCTATTTTAAATGGAATATTCATCACTCCTTTCCTACATTGATCTTAGGTTGAGAAAATGGAGTCCACCAACCAAGGAATTCCCCTTGGTGGGAATCCTAGTCCCTTCTCCTCTTGGGGAGATGTTGGTGCACCTCATATGGCCACATCGTCACTTCCAGGACTGACAATTGGCTTGCCAGTATGGCTCTTCTCAACCAATTTCGTTCAGAATACCACTATTCCTGAACAATCGAATCAGTAATTAGACGAGTCCAGAGTTGCCCACCAACCTTCTACTTCCTCTAATTCTTCCTCTCCTCCTTCCTCTTCGCTTGATGGGGCTGGCAAAGCCAAAAGTCAAGTTCCTAAGCAGAAGAAGGAAAAGAAGAAGAAAGAGAAGAAGAAGAAGGAGCCAAAGGCGAATGGGGGAAAACAAGTGTCGTCTAACGAAAATCCACACACTGCACCGACTAGGCCTAAATCGCCATGTGTCATTTGCAAAGGAGACCACCTTCACAAAGATTGTCCTTGCATCCCCCGGATACTAAGGGACTGGTCTCCTCGTTTGCACAATCTAGTGTCATCAACCTCTGATGATCATGTTGAAAGCACACCATCAACTAGTGAAAGTGAAGCCCCGGGACAAAAAGGGAAAGCTAGATTTCCTTGTAAACTGTGTGAAGGCAATCATGCCGTCCACCGTTGTCCCTTCTTAGACGAAGCTAAAAGAGTTTTGGATGATCTTCCGGTTTCACCGTTACGACTTCCTCCTGGATATAAAAAACTCTTGCCGAGTCCGTCGCTAGTTGAGAATCCAGCTGGCCTGCTCAAGTGGTCGGCTGAAGCGCCTATCATTGAAGATAAACCATCTAGATCCATACCAGATGAAAGTCAAAAGGTCGAGGTGACAGTTGACCCGGTCTTGCCTTCAGAGGTTTCATCTTTAGATGATACAGTCACTGAAGAGAACAAGGATGACACCGTCCAAATTCTCTTCATAAACACAGACTCCGACGAACATGGGGGCAATTTACCCATTCCTTTACCGCAGGAAGGAAGTTCGTCAGAGCCGTACCCGGCCGTCTATTCGGTCCCACCTCCAAGCAACCTAGTTGTTTCCTTCAACTGGAATCAACTACGCAGACCCCGTTTACCAGCAAGTGTACCATTCCGAATTATCATTCAAATATATAGAATGGTCATGGCTGGTACCATCATAGATGAGGGGGCTTCTGTGAGTATCCTTTCCTCTACTGCTTGGAAAGCGCTTGGTTCGCCATCACTTTTGCCTGAAATGAGAAATCTGATAGGCTTTGATAAAGGAACCAGTCGACCTTTAGGGATCCTTCTCGATGTGCCCATAACATTGAGAAGGAAGACAGTTCGCATGAACGTAATGGCTGTTCAAGGACCCTTGGATTATAACCTACTCCTTGGACGAGACTATATTTATTGCATGGGAGCCATTGTCTCCTCACTCTTTAGAGTAATGTGTTTTCCGCATGAAGGAAGAGTGGTCAAGCTTGTGGACCAGCTTTCATTTCCTGGATCACGCATAGCAAATAGTCATATACCGTCCCTAAATGGTCTTTTCACACAAGAAATGTCTCAATCTCCAGTCCGTCCTCCCGATGAGCATGAGTGATTCAGAGGGATATGACTGAAACCCAGGGGGCACGCATCCTGGTCTGCTTCGGCAGGAAAACTTTGGGTATAGGGTAGGTTTCTGTGGGAGAATATGACTAGTCTATACCCCGTCTGTGATTGGAAGAGGGGTTATTCTAGAATAAGATTCTCTTGTCAAAGTTATGTGAGTGGCGGGCATCGTCGCTCATCTTTGTTTATCTCGGTAGACATCGCCGAAGAAGTGTTTTGTTTGTTGTGTGAATAGAACAATCTTCGGGTAACCTGAAAGAGGTAGGCCTCTCCCGGTAAAACAAATGTTTTAATGGACTAAAGAAGGGGTAACCTTGAAACTCTGTTTTATACTTGATGGCATGCAAACCTTTTGGAGTGCAAGCGATGGGCGACTATTTATTTTTTAAATTTTTAGGACCTCTAACCCTTTAAACTCGTAGGATTATTCGTCACCTAACTTGCATAAAGAAAGGATGTGGGGAAAAAATCTAAAAGTTGCCGTTTTATATGAGACATTCTTATCATATGACTGGATTAATCGAGTAGTGTTACCGCAAGGTTCAAGCTCGTTAAAAAATAAACCCACATCGAGCAGTGTTACCGCAAGGTTCAAGCTCGTTAAAAAATAAACCCGCACCGAGCAAATGTTTCCACCCGTGTTTAAGCTCGTTAAAAAATGAACTATCCCCTAGTAAAAAACCACTGTGAATGTAGTACTTCAGCCATTAAAGCCTTGGTCGTGTTTGCACCGTCACCTCCACTTTTCCATTGGCCGATCATTCACCTCCATTTGATTGTTTACCCATTTTGAGGAACAACTACGAAGAGTGATTTCACTAGCCATCCTTGTGACACTGTCGTGATTGGAAAATTCCAAACCTTACCTGGAATCAGCTGCTACCCATTTTATAACTCGTTCCTCAAAAGACGAGTCTTCTTTAAGCTCTTTTCAACTGACTCGTAAAATATGAAAAGATTGCCGAGTTTTTGCCTTCCAGCTCGTTAAAGTGACGTGAAGTGCTATCCCTCCTCTAGATTTTAATCTTTTTGGACCTGAGGGGTTATTGCACAAAAAGATCGAGTGCTTGTTTTGTTCGGCTCGTTAAAACTATCGAAAATTCATCCCTTCTGTATTGTTTTATACTTTTTTGGACTTAAGGGATTAGATGACGAAAAAGGAATTTTGGAGTTACCTTTACGTACCTTTTCAGACTCTCTAAAAATGAAAAGGACCAAGTTATCTTTGTCGTTAAACTCGTTAAAAGGATTAATAGTGACAAACTTGTCTTTAGACGAGAACGAGTTTCACTATCGCTAGGCTCGTTAAAACATAGAGATGGGTTTGCCCGAAGGGCAAATTATAGAACATGCATATGTTATCCTCCTCAAGCTTGAAAAAAATAAAGAGGTATTGGTCAGCAATGACTGGGGAAAAATTGGGAAGAAAACTCAAAGAATCTTTATTGGTAGCAAGTCGCTCTTGAACATGACACTTCCACTCCGTGTCCGAGTCGAGTTGGGTTGTTTCATTCACCAGTCGCATCACCATGGTCATGCCATACCATCCACATTTGGGGTAAATGCTACCAATCCATCACATAAGTGTCGCTGACATGTTCAAGAGAAGTCATCCAGAGAAGTCACCTGTGTCCCATCCACTACCATACATTGTACTTCATTCTTCCATGACCGCCATCCTGAACCATATATCATCAGATCGTTTTCACCTCCATCAAAATCATTTGCTCCGTTCCGTGTCATTGATTTGGGATTCATTAAGGCCCTCCTTTGACGGATCACTTCTTGTCGACATTAGCTCATTATCCAAGAAGTTGATCTAGGAACACCCCATTCAGTACTTTGAAGATTGCATGACTCAATGGCAAGTTTCTCACTTCCGGCGACAGGTATACATGAATGACCTTCGACCGAAAAATTTTGCGTGGTGTTCGACGCCAAGTCCTTTATTCACACCACATGAATTTTACTGCAGTACCTTGAGGGTCATCATTATTATCGGTGATTCCTCTCGCTCTTGTTAACAGTTTACATCATTGACTGGTAATCAAGAGATGTCTTTCCATGTTCGACTTCAAAACATTTCTCACATGGATCGACTTGTACTTCGAGTGAAGATCAGACGAGATTGAAGACCTCGGATCTAGTTTGATCCATCCGGGCTGTGATATATATTCAGGAAAATAAAGACATTAAATGTACAGCATTACAGCACAGATAATCATCCTACCAAAAGGATGATGGCTCTATCAGAATCATCAGTCTACCATCAGACGATTGTCTGTCCTATGTACATGAAAATGAATTTATAAAGCTGAGCATGGGAATGCCCGCCTCAGCTAGATCATGAAAACAATATGAAGATAATGTACTGTATTGTATCTTATTACAGGTCTCCTCCCAGCATTGAAAGAACTTCGGATCCTCCTAATAAAGAATTTCACCCGATAAACGGCCTCATACTTTAGGGGGCAACTGTTATAGACATTTTTGTGCCTTGCAGCTCCAAGCATGAAATGTCCATAAACCAAGGGATCCTAAGTCCCTAAAAGTGTTGTTCCGACCCCTAAAGGAACAAGGTCAACAAATTACAGCGTCTCCCAGAAGTTCTCCACCAGAAAATACTCGGAATCAGTCAAATCAGGATCATTTCAGCTGCTCCACTGGCTAGCTGCGTTGCATAGCACCCAAATACACTAGCTAGGTGCATTGCAACGCACCTAAATGCACTATCAGGGTGCGTTGAGTGGGAAATGACAAATGGCAGTGCCATTCCGCGAGGTGGAAAGACAATGGAAGCTTCCAGAATCTTCTCCAATGACACTTTCCTCACTGAATTCGACCAAGGATGAGTAAGAGGCTCTCAGTCTCCAAGTGGAAGCAAGAACTGACAGAGAGAAGACACTAGTCAAATCATAAGCTGACTCATCCTCCTTGCATACATCTATATATGGATCCCTCATCCCAGAGATCCAGAGGCTGGAATTTTGTACATTGCAAAGAATTGTTGTTGGTTTTGAGATAGATATCAGAGTATTGGGTGATTTATGCTTTGTTGGAGGTGAAGAGGGGCTTCTTTGCTGGGAGGTTGATGCTGGATCAAGAATCATCGGTTGTATCTCCTCCTGGATCTTCTTTTTATATCAATAAAACTATTTGAGTTTCTCCTACACGCTTGTGTATCATTGATGCTTGTTACATTTGTATGTTTAGCTTAAATCTAATCCTAAGCTATTTATGAATATAAATCCATGTCTTTGTGTAGTTTTCTTCTTCTGTGATCTTACAGGAACTTGGTGAAACTGGGCAAGTAAGGAAGCAGGTAGCTGGAAGCTGTCAAAGAAGAGAGAGATTGGATCAAAGGACTAGCGCAAGACACAGGTTGGTTCATCCTATTCCTCTTCGTTTATAGTTCATAAAGAAGAATAAAAAAGTAGTTTTCTCTGTTTGTTTCTAAGGTAACTGTCACACCTTAGTGGGATAGAGTCGTTCTGAATAGACACTTTTCCCGGTAACAGTATGCCCGCCTCATATAGTGTTTCTTTCTGATCTACTTTTGTGGGTTGGCAGGCTAAACTCTGGTGAAGTCCTTCTCGGTTTTTGACAGATTTCCTTTCCATGTAATTGCTTAATACATTTCGGCCATCATGTACCCCTTCTGACCTCATATATTATGGGGCATCTTTTATAGCCCCAAATCTCACTCTTATGGTTTGTGATGCTACACTCATGGCCTAGGGCAACCCCCCCTTCCAAACCTGGTCCAAAAATTTTAAAAACAGTGTTTTATCCCTTATACGCAAAAACACGTGTATACGCGGGTAGGTGTTTACCCAACCCGCGTATATGTATTAAAACTCTTAGAAAAAATTAAAACTCAATTTTGGGTAGAGATCGCAGGTTTTACCTGTTGATCACCTATTAGTGCCCATGGCCCAATTGTTCCCAACGAATTCCCAACTAAAAAACTACTTTGGAAGAAGTATAAAAAGGCTTCAATGGGAAGGCCTAATGGGGGAGAGGAGAGAGAGAAAGGCTATTATACTGAGATTTCCCTGACCAGGTCTGAAGATCCTTGTGCCTCCTACACTTCCCCCATTTTCACAGGAAACCCTTGTTTCCTTGTGTGATGATGTCCATTTGCTACTTGTGATGTCATGGAATAAGTCATGGAAGAAGTTTGTTAAAGCTAGACGAATCTGGAGGACGGTTCCGCTTGGAGCCTGTGAAAGGACGACTCAGGTGAAATTGTTCCTTTCTATACCTTATTTGTCTATAATAAAATAAACACATGTCTTTGTTCCTGATATAAATCTTCTTCATGTTTATGATATTCATGTTAGAATTCATATGTGAATGGTTGTTTAATTGCATAACTAACTACCTTTCTTTATAATATGAATATGGTTTCTTTTTGATGTTTAGTCCATATACTGTTGTACTTTCTTGAATTGGTTGTTTTGCACGTCAAAGGAGCAAAAGGAACTCCAAGAAGGGTTTGGACCCTGGAAGGACCTTCTCAAACGTAGGACCTCAGGTATGCCCTTATCATAGAGTTTGCTTATATTAGCATTATGGTTGTATGGAATGTGTGTTTCTTTGTATAAACAACTTTCAGTCTGCTAGGGTATCAGCCCAAGACCCTAGGGGAACTTTTCCCTTAACAACAGGTAGCTTTATGAAGTTCACCATGTTGAACAGTGGTGGAGGCAGGGGTGGTTTGGGCGATGGTGTGAGAGGTGGGGGTGAGGATGGAGGTGGTGTGGATGGATGGGATGAGGATGGAGGTTGTGTAGGTATTCACAGGAACCCTTGTCTTATCATTTTAGCAACACTCACTAGGGAATACTACACTGCTCCCTTGTCGTCACTCAAAGGAGGCTGAATTAAGGGGATATACTCAAGACTTTTCCCCCTCCATCCCTGAAATACTTTCAGCTTCATGTAGCTCCAAACATAAAGATAACCACATGACCCACTTTTCATACAAGAGCATCTTAATCTAAGTATTTAGTGTCTTTAAATACTTACCTCACGGTCCTTTAAAGAAGCGATGCTCGGCTTCACTATAATTTACAAAGGTATCAACCGCGAACTCTATCACAAATACTCTTATGATGCGGTCGAGCCAATGGTCGACAACGCACGTGATATTCTCTTCAGAAGCTTCCAACCTCCTTACTAACTTTGGTGTCCAAACAATCGGTTTGTCAAGCCTCCACCTTCCTTGGCCGTTTACCAACTTTGCGATCCACTCGTATAACTCAACTGGGAAGGAACATAAGAATATTTCATGTATTTCTATGTACAAGTCTTTGTCTAACCATTGTTCTTTCGTCAATTATGGATTCTTATTTCCTTGTGCTGTGAATTCATGGATCTTTCTATGCAACCAATTTTCGATCTCTTTCTTAGTTGGATTCCAATGATATGACATCACACATATCGTTATGCAGATCCCAGTCCTGAAAACAAAACAATTTGTTGGCTTGATCAGCCTTGACCCAGGTGCAGGGTTAAGCAGCCAAGAAAATCCCTACTCTTCTAGCCCTTTCAGCATCAGTCTGCAGAGTGAAGATGGAAGTCTCACCCAAAGCAATATGGGGGGATGTAGGAAGTAAGTTTCTACACCTTGATATGGTTGTGATGTGGTTTTTCTACCTTAATTCCTGCCTTCGTGCAGATCGATAAGCCTCTAGGGATTATTAATGTATTTCCTTTTCTATCTTTCATAGCCTCCACGAAGGTATCCAACTACCATTCACACAACCCTAAAAAATGATTCAAGCACTTACACACCTCTGTAACTATGTTACTATCTCGTTTCCCTAATTATCTTAGTGGTTAGCCAACTTTATCATGCAATTAATATTATGCTCGCGTAAACATATATTACTACTTGCGTTCAAATAATAGATAGAAACATATACATTCTCACATCAATTTAACATTATAATGTAAACCCAAAACCTAACATCTCATAGTCAGATTCAATAATTAAAGACAGAAAACATAGTGATTCTATAATAATTCTCTTTATTTATGATTTAATTTCCCAGTACAGACTCCATCTTCCCTGTGCACACAACTGCAGGGGTCTGCACACTTAGCTATGGACTTCCACCATAGGCCTCTGTGCACTCAACTGTAGAGCTTTTTCCTATGCTGAGACTTTCTCTCTTAGCTCACCCAAACTTACCAATGACTCATGACTTCTAACTTACTTACTGTACTGTCTAAGACTCTCCTTTTTATACAATCCCATGGTTCGCGGACCATGGGTAGATCTCCAAAACTGACAAAACTTATCTATACTAAGGGAGGAAAATCCTTTTAACTGTAGACATCTTCGCACTCCTCGACCACAAAATGCAGAGACTTTACATTTATTTACACAAAATTCGTTCCTTCTACCTCAAAAATTGGGTGTTTAACCCCAAGATTAACCCCCAGGTGACCCGCTCCCAACACCATCTAAGCACTAAGTCACCTTTCTTGAAATTTCTTTCTCTAGACTTTCCGTCGAACTATTTTTTCATCTTGTTTTGATATTCCTTAGCTTGTACTGAATTTCATCCCTGCCTTCATTCAACTTAACAATTTGATTAATCCTTCTTTAGAAATCATATTTTTCTTCATAGGATTCCTGAAGGAATCTCGTAAGAGGTAAAGCTAAATGAGTAGGAAAAACTGCTTCCTTGCCATAAACAAATTGGAAAGAAGACTTGCCTATTGATCTCTTAAGAGAGACTCTATTTTCCCAAATTGCATGGATTAGATGGTTGTCCCAACTCTTTTTATGGTATTTAAAATTCTTCTTAATGACCTTAACTAAGCTCTTGTTAGAAGACTCTGCTAGCCCATTAACCTATGGATAGTATGGTGTAGAATGGTGTAATAGGATTGAATATTTTTGACAGAATTCAATCATTTTAACATTGCTGAAAGATGTTGCATTATATGTAACAATATGTTGAGGACATCCAAATCTTGATAGGATGTTTTCTTCTAGAAATTTAATCACAACAGTATCAGTTACATTTCTAACAGGTATTGCTTCTACCCACTTAGTAAAATAGTCTGCAACAATTAAATTCCATCTATATTGATTACTTTATTGTCGATGAATTTCCCCTATAAAGTCCAATCCCCATTGTAGAAAAGGAGCATGAACCAACAATGGAACCAAAGGAAGTGCTGTCCGTTTCTATTTTCCTGTAAATAATTGGCATCGTTTGCAACTTCTTACTCTTTCTCCTACTTCTTTGAAAAGTGTGGGCCAATAGACACCTTCTTTTAAAATTTTGTAGGTTGTTGCTCTCTAGGGATAGTTTCCACCACAAAACCCTGCATGGAACCGATCTATAATTCACTCTGTTTCATTTTCAGTTAAATAAAGAAGAAGGATATGAATAGGGTCTTTCCATTGTAGATTAGCATTGATAATGCAATATTTTACTACTCTAAGCTTCAGAGCTTTACGCTGCCTCAAGTTAAGTTCATCTGGACATTGAAAATTCCTAAGAAATTGCACAATATGACATCACACATATCGTTATGCAGATCCCAGTCCTGAAAACAAAACAATTTGTTGGCTTGATCAGCCTTGACCCAGGTGCAGGGTTAAGCAGCCAAGCAAATCCCTACTCTTCTAGCCCTTTCAGCATCAGTCTGCAGAGTGAAGATGGAAGTCTCACCCAAAGCAATATGGGGGGATGTAGGAAGTAAGTTTCTACACCTTGATATGGTTGTGATGTGGGTTTTCTACCTTAATGCCTGCCTTCGTGCAGATCGATAAGCCTCTAGGGATTATTAATGTATTTCCTTTTCTATCTTTCATAGCCTCCACAAAGGTATACAACTACCATTCACGCAACCCTAAAAAATGATTCAGGCACTTACACACCTCTATAACTATGTTACTATCTCGTTTCCCTAATTATCTTAGTGGTTAGCCAACTTTATCATGCAATTAATATTATGCTCGCGTAAACATATATTACTACTTACGTTCAAATAATAGATAGAAACATATACATTCTCACATCAATTTAACATTATAATGTAAACCCAAAACCTAACATCTCATAGTCAGATTCAATAATTAAAGACAAAAAACATAGTGATTCTATAATAATTCTCTTTATTTATGATTTAATTTCCCAGTACAGACTCCATCTTCCATGTGCACACAACTGCAGGGGTCTGCACACTCAGCTGTGGACTTCCACCATAGCCTCTGTGCACTCAACTGTAGAGCTTTTTCCTATGCTGAGACTTTCTCTCTTAGCTCACCCAAACTTACCAATGACTCATGACTTCTAACTTACTTACTGTACTGTCTAAGACTCTCCTTTTTATACAATCCCATGGTTCGCGGACCATGGGTAGATCTCCAAAACTGACAAAACTTATCTATACTAAGGGAGGAAAATCCTTTTAACTTTAGACATCATCGCGCTCGTCGACCACAAAATGCAGAGACTTTACATTTATTTACACAAAATTCATTCCTTCTACCTCAAAAATTGGGTGTTTAACCCCAAGATTAACCCCCAGGTGACCCGCTCCCAACACCATCTAAGCACTAAGTCACCTTTCTTGAAATTTCTTTCTCTAGACTTTCCGTCGAACTATTTTTTCATCTTGTTTTGATATTCCTTAGCTTGTACTGAATTTCATCCCTGCCTTCATTCAACTTAACAATTTGATTAATCCTTCTTGAGAAATCATCTTTTTCTTCATAGGATTCCTGAAGGAATCTCGTAAGAGGTAAAGCTAAATGAGTAGGAAAAACTGCTTCCTTGCCATAAACAAATTGGAAAGAAGACTTGCCTATTGATCTCTTAAGAGAGACTCTATTTTCCCAAATTGCATGGATTAGATGGTTGTCCCAACTCTTTTTATGGTATTTAAAATTCTTCTTAATGACCTTAACTAAGCTCTTGTTAGAAGACTCTGCTAGCCCATTAACCTATGGATAGTATGGTGTAGAATGGTGTAATAGGATTGAATATTTTTGACAGAATTCAATCATTTTAACATTGCTGAAAGATGTTGCATTATCTGTAACAATATGTTGAGGACATCCAAATCTTGATAGGATGTTTTCTTCTAGAAATTTAATCACAACAGTATCAATTACATTTCTAACAGGTATTGCTTCTACCCACTTAGTAAAATAGTCTACAACAATTAAATTCCATCTATATTGATTACTTTATTGTCGATGAATTTCCCCTATAAAGTCCAATCCCCATTGTAGAAAAGGAGCATGAACCAACAATGGAACCAAAGGAAGTGTTGTCCGTTTCTATTTTCCTGCAAATAATTGGCATTGTTTGCAACTTCTTACTCTTTCTCCTACTTCTTTGAAAAGTGTGGGCCAATAGACACCTTCTTTTAAAATTTTGTAGGTTGTTGCTCTCTAGGGATAGTTTCCACCACAAAACCCTGCATGGAACCAATCTATAATTCACTCTGTTTCATTTTCAGTTAAATAAAGAACAAGGATATGAATAGGGTCTTTCCATTGTAGATTAGCATTGATAATGCAATATTTTACTGCATTAAGCTTCAGAGCTTTACGCTACCTCAAGTTAAGATCATCTAGACATTGAAAATTCCTAAGAAATTGCACAATATCAAATTACCAATGAGAGAGTAGATATTTTTTATCTATGTCAACAACAGGGAAAATTTTAAGGATGGAAATTTACCTTTAATTTTAGAAACCTTGGCGAATCCCACTAGTCCATAATATGAAATCTATAAAATGTTTGGAGATATTTTTGTAAAAATATTCAAATTTATAATATTTTTATATAGTCTATATATAATTTTTTGGCGATTTTTAGGGTAAAATAATTTCATCTATAAAATTTGGGCGAATCATTTTTACAGAAAAATGGAAATTAGCGAATCCTTTTTTTGGAAAAAATATAGTAAATTAGCCCATGGGCTAAGATTAGCCCCTAAAATTTCCCTAGTCAACAAGAATGGCTTGATCTGAAGAAAGAGCTTCTTGTGGATTCTCCCCTTCTATAAGAGGAGGATGTTATTGTGGTTTCTCCTCAGATATTAAGGAAGGTTCTTGTGGATTCTCCCATAATAGTAAGGAAGGTTCTTGTGGATTTTCTCAATATGACATTTCAGAGACTAGATTTATCCCCAATACCTTGCAATTGGATTCAGCAAACAATTTGGCTAGACCTTGGCCTTTTACTAGCTTTGTGGTCTTAATTTCAAGTTAAAATTCAAGGATTTTAGCAATCCATCTCCCTGTTCTTCCATTAGTATCAGGCTGGGTCAAAACAGTTTTAATTGCATGATTAGGGACATAAGTTGTAATGTGTGAATGAAGGACATAGGTTCTAAAGGCTTTCAGGGCTTGAATTAAGGCATAAGCTTGTTTTTCAATAATATCATACCTAAGTTCAATGTCCCTCATAACTTTGGAAAAGAAGGCTATAGGTTGGTCATAACCATTTGTGTTCTTCTGTAAAAGTACATCAGCTAAGGTTGTCTTAGATGCAAAAGAAAATATGCTAAAAGGTGAAGAATAATCAGGGCTAGCTATTGTAGGGGCCTCAGATATAGCCTTTTTGATATGATCAAAAGCATATCTAGTAGGAACTATCCATTTCACTTCTTTGTTTTTCTTCAGCATATCTATTATATCTTTAACAATTTGAACATAATTTTGGATGAACGTTCTGAGAAAATTGATCTTTCCAAGGAAGTTTTGTATCTCTTTCCTATTCCTTGGTAGAGATGGGGTCTTAATAGCTGAAGCTCTCTTTGGGTCAATTATAACTCCCTCTTTGGAGATTATATGCCCCAGTAATTTCCCCTCCTTTACAACAAATAAAGGTTTCCTTGGATTGATGGATATGCCAAATTTCCTGCACCTGTCAAAAACCTTACTCAAGTGTTTTAAATGATTTTCATCAAAACCAGAGAAAACAATTAAATCATATAAATAAATGACAACAAATTTATATGTTTTACCTACAAATTCTAGATCCATGGCTCTTTGGCAAGTGGCTCTAGCATTTGTCAATCCAAATGGCATTCTAGCATACATAAATGTACCCCAAGCTGTGGTGAAACTAGTTTTTTCTTGGTCAACTTGACTTACCATGATCTGGTTGTAACCAGAAAATCCATCTAGCATAGAAATCCTATTTGCACCTAAAACTTTCTGAAGTAGATGATCCATTTTGGGCAATGGATAATTATCCTTTAAAGATGATTTTCTCTAATTTCGGAAGTATACGCATAGCCTAATCTTACCATTTTTCTTTTTGATAGGAACTAGGTTGGCTACCCAATTAGAATACCTTAAAGGTACTATGATATCACAATTAAGCAGCTTTTTAAGTTCTTTCTCAATGGTTAGAAGTAGTATAGGATTGATTCTTCTTAGTTTTTGTTGAAATGGTTTTGCTTCTGGTTTCAAAGGAATCTTATGCTCAATCAAAGATGTATCATAAGTTTTTAACTCATTATAAGACCAGGCAAAGACATCTTTGTAATTTTTAAGAAGATTCAAGTATTTGAATTTTACATCCAAAGGTAAGGTTGCTGACAATTTAATATTTCTCACATCATCCAAAGTCCCAATATTGCATTCTTTGATCCTTCTTTAGGTGAGTTAAACAAGGGATTTTTAGAGACATCATTATTATCAAATACTTTTTCCAAAGGAACCAATCCTTTAGGAATAAAATTATTAGATAATCTGATGATATCATGATTAAGAATTTTAGGATTGAATGAAGTTTCTGGATTTTGTTAATTTAATTCTTGAATATCGTTTTGATCTTATTCAATTTTCATATTTGAGAATTCATCAATGACATGAATTTGGTATTCTAACAGTACTGGCTCAGGGATTTTGAAAGAGCTTGTTGATATAGCTAGTGAGTCAGCATGCATATTTTCATCTCTGGGAATGGCAGTTATGTTAAATCCTTGAAGGAAATTTTCAATTGTGTCCCAAGCTTCATTTCTATATGACCTAAGCCTTGGGTGTTTTGTTTGACACGGATTTCTAACCTGGTTCACTATAAGCTCAGAATGAAAAAGTACACCCAAGTTTTGAACTTTAAACTTCTAGCTAGATCAAGACCAAGAAGAAAAGCCTCATACTTAGCCACATTATTAGTGACCTCAAATTAAAGTTTACATGACTGGTTTATGTTTTATTTATTTGGTGAAAATAAAACAATTCCTGCTCCTAATCCTTATTTTGAGCAAGATCCATCAAAGTAAAGTTTCTAGATATCTGATTCTACAACTTTAGGTTTGGAAACTATATTTTCAATGGAAAGTTGAGTGTTTGATGAATTTTGTTAAGATAACTAAAAGAAACAAAAATTCTGATCTATTGCATAGATAGGGTGGTTTTTTGCTTGATCATACCTACAAATAGTATGAAGGATCAGACTTCCCTATATAACCTTAAATTTTCACATACATAGATCGAAATAGTAGCAAAAGACATGTCCATCTCAAGTGATCCTCCAAGTTTAGCACATCATGATCTAGATATAAGCATGCCAAACTTGGCAGGAATATCAATTACAACTATGTCCAAAACTATACTCTTGAGAGGTATTTGAGCTGAGGTCACAACTAGGTCTTTGATCAATCTTAGGCATGGTACTTTCTTTGAATCAAAAGGTGTAAAGATCATGATAACAACGAGTAACTTGTAACTGAATCTGGTCCATAATTACCTTTGGTATAAGGTTATGAGAAGCTCTAGAGTCCAACATGAAGTTATACAAAATAAAGTCATGGGATTTTAAAGTTACATAAAGTAGTGGAACAATTTCATTGATCATATTAGAACTAGGGCCAAACACTACCAAGGGCTTTTCATATTGCAAACTAATAACATGTCCTTCAACATCTACACTAGAGCACTATATCCATTTAGACACTTGATTTTTATAACGAGGGTTTTTGGAAAGTTCAACTAAAGGTATAAGAATCTTGACCCTTTCCAATTACTTTTCAATATTAAAAGTTGTCAAAATCGTCTTGTCTGATGAAGATGTTTTAGTGGATGACTATGTAGTCTGAGGTGTTGGAGTTTGTGTTTGAATGGTTTTCGTTGTAGGTTCAATTATGGTGGTAGATTTTGGAGGTCTGCCAGGACCTGATTTGGGTCTTAGATCATACCTCTTATTCAATTCTGCAATCTGAAATTCAGAGAATGCTAGGTGTTTTGAATGTTGAGCATCTCTTGGTTCTTGTTCAAAAGACTGAGGTGAAGGAACTATTTCCATTTGTACTATTCAAGAATAAATATTATTTATATCTTTAGTGATTAAAGGGCCTGTATCCTATGGATTTTGATGATCAATCAACAAAGGTGGTTGAACGTTTTGATGAGAACTTGGTCTCTAAAGAATCTGCATCTGAGGAGTTCTTCAAAATTAAGTCTGAGCTTGAGGTCTAACAAAAGTTTTCTGAGTAGTTCTATGTGGATTTTCAATTTTAGAAATCCTATTAGAAATGCTTCTAAGTAAAGATGTAATTTCATCAATTTTTTGACCTTCAATTTTATATTTGGAAGAAGATGATTCATCAACCCTAGCTTTTAGTTTTCTTTCTTATTTTTCTTCTTTAGCTTAAAGTTTTCCAAAAGTTGATCTATTGGCTTCTACCTGTATACATTTTTTTGCATGTCTTATAATTTATTAAAAACCCTTTCCCTTAGCATAACTAAAAAGTCATCTTCAAATCTTCAAATTCTTTGGAAAATCTGACCTTTGCAGCTTCTACTAGTGGTTTACAATCAACAGGTATTTTATGATAGAGTTTGTTAAATATTTTGATAAATTCAGCAACTGGTTCACTAGGGTTTCTCTTCAATTCTTCGAATTCAGTGAGAAAGTAAAAAAGATCTTTATTTACCCACTGTTGATTTTTAAAGATAGTATGAGTTCATTCCATGTTCTGATAGAGTCAGATCTAAGTTGCCTAAACCAGATCCTAACATTTCCTTCTAAATATTGTACAAATAATCTCATATAAATATTTTCCTCTTATATGTTCATATTGTTAGAAAAATCAAGGAAATATGATACATGATCCTCTGCTGAGGGACTTGTTTCACCATTAAATCTTGGTAGATGTTTTAGATATCCATCAGGAAAATTTCCAAGTTTGCAGGGAAAACTAGAGCATCATACCTTTCTTGTCCAATGGGTCAAAAAGCCATAACAAAAGGAGGAGTATGGGGTGAATGAGTGGATGGTGATGGAGAAGAGGAGGATGATAAAGATGAAGATGTAGGATATGAATATGAATCCATAGGGGTATTAGTATGTGGAGGAGAGAAAGAGGGAGGATACCTTTTCGAGGATATCAAAGGGGTCTTAATAACCAACTTCTAAACTCCTAGTGGAAAGTCTTCCTTATTATCAAACAAAGGATTCGAATAGATAGAAAATGTCTCTTCAAGATTAGTATAGGTTGATGGTATAGAGTAAGGAGTTGGAGTAATGAAATCTAGAGTCATGAATTCAGGTAAATGTAAACCCAATTCTTCCACAGATGAAGGTGATTTGATAGGAATGGATGGGACTTGATATGACTCAAGTGACTGTATTAAAAAGGTTGGTTAAAGATCTAATCCTATAGAATGGAGTTAAGAAACCATAGGAGGTAGTTCTGTCCAATTAGGATGGGATGGTACAGATGAAAGGGATCTACAAACGAGATTTCGTTAGGGTGTAAAGCTGAATAAGAAGAAGGTGTTCTATGTCTTCTCCTTGAAGAGGCTCCCCGAATAAGTATTTCTGGGTTTGGTAGAGGGTTAACAATCTTAGAATCAGACTGTGATCTAGTGTGCTTAAAAGGAGCCAACTTGGACCAGTGGAATCGCCAGGTGAATGGTTTTGACCTATATCCTTATCCTTTATTCACCTTAAAGGAAGGGGAGAATCATTGCCCTAGGGAAAATTTAGCTTTCAACCCTTAGCTCCCTAGCAATGACGCCAATTTGATGTTGTTCTTTGAGATAACCTAAGGTCAATTGGTTATGCCAAAGCATCTATAATGTTTTTTTGTTTTAAATGGTTGGATGACCAATGAACTTTTTATAAGTAGGTGCTTTAAACTTATAATGATTTTGAATAAAATAAAAGGATTTTCTTTACATGCAAATGGTTATTTTTATTTTAGTAGGATGGATAAGAAGAATGTGGAAAGGTATAATTGATATAATATTCAAACTGAGTATTTAATCATTTATAAGAAGAAATCAAGAAAACGATATTTCCTTCATCAACATAATATAATTAAACTATTACAGAAATCTGGTGTAATTTACTTTCAAAGAGGAATTTAAAATAACAAATAGTTCTGCAAATTAATCTCTTGTTTAAATTACAACTTCACAGAGGATTCAAAATGAAACTGATATTCAATTAAATTGTAAATTAGATGACTATAAAATAATTATTTTATATGAAGAAGACATAATGAATAACCAATATGAAAATAACTCACTGAGAGATAGACCATATGAGGCAAATCCAGAATATTTTATTATCTCAAAAATGCTGCAGCTTAGTACAAATCTTCTTGATAACTAGTTCAAGGGTTCAACCCTAAATACTTCGACAGAATGAAGTAATTAAGCAAAATTACAAAAATATTACATTTAATTTCTGAGTGACACAACATTCTATTATTAAATTATAGCTAACATAAAATAAGTAATTCGATCAAAAGGAATGAATCTGAACAACTAGCCCTGCTTTGAAGGAGAGCAGTCGTTGAGTGACCACTATTCAGGTGTTGCACTAGTGAAGCTGGTATGTCCTTTAGACATGAAATTCACACAACTTATCCCACCATTCTTCATCTGCAACAAAAATCTTGGTTACCTTGTGGTAGATTTCATCTACTTTAGTATATCGAGGAAAAGTGGGTTTTACTATAAAAATGTGTTTTATCTCATGTTGGATAAAACTTATTTTGTTGATACCTTCATAAAAAGATCTTCCTATCATAGAACCTTTCATGTTGGAAGACTTAGATGTATCCTTGCAATGTCCTGTAGATTCTTCATGTAGTCTTCCCTCGTCATTAATTTGTCATTGATTACAAATAGTGAAGGTAGACCTTTCTTGTTCAATGCATCTATCCTAGTGAAAACCCCGTTAACTACTACCTCTAGAGTGTGAGACTTCTTTGTCAGTTGTATAACCAAGTTCTTCTTTGTTAGAAATTTCTTCACCTTCAAGATGGTTTTTGTTCTATAATCTACTCCCAACTCATCCAACTCATATCTATTTTTGGAATTGAGGAACTTTATGATGTTGTTGGTTGTAGCAGGCATTTCTGCCAGTTGAGCATTGATAGTGGCAATGGTCTACCTTAGTTTCTCCATCAATTCCTTCTGCTAAAACATAATCTGGATACATGGCCAAATTTCATCTATTTCTTCAATGATATTATTCCAGATGATTTCTTTAACATGACCCAGTGTATAGCCAATAGAAGACTCAGCTGATGACTTCTTCCATGCCTTTATATGATTTTTAGCTCTTTGTAGCTCTGCTGCATGAAACGTCTCAGTATTATTTTGATGATCCTATAGAATTTTCACTTGATCGTGCAACTTTTTTATCTCTTCAGTCTCGAGAGACATATTTTGTACTACATTCGCCAATTGATCTGCAACATCCTTTGTACTTGTTGAAGAAGATATCATTGAAGGAATGGTTGTAATAGGGAGTGCTTGCAAAGGGACAACAACCATTTTGGGAGCTTTCTCCTTATCTTTAATCAATTTATCCATATTTGTCTCCATTTGCTTCAGTTGTGCACTCTGCTCCATGATGAGCTTCATCTTATCTACCTTTTATGTCTCTGTCTCTTCAATATTGTTGGCTAGAGGATCTTCTATAGACAAAAAGTTTAACTACTTCCTTAATGTTGCTATGTCTAAATTATTTTTCTTTATTATCTCTTTTGTAGCATCGATGTTTGAAGGGTCATAACCCACTTTGATCATCAAATCATCTATAGTTTTAATCTTGGTGTCTTTGGCAAGTACAAAGACCTTCTCCATCTTTAGCTGTGATTGGACATTTGCTAATGTAACCTGTAGTTTAGACAAACTCATAGCAGTGTTAGTGACATTTGAAAATATCATTTACCAAGTCTACTTATGCATCTCCATTTGATCAATTGGATGTATATCTCTTACATCAAATTCAAAAGTTGTCTTCTTGTAGTTTGATGTTGCCTTGGGCTAGGGAAGGTGTGCTTGGAGGAATGCCATTTGCATTTTTCCTTTTTCTGAATCAAAGGTTGATAGTAGCTTGCTTTGAGCACTAGAAGTTTGCTTCGAGAACTGATTATAGGTATTAATATTTAAGGCCTCATTCCTTACTTTTATCTCCTTGAAAATGTCTATTATACTCTTTTATGTCTCCCCTATAGTAGAAGTGTTGGTCTAAATGATTTTCTGCTACACTTGTGAATTCATGGAGGTAGCGGGAGACTGTGTGGTCTGATCACCCACTAATGAGGAAACAAGTGGCTCATTAGTGGTGATAGTGGTCTCCTGCTCTGAGTCCTTGCTGAGGCTTAGTTTAGAACTAATCTTGGCCTCCTTTTTATACATGATCTTGAATCCCTTCACTTAAAATGTAAGTCCCTGAAGGGGACTCTTCCTCTCTGATTATTTTAGTTGTTTTCTCCTGCATGGTAGGAGTCTGTATTGTAGATGATGATACTAGTTGTTCTTCTACCTCTTGTAGGGTATTATCAATGCATTCTAACTGATTTTTGTACTTCTCTATCTCTGGCCTAGCTCTGTGAAAATAAGGAGTAGATTTGGTTGCTAGTCTTAATTTAGAAATGATCCCTAATGGATCGTATGACTAGGTAAAGCTTAGGCTGAACTGGATTTCCTTTAGAAACTTGTCTACTTCTTCCCCTATTGCTCTTGTGTTGCAAATGAAAGGCCCAATCTATGTTTTGATTTTATTCTGGGACGTCTTCTTGGAAGCAACAAAGTGGATCTCATCCATATTTAACATCTGCCTTATGTACTCTAGATCAAAAATCCTCATGGGGAGGAATTTAGGAAGCTTTTAAGGTGCAAGCTCACACTTGAATATTATCATATCTATATAGTTTTGGTATAGGTACCAATCCCCTATGTGAACTTGGTCTGGTAGCTACAACACCTTTTTTATTTGCTCACTAATCCTTGGTTCTATACTGCTACTCAGAAGATTGATTCCTGGATGAACAAAAAAAATTGTAAGCTATTTATATGTATATTCCTTTTGTTCCTTCATCACCAGAGTAGTCCAAAAGATGAATGATTGTTGGTTTCCTTTTTCATCCAGCTTTTGCAAAGTAAGTTTGATGTTGTCTCCCTGAAAGTATAAGAACATATAAACTAGTACAAAAGAATACTTGAAAACCTCTTGAGTTGGGAATTTGGTAAGCTGATGATGAATTGACTCTCGAAGAAATTGGTTGAAGTTAAACACAATGGAGGGTTTAGAATCAGCAGAGAAAATGGACAGAAATACTATGATGGCCTCATCTACCCACTGATCAAAGTAGTAGCCAAGGAGGTAGGAGACAACTCTGATAATCTACTTGGCTTTCTGAGGAAAAATAGAGGATGGATAGGGATGATTTTTCTTTGGCAATGAGGTATCTTTTCTCAAAAACTGCTCAAGAGTTTGGGCCGTCTTGGAAAAGTCTAATTTATCATATAACTCAACAAGAACATCATAGGAAAACAGGGTGGCATTCTCTACCGTGGGTACTTACATCATCTGATCTATGGCCTGAGGAGTGATGGTAAAAATAATTTCTCTAGTGGGGATAATTATAGCCCTTTGGCTTGGTAAATAAGATGCATGGCACTTCCTAAAAAACTCTAGGGTGTTGTGGGTACGAGGAAAAATATGGTGGCGTAAACTGGACTCCACAACAGAATTTCATCAAATTTGTCAATGTATTTGTCTGGAAGCCATAATACATCTCATAGAGGTCCAATTCACAGAAAGTTTCATGGATTTTAAAGTCTCTGTCAGTGAAAGGTATGTGATGCAAATCTATGGGAGGATAGATCAAAGGACTAACACGTTCCTCTAGTCCCTTTTAATTTGGAGGAATTTTTTAATAAAGCTAAGGACAGTAGTGAAAATAGAATTGGAAGTTTGAATATGCAAAGAGGATTTAGGTTTTGGAGGCAAGAACATAAGTAGTAGGCTGAAAATGATTAAACAAACAATGTCGCTCATGAGTAAAAAAGTTGAAGTTTTAGTCTAGCAAACCTATAACAAATCAATAACAGTGATAATGCATGAATTCAGTAACCCGTTCACAAGTGAAAGGAAGCTTTATATAATCGATCTGGTTTTTCTGTTGGAGATGGCATGGCTGCGTTGAATTAATGACTAAAGAATTAGTTTCTTAATGGGTTAATTCTAGAGGGAATGGAGGTGATTGGTGGATTTAACGGGAAAATAACATGGCAGAAGGTGAGTGGAAGGAGCACAATGGGTGGGAGAGAAGTATCGGAGTGAGGGAGAAAACTTTTTTTTTTTGGGGGGGGGGGGGGGCGCGGAGTGGTTAGCAGTTTCACCTAAGGCTGGTCTAAAAAGATCTACCATTGACATGTAGGGGAGGGCGCAGTTTCGTATACTACCCATTTCAGAACCCCACCACTGACGATAATGTTCAGATGGTGAGGGGAGGGAGAAATGTCATGTGGACTATCATATCTTGGGAGATGGGTAGAGATGGAGTGATAGGTGGCAGAGAATTATCATGATGAGACAAGACAACCGGCGGGGTAGGCAGGAATTATTTAATGCATAGAGGGATATTTGCAATGTATGAAAGGGGGGTTCGAATTTTAGGTATAAGTGAGTGCAGGATAATATGAGTGGAGGGATGATTTGGGGGTTTTAAACTTATGAATAAGGATTAATGCCAAAATTAATTGATATATAAAACCTTAGACCAAAACCTTTACTCTTTGCCTTTTTGCTTCTACACATGAAAATCACATTTGATATTTGAATTTTGGTGAAATTTGACTAGTAGCCTATGCATTTATAAAATATGAAATGAAGCCATTCTTTTCTTTTTGTTTCCCTGACATTTTATTTTTCTTTTGTCTTGTTTATTTAGGGAAGATAACACCTAACATTTTATTGATATGGATGCCTGTAAAACATTAAATTGGCCTAACATTATAACTTTTCTTTCTTTTGCATCCATATCCTAACTAAACATTTTAAATTTTGTTTTGACTAATATACTAACTTATTAAAACCAAATAATGTTACAATATAGCAGATGAAAGTAGTGGATGTGGAGGCAGAAAAAGCCTAGGGAACAAAGGGTATTGATGCTGAAGGAGCGAAACCCATGATAAGGATCCCTAAGTATACCCCTTTGTGGAAAGGGAAACAAAAGGTCACAAAGGACCCAGATGCCATGAAATTTACAATATCCATGCCCCTACTACCTGAGCAGCTCCATTTTGAGGCCCTCGGCTCACATGGATCCTACAATTGAAAATGGAGGATTGGGACCTCGTAGACCACGCTAAGTGTTGGAGAGGCAAATCCCCTCTACGGATAGAGGCGATCCCTACTAGCCCAGAATGGGACTAGCAACAATCAATCAATGCTACCATGCAAGTTCCTAATTGCAATTAAAAGAGAGGAAAAGAACACCTACTTCGATTCCAACGCTATTGTTTGATGAAGAGATGCCGCTCTCGCTCCTTCGTTTTGGCCGGTCACAATCTTCCGCGATCTCCGCGAATAGATACCTGCACACACGAAGAGAAAGACAAACACAAGAGTGAAATCTAATAAAAGAAATTATACATCAGTCAGAAAGGATGTAATTCACATTAACCATTGCAAGACAAATGAGAATGGAACCATAACAGTAGTCATCTATTATTAAATCAATAACAGAGAAAGGTACAACCAATGTTCTGACGCTGAGTCCTTCTCTTGAGGGTCCAGCCAGCAAGTCTCTCAAGCATTCACCCTTGGAGGTAAGTTCTCCCAACACAAAAAGCTCTCTCTCACACAAGCAATACTCACAACCTTCCTTAAGCTTCCTCTAGCAAAACCACACTTGTCACACCAACTACCTACTAGCAGCAGCAAACCAAGCACTATGAATTCCACACTATCCAAACTAGCTTCTCATGGTAAGGGTGGAGGTTTAAGTAGAGAAGGAGTCTCCATGGATGGTGGGAGGACAAGCTTATCTTCAAGGAAGGTGGTTCCAAATGACGAACAGACATGCCATAGAAGGGAGGGTGATACTCACAAGGCTAACAACCAGACCTGGAACCATCTGGAAGGCTGGCTGTTGGAACAAATTCGCCCAAACTGGATCAGCGCAGGTGTAACACTGAACTGACGCGCTGACAGCGCATCACATAAACAGATCAGACTGTGTCAGCGCGGCTTGATACTTTCATAGGCTGCGCTGGCGCATAAAATTCGACCAGCGCGGGAAACCCGTGTGCTTCCGCGCTGGCAGCGCACCAGTAACACTATAAGCCGCCAGTCAGCGCGGTTATTTTAATGACAGACGCGCTGATGAAATAAACTTAGGCAAAGTGGGTCATTTGGCCAGTTTAGAGAGCATGAACATGGTGGATTTGATTTCATGGCATGATAGGGAGACTGACAAGGAGACAGTGACAATTTACTGCGTAACAGATGCCCCCTAAAGCATGAAGCTCGAGGGAGTGGGAGGGGTGAAATGCTTTACAAAACTGCTGAACTGGAACACCACGAGGAAGGACCTGCATGAATGTACAACTGATATCTCGATCACATGTAGTCTAGGCATGGGCGCAGCCATCCAAAAGACATACGAAGAAGGTCCGTGGTATGGACGTAGCCACCCAGCTAAAGAGACCATAAAGATAAGAGGGTATGGTCGTAGCCATCCCAAAGACTCAGGTATGGGCGCAACCATCCATCAATGAGTCATGTAATAACAATCCACAAAATCGCAGCCTGGTTCATAACAGACAAAAACCAGGGTCTTGCGCTCCATCCGAACCCGAACAATGTACAAGTTCAAGCATGTGAATACATGAGCTGAAGTCGAACATGCATGAACATCGTCTGATTACCAGTCAATGATGAAAACTGTTAACAGACGGGAGAGGTACCACCAATAATGACAATGGTCCTCAAGGTACTTATAGGTACAATCCGCGGCGTGTGAATCAATGAGCTGGTGTCGAACACCCGCAGAATCATCCGATCGGAGGCCAATGATGAAAACCTCACGTCGAACACGAAGAACCTGCCATTGAGGCATGCAGGCTCTAAGGCACCTGAAGGGAGTCTCTAGGTCACTTTCCTGGATAATGAGCTGGAGTCGACAGGAAGTAACCTTGATCGAAGGTGGGCCATGATGTTTCCCACATCATCGACACGAGACAGAGAAGGATAAAAGATTTTGTGTGAGACATCAGAGGGAGGTGGTAATCTTGCAGAGGCGAACTTCTCTTGAACATATCGGCGACACAACGGCGGATTTGGTAGTATCTGACATCAAATGAGCAGAGGTCATGGTAACAAAGCAATGAGCGGATGAGAGGTCAAATAGGATAACCCAAACCCACGGAGGCTAGTGTAAAACAAGATGAGAAATGCCCACCCAGACACGAATGCAGATGGGTGCCATGTTCAAGAGCGACATACTGCCGACACGACCATTATTACTGTTTCATTTTCCCCACCATTTCTGGCAGGTACCCCGATTATTTTTGGATGACAAGCTTGACAGGGATAGCATATGCTTGGAGAGTGTCATTTCGACGATGTCCGATGTCATTGAGTTTTAATGAGCCTGACAAAGGAGGAGCTCGGCGTCTTTTCTTGTTTAGAGAGTCTGAAAAGACAGCGGAAAAGGAGACTCCAGGGGGGTCCTTTTTCGTAAAGTTGTGTCTCTCGAGCCCGAAAAAGTATAAAACAATGCCCGAAAGAACCGCCCGACCATTACGATCGAGGAGTACTTTTCGTGAATAGTGACTTCGACCTGAAAAAGTAAAAAAGCGGTCGGAAGTACGTCGATTCAGAGCTAATGACGAGTGCGAAACGACAAACACCCAGCAATCTTTTTAAGTTACACAGTCGGAAAAAGAGCTTAAAACGACCGCCTCCCATTCCCTTTAACAAGCCGAAAGGAAGCTCGGCCATCTTTTATTGATTTATGTCGGAAAAGAGCTTAAAGACGACATTTTGGGACCAAGTGTATGAAGAATCGTTATGACCACGCCGATTACTATAACCTGCACAAGAACACCACCCGCATAAATCCGTTCGATATGCATAAAAACATAGTGAAACATGCATGAAGGCATAATTCAGTGACATTAGTGCTAAATCCATGGTGAAACTGTGACAAAAACCCACATTGATAAGAAATTGTAGCTAATTATGAATTTTTTACCATAAATAGGGGGGTAAAAGTCATTTTTTACCATTGTTACCATTTTGAGTTGTGAAGAACGTTGAGGAGCTGCAAGGTTGACAGAGCGATTTCCAGCCCATACAGACACCATTCATCTGGCAGCTTGTTCCAAGTAGGTTCTCCTCTCCCTGCGTTTCATTTTAAGCCTTTTTTTGAGCAATTCCACAGTGGGATGTGGCCCTTTGGGCGAATTTTTTGAGCGTTGGTGCGCTCTCGGTCAGCGGGGGTTTCCCGCTCGGGCCCGCGCTGATCGATTTATATTTACACGTACCACCTCATGGGTCAGCGCGGAAAACACGTGTGCTTCCGCGCTGACCCAGTGAAAAAACAACGGTGCGCCATTTTCAGCGCGACTGTTTTAGAAATAGTCGCACTGGCGCCGTAAAGATTTATTTTTTAAGAATTGAACGTACAAATCTCAACGGTTAGCATCCTAATGTTTTTTCATGGTTTTGCAGGGCAAAATGGCTTTTGTTTGGCAAGAGAGATCTCACAATGATGAGGATATAGCCGCCTATGCACTTGCCGAATGTCGAAATGCAATGCGAGCATGCGGTTTCTTGAAATTCTTCCTTACTCCGCGCCTGAGGGCGCAACCTGACTTGCTTGAGCTCTTAATCAGAGCTTGGAATCCAGTGGATGGGAAATTCACGATCCGTGGCCAGGACATTGAGTTTGATTCCACGGACATTTATTTTTTGACTGGATTGTCACGCCGGGGCCAGATGCCCATCCTGGAGGGGCAACGTCCCAGCGGTGAGACTCTTGATCAGCTCATGGCTCGAGTGTGCCCACGGGCTGTGAAAACACAGAGTGGGAAAGTTGGTATCCCGACAGTGGAGGACATGCCTCTTCGCGCCATACTCTTTCTAGTGACACGGGCAGCAGGCTCTTTGGCCAATCATGAGGCCTCAAAGACCCAACTGTTACTGGCTCTAGAGTGCTTATAGCCCACCATTTTCAACTGGGCAGTAGCTGTGACCACTAGCATGAAGAGGCAACTTAACAACTGCCGACGCGGAGAGTCGAAGTAGTTTGCATATGGGTCGCTTCTACTGCCGCTCATGCTGGAGTGGGTGCCGGCCCTACAGCTACAGACCATGGCCGTGGATCCACCTAGAGGTCCTCGAGAGACGAGGGCCAGTCGATGGGCCCGCGTCATGCCACGTGGAGGTGGAGGCCGCCCAGTGTCTTGGGGAGTGTATTTCCGAGAGTGGTTGGATGGACAGGTTGTCATCGTGGAGGACTGGCCATATGCTGGCATGGACTTCCGCAATGATCCTGACATGCTACTGCCCGCGGGCGAGCACTGGGACGATGGAGGTATAACACTTGATCTCTTTTTAATATTTTTTTAATGTTTTTTTATTTTTCATGTACATGTCTTGATAAATGTCACGGTGTGCAGATGTGGGACCCGTGAGACCCATTGGCCTAGCCCCAACGGCACGGAGAGAGGGGCAAGGAGCTGGAGCCCTGGCCCTAGTTCCTCCAGGAGTTGATACGTCGGAGACTGTAGCTCGCAACCTCGAGGGTTTGCTGGAGGGGGTGCCAGATTACCAGGGGGTCGAGGAGGTCCCTATAGAGCATCAGATCCACACAGTGGGGGTGGCACCCAGGATGCACCGCCTTTTGAGGCGAGTGGCACGGGCAGCAGTATGCTATAGAGAGCATAACCCAGATCAGTAGTCACCTAGGTTTTACTTCCACTGATGTTTTGAGAGACATATGTCTCGGATGTACTGAGAACACCGGCTTTATTTTTTGGACATATACACTTATTTTTGAGCGCCTCAGTGTGCCACACGATATATATATATATATATATATATATATATATATACTGTTTTTGGATGGATCGTTTCACATGTGATGATGTTTTATAATATGTTATGCAAATGTCTAATACAAATGTGATCTATGTATCAGTTGCACAACACAGGACCCATGTATTTTAATTTTTATGCAAGCTTAAAAACACATATGCAGGCACACATGTAAACTATGCTTGAAAAAGAAATTATTTACATATGCTTATCCTATGGTCTTATTATGTTTTCTATATCTTCTTGTATGATGTTTATCTATTACGCAAATGTCTATCCAACACATGGTTTGCCAATGCATCAGTTAACGTATTTAATCGTCTCGGAATATGTTGATATGTGATATAATAAAAATTCCTTTCTAACAATCTCACACGTAAATACAACCTTAGAATGCGTTGGTCTCTGACGGAATATCGCCCGTTGAGTTGGTGGACGACAAGTTGGGAGTCCAGGTTGACCACCAATGCACGGATGCCAAGATCAACTGCTTCGGCTAGCAATTCGATTACAACACTGTATTCGGCAACATTATTGGTGGTACGGCCCAAGCACACGCCTTGAAGATCTAGCAACTCGCCGTGAGGATCGTAGATCGCCCACGCCGCAGAAGACAAATTGCAAGTACTACGGCAGGCGCCATCGGTGAAGCCAACGTAAGGTGTACTAGACATCTGCACAAGAAGCAGAAAACAAAATAAGAGGCAAACACGCCTTCACACCAAAGAAAAACTAGAAATCACGCACACATGACACACTTGCTAAGAACACATGTATGTACAAACTAGGTGCGCGAGATCATGCATAATATTTTTTCAAATAAAGCCCGTTGCGGGGCTTGTCAAGAGGATTTCCTTCGTAATCGATCAGCTCATATGCCCCCTTTTGCAAAACTCTCTTCACGATATAGGGGCCTAGCCACATGGATTCGAGTTTACCTGCCCCCAGATTATCCTTAGCTTGATCGTAGAGCAGTACTAGATCTCCCTCAACAAAGGAATGAGGTTGAATGGTATTGTCGAAGTGAGCCTTAACCCTCTTCTTCTGTGCTTCAATAGCCAAAGAAGCAAGCGACGGGTCTCGTCTAGCCTTTCTAAATAGAGAAGTCGTTCCTCCACTGGAGTGGTGTTGGGGAGCAACTCGACAGCTAACTTTAACGAAGGAATCTCAGACTCAACAGGAAGGGTGGCCTCCAGTCCATAAACAATCTGAAAAGGAGTGAAACCGGTGGCGTCCTTCACAGAGGTCCGGTAAGCCCACAAGGCAAGGAACAGCATCAGATGCCAGTTAGACTTGTGCGTATTCACAGTACGTTGGAGCATTGTGATCAAAACTTTGTTCACGGCTTCAACTTGGCCGTTGGATTGAGGGTAATACGGCGTCAAGCTATCTTGACGCAAGCCTAGCTGGGTTGTTAGTTCTGTCATCATGTGATTATGGAAATGTTTTCCGTGATCTGTGACAATAGCCTGGGGGACTCCGAACCGAGTAATAACATAATTAAACAAAAACTGCGCTGCCGTGTAACCGTCTTCGTTCAATGTAGGCATCGCTTCAGCCCATTTGGTGAAATAATCCACGGCAACGATGATGTACCCATGCCCCCCGGCCGAACGAGGGTTACAGGACGTATAATCGATGCCCCATTTGGCAAATGGACCTACGGAAACAATGGGGTGCAGTGGTGCAGGAGGTGCACGCATTTTCCGGTGGTAAACCTGACATTCATGACATGCACGGACGGCAAGGATGCAATCCTTGAAGATAGAAGGCCAGAAATAACCAGCACGGAGAATTTTCTGGGCGGTAGCATATCCGGACATATGGCCGCCACAAGCACCAGAGTGGCAGTCATTCAACACCCGCTCAGCCTCCTCGAGAGTCAAGCATCGGCGAAGAACAGAATCAACGCTGAGGCGGTACAGGGTATCGCCAATAATGCGATAGGGTTGAGATTGGTGACGAATCCTCCGTCGAGCGTCTTTTGATACATTAGGATGGAAGGAAGACATCTGCAAATAGACTATTATGTCCCCATACCAAGGGTCGAGGGTGCTGATCAGAAACAATGCTTCATCCGGGATATGCTCTTCCGAACGGGATGGTGCATAAGAGGATGGAAAAGAACAGAGCAATTCTGCAAAGACCAGAGATTTCTTAGACTTGGCAGCAGTAAATTCCAAGTCAAACTCTTGTAGGATGACAATCCATTTCAAGTACTTGCCCCCCAGCAGCTGACGCGACAAGATGTAGGTCATTGGGTTGCAGTCGGAAATCACGGTCGTAGTGCGCAATAGGATATAGTGCCGGAATCGTTGGACGGCGAAGACAGCTGCCAATGCCAACTTCTCGACATAAGCGTAACGAGTTTCTGTATCCAGGAGATTGCGACTAAGGTAATAGATAACGTGTTCGTTGCCATCATCATCATCCTGTACCAGTACCATGCCGATGGTGGTATCAGCGACAGCTAAATAGAGAGAATAATCACGGTGATAGTTCGGAGGTCTTAGGAGCGGGGCCGAGACAAGGAGGTCCTTGAGTCGCTCGAAAGACTCCTGGGCGATGGCATCCCAACGAAAGGGTGTGTCTCGCTTTAATAACCGTGTGAAACCCTTAGCCACCTCGGCATAATTCGGAATGAATCGTCTAAGGAAATTCGCTTTGCCCTGCAAGCTCTGCAATTGCTGCAAGGAAGCAGGGGGAGGAAGATTCAAAATGCCCTCAACTTTGAGGGGATCCAGACGGATGCCTTCTCGGGAGACGATAAACCCGAGCAGTCGGCCAGATTCTACGCAGAAGACACACTTATGAGGATTAAGCCTTATACGGTAGTGTCGACAACGGAGAAAAATTTCGCGAAGATGAGAGGGATGGTCCTGACGCTTAGCTGAATGAGACGGGAGGTCATCCAGATAAGGTTGTACAATGTGACGAATATCATGAAAGGCATAAGACATTGCACGTTGAAATGTAGCGCCGGCATTCTTTAGACCGAAAGGAAGCTTCTTATAGGCAAAGGTGCCCCAAGGACAAATAAAAGCTGTCTTATGTTGGTCTATGGGTGCAATGTTGATCTGGTTATAGCTAGAGAAGTCGTCCATAAATGAGTAAATCTCACTTCTGGCGCACTCATCAATAAGCTGATCGATAAAGGGCGTAGGAAAGTTATCTTTCGGACAGGCACGATTGATATCACGATAGTCAACACAGACCCGGATAGTACCCTTCTTTTTATTCACAGGGACTATATTAGACACCCAATCCGTAAGAGGAATGGGGTAGATGAAGCCAGCTTTAAGAAGCTTTTCGACTTCAGCCTTGATGGCTGTAGCCTTTCGGGGGTGCACTGGGTGTAAGCGCTGACGAACATGCTTAGCATCTGGATATGTAGGTATTTCGTGCACCACTATACTAGGATCGATGCCAGGCATTTCCTCATAGGACCATGCGAAGACATCACGAAATTCGCGAAATAAAGCAGTATAGAGTTGAACTTCCTCAGGAGTGCAAGTGACTCCGATATGAATGTGCTCGACGATCCCTGGTTTGACAGAGATGTCAATCGGTTGGGTTTGCGTGATATTTCCCATGTTGCCCTCTGACACTTGATAAAGCTGACTGGGTGTTTGGAGGGGCGGTGATGGGACACATGAAGCAAACCGCTCGAAACATGCGGTCATTTCCGGATGGGGAGGGAGAAACGAAGAGCGATGGTGGTGATCTGACCAAGGGAGCTCTTCGAGAGACATAGTCTCTATGATGGCTTCATCGGAGGGAAATACTTCCTTCAATGGATCCGAAGTAGCCTCATCTCCTAGCCAAGGGAAATGATCATATGAATCGGGAACCGTGCTCGGGAGAGCAGGTTCATCAGGGGGAGCCGATGCAGCGATAATCTCGATGTAGTTGAGTTCGGCAGGACTCAACGGCATCATATCACCCCAAGAGTCTTCCTGGTTAGCAGGAGGAAGAACACATGGATCTGAGCATACAAAGATCATGTTGATAGGGGTGAGATTTGGGGGTGGGTGGGGAAAGACTCCCATTAGAGTGGGATCTTTGAAAAGTCCAGCACCCACATTCACGAGTGATTTCGAGGTATGCTCCATGAATGGCACATTACCTTCAGAAGAAGAGGCGAAGAAAGAGAGTTGGTCCACCGTGACAATCTTCCCCTAGTGAGGGAAACGAATGACATGGAACAGGGAGGAAGCCATGGCTTGCATGGCGTAAGTCCAGCTCCGTCCGAGGAGGAGGTTGTAGGTCAGATTGGCGTCAACAACTTCAACCTCTACTTCTACGGTATTTCCTTCCAAAGAGATGGGTAAGCGTTGGAGGATACCGTAAGGACGCGATTCTCTTCCATCGAAAGCTTCTAACAACATAGGGGACTGACTCAAAGCACGGGAACCAATCGCCTTCAAACAAGCAACTGACATGATGCAGGTTGAGGCACCTTCATCAATAACTGTACAATGAATCGTTCTGCTATTGATGATGACCTGTATAAGGAAAGCGACTTGGTGAGGCAGTCTCTGTGTAAAACCCTCGAGATCGAAAGAAATCAAATCTGAATCTGCCGAGTCGATGCCACCAATTGCTGATAGCAGGGACTTCCTCTGGGAGGGGCAGCTCTGGAGGACTTCTAAAGCAGACATAGCAGACGGCGCCTGAGCTAAGTCCTCAACAATGCTATAGTGCTGAGCAGCACGAGCATTAGGGTTGTAAGATTACTTCCTGAGTACACCTTTTTGAGGGGGTCGGGGGATCGTCTCAGTGCTGGGCCTTTCGATGTGGAGAGGACCAGAACTAGACGGAGGAGCACCGGAGGGAACCTCCGGCTCTTTCCCGGCACGAGATGGATAATCTTTTGCTCGAGTTGAAATATGGATGGGGATCATGCCAGCCATGAACACTTGAGAACCGAACGAGGAGGAGGATTGAGATGGGTCTGCCACCATTTGAGTCTGCTGGGAAGGGAAAGGCTCTTTGAGCATGGCAGGGGTCCCAGGAGCACCTTTTAATAACCGACTAACTTCGGACCGCCTTGGGCAGTCCTTAGTGTAGTGATCCTCATCGCATATGAGACAGGGATACTTAGGTTTTCGTTTAGCTCCTTCCTCGGGTGGAGGTTTAGGGGCATCCTGCTTGGGCTGACCAGATTTATCTTTATCTTTCCCCTTCTTCTTCCCTTTTGACGATTTATCCGCCGCGGTGGATTGAACGGTGTTTACCTCAGAGGTACTTCCAGGATTAGATTGGCCCTGAGAAGCATTTTCATTAGAACCGTTCTATTTTTGCTTCCCAGGGTTCGCGGTTGATTTCTTTGATGACGAGTTTACAGAACCAATGACTCCATCAACAGATGGTTTGGGCGGAGCCTTGGTCTGTCCAGGCGTCGGGGCGTCTGGCAAATAATCATATAGAGTACTCGACTGAGAGTATACTAAGTCTAGGTACTGAGCTCACGCGATCGCTTGCTCTTCAGTTACACAAGCTCCCATAGCGATGTCCTTTGCAATTTTAGGGACAAAGGAAGTTGTGAACCAATCGGTTAGGAGTTGATCAGGAATCCAGAATTTGATCAAGTGACGACGCCTTCTCCATTCATGTATATGATCAGATATGTGCGTTGCCGTGTCCTGTTTTAGAGACGTGAGGAGATTGGTCCCTGTCTCGTACCGAATGGGTAACTGAAAATGAGTTAAAAATGCCATAGCCAGCAAGTTGAAATCTTGAAACATGCCGCGATTCAACTCAATATACCATTTAGCAGTTGAGCCGGTGAGAGTTCTCTGAAAGAGGCGAAGTCGGATAGAGTCATCAAGCCATGAGTTCGATGAACACCAAAGGTGATAGGTCATAACATGTGCTTGAGGATCCTCACCTGCTTTGCCATCAAATTTTGGACAATCACCGGGTATTTTAGTTGGAACTGGTGGCCAATACGCATTATGCAGAATGGGGTCATTCGTTAACTTGGACACATCCGGAAGTTCCAACGTCGCTAAGAACGGCAACTGAGGGTTAAAGGAAATTTGTGGCTACGGATTCGAGGCAGTATTAGGGTTCCAACCAGGTGGTGGTTTCCCCCACGAACTCTGTCCAGACGGACCTGGCCCAAAAGGGCCTGGAACATAAGAACTTTGTCCCGATGGACCTGGCCCAAAAGGGCCCGGTGCATAAGAACTTTATCCCGATGGAACTGGCCCAAAAGGGCCTGGCGCATAGGGACCTTGTCCGTAGGGGTTCTGCCCATATGTATTCTGTCCATATGCAGACAGTTGACCCTGAGTCTGCCCCCCAGCACCCCATGTATTAGCAACTTGACCCGCAGGTGCAGCATACTGATAATTTTGGTAAGGGGTGACTTGCATCTGTTGATAATTTTGGTAAGGGGTAAACTGTGTTTGCCCCTGGGGTTGCTGGTAGCCATACATTTGCTGGGCTCCATAGTGAGCCTGGTAAGTAGGCTACGCTTGGTAGGAAGGCTGGGACTGCGGCCCGCCTTGCATTTGATAACCCATTTGAGTTTGAGGCCCAGAATAATGTCCTTGAACCGGCTGGGCTTGGATCATCTGGCCGGAAGGTTGGCCTGGTTGAACCTGGGATGGACCTGCTTGCCCAGAAGGATGTACCTGCTGGGTGCCAGGCTGTCCTTGAGCAACCACGGGTTGTCCTTGCGGAACAGACGGCCGACCTGGCTGGATGGCTGGTTGACCTTACGGTTGACTAGCCTGTCCAGCTGGATGAGTAGGACGGATAGTGGGTTGGCCTTGTTGCACATAGGGCTGGCCCGTTTGTCTGGAGGGTTGTACTGGCTGAGCAGTGGGTTGACCCTGCTATACGTAGGGTTGCCCCTGTTGTGGGGAAAAGTATCCAACACGGAATGACCCTATCCCACTCTAAGGGTGATAGTTCCTTAGCAACAGTCAAAGCAAATCTATCTAAGGTTACTTCTTTATGACATGCAAAAGAGGAAGGGAAGAGATCCACTTACCGATGTCTTGCGCAAATGGTCGATCCAATCTTCTCTCTTTGCTGCTTGCTCCCAGCTCCTTGTCTTCTCACGGGCCCAGCTACACAAGATCCTGCAAACAAGACGAGAAAAGGAAACTACAAGAAGCATGCATTCATAATTGATTCAAGGATTAGCATAAATCAAATACGCAAGTAAGACAATACATCATTGAAACACATGCGAATAGAAAAACCTCAAATGCTTTATTAATGGAAGAAAGTAAGGTTCAGGCGGTGATACAACCATAAGAGGCCCAATCCAGCATCACCTTCCCGACGGAAAGAAATCTCCTCTTCACCTCCCTCAAGCAATCACCCAATACTCTCAACTGTAAACCAACAACAATTCTTTGCACAAAATTCCGGCCTCCAGATCCCATGGGATGAGATCCTTATATAGAGTTTTGGAGTGAAGATAAGTCAGCTTGATGTGTGACTGTTGTCCTCTTCAACCCCAGTTGTTCTTCAGTTCTTGAGTCCACTTGGAGATTCTACCTGTTAGCGCTTGGAATTCACCTAGGCTGAGATAGACAAACTCTCAAAGCTACATCAAACCATTTCACCTCATAGCTAGCCCTACGAGGTATGAGAAGGATCTCTCGGGTCAGATTCGATAGATCTTTCAATATGATTAGGCTGACCAATTAATAATAAAGATTTTAGGCTAGTAAATTGATAAGGGGGTTGATTTAATGATTTTTGGGGTTTTTGGTGGCAATTGGTGGAAGTGCAATTCAAGGTGCGGGGATTGAGCACAGTTTTCACAGGGGGATCTAAGGGGCAAGGTAGGAATGAGTGCTGATGCCTTAATCTGAGATGGATGATCAGAGATGATAGAGGAGAAGCTAAAGAGGGAAAACACACAATTCGAATCCTCTCTAGACAGTAGAAAACATTAAAATTGAACAAACTAAAAAGCTGAGCATGTCAGAACATGAGTTCAAACTTTACCACTTCATCTGTCCAATTTAGAAGCATAAGAGAGATGTGAAACACATAAACAAACTTACAAGAACATGTAGAGAACACACCATCAACAATCAGATCCACAAGAATCCTCAAAGATGTCTGTAAAACCCTGGCTTTCCTTGCCTTCAATTGCAGAAATAGATGCACAATATACAATAAAGCTTCCTTACACAAGAGTCCAACCATCAAAATGAGAAGGAGAGAGCATAATATAGACCATCTAGACCATCTAACTCCTTTCCCCACCTCTAGGGGTCGGGCTCAGCTTCCTAGGAGCAGTTTGAACTAATTCTAAACTAAGAACTAGAAAATAGGTAGCCAAACAACTTGCCTCTATTACTTAGCTAACTCATCCATGCATTAATTTTTCACTTTTTACATCATGGAAGCTTCTAGAAGGGTAAAGAAAGATAAAATCTACCAAAGTGCCATGAAAATATTACATTTATCCATCATCTACAAGTAAAAATAGTCAACCATAGTCAAAACAGTGTTTTTTGACCAAAAATGTGAATTCTGGCAAATCTGGAAGTTCTGGTCGCGCCCCTGGAAGTTCTGGTCGCGCCCCTTCCCAGCTGTTTTTGAGTGGGTTCCACTGGTCCAAATCAGGTGCAAGATGGCTCATTGGAAAGCTTGGCCTGTCTACTTTCCATCCCAAGTGGAATTTCTGAATGTGGTGTTGATTTGACCCCTCAAAAACCATTTCTCCCAAGGTCACTTTCTGCAACTCAAAAAGTGGGCAGAAAGTCATTTTTTAGGTGTATTTTGAGCTTTTGGAGGCTCAAAACTCAAAATCAGGCTTCTCCCAAGTATTGGTAATTTTTATTTTTGCATGCCCTTTCCAAAAATGCCAAGTTTTCAAAATTCCGAGCAGTCCTCCAAAATGCCATTCCAATGGCCAAAACCTGTAAAAGTGTACAAAAAATTCACAAATGACAAAATTTTCTCCAAATTTCTTGAAATTTGGGCTGGGAGTCCCCAATCAAATACCATGCTCAGTCAAAGAGGCTTTGGCCAAATTTTGGAGTGGATCGGGCGTTTTCCTTCGTTTTTGTGCTTTGGCCAACCGTCCTTGGAGCACCTTCGTTCTCGCCGGTATTTTTGACATTTCTCTCAAACCATGACACCTGTGTAAAAGGTGAACAATGTTTTTCTTCTTTGGCATGTTGTGGACAAAAACCTCTCTTAGTTTTCCAAAATTCATCTTTGATTGCTCTGGAACATCATTTGAGTGCGACTTGTCCCGATGTGTGAAGCAAGGAATTTTGTCGAAATGGAGCGAAATGAAGGGGATAGGGGGCTTCTAAATTCTTGGGGAAATTTTTGGGAGTAGGGAGGGATGTTAGGAAGCAGGGGAAAGTGGAATCTCAGAGATTGAGTGAGGGGAAGGGGTCGAAAAGGACAAAACACAGGCCAAACCTAGAAAATTGCCAGGTTGTAGCTAGAAACTAGGGTTTGTGCAAAAATGAGGAATTTGGCGGATCTAAGGGATGGGAAGTGTTTGATAAGGTACTTTAAGGATAGGGGAAGGTGTATGAACATCAGGAAACAAGTTTTGCCGGTGATTTGACCATCCAAGAGAAATTGCCTTCAAAACCCTAGGAGAGGGAAATGACCTTGCCTGGGCGCAACATGAAGCATGAACAAGGTGTAAAATGACGCATTAGACACTGACATGATAATGACCACCCTACGAATGATGATAAACTCAGCTGAATGGTGACATGGACTGACATTTGGGCAAACCCTAGACCTAATGCCTAGTGACCAAATTTTGCTTGAAGACTCACTGAAATGACAAAATTTGACCTTGACACTTCAAAATCACTTTGTAAGAGCACATTTGATCACTGTAGGAAGGCTGGAAAGACTGACACTAACATTGGCTCCAATGGGGATGGTAGCTCCTTGGAGGTGCCAAGAACCTTAGACCTCTGGGAGAGCAGACGAGTGCCTGCAACCATTGGGCGATGGAGTCATTATTTACTCATGTGACCCAAATTTGGACAACTTTATTGACTTTGACAATTGACTGAAAATTGAACTAACTTTGACACAATCTAACTCAATGGCAAACTAAAATAACTTGAAAAAACTCACTCAACAAACCAAACACAAATGACTCATGACTGACTTAAAACAAAACTTACAAAGCTTATGAAGGGCAGCAGTCCATCAAGATGTGAAATCATGATGACAACCACCGGTGTTTCTTACAAGACTATATACATCAAACTATATCAAAATGCCAATGCAACCAATCAAGCAGATGCCTTCTTGATTGATTCTCCTGATTAGATCTCATGATCAACAATAGATAGTGGTAACTGGGCATCCAAAGACATAGCTGACCATGATCTCCTTCATCACTGAATACTGCAATAAACACTATCACTGCTGGCTGCAACAAACTTGCTAGAGGATCCTGGAAAACATAAAGATTTGCCATTGCCACCTCCTGCTGAAAGAACAAGGTATCCTTTGTTTCAAATTCTGATCTTCCTTCATCATGTGCTTCGATAAAAGTATGCTCATGGGCTTCAAAAAATTCTGAACAAGTAGATGAGCAGATCTCTTCTTGGAAAAACATTTCAGCACATGAAACATATGAAGAATCTGAAAGGTAATCCTGTATGCTATAATCTTCGGTGGTCAGACAATATGGTAGGTGATCTTCATATGATATGACAGCCGGATTCTCATTACATTCTTCAATCATAAGGAAAGAAACTTCAGCTGATTCTTGAGGTGCAAAAATGACAGTTCTATCATCTACCATAAATTCATCCAAAGAAACTGTTTCACTTACTTGAATGAAGATCTCATCTTGATTTTCATGAACTGACTGAATTACCTCCTCATGCAGGCTTTGCATGCTGTCTTCTTCTGTGGGCAGATCTGAAACAAGCTCTTCTCTTTCATCAATTACAGCCATATGGCCATCTTCAACCTGCTGATCTGCGTTAACTTGAGCCGGAACAAGACCTCTCAAAAGTAGATCTATCTCATCTTCAGATAGAGGAGATAATACCTTTTGTTTTCTTTTGTTCACACAGTGAGTGTCTTCATTGATTTCAAGTGAAGGAGAATATAGATTTTCCTCATACTTTTGATCCATTTCATGCAATTCCTGTTGACTTTCAAGATGCAAAATTGTTTCATTTCCCACCGTACTAAGATCTTGGTCCTGCTGCAAATTTTCATGATCATCTCTATGGGAATCCACTAGGTTCTCTTCATGGTGCTGAAATGGATTCTCATACAGAGCCTCCATGATCTCAACGTCCATAAAATTATCATCTTCATAATATTTCTCAAGGCTTTCAATAAAACTATAAGCATGCTGGCAACAGTTTGAACCAAATTTAATGATGGATACGATGTTTGATATCTTTCAATGAACAAGGCATGAAAATCCTTTAAACAATAAATACAAGCAGGCGGCAAACTTTCATACCATGATTGGGCTTCACCTTCCAGAGTGGCCAAAAATATCTTCATCAAGCAATCTTCAGGAAAATCGATCTTGAATTTGCGAATATGCATATGAAATCTAATCAAATGTAAAGCAGCATCCTTCTTACCATCAGCGTTAAATGTGGGCAGATTCCTTGACCAATCTACCTTGGGCATCTTATTCGGAAAACCTGGAATGTGATCTCGGCTCAAGGGAGCATATCTTCTTGCAATCTGATCCATCTTGAGAAATCTCAAAGCTACTGATCTCTCTGCAGTGAAGTCACCATGAAGCACAGGTTGCTGGATTCTTCAGTGAAAGGAGTCGCCAGTGAATGATTTCAGCCTTTCAAGTGTCTGATCGTTGTCCACTATCAACAATCAGATCTGAACTTGATACATGTACTGGGGTGAAATGCAAATGAAGTGGTCGTATTCACAAGCTCACGGAGATTGACTGAAGCAGCGTTTATCTACTAACGCTGATGTAAAACAAGAGCGTTTTCGAAGGCTTCTGGCGTAACTTCAGGCTCCGTCTAAGACTTATGAAACAAACACATCAATCAACAAACAATTTTGTTCTCCCCAGTATGGTCGCCAATATGTTAGCGCTTGGAATTCACCTAGGCTGAGATAGACAAACTCTCAAGGCTACATCAAACCATTTCACCTCGTAGCTAGCCCTACGAGGTATGAGAAGGCTCTCTCGGGTCAGATTCGATAGATCTTTCAATATGATTAGGCTGACCAATTAATAATAAAGATTTTAGGCTAGTAAATTGATAAGGGGGTTGATTTAATGATTTTTGGGGTTTTTGGTGGCAATTGGTGGAAGTGCAATTCAAGGTGCGGGGATTGAGCACAGTTTTCACAGGGGGATCTAAGGGGCAAGGTAGGAATGAGTGCTGATGCCTTAATCTGAGATGGATGATCAGAGATGATAGAGGAGAAGCTAAAGACGGCAAACACACAATTCGAATCCTCTCTAGACAGTAGAAAACATTAAAATTGAACAAACTAAAAAGCTGAGCATGTCAAAACATGAGTTCAAACTTTACCACTTCATCTGTCCAATTTAGAAGCATAAGAGAGATGTGAAACACATAAACAAACTTACAAGAACATGTAGAGAACACACCATCAACAATCAGATCCACAAGAATCCTCAAAGATGTCTGTAAAACCCTGGCTTTCCTTGCCTTCAATTGCAGAAATAGATGCACAATATACAATAAAGCTTCCTTACACAAGAGTCCAACCATCAAAATGAGAAGGAGAGAGCATAATATAGACCATCTAGACCATCTAACTCCTTTCCCCACCTCTATGGGTCGAGCTCAGCTTCCTAGGAGCAGTTTGAACTAATTCTAAACTAAGAACTAGAAAATAGGCAGCCAAACAACTTGCCTCTATTACTTAGCTAACTCATCCATGCATTAATTTTTCACTTTTTACATCATGGAAGCTTCTAGAAGGGTAAAGAAAGATAAAATATACCAAAGTGCCATGAAAATATTACATTTATCCATCATCTACAAGTAAAAATAGTCAACCATAGTCAAAACAGTGTTTTTTGACCAAAAATGTGAATTCTGGCAAATCTGGAAGTTCTGGTCGCGCCCCTGGAAGTTCTGGTCGCGCCCTTTCACAGCTGTTTTTGAGTGGGTTCCACTGGTCCAAATCAGGTGCAAGATGGCTCATTGGAAAGCTTGGCCTGTCTACTTTCCATCCCAAGTGGAATTTCTGAATTTGGTGTTGATTTGACCCCTCAAAAACCATTTCTCCCAAGGTCACTTTCTGCAACTCAAAAAGTGGGCAGAAAGTCATTTTTTAGGTGTATTTTGAGCTTTTGGAGGCTCAAAACTCAAAATCAGGCTTCTCCCAAGTATTGGTAATTTTTCTTTTTGCATGCCCTTTCCAAAAATGCCAAGTTTTCAAAATTCCGAGCAGTCCTCCAAAATGGTCTCACCCGGGGTGAGACCATTCCAATGGCCAAAACCTGTAAAAGTGTACAAAAAATTCACAAATGACAAAATTTTCTCCAAATTTCTTGAAATTTGGGCTGGGAGTCCCCAATCAAGTACCATGCTCATTCAAAGAGGCTTTGGCCAAAGTTTGGAGTGGATCGGGCGTTTTCCTTCGTTTTTGTGCTTTGGCCAACCGTCCTTGGAGCACCTTCGTTCTCGCCGGTATTTTTGACATTTCTCTCAAACCATGACACCTGTGTAAAAGGTGAAAGAGGTTTTTCTTCTTTGGCATGTTGTGGACAAAAACCTCTCTCAGTTTTCCAAAATTCATCTTTGATTGCTCTGGAACATCATTTGAGTGCGACTTGTCCCGATGTGTGAAGCAAGGAATTTTGTCGAAATGGAGCGAAATGAAGGGGATAGGGGGCTTCTAAATTCTTGGGGAAATTTTTGGGAGTAGGGAGGGATGTTAGGAAGCAGGGGAAAGTGGAATCTCAGAGATTGAGTGAGGGGAAGGGGTCGAAAAGGACAAAACACAGGCCAAACCTAGAAAATTGCCAGGTTGTAGCTAGAAACTAGGGTTTGTGCAAAAATGAGGAATTTGGCGGATCTAAGGGATGGGAAGTGTTTGATAAGGTACTTTAAGTATAGGGGAAGGTGTATGAACATCAGGAAACAAGTTTTGCCGGTGATTTGACCATCCAAGAGAAATTGCCTTCAAAACCCTAGGAGAGGGAAATGACCTTGCCTGGGCGCAACATGAAGCATGAACAAGGTGTAAAATGACTCATTAGACACTGACATGATAATGACCACCCTACAAATGATGATAAACTCAGCTGAATGGTGACATGGATGGACATTTGGGCAAACCCTAGACCTAATGCCTAGTGACCAAATTTTGCTTGAAGACTCACTGAAATCACAAAATTTGACCTTGACACTTCAAAATCACTTTGTAAGAGCACATTTGATCACTATAGGAAGGCTGGAAAGACTGACACTAACACTACCTTCCACTCGGAGTTTTAGAACCTCTTACTCTTCACTTAGGCGAATCTTTTGATCCAAGTGTCATTTTGGAAGCTTCCTGGGCACTGACACATTGAGGAAAGATTCCTCCACATGTCTAAACTCGCTCAGCGCAGGTAGCCTTTGATGAAGTTGACATTCAGCGCAGGTACACCATGGAGCAGTTGACATTCAGGGCAGATGCTCAGTGGAGCAGTTGCTTTGATCCAAAATTGACCTGTTTTTGAGTGTTTTTCAGTGGAGAACTGATCTGAAGTGCTGTGGTTTGCTGACCTTGTTCCTCTATGGGTAGGAACAACATGTTTAGGGACTTTGGATCCCTCAGATTATCGACATTTCATGCTTCATGCTGTAAGGCACAAAAATGTCTATAACAGTTGCCCCCTAAAGTATGAGGTCGTTTATCGGGTGAAATGCTTTATTAGGAGGATCCGAAGTTCATTCAATCGTCGGGAGGTGACCTGTAACAAAATACAATACAATACATTATTTTTCATACTGCTTTCATGATCTAGCTGATGCGGGCATTTCCCATGCTCAGCTTTATAAATACATTTTCTGTACATAAATAGACGATCGTCTGATACTAGACTGATAATTCTCTGCTTAAATTATCATCCTTTTAGTAGGATGATCATCTGTTGCACATGTCTATGTCTTTATCTCCTGAATATATGTCGCAGCCCGGATGGATGAAACTAGATCCGGGGTCTTCAAAACTCATCCGATCTTCACTCTAAGTACAGGTCGATCCATGTGAGAATTTCTTGGAGTCGAACATGGAAAGACATCGCTTGATTACCAGTCAATGATGTAAACTGTTAACAAGCGCGAGAGGAATCACCGATAATGATGATGACCCTCAAGGTACTGCAACACAATTCACGTGGCATGAATATAGGATTTGGCGTCGAACACCACGCAAAGTCTCCCGGTCGAAGGTCATTAATGTATACCTGTCGCCGGAAGTTAGAAACTTGCCATTGAGGCATGCAAGCTTCAAAGTACTGAGGGGGTGTTCCTAGATCAACTTCTTGGATAATGAGCTGATGTCGACAAGAAGCGATCTATCAAAGGAGGGCCTTAATGAATCCCACATCAGTGACACGGAACGGAGCTAGTAATTGTGATGATGGTGAAAACGATCTGTGAAATATGATTCAGGGTGGCGGCCATGAAAGGATGAAAGATGATGTATGGCAGTGGATGGGACCTGGTTGACACTCTCTGAATGACATCTCTTGAACATATAACGACACTGATGTGATGGATCGGTAGCATTACCCCAAATGTGGATGGTATGGCGAGACCATGGTGAAGGGACCGGTGAATGAAAACAACCCAACCCGATGTTTTTACGGAGGCAAAAGTGTCATGTTCAAGAGCGACTTGCTACCATTAAGCTTTGAGGTTCTCCCAATTTTTCCCCAGTCATTTCTGACTAGTACCTCTTTATTTTTGTCAAGCTTGAGGAGGATAACATATGCTTGTTCTATAACCTGCCCTTCGGGCAAGCCCATCGCTATATTTTAACGAGCCTAGCGATAGGGAAACTTGTTCTCGTCTAAAGACAAGTTTGTCGCTATTCAGTATTTTTAACGAGCCTAGCGACAAAGACAACTCGGTCCTTTTCATTTTTAGAGAGTCTAAAAAGGGTTCATAAAGTTAACTCCAAAGGTCCTTTTTCGTCATCTAATCCCTTAAGTCCGAAAAAGTATAAAACAATACAGAAGGGATGAATGTTCGATAGCTTTATCGAGCTGAACTAGACAAGCGCTCGATCTTTTTGTGCAATAATCCCTCAGGTCCAAAAAGATTAAAATCTAGAGGAGGGATAGCTCTTCCGGTCCCTTTAACGAGCTGGAAGGCCAAAACTCGGCAAACTTTTCATTTTTTACGAGTCAGTGAAAAGAGCTCAAAGAAGACTCGTATTTTGAGGAACGAGTGATAAACAGGGATAGCAGCAGATTCCAGGTACAGGTTGGAATTTTCCAATCACGGCAGTGTCACAAGGATGGCTAGGTGAAATCACTCTTCGCAGCTGTTCCTCAAAATAGGTAAATAATCAAGTGGATGTGAATGATCGGCCAAATGAAAAGTGGAGGTGACGGTGCAAACACGACCAAGGCTTTTATGGCTGATGAATTTACAGTCTCAAATGGTTAGTTACCGGTTCATTTTTTCTGGATGAGCTTGAACTCTGGAGGAAGTTTGCTCACATGCTTATGTTTATTTTTTAACGAGCATGAATTCCGCGTTAAAACTGCTCGGTTTTGCGTTTATTTTTTAACGAGCATGAACTTTGCCAAAACTGCTCGTTTTTTCCAGTCATAAAGTAGGAAGGTCTCCTAGAGCTCGCTATTTTTTAAGGAGCTTCATCTCACTACGCTTTGCTCCATATCCTCCCTTTATGCAAGCTGGGTATCGACCAATCCTATGAGTTAGAGGGGTTAGACCTACGGACCTAAAAACTAAAAAGCTGCCCGTGCTTGCATTCCAAGAGGTTTGCATGCCCCCAGGTATAAAGTCTAATTTCAAGGCCGCCCCTACTTATCCGTCAAAAACCCTGTTTTTAACGGGTGAGGCCTACCTCTTTCAAGTTACCCAAAGATTGTTCTGTTAGTCCTTCCAAACAGAAACCTTTCTTCGGCGATGCCTATCGACCTAGACAACGGTGAATGACGACGCTCCGCCAAACACTTAACTTTAACAAAAGAATCTTTTTCCAGAACAACCCCACTTCCTAACTGCCCCCTACTTCTTCATGAGAGCCGAACTTTCTTGACGACTCTTTCTTTCTTCTTTTTCTTCACGGGAGCTCTGCTTTTAGCGGCTTCTACCTTTCGAAGAGGAAGGATCAGAGGAAGATTCACAAAGATGAAGGAGGGGACGGGGTACGGACTAGTCATATTCTCCCGCGGAAATTCTACTTTATTCCCAAGGTTTTCTCTGCCCGAAGCAGATTAGGATGCATGCCCCCTGGGTTCCAGCCTTACTTTCCCGAATCACTCGTGCTCATCAGGAAGAAGAACCGGAGGTGGAGACCTTTCTTGATTGAATAGACCATTCAGGATAGGTATGTGACTATTTGCGATGCGTGATCCCAGAAATGAAAGTTGGTCTACGAGCTTGACCATTCTTCCTTCATGTGGAAAACACATTATTCGAAAGAGTGAGGAGACTATTGATTCCATGCAATATATGTAGTCTCGTCCAAGGAGTAGGTTATAATCCAAGGGTCCTTGGACGACCATCAAGTTCATCTTGACAGCCTTCCCTTTCAAGGTAATAGGCACATTAGGTAGAATCCATAATGGTTGACTGGTTCCCTTATCGAAACCCGAGAGATTCCTTATCTCAGGCAAAAGCGCCGGGCAACCCAGTGCTTTCCAAGCAGTAGAGGATAGGATACTCACAGATGCCCCTTCATCAATGATAGTTCCAGCCATCACCATTTTGTATATTTGGACTATAATTCTGAATGGTATACTGGCTGGTAACCGGGGTCTGCCTAGTTGGTTCCAATCAAAGGACACAACCAGGTTGCTTGGTGGTGGGATCGAATATACGGCCGGATATGATCCTGACGATGCTCCTCCCTACGATAAAGGAGTGGGCGCATTGCCCTGATGTTCATCAGAATCGGTGTTGATGAAAAGAATATGGATGGTGTCATCCTTAATCTCTTCGGTGAGGGTGTCAGCCGAAGATGAATCTTCAGTGAAGGTGTCATTTGAAGACGAAACTTCTGAAGGGAGAACCGGGTCAACTGCCGTTTCGACCTTTGGACTTTTTTCCGGTCCGGATTCAGTAGGTTCATTTTCAGTGACTGACGTTTCAGCTGGCCTCACGAGCGGGGCAGCTGTATTTTCAACCAACGAAGGACTTGGCGCAAGTTTTTGGTATCAAGGGGGAAGTAGCAACGGTGCAACCATTTGATCTTCCAAAAATCTCTTTGCTTCGTCTAAAAAGGGACAACGGCGGAGGGTGTGATTGCCTTCACACAGTTCGCAGGGGAATCTCATTCCCCTTCGTTGTCTAGAACCTTCACTTTCGCTGGTCGATGGTAAGCATTCAACCTGGCTGTCAGAGGTTGATGCTTCCAAGCTGTGCAAACGAGGGGACCAGTCCCTTAGTATTCGGGGAATACTGGGACAATCACGGTGGAAGTGGTCTCCTTCACCTATGACACATGGCGACCTAGGCCCGGTTTGTGCTGTGTGTGGATTTTGGTTAGATGTCTTTTGCTTGCCCCTAGCCGCCTTTGGCTCCTTCTGCTTCTTTTCCTTCTTCTTCTTCTCCTTCTTCTTCTCCACGGGAGCTCTGCTTTCGGCGGCTCTACCTTTCGAAGAGGGAAGATCGGTCTCCTTCTTCTCTGCGGGAGCTCTGCTTTTGGCGGCCCTACCTTTCGAAGAGGGAAGATCGGTCTCCTTCTTCTCCGCGGGAGCTTTGCTCTCGCCGGCTCTACCTTTCGAAGGGGAAGGATCGGCGGAAGACTTAAAAGAAGTGGAAGGTTGGAGGGCAGCTCTAGACTGGTCTAACTGTTGATTCGACTGTTCAGGAACCGTGGTGTTCTGAACTACAGTGGTTGAGAATAGCCAAACTGGCAGGCCAATTGTCAGCACTAGAAGCGACAACGTGGCCATGTAGGGCGCACCAACTTCTCCCCAAGAGGAGAAAGGGCTAGGGTTCCCATCATGTGGAATCCGTTGGTTGGTGTGTTCCATGTTCTCAACCTCAAGATCAACGCAGGAATAAGGGGTGATTATGTTCCGTTTAAAATGAATTTTATATGACGACGCTTTAGACACAACTTGCTTTTTCACTTTTTAAGAGTCGAGAAAAAGCTAAAGATGACTCTAGTCTCCTTCGATGTATTAACGAGCCCGAAGTGACAAATGCTCGGATGGACTTTTTCAGTTATAGAGTTTGAAAAAGGTCAAAAGAAACTACTCTGGAGTTCTAGGCAGAGGGTGTGCCAAACCTTTCGCGAAACCACAGAATACGTTTTACGGTACGAGTGGTCGATCTTCGTGAATGCTGTGTTCACTGCATCGCGATCAGTAGGGCGGCCGACACGGCTTCCTATGGATAAAGGCTTTGTTCCTATAGGGGTCTCCCAATATACGCGATGGTACGCGGGAGCACAAGTCCGTATTAGTGCTATCGTCCCTCAAGAGGAATCACCCACCTTCGTAGAGATCGACAGTCACTATGTTTAACGACGCCGGAACACGTCTCTACCTAGACCTCTACTGTGTTTCGTTATGTTTCAAAGCGTTGTTATGTAAATTCAGTTCGTTCTAGGTTGATCTTGCTTAGCAATTTGCCTTTATGGATCACCACGTGATGTATGATACAACTCCTAAATGCAGTCTAAGAATGATAAGCAAGCTTTTTCAATTCTTTCAACTTATGAAAATCTTAACTACTGAGGGAAAAGAAAGACATCATCTTTTCAAACAGATCATAGAGCACACACTAATGCACTTTCCTAAATCGACATGCAAACTGTCAAAATGCACATGCACAATGCAAGTATTTCTTTTCTTCTTCCTTAATGTTGATGTATTACAAAAAGAAAGCTGTTGTATGATTTCGAATTCAATTTCAAGCGAAAGCAAACAAGCTTTTGTCCAATAATCAAAAGAACACCTTAAGATTCACTCGTTTCAACACAAGAAATACTGAAATCCAAACCATATAACGAAAGCAAATGCTCAAGCAGCTATGAACAGCAATAAACTAGCTCTTAGAATCACAACGACACTTTATCACAGGTCTAGATCCAAGAGGCCACGGTAAGAGTAGTTCACTTTCGCTACAGGAAACTGTGAATGAAAGTAGGAAATACAATAAGAACAATCACGGTTTCTTCACACAACTGAGGCGAATGATGGCAAAGAAAGATAGTTTCAGATGGGTATACAGGTTGACAACAGGCTGCAAAAACAATACTGAAAACTGGGCAACAGAAGGCAGGGAACCCCAGTTGCACAATGCAAAACTAGTTCAGCGCAGGTAAGACACTGTCAATTTGACATTCAGTGCAGGTAGCCCCTTCGGGACCTGCGTTGCAGTGCAGGTAGCCTTCACTGCAGCTGCACTGAAGAGAAAACTCTCGTCTCTCTTTGGTTCCGGGTCACAGATTGCTCAAAAATCGATTGTTTTAGGCCAAATCAGAGGCTATCAACCAGGTATACACTAGAGGATGATTAAAGGAAGATGAACACTATCACAAAGAGCTAATAGGAGTCCTTTTGGATCAGCTCTTCAAATCATAAACATGCCCAACACTGAGCTAGAGTAGTTGCCCTCTACTTTGCCTTCAAAGGATTCGAATGCAGTTTGATTCGGTACTCCCTTTGTTTAGGAAATGAATAGCAAGAAACACAAGCTACCAACAAGACACGCTCCCCAGCGGAGTCGCCAGTCTGTTGTGGGGAAAAGTATCCAACACGGAATGACCCTATCCCACTCTAAGGGTGATAGTTCCTTAGCAACAGTCAAAGCAAAGCTATCTAAGGTTACTTCTTTATGACATGCAAAAGAGGAAAGGAAGAGATCCACTTACGGATGTCTTGCGCAAATGGTCGATCCAATCTTCTCTCTTTGCTGCTTGCTCCCAGCTCCTTGTCTTCTCACGGGCCCAGCTACACAAGATCCTGCAAACAAGACGAGAAAAGGAAACTACAAGAAGCATGCATTCATAATTGATTCAAGGATTAGCATAAATCAAATACGCAAGTAAGACAATACATCATTGAAACACATGCGAATAGAAAAACCTCAAATGCTTTATTAATGGAAGAAAGTAAGGTTCAGGCGGTGATACAACCATAAGAGGCCCAATCCAGCATCACCTTCCCGACGGAAAGAAATCTCCTCTTCACCTCCCTCAAGCAATCACCCAATACTCTCAACTGTAAACCAACAGCAATTCTTTGCACAAAATTCCGGCCTCCAGATCCCATGGGATGAGATCCTTATATAGAGTTTTGGAGTGAAGATAAGTCAGCTTGATGTGTGACTGTTGTCCTCTTCAACCCCAGTTGTTCTTCAGTTCTTGAGTCCACTTGGAGATTCTACCTTCCACTCGGAGTTTTAGAACCTCTTACTCTTCACTTAGGCAAATCTTTTGATCCAAGTGTCATTTTGGAAGCTTCTTGGGCACTGACACATTGAGGAAAGATTCCTCCACATGTCCAAACTCGCTCAGCGCAGGTAGCCTTTGATGAAGTTGACATTCAGCGCAGGTACACCATGGAGCAGTTGACATTCAGCACAGATGCTCAGTGGAGCAGTTGCTTTGATCCAAAATTGACCTGTTTTTGAGTGTTTTTCAGTGGAGAACTGATCTGAAGTGTTGTGGTTTGCTGACCTTGTTCCTCTAGGGGTAGGAACAACATGTTTAGGGACTTTGGATCCCTCAGATTATCGACATTTCATGCTTCATGCTGTAAGGCACAAAAATGTCTATAACAGCCCCCCTTGCCCAGAAGGTTGCACGGGCTGAGCAGTGGGTTGGCCCTGCTGTACGTAGGGTTGCCCCCCTGCCCAGAAGGATGACTAGACTGGACAGTGGGTTGGCCCTGCTGCACGTAGGGTTGCCCCCCCTACCCAGAAGGATACCCTGGTTGGACTGCTGGTTGACCTTGAGGGGTGTAATTTTGCCCAGCTTGTCCAGTGGGATACCCTTGCTGAAAACCAGGTTGGCCTTGTTGGATGTAAGGCTGCCCTGGCTGACCAGACGGATAACCTTGCTGGATACCAGGTTGCCCTTGGTAACCAGAAGGTTGATTCTGATAGGAAAAGGATGGACCTCCCATGGCCGAAGGTTGTCCCGGGTAGGGTTGTCCTTGTGGGCCCCCAGATTGTCCTGGGTAAGACTGGCCATACAGTGGTTGCCCTTGGGGGGCTTGCACATAAGGTGGCTGGCCTAGATTAGGTGGTCCTTGGGGCTGTCCAGGAATTTCCTGGCGCCCACGAAAGGTATGAGTAACGGGATCATAAGTAACGTTTAACGGTGTCGAGACTTCAACGAAAGGTTGACGAGGCAGGGATTGAACCTGCTCGAGGTACTGACCGTTAGAATCATAATAAAAGAGCGGACCTTGGTAATTCGGGTCCACAATGGGTTGCCCATGGGCATCATACGGCCCCGCTCCTGGAACAGGACCAGAAGAGGGCTGTGCACTTTGTGCAGGATTGATGACTCCAGACGAAACCCCTGGTTGGCTACTGCTCACTTGACTGTGAGAGGGACCAGCCCCAGGGTTTGTGGATGAAGATGCTGTGACAGCACTGACAACTGGAGTTGAGTACGCTACACAAACAGTTGGATTTGTGGGAACTGAGGTAACAGGCGTATTAGGGGGTTGCGAAAGAAAGGGTTCCGTGGTGGCAATGACACTAGGATCCCATATAGTCGTAGAAGGCATTCTGGCAGCTATTCTATCCCTCATTGATTGATATCGTGGAGGGAGTGGAGAAGTAGCTGGAATGGGAGTTTCAATACTTGACACCGCGGGTGTCTCACCTGCGCTGGGAGATGTCTCGTCCATGTTGGAAGTGGACATCGGAGACGACATACTGGGAGGAGTAACAGGAATATCGTCCTTGTCAGGCTCCCAGATGGGGTTCCAATCTTCTTCGTAATCTGGGTCGCCCGGGGCACGTACGTTGATAGGCTGGATACTCGGGATAACCGGAAGAGTACCGCTTACAACTGGTACCTCAGGAGCAACAGAAGATGGAGAACCTTGCTCACTTGGCCCGGGAGTTGACGGGTCAGCCAGGATTACAAAACCCTAAAGGAAACTAACGACAAAAACCCTACTCAAACTAATGCATACAAAATCTAACGAGGTGATGTTATCGTGGCCGAATAAATTTTTAAGACACAGGAACTGAACTTGACCTTTTCATGTTTCAAGAGTCGAGAAAAGGACGAAAAGATGACTCTAGTCTCCTTTGAATGTTTAATGAGCACGAAGTGACAAGAAGCTCACTGACACCTTTTCATTTAGGGAGTCCGAAAAGGATCAAAAGTGACTGCTCTGGAGATTCTAGGCAAAGGGTTTACCAAGCAATCCGTAAAACTGCTTATACATCTTGGCAATCGTATGAGAACCAAGGACTTTCTGTACTGCAGTCAATCTTCCTGAATGTTGTGTTCGGTGCGTTACGGCTCGCAGGGCGGCAGACTCGGCTTCCTATAGATCAAGGTCGATAACCTAGTGGGGTCTCCCCTATATACGCGACGGTACGTGGGAGCTCAAATCCGTGCTAGACCACTATCGAGTCACAAGAGGAGGAATCACCCAACCGTAATGTGAAACAACAGTGACTAGGTTTAACGACGCCGGAGCACGTCTCTAGCCTAGACCTCTACAATGTGAGCGTTAAGTTCCAATGCGTTTTTAGATTTATTCAGTTTATTTTATGGTTGATCTTGAATTAAGTTTCGGTTTCAAGCCTTATCGTATGATCTCTCACAATTACCTAGATGCAAACTACATGCCAAAAATACGATTGTTCGATGAATTCTAACTATGAGAAGGTTAAGAGCTTTTCAATCAAGCAAAGCGAACTTCAAACAATCAAACAATCTAATGCAGCTAATGACAAAGAAATAAAAATTTTCTTTTGAGAACACAAATCAATGAAATGCTCTTCTTTTTTCATTAACTCTTGAATGCAAAAGATGCTAGTTTGATTTCTCTTTCAATGGCACTATGCACTTTAAAATGAATTTTGAGAGACAGCAACACCGAGCAACGAGAAGCAAAATCACTCAATGCAAAGCACAACAAGCGTGAAAAGAGCTGATTGAACCCTAGCAACTGTGATCTGTGACTTGGGCAGTGAAACAATCCGAGGATCGGTTCAACAACAATCACCTCAAGCAAACAAGCAAAGAAAGCAAAAAGAGGAAGGTTTCCACGATAGCAAAGGCAAGCAGCAACGAACTTTTGTGAACAAGTGAATAAAACAAGGTCGATCCAGTGAAAACAGGATGATGGTACTAGGTCACGGGACACAAAAATGAAATTCGTCCAACAAGACTTCGCAAGCAAGTGTGTAACAGTTCAAACAATAAATATCAAGTCATAAACCAAGTAGAAAAAGCTGGAGATAGTGAAACCAACAGGCTCAGGAGGCAAAATTGAAACAAATTCAATTTTACAGGATCAGCGCGGGTAGCGCTCAGCAACTGTGCGCTGACAAGAGGTCACGCGTAGCAACTTGGCACTGTCAGCACGGAAGGACACGGATTAATCGCACTGGTTCGATTTCAGAACCGTCGCGTCTGTTTTACGTACAAGCACGATGACAACAGGTTTAAAGAAATAGCTATGTGCTGTCAGCACAACTGTTTTGATATAAACTGCACTGAGGTTAAAAAAGAGGCAAAAACAAGCCAAAAAACTCCCAAACCAAGGCCAAAACTCTTTAAACAATTAAGACACTTCCCAGATTGAACCAAGAGGGTTAAAAGCAGAGAACTAATCCCCAATTTCAAAAAGAGAGAACAATCAAACTCGAACACAAAGATGGACAAAAGAGACAAAAGGCTAGCTCCCCAGCGGAGTCGCCAAATTGTTGGAGAGGCAAATCCCCTCTACGGATAGAGGCGATCCCTACTAGCCCAGAATGGGACTAGCAACAATCAATCAATGCTACTGTGCAAGTTCCTAATTGCAATTAAAAGAGAGGCAAAGAACACCTACTTGGATTCCAATGCTATTGTTTGATGAAGAGATGCCGCTCTCGCTCCTTCGCCTTGGCCGGTCACAATCTTCCGCGATCTCCGCGAATAGATACCTGCACACACGAAGAGAAAGACAAACACAAGCGTGAAATCTAATAAAAGCAATTATACATCAGTCAGAAAGGATGTAATTCACATTAACCATTGCAAGACAAATGAGAATGGAACCATAACAGTAGTCATCTATTATTAAATCAATAACAGAGAAAGGTACAACCAATGTTCTGACGCTGAGTCCTTCTCTTGAGGGTCCAGCCAGCAAGTCTCTCAAGCATTCACCCTTGGAGGTAATTTCTCCCAACACAAAAAGCTCTCTCTCACACAAGCAATACTCACAACCTTCCTTAAGCTTCCTCTAGCAAAACCACACTTGTCACACCAACTACCTACTAGCAGCAGCAAACCAAGCACTATGAATTCCACACTATCCAAACTAGCTGCTCATGGTAAGGGTGGAGGTTTAAGTAGAGAAGGAGTCTCCATGGATGGTGGGAGGACAAGCTTATCTTCAAGGGAGGTGGTTCCAAATGACGAACAGACATGCCATAGAAGGGAGGGCGATACTCACAAGGCTAACAACCAGACCTGGAACCATCTGGAAGGCTGGCTGTTGGAAAAAATTCGCCCAAACTGGATCAGCGCGGGTGTAACACTGAACTGACGCGCTAACAGCGCATCACATAAACAGATTAGACTGTGTCAGCGCGGCTTGATACTTTCATAGGCTGCGCTGGTGCATAAAATTCGACCAGCGCGGGAAACCCACCAGTAACACTATAAGCCGCCAGTCAGCGCGGTTATTTTAATGACAGACGCGCTGATGAAATAAACTTAGGCAAAGTGGGTCATTTGGCCAGTTTAGAGAGCATGAACATGGTGAATTTGATTTCATGGCATGATAGGGAGACTGACAAGGAGACAGTGACAATTTACTGCGTAACACTAAGTTTCTACACTTGGTGAAGGAAAAATATATGTGGAGGGTCTATTATGAAGAAATAGGTGTTACAATGCTGGAAATGGAGGAATGGGTCTGTGGTTCTGAGCATTCAGGGTTGCTCAATCTGTTGTGGGTGCCCCACTATTGTCGTACCCCGATCAATACAATATGTGTGTGTCAACTACTCACATTGGTGCACGATGGATTTTTATGGCTAGGAGGGCCTGTCCCCATTACAGACATGCTCATTCACAGAATCATGCACTTGCCTTACAAAGGTGCAAACATGGCTAAGGAGTTTACCAGAAAGAATAGGGAGAAAGACCTTGGAGAAAGGATGAAGAGGGATTACAGTCTCCTCAATAAGTCGCGAGGGTAATCCATTATTTCCATAACAGACTAGGAAGTTCAATTGGCTGCCTAGATTTTAGTAGGGAAGGTGATGAAAAAATGTCACATGGACAAAGTTCTAACACTTGTAGTTTCCCTTGCGTTGTAGTGCACAAAACGCATTCAATTTAATTGGGTAAGATACCTCTATTAGGAGTTCCTAACGAGCTGTTGAGAGGCCCAGGATGAAACCAAGTTGTTCACTATGCTTGGTTATTGCTGTCAATTATTCTCCTTACATGGAAATTGCTAGAGGATAGCCAATTTCCTTCGCTCGAGGAAAGATTTTCAGAGACAACACAATTAGCTTCATTAAGGTCTACAAAGGATGTCGCACGGATTGTAGAGACGAAGATATTTTGGGTTCTTATGGAAATGGATCTTTGTATGGCCATCAATCAACATCCGAGGTTGTCCCCAACCTTGTTCACGTAGCTCTCAGCCTACACGAAATTCAAGACTGATGTCCACAGAGTCTATCTCCAAGCGTGGAAGGATCTAGAGCAGAAATGACACTAGTTGCCCTATTAGGTGTTAGAAACAGATGTGCAGGAGATTGTATCGAAATGGCCTACAGAGTGGCATGCCCCATTAGACTTAGCTATTGGATGAAGTACGTGTGTGAAAGTTTTGCAGCGCAAAAATGAAAGGAGGCCACAACAAAAGTTGCATGTACCCTAGCAGAATAGAAAAAGAAGGAATCCACATAAAAAGCTTGTGTGGAGAAAGAACATGCTGGTAAGGAGAAGGCGGAATAATAATAGCGCGAGTCACAGAATGGTGACAAGTAACCTTCATGGGAGACAGAGGAAGAAGAGCTTCCCAGACACAACGACGGAGGAGATGAGGGTAGAGAACCCCATTTATTTTGAACAGACGTGGGAAGGAGTAGAAGGGTGGAATACGGAAGAAGTAGAAACCTGATAGAACACTGGTTGAACCCATGGTACTTACAGAGAGTGATCTGGATGAGATCGGTGATAAAATTTGGGACACCACCATAGAAGTGTTGCAACAGTTCAAGCAGCAATACGTGCAGATGCTTGGGGGAATTCATAAGGATCTGCGAGAGTTGCAGCTCCAAGCAACCAGAATCCAGGAAGATGTTGGGAAGACAAGTGGGGTAGAAGCCAATTTGGCACGAGGAAATAATACAGTCGAGGAGATGGCCTAGCCGCAAGATGTGAGAGTCTTCCCTTTACTTGAAGGGTCAATCCATGCCGATACAGATGAACAATGCACACTACTTCACAAAGTCATGAACATGGGATTTAACCTTGTTTCTCTATCCTTTGAATCTCTGCATGCATTACTATAGGGAGTCGTGGAAAAGCTCAGGATAAAAGAGTAGTGAGCAATCACTGTTGTTAGTGAAATTAAAGTTAATAACCAGCAACTGTTCACTAAAAAGATGTTGGCTATGAAGGAAAAGGAGACACTACAGGTGCATAGTTCATGTTTGGAGTTATCAGTAGTGGAGGCATGTAAGACAATGCCTGAACTTCGCATCTCGGAGGATGTATAACCAGAAACCAAAATCAGAGTACTAGCCACTAGTGTGTGTGACGCTAAAGTAAAAGTTGGACAATTCACATTTGAGTTCAACATGAATATTTTAGAGCTGTAGTTAAAGTTGTAGCCCACAAAATTTCCTGAGGTCCGAGAGCAATGCGAAGTTGCAATAAAGGAAGGAATGGCTACCTTAGATGCCATAGTCACAGACTGTGTGGCACTATTCGCGCAGGCTATGGAAATAGTTACCAACCTGTAGGAGGATTCGAACCTGCAGACATTGAACACACTAGTAAGGGATCTGCAGTGCCAATATGATGAAGTTATGAAATGTTGGACACCTAATCCTCTAAGGGTTGGTGTGGAAGCTAAATAGCCAAAGGGAGTCCAATGGACCACTTGGAATATGAAATGAAGGGTCATTCCTAAGTATTATAAATATGTATCATTGTGAATAAGAAAAGTAATCTAATGTTTATCTTTCATATTGCCTCACCCATGTATATTTTTAACATGGTATTAGAGTGGGGGATATCGAGCCCTACTCATATTTTAGCCACTTGTTTTATGGCCATTCTGTGCATGTCAGTTCTGCCATCAGTTCTGCATTTCATGAATGTTTTCTCATCTAAATTCTAGCTATGATCTCTTACCTGTAACTGTCATTTTCTCTGCTCCTGCAAACCAATGGAAGTTATTTGGAAGAGCTTTTCTGAGTGAGTGGGCATAGTCTCGAACTTTGTTTTCTGATTTCTCTAGATGCATTGAGGATTTCTGTCTCTATTGGCATTTTCGATGTGTAGCCAAATTGGTAATACCATTGCTCCCATAGCATGTTGGCTACGGTCCACTACCTCCTTGAAGAGATGTTCCTATTGTTTGAAGTCCTAAGAAATGCCTTGCTATGGGAGATCTGTTACCTCTATCAGCCAGGAAATGTTGTTTTCCTATCGAAGTAAGTAGAAATTCTTCGTAGTCTCCAGAGGTATCTTCTATTATTACATGCTCTAATGTTTTTCTAGTTCTTTTGTGGTATTATTCTTTTATATTACTTAGGACAGTCTCATCATGAGTCACCACCACTTGCATAAGGGTTTCTACGCCCATCCCAAGTTTATGTTTAGAAAAAAATGGAAAAATAAAAAATATTATAATAGGGAAATAACCTTCCTCGCACACTTAGATAGAAAAGAAAGAGTTCTGCATAGTTCAAAAAATATAAAGGGATTATAGCTGAACATTGATCTACGCACCTTATATTCATTTCCTACAACTGATAATAAAAATTCCAACTATCTATATGCATAATACTTATAGACTTTGGAATAGCTTCATTGCCTCAATTGTTTAAAGTATGCAACACATCAAAGTAGTGAAATGTATGGCATTTCACTGATTTATGGTTCTGCTAGTTCTATAACAAAGCCAACTTATTGCTAGCTACTGCTACTTTCTTACCGGAGCATCGATACCTAAAACATCAAGCAGATTCCTTAATAGGTAATGGAATTTTTATAGAAGTCTATTGCCAACCTCAAAACCTTTGAAAATTATCTTTAGGAAAGAAAATTCATTTGATAACAATTTGTAGTGACTTTAGGAATTCTTCTGGTCATATATGATATGCTTGTCTGACTGACTACAACTCAATTGAAAATCGAGCATAAGAGATTTCTAGAAGTGACATGTTCTGTGGACTCCACTTCTTTATTGATTCATGGGCTAAAAGGGCATTTTGTTCTGGGGGATTGATTGACCAAAGGATAAAATATCTCTCAAAATACCCTGTGAGTTCTAATTGCAATCACCTCAGGAAATCTTCCTCATACAATTGAGTGTAGGTTTTCCTGATTGCTTTGTGCTTTGCTACAATTCTGTATCCCAAAATTTCCATAATCAACTTCTCATTATGCCCCTATAGTTGAATGCAAATTGTTGGTTCTGTGGTGTGAAATTGCTGCAGTGTTGAACATTGGTTTTGAACTATGGTTCATTGCTACTTTGTAAAGCTGACTTGGGAACACAATTGAAGTAGTCTTCGTAACAAAGTTTGGAAGATTGTATAAGGTGATTTGTTGGCTCTTTAACATCAATGTTGTCACTGGTTCATCATTGTGCCTTGGAAGGAAGGTATCCCATTTTCTGTGGTCACATAAAACTCTAATATCCATGCTCTAGGCCCATGGAGTAGCCACACTACCTTTGTTGTTTTCATTACTTGTGTTGTGTGTTAACACTCCTAGTTTATAAGTGTGTTGAAATTTTCTATGCATTGTATGGTGCAATCGAAACTGGTATATATGTTTTGAAGCCCCATGAGAGGAGTGCACAAGTTCAAAACTGGTATATATGTGTTGAAACTCCATGAGAGGAGGGCACAAGTTCGATTCATGATCATGGGGCATTGAAGTTATTGCTGGAGTTTGGATCTAGTAAATTGAAGGCGAAAGATTTTCATTCCTAATATATATATATATATATATATATATGCAATCAAAAGATTGGAAGAAGCAGTCACCAAGTAGAACTTCCTCGCATGTACATTGTAGTTTTTGGATACAACATTTGATCAAATCTATACATAACTATACAAATCCGATCATTCACCACTTCTCTATGAGAGAATATGTTACAATTGGTGGTTGAACTATGTATAAACAAATGAATCTTTGTCTCTGTGCCTATGTCTTTACGTCATTTCCACAAGTGATGGTAAAGCTTGCTCACAAATTTTTATTTTGAGGATGCCTGCATTTGTTTTTGTTCACATATAGTAGTGGACGTGGTCAAGAGTCCAACAAAAGCTTTATATTCATCTTATAGTTACATCTATTGAAGAGTGAGAACTATTTTTATGAGTGCAAGCCAACACCATTTTTCTACTTCAATTATTATGAAATGGATGGACTTGATGATGCATTGGAGTTGTTAAAAACCTTAATTAATTGCAATTTTGATGCGATGGTAAACATCAATAGGGACACTCTTGCTGACATTAGAACCTGTCTATAGTATGCACAAGAAAACATTGAATTTTTGCAGCTTGAATCATACTTACAGCGAGATGAGATACACCAGTGTAATCATCATTCTGAACTTGTTTTTGTTCAGAAAAAATCTCTTTTTGAGTCAGAAATTGACTCCCATCAACATGCAAAAACTAATCGAGACATTAAAGTTGAGGTAGATTCAAGAGAAGATGTGCATGCATATTTAGAAGTCCATCCTACACTTCCCAGGCCAATCTTCAGACCTTGGCAAGCGCTTCTCCATAACAAGCACAGAACAAGTTTTCGATATGATAAGGATGTTTGCTTTCACATTCCAGATTACTAAAATCCCATCTTGTTTTAGAGTTTTGGATTTCTTCATGATAGTTCACCTTTAGCTATTTCAAACTCTGTTCCTTTCCCACAGTAACAACAACAAAATGTTATATGCAAAAATTGTGACCAAGTTGGCCATGTGAAAGATCATTGTTTTGATCTTCATCCATGTAAGCACTCTCATAAAACCAGTCATTCTTCAAATAGATGCTTCAGAAACAAACCTCCTGCAAGAACAAATATTCATCTTGGATGGATTGGTTCTTGGCAATGGACTTCAACAGCCAAGAAAATATTTTTCTCATACAACAGGATTTGTTCTCGAATATTGAACAATCTTGTGGTTGAGTTTTCTCTATCATCTCACCTTGTATTTGAGAGTGATGGTCATCTACAAGCTCTAAAGCCACATCAAGCGAGCCTGAGCCGCAACCTTCCATACCATATTTAGAGTTGTAGCTAGAGACAAATATCTCCTTGAGCATGCCTTCAGTTGGTGATTCCTCCTAAAATAATTGGCGACACTTCCTCTAGCAGAAGACTTCAACATCTTGCTAGTTTTGGAAGAGTTCAAGGAATTGCATTAAGCATTCCAGAGTTGTTGCTCATCCTTAAACCATCATAGGATGAGACCTCCCTTTTTAGGTTGAGGTTCTCCCTTTTTATATGGGGTGAGACCTCCCTTTTAAGGTTGAAGGTTTCCCTCTTCAAAACATGAGGAGCAATTCCTCTAGCAGAAGACCTCAAACTCATGCCAGATTTGGAAGAGTTTTGGGAACTTCACTAAGTGTTCCAGTGTTGGTGGTCATCCTTAGAGCACCCCCCTTTATACCAAAATTTCATAGATAACATTCAGCCTAGTGTTGCCATAAATTTTTGCACGTTTTGTATTACAACTCTCTTCTTGGACTCACACATAACCCTTCGGATTAATGGGGGGAATGTTGGACACCTAATCCTCTAAGGGTTGGTGTGGAAGCTGAATAGCCAAAGGGATTCCAAGGGACCACTTGGAATATGAAACCAAGGGTCATTCTTATGTATTATAAATATGTATCATTGTGAAGAAGAAAAGTAATATAATGTTTATCTTTCATATTGCCTCAGCCATGTATGTCTTTAACAAGGACGACTGCGCACTCCTTAGCACCAGTACAACACCATTGCCAAATTACAAGAAGGAAACTTGCTGCTAGCATAGGTAGAGGATGTGCAGAAGGAGGAGACCTTACTACAAGCCAGGTTGCAGCCTTGGTTGGAGGAGGCTTATCAAGTCACGACTACCATTCAAGATAAGATTAAAGGACTGCAACAGACACAAAAAGTGATGAGGATCACTGTAGAAGGACCAGCCACAGAAAAATTGGTCGAGAAGGTTCGCCAGGCAGCAACACAGGGTGTTTCCAAACTTGTAGTGTTCCAAGTGGAGCTGGGGGATGTTCACAGTAATATCGCAGTGCCAACATAGTGACTCAAGGGAAATTCACAATCTTTTTGTTGGGGGCCTATTGGGATGGGGTCCCCTGGCTTAATTTCAGGTTAAGATAACCAAATTTTTGGTCCAGTTTTTGTAAATAATGTAAAGTCTCCACGATTTGTGGATGCGGAGCACGTAGATGAATAGGAGTCAAAGGGGCTTAGCCCCTTGTTTTATGTAAAGTTTTGAGTCACTTTTGAGATTCACCCATGGTTTGTGGACCATGGAATTGTATGAAAAGACTATAAATAGGTGTGTCTTAGAGAGTCTAAGGAAATAGAGGAAGGAAGAGGTAAGAATAAGTTGGTAAGAAAGAAGAGGAAAGGCTCTGTAGTTGAGTTCACATAGGCCTAGGTAGAGTCTGTAGCTGAGTGTGTGGACCCCTACAGCTGTGTGTGAAGGGTAGTTTTGAGTCTGTAATCTTGAATTGAAGATCAATAAAGACAGCTTTGCGAGAATTCCTAATTATTTATGTTTATCTCTGTTAATGTTAAATGTTGTCGATGAATGATTTGTTTTATGATATATTGAGTGAGTGTTATGAAATTCTCTTGAATAAGTCTTAATGATATATGCAATGCATTTTAAGTATTTCCGCAAAGACTATGATGAATTCTCTGATGTTTATTAATAACTTAAGTAAATTTTCGCGAACACTAATTTTGATCTTCTCTTTAATGCACATAAGTAGAAAATTTTACTGTTAAAGTTCCACAAGGACTGATCGTAGACCTTCATGAAGGTCTGAAGGCTGCTGTAACAAGATTGTAGCAACTTTCCCTAAGAGTTTATCAATCTTCGTGAAGGAATATTAGAGGTGGTGGAAGACATCACACTAGTCTCTGGAGGTAGAAACATGGTTCTTTCATCCCCCCCATACTACTTCAGGTGAGGCTACAACTTATGCTACATAGATTGTTGCTGAAAGGGCTAGTAGTGTAGGTTTTGTTGGTTGGCATAGATAACTCTGAACCTAGGTCAAGACCCCTCCTAAGCCAACACTAGGAAACAACCAATTTCCCCTAAAAGCTATAGCAATGATCCATAAACATCTATAATCTTATTCCAATGGTCAAATTCCAATGGTTGTCCAAGATGCTCACCAAATAAAACCATGTGGAACTTGGGATGTGCATTCATGAAGAAATTTGCAACATATACATTGAGGAGAATCCACAATAACCTCCTTATTTAGACAAAGAGAAACCATAACAAGCTCTTCATCCTCGGAGAGAGAATCCATAAGAACCTCTCATTCCAGTAGGAAGGAGTACACAAGAAACCTTCCCACCAAAAGGAAGGAATCCACAAGAACCTAAAATTCCCACCTAAGCTACCAATATCAACATGTAAATCTCTCAAACTTAAGGAAATCAAGTTATGTATTGTAGGAGAAAACTTATGTTGGAAATACCCTACTATATTTGTCCTCATATGTGTTATTCAAGATCAAATACAAGAGCTCATTAAAAATCTTCAATGTGGCATTTCTGAAGGACACCAAGTTTTAAAGCTACCTCCTATAATATTCTGAGAGCGTGATACTATTGGAAATCCTTATTCAGAGATATCAATGATGTTGTAAGGGTTTTTCCATAATGGAAATTATTTTATAGTAAATCAAAATTTAAGTCCTTCCCATTAAAAAAAATAAATTCCAAGTTTCATTCCAATAATGGGGGTTGTATTTTACTGGTGACATCCATCCAAACTCAAGAAAACATCATAAGTTCATCATGACAGCAAAAAATTACTTCACGAAATGGGAAAAAGAAATTCCTACATATAATGCCAACAAGAACATCATAATAGCATTTTTGGAAGAAAACATTCTTGCAAGATTTGGTTTCCAAAGAAATATCATGATAGACAATGCCACTTAGCTTTCAAGTCTTTCAAAATGATACAATTATATCAAGACTATGGCATTCAAGACTATGGCATTCAACTAGAGCCTTCAATAGTTTATTAACCCCCAAGGTAATGGATTGGTCGAATCTTCTAATAAGAATTTGATAAGAACCATCAAGAGAACGTCGAAGAAGAACAAGAAATATTGTGATGCAAATCTCAAGTATGTTATGTGGGTAGACAATACCATCACAAAGAGAGACATAGGTATCTTGCCTTTGAAGGTTTTGACCACGTACATAGATTACCTGCATAAGAATTCTAAAAAAAGAAAATAAACAATGGCAAGAGCATAAAACATAAAATATATATACACACAGATTTTCCACTGGATCCAAAAACCAGGGGTACCGGATCGATTTTTCAATATATTCCTTTCAATGTTACAATACATATATGTACAAGATGAAGCATCCATACACCCTAATCCATTAACCCCAATTTGTTAACCCTAATACATTAACCCTATATTATAACATAATCGTAGTTCCCTTGACCGATCTACAAGATACCATTGTCATAAAACCATCATCCCCAAAACCATGTGCAAATTCCATGCAAAAAAACATAGCTAGGTTTCCCCACCTAATATGGGGTCCAAAAATAGTTTTCCCTGGGCATTGCCCCAAATACCGTAGAGGGGGGCAACAACCCCCTTAAAACCCCTCGATAGGGGGGGTTTCTACCCCCCCTTTGACTCCCCCGCTGCACCTGACGCAACAAATGGGGGGCTAGCTGCCCCCCAACCACTTGGCATGGGGCTAGTCATGGAAAGAATATAACACTCACCCAACAATATCCCACTTATTTTTTTCTTTTTCACACAGGCAGTCACAGGAGAGCTTAGTCATTGGTCTAATTGTGTAACACCAATTATTTCTCTACAACAAGGAAACTTCTCAGTACTCACAGATTTCACCATTGTATCTCTAGTATTCTTCAAAGTATCCATCTTTACTAGCAAAACCCTTTTGTCCTCAACCATATACCTCACAAAGTCATAGTGAACATCAATGTACTTTGTCTTTGAATAAGTAGAAGGGTTGTTTTCCAATAAAAGATTACTTTGGCTGTCACAATATGTCCTTAAATGTTGTTGTATTAACCCCATACTTGAGCACAATCTCTAAAATGAAACTACTTCCTTACTTGAATTAGTGCCTACCATGTGTTTTGCCTCTGTAGTTGAAAGTGCCAATACAAATTGTCGCTTACTCATCCAACTGACTGCACCTCCAAATAGGTTAAACACATACCCACTTATATATCTTCTTTGATCCAAATCTCCAGCCCAGTCTACATCTAAAAATCCACGGATGTCCAAAACTCTGTCAAATCTTGGTCTACCTTAGTAGCACAAACCAGAATTACTAGTGCTATGCAAATACCTAAAAACTCGCTTCACTATTCTCCAATGATCCTTCCCTGGTTTTGACATAAACTTGCTCAATGCTCCCACTACATGTGCAATCTCTGGTCTATTCCATACCATTACATACATCATGCTACCAATTGCACTTACATACGTAACATGGGAAATTCCCTCTTCCTCTTCTTGTGTCTTAAGACACTCTTCAACGGATAACTTTACACCTACAGGAATAGGAACCTTCACCGGTTTACTATCCTACATATTAAACCTCTGCAGTATTGTTTCAACATACTTCCTCTGGTTTAATCAGGGCTTCCTCTTTACCCAGGATTGTTTAATTTCCATGCCCAAAATATAGTTTGTAGCATCGATATCTTTCATGTCAAATTTGGAGGATAATTGGGTCTTCAAATCTTGGATAGTTTCTTTTTCATTTCCAATCAACAACATATCATCCACATACAAAAAAAAAAAAATAACATGGTCACTAATTAATTTAAAATATACAAAGTGATATTATTTTCTTCTGGTGTAGCCAAGTCCCTATATAAATGTATCAAATTTTTGATACGACATCCTTGATGACTATTTTAACCCATACAAAGACTTTTTTAACCTACATATTAGTTCTTTCTTTCCCTTTACCGCAAAGCCTTCAAGTTGCTTCATGTAGATCTCTTCTTCAAGATCCCATGAAGAAGTCTTGCCTTCACCTCCATCTATTCTAAATCAAAATTGAAAGCAACAACAACAGATAGAAGTAATCTAGTAGAAGTTACCTTAACAACAGGAGAATATAACACACACCCAACAACCTTATCAAACTGGATAAGGCATGGACGTAATATTGTTAGCAAATTAGGTTGTACTAGTGATGAAGTCACTACAAGAAGATGGGGCTGAATGATCAATCCAAAAGAGGATATACTGACTCATCGAAGCTCAACAACGAAGGGAGGAAATCATGAAAACATTATAATAATTCCAAAAAAAATGACGTTTGTCTTCTACAAAATGGAAAAAGAAGGGAATTTATTAGAGGGAGATATGGTAATTAAATGGAACTCATTTGATGCAGACAAAGGCAATGTTAGGTCCCTATAATACTAGTATAGCCCCCTTATTGTTATTGTAGCCTCTTATTGTTATTTTTGCGCCCATGTATCCCCCATATTTCTATTTTAGTGTGCCCCATAGAAGCCCACTATTGTAATTGTTGTGCCCTTACATTATTATTGTTCTTTTCCCAAGGAAAAATCGTAAACTTTCATTAGATTTGAAATATTACATATAGTAGATGTTTGGCAACATATGCATCAATTGTTTCTGTCAAATATGTCAAAATAACCATCAAAAACCATTCCTATAATGGCTGAAGAAAGAGACATAATCACCACGTAGGGTGATAGCCAAAGTGTGTCTAATATGTATGTTCAAAAACTGTGAGATCTAGAATATGTACACCATGCAGGGTGACCTCATAAATAAAATATGATATAAACAATATAATATATAACCGAGAACTTCTAGCAAAAATTTAGGTTCCATCCACCCGATGATATGCCTGATCTATGTATGGCCTGTGATAATATTGGTACTGTGCAGTACCCCTCTGCTCATGTATCATCCACTGTCCTTTGGGAAGTAGCGTGGCCTCCTTGGAAAGGTTGTCAGCATTGTCGTTATGCTCCCTATAAATATGATGAAATATGATGGAATTAAATTGTGATTTGAAAATATTCACTTCATCCAAAATGTTTCTAAGTGTGTGTGCATGGCAAATCGTTGTATTATTGAACCAATTAATAATAATTTTGGAGTCTCCAAAAATCTGTATGTTTTGGCAATCATCGCTAAGAAAGAAATGTAATAAATGGTGAAGGGTGATAAGTTCTGCAAAATTATTTGTTCCTTCGCCCAGTCCCAGCTTGACCTTGTAATAATGATGTTCTGAGAGGTAAAGCAGAAAGACACCCCCACACCCTTGTTGTTGTGCGGCTCTGTCAAGGAAATCCCATGGGATGGAATGGTCAATGAGTTTGGGTGCTAGTGGTCTACGAGGATGCGGCTTTATATATTTGGGGAGATTGTGATAAGAAGAAATGATTTTAGCAATGATAGACTGCAATCTGATTACACAGTCATCAAAGATCAATCTGTTTCGTGCCAACCATATTGACCAGCAAATAATCATAGGAAGGCAGAGAAAATTGGATCCCGAATACGAGTTGTGCCAGGAATGCTAGGCTTGTATGATGTTATCCCCTTCCCAACTGCTAGAAAAACTAATCGATGCTGCAACAGATCTCCAAAGATTGATCGTCATTTCACATTTTAGAAAAAGGTTCTCAATCGATTCAGAGGCTTGCTTGCACATAACAAACCAGTGTGGTCTATGGATGGATCTGTGTGTAAGGGATTCCCCAGTGGGTACTTTGTTGTTGAGGATACACCAAAAGAGGAGCTTGGTTCAGGGAGGGTATTTGAGTTTCCATATGGCCTACCACTAGTCATACATGCACTATGGTTTTCCATTCTGTAGCAGTCCCAGATAACTAGCCTTTGGTGTGTAGAATCCATTTTATTCCAAACACCACATAATTTCATCTGAACCCTCCTGTATTCAGATATGTGACTCAATCGATGCAATAGTGTAATTACTCCATAATTGGTGCCAGTGGGGTGGAATATTTAACAGAATTGCATATTTCCAGGCTTGTGCGAAAATGGAGGTATTTACCTGATCTGCTATATGAGCAATCACACTCTATGATTTAAGTGGAGGATAAGCTCTCTTGGAAGTTGGAAACTCCCACCTCCCCCTGTCCAGGGGTCCAAACCAATATGCACTTTTGTGCCATCATTTATCTTCCATGCCAGATGATTTCGAATGTGTGGGAGAGAGTGGAGTAGTGCTTTCTAGACTGATGAAATACCAATCCTTTTCCATTGCCGTAGCGTTACCCAATCCATGATTTGGAGAGGCCATATATATTTATGATATGTAACAGAAGTCCAGAGATTCTGTTTGTTGAGAAGAATCCAACCCATCTTTGCTACCAGGGCTTGAGCAAAGAGGATTCAATCATTGAGTTCCCAACCTACTCATTTTCTGGGCAAGGCGATCTTATTCCATATAACCCAGGAAAATGTTCTCTTGTCCTAATTACCATTCCAAAGATATCTGCTGCAAATCTATTGGAGGCGAGCAAGTATACTTCTGGGTATCTATGCTAAAGCCATCCAGAATATAGGGGTAGCCTGCAGGACTAATTTTCTAAGCACTAGTCTTCCAGATTTGGACAAGAAGCGGTGGCACCAATTTGTAAGCCTTTTCTCTAATTTAATGACCAACCATATCCAAACTGCAATTTTTTGGCTCAAGGGTTTGATCCAGAAGCCCAGATATTTGAATCCATGGTCAAGCAGGCAAATACAATAGGGGAAATGTTATCGTGCAAATCAGGATTCCTGGATAGATGTATAAGCCAGAGTAATGATAGATTTCCCATGATTTTACAGCATACCAGTGGCCCTAGAGAAGGTGGATAGAAGCTTATCAAAGGCTATCAAGTCTCGAATGCTGCCATCCAGAAATATCAGGACATCATCGACAAAAAGGAGGTTTGTGAGATAGAATTGATCATTGATTTTTAGACCGAAAAGTATGCGACTTCTCTTTTCATGTGCTATTAACTGACCGAGTCCTTTCATGACAATGAGGAAGAGGAGGGGGGATAGTGGACATCTTTGTCTGAGTCCCCTTTTAGCATGGAAGAAATGTGAAGCAGAGCCATTTATGAGGACACTGAAGGAAGCTGATGAAATGAAAGAAATGATCGAGGTGGTGAATAGATGCTGGAATCCCAGATGTATAATAAGCATTTTGATGTATAGCTAGCTAACATGGTCAAATTCTTTTGCTAGGCCAATCCTTAGAATTATGCCTTTAAACTTTCGGGATCTAATAGAGTGAATACCCTCTTATGCAGTGCCAATGGCTTCATGGATCTGTCGATCTTCAAGAAAGGCAAATTGTTCAGGTGAAATATGATGAGATAGTATGGGTCTCATTTGATTGGCAATGATCTTAGGGATGATTTTGTACAGACAATTGCAGAGAGAGATGGGAGGGAGGTCATTGAAGGATGATGGGGAATCTGTCTTGGGTATGAGGGCAATGAAAGTGGAATTTATGGAATCATACAATTTGCCCGTAGTCCTGCTGTCCTCCAAATCATTGAGTAGGTCTTGACCGAAGAGATCATAGAATGCCAGATAAAACTCAATAGTCCACCCATCTGGTCCAGGACTTTTATCTTTTTTGAACCACTTCTGGGTCCCCTGAAGTTCAATAGTTTATACTGGTGAATTGGGTTCTTCTGCCTCCTCATCATCTACAAATCTAGGGAAATAGCTAGCCACTTGAATAATATCTGCTAGATTGGTCTCTCGAGGAGATTTTTATAGATTTTGGAAGTGTGTGGTAGCCAAAAGAGATAGCTTTTTGAAGGTGTCAACCATACCTCCATTCGAAAGAGGCATTTTCTAGATTGTGTTAGCTACCTTTCTTCCCTTTGAAAAGTTCTGAAAAAACTTTGTGTTATCATATCTAGCTTGTAGCCATATTTCCTTACTCTTAAGTCTCCAGGATTCTTCTCTTTCCTTCAGTATCTTGTCCTTATTTTTCTCAACCTCAATGAGATGTGATTTCTCATTTGCAGATGAAAATCCCTTATTGTTGTCATCCATAAGCCCAATCAATTTCGATTCAATCTCAGATAAGGTCTGGTCATCCCTCAATTTTTTCTCCTTGGACCATGTGATGGATAGATGTTTAAGCTGAGATAGATTGTGGCAGAATCCTTCAGCCAATGGTTTATGGCTCGAGATGGGATGCGATTTCCAGTAGTCCATGACCATCTTGATTTATCCTGGACCTTGTAGACATACATGATTGAATTTGTATGGGGTCTTAGGTTTGAATTCAGGTCCAAGGATCTCCAAGAATATAGTTGAGTGGTCTGATATGCTCCCGTTGCCTACCCATTTCCTATATCTATTGAGTTGCTACAGCATGGGCACCTTTATAAAAAATCAATCAAGCCTTCTACCTAGAGCTGCATCCCCTACTCTTCGATTTCTCCAAGTGGGCTGGGGCTTGATCATAGGGATATCTGTGAGGTTGTGCAGCTCCAGTGAATCCCTAAAGTATTCAGACAGGGGGTCTACTTGAGCTTGGGATCCCCAGGATTCCCCAAATCCTATGGAGAAGTTAAGATCACCCCCGATGACCAGATGATCGAATGAAGTGATTTCAAGATTAAGGAAATGATGCCAGAATTCTTCTCTCTGCTGACAAGGTCCATATACATTGATAACCTAGATATTCATACCCAGGTCGGCAGAGAATATATCCATACCAATGAACCCTAATCCTCCCCAGGATGCTGAAACTTTTATAGTGCGCAGGTCATATCCAATGGTTAATCCCCCCAATCTACTTGCAGCATCAAGAGAGTAAAATATCCAACCAGGTTTTAATGACACTAGGGTTCAATCGATGAGATTGGCATTCCCTAGGGTTTCTTGCACATGATAATATCCACAGGCTTGACTTCAAATAACCTATGTAGGGCTAGTTTTTTGGAGGCGCTATCCATGCCTATACAATTGAAAGATAGCCATTTAATGGTGGAACCCTCCTAGGGGTGTTCATAGCTCTAAGAACCACTTCACGAGTGGATTTTTTGCTACTGACTACTTATGCCCCGGCCTTCTGGATGGCTTTCGAAAGGTTAGAATTTCTTCCACGAGAAGATTGAATAACTGGGCGAGGGAAAGTGAGACCTCATCCTATGAGATTAAGGTTTTCCGGAATGAATCGGGATCAAAGGTTGTATGGATGAGACAAAGCCACTCGATCCATGGTCGATGGGAGGGGGAAGGAAGAGATGGAGTGGTGGTGGAAATGGTGGGAGGAGGCAAGGTAATAGCACAAGGAATGGAGGGAGAAATGAACATAGGAGATGTAGTATCTAATGATGCACAACAAGTAAGTGATACATATGATAGAGATGAGATAGGGAGAGAGTAGGAGTACCTGCTTTTCTTTCAGCCTCAGTAGCAACAGCTCTGGCACGAGTCATTGGAGGCGATGGAGTCCTCTGTGTATCTTCTGCAGCCTTGGAGGTTTCGACCTAATCAGGTGCTCTATGAGCTGAAACCGAAGTATTGACCTGGTTAGCTACTACTTTGCCTTTATGGATAGAAGGTGTGCTCAGAGGATCAGATGTTTTCATGATCAATGGGAATTCCTTGTAGGTGTGCCCTAACTTGTGGCATATTTTGCAGCGAAAAGGGACACCTTCATAGTCCAAAATCTGTATTCGAGTGTAATTCCTCAACTTTAATGTAATTTTATCCTCCAGGCCCTCTCACGTATCCAAATGCACTAGGATACCAGCCAAAGTTCGATTCTTGGATTAAACATAGGTCTTATCATAGTCAAGGTAGGTGCCAAGTGCAATTACGATCCTAACAAAATCTGCTTCAAACAAATATTGAAGAGGGAGACCTGGTAATCAAACCCAGATGGGTCAAGCTCCTATTTTCTCCCTTTCCGGGTCAAAAAGTGGACTCCATCGTTTAAGGAGGACCGACGCCATCTCAATATGCCAGTATTTCGCTAGAACTAGGTCTATGTAATCCTCTTTGGAAAAATGTAGCGCGAACCATCCCCTTGGTAGATTCTGGACCTCCAGCAATTCTTTGAGGGTGCTACCCAAAATTTCCTTGACCCGGAGGGTTAATCTCTCCACAGTGTAAGCCCTTCCCTGGACATGTCCAACCAGAACCATGTTGACCTTGTTTGTAACCTCTCCCATTGGGATGTCCTCTCCAAAAGATATTGTGAGTTCCTTTGAGGTGGCTTTCACACACTTTACCTTCCATTTCCTAGTCCGTGAAGCTCATGGATGTCCCTACCACGGATCCATGGATGTTCCACCCTCCTGTTGCTACTGAGCCACTGATTTAACCCTAATCACGGGGGTTTCAAAGCATCCAGAAGGTAGTGTGCTAGGGTTTGGAAGATTCGTACTATGAGGGTCTCCAAATGCCTAAACTGATGTCTACAATGGGTAAGATGGGTGCGATTGGATGCCCATAGGGCATGGATCGAAAGAAGGTGATGGAGGAGTAATGGTAGTGAGCAAGTTTAGAGTCCTGGGTGAGAGTGGAGGACAGTCAAGGCTAGGGGAATCAATGGAGAGTGAGCCGAATTGTAAAGAGCAAGCAGTATGGCCAGGAAGGGTGACTACCGGAGGGGCGCAAGGGGGAAATGAAACGAAAGGCTAGGGCGAAATAGAGTTAGTTGGATTAGGGTTAGGGCTCCGAAAGATGGACTAACCGGGAAATGGGTCTAGGGAATAATCAACCTCATCGAATTCCATGCTATCCTCCATGTTGAGGCAGGGAACTGACACTGAGATCACTGGGAAAAATTGACCACGATGCAGGGAGACGGAAGGCGACGGATGTCGGAAGGCTAAGGGTTCGGTTAGCTACAGTTGCTGTGGTTAGCTATAGAGTACCATCGAATTAGCCTAACCCTTCACTAGGCAGGTTGTGCACGTGAACCCTTTCCATCCTTCTTCTGTCAGAGGGTTTTCTATCTATCAGCTAATCATCAATGTTATAATAATAATCACAAACATACTTTACATTATTATTTTTATGTAGGCCCTAATTATATTGTGACCCCTTAGACTCCTATATACACCAAGGAGATATTTTCATTTATATCATCCAAGAATTGTTAATTTATGTGATGTAAAGGAGGTTTCCCCCTATAAGAGGCTAATTTTTAAATTGTTCATCTATATTTTCTTCTATTTTGTGATATGGTTTCATAACATTTGATATAACATATTTGAATTTTAGGATTTTGTTTCTTCAAATAGTCCATCTTTGCATTTTCTATATAAAAACAATTCTACGAAGGTTTAATAGCTTAAATTTTGATCACATGGAGTTGAAATCATGGTAAACTTCTTGTATAGATTTCAAATCTTGTTTTGCTATAGTTTCTGGGATATGGTCAAAAGAAGTTAGTGTTTTTGCATGCTCTATAATTCAGTCTCAAATAGGTGACCTTGGGAAAATCATCATAACTTTCTCTAAAATCATTGGATTTGAATTTTGTAAAACATGACTGAAATCAAATGGACTTTAGTTTGTCTTGTACATTTTAGGGCCAAAGGTTTAAACAGTGACATGTGGCATTCCTTCCAATTTTTATCTATGGAGCCAATCCATAATGAGGTCATCGTGGGAGATAAGGCATAATTTTAGATTGAAGTATCCAATTTTCGTCTAACTTATGGCATTGGAAATAAGACTTAGAGGGATACCACAAAATTTCATATCTTGGAGAGCCAAAATTACAGAGATACAACAGTTTCAATATCTATCTCTTAAAATAAAGCAAAAAGGTGTGTATATTTTTTTTAATTTCCAACTCTTTTGTTTGAAAACACAGTTGGAAGTGATTGAAGAAAAAATAATCATAGATATCATTATTTCATTCCAATATTACTCAAATAAAAAAATATATACACCCAGTAAGAAAATATAAAGTGCTAATATGACACATGACGAAGAGGAAGAAATGCAACATGATATATCAAAATTATGAGACCAAGTGCAACAAATTTCACTTTCACAAAGAGTAACCAAAAATGAATTGGAAGCGATGATGAATTTTAAAATCTATGGTTTAAAAGGGAACATGGATGGTTTACAATAAAAATTAAAAATATAAATGGAAGGTTTGACAAAGTTGCTACAAGAAATGCTTCTTAATGGTGACAAGGTACTCCATGATACTCATGATGAAAACAAAAGGAATGTTAATAATGATTTTAGATACTCTAACTTTGGATTGAATACTAACCACATTCAAAAGATCGATATGAGGAAGTTTGATGGCAAGGATCTGGTAACATGGATACTACAGATGGAGCAATTCTTTGATCAACATGACATGTCAATCACACAAAAGGTACGCATTGCATATTTATATTTAGAAAAAAATAAGTTTATGTGGTATTGATGCTTTTTTCTCGAAAATCAATTATCACTTGGACAATTTTTGTGTAAGAATCAGTGGCATATTATGAGGATACAAAGAGAAATGCCTTATTTATACAAGTGATAAATCTCGAACAAAATGGTTCAATGGTGTTATAGACATTTTTGTGCCTTGCAGCATTAAGCATGAAATGTCCATAATCTAAGGGATCCAAAGTCCCTAAACATGTTGTTCCTACCCCTAGAGGAACAAGGTTAACAAACCACAGCAATTCAGAGAAGTTCTCCACCAGAAACTGCTCAAAAACAAGTCAATTCAGGATCATTTCAGTGGCTCCACTATTTGTTTGCGCTGAATGTCAAAGCCAACGCTGGCTACCTGCGCTAAATGTCAAAGGCAACACTGGCTACATGCGCTGAGCGAGAGTGGACATGTGGCAAGTTCATTTCTCAAGGTGTCAAAACCCAGGAAGCTTCCAAAATGACACTTGCCTCAGGGAATTCGACTGGTGATGAGTAAGAGGTTCCAAATCTCCAAGTGGAAGCAAGAACCTCCAAGTGGAATCAAGAACTGACAGAGGGAGAGGACACTAGTCAGATCTCAAGCTGACTCATCCTCTCTCCAAACATCTATATATGGATCTCTCCTCCATGAGATCTAGAGGCTGGAATTTTGTTATTGCAAAGAATTGTTGTTGGTTTGAGACTGGAACTATTGGGTGCTTAATGCTTTGAAGGGGGTGAAGATAGGAATTCCATTTGCTGGGAAGGAGATGCTGGATTGGAGCCCTCTGGGTTGTATCTCTTCCTGAACCTTGTTATTCATCAATAAAGCTATCTTGGTTTCTCCTATATACTGATGTATTTTTGATGTATGATTGCATTAGTATGTTTAGTTTATTTCTAATCCTAAACTAGTTATGAATATGAATCCATGTCTTGTGTAGTGTTCTCTTCTTGTGATCTTGCAGAAACCTCTTGAAGCTGGGCGAGCGAGAAGGCAAGTAGCTGGGAACTCTCCAAGAGAAGAGAAACTGGATCGAGGGACAAACGGCAGACACCGGTTAGTCCATCCGTCTCTCTTCATTCTTAATTCATAAAGGAAGAATACTAGAATAGCTGTCTCTGTTTGTTGCTAAGGCGCTGTCACACCTTAGGTGGATAGGATCGTCCTGCATAGGCATTTTTCCCCACAACAAATTGGCGACTCCACCGGGGAGATCTGTTTAGTCATTTTATTTGTGTTTCTATCATTGTTTGTTTCATAGACTCGACAACAACAATCGAACTGCATCTGCTATTCCCCGATGCAAAGTAGACAGTTGCTGCTTTGATCCAACCACTGGACTTGTCTATGATCTGAACAATGGACTCACAAATGATTTGATGATCCTTTTTGATAGATCTTAGTACTCCCTCAAAGCATCCCTTTGATTCTACCTTGCTTGTTGCTTTTATTTGGCCTGAAACAGTAGATTAAATAGCAATCTGTGACCCAGAACCCAGTGAGAAACGAGAGTTTCTCCTTCAGCGCGACAGCTGTGAAGAGGTTCTGCATTTCAACGCAGGTCCCGTGAAGGCTACCTGCGCTGAATGTCAAAACCCCTATGTTGAGGTTGCGCTGAACCAGTTTGGCCTTATGCAGCTGGGGTTCTCTGCTCTGTTTTGCCCTGTTTTGATCTCTGATTTTTGCAGCCTGTAACCAACATAGGTACCAGTCTGATAACTCCTTTTCTCTGCTTAAATTCTGCCTCGTTTTGTACAAAAAGACTGTGAGTGTTTTTATGTGTTTGTGGCATCATTCACAGTTTTCCTTTGCATGAGTGAAATAATCATCCTGTAGCCCTTGATTCAGATCTATTGATTATGATCTTAGGAGAGAGTTCATTAGCTGTTTACAGTTGGTTATACATTCATTCTTGCTTTTGGTTTGAGTTTGTCTCTTTTAAAGTGTCGAAACAAGAGTTTATTTCGAAAATCGTTAAGTGTTGTAATCTCTTCTACCCTTTCTAATTTCGAAAAAGTGAACTTGTTTGTATTTGTCATTTAAAAGCAAATTCGAAGTTGTGCAAAAAGCTTTCTTTGTAGGCATCAATACTAAGAAAGCGGAAAACAAACACCTGCATTGTGCATTTTCATCTTGATAGTTTGCATGTTTGATTTAGGGAAAAGTGCATTAGAGTGTGCTGATTGCTCTTTGAGAAAAGATGGTGTCTTTCTTTTCCCTTAGTAGCTAGGATTTTCAAAGTTGGAAAGATTAAAAGCTTGCTTATCATCTTTAGACTGCATTTAGGAATTGTATCATACATCTCGTGGTGAACCTTGAAAGGCAAACTTCTAAAAAGATCAACCTAAAATAAATTGAATGAACTTAACAACGCTTTGCAACATAACGCACAACATAGAGGTCTAGGCTAGAGACGTGTTCCGGCGTCGTAAAGCCTAGTGACTGTCGATCTCGTTGATGGTGGGTGATTCCTCCTGAGGGACGATAGCACCAGTACGGATTGTGCTCCCACATACCGTCGCGTATATATTGGGAGACCCCTATAGGCATAAAACCTTTATTCTTAGGAAGCCGTGTCAGCCGCCCTACTGATCGCAATGCACTGAACACAGCATTCAGGAAGATCAACCGCCCGTACCCTAAAAAGTATTCTGCGGTTTTGCAAAAAGTTTGGCACACGCTCTGCCTAGAACTCCATAGCAGTTCCTTTTGGCCTTTTTCAGACTCTATAACGGAAAAAGTCCATCCGAGCATTTGTCACTTCGGGCTCGTTAAAACATCGAAGGAGACTAGAGTCATCTTTAGCTTTTTCTCGACTCTTTAAAAGTGAAAAAGCAAGTTGTGTCTAAAAGCGTCTAAAAGTTCATTTAATTCGGAAACACATTTTCCCCTTTTGTATTTTGGTTGATCGAGTAAACCGCAATCGTGGAAGAAAGTCAATTGAAACCCCGTCGTTCGCGGAGGCTTACGAGTCAACCGTCTTTGTCTCCGGAATCGAAAACAGTACATACAAAGCGAACTCGTTTAACGGGTTCGAAATCTCCTATCAAAGTTAGAACAAGTGTTCCAACGACATCTGAGATTCCGATTACTCCAAAAATTTCTAGAAACCCTGCCTCTACAGAAGAAGTTCAACAGTCACAGAGGGATAGTGACACTGATCCTAGTCTGAGAACAAACACTTGTGTTACTGAACCAGTTCAACCTGTAACCGGTTCAGAGAGTCTTGCTCCTCAAACAACTGTCGCTATCGATTCAACCCCTTCTTCGACACCAGAAATATTTTACGGACCTGACGGTCTTCCTCTTCCACCTGGTTTGATTGCGATAGAGGAAATTATAGAAGATCCGCAAGCAAGTACTCCAACACATTTTGGAGTCGGGGTCACTCTATTTCCTTCGACATCAAAAGTTAGTCTACCACAAGTGGAAGTTCCTATAGAATCGCTAGGTAATCTCTTGGATAGACTCAAAATGTCTGAGCAACCGTCAACATCTAGGACTGTGTCAAATTACACAGCGACAACAGAACTCCCTGCCGTCACTCCGACAATGTTTGCTGGCATACCATCTGTCCCAACTAGCTCACAACCGCTAGAAGGAGTCCACCCAGGGACTATTTCGACAATATGGTCCGTTCCAGTTTGTTCCTCCGGAATAATATCCGGCAACTCTTATGTTGAGACTCGCCAGATTGATCCATTTGGAGGTCAATTTGGGCAATCCAGTCCCCAAGGACAAACAATCCGCTTGAGTTCCGGATTGCCACCGTATGGGGGGCAGTATGCCCTTTCATTACCCCCTTCGGGAGGGTATCCATACGGGAGTTCTCAACAGTATTCAGGTTATACTGGAGTTACGACAAGTGGTTGGGTACCTATGCTACCTCAACAACCAAGGGTTGTGTATTCTATGCAACAATGTGTACCTATGTCGAACATCCCGACCACACTGGCAATTGTGACAGTGTCGCAAGTTCAAATGTTACCTGTTGTATGTCAACCTCAGATTTCTCAGGTTGTAATGCAACAGCCCCTTGACCCTGTGACTCAACCACAATCGCCTACCGGTGGGGCGACACAGGTCCAAACGGGTACAATTACCCCACACCTTGGTCCAACGGTTAGTATAGCACAATAGAACATGGCTTCACAACCATGGCTGGTGCAATACCAACAACCACAATTCCAACAAGTGTACCAAGGTTCTGAGCAGCAGATCTTTGTGAACAGTGGACAACCGTATATTCAAAACGGTCAAAACCAACCACTTTACAATGGTCAAGTCCACCAACCGTATCAGTCATACCAACATCAGTTGCATTATGCTGGTATGCAAAGGCCAACTGCTCAGGCAATTCCATCGTACCCTGGGTATGCTTCACCTAACCTGAATCAACAGTTACCATTCGTGGCAACTTTAGAGTTACCCGATTTACACCGGTTAACAAATGATCCAATTGCTTACGTCCCTTGGTGGCCAACGATTCCTCACAAACTTCCTTTGGACATTCCTAAATTTAATTGAAATCCAGGTGAAGACCCATCGAATCACGTGATGACTTTTCATCTGTGGTGCTCATCAAACACCCTAAACGATGATTCGATAAGGCTTCGCCTTTTTCAGAGGACATTAACGGGTCCAACAGCAAAATGGTATATTGAATTACCTAGAGCCTCGTTCGACAATTTCAGCTCCCTAGCCACGACTTTCTTAACCCATTTTCAATTACCGATAAGGTATGAAACGGGAATGGAAATCTTAACCAACTTCAAACAGACAACGACCACTCACATATCTGATCATATACATGAGTGGCGACGTCGTTGTAGGATGGTAAAAACATACGTTCCCAATCAGCTATTAGCTGAATGGTTTATCAAGTCGTTACTTCCTGCTATAACGGAAGATGTGGCCAAGGGGGGGGTCGTAACGGAAGAGCAAGTTATTGCTCGTGCACAATATCTAGACTTAGTCTACACTCAGTCTGGCACGCTCTATGACAAAATACCTGATGCCCCTAGACTGGAATTTTCAATTCCTCCTCCTCCTAAATCAAACGATGACTCTCATGCCGGCGATGGCATGATTGGCACGAAAAACGCGTAGTCGACAAAGGCCAACTCCAAGAAGGCCCGTAAGACTTCAGATCAAAATGCAAAAGAAGAAATTCTTGCTTCGGAAGTAAATGCCGTATCAGCAGATAAAGGCAAAGAAACCAATCAACCAGGAAGCAAGAAGAAGCAAAACAAAGGGAAGAAGAAGAAATATGGTGAGTCATCTCCCGAAAAAACTTCTTCAAACCCTCCTGGGAAAGGGAAACCAAAAAATCCATGTTCTATATGCGATGAGGGTCATTGGACACAAAATTGTCCATACAGAGCTGAGCATAAGAAGTTCTTCAAAAGTTCGCAAACCTCAGCTGTGTTAACTGATCCGTTCCCAAATCCAGGTCAAAATCTGGTTGATAGTGGAAATGCTTCCCCATCGCAAGTGCTAATGTTGTCGATCTCCAAGCAACAAAATGATGCTTTGATTTCGACAAGGAACAAAGATTACGAGAATCCGCAGCTGTCGAACGACAAAGGTAAAGATCAACCAAGTAGTTCGACAACAACTTCGACAGAAGTTGTACCGCCCATCATTCCTGAATTAACAATAAAACCGCCAAAGGGAGTAGTACACAAGTCGACATTTAATCCTCGCGCCAGAGCGGCGCAGCATTATAACATAGTGGAAGATTTGGCCCTATCGCCATCCGCTATGTCGACTCTTGAAGTACTACAAAATTGTCCATCCCAAAGGCAAGCTTTGTTATCGGCTATTGGTGGGGTTGATCCTAAGGATTCCAATCTTGTATCCTTCAACCACAAAGGATACGATCCTCAGTTACCAACTCAACTAGCTTTCCTTATTCAAGTGAAAGCCCTCAAAAAAACTGTTCACCGAACAATTATTGATGAGGGGGCATCTACATGTATTATGTCGATGAGTTGCTGGAAAACTTTAGGGTCTCCGACCTTGTCGCGATCTTCGACAACATTGAAAGCATTCGACGGAAGGACCTATACCCCGTGTGGTATCCTTAATAACTTGAAGGTTGAACTGGGGGGAAAAACAGTAGAAATAGATGTTGAAGTCATCGATGGAAATCTTGACTACAACATCCTACTGGGAAGACCATGGATATATGCCATGGCAGCTGTAGTGTCGACTTATTTTAGGAAGATCGCATTCCCTTTTCAAGGAGGGATTACAATCATCGACCAACAAGACTTCCTCCCTAATGGTTCACAAGTTACAGGAAGCATTCCCATGATCCATGGAAGCAACCATTCGCTTCAAGATATCGGAGTAGGCCTACTGAAAGACCCCACATTAATGGGAACTTTCGCACTTCCTCCTCCAATCTATATAGGAGAAGTAGCGTTGGTAGGAGCCTGCAACATGATATCTTCCACGAAGATCTCAAAAGACGATATCGACATGGATCATGCGATGGTTTTTCCCCCAAGCCCTATAGAAATATTGTAGCAATCAATGTTTCGGGCATGGGAGGCGAACCCAAATCAACGCTCATCAAGCATTTGGGTAGATAGGTATAGAGAATATTGTACCCCATTAGATCCTTGGTCGAAAGTACATGGGACTGACGAAGGAATTCTACAATCAATGTTGATTGAGGGGGCACCATGGAATGATTGCCACCATCGTTCCCTTCTTCCAGAATATGAAGAAGATACTCAGCATGACCTTTATCACCCTTCAGTTTTTGAATTCCTATCAAATACTGTAAATATGGTGGATTTCGAGCGAAACTTATCCAATATTGAAGAGACTATAGCCATAAATATCTCGACTAAAACAAATGTTGTAGAGAATATTTATGTCGGCAAAGGTTGTTCTCTTTCAGAACTGGAAATATATAACGCTCTTTTTCGCGAGTTCAGAGATGTCTTTGCTTGGTCATATGATGAAATGCCAGGCATTGACTCAAGTATCGTTGAACATGAAATTAAAATGTATCCTGATGTCAAACCAGTAAGACAACGGCTTCGGCAGGTGCACCCCAAGAAATCCACTGCCATTAAAGCAGAAGTTGAAAAGCTTCTCCATGTTGGTTTCATCTACCCGGTTCCTCTAACCGATTGGGTATCGAATATTGTCCCTGTTATGAAGAAACAAGGGACAATCAGAGTGTGTGTCGATTATAGGGATGTAAACCAAGCTTGTCCGAAAGACAACTACCCTACACCCTTCATCGACCAGATAATTGATGAATGCGCCGGATGTGAAATATTTTCATTCATGGATGGATTTTCTGGGTATAATCAAATAAATATCCGCCCACAGGACCAGTCAAAGACTGCATTCATTTGTCCATGGGGCACATTCGCTTATCGAAAATTACCCTTTGGTTTAAAGAACGCAGGGGCGACGGTTCAGAGGGCAATGAATTATGCCTTCCATGACATCAAGAACATCGTTCAACCATACCTCGATGACCTTCCGGCTCATTCGCGAAAGCGGACTGATCATCCGCAGCATTTAAGAGCAATATTTCTACGTTGCCGACACTACAAGATAAGACTCAATCCACACAAATGTGTATTTTGTGTCGGTTCTGGTCGTTTACTTGGCTTTGTGGTCTCTAAGGATGGGATTCGTCTCGACCCTTGCAAGGTTCAGGCAATCATTAGTTTGCCTCCACCTTCAAATTTGCTTCAGATTCATAAACTCCAAGGGAAAGCAAACTTTCTGAGGAGGTTAATTCCAAATTACGCGGAACTTGCTAAAGGTTATACTCGTCTTCTGAAAAAGGATGTACCTTTTGTCTGGGATCAGGTGGCGCAAGCTTCCTTTGATGCTCTGAAAGATTCTCTAGTAAAAGCATCATTAATGTATGCCCCGGACTATCAAAGAGATTTTAACCTATATCTGGCTGCAGCGGATACGACCATTGCGATGGTTTTAGTACAAGAAGTCGATGGAATTGAACATCCTATATATTATTTAAGTAAAAACTTAAGTGATACAGAAAGCAAATATTCTTACGTTGAAAAGCTAGCACTCGCTGCTGTTCAAGCAATACAAAGATTTCGACATTATCTCCTCTTTCGGAAAACTACCATTCTATCAGATTGCAACCCCATGACTTATATATTGTCGCGACAGTTGCTGGGGGGCAAATATTCAAAATGGATAGCGATCCTTCAAGAGTTTGATCTGGAATTTGTAAAATCCAAATCAAAGAAAGCTTTAGTCTTCGCGGAATTATTGTGCGACCTCCCATCATCATCCAACGATGAAACATCCGAAGAATCAATCGTGGACGAAAGTTTGTTTCTGATATCTACAAGCATTGAGTGGTATGGAGATATAATCATTTATCTCCAAACCCAAAAGTTCAGGCTCGACACCTCTCACTCAGAACAGAAACGTATACGATACCAAGCGAAAGACTACATGATCGTCGGTGATACGCTTTACCGTCGTGGTATCGATACAGTTCTGAGAAGGTGCCTTACCCATGAGGAGGCCGAAAAAGCCCTGGATGAGTGTCATTCAGGCGCGTGTGGGGGGCATCAATCTGGATATGCTACAACACAAAAAATCTTACGAGCAGGATACTTCTGGCCAACCATGTTCAAAGATTGCATAACTGCAGTCAGAAGTTGCCATGCTTGTCAAATTTTTGATAGCAAAACCAGAAAACCACCCGCACCTTTACAGCCAATAGTTGCTGTTGGGCCTTTCGCCAAATGGGGCATCGATTTCATGACATGTAACCCCACCTCTACCGGGGGGCATGAGTATATCATAGTCGTTGTTGACTATTTTACCAAATGGGCCGAGGCGATGCCTACATTAGATAACACTGGTGAAACAGCTGCCCTTTTCTTTTTCAATCATGTAGTCGCCAGATTCGGCGTACCACAGGCTATAGTTATGGATAATGGATCGCATTTTCGCAATCACATGATGGTGGAATTAGCTGCCAAGCTAGGGCTATCTCACGATAGCTCTACCCCGTATTATCCGCAAGCCAACGGACAGGTTGAAGCAATCAACAAAGTCTTGAAGCGTATGTTGCAAAGGATGATCGGAGTTCACAAAAGAAGGTGGCACCTAATCCTGTACTCAGCCTTGTGGGCTTACCGAACATTGGTAAGAAATGCGACCGGGTTCACACCTTTCCAACTGGTGTATGGCCTGGAAGCAGTCCTACCAATCCAGTGTGAAATCTCGTCTCTTAAACTCGAAATTGATCTCCTCCCCGGAAGTTCAGAAGAAGAGGCCCGTTTCTTGGAATTAATCCAATTGGATGAAACCCGTCGTGATGCCGCTTTGGCTAACGAAGCCCATAAGAAACGAGTCAAGGCGCAGTTCGACAAAAATGTCAAACCCCGTGTCTTCTCAGAAGGTGACTTGGTCTTGCTTTATGACCAAGAATCTGATAAATTGGGAGCAGGTAAATTTAATTCTTTATGGATGGGCCCTTATATTGTTAAACGAGTATTAGCAAAAGGAGCCTACGAGTTAATGGATTATGACAGAATTCCACTGGCGCAACCCCGTAATGGGTTGTACCTCAAGCGTTACTATGCTTAAATAGTAACCTGTATGCTTTTGTTGTATTTTGTTTTCGCTAAAGTGTTTGTTTTGGTTGAGTAATCCACCTTTTTACATTCATTGCAGATGTCAAACCTTCTGGAGACATGTGTTGGATATGCCGACGGAGCGAGTCATAGTTCGCGGAACCTGTCCTCTGCAGCCTGGGCCATTTTTGATCCAAGCGGCGAGTTAGTAAGTTTCAAAGGTGTATGTATCGTGCAATCAACGAATAACATCACTGAGTATAGCACGTTGATAGAACTACTCTCTGATGCCATCACCCATGGTATACGCCGACTAATCGTTAGGCTAGACTCACAACTCGTAATACTACAACTCAATGGTATATATTCCGTCCGCAATCCAGCTATTTATCGTATGTTTCTAAGGGTTAAGATTTTGGAAAGACAGTTTGATTTAATTCAATACCAACATATTTCCAGAAACTTAAACACATTAACCGACTCATTAGCAAACTATGTGTTAGATATACATTTGCGACATTTGTAAAAAGAGACACATCATCAATGTTGTACATATGGATCATATAACTCAACCAAAATAAACCCCGAAAATCAAAATATATATATATATATAAGTTGTTTATCGTTTGTATATAATGTTCTGTAACCAAGACAAAAATCGGTCGCATGACCCAAAAACTCAAAAATGCTAGGGGGCACCCTAGTCTAGTGATGCTCATGATAGCACGTCACGGCCTGTGCAATCATGCGTAAGAGACGAGTCCATCATCTAGGCACACCAGTAGTATGTCGCTGCAACTTTAAAGGTAACTCATCAATCCTCACATCGGGAATGCCGAGAGTAAGGCTCTCAACCTGCTCCTGCACAGCTGTAAGGGTCTCGGCCACATTAAGGTCGCAGAGAATAACCCTCCCAGCAGTCTCCCCTGCTGGGGCAGCAACTGGCGCTCTCGGGCGAACTGCTGGACGAACAGGACCAACATCTGCATGCACACATGAGTTTGATTAAAGTCTTGATAGAATAAAGCACAGGGACATTATAAATAATAACAGTAAACAGTGATATGGTCGAAGATTTTACCAATAGCGCCCCACTGTTCGCCATCTGGCAATACCAAGTCCGGATCACCTCGGAAATCCATACCAACATATGGATACTCGGAATAGACCATCTCCTGACGCTCGAACCACCTGAAGAAGGTATCAGTGAAAGAAATCTGAGATTGACCAACATGCCTAGACATGTGATCAACCCATCTCTGCATGCGTGGCTCGGTAGGAGAAGGCAAATCGAGTGCGATATACTGAGGCTGCATCAGTGGTATTTTCTCCAAGGCAAAGGCAGTCAAAATAGAACCAAATCCAAAGTTCTTCAGCTTCCCGTCCTTTACCTTGTTCAACGAACTTTTCATCTGAAGAAGTACTGCATCACACCAGTTGAATATTTTCGGTTGGAGGCACTCCAAGGCGTGATGCACATAGGATCTGTTGGCAACATGAAGAGATGTGCTACCGGCCATCCTACCAATGGTATACAAAATGGACCTGAGAGATCTGTCAGTAATCTCACGGATAACGACCTTGCCATCTCTACTTGGCTGAGATCCTTCCCTGCAATACTGGTGGACATAATCTCTCACGGAGTCATTCCCTCGGGCTGAACCTGACAAAGAAATGGGAGCACCCCGCCTCGACAGGCCAGTCAAGAAGTAAATGTCTACTACGGTCAGGGGGATAGATTTGCCCCTAATCTGAAATACTTGGTTGATAGGATCCCAAGCATCAAGCATATACTGCAGTAAGGAGATCTGTGCTCTCATACTAGAGATACGGAAGAACTTCAGCAGGCCACAGTTCCGCAGCGGGTTCACCGTGACAGGGTCATGGAGGGCAATCATGTCCTCTTCTTCATGTTCTCGTTCTCGCCATGTAAGGGTCGTTTTGCTCAAAAGTCCCTGCAAAAAAAACAAGAGAAAGAGTAAGATCCTGGATTTGATGAGAAACTGGCAAAATTTTCATCAAAAACTGTGCAACAGAACTGTTTTTCTATGCCCAACGCAACTGGCTAGTGTTCCACCTGCGTTGAAGGTCAAACTGCCTTCATGCAGCTTGACATTCAACGCAGGTTTCGAGTGAACTACCTGCGCTGATGGTAGAGCGCCCTAACAAAACCCCAGGGGTTCAGGGGAGCAGGAAAACAGGCACAGAATGGAAAAAGGAAACCATGAAAAGAAAGAGCTAGGGTTCAGCTCCTACCTGGTCCAGACGGTGCCGAAAATCGTCCGCAGAATCTCCCTGAATCAGCTGATGAAAATCAAGGGGGAAGAGGCACCTCCAAAGCTCCAACAAACCAAGTTCAAATTAAATGGTAAAATGAGAGGTAAAAACACCTTTTAATTGCTTTTTACGTAGTTCAAAGAAAAATATTAGGGTTCTAATCTCATTTTCAAGCAAATGTTATTCATTTCTAACTAGTTTGATGCAACAATTGAGGATACAGTACTATCTTTGAAAAGGGCAAAGCTAGTTATGGTAAAAAATAAAAAATTTGACCATATAATATCGAGCAGTTTTAGCACACAGTTCATGCTCATTAAAAAATAAACGCAAGATCCGAGTAGTTTTATCGTATAGTTCATGCTCGTTAAAAAATAAACATAAGATCGAGCAAATGTTTACACCCGCGTTTAAGCTCGTTTAAAAAATGAACTATCCCGGTAAATAACCACTGTGAATGTAATATTATCAGCCATTAAAGCCTTGGTCGTGTTTGCACCATCACCTCCACTTTTCATTTGGCCGATCGTTCACCTCCATATGATTGTTTACCCATTTTGAGGAGCAGCTGCGAAGACTGATTTCACCTAGCCATCCTTGTGACACTGTCGTGATTGGAAAATTCCAACCTGTACCTGGAATCAGCTGCTAACCCGTTTTATCACTCGTTCCTCAAAAGACGAGTCTTCTTTAAGCTCTTTTCATCTGACTCGTAAAATATGAAAAGATTGCCGAGTCCTTGGCCTTCCAGCTCGTTAAAGGGACAGGAAGTGCTATCCCTCCTCTAGATTTTAATCTTTTTGGACCTAAGGGATTATTGCACAAAAAGATCGAGCGCTTGTTTTATTCGGATCGTTAAAACTATCGAAAACTCATCCCTTCTGTATTGTTTTATACTTTTTCGGACTTAAGGGATTAGATGACAAAAAAGGACTTTTGGAGTTAAATTTATGTATCTCTTCAGACTCTCTAAAAATGAAAAGAACCGAGTTATCTTTGTCGTTAGACTCGTTAAAATCACTAAATAGCGACAAACTTGTCTTTAGACGAGAACGAGTTTCACTATCGCTAGGCTCGTTAAAACATAGCGATGGGCTTGCCCGAAGGGCAGGTTATAGAACAAGAATATGTTATCCTCCTCAAGCTTGACAAAAATAAAGAGGTACTGGTCAGCAATGACTGGGGAAAAATTGGGAGAAACTAAAGAAAACTTTGATGGTAGCAAGTCGCTCTTGAACATGACACTTTTCCTCTGTACCACAATCGGGCTGGGTTGTTTCATTCACCGGTCACATCCATGGTCTCGCCATACCATCCATATTTGGGGTAATGCTACCAATCCATCGCATCAGTGTCGCCATATGTTCAAGAGAAGTCGTTCAGAAAAGTCAACCATGTCCCATCCACTGCCATACATTATCTTTCATCCTTTCATGACTGCCACCCTGAATCATATGTCACAGATCGTTTTCACCTCCATCAAAATCATTAGCTCCGTTCCGTGTCATTGATGTGGGATTCATTAAGGCCCTCCTTTGATGGATCGCTTCTTGTCGACATTAGCTCATTATCCAAGAAGTTGATCTAGTAACAACCCCTTCAGTACTTTGAAGCTTGCATGCCTCAATGGCAAGTTTCTCACTTCCGGCGACAGGTATACATCAATGACCTTCGACCGAAAGATTTTGCATGGTGTTCGATGCCAAGTCCTTTATTCACACCACGTGAATTGTACTGCAGTACCTTGAGGGTCATTATCATTATCGGTGATTCCTCTCGTGCTTGTTAACGGTTTACCTCATTGACCGGTAATCAAGCAATGTCTTTCCATGTTCGAATTCAGAACAATTCTCACATGGATCGACTTGTACTTAGAGTGAAGATCGAACGAGTTTGAAGACCCCGGATCTAGTTTCATCCATCCAGGTTGCGATATATATTCAGGAAAGATAAAGACATTGACATGTACATCATTGCAGCAGATAATCATCCTACTCAAAGGATGATAATTTCATCAAAATTATCAGTCTACCATCAGACGATTGTCTGTTCTATGTACAGAAAAATGAATTTATAAAGCTGAGCATGGGAATTCCCGCCTCAGCTAGATCATGAAAGCAGTATGAAAAATAATGTATTGTATTGTATCTTATTACAGGTCTCCTCCCAGCATTGGATGAACTTCGAATCCTCCTGATAAAGCATTTCACCCGATAAACGGCCTCATACTTTAGGGGGCAACTGTTATAGACATTTTTGTGCCTTGCAGCATTAAGCATGAAATGTCCATAATCTAAGGGATCCAAAGTCCCTAGACATGTTGTTCCTACCCCTAGAGGAACAATGCTAACAAACCACAGCAATTCACAGAAGTTCTCCACTAGAAACTGCTCAAAAACAAGTCAATTCAGGATCATTTCAGTGGCTCCACTAGCTGTTTGCGCTGAATGTCAAAGCCAACACTGGCTACCTGCGCTGAATGTCAAAGCCAACACTGGATACCTGCGCTTAGCGAGAGTGGACATGTGGCAAGTTCATTTCTCAAGGTGTCAAAACCCAGGAAGCTTCCAAAATGACACTTGCCTCAGGGAATTCGACTAGTGATGAGTAAGAGGTTCCAAATCTCCAAGTGGAAGCAAGAACCTCCGAGTGGAATCAAGAAATGATAGAGGGAGAGGACACTAATCAGATCTCAAGCTGACTCATCCTCTCTCCAAACATCTATATATGGATCTCTCCTCCATGAGATCTAGAGGCTGGAATTTTGTTATTGCAAAGAATTGCTGTTGGTTTGAGACTGGAACTATTGGGTGCTTAATGCTTTGAAGGGGGTGAAGATAGGAATTCCATTTGCTGGGAAGGAGATGCTGGATTGGAGCCCTCTGGGTTGTATCTCTTCCCGAACCTTGTTATTCATCAACAAAGCTATCTTGGTTTCTCCTATATACTGATGTATTTTTGATGTATGATTGCATTAGTATGTTTAGTTTATTTCTAATCATGAACTAGTTATGAATATGAATCCATGTCTTGTGTATTGTTCTCTTCTTGTGATCTTGCAGAAACCTCTTGAAGCTGAGCGAGCGAGAAGGCAAGTAGTTGGGAACTCTCCAAGAGAAGAGAAACCGGATCGAGGGACAAACGGAAGACACCGGTTAGTCCATCCGTCTCTCTTCATTCTTAATTCATAAAGGAAGAATACTAGAATAGCTGTCTCTGTTTGTTGCTAAGGCACTGTCACACCTTAGGTGGATAGGATCGTCCTGCATAGGCATTTTTCCCCACAACAAATGGTGGAGCGCATTGAGGACTATCAAAGATTGTATATGAAGGTAAATGATATTCTAGTAGAGAATATGATTGATGTTTTCATACGGAATTTGAAGGATATCATATAAATGAGGTTTTGCTTTGGGAACCTGATTCATTGGAGAAGGCATTCAAGTTGGCAAGAAAATTTGAAAGAAAAATTATGGAAACAAGTAATTCTACCACTCACAACTATAAATATGGAATCGTTGTTTCTACTACCCTTCCACAACCTACAAGGTTGAAACCAAAACAATTGGAAGAAGAAAGCTCAAAAGGGCTCTTCTACAGTTATGATAGAAAATACACTAAAGGTCATAAGTGCGCTAAGAATAAACTATTTTACACAGATTGTGAAGAGGAGGAAGAAAATGAACAAGAAGCATCAAAAGAAGAGTATATACACCAGGAACCAACTGCAAAAAAAGAAGAAATGGTCCTGATGATATATTCTAACGCATTGAAGGGAATTACCACTTCTTAAACTCATAAGATAGAAGGATATATCAAGAAGAAAAAGGTAATAGTTTTGATTGATTCAGGTAGTAGCTGTAGTTTTTTTCATTGTAATATAGCTAGGGAATTGAATTCGTTTCTATATCCAGCACCAACATGTCAAGTGATGGTTGTAAATGGAGGAACTATAAATTTCTCTAGAAAGTGCCATAATATCAGGCTAACCATAGGAGAATATTTATTGAACACTCAAATGACTTCCATTCCAATGGGTGATGTTGATGTTTTACTAGGAGTCGAATGGTTACAATCTTTAGGGATGATAACCTTTAATTTTCGAGGATTTTCTTGAATTTTTTTTGGGAAGGAAAGAAAATTGAATTAAGGGGTGTCATAGGGAATATAGGGAAGATAATCAGCTCTAATGTTATGACAAATATTTTGAAGAAAGAACAATGGGGGATAATTTCACAATTATGCTCACTAGAGGTTGAAACATTGAAATCATTTATTTCTCTATATCTCCAAAAAGCGGTTGGATAATCATTCCAAGGTGTTTGAGACTCCCAAGGGTGTCCCACCAATTCATGACTATGATCATGCTATTCACTTGATTCCAGGAAGTGTCCCTCTAAACATCGGGCCTTAAAGATATCCATATTCCAAAAAGAGTGAAATTGAAAGTATGGTTGCATAAATGCTAGAGGTCTATATAATTCAACCTAGTCAAAGTATTTCTCTGTTCTAGTAGTATTGGTGCAAAAGAAGGATGGATCATGGTGTGTGTGTCTACGTTACAGGTAGTTAAACAAGCTCACTTGTTATCGGGAAAACTAGTGTCTATTAAGAGCTGCTAGTCCCACTAAGACAGGTAGCTATCTTAGAAACAAACAATTCAAAGTAACTTGTGTTTTCCTTTATGAGAGATAGATGAGAGAGAAGTAGAGAGTACCAATCTCAGTCTTTCACTTGGCTCCTTGTTTCCTCTCTCCTTTGATAGAGCTTCGCCACTGCTTACTCACTTTTCCGGCTTCAAAGAACACCTGTAGAATTAAAGCAGCAAAATACTATCAAAGCATAGAGATCTATAACCATAAACAATGCAGAATCATATGTACATTAACCATACAAATGCATACACAAATACAAGATTCAGAAATATACATGTATATGGAGGAAAACTCAAATAGCTTTATTGATAGAAGTAGTAGAAGAGATGATTACAACCCAGCTGTCTGATCCAGCATCACCCTCCCAGCATGAAATCCCTCTTCATCTCATAAAAATCAAGATCACCCAACAATACAATGTCTCAAAGAGAAACCAACAACACTTCCTTACAAATTCCAAAATTCCAGCCTCTAGATCTCTAGGATGAGGGATCCATATATAGATGTTTGTAGGGGAGTGAGTCAGCTTCTGGGATTTTGATTAGTGTCATTTCACTGAAAGTTCTTGGTTCCACTTGGATATTTCATGATCTCTTTCTCATCCTTGGGCGAATTTAGAGAGGCAAGTGTCATATGAGAAGTTTCTAGAAGATTCTTTGATTTTCCACCTAGCAAACTACCTCTTCCATTTGTCTGCTCTCGATCATCGCACCATACATATGGGATTTTCAGTATGCATTGCACCCTTTGTGTGTAGTAGGTGAGATGCATCGAACCCTTAGCATGGAGCAATCTGTATGGTCCAGTTTTGACCAATTTTGAGCAGTTTTGCAGGGAGAGCTTCTAGGAAATGATGTAATCAGTTGACCTTGGTCCTTTAGGGTATGAAACAACATTTTTATGGGTTTGACAGCCCTTGGTTTATTGACATATTTGATTGGGGTTGCAGTGCCCAAATATGTCTATAAAAGTTTCCCCCAAAAGCATGAGGTCGTAAATCTTCTGATGTCGGGTGAAACGCTTTATCATGAGGATCCAAGGTTTTTCAAACTAGAAGGTGACCTGTAATAAGATACAATACAATACATTATCTTCATAATATTTTCATGATCTAGCTGAGGCAAGCATTCCCATGCTCAGCTTTATAAATTCATTTTCATATACATAGGACAGACAACCGTCTGTGTGGCAGACTGATGATTCTGATAGAGCCATCATCCCTTAGCGATGATTATCTGTGAAGCTATGGTGTACATTTGATGTCTTTATTTTCCTGAATATATCGTAGCTCGGATGGATGAAACTAGATCCAGGGTCTTCAAACTTTTTCAATCTTCACCTGAAGTACAAGTCGATCCATGTGAAAAGATGTTCTGAGGTCGAACATGGAAAGACATCACCTGATTACCAGCCAATGAGGTAAGTTGTTAATAGGCACAAGAGGAATCACTAATAATGATAATGATGCTCAAGGTATTGTAGTACAGTTCATGTGGTTTGAATACATGAGTTGATTTCGAACACCACGCAAAATCTTTCAGTTGAAGGCCATTGATGTAAACCTATCGCCGGAAGTGAGAAACTTGCCATTCAGGCATGCAAGCTTCAAAGTACTGAAAGGGTTGTTCCTAACTGAACTTCTTGGATAATGAGTTGATGTCGACAAGAAATGACCCATTGTAAGAGGGCCTTAATGAATCCCACATCTACGACACGGAATAGAGCAAATGACTTTGTGGAGCTGAAAATGATCTGATGATACAAGGTTCAGGGTGGCTGTCATGAAAAATGGAGAGTGAAGGTATTGTAATGGATGAGGTGTCAGCTGGGTTGGTGAATTCTTTGAGTGACTTCTCTTGAACATATCGGTGACACTGGAATGGATTGGTCAAATGGATGGTACGGAGGACCAACGATGATATGACCGGTGAACAGAATAACCCAACCCGACTCAATCATGGTGATTGAGTCAAAGTGTCATGTTCAATAGCGACCTACTACCAATGAAGTTCTTCAAGGTTTCCTCCCTTTTTCCCCAGTCATTGTTGAGCAATACCTCTTTACTTTTGTCAAGCTTGAGGAGGATAACATATGCTTGTTCTATAATTTGCCCTTCGGGCAAACCTGTCGCTATGTTTTAGTGAGCCTAGCGACAGTGAAACTTGCTCTTGTTCGTATGGACAAGTTTGTCACTATTTTTTTAATGAGTTTAATGACAAATATAACTCGGTCGTTTTCAGTTTTAGAGTCTGAAAAGGGACACAAAGGAAACTCCAGTAGTCCTTTTTCATAGTATAATTCCTTAAGTCTGAAAAAGTATAAAATAATATGAAAGGGATGACTTTTCCGATCATTTTTAGTGAGACGAAAAAGACAAGCACTTGATCTTTTTGTGTAATGATCCCTCAGGTCCAAAAAGATTAAAATATAGAGGGATGGCACTTCCAATCACTTTAACAAGCTGGAGAGGCCAATTGCTCAGCAATCTTTTCATATTTTATGAGTCTAAAAAGAGCTTAAAGGAGACTTGTTTTTAGGAAACGAGTGATGTTTTCGGATAGCAACTGGTTCCAGGTAAGGTTTGGAACTTTTCAATCATGGCAGTGTAAAGAAGGTGGCTAATAGAATCACTCATCGTAGCTATTCCTCAAAAGGGTAAAAAATCATGTGGAGGCATATGATCGGCTAAAAAAGAGTGGAGGTGATGGTAAGAACACGACCAAGGTTCAAAAGCTGATATCTATGCAATCACAAGGGTTATTTACTGAAGGGGTGTTCATTTTCTAACAAGCTTGAACTTCTCGTAAACCTGCTCGTGATAATAGTCAGAGATGTTCAATTCATTAATAACACTATGTTCTTTTGACGGTCGTACTGCCTGTTCAATTACTCCATCAAATTGATTAGAAATGTAAATACACACTTAAAAAATAAGTTAAACACCAACATTTTACTTGAATTACGTGAATAGTAACATAAAAAGTAGTTTTTACCTCTCATTTTTACCATTTCATTCAAATTTTGGATTTTTGGAGCTCTGGAGCTGTTTTCCCCCTCGATTTTCATCAGTTGATTCTGGAATATTCAGTGGACTACTTTTAGTGCCGTCTAGACCAGGTAGGAGCTAACCCTGAGCTCTTCAATTGCATTCTTTCCATTTCTAGTTTTGAGCATCTTTTCCTATTTTTCTGGGCCTCAGGGTTTTGAACAATTCGTTCTCTGCCCATCGCACCTAGTATAAATCGAAAGGTTCGATGCATACTGAGATGACCATTGGCTAGTCAGTATGCATCCCACCTAGTACACAACTAGGGTGTGATGGGCGCAAAGAGGAAAGTTTATGCACTATTTTTTCATGGAAATTTTGCCTATTTTTGCCTGAATCTGGATCCTAATTCTTCTCTTGTTTTTTTTTCAGAGATTAATTGGATCAAGATGGTCGTTACATGGGGTGAACGCGAGCATGAAGAAGAGGATATGATTGCCTTACATGATCCGAGTCTGGTGACTGCATTGCGAAACTGTGGATTGCTCAAATTCTTCCGTATATCCAGCATGAGGCAACAAATCAATTTGTTGCAATACTTTCTCGATGCATGGGATCCTACCAACCAAGTGTTCCAGATTCAAGGTAAATCCATCTTTCACAGTTGAGGATATCTACTTCTTAACCGGTTTATCAACGCGTGGTGCTTCTCTCTTACTATTAGGATCTACCCATGGGTGTGAATCCATGAGGGATTATATTCACTAGTTCTATAGAGATGGTTCTCTGCCGAGTAGGGATGGTAAGATCACTATTCGAGATGTCAATGACGGTCCTTGAGGACTATCTTATTCACCTATTCTAGATTGGCTGGTAGTGCGGCTCTTCATTTGGCCAACAGGTCGTATATGCAGTATGCTCTGGAATGCCTTGAACCAAAGGTATTCAACTGGTGTGATGCAATACTTTCAGTTATAAAAGAACAGCTTTCAAAGGTCAAGAATGAAAGATCCAAGAACTTTGGTTATGGTTCTATTCTAATCGCTTTCGCCTTGGAGAGAATCCCATTGTTGCAGCCACAATACATTTCACTCGGACTACCAGCACCGACGGAACCACGGATGCAGAGATGGGTCGATCCCATGGCCTGACATGCTGGTTAGTTGCAGATTTCATTCTATGATGCCTTCTTTGAGTGCTTCGACTATCAGGAGATGGTCTTTGCCAAGTACCCATATGTTGGGATGGATTTCCGGGGTGACCCAGATTTGGTGTTGTTGGCTGCCGAGCAATGGGGTGTTATAGGTAAAAATATCTGACCATATATCTATTTATTATTTTTATAATGTTCTTGTGTTTTTTAAATGTTATCAAGACTAATCAAACTCACATGCTTGCACATATTTTGGACCAGTGTGACCAGTAGCGCGCTCGAAGGTAGCTGCTGTTGTTTCAGTAGGAGAGGTTGTAGGGAGGGTTGTCCTTTGCAAACTGGATGTAGCCGAGACCCTTACAGTATTGTAGGATTAGATTGAGGGTATCACCCTTGGTATTCAGGATGTGAGGACTAACGAGTTACCTCTGAGATTATAGTGGCATACCACTAGTGTGCCGAGTCGATGGACTAGTCTCTTACGTATGATCACACAGGCAGTGACTTGTTATCACTAGCACCATTAGTCTAGGGTGCTTCCCTACATTTTTGAGTTTTTTGGTTGTATGACCGATTTTGTCCTAGACACAAAACATTTTGTAAGAGACTATAAATAGTTATATATATTTTTTATTTTCGGAGCTTTATTTTGGTTAAGTTATATGATCCCGATGCAAATGTTTATTGACATGATTTTTCTTTTATAAATGCTGCAAATGTTTATCTAACACATAATTTTCTAATGAATCAGTTAATGTGTTTAAGTTTCTGGAAATATTTTGATATTGAATAGAATCAAACTCTCTTTCTAAAATCCTGACCCTTAGGAACATACGATAGATAGCTAGGTTCCGAACAAAATAGATGCCAGTAAGCTATAGGATGACAAGTTGTGAGTCTAGCCTGACAACAAGTCAGCATACGCCATGTGCGATGGCATCAGAGAGAAGCTCTATCAACGCGCTATACTCAGTGATGTTGTTCATTGACCGGCCAATACATACCCCTCTGAAACTCACTAACTAGCCGCTTGGATAAAAAATGGCCCAGGCCGCAGAAGATAGGTTCCGTGTACTATGATTAGCTCTGTCAGCGTATCCAACAAATGATTCCAATAGGTTTGACATCTGCAACAAATGCAAAAGTGGATTACCTAACCAAAACGATCACTCTTGACAAAAACAAAAACGTAACAAAAGCATATAAAGTGATTACTACAATTAGTCAAGCATAGTAACGCTTAAGGTGCAACCTGTTTCGGGGTTGCGACAGTGGAATCCCATCGTAATCTACTAGCTTGTAGGCTTCTTTTGCTAATACTCATTTAACAATGTCGGGCCCCATCCACAATTATTGGAATTTACCTGCTTCTAATTTATCGGATTCATGATCGTAAAAGCAAGACCAGGTCACCTTCTAAGAAGACATGGGGTTTGACATTTTTGTCAGAGTGCACTTTGACTCGTTTCTTATGAGCTTTGTTAGCCAAGGTGGCATCATGACAGGTTTCATCCAGTTGGATTAGTTCCAAGAAACAAGCCCCTTCCTCTGAAGTTCCGGGGAGAATGTCGACTACAAGCTTGAGAGACGAAATCTCACACTGAATTGGTAATACAGCTTCCAGGCCATACACCAACTGAAAGGGTGTAAACTCGGTCACATTTCTTACCGAGGTTTTTTATGCCCATAGCGCTGATTACAAGATTAAATACCAATCCCATTTGTGGGCTCCAATCATTCTCTGCAGCATACGCTTGAGGACTTTGTTGATCACTTCAACTTGCCCATTAGCCTGCGGATAATATGGAGTAGAACTATTGCGGGACAATCCTAATTTGGCAGTTAATTCAACCATCATGTGATTGCAAAAATGTGATCCATGATCAATGATTATAGCCTGTGGAATAGTAAACCTAGAGACTACATGGTGAAAAAGAAAAGAGCAGCCATTTCACCGCTGTTGTTTAATGTAGGCATCGCCTCAGCCCATTTTGTAAAATAGTCAACTGCGACTATGATATACCCATGCCCCCTGGCTGAGGTGGGGTTACATGTCACAAAATCTATGCCCCATTTGGCGAATGGACCAATAGTAACTATTGGATGCAGAGGTGTGGGTGGCATTTTGGTTTTGCGGTTGAAGATTTTACGAGCATGGCAACTTCTGACTGGGATTATGCAATTTCTAAACATAGTAGGCCAGAAGTAACCTGCTTGTAAGATATTTTGGGCTGTAGTGTAACCAAATTGATGCCCCACACACGTGCCTGAATGGCAATCATTTAGGACTTTTTTAGCCTCCTCATGGGTGAGGCACCTTTGCAGAATTGTATCGATACCATGACGGTAAAGTGTATCACCGATGATCATGTAGTATTTTGGTTGGTATCGAGTACGTCATTGTTCTGAGCAAGAGGTATCAGGCCTGTATGTTTGGGTTTGGAGATAGATGATTATATCTCCATACCACGGATCGATCGATGATATCAGAAACAAAAATTTATCCACGATTGATGCTTTGGATGTTGAATCATTGGACGATGATGGGAAGTTGCATAGTAACTCTACGAAAACTAGAGATTTCTTTGATTTGGATTTTACGAATTCCAGATCAAACTCTTGCAAAATAGCTATCCATTTAAAATATTTTCCCCCAAGTAACTGACGCGACAGAATGTAAGTCATAGGGTTGCAATCTAACAAAATGGTAGTTTTGTGAAAGAGGATATAGTGTCAAAATCTTTGTACTGCTTGAACAACTGCAAGAGCTAGCTTTTCAACATAGGAGTACTTTATTTCTATATCATTTAAGTTTCATCTTAAATAATATATAGGATGTTCGATTCCATTGCCTTCTTGAACTAAAACCATTGCGATGGTTGCATCTGCTGCAGCCAGATACAGGTTAAAGTCTTTTTGATAGTCAGGATCGTATATTAATGATGCTTTGATTAGGGATTCCTTTAGAGCATCAAAGGAAGCTTGCGCAACCTAATCCTAGTTGATGGGTACTTATTTTTTCAAAAGACACATATAACCTTTAGCATGTTTGGCATAATGTGGAATGAACCTCCTCAGAAAATTTGCTTTCCCTTGGAGTTTCTGAATCTGAAGCAAATTTGAAGGTGGAGGCATATCGATGATTGATTGAACCTTACATGGGTCAAGTCGAATCCCATCCTTAGAAACCATGAAGCCAAGTAAACAACCAGAACCGACACAAAACACACACTTGTGTAGATTTAGTCGTATCTTGTAGTGTCGGCAATATAGAAATATAGCTCTCAAATGCTACGGATAATCAGTCCGCTTTCGTGAATGAGCTGGTAGATCATTGAGATATGGTTGAATGATGTTCTTGATGTCATGGAAGGCATAATTCATAACCCTCTGAAAATTTTCCCCTGCGTTCATTAAACCAAAAGGTAGTTTGAGGTACGCAAATGTGCCCCACGAACATATAAATGTAGTCTTCGACTGGTCCTGTGGGTGGATATTTATTTGATTATACCTGGAAAACCCATAATCAATGCACACTCTAACCGTTCCTTGATTTTTCATCACAGGAAAAATATTCGATACCCAATCAGTTAGAGGAACCGGGTAAATGAAACCAGCATGTAAGAAATTTCAACTTCTGGCTTGATGGTTGCAGCTTTCTTCGGGTGCAACCTGTCAAAGCCATTGTCGTATCGGTTTGACATCTGGATACATCTTGATTTCATGTTCAACTATGCTCGAGTCAATGCTTGATTTCTTCATATGACCGTGCAAAGACATCTCTGAATTCGTGAAAGAGAGTGCAATATATTTCCAGTTCTGAAGAAGAACAATATTTGCCAACATGAATATTCTCTACAACATTAGGTTTGGTCAAGATATTTATGGCGATAGTTTCTTCAATATTGGACAGATTTTGCTTGGAATCCATAGTATTTATTGTATTTGATAGAAAATCAAAAACTGAAGGATGATTAAGGTCATTGGAATAATCTTCATTGTAATTTGGAAGATGTGAACGATGGTGCTTATCTTCCCATGGTGCCTCTCCTATCATCATCGACTAAATAATTCCTTCGTCTATAGAATGTACATGAAACCAAGGATTTGAAGAGGTGCCATATTCCTTTGACCTATCTGTCCAAACACTCTATGAGCGTTGATTTGGGTTTGCTGCCTAGGCCAAGAAAATTGATTGGTACAAAATTTCTATTGGGTTTGGAGGCAATACCTGTTGATGATCCATGCTAACAAAATGTTCGGAAATATTCTGAATGGAAGATATCATATTGCAGGTTTCTACTGTGGCCACTTCGGCCAGATTACTTAGAGGTGGTAGGAAAAAAGTACCCATTAAGGCAAGGTCTTTTAGTAGGCCTACTCCGACATTTTGAAGTGAATGAGAGCTTCCATGGATCATTGGAATGCTTCTTGTAACTTGTGAACTTTTGGGGAGAAAGGTTTGTTGATCAACGATTGTAATGCCTCCCTGAAAGGGAAATGCAATCTTTCTAAATTAAGTTGACACAACAGCAGCCATAACATAAATCCTGGGCCTTCCTAGTAGGATATTGTAATTGAGGTTTCCATCAATAACTTCGATGTCAATTTCTACTATCTTGCCCCCCGGTTCAACTTTCAAGTTACTTAAAATCCCGTACGGGGTGTATGTTTGTCCATCGAATGCTTTTAATGTCATTGATGATTTTGACAAGGGTGGTGAGCCTAAAGTTTTCCAGCAACTCATTAACATAATGCAGGTAGATGCCTCCTCATCAATAATTGTTCGATGAACAATTTTGTTGAGGGCTTTCACTTGTATGAGGAAAGCGAGTTGAGCTGGTAACTGAGGTTCATATACTTTATAATTAAAGGCCACAATATTGGAATCCACTAGGTCAATCCCACCTATTGCTGATAATAGAGCCTACTTTTGGGAGGGACAATTTTGCAGTACTTCAAGTGTCTACATAGCGAATGGCGATTGGGCTAGATCCTCTACTATATTATAATTCTATGCTTCTTGAGCATGAGGATTAAATTTCAATTTGTGTACTACTCCCTTTGGTAGCTTTACAGTTAGCTCAGGAATGATGGGTGGCACAACTTCGGTTGAAGTTGTTGTCGAACTACTAGGTTGATCTGCAGCCTTTTTGGTCGACAGCCATGGATTCCCGTAATCTTTATTCCTTGTCGATATCAAAGCATCATTTTTCTGCTTCAAAATGGACAACATAAGTACCTAGGATGAGGAAGCATTGTCGCTAGCAACCAGATTGGTTTCTAGGTTTGGGAACAGATCGGTCAATACCGCTGAGGTGTTTGAACTCTTATAGAACATCTTAATCTCAGCTTTATATAGACAATCTCTCATCAAATGATCTTCATCACATATGTGACATGGCCGATTAGGTTTCTTTTGCCCAGAAGGGTTTTAAGAAGATTTTTCAGGAGACAAATCATCCTATTTCTTCTTTTTTCCTTTCCCTTTTTTCTTGCCCCCTGGTTACTTCAGTTCTTTGCCTTTGTTGGTCGACACAGCATTAACCTCTGAGGTAGGAACTTTATCATTTTACTTTTTACTGGAAATTACAAGGGCTTTACTAGATGAGGCTTTTTCAGTTTGCGTACTTGAGGTGCCAATCATGCTGTCGCCAGCATAAGAGTTATTGTTTGATTTAGGAGGAGGAGGAACAAAAAACTCTAGTCTAGGAGCATCAAGAATTTTGTTATAGAGCATGCCAGACTGAGTATAGATGAAGTCTAGCTATTACGCACGAGCAATGACTTGCTCTTCAGTGACAACTGCCCCCTTAGCCACATCTTCTGTAATATAAGGTAACAATGACTTAATAAACCATTCAGCTAGCAGCTGATCAGGAACATATGTTTTTACCATTCGATGACGACGTTGCCACTCATGAATATGATTAGATATGTGAGTGGCTGTCGTCTGCTTAAAATTGGTAAGAAGCTCCATTCCTGTTTCGTACTTTTTTTGGTAACTGAAAATGGGTTAGAAAGGTGGTGGCAAGGGCTCTGAAGTTATCGAATGAAGCTCTAGGAAATTCGATGTACCATTTCGCTACCGGACTAGTTAACGTTCGCTGAAAAAGGTGAAGCCTAATCGAATCATCATTGAGAGTGTTGGACAAACACCATAGATGAATGGTCATCACATGATTCGAGAGATCTTCACTCGGATTTCCATTGAATTTAGGAATATCTAACAGAAGTTTATGAGGAATCATCGGCCACCAAGGGGCGTAAGAAATTGGATCATTTGTTAGCTGATTCAGATCTGGTAATTCTAAAGTTACGATGAGAGGCAACTATTGATTCAGGTTTGGCGAAGCATACCTAGGATAAGGTGGGATTGCCTGAGTAGTGGGTCTTTGCATACCAGCATAATGTATTTGATGCTGATAACTCTATAAGGTTGATGGCTATAACCATTATGATATGATTGATGGTAATTGTTTTGAATATACGGCTGCCCATTACCCAAAAATCTTTGTTGCTTAGGTCCTTGGTAAGCTTGTTGGAATTGCGGTTGTTGATATTGCACCAACCATGGTTGTGAGGTCATTTGTTGTTGTCTAATACTAGATGTTTGACCATGACGAGGGGTGATAGTACTCGTTTGAGCCTGAGCCATTTTAGTTAAGGAGCCACTATTTGGCGATTGTCATTAAGTCGCGGAGACAAGAGGCTGTTGTATTATGACCTAAGAGACTTGAGGTTGACATACAACAGGCAGCGCTTGTACTTGCAACACCGTCACAACAGCCATTGTAGTGGGAATATTCCACACAGGTTGATTTGGTTGCATTTAATATACAACTCTTGGATATTGAGGTAGTATTGGCACCCAGCCACTAGATGTAATTCTAGCTTGACCCAAATTCTGTTGTGAACTCTCGTATGGTTGTTCTCCCAAAGGGAACAATGAAAAGGCATACTTCCCCCATATGGTGGAAATCCAGTGTTCAAAGGGAAAATTTTTCTTTGTAGACTGGACTGCCCAAATTGATACTGTTGTGAAGGATCAATTTTCTGAGACTCAACATAATAAATTCCAGATAATATTCCAGATGAACAAACAGGAACAGACCATGCTGTCAAAACAGTCCCTGGGTGGACTCCATCTAGCCGTTGAGAGCTAGTTGGGACAGATGGTATACCAACGAACATTGTCGGAGTAGTGGTAGGAGGTTTTGTTGCTGCTGTATTAGATGACACAGTCCTAGATGTTGATGGTTGTTCAGACATATCGAGTCTATCCAAAATACTTCCTAGCAATTCTACAGGAACTTGCAATGAAGGGCGACTAACTTCTATAGTAGAAGGATATAGGTGGATCCCACTTCCAAAATTCAATGGGATACTAGATGGAGGATCCTCCACAATCTCTTCTGTAACAATCAGTCCAGGTGGAAGAGGTAGATCGTCAGGTCCGTAAAATATTTCTGTTGTTGAAGGAGGTATGACTCTGTAGCGACAGATGTTGGAGGGGTGACACCTTCCGAATCAGTCCTAGATGGAGCTGGTTCAGGAATAGAAGTGTTTACTATTACAGTAGGATCAGTTCTAATTTCCTCTTGTAACTATGGAACTTCTTCTGTAAAGGTAGGGATACCAGAAATAGTTGGAGTAACTAGAGTCTCTAAGGATGTTGAAACACGAGTTTCAAATAGACCAGGAGACTTTGACCCAGTTAAATGAGATCGCTTGGCCTGGAATGGTTTTGTTTCTGGAGTCAAAGATGGTTGACTCGTTAGTCTCCATGGACGATGGGGTTTTGATTGACTTTCTTCCATGATTGCGGATTACTTGATCAACTCAAGATAAAAAGGGGAAAATTTCATTTCGAATTAAATGAATTTTATGATGCTTTGACACAACTTGCTTTTTCAATTTTTAAGAGTCGAGAAAAAGCTAAAGGTGACTCTAGTCGCCTTCGACTTTTAATGAGACTGAAGTGACAAGTGATTATATGGACCTTTTATTTTAAGGAGTCTAAAAATGAACGAAAGTGACTACTCTAGAAATCTAGACAGAGGGATTACCAAACCAATCACAAAACTGCAATATACTTTTACATACGGCAGTCAATCTTCCCTAATGCTGTGTTCAGTGCATTGCGATCGATAGGGTGATAGACACAGTTTCCTAAGGATAAAGGATATAGCCTGTTGTGGTCTCCCAACATATACTCGATGGTACGTGGGAGCACAAGTCCGTACTGGCACGTTTCATATCAAAGAGGAGGAATCACCCAACCTATGATGAAAACGATAGTTACCAGGCTTTATGACGCTGGAATACATCTCTAGCCTAGACTTCTAGATGTTGTGCGTTAGGTTCCAAAGAATTTTTATGTTCATTGAGGTTTATTTTACAGTTGATATTTCTTAAGAAGTTTTCCTTTAAGGTTCATCGCGTGATGTAGATATACAATTCCTAAACATGCAATCTAAGATGATAAACAACTATTTACTTTCTTTTAGCAATGAAAATCCTAGCTACTAAGGAAAGAGAAATAAAATTCTTTCAACATAGAGCAAAGAGCACACACTAGATGCAGTTTTCCTAAATCAATTTCCACATGCAGTCTAAATATAAATGTGCATGCATGTATTTTTTTTTCCAATTTCCTTAACGTTAGAATGACAAAAAGAAAACTAAGTACAGATCTGAACTATCTTTCCTAAAAGTGGCACTTTAGCAATTTCTGTTAAAAATGAAAGGAAGACTAAGACGACACTTTCAATTTGAACTTGAAAACTGCTTTCGACACTTCAAAGAATTGATGATTCAAATCAAATACAATAGCAAAAGTGTAATCAACTATCTAAAAGAGGAAGACTTTACGACACTCTTTTTCTTGACTGAAAACGACAGTTGTGACACTTTCAAATCAAAAGACGACAGTTCGATTAAGCTACTTTTTGCAAAGGAGAACTGTAAATGATGAAAAATACATAAAAATCATTCACAATTATTTATCAATGAAGGCTAAATAATGCAAAGGAAGAAGGTTTAAACAGAGATATACTGATCATAGATAGAAAAAATACTGAATAAAGCTAAAGACAATGAAGAAGAAACCAAAATCTGGAGGTAGAAACATTCTCACTCAATCATCGCACCTATAACACAGGTAAATAGAAATACATCTCACCTGCAACACATAGGAGGTGCAATGCATCCAGGTTGCCAATGAGAGATAGTGCGATGGTCCAGGGACAAGCCTGAGCTTGGTTTTCACTCATAGTTTGTAGCTAAGTTCAGGGGTTTAGGCTGAGCTTTTCATAGGCAGTAAGCACAAAGTATAGGGACTGATTTAATAAGGTTTTTTGAGCTACCACCAGGGCACTTAGGATGTTTGCAAGTCATATGTTTAGTTCAGAAACCAACCCAGAGATTGACTGAAGCAATGTTGATCTACTATGCAGTTGCATAGCAAAAGCAGTTCGAAGGCTAGCTGGCTTAACTTTAGGTGTTGTTTGTAGTTTATAAAGCAAACAACAGTAACAAAACAAACAAACTATTCATTCCCCAGCGGATCACCATTTTGTTATCAGAAAAACTAGTGTCTATTCAGAGCTACTAGTCCCTCTAAGCTGGGTAGCTATCTTAGAAACAAACAATTCAAAGTAACTCATGTTTTCCTTTATGAGAGATAGATGAGAGAGAAGGAGAGAGTACCAACCTCAGTGTTTCTCTTGGCTCCTTACTTGTTTCCTCTCTCCTTTGATAGAGCTTTGCCACTCCTTTCTCACTTGTCCCGCTTCAAAGAATAGCTGTAGAATTAAAGCAGCAAAATACCATCAAAGCATAGAGATCTATAACCATAAACAATGTAGAGTCAGATGTACATTAACCACACAAATGCATACACAAATACAAGATTCAGAAATATACAAGTAGATGGAGGAAAACTCAAATAGCTTTATTGATAGAAGTAGTAGAAGAGAGGATTACAACCCAACTGTTTGATCCAACATCATCCTCCCAGCATGAAAGCCCTCTTCACCTCATAAGAAACAAGATCACCCAACAATACAATGTCTCAAAGAGAAACCAACAACACTTCCTTACAAATTCCAAAATTCCAGCCTCTAGATCTCTAGGATGAGGGATCCACATATAGATGTTTGCAAGGGAGTGAGTCAGCTTCTAGGATTTTGATTAGTATCATTTCACTGATAGTTCTTAGTTCCACTTGGAAATTTCATGATCTCTTACTCATCCCTGGGCGAATTCAGAGAGGCAAGTATCATATGAGATAGAGGGATTACCAAACCAATCACAAAACTGCAATATACTTTTACATACGGCAGTCAATCTTCCCTAATGCTGTGTTCAGTGCAATACGATCGATAGGGTGACAGACACAGTTTCCTAACGATAAAGGATATAGCCTATTGTGGTCTCCCAATATATACTCGATGGTACATGGGAGCACAAGTCCGTACTAGAACTTTTCATATCAAAGGGGAGGAATCACCCAACCTATGATGAAAATGATAGTTACCAGGCTTTACGACGCTGGAATACGTCTCTAGCCTAGACTTCTAGATGTTGTGCGTTAGGTTCCAAAGAATTTTTTTGTTCATTCATTGAGGTTTATTTTACAGTTGATATTTCTTAAGAAGTTTTCCTTTAAGGTTCATTGCATGATGTAGATATACAATTCCTAAACATGCAATCTAAGATGATAAACAACTGTTTACTTTCTTTTAGCAATGAAAATCCTAGCTACTAAGGAAAGAGAAATAAAATTCTTTCAACATAGAGCAGAGAGCACACACTAGATGCACTTTTCCTAAATCAATTTCCACATGCACTCTAAATACAAATGCGCATGCATGTATTTTTTTTCATTTTCCTTAACGTTAGAATGACAAAAAGAAAACTAAGTACAGATCTGAACTATCTTTCCTCAAAGTGACACTTTAGCAATTTCTGTTAAAAACGAAAGGAAGACTAAGACGACACTTTCAATTTCGACTTGAAAACTGCTTTCGACACTTCAAAGAATTGATGATTCAAATCAAATACAATAGCAAAAGTGTAATAAACTATCTAAAAGAGGAAGACTTTACGACACTCTTTTTCTTGACTGAAAACGACAGTTGCGACACTTTCAAATCAAAAGACGGCAGTTCGATTAAGATACTTTTTGCAAAGGAGAACTATAAATGATGAAAAATACATAAAAACCATTCACAATTCTTTATCAATGAAGGCTAAATAATGCAAAGGAAGAAGGTTTAAACAGTGATATACTGATCATAGACAGAAAAACTACTGAATAAAGCTAAAGAAAATGAAGAAGAAACCAAAATCTGGAGGTAGAAACATTCTCACTCAATCATCGCACTTGTAACACAGGGAAATAGAAATACATCTCACCTACAACACACAGGAGGTGCGATGCATCCAGGTTGCCAATGAGAGACAGTGCGATGGTCCAGGGACAAGCTTGAGCTTAGTTTTCACTCACAGTTTGTAGCTAAGTCCAGGGGTTTACGCTGAGCTTTTCATAGGCAGTAAACACAAAGTATAGGGACTGATTTAATAAGGTTTTTTGAGCTACCACCAGGGCACTTAGGATGTTTACAAGTCATATGTTTAGTTCAGAAACCAACCCAGAGATTGACTGAAGCAGTGTTGATATACTATGCAGTTGCATAGCAAAAGCAGTTCGAAGGCTAGCTGGCTTAACTTCAGGTGTTGTTTGTAGTTTATAAAGCAAACAACAGTAACAAAACAAACAAACTATTCATTCCCCAGCAGATTCGCCATTTTGTTATCAGAAAAACTAGTGTCTATTCAGAGCTACTAGTCCCTCTAAGATGGGTAGCTGTCTTAGAAACAAACAATTCAAAGTAACTGTGTTTTCCTTTATGAGAGATAGATGAGAGAGAAGTAGAGAGTACCAACCTCAGTGTTTCACTTGGCTCCTTACTTGTTTCCTCTCTCCTTTGATAGAGCTTTGCCACTCCTTTCTCACTTGTCCCGCTTCAAAGAATAGCTATAGAATTAAAGAAGCAAAATACCATCAAAGCATAGAGATCTATGACCATAAACAATGTAGAATCAGATGTACATTAACCATACAAATGCATACACAAATACAAGATTCAGAAATATACAAGTAGATGGAGGAAAACTCAAATAGATTTATTGATAGAAGTAGTAGAAGAGAGGATTACAACCCAACTATTTGATCCAACATCATCCTCCCAGCATGAAAGCCCTCTTCACCTCATAAAAAGCAAGATCACCCAACAATACAATGTCTCAAAGAGAAACCAACAACACTTCCTTACAAATTCCAAAATTCCAGCCTCTAGATCTCTAGGATGAGGGATCCATATATAGATTTTTGCAAGGGAGTGAGTCAGCCTTTGGGATTTTTATTAGTATCATTTCACTGATAGATCTTAGTTCCACTTGGAGATTTCATGATCTCTTACTCATCCCTGGGTGAATTGAGAGAGGCAAGTGTCATATGAGAAGGTTCTAGAAGATTCTTTGAGTTTCCACCTATCAAACTGCCTCTACCATTTGTCTACTCTCACTCATCACACCCTACAGAAGGGATTTACAGTATGCATTGTACCCTTTGTGTGTAGTAGGTGAGATGAATCACACCCTCAACATGGAGCAATCTGTATGGTCCAGTTTTGACCAGTTCTGAGCAGTTTTTTAGGGAGAAATTCTGGGAAATGATGTAATCAGTTGACCTTGATCCTTTAGGGTATGAAACAAAAATTTTATGGGTTTGAGAGCCCTTGGTTTATTGACATATGTGATTGGGGTTGCAGTGCCCAAATATGTCTATAACATCACTATTAAAGATGAATTTCCCATTTCTCTCATTGATGAATTGTTGGAGGAATTATGTGGAGCAATTTACTTCACCATGTTGGATCTTCATTAAGGATACCATAAAATTCAGAATGAAGACTAAAGACATTTTGAATACATCATTCAGAACTCATGAAGGTCATTATGAATTTTGGTCATGGATTTTGGCCTTACTAAAGCACCTTCCACATTTCAAGGTTTGATGAATTCCATTTTCAAGCCCTTCCTTAGAAAATTTGTGCTATTATTTTTGATGATATACTAATCTACAAGAAATCTTTGAAGGATCATGTTCAACATATTGACAAGGTTCTCAAATAATTGGAGGAGAAATAATTATATGAAAAATCCTCTAGCTGTTGCTTTGGAGTACAAGAGGTGGAATATTTTTTTCATATTGTATCTCATGAGGTTGTTAATATAGACCCTAACAAAAATAAAGCCATTAAGGAATGGAAAATCCCCATAACTCTAAAGCATATTAAAATATTTCTCGGGTTGATAGGGTATTATCACAAGTTTTTTAAGAATTATGGGAGAATAGAAACACCTATAACAACATTACTAAAGGAAGATGAATTTTCTTCGACTACAGAAGCAGCTAAAGCATTTGAACATCTAAAAGAGGCAATGTGCCAAGCACTAGCCTTAGCTACAATAGACTTCAGAAAAACCTTTATCACATAATGTGATGCCTCAAGAAATGAAATTGGTGTCATTTTGATTCAAGAAGGAAGACCCATTGATTTTGAAAGTCATCCAATCAATGGAAAGTATTTGCACAAACCTATTTATGAGAAGGAAATGTTGTAAATACTACATGCACTAAAGGGATAATGACCTTGCCTAATGGGAAGACACTTCAAGATAAACTAGGTCATGATAGTCTTAAATACTTTTTGGAACAAATCTTATCTTCTCAAGAGTAGAAAAATTAGATCACAAAGATGTTGGGTTATCACATTAAAATCATGTACAAAAAAGGGAAGCAAAATGTTGTTGCAAATTCACTCTCAAGAAAGGATGACGATCTGGAAGCATTACTCTGTTCCATTTCTATTATCCAACCTGATTGGATAACTAAAACAAGGGATGAATGGAAGAATGTTGAAGAGGTGTGGATACTCATTCAAAAGTTGAAATAATCTCCTAGTACATCAGATAAATTTATTTGGAAATATGATTAATTATGGTACAAAGATCACTTATATCTCTGTAAGAATTTCCAACTCAAACAAAAGATTGTTTTGAAAAACTTACCACACAATCAAGAAGGATTTTTTTTGGTATGACCTTAAATTTGATATTCATAATTTTGTGCTAGAATGTTTGGTTTTCCAATAAAATAAAGTTTGAATAATTAAGACCTCAGGTTTGTTTCAACCTTTATCCATTCCAAGTTAGAGTTGGGAGGAGGTCTCAATGGATTTTATCACAAGTTTACCCAAGTCTATAGAAAAGAGTGTCATCATGGTGGTAGTTGATAGACTTACCAAGTATGTAAAATCTCATCATCTTAAAGATAGTATAATTTCTACTACATTTATGGAAACAATACAATGACTACATGGAAACCCAAATATTATTGTAAGTGATAGAGATCCCATTTTCATTGGAAATTTTTTTATGGAATTATCTTCTTGCCTTGGTACTCAATTATTTCATGGCTTATCTTATCATCCTCAATCTGATGGGAAAACTGAGATAGTGAACAAATTTTGGAAGGATATCATCATTTCTTTCCATCTGATAAAAAAACACAATGGGTTAAGTGGTTACCTCTGGCTAAATGGTGGTATAACACTTGCTTCCATACTACAGTAAAAATGACATCATTTATGGTATTTTATGGATATCATCGACCATCCATCACATCATATTTAAGAGAAAATTCTAAGGTTCAAGAAGTGGAAGATCACATCGACCATCAACAAAAATTTCTCCAACTCTTAAAGGATAACCTTGTTAACACCCAGGTTGTTCCCTTTGACTCCTGAGGGAATACGGCCGGGGTAACCACTAAACAAGCTTTGGATCATAGGTTGTAGCCAACCTGTAATCAGAGAGGGCTCTCCCTTTGACTATTTAACTTTGTTCTTAAGAATCTTAGGCTAGATATGAGGTGAGGGTTTGGTTTGAAATTTTGGTTGAATGATCTCTTTCAGTACCTAAGGTGATATCTTCAGACAATTTTAGACCATTGGGCAATGGAGTCTGTGGTTATAGGTTGTTTGAAGTGTTGAGTGGTTATGTTGAAATAGCAGGGCCATTTAAATATTTCATGAGACAAACTTGAAATTGTCATGATGAAGTATGTTTAACCAATGGAAGGCAATTAAGAAATTTCCACCAAGTTGGTGATGTGAGAAAGAAGATGTATTGACCAGGAGCAGGTTTGAATTCCTGAACGATAATCACTGTGAAAGGTATAGTTTGGAAGTGCAGCAATTAAGAATCACACTCTTATAACTATAACTGAGGAAAACATACATAATAGCATAGATTGAGTTCAGGGTATTCTATGAATAAATCCTGAAACTATTCTTTTTCTTTGCCATTAAACTGTGAAACACAGAACATGAATGGATTATGAAGGAAATAAAAAACATAACAAACAGGTTAAAGAAACTTATTGTTCCATGAAATACGCAGGAATCCTATAGCATTCAGCAAGCACAACAAAACGCATCAGACAACACAGAACTTTGGAAATTCCATCAGCTTTGTTGTGTTAAAACTCAGAACATTTACAGCATAGTATCTCCTGAAGAGAAAATCAACAACCCCTGCAAGCTTATGAGAGGGGGAATATATACAATCGGTTATACAAAAATATCTGAACCGCTGAGTCACTTGATAAATAAATACGCTCACCAACTTTATAGAATAGCAGATAAGGAAGTTATTGCTACTCTAAACACAAAATGAATACTCTTTAATTCTGTCAGAAGTCTTTTTGACCTTTGGAGGCCACTGAGTCCGTTGAGCGTTCTGCATTAATGCTGAATGAGGTGTCTTTATGGCTTTGTCATGCTGTAGCTTTCTCGGCCCTGTCATCTGTAGCTGTCAGTGTTGCTTTAGTGACCGAATTTGGTTTGCTGAGCTGGCTCAGTCCATTCTTCTCCAGACATACTGAATGCATCAAATTTTTCTGAACATGATGACTTATATTTTTTGATGAAAAAACTTGATGAAAGCCTCTTGTTTACAGTAAAAACTATATCATTCTGGTCCACCATTCCTGTGTAGGCAATTGATGTCTCAAAATTGCATCTAAGGTTTCATCTGCCTCTGTATATTTGTAGAAGTTTGGAGGCACTTCAAACAAATGTTTGATCTCATTCATAATAAAAAATAAGTTCTCTACTCTGTCATAGAGAATTTGCCCAGATGCTGGCCCTGTTTCCTCTGAGGTACTTGATCTTACAGTGATCTGATTGGTGGCAAATTTATTGACCCTTTTTGCATAGTTCTCATGTGATAGTAGCCTCCCTGCGCTGTTCAGTAAGCCAGGAAGGCCTCTGCTTTGTAATGCTGCAAACTTATCCATGAATTTGTTTACTTCTGTTTGCATGTCCTGGCTTCTTCTATCCAATGTTTGTACCAGGCTTCTGAATGTGAGGATCCTCTTTATTAGCAGGATGGTTTCAGTTCTATTGGGGATCCCTATTGCTGCCAGCTAAGGACCTCTGTGGTTATTGAGAACGTTGATCATTCTATTGGCTATCTCAGGCATATTGCCTAGAGATGCCCTTGCTCTTTGTACTTCTTTGTGTGCTTTGCCTATGAGCTCCATTTTCTCATGAATAGTCTCTATATACTTCCATTGATTTGTTATTGATTGGCCAATGTTGGCCCATAAAACTGTCTTGACCTTAGCCACCACTTTGTCAAGGGTGAGCTCTTTCTCTAGCTCCTTTATCTTCTGCTTGAGAGCCTTCACTTCTCTTCCTTTTTCAGCTACACTTTGCTTAGATTTGTCATAGTTTTCATTTAGCTTAGCTAAATTCTCCTTTGCTTCATTTAGCTTTGCCATCTGGGCTTCTAGGGCTTGAATCTCATTCATCAGCTTCTGCATGTCAAGGCTTGGAGCCTGCTCTGATGTTGGTGATGGTGCTGATGTTGATGGAGCTGTCTCAACTGTCTGCACTGTAGGAGGAGTGACAATTTGAGGGGGTTCCACAAGGTTGATTACTTGTGGAGGGGGCTGAAATGTTTGGCCTCCTTCTTTCTGCTGTAGGGATGCCTGCAATGCAGCCTCTGTTTCTACCAATTTTCCCTCTGTTTAGACAAGTTGTTTATGCAGTGTTACCAGCAATGTTGATACATCCTGGTCCTTTCTTTGCTGGGCAACCTCCTCTGTTTGAGGGTGAAGAGTTGCTGGGATCTTTATCATCTTTCTTAGAGCTGCAATGTCTAAATCTCTTATCTTTAGCAGCTCCTTTATAGATTTACGGTCCTTTCGGTCATGCCCAAGCTCTATGATTATATCCTCCAAAGACCTTATCCTATTGTCTTTGGCCTGAGAGGATTCCTTCTCCAACTCAAGTTGAGCAGTTGTATTGTTCAGGCTATTTTCCAACCTATGTGCCAAGAAGGTCTTATCTGCAAGTGTCGAATACACCATCTAACCCATTTTCTTGTGAAATTCTATTTGATCCATAGGGTGGATGTCTTTTGCAAGAACCTCAAGGTTGGTCCTTATATAGTCTGCAGCTGACTGTGGCTGCAGAATGGTTGGCATGAAATGACTCATGGTCATTTTCCCCTCATTTATGTCATAAGCTGACATAAGCCTCTGTTGATTTGTAGGGGCCATTTTAAGCAATTGATTATAGATCTGGAGCCTGAGTGGCTCATTTCTCTTTTTTATGTCAATGAATTGTTGCTTGATGCCTATTTCAACTCTCCTTTGCTGACTTGAGCAGCTAATCTCTCCTCCGATTATTCTTTCTTGTTCCTGCTGAAAGGAACTGGCAGATGCCTCCATGCTTGGTGGGCCCATGCCCAATGATTGTCTGATGGGCATCTCTTCTTCTGAAAGGGGATTTATCCTCTGCCTATTCTCCCCTTGAGTTATGGATGTGGTGAGGGGAGTCTCCTGCTCTCTATCCCTCTTTCGGTTTCTGTCTTCATTCTGAGGAGTTTGGAGCATCGAGGCCTCCACTGTCATTTCCTGCCTAGGAGGCACAGTTTCTTGAGCCTGTTGCCCAGTGGATATTGGGGCCTCAGCTGTTTGTTCTTACTGCATTGGCTGCTCTTCTTTTTGCTGTTCTTCTGTAGGAGGTGGTTGTTCCTGCTCCATCTACTTTTCTTTACCCTTGCTTGACACCTGATGAACAGTTCTAGCTGCTTGCTGCTGGGCTGTAGAAGATGAGGCAGCTGCTCCAAGTTGCCTTTGATAGGAAGAGGAAACCAGCCCACAAGTTTCCAAGTCAGCCTCTTTCTCAATGTTCTTTGCCTCTCTTTGTAGCATTTTCTCTCTAGTAATTGCCTCTTCTAGAGTGCCCTCTTTCCAACTTAATAAATTGGCATATTTCTCAATATGAGGCAATCTGATGTGAGCATAGCCACCTAATTTATGTTTTACCCTCCTGAGAGAAATGAAATGATTAGGATCGTAAGGTACCCAGCGGAAACTGGTTTCTAATTGGAGGGTCTCTAGGATCATATCTGCTTCCTTCCATCCCTCCTCCCTTTTGTTGTAAAGAAATGGGCCTAGCTGGTTCCTGACCTTCAGTTGCACCTTCTTGTTTTTACTGTGGAAATGGACCTGGTCTGCATTTCCAAATTGCCTAAAATACTCCAAGGCAAAGAGTCTCATAGGGACATATCTTGGCAACCTATAAGGGTCCAACTCACAGCCATATATTCTGATTACTGTATGGTGTTGGTAAAAGTACCAATCACCAATGTTGTAGGCCTTTGAGAGCTGGAGTATTCTTTTCATCTCATCGGTCAATCTTGGAGGAGGGACACCAAATAACAAGGTCATAGCTGGATGGATAAAAAGGTCTATGAATTCACAGTATGTGTATGGTGAACAGGAGGTGTGATGAAAAACTGAAGTCCAAAATACTACAAACCTTGGGTTTCCCTGGGCATCAAGTTTCTTGAGAGGAATAGGGAAGCTGTGAGGTTGATAAAATAAGAACAAATGATAGATGTATGAGGTGTATCTAAACACCTTCTCCCTCTATAGATTCATCAGTTGATCATGAATCTTATTGGCAATGTATGTAGCATAATCATAGTGCACAGAAAGAGGCTTTCCAGGGGAAAATATGGACAGCATGGCCATAATGGTGTCATCAACATCCTCAATTCCCCTGTACCCTAGGACATAACTGATCAAGTCCACAAGCATTTTGCCCAAGTCATTGAGATATGGATTTCCAATAGGAGGTGTTCTCACAGCTTCAGAGCTTGGCTGAATAAATAACTGATTAATCTTGATGACCTGGGCATTGGATAGCTTGCCCCCATTCTTTAATAAATCCATCATGGAAAGAGGAGTTAGTGGCTTTGCAGTGTGGAATTGCAGCATCTCAATTATGGCCTCAGGCGTGATATGGAACAAGACTGAACCTGTGGGACTGAGAACAACTCTTTGACATGGATCATAGTTTTCACAGCATCTATGGATCAAGTCTGGAAGGACATTGACTTGAGGAAGGTTAAAAATGGGCAAATTGGAGTCCCAAATCCCTAAAATATCAGCTCCACTGAGGTGTTGAGCCTTTAACTCATTTAGCATATGAATGTTAAATTTGGAATTCATTGAGAATGTCTCTGTCATCTGATAATATTTATCACCCAGGGCCTTCCACTCTAACTCTCTGTGTGGGGCATTCAGAGGTGGGACATTTAATGCTACTGGTGCTTCCATGGCTTATTAGGACTCTGAATTGTATAAGGATTTGCTCTACTGGACAAAGCAACACAGAGGGGTATTTTGCAAGAGTGAGGCAATTTACAAGGAAAGAACTGGATAAATTGTGGCGAGAACAATCGAAATGCTCCAAAGAGAGATAAATGAGCAACTGTTGGGACTAGTACCACTGTTTTCCCGGTGAATTAGCGCAGCTCAGGTTTCAAGTCCACGAATGCGCGGACTGACTATAAGTTTATGAAAACTTGGCTAGGTGCAGAATTTGCAGGTGAATTTCGACCCTACAACTGAAATGAATGCTGGTCGTCGGGGATTTGCTGGCAAACACACTGTTTTTCGCTCTTTCTAAGCTAGCTTTGGTGAATTATGCACGAAACCAGGTGCGGAGGGGAAACTTGCATAAATACCTGGTAAAGCTTTGGTAATGGTGACCAATGCAGGTGAATTTGCAGGCGCCCACGGTCTCCAAGTCGAATTTTGCAGGCTGGCGGCGAAGTGGTCGTAATATGTGTTAACACCCAGGTTGTTCCCTATGACTCCCAAGGGAATACGGCCGGGGTAACCACTAACCAATCTTTGGATCACTGTTTCTAGCCAAACTGTGATCAGAGAGGGCTCTCTCTTTATGATTTGTAACTGTTTATGATAGGGTTTTAGGCTAGCTATTACGCACGGGTTTTGTTTATGTTTTGGTTGAAGAATATCCTTCAGATCTCTTGTGATGTGATTTTCAGAGAGTCAAGTATCATTGGGCAATGGAGTCTGCGGCTGTAGGTGTCTAGAAACTTTGAGATGAACTGGTGAAACTTACAGGGCCATTTGGATGTTTCATAGAACAAATTTTGATTAATAACAGGAAACAGGTAAGACAAACAATGAAAGCATTCAAGAATTTTCACTCGTTGTTAACTGTTTCCACCAAACTGGTTATGAGAAAAGACAGATGTCACAGGGGCAAACTTGAATCCCTGGGAATGTCTATCACAGTGAAAGATATAGATTCAAGGTGCAGCAACTAAGAATTACTCTTCTGTTACTATATCTGAGGAAAACATAGATAATAGCTCAGTTTGAGTTCAGGGTAATCATGGATTAAGTCCTGAACTATTCTTCTACTTTGCTATTAAGTGTAAAATATCTGAACGATAAAAGAGAACAAAAGACTTGAAAACATGTAATACAGAGATTTGAGAAGACTTATTGTTTTATGAAACAACTGGAATCCTGCAACATTCACCATTCACCACAACGCACCAAATACACCACGCTTTGGAAATTCCATTCTCCTTTTCTATTATTTCTCTCTGGGAATTTTTACAACGAGCGAGAGCTCTTCCAAGGAAAATTACAACAACCCCTTCCTCTATCATGCGCCGGGGTTTATATAGAAATAAGCATACAAAATATCTCAGGCATTGAGTCATCTGAGAGGGAGAAAATATCTTCGGTAGTGTTCAGAAAGTACGCAGGGAGTTATTGCAACATTAAATGTGGAGTAAATGCCCATTATGTCTGTCAGATGACTGTTTTTGACTTTAAGGAGTCACTGAGTCGGTTACATTTACTATGTACCGATCTGTAGGTACGCATTTACTTTTGCCTGCGCAAAGAATTTCTCGGCTTTGCCAGCTGCGTTAGTCTTTTGCCTGCTTTGTTGGCTGCTCCATCTGCTGAGTTGGCTCAGCTTTGACTTTATGATGCCTGCTGATTTTGCTGACTGTTCTTTCCATCAGAATTTATAGAAAAAACAGAAATTAATGGATGGCTTAATGTTTACAAAATTCTCTGGATGGCATCTGTCCACCATTCTTGTGTAGGGAGCTGATGCTTGAGGATGGCCATAGAAAATCTGTCCTGTGATAGGCCCTGTATCTTCTGAGGTGCTGGCTCTCTCATTTACCTGTGATGAGGCAAAAACATTCACTCTCTTGGCATATTCTTCATGGGTGAATAATCTGCCTCCATTGTTCAGCAAGCTAGGGAGTCCTTTGCTTTCCAATACCCGAAACTTCTCAAAGAATCTGTTTACCTCAGTTTGCATATCCTGGGTTCTTCTGTCTAAGGTCTGCATCAGACTCCTAAGAGTAGTAACCCTCTTGATCATTTGGATAGTATCAGTTCTGTTTGCTATTCCCATGGTTGTCAACTGAGAACTGGTCTTATGATTGAGCACATTGATCAATTTTGTTGCAATTTCAGGCATGTTTCCCAACAAGGCCCTTGCTGTTCTGATTTCCCTCTGTGCTTTAGGAATGAGCTCCAGTTGCTCATGGATTGTCTCAATGTATGACCACTAGTTATTGATGGACTTACCAATATTGGACCATATCATTGCTCTGATTTCGGCTATGATTTTATCTAGTTGTAGCTCTTTCTCAAGCTCCTTGATTTTGTCTTTAAGAGCTTTGATTTCTTGGGCCTTCTCTCCTACTTCTCTTTTTTTTTTGTCATGCCTTTCATTCACCTTGGCCAGCTGCTCCTTAGTTTCATTTAGCTGCATCATTTGTGCTTCTAAAGCTTGTATTTCGCTTTTTAGCTTTTGCATGTCTAAGCTCTGATCTGTGCTGGTGGGTGCTGCTGAAATAGATGTGACTGGTTGTTCAACGTGCTGAGGTGGAGGTGCAGTAGTAGGAGCAGTCTCCTCAAGATTAATGACCTGTGGAGGGGGCTGAGATGTTTGCCCCTCTTGTGCTTGTGTTGATGATCCTTTCAGAGGTGCTTGTGAGGCCTCATATTGCCCCAATTTTTCTTGTGCTTGCAAAAGTTCTTTGTAAATAGAAATTAATAGAGCAGTGGAATCCTTCTCATACCTTTGTTTTGCCACTTCATCGGTCTGTGGATGGATAGTGGCTGGAAGTTTGACCTTCTTCCTTAGTGCAGCCATATCAGCATCTCTGATTTTTAAGATCTCTTGTATCCCTTTAGTATCATTGGGATTGTGGCCAATCTCTATGATGATTTCTTCCAGGGTTTTGATCCTGTTATCTTTGGCCTGAGAAGAGGCTCTCTCTAGCTCCAGCTGGGAAGCCGTGGCATTCAGACTGCTTGTTAACTTGTAGTTGTCCAAGGTCTTATCGGCCAATGAAGCATACACCATTTCCCCTGTTTGTTTGTGCAACTCAATTTTGTCCATGGGGTGTATGTCTTTGGCAAGGACCTCTAAATTGGTCCTGAGATAATCAGCAGAAGACTGTGGCTTGAGTGCTGTAGGCATAAAATGACTCAATGTCAGTTTGCCCTCACCGACATCAAAAGCAGACATGAGTCTCTGCTGATTGGAAGGAGCCATGTTAAGTAGGTGATTGTATAATTGAACTTTGATTGGGTCACTCCTTCTCTTAATGTCTATGAACTGCTGCTTTATGCTCACTCTTTCCTCTTTCTGCTCGCTGGAGGAGGTGACTTCCCCTCCCATTGTCCTGTCTGGTTCCTGCTGGGAGGAACTTGCTGAAATATCTTGACTTGGTGGGCCCATGCCTGATGCTTCTCGGATGGCTATATCCTCTTCTGGAAAATCGTTGAGTCTTTGCCTTTTCTCTCCTTGATTGATAGAGGATGTCAAGGGAGTTTCTCTTTCCCTTTTCCTCAGGATAAATGTGTCCTCCTTTTGAGGGGTTTGTAGGACCGAGGCATCGAATGTAGAGTCTTGCCTTGTAGGCATGACTTGTTCAGTGGTCTGAGGAGTATCCACTGTTTCCTTTTGCTGGGCAGGTGGCTCCTGCCCTTGTTTTTCTTGCTGCTGTTCCTCTTGTTCTTCTATGTCTTCCTGCTGCTGTTCCTGCTGTTGCTCTTGCTCTGTCTCCATTTCCTTTTCCTTTCCTTTTTCTGAGACTTTTCCAGCAACCTTTGTAGTTTGCTGTGGAGTAGTTAAAGAGGAGGCCGCTGCTCCAATTTGTGTGCTTGGCAGTGAGGGGACCTGTGCATAAAACTCAAGGTCAGCCATCTTCTTTTGATTGTTCAGAGCTCTTTGATCAAGCTCTTTTTGAGTTATATCTTCTTCTAGAGTTCCCCTTTTCCACTTGTTCTGATTGGCATATTTTTCAATTTTGGGGAGGCTATGATGACCATAAGCAGACAGTTTATATTTGAGTCTCCTCATTGTGATGAAGTTGTTGGGGTCATAGGGTTTCCATGTAAAACTGTGCTTCAAACCAAAACCCCCCAGTATTCTATCTGCCTCCTTCCACCCTTCATCCCTTTCATTGTAGACTAAATGGCCAAGTTGGCTCTTGATTTTCAGCTGTGCTTTCTTGCCTCTGCCTGAGAAGTGGAACATATCCACATAGCCAAACTGCCTGAAGTATTCTAAGGCAAATAGCCTCATGGGCACAAATTTGGGTAGTCTAAATGGGGGTAACTCACACCCATATATTCTGATAACGGTGTGGTGTTGGTAAAGATACCAGTCCCCAATACTGTATACTTTTGACAAATGTAGGCACCTTTTCATGTCCTCTGTCAGTCTAGGAGGAGGTGAACCAATCAGTAGAGTCAAGGCTGGATGGATGAAGAGATCAATAAACTCACAGTAGGTATATGGAGAGTAGCATGATACATGGAAAACGGATGTCCAATATACTACTGATCTCAGATTGCCCTGTGCATCTAGTCTCTTTATTGGGAAAGAAAATTTATCATGCTGGAAGTATATGAGCAGATGATATAGGTAGGAGGTGTACCTAAACACTCTTTCTCTTGGCAAATTCATCAACTGTTCATGCATCTTGTCTGATATGTATGTTGCATAATCATAGTGGATTGGTTTCCTTCCTGGGGAGAACATAAGCATCATTTGTATAACTGTTTCATCAATATGTTCTATTGAATCATATCCCAGGATGGGACTGATCATGTCGACCAGGTCTTGGCCCAATTGATTGAGGTACACACAGTTGATGGGAGGAATCTGCAAAGTGTCAGCTTTGATGAAGAGCTGGTTGACCTTAGTGATTTGGGCCTCTGTGGTTCTGGCTCCCTGTATTATCAAATCAGCTAGTGTCAGAGGGACCATCTTATGCTCTGTTTGGAATTGCAACATCTCCCTGATGGCTTCAGGGGTAATGAGGAACAGGATTGAACCTTCAGCATCTAGCACTGCTCTCTGGGATGCATCATAGTGTTCAGCAACTATGTGCACAAGCTCAGGGAATTGATTAACCTGAGGAAGTTTGAATATTGGGAGGAATGATTCCCAAATTCCCAGGATGTCTATCCCCCTCTCATGTTTGATCTTTATTTCATTTAATATCAGCAGATGGAACCTGCTTCTGCTCATCATTTCCTCTGTAATCTTGTAGTCCAGGTCTGCCAATGCTCTGGTGTCAAATGTTCTATTAGGGACATTCAGGGGAGCCACATTGAGGGCTATGGGAGCTACAGGGGGGTCCATGATTTTCCTTTGCAAATTTTACTCTTACTCAGGGGCTGTGTTACTATGCAGAGTAACAACAGCACAGTTTCTTTGTAGAGGGATGGAAATGCAAGTGGGAGGTAAATGCCGGGTGTGCAGCAGTTGAAATGCTGTTTTTGTAATTAAGAGCGAAGCTTAGCCCTGTTTCGGCACCTTTCAATGTTAAAAATTGGTTTCAAATGCGCCTGCCACGATTGCGCAGACAGGGCCTGGTTTCTTAGCAAAATGCCACTGGGAAAGGCTCGGCCGGTGTTTTTCGAAGTGATAATTGGAACTTTGAGGCTTTGCTGAGGAATTCAGTGGTGAATTTCTGATTTTCGGCTTTCATTAAGCTCTCTAAGGCGTTAAATAGATAATTTCAGGCGCACAGAGGATGAATGATGAGGAATACCTGGTAAGACAGCGCGCAGAGGTCGTGACCGCAGGTGAACTGGTGCGCTGGAGGCCTTCTGGTCAATTTAGCAAGCTGGTAGACAATTTGGACGTTGTTTGCATGCAGAGCAGATTAACGACGAATACGCGAAATGACCAAAAAACATGAAATTTTGGGTAAAATAGACCTTTTTATGCTTTTGGCGCGAATGTGTGCTGACGTCAGCATGACGTCATAGGGTGGGGTCAAGGTCGGATGACGTCATGCTGACGTCATCGGGTGACGTGGCGCTGTATGGTTGGTACACGGTGGCGGTGACATGGCAGGACAGGTGGACCAATGGCGGGGACAGAGAGGTCGACGGGGCAGCGTAGCTGGGTGACGGGGCGGTGACGCATTGCTGACGCGGGTAGGCGGGATGAGGGAATCCGTAAACCAGCAGTGGTTTTATATCGCACCGCCTTATGTACGGGGCGGTATCGGATAGTAGTACCTCCGACGTAAGGTGGTGAGGGCACGTAGCAGAGGCATGACGTCCTCCAAATACGGACGTCGGGAGATATCTATCGGTCATCGGATGGGCTCCGACGTCACGATGATCGTTAGATCTACGGACTTTGATCGGACGGCGGACGCGAGGCAGATGTGACGGGAGGCTTAGTACGGCTATCGTTCAGACGTCGGAAGGATTCCAACGCGATCAGGGCCGTCGGATCTGTAGGCCCTTGATCTAATGGTGGTCGGGGAGTTGACATATGCGGAGTATACGGATGAGGGCGGAAGCAAATAAACCTGTTTTGTGCGCTTTTCCAATGTATTTTGATAAAAAGAGTTATATGCGCCAACCTTGGCTAACGGGCGGAAAGTGGGTCTTATGCTGCTTTGGCCCTTTGAAGCGGGTAAGGTGGGGTTTAGGGCCCATTTTAAAGGTTTTATGTGCAAAAAAGGGGGTAGAGGTAGAGGAAGTGGCTTATGAGGAGAAGGGGTATTTGGCATAGGTTTATCAACATGACCTGATGTCATTTGATCCCTGACTTGTAACTTTATTGGCTATAATGCCAAGGGGGTGGGTATTTATAAGAGTTGGGGATTTATACACCTTGGTGTTAGTAATATTAGGGGAATGGGAAAAATAGGGGAGCTATATAGTAAAATTAGAGGTTAATATGAATGAAGGGGCAAATGAAAGGGATTTTACTGAGTTTATTTGAAAATGATTTGGTTTTGAGAGTAGATCAAAATGAAAAGTTTTTAGACAAGAAATGTGGCTTCTGAATGAACTAGAACCACCATAAAACCATGATCTCTCTTCATAAATCTCAGCTGAAAGGAAGGGAATGTTAGTGATGAAATGAAGGGGGAGAGGGAGGTTAGTCATGCTCCTGCTGTAGTCTTTTACTTTGCTGCCCATCATCACCATTCTTGCAATGATAGGACTCACTTTCTGCGACCCCAACTACCTACCCAGTTGCTTGCCTAGCATTTTTTTTTTGTTTCTCCTTGGAGGGTGCACTTGGACTTGCAAACCCTTACTTGCCTTTTCTTTTCTTTGGCTTTTTCTTTATTCTTTTCTCTATCTATTTCTACCCTTGTCTCTTCCAAGGTCCCAGATTAAACTGTTGGGAACCTTTGCTTCTCTACCTAAACTGCTTGTCTGCCAAGATTAGGCTGTTTGGACAGACTTCTTTCTCTATTCTATAACACAAAATTGAAATATGGCATGATCCAGATTAGACTGTTGAATCATCCACAAAATTGAAATAAGGTCCTCAATACTTGAAACACTTTTTCCAGCTCTTGCTTTCTAGGAAATATGGGATCTTTGGGATACCAAAGCAGAGCATATTTGGCCTTTCTCTTGCTAATCATGAAATATGAAACCTATTGGTATAGGTATCCAACAGTGGCTCCACATGGGGATGGTTTTTCTTTTGAAAGACCAAGAACAGCAGGTCAGATTGCCTTGTTCCTTGACTGCCCATCTTTGTCTTTGAAATGTGCTGCATGAATGTGTCAAAATAGTGTGTTTCTCTTTTGGGAGACCTCTGATTCTATTTGCCTTTTACTGCTTGGTAAATTACTTGGGAAAACTGCTTTTTACAATCTAAAACAGAAAACAATATGTACATCTGCATATATACAAAGAATCTTTAGGTTCCACTCATGGGGAATAATCAAAGTAGTGCTTCAGCATCCTGCCATTGACAGGACCTTCATCCAAGTCAGTTTCAGTAAGACTTTTGAGGAAATAAGTGTTGTTACCTTGTACTGCTTGGATAGCAAATGGTCATTTCCATAAAGAGTCAAACTTTCCATGTTTCCCTTTCTCTTCTCTTCTTGCATCCCACTTTAAAACTTTGTCCCCTACATTGAAATCTTCTGCTTTGGTTCTTCTATCAAAGGCCTTTTTCAGTTTCTCTTGTAGTATCTGCACTCTGCTGAAGACTTGTTCTCTGGTCTGCTGTAAACAAATTATCTGGTTAATCCTTCTTTGCATGTCATTTGGCTCTGCTTGGCTTTCTTGTAGAAGTTTCATAACCGGCACTCCTAGTGATGAAGGAAATCTGGCCTCTAATCCATAGACTAACTCATATGGGCTGGTCCCAATTGATCTTTTAGTTGTTAGTCTGTCTGCCCATAAGGCATTTACTAGTTTCTTATGCCAGTTCTTTTTGTTCTCTTCCAGCACTTTCTTTATGATATTTATCAAACTTTTGTTTGATGATTCAGCAAGGCCATTTCCTTGAGGATAGTAAGCTGTAGAATGGCCCAAAGTAATGTGAAATTTATGGCAGAAGTTCACCATCTTCTTGGATCTGAAGGCAGCAGCATTGTCTGTTATTATCTTGTCTGGGCAGCCAAATCTAGCCAGTATATTGTTTTCCAAAAACTGAATGATTACTGAATCATTTGCTTGTCTGCATGGGGCAGCTTCAATCCACTTGGTGAAGTAGTCTGTTGCTGTTAGAATCCATCTGTGTTGCCCTGAAGATGAGGGATGAATTTCCCCAATGAAATCCAAGCCCCATTGTTGAAAAGGTCTCTCTGTTGTAATGGGCTTCAAAGGCAGTGGCAGCAGCTGTCTTTTGCCTTCAAACAGTTGGCATTTGTGGCATGAGGCTGTAAATTTCTTAACATCAGAGAACATAGTAGGCCAGTAATAACCAGCCCTCAATATCTTGTCCACGGTGGACTTCCAGTACAAATGTCCACCACAGTCTCCCGCATGGAAGTCTTGCATGATTTTGTCAGTTTCATTCTCTATTAGACAGTGCAGCAAAATACCTTCATGGTTTTTCCACAGTAGATTTTCATCCATCACACAAAATCTAGATGTTTTCATTTTTAGGAATCTACACTTAGTTCTGGACAGTCCTGGGGGAGCACACAGGTTTTGTAACACATAACAGATATCAGAGTACCAAGGAGATTGTTCAAAGGCTACATTGATCTTTGGAGTCGCCAGCTCTGTTTCACTGTCCAGTTGGTTGATGTCTAAGGCTTGGAAATTTTCTTCTGTCATTAATTTGGCCAAACCTTGCCCTTTTATCAGCTTTGTAGGCTTTATTTCAATGTCAAATTCTAGTATATTGGCAATCCATTTTCCTCTCCTACCCTCTAAGTTTTCTTGGGTGAGAATGTCTTTGACAATAGGACTTGGTACATAAGCCACAACATGGGAGTAGAGAATGTAAATCCTAAAGTCTTTAATAGCTTTGATCAAGGCATAGGCTTGTTTTTCCATTATTTGGTACTTTAGGGGAGCATCTCTAAGAGCTCTGCTAAAAAAGGCAATAGGTTTCTCATTCCCTAGGTCATCTTTCTGTAATAAAACAGCAGCAATAGTATGTTGGGAGGCAAAGGAGAAAATGATGAAGTCTCTGTCAAACTGCGGATTAGTTAACACTGGGGTTTGAGTCAAGGCCAATTTTATACTTTCGAAAGCTTGTTTTGCTTCAACAGTCCATTTGACCTTTGAACCTTTCTTTAGCATATTGTTTAGTAATCTGATTAACTCTGCTAAATTTGGGATGAACCTTCTCAAAAAGTTGATTTTTCCTAAGAATCCTTGCAGCTCCTTGACATTCCTTGGGTGAGGCATTTGTAGGATAGCTTGTATCCTATCTGGATCAATTCTTATGCCATTTTTCGAAATGATATGCCCTAGAAGTTTCCCTTCTTCCAAGCCAAATAATGACTTCTTGGGGTTTAAGGAAATACCATATTTCCTGCATGTTATGAAGATTTGTCTCAAATGTTTCAAGTGTTCTTGGTCAGATTTTGAAAAGGGTGTTAGATCATCTAAGTAAATGACCAAGAAGTCATGAACCTCTTTTGCAAAAGCAATGTCCATTGCTCTCTGAAATGTTGCCCCTGCGTTTTTCAATCCAAAGGGCATTTTCACATACTTGAAAGTGCCCCATGGGGTAGTAAATGCAGTTTTGTCTTGATCATCAGGGTGTACTAGGATTTGATTGAAACCTGAGAAACCATCCAGCAATGATATCCTTGAAGCTCCTACTACTCTTTGAAGAATGTGATCCATTTTGGGTAAGGGGTAGTTGTCTTTGAGTGACACTTGGTTCAAATTCCTTAAGTCTACACAAAGTCTAATCTCACCAGTTTTCTTTCTTGTAGGGACCAAATTTGAAATCCACTCAGAAAACCTGATTGGTGCTATGATACCAGCTTTGAACATTTTTTGTAATTCCTTTTCAATGGAAGGAAGGAGCACAGGATTGATTCTTCTCAATTTCTGTTTGAATGGTTTTTGATTAGGCTTGAGGGGAATGGTGTGCTGGATAACAGAGGTATCATAAGACTTCAAGTCCTCATAACCCCAAGCAAAGACATCTTGGAACTCTTTAAAGAGATCAATATATTTGGGTTTTTGATCAGGGGGCAAAGCAGCAGATAGCTTTATTATTTTAGGCTTGTCAGTGGTACCAATGTTACATTCTTCAATTGTTGCATCTAATGGCTGCATCTTTGGTTTCCTGGGGACATCATTTGAGTCAAAAATGTCCTCTAGTGGGGTAAGGCCTGCTGGAAGAAGATTGTCTTTGAGTTGTATGATTTCATCTTCAGCGTTGCTCAGCTCTTCACAGTCAATTTGGTGAATTTGCTGAATGTTTTCTATGTTGAAAATGGTTGGACTGAGTAATTGTTTGGCTGTTCTAGGTGACATTGGGTGGGTAGACTGTTGAAACTGTAATTGTGATTGACTTGCTCCATCAAATATTTGTGATTGACTTGCTGTCTCAAGGTCAATATTTAATCCTGTAAACTCTTGTTGCAAGGTTAAAAAGTTGTTTATTTGCATGTCATTCTCAAATACTTGCCACTCTTTGACATTGTTTGGAATAGAAGGCCTATATTTGACCTCTGCTGTGAAACAATTGTTGGGTTGTAGTGGGAATTTGAAGGTGCTGGCAAATGTTGCCAAGCTGTGTGCATGGAGATTGTGGCCCCTTGGAATCTTTGTGATAACAAACTCGGAGAAAGTCTCTAGTATTTCAATTACAGCAGACCTATAGGACCTCAATCTTTTGTCATTGGTAACAAAATTTCCTTTCACTTGTTGAATTATTAGATCAGAGTCTCCCATGATGGAGAGTTTAGGAGCTTGTAGTGATTTTTCTAGCTTTAGACCCAATAGCAGCGCTTCATATTCTGCTACGTTGTTAGTGCATCTATACTTTAATCTGTAAGCCCTGCCTTCTGCATAGCCTTTCTCTTTGTTGTGTATCCATACTCCAGCTCCTGCCCCTAACTTGTTAAGTGAGCCATCAAACTCTAGGACCCACAGACTATCTTGCTGAATAGGAGATTTAACATTCTTTTCATGGGATGGCAATGTGAGCATGAGTTGAGGTTTCTTATCCCATTTGTCTCTTAGGATAATTTCATCATTTGTTTGACAATCTTTGAGAACTAGAGGAGGGTTAATGGGTATTGTTGGGCTAATTGAAATTTGGCAGGTGCTACTTGTTTGATCAATGTTTTGTTCTTGTATGAGTGTTTCGGTCTTAATGTCATTGTTTGAGAAGCTTGCGCTGTCATTGAAGAGGATGAAGGAGTCTATGTCCGAATGGACAGCATATATTGGAAAATTTTGAGGCTTTTCTTCACTGCTGACCATATACTTCATGAGTGTTTCCCTATAAAGTCTTTTTGGTTGCCCAAATACAGAAATGGTTGCATATGACATATCTAATTGCAGGGAGCCTTGGAGTTTGGCTCCCCATGATCTTGATAAGAGCATCCCATATTTGGGTGGGATATCAGCTACTACAACATCCATTAGTATGGTTTTGTTGGGGAATTGAACCAGGGACACACATAAATCTTTTATTAGGCCCAAACATTTGACTTGACTAGAATCAAAAGAAAACAGGTCTTTGTATGGTCTTGTTATATCCAAGTTTAATCTTTCCATGACAGCTTTTGGCATAAGGTTGTGAGAGGCACCCGAGTCAAACATTGCATTATGCAGTATTTTATCATGAACATGCAAGCTGACATAAAAAGGTAGAACCCCTGTGACTACTGTTTTTCCATCTACCTCTGGGCCAAACAGTAATTCTGGAGTGTCATCTAGCACATTTACATCATCTTTGCTGTTGGTGAGCTGAAGGGATTTTTTGATCTGTTGCTTATATATGTCATGCTTGGCTAGCTCTGAAAGGGGAATTGCTATCTTTAACTTGCCAATCTCTGCTCCTAGGTCAAAGGGTTTGTCAACCTGAATTTTAGAGTTACGGATAGCAGTCCTTTCTCTGTTCATTAAATCTTCTTGTTGGATTTCATCTTGATTTTGGAACCTGCCCCTCATGCCCATGTCTTGAGGGGTAATGTTCGGATTTGGGTGGGAGGATGAGGTTGCCGTGGGCTGTTGTGGTGTGGACAGTAATTCAGTGACTTCCTCAACCACTACTTCTTTTGTAGGTAAGTTTGTTTTGTCATTAGGTTCAGTGACTAAGGTTTCTTTAGATTGCTGTTTCTCCTTTACCTTCTCAGGCTGATTTACATTTACAGTCCGACTTCTTAGTTTGTATTGTTTATGGACTTCATAGACAGCAGTATCATACCCTTGTTTAAAGTCAAAAGATTCTCCTGATTGTGTTTGGAATGTTTTGCTTTCATCCTCCTCATGGTCTTCTTGTGTTAAGAAAACCTGGCTTTTACCATCCAGACCTATTAAGTTGATTTCAGGATCTTCATTGAGCTGATTAGCTGAGGAAGTTTCTGCATAATTTTCTTGAAAAGGGGGTCTGATATCTTGGTCTGCACTTGTTTTTCCTATATTTGGGTTCTGTGTTCTCCTAAAATTTGGGTTTCTAGGAGGATTGTTTTGTGGTGCCTCCCATGATGACTTTCTTTCAACTGATTCCACTCTTTCACCCAGTCTTTTCATGCTGTTTAGTATTGCATCCAACTTTTGATCAAGGCCTGAGGGCTCTTCTCTCAAACCAGCCTTCTTTTCCAGCTTTGCCCTGTTTCTCTTGGCAATCAGGTTGGCTTCTACAGTGACTGCAACTCTTTGAGCTTCTGCAAGGGTTGGAGGATCTCTTTCTTTCAGCTGATAGGCCATATCAGAGTCAAAACCGTCAGGCAAGTTATACAGGGCCAAATCAGGAGGGGGCCTTAAGTTCTGGGGGATAGCATTATATACATTGTTAAACCTAGCACAATATTCCAAGACTGTTTCTTGGGGACCTCTTTTGATAGTGTTATATTCACCGAGTATGTGTAGAGGATCTTTCTTCTTCTCCCATCTGTTGGTAAACTCTTGGTACAGGAACTCAGGGGTTGCAATGGAATTTGCATTCAGGGATCTAAACCAAGTTCTGACATCCCCGGTTAAGCTTTGAACAAAAATTCTCATCCTGACACTGTCATCATCTATTTCAAAGGTCTCAAAGTGATCTTGCATCTTCTTAGCATGCTGGAGAGCTGTCAAAGGGCCATTGGAGTCAAAAAATGAGATTTTGGTTTGGTAGTCTTGAGGTAGAGCCGGTGCATTGGCTGGTATCTGTAGAGGAGCATATCTGTTAGCCATGTTTATGGGGTTTATAGGGTAAATAAGAACAAATGGGACAGCTGGGATTACAGGTGTAACAGGGTTAATAGGATGGGTAACAAGCGGGAAACTGGTTGAAAGAGTATATGCAGATGGTGAAGATGGGAGAGGAGGGCTTTGAGGTGTTGATGATGAACTAGGGGAATTAGGTGTGGAACGGAAAAGGACTTTGCAAGGAGTTGGAATAAGGATAGGTTGGTCTGAACTTATATCTGAATCAGCAGGCTTCTCCCGCTTTTGCTGTCTCCTTATGTTCTTTGGAATGATATTTGGGTTATCAACAATGATGGGTTGATCAGGGTCAGGGTTGGCCCTAGTGTGCCTTGGGTTTCTTTTGGGAGCCAGCTTCTACGTATTCTTTTAGAACTTTATACAGGAGGATTTATATGTACAAGGACTAGGTAAGGATTCTGGAATGACTATATATGTTTCAAAGCTAGGATGAAGATTCCCTAGTTAGCTCTTCCCTAAAGCTGTCCCTGTGTTTACAGAAACAGTCCTAAGGCCTCTTGGCTAGTTTCAGGCTTGATGGTAGCTTTGGAAGATAGATAGTATCTAAAACTTTTTTAGAAGTCCCCAGTGGAGTCGCCAATTATGTTAACACCCAGGTTGTTCCCTATGACTCCCAAGGGAATACGGCCGGGGTAACCACTAACCAATCTTTGGATCACTGTTTCTAGCCAAACTGTGATCAGAGAGGGCTCTCTCTTTATGATTTGTAACTGTTTATGATAGGGTTTTAGGCTAGCTATTATGCACGGGTTTTGTTTATGTTTTGGTTGAAGAATATCCTTCAGATCTCTTGTGATGTGATTTTCAGAGAGTCAAGTATCATTGGGCAATGGAGTCTGCGGCTGTAGGTGTCTAGAAACTTTGAGATGAACTGGTGAAACTTACAGGGCCATTTGGATGTTTCATAGAACAAATTTTGATTAATAACAGGAAACAGGTAAGACAAACAATGAAAGCATTCAAGAATTTTCACTCGTTGTTAACTGTTTCCACCAAACTGGTTATGAGAAAAGACAGATGTCACAGGGGCAAACTTGAATCCGTGGGAATGTCTATCACAGTGAAAGATATAGATTCAAGGTGCAGCAACTAAGAATTACTCTTCTGTTACTATATCTGAGGAAAACATAGATAATAGCTCAGTTTGAGTTCAGGGTAATCATGGATTAAGTCCTGAACTATTCTTCTACTTTGCTATTAAGTGTAAAATATCTGAACGATAAAAGAGAACAAAAGACTTGAAAACATGTAATACAGAGATTTGAGAAGACTTATTGTTTTATGAAACAACTGGAATCCTGCAACATTCACCATTCACCACAACGCACCAAATACACCACGCTTTGGAAATTCCATTCTCCTTTTCTATTATTTCTCTCTGGGAATTTTTACAACGAGCGAGAGCTCTTCCAAGGAAAATTACAACAACCCCTTCCTCTATCATGCGCCGGGGTTTATATAGAAATAAGCATACAAAATATCTCAGGCATTGAGTCATCTGAGAGGGAGAAAATATCTTCGGTAGTGTTCAGAAAGTACGCAGGGAGTTATTGCAACATTAAATGTGGAGTAAATGCCCATTATGTCTGTCAGATGACTGTTTTTGACTTTAAGGAGTCACTGAGTCGGTTACATTTACTATGTACCGATCTGTAGGTACGCATTTACTTTTGCCTGCGCAAAGAATTTCTCGGCTTTGCCAGCTGCGTTAGTCTTTTGCCTGCTTTGTTGGCTGCTCCATCTGCTGAGTTGGCTCAGCTTTGACTTTATGATGCCTGCTGATTTTGCTGACTGTTCTTTCCATCAGAATTTATAGAAAAAATAGAAATTAATGGATGGCTTAATGTTTACAAAATTCTCTGGATGGCATCTGTCCACCATTCTTGTGTAGGGAGCTGATGCTTGAGGATGGCCATAGAAAATCTGTCCTGTGATAGGCCCTGTATCTTCTGAGGTGCTGGCTCTCTCATTTACCTGTGATGAGGCAAAAACATTCACTCTCTTGGCATATTCTTCATGGGTGAATAATCTGCCTCCATTGTTCAGCAAGCTAGGGAGTCCTTTGCTTTCCAATACCCGAAACTTCTCAAAGAATCTGTTTACCTCAGTTTGCATATCCTGGGTTCTTCTGTCTAAGGTCTGCATCAGACTCCTAAGAGTAGTAACCCTCTTGATCATTTGGATAGTATCAGTTCTGTTTGCTATTCCCATGGTTGTCAACTGAGAACTGGTCTTATGATTGAGCACATTGATCAATTTTGTTGCAATTTCAGGCATGTTTCCCAACAAGGCCCTTGCTGTTCTGATTTCCCTCTGTGCTTTAGGAATGAGCTCCAGTTGCTCATGGATTGTCTCAATGTATGACCACTGGTCATTGATGGACTTACCAATATTGGACCATATCATTGCTCTGATTTCGGCTATGATTTTATCTAGCTGTAGCTCTTTCTCAAGCTCCTTGATTTTGTCTTTAAGAGCTTTGATTTCTTGGGCCTTCTCTCCTACTTCTCTTTTTGTTTTGTCATGCCTTTCATTCACCTTGGCCAGCTGCTCCTTAGTTTCATTTAGCTGCATCATTTGTGCTTCTAAAGCTTGTATTTCGCTTTTTAGCTTTTGCATGTCTAAGCTCTGATCTGTGCTGGTGGGTGCTGCTGAAATAGATGTGACTAGTTGTTCAACGTGCTGAGGTGGAGGTGCAGTAGTAGGAGCAGTCTCCTCAAGATTAATGACCTGTGGAGGGGGCTGAGATGTTTGCCCCTCTTGTGCTTGTGTTGATGATCCTTTCAGAGGTGCTTGTGAGGCCTCATATTGCCCCAATTTTTCTTGTGCTTGCAAAAGTTCTTTGTAAACAGAAATTAATAGAGCAGTGGAATCCTGCTCATACCTTTGTTTTACCACTTCATCGGTCTGTGGATGGATAGTGGCTGGAAGTTTGACCTTCTTCCTTAGTGCAGCCATATCAGCATCTCTGATTTTTAAGATCTCTTGTATCCCTTTAGTATCATTGGGATTGTGGCCAATCTCTATGATGATTTCTTCCAGGGTTTTGATCCTGTTATCTTTGGCCTGAGAAGAGGCTCTCTCTAGCTCCAGCTGGGAAGCCGTGGCATTCAGACTGCTTGTTAACTTGTAGTTGTCCAAGGTCTTATCGGCCAATGAAGCATACACCATTTCCCCTGTTTGTTTGTGCAACTCAATTTTGTCCATGGGGTGTATGTCTTTGGCAAGGACCTCTAAATTGGTCCTGAGATAATCAGCAGAAGACTGTGGCTTGAGTGCTGTAGGCATAAAATGACTCAATGTCAGTTTGCCCTCACCGACATCAAAAGCAGACATGAGTCTCTGCTGATTGGAAGGAGCCATGTTAAGTAGGTGATTGTATAATTGAACTTTGATTGGGTCACTCCTTCTCTTAATGTCTATGAACTGCTGCTTTATGCTCACTCTTTCTTCTTTCTGCTGGCTGGAGGAGGTGACTTCCCCTCCCATTGTCCTGTCTGGTTCCTGCTGGGAGGAACTTGCTGAAATATCTTGACTTGGTGGGCCCATGCCTGATGCTTCTCGGATGGCTATATCCTCTTCTGGAAAATCGTTGAGTCTTTGCCTTTTCTCTCCTTGATTGATAGAGGATGTCAAGGGAGTTTCTCTTTCCCTTTTCCTCAGGATAAATGTGTCCTCCTTTTGAGGGGTTTGTAGGACCGAGGCATCGAATGTAGAGTCTTGCCTTGTAGGCATGACTTGTTCAGTGGTCTGAGGAGTATCCACTGTTTCCTTTTGCTGGGCAGGTGGCTCCTGCCCTTGTTTTTCTTGCTGCTGTTCCTCTTGTTCTTCTATGTCTTCCTGCTGCTGTTCCTGCTGTTGCTCTTGCTCTGTCTCCATTTCCTTTTCCTTTCCTTTTTCTGAGACTTTTCCAGCAACCTTTGTAGTTTGCTGTGGAGTAGTTGAAGAGGAGGCTGCTGCTCCAATTTGTGTGCTTGGCAGTGAGGGGACCTGTGCATAAAACTCAAGGTCAGCCATCTTCTTTTGATTGTTCAGAGCTCTTTGATCAAGCTCTTTTTGAGTTATATCTTCTTCTAGAGTTCCCCTTTTCCACTTGTTCTGATTGGCATATTTTTCAATTTTGGGGAGGCTATGATGACCATAAGCAGACAGTTTATATTTGAGTCTCCTCATTGTGATGAAGTTGTTGGGGTCATAGGGTTTCCATGTAAAACTGTGCTTCAAACCAAAACCCCCCAGTATTCTATCTGCCTCCTTCCACCCTTCATCCCTTTCATTGTAGACTAAATGGCCAAGTTGGCTCTTGATTTTCAGCTGTGCTTTCTTGCCTCTGCCTGAGAAGTGGAACATATCCACATAGCCAAACTGCCTGAAGTATTCTAAGGCAAATAGCCTCATGGGCACAAATTTGGGTAGTCTAAGTGGGGGTAACTCACACCCATATATTCTGATAACGGTGTGGTGTTGGTAAAGATACCAGTCCCCAATACTGTATACTTTTGACAAATGTAGGCACCTTTTCATGTCCTCTGTCAGTCTAGGAGGAGGTGAACCAATCAGTAGAGTCAAGGCTGGATGGATGAAGAGATCAATAAACTCACAGTAGGTATATGGAGAGTAGCATGATACATGGAAAACGGATGTCCAATATACTACTGATCTCAGATTGCCCTGTGCATCTAGTCTCTTTATTGGGAAAGAAAATTTATCATGCTGGAAGTATATGAGCAGATGATATAGGTAGGAGGTGTACCTAAACACTCTTTCTCTTGGCAAATTCATCAACTGTTCATGCATCTTGTCTGATATGTATGTTGCATAATCATAGTGGATTGGTTTCCTTCCTGGGGAGAACATAAGCATCATTTGTATAACTGTTTCATCAATATGTTCTATTGAATCATATCCCAGGATGGGACTGATCATGTCGACCAGGTCTTGGCCCAATTGATTGAGGTACACACAGTTGATGGGAGGAATCTGCAAAGTGTCAGCTTTGATGAAGAGCTGGTTGACCTTAGTGATTTGGGCCTCTGTGGTTCTGGCTCCCTGTATTATCAAATCAGCTAGTGTCAGAGGGACCATCTTATGCTCTGTTTGGAATTGCAACATCTCCCTGATGGCTTCAGGGGTAATGAGGAACAGGATTGAACCTTCAGCATCTAGCACTGCTCTCTGGGATGCATCATAGTGTTCAGCAACTATGTGCACAAGCTCAGGGAATTGATTAACCTGAGGAAGTTTGAATATTGGGAGGAATGATTCCCAAATTCCCAGGATGTCTGTCCCCCTCTCATGTTTGATCTTTATTTCATTTAATATCAGCAGATGGAACCTGCTTCTGCTCATCATTTCCTCTGTAATCTTGTAGTCCAGGTCTGCCAATGCTCTGGTGTCAAATGTTCTATTAGGGACATTCAGGGGAGCCACATTGAGGGCTATGGGAGCTACAGGGGGGTCCATGATTTTCCTTTGCAAATTTTACTCTTACTCAGGGGCTGTGTTACTATGCAGAGTAACAACAGCACAGTTTCTTTGTAGAGGGATGGAAATGCAAGTGGGAGGTAAATGCCGGGTGTGCAGCAGTTGAAATGCTGTTTTTGTAATTAAGAGCGAAGCTTAGCCCTGTTTCGGCACCTTTCAATGTTAAAAATTGGTTTCAAATGCGCCTGCCACGATTGCGCAGACAGGGCCTGGTTTCTTAGCAAAATGCCACTGGGAAAGGCTCGGCCGGTGTTTTTCGAAGAGATAATTGGAACTTTGAGGCTTTGCTGAGGAATTGAGTGGTGAATTTCTGATTTTCGGCTTTCATTAAGCTCTCTAAGGCGTTAAATAGATAATTGCAGGCGCACAGAGGATGAATGATGAGGAATACCTGGTAAGACAGCGCGCAGAGGTCGTGACCGCAGGTGAACTGGTGCGCTGGAGGCCTTCTGGTCAATTTAGCAAGCTGGTAGACAATTTGGACGTTGTTTGCATGCAGAGCAGATTAACGACGAATACGCGAAATGACCAAAAAACATGAAATTTTGGGTAAAATAGACCTTTTTATGCTTTTGGCGCGAATGTGTGCTGACGTCAGCATGACGTCATAGGGTGGGGTCAAGGTCGGATGACGTCATGCTGACGTCATCGGGTGACGTGGCGCTGTATGGTTGGTACACGGTGGCGGTGACATGGCAGGACAGGTGGACCAATGGCGGGGACAGAGAGGTCGACGGGGCAGCGTAGCTGGGTGACGGGGCGGTGACGCATTGCTGACGCGGGTAGGCGGGATGAGGGAATCCGGAAACCAGCAGTGGTTTTATATCGCACCGCCTTATGTACGGGGCGGTATCGGACAGTAGTACCTCCGACGTAAGGTGGTGAGGGCACGTAGCAGAGGCATGACGTCCTCCAAATACGGACGTCGGGAGATATCTATCGGTCATCGGATGGGCTCCGACGTCACGATGATCGTTAGATCTACGGACTTTGATCGGACGGCGGACGCGAGGCAGATGTGACGGGAGGCTTAGTACGGCTATCGTTCAGACGTCGGAAGGATTCCAACGCGATCAGGGCCGTCGGATCTGTAGGCCCTTGATCTAATGGTGGTCGGGGAGTTGACATATGCGGAGTATACGGATGAGGGCGGAAGCAAATAAACCTGTTTTGTGCGCTTTTCCAATGTATTTTGATAAAAAGAGTTATATGCGCCAACCTTGGCTAACGGGCGGAAAGTGGGTCTTATGCTGCTTTGGCCCTTTGAAGCGGGTAAGGTGGGGTTTAGGGCCCATTTTAAAGGTTTTATGTGCAAAAAAGGGGGTAGAGGTAGAGGAAGTGGCTTATGAGGAGAAGGGGTATTTGGCATAGGTTTATCAACATGACCTGATGTCATTTGATCCCTGACTTGTAACTTTATTGGCTATAATGCCAAGGGGGTGGGTATTTATAAGAGTTGGGGATTTATACACCTTGGTGTTAGTAATATTAGGGGAATGGGAAAAATAGGGGAGCTATATAGTAAAATTAGAGGTTAATATGAATGAAGGGGCAAATGAAAGGGATTTTACTGAGTTTATATGAAAATGATTTGGTTTTGAGAGTAGATCAAAATGAAAAGTTTTTAGACAAGAAATGTGGCTTCTGAATGAACTAGAACCACCATAAAACCATGATCTCTCTTCATAAATCTCAGTTGAAAGGAAGGGAATGTTAGTGATGAAATGAAGGGGGAGAGGGAGGTTAGTCATGCTCCTGCTGTAGTCTTTTACTTTGCTGCCCATCATCACCATTCTTGCAATGATAGGACTCACTTTCTGCGACCCCAACTACCTACCCAGTTGCTTGCCTAGCATTTTTTTTTTGTTTCTCCTTGGAGGGTGCACTTGGACTTGCAAACCCTTACTTGCCTTTTCTTTTCTTTGGCTTTTTCTTTATTCTTTTCTCTATCTATTTCTACCCTTGTCTCTTCCAAGGTCCCAGATTAAACTGTTGGGAACCTTTGCTTCTCTACCTAAACTGCTTGTCTGCCAAGATTAGGCTGTTTGGACAGACTTCTTTCTCTATTCTATAACACAAAATTGAAATATGGCATGATCCAGATTAGACTATTGAATCATCCACAAAATTGAAATAAGGTCCTCAATACTTGAAACACTTTTTCCAGCTCTTGCTTTCTAGGAAATATGGGATCTTTGGGATACCAAAGCAGAGCATATTTGGCCTTTCTCTTGCCAATCATGAAATATGAAACCTATTGGTATAGGTATCCAACAATATGCATGCAGAACAGAGCAATAGTTCTTTTGCCAAAAGTGACAAAAACCGCGATTTTTGGCGAAAATATGGACTTTTTGGGTTATTGGCGCTTTTTTGGATGACGTCATCGGGGTGGGGTCGGGTACGGAAGGGTGATGTGGCGGCCTGTGAGTGGTCCACGGGGATTGGTGAGGTGGCGGACAGGTCGGAGCAGTGGCGGGCCGGGCGCTGACACAGTGCTGAGTGGTTATGACGTGGGCACGCCATAGCAGTGACGAGGACATGACGGGATAAGCGGTAAACAATAAGCAGTAAGTGGTTTGCTCGGACCGCTCAGGATACGATCACGGTATTGTCAGAGGGTGGCCCGATAATATTTGGGAGCGACGTGTGGCAAAGGCCTGACGTCACCCTCTGACAATTTCTCAGGAGGTAACGTTCAGTCATCAGGGCCGACCCGATATGGATGGGGGCCATCGGATGGGAAAGCCCAGATCCAACGGTCGACGGGTCAATAAGGTGGCAGGACAATACGGCAGCGGGCGGGGCATATTTTATTGTTTTTCTGGAAATGTGCACCCAGATGGAACCTTTAGACTTTGGCGGATTTTATGGGTTTTTCAATGCTTTTTTGTAAAAGAGCGCATTTGCAAATAAACTTTGGATTGCTATTCTTTGTGTTGAAATGCGCATTACAGCAAACTAGGATAAGGGGTAAAGGTGGGTTTTTACAAGGCTTTTTTGCAAGCAGAGTGGGTAAAATGATTTCAAAGGGTTGTAAAGGGAAAAGGGGTATAGCTTAGGTTATCAAACTGACCAGAGGTCAATTTAATCCCTGACTCCATACAACCACATGCAAGCAGACTTTATTCCTACATGATTTCCAAATATTCAAGCATATGGCTATAATGCCAATGGGGAGGGAATATGTACATATTTGGGATTTGTTCTATGGGATTATCCTAATAATAGGGGAAAGGGAGTATAGGGAGTTAAATAAATAGGAAATTAGGAGTTAATATGAGTGGAAGAGGTGGATGAAGGGGGAAAAACACTAAGTTTTATATGGAATCAACTTAGTTTAGGAAGTAGATCAAAATGAAAAGAATTTTACACAAGAAATGTGGCTTTTAAAGAAACAAGAACCAACAAAAGACTTTGACTTCTTCCATGAACATAGGTAGTATTGGGATGTTAGTAAATGAGTGTAATGGGGGGTAATCAGGGAGTTAGACATGCTTCATTGTACTGTTGCAAAACTGCTGAATAAGAGACCTGCACTGGCACCATGTTTTTCCTTTGCTTGGGCCAGTGAACAGTCATAAATCATGCTTCTGCGACCCCATCTACCTACCCACTCTATTGCCTAGCATTTTTTGTTACTCCAAAGAGGGTGCACTTAGACTTGCAAACCCTTATGTGCCTTTTCTTTTCCTTTGGCTTTTTCTTTTGATTTTCTATCTAAAGCTAGCCTTATTGCTTCCAAGGCCCCAGATTAAACAGTTGGGAACCTTCATTCTCTACCTAACTACTTTATCTGCCAAGATTGAACTGTTTGGACAGATTTCTTTCTCTAATCTACAACACAAAATTGAAACATGGCATGACCCAGCTTAGACTATTGGATCACCCATTCAGAAGTAGGACCACATCAACCAACTGTAGATATGTGTCTTTCACCCAAAATATGAGATCTTTGCATCCTCAAAGTAGATCATATTGGCACTTCCCCTGCCAATCATGAGAAATGAAACCTATTGGTATAGGTAGCTAACAGTGGCTCCACTTGGGGATGGTTTTTCTTCTTGAAAGACCAAGAACGGCAGGTCAGACTGCCTTGGCTTGTGAATTCTTCTCAAAACTTGAAAACTCTCTCTTTGTACTTCAAAACTGGAGGCTGTCACCTCTGTGGAACTTTTGGAATATAAAGCCTTTTCCTGCTTATTTACAGCAACTTCTTAAACTGAACTATTTGTATGCTGAAAGAAACTATATACAATTGATTATGTACAGAATGAGAAACCCTGCTATATTGATGGAAAGTAGTCAAAGTAGTGCTTCAACATCCGGCCATTCACAGGGCCCTCATCAACTTCAATGCCGTCCAAATTCTTCAAGAAGTAAGTATTATTTCCTTCTACTGCCCGAATTACAAAAGGCCCCCTCCAAAGGGAGTCAAATTTGCCATGCTTTTCCTTGTCTTCTCTTCTTGAATCCCATTTAAGCACTTTGTCGCCAATAAAGAAGTCTTCAACTTTGGTTCTTCTATCAAAAGCTTTCTTTAACTTTTGTTGTAAAACTTGAACTCTGCTATAAACTTGGTCTCTAGTTTGCTGCAAACATATTATTTGATTGATCCTTCTTTGCATATCATTTGGTTCAGCTTGACTTTCTTGAAGAAGTTTCATGATAGGGATCCCTAAGGATGAAGGGAATTTGGCTTCTAATCCATAGACTAACTCATATGGGCTGACCCCAATGGATCTCTTGGTTGTTAGTCTATCTGCCCATAAGGCATTCGCAAGTTTCTTATGCCAATTCTTCTTATTTTCTTCCAACACCTTCTTTATGATGTTTACAAGGCTTTTATTTGATGATTCAGCTAGGCTGTTTCCTTGAGGGTAGTATGCAGTGGAATGGCCCAAAGTAATATGAAATCTGTGGCAGAAGTTCACCATCTTCTTGGATCTAAAAGCAGTAGCATTGTCTGTTATAATCTTGTCAGGACAGCCAAATCTAGAAAGAATATTTGCCTCCAGAAACTGAATGATAGTAGAATCATTTGCTTGTCTACATGGAACAGCCTCAATCCATTTGGTGAAGTAATCTGTGGCTGTCAGAATCCATCTATGTTGGCCTAAAGAAGAAGGATGAATTTCCCCAATGAAGTCCAGGCCCCATTGCTGAAAGGGCTTCTCTATTGCAATAGGCCTCAAAGGAAGGGGCAGTAATTTTCTCTTTCCCTCAAATACTTGACACTTGTGACATGAAGTGGTAAATTTTTTAACATCAGAGAACAGGGTAGGCCAATAGTAACCTGATCTTAGTATCTTGTCCACAATGGACTTCCAGTAAAAATGTCCACCACAATCACCTGCATGAAATTCTTTCATAACATTATCAGTTTCATCCATATTCAGACAGTTCAGCAGTATGCCTTCATGATTTTTCCATAGTAAATTACCATCTATAACACAGAATTTTGAAGCTTTCATTTTTAGAAATCTAGATTTGGTTTTGGACAATCCTGGGGGAGCACACAGGTTTTGCAATATATAACAGATATCAGAATACCATTGGGATTGTTCAAAGGCTGCATTGATATTTGGAGTCGCCAGCTCCGATTCATTGTCCAGTTGGTTAATGTCCAAGGCTTGAAAATTTGTTTCAGACATTAATTTAGCCAAACCTTGCCCTTTTATCAGTTTTGTAGGTCTTATCTCAATATCAAATTCTAAAATGTTGGCAATCCATTTTCCTCTTCTGCCTTCTAAGTTTTCTTGAGTGAGTATGTCTTTCACAATGGGACTTGGTACATAAGCTATAACATGGGAGTATAGGATGTAGATCTTGAAGTCTTTGATGGCTTTGACCAAAGCATAAGCTTGTTTTTCCATGATCTGATATTTCAGAGGTGCATCTCTAAGAGCTCTACTAAAGAAAGCAATAGGTTTATCATTTCCTTGGTCATCTTTCTGTAATAAGACAACAGCAATGGTATGCTGGGAGGCAAAAGAGAAAATGATAAACTCTTTGTCAAATTGAGGATTTGTTAAGACTGGAGTTTGGGTAAGGGCCAATTTGATACCTTCAAAAGCTTGGTTTGCTTCTACTGTCCACTTTACGTTTGAATCCTTTTTTAGCATGTTGTTTAGTAATCTGATCAATTCTACTAGGTTTGGGATAAACCTCCTTAGAAAGTTGATCTTTCCCAAGAAGGCTTGTAATTCTTTGATGTTTCTTGGATGGGGCATTTGGAAGATGGCCTGTATTCTGTCTGGGTCAATTCTAATGCCATCCTTAGAAATGATGTGACCTAACAGCTTACCTTCTTCCAAACCAAATAGAGACTTCTTAGGAGTTAAGGAAATCCTATATTTTCTACATGTTATGAATATCTGTCTCAAGTGTTTTAAATGTTCTTGGTCAGATTTTGAGAAAGGTGTGAGGTCATCTAAGTAAATGACAAGAAAGTCATGGATCTCTTTAGAAAAAGAAATGTCCATTGCTCTTTGAAATGTAGCTCCTGCATTTTTCAATCCAAAAGGCATTTTAACATATTTGAAAGTTCCCCATGGGGTTGTGAATGCTTTTTATCTTGATCATCAGGGTGGACTAGGATCTGATTGAAACCTGAGAATCCATCAAGTAATGATATTCTTGAAGCCCCCACCACTCTTTGGAGAATGTGATCCATTTTAGGTAAGGGATAATTGTCTTTGAGGGATACTTGGTTTAAATTCCTTAGATCAACACAAAGCCTAATCTCACCGGTTTTCTTTCTTGTGGGCACCAAATTTGAAATCTAGTCTGAGAACCTGATTGGGGCTATGATACCAGCTTTAAACATTTTTCGTACCTCTTTTTCAATTGAAGGGAGAAGCATAGGATTGATCCTTCTCAATTTTTGCTTGAATGGCTTTTGATTAGGCTTGAGAGGGATGGTGTGTTGGATAACAAAGGTGTCATAGGATTTCAAATCCTCATAACTCCATGCAAACACATCTTGGAACTCTTTAAAGAGGTCAATGTATTTAGGCTTCTGGTTAGGAGGTAAAGATGCAGACAATTTTATTATTTTGGGTTTTTCAGGAGTCCCAATGTTGCATTCTTCAATGGCAGCATTGAGGGGCTGCATTTTCAGTTTTCTAGGGACATAATTTGAGTCAAAAATGTCGTCCAATGGAGTTAGGCCTGTTGGCAGAAAGTTATCCTTTAGCTCTATGATTTCGGCCTTTGTACCAGCTATTTCATCCAAATGCAGTTGTTCAAGTTCTTGTATTTGTTGCTTGTCAAAGCTTGTTGAACAAAGCATTTGATTTGCTGTTTTGGGTGATATAGCTATTTGGTCCTGTTCACTCAATGGTTGTATGTCTTTCACAGAATCAACATCAATGTTCAAACCTGAAAATTCGTGCTGCAAGGTTAAGAAATTATTTATCTGTGTGTCATCCTCAAATACTTGCCAGTCTTTAACATTGTTTGGGACAGAAGGTCTATGTTTTATCTCGACTGTTAAACAATGGTTAGGTTCAAAAGGAAATTTGCATGTACTAGCAAATGTGGCTAAACTATGTGCATGAAGATTGTGGGCTCTAGCTATCTTGGTTATCTGGAATTCAGTGAAAGTTTTAAGCATTTCAATAGCAGCAGACCTATATGACCTTAGTCTTTTGTCATTGGTGACAAAATTTCCTTTCGCTTGATGGATAATAAGGTCTGAATCTCCCATGATTGAAAGTTTTGTGGCCTCTAATGATTTTACCAGTTTGAGGCCTAGCAAAAGAGCCTCATATTCTGCCATATTGTTGGTACATCTGAAATTAAGCCTATAGGCCCGACCTTGTGCATGATTGCTTTGTTTGTTATGAATCCACACTCCAACTCCTACCCCTAATTTGTTGACTGATCCATCAAACTCAAGAAACCATAAGATCTCCTGATTTAAGGGATTTTCAACATCCTTTCTGTAACTTGGGATTATAAGTTGGAGTTCTTGTCTTTCATCTGGTTTATCTTTTAGGACTGACTCATCAATTGGTTTCTCAATCTTGATTTCTTGGGGACTCGGTTGCTTAATCTCATGCATATTTTGTTCAAGTGTGACCGATTTATTATCACTCTCAAGACTTGTATCATCATTGAACAGAATAAAGGAATCCATATCTGAATGGACTGCATAAATGGGGAAATTTTAAGGCTTTTCTTCACTGCTCACCATGTATTTCATAAGTGACTCTCTATATAGCCTCTTGGGTTGACCAAAGACTGAGATGGTGGCATATGACATGTCTAATTGCAGGGAACCTTGGAGTTTAGCCCCCCATGACCTTGATAACAACATTCCATATTTGGGTGGGATATCAGCAACTACAACATCCATTAAGATTGTTTTGTTTGGATAATGGACAAGGGATACACATAGATCTTTTATCAAACCTAAACACTTAACTTGGCTAGAGTCAAATGAAAATAGATCCTTATATGGTCTTGTGATGTCTAGGTTGAGTCTCTCCATGACTGATTTGGGCATCAGGTTGTGAGAGGCGCTTGAGTCAAACATTGCATTATGTAATACCTTATCATGAACATGAAGGCTGACATAAAAAGGTAAGATTCCTGTAACTCCTGCCTTTCCATCAACCTCTGGGCCAAAAAGTAGCTCTGGGGTGTCATCTAACACATTAACATCATCTCTATTGTGAGTGAGTTGAAGGTATTTCTTGATTTGTTGTTTGTAAATGTTATGCTTGGCTAACTCTGAAAGAGGAATGGCTATCTTCAATTTACCAATTTCAGCTTCTAAGTCAAAGGGTTTTTCAGATTGGATCTTGGTATTGTGGTTGACAACCTTTTCTTTGTTATTTAAGTTTTCCTCTTGGCTTTCACTCTGATCTTGAGGCTTGTCCTTTTTACTCATCTTTTGGGAAGTGCTGATTGGATGGTGCTGTAAAGGAGGTGTAACCCTTGGTTCATGATTCGAGGGAAGTTATACTGTCACCTCCTCAACTGTTACTTTATTTGTAGTTGAATCAGTTTTGTTAATTGGCTCTGTGACAAGGGTTTTCTTAGGCAGTGGAGTGTCCCTTGTTTTCTCAGAATGTGTCACATTTATAGTTCTGCTCCTTAGCTTGTATTGCTTATGAACTTCATAAACAGCTGTGTCATAGCCTTGTTTAAAGTCAAAGGACTCACCTGACTTGGTTTGGAACTGCTTAATGTCATCCTCCTTATGATCTTCTTGACTCAGAAACACTTGTTGATCATCATTCAGGCCCATTAGGTTAATGTGTGTGTCATCTATCTGTTCATTAGAAGTGGATGCTTCTGTATAATTTTCTTGGAATGGAGGTCTAATCTCTGGTTCAGAACTGGCCTTGCCAGCGTTAAGGTTTTGATTTCTCCTAAAATTTGGATTCCTGATAGGGTTATTCTGCGGTGCTTCCCATGATGACTTCCTCTCAACTGATTCTACTCGGTCACCTAATCTATGCATCCCAGTGATTATTGCATCTAATTTCTGATCCCAGCCTGAAGGCTCTTCTTTGAAGGTAGTTTTTCTTTCAGTTCTAGTCCTATTCCTCTTGGCTATCAGGTTGGCTTCCACACTCACTGCTATGTCTTGCATTTCGGCTAAAGTTCGAGGAGCTCTTTCTCTTAATTGGTATGCCATATCCGAATCAAACCCATCAGGAAAGGTGTATAGAGCTAAATCAGGTGGGGGTCTGAGATTTTGGGGAATAGCATTGTAGACATTGTTAAAACGAGCACAATAGTCCAAGACAGTTTCTTGGGGACCTCTTTTGATAGTATTGTATTCAGATAAAATATGAAGTGGGTCCTTTTTCTTCTCCCATCGGTTGATAAAGCTTTGATACAGGGCTTCAGGGTCAGCTATAGAGTTTGCTGCTAGTGATCTAAACCATGTTCTTACATCTCCTGTTAGGCTTTGCACAAAAATTTTCATCCTTACCCCATCCTCATCTATCTCGTAATTTTCAAAGTAGTCCTGCAATTTTTTAGTATGTTGAAGGGCTAAATAAGAGCTAGTACCATCAAAATATGATATCTTAGTTTGATAATCTTGAGGCATAGGCCCTAGATTAGCTGGTAACTGTAGTGGGGCATATCTATTAGCCATGTTTGGTGGGACAACAGGGATAACAGGGATGAATGGGACAAGTGGAGGAAATGGGATGAAAGGGGTGTTTGTAGTTGACGGAGTGGTTGAAAGGATACCTTGTGAAGTGGATGAAGAACTAGGAGATTGTGGACCAGTTGTATAAGGATGTAGAGAAGCCTTAGTAGGGGCTGGAATGTCAGTTTGAAGACCTACTTCAGAACTTGAATCTGATAAAGCCCCTTCTGATTTGTGTCTCTTGAGGATTTTTGAAATCAAAATCGGATTTTGAAACTCAGGTGCTGGATCAGGATCTGGGTTTGATCTTGTGTAACGAGTTTTCTTCTTAGGAGCCAGCTTCTATAATTTTCTTTGAGAGAATTACTAAGGAGGTAGTAATATTTTGACAAGGACTGGTCAGTTATGGCACAACTATATGAAAATTAAAACTAAATAAAGATTGACTGAGGCAGCTTTTATATACTCCTGCAAATGCAAAGCAAAGGCAGTTTCTAAGGCTATCTGGCTATCACTCAGGCTTTATCTACAGCATTAAGATTCAGACAGGAGGTTGCAAAGTTCATCCAGGTCCCCAGTGGAGTCGCCATTTATGTTAACACCCAGGTTGTTCCCTTTGACTCCTAAGGGAATACGGCTGGGGTAACCACTAACCAAGCTTTGGATCACAGGTTCTAGCCAACCTGTAATCAGAGAGGGCTCTCTCTTTGACTGTTTAACTTTGTTCTTAAGAATCTTAGCCTAGATATGAGGTGAGGGTTTGGTTTGAAATTTTGGTTGAATGATGTCTTTCAGTACCTAGGGTGATATCTTCAGACAATTTTAGACCATTGGGCAATGGAGTCTGTGGTTACAGGTTGTTTGAAGTGTTGAGTGGTTATGTTGAAACAGCAGGGCCATTTAAATATTTCATGAGACAAACTTGAAATTGTCATGATGAAGTATGTTTAACCAGTGGAAGGCAATTAAGAAATTTCCACTAAGTTGGTGATGTGAGAAAGAAGATGTATTGACCAGGAGCAGGTTTGAATTCCTGAACGATAATCACTGTGAAAGGTATAGTTTGGAAGTGCAGCAATTAAGAATCACACTCTTATAACTATAACTGAGGAAAACATACATAATAACATAGATTGAGTTCAGGGTATTCTATGAATAAATCCTGAAACTATTCTTTTTCTTTGCCATTAAACTGTGAAACACAAAACATGAATGGATTATGAAGGAAATAACAAACATAACGAACAGGTTAAAGAAACTTATTGTTCCATGAAATACGCAGGAATCTTGTAGCATTCAGCAAGCACACCAAAACGCATTAGACAACACAGAACTTTGGAAATTCCATCAGCTTTGTTGTATTAAAACTCTGAACATTTACAACATAGTATCTCCTGAAGAGAAAATCAACAACCCCTGCAAGCTTATGCGAGGGGGAATATATGCAATCGGTTATACAAAAATATCTGAACCGCTGAGTCACTTGATAAATAAATATGCTCACCAACTTTACAGAATAGCAGATAAGGAAGTTATTGCTGCTCTAAACACAAAATGAATACTCTTTAATTCTGTCAGAAGTCTTTTTGACCTTTGGAGGCCACTGAGTCGGTTGAGCATTCTGCATTAATGCTGAATGAGGTGTCTTTATGGCTTTGTCATGCTGTAGCTTTCTCGGCCCTGTCATCTGTAGCTGTCAGTGTTGCTTTAGTGGCCGAATTTGGTTTGCTGAGCTGGCTCAGTCCATTCTTCTCCAGACATACTGAATGCATCAAATTTTTCTGAACATGATGACTTATATTTTTTGATAAAAAAACTTGATGAAAGCCTCTTGTTTACAGTAACAACTGTATCATTCTGGTCCACCATTCCTGTGTAGGAAATTGATGTCTCAAAATTGCATCTAAGGTTTCATCTACCTCTGTATATTTGTAGAAGTTTGGAGGCACTTCAAACAAATGTTTGATCTCATTCATAATAAAAAATAAGTTCTCTACTCTGTCATAGAGACTTTGCCCAGATGCTGGCCCTGTTTCCTCTGAGGTACTTGATCTTACAGTGATCTGATTGGTGGCAAATGTATTGACCCTTTTTGCATAGTTCTCATGTGATAGTAGCCTCCCTGCGCTGTTCAGTAAGCCAGGAAGGCCTCTGCTTTGTAATGCTGCAAACTTATCCATGAATTTGTTTACTTCTGTTTGCATGTCCTGGCTTCTTCTATCCAATGTTTGTACCAGGCTTCTCAATGTGAGGACCCTCTTTATCAGCAGGATGGTTTCAGTTCTATTGGGGATCCCTATTGCTGCCAGCTGAGGACCTGTGCGGTTATTGAGAACGTTGATCATTCTATTGGCTATCTCAGGCATATTGCCTAGAGATGCCCTTGCTCTTTGGACTTCCTTGTGTGCTTTGCCTATGAGCTCCATTTGCTCATGAATAGTCTCTATATACTGCCATTGATCTGTTATTGATTGGCCAATGTTGGCCCATAAAACTGTCTTGACCTCAGCCACCACTTTGTCAAGGGTGAGCTCTTTCTCTAGCTCCTTTATCTTCTCCTTGAGAGCCTTCACTTCTCTTCCTTTTTCAGCTACACTTTGCTTAGATTTGTCATATTTTTCATTCAGCTTAGCTAAATTCTCCTTGGCTTCATTTAGCTCTGCCATCTGGGCTTCCAGGGCTTGAATCTCATTCATCATCTTCTGCATGTCAAGGCTTGGAGCCTGCTCTGATGTTGGTGCTGGTGCTGATGTTGATGGAGCTGTCTCAACTGTCTGCACTGTAGGAGGAGTGACAATTTGAGGGGGTTCCTCAAGGTTGATTACTTGTGGAGGGGGCTGAAATGTTTGGCCTCCTTCTTTCTGCTGTAGGGCTGCCTGCAATGCAGCCTCTGTTTCTACCAATTTTCCCTCTGTCTGGACAAGTTGTTTATGCAGTGTTACCAGCAATGTTGATACATCCTGGTCCTTTCTTTGCTGGGCGACCTCCTCTGTTTGAGGGTGAAGAGTTGCTGGGATTTTTATCATCTTTCTTAGAGCTGCAATGTCTGAATCTCTTATCTTTAGCAGCTCCTTTATAGCTTTAGGGTCCTTTGGGTCATGCCCAAGCTCTATGATTATATCCTCCAAAGACCTTATCCTATTGTCTTTGGCCTGAGAGGAGGCCTTCTCCAACTCAAGTTGGGCGGTTGTATTGTTCAGGCTATTTTCCAACCTATGTGCCAAGAAGGTCTTATCTGCAAGTGTCAAATACACCATCTCACCCGTTTGCTTGTGAAGTTCTATTTGATCCATAGGGTGGATGTCTTTTGCAAGAACCTCAAGTTTGGTCCTTATATAGTCTGCAGCTGACTGTGGCTGCAGCATGGTTGGCATGAAATGACTCATGGTCATTTTCCCCTCATTTATGTCATAAGCTGACATAAGCCTCTGGTGATTTGTAGGGGCCATTTTAAGCAATTGATTATAGATCTGGAGCCTGAGCGGCTCATTTCTCTTTTTTATGTCAATGAATTGTTGCTTGATGCCTGTTTCGGCTCTCCTTTGCTGACTTGAGGAACTGATCTCTCCTCCGATTATTCTTTCTTGTTCCTGCTGAAAGGAACTGGAAGATGCCTGCATGCCTGGTGGGCCCATGCCTAATGATTGTCCGATGGGCATCTCTTCTTTTGAAAGGGGATTTATCCTCTGCCTTTTCTCCCCTTGAGTTGTGGATGTGGTGAGGGGATTCTCCTTCTCTCTATCCCTCTTTCGGTTTCTGTCTTCATTCTGAGGAGTTTGGAGCACCGAGGCCTCCACTATCGTTTCCTGCCTAGGAGGCACAGTTTCTTGAGCCTGTTGCCCAGTGGATATTGGGGCCTGAGCTGTCTGTTCTTGCTGCATTGGCTGCTCTTCTTTTTGCTGTTCTTTTTGTTGTTCTTCTATAGGAGGTCACTGTTCATGCTCCATCTGCTTTTCTTTACCCTTGCTTAACACCTGATGAACAGTTCTAGCTGCTTGCTGCTGGGCTGTAGAAGATGAGGCAGCTGCTCCAAGTTGCCTTTGATAGGAAGAGGAAACCTGCCCACAAGTTTCCAAGTCAGCCTCTTTCTTAATGTTCTTTGCCTCTCTTTGTAGCATTTTCTCTCTAGTAATTGCCTCTTCTAGAGTGCCCTCTTTCCAACTTAATAAATTGGCATATTTCTCAATATGAGGCAATCTGATGTGAGCATAGCCACCTAATTTATGTTTTACCCTCCTGAGAGAAATGAAATGATTAGGATCGTAAGGTACCCAGCGAAAACTGGTTTCTAATTGGAGGGTCTCTAGGATCATATCTGCTTCCTTCCATCCCTCCTCCCTTTTGTTGTAAAGAAATGGGCCTAGCTGGTTCCTGACCTTCAGTTGCACCTTCTTGTTTTTACTGTGGAAATGGACCTGGTCTGCATTTCCAAATTGCTTGAAATACTCCAAGGCAAAGAGTCTCATAGGGACATATCTTGGCAGCCTATAAGGGTCCAACTCACAGCCATATATTCTGATTACTGTATGGTGTTGGTAAAAGTACCAATCACCAATGTTGTAGGCCTTTGAGAACTGGAGTATTCTTTGCATCTCATCGGTCAATCTTGGAGGAGGGACACCAAATAACAAGGTCATAGCTGGATGGATAAAAAGGTCTATGAATTCACAGTATGTGTATGGTGAACAGGAGGTGTGATGAAAAACTGAAGTCCAAAATACTACATACCTTGGGTTTTCCTGGGCATCAAGTTTCTTGAGAGGAATAGGGAAAGTGTCAGGTTGATAAAATAAGAACAAATGATAGATGTATGAGGTGTATCTAAACACCTTCTCCCTCTCTAGATTCATCAGTTGCTCATGAATCTTATTGGCAATGTATGTAGCATAATCATAGTGCACAGCAGGAGGCTTTCCAGGGGAAAATATGGACAGCATGGCCATAATGGTGTCATCAACATCCTTAATTCCCCTGTACCCCAAGACATAACTAATCAAGTCCACAAGCATTTTGCCCAAGTCATTGAGATATGGATTTCCAATAGGAGGTGTTCTCACAGCTTCAGAGCTTGGCTGAATAAATAACTGATTAATCTTGATGACCTGGGCACTGGACAGCTTGCCCCCCTTCTTTAATAAATCCATCATGGAAAGAGGAGTTAGTGGCTTTGCAGTGTGGAAGTGCAGCATCTCATTTATGGCCTCAGGGGTGATATGGAACAAGACTGAACCAGTGGGACTGAGAACATCTCTTTGACATGGATCATAGTTTTCACAGCATCTATGGATCAAGTCTGGAAGGACATTGACTTGAGGAAGGTTAAAAATGGGCAAATAGGAGTCCCAAATCCCTAAAATATCAGCTCCACTGAGGTGTTGAGCCTTTAACTCATTTAGCATATGAATGTTAAATTTGGAATTCATTGAGAATATCTCTGTCATCTGATAATCTTTATCACCCAGGGTCTTCCACTCTAACTCTCTGTGTGGGGCATTCAAAGGTGGGACTTTTAATGCTACTAGTGCTTCCATGGCTTATTAGGACTCTGAATTGTATAAGGATTTGCTCTACTGGACAAAGCAACACAGAGGGGTATTTTGCAAGAGTGGGGCAATTTGCAAGGAAAGAACTGGGTAAATTGTGGCGAGAACAATCGAAATGCTCCAAAGAGAGATAAATGAGCAACTGCTGGCACCAGTACCACTGTTTTCCCAGTGAATTAGCGCAGCTCAGGTTTCAAGTCCACAAATGCGTGGACTGACTATAAGTTTATGAAAACTTGGCTAGGTGCGGACTTTGCAGGTGAATTTCGACCCTACAACTGAAATGAATGCTGGTCGCCGGGGATTTGCTGGCAAACACACTGTTTTTCACTCTTTCTAAGCTAGCTTTGGTGAATTATGCATGAAACCAGGTGCGGAGGGGAAACTTGGATAAATACGTGGTAAAGCTTTGGCAATGGTGACCAATGCAGGTGAATTTGCAGGCGCCCACAGTCTCCAAGTCGAATTTTGCACGCTGGCGGCGAAATGGTCGTAATATGCATGCAGAACGGAGCAATAGTTCTTTTGCCAAAAGTGACAAAAACCGTGTTTTTTGGCGAAAAAAAGGACTTTTTGGGTTATTGGGTGGGGTCGGGTACGGAAGGGTGACGTGGCGGCCTGTGAGTGGTCCACGGGGATTGGTGAGGTGGCGGATAGGTCGGAGCAGTGGCGGGTCGGGCGCTGACACGGTGCTAAGTGGTTATGACGTGGGCACGCCGTAGCGGTGACGAGGACGTGACGGGATAAGCGGTAAACAAAAAGCGGTAAGTGGTTTGCTCGGACCACTCAGGATACGATCGCGGTATTGTCAGAGGGTGGCCCGATAATATTTGGGAGCGACGTGTGGCAAAGGCCTGACGTCACCCTCTGACAATTTCTCGGGAGGTAACGTTCGGTCATCGGGGCCGACCTGATATGGATGGGGGCCATCGGATGGGAAAGCCTAGATCCGACGGTCGATGGGTCAATAAGGTGGCAGGACAATACGGCAGCGGGCAGGGCATATTTTATTGTTTTTCTGGAAATGTGCGCCCAGATGGAACCTTTAGACTTTGGCAGATTTTATGGGTTTTTCAATGCTTTTTTGTAAAAGAGCGCATTTGCAAATAAACTTTGGATAAACAGAAAAATGGGTTTATTTGGTGTTCTTTGTGTTGAAATGCGCATTACAACAAACTTAGGATAAGGGGTAAAGGTGGGTTTTTACAAGGCTTTTTTGCAAGAAGAGTGGGTAAAATGATTTCAAAGGGTTGTAGAGGGAAAAGGGGTATAGCTTAGGTTATCAAACCGACCAGAGGACAATTTAATCCCTGACTGCATACAACCACATGCAAGCAGACTTTATTCCTACATGATTTCCCAATATTCAAGCATATGGCTATAATGCCAAGGGGGAGGGAATATGTACATATTTGGGATTTGTTCTATGGGATTATCCTAATAATAGGGGAAAGGGAGTATAGGGAGTTAAATAAATAGGAAATTAGGAGTTAATATGAGTGGAAGAGGTGGATGAAGGGGGAAAAACACTAAGTTTTATATGGAATCAACTTAGTTTAGGAAGTAGATCAAAATGAAAAGAATTTTACACAAGAAATGTGGCTTTTAAAGAAACAAGAACCAACAAAAGACTTTGACTTCTTCCATGAACATAGGTAGTATTGGGATGTTAGTAAATGAGTGTAATGGGGGGTAATCAGGGAGTTATACATGCTTCATTGTACTGTTGCAAAACTGCTGAATAAGAGACCTGCACTAGCACCATGTTTTTCCTTTGCTTGGGCCAGTGAACAGTCATAAATCATGCTTCTGCGACCCCATCTACCTACCCACTCTATTGCCTAGCATTTTTTGTTACTCCAAAGAGGGTGCACTTAGACTTGCAAACCCTTATGTGCCTCTTCTTTTCCTTTGGCTTTTTCTTTTGATTTTCTATCTAAAGCTAGCCTTATTGCTTCCAAGGCCCCAGATTAAACAGTTGGGAACCTTCATTCTCTACATAACTACTTTATCTACCAAGATTGAACTGTTTGGACAGATTTCTTTCTCTAATCTACAACACAAAATTGAAACATGGCATGACCCAGCTTAGACTGTTGGATCACCCATTCAAAAGTAGGACCACATCAACTAACTGTAGATATGTGTCTTTCACCTAAAATATGAGATCTTTGCATCCTCAAAGTAGATCATATTGGCACTTCCCCTGCCAATCATGAGAAATGAAACCTATTGGTATAGGTAGCTAACAAACCTTACTCTAGCACAGAAGCAAATGAAGCAATAGGCATATCAACATCGTAGTGAAAGAAGTTTTGACGTAGGTTACTAGGTATTTTTACAACTAAAACCATACAAATAAATGTACCTCAAGCAAGCCAAGAAGGATAATAAATTATCCCCCATGTACTATGGGCCTTACAAGGTGTTGAAAATTATTGGTATTGTGGCATACAAATTGGAGCTACTCACACCTTCAAGAGTACACCTAGTCTTCCGTGTTTCATGCTTAAAGAAGGTTATCACTGACAAGCTCCAAGTTCAAACAATATTTCCAAAACTTGAAGAAGAAGGAAAAATCATATTGGATCTTGAAGTAGTCATGGAAACAAGAACCCGACAACTAAAAAATCGATCAATTTCAAAGTATCTCATTAAGTGGAAGAACTTACCCACTGAAGATTCCACATGGGGGGATGAGAGTTTTATATAGAATCATCCTAAACTACTCAAGCATTGTGGACAACACCTTTTTGAAGGAGAGGGGCATGTTAGGTTCCTATAATAGTAAAATATCTCCTTTATTGTTAATATTAGTGTAGCCTGCTATCGTTATTGTTGTGGCCATGTAGCCCCCATATCGTTATTGTTGTGCCCCATAGAAGCCCACTATTGTTATTGTTGTGCCCTTACATTATTATTGTTATGTAGGCTCTAATTATATTGTGACCCATTAGCCTCATATATATACCAAGCAAGTCTTGTTATTTTTATCATCCAAGAATTGTTCATTGATGTGATGTAAAGGAGGTTGTCCCACTGGAAGAGGCTATTTTTGGAGTTGTTTATCTATCTTTTCTTGTGTTTTGTGATCTAGTTACAAAACTGGAAAGCATGGGAAATTTGAAAATCTATGGATTGGTTTGTTTTAAGTACAAAAGGTCCTTGAAAACAACATAAAAAAATTATAATATCTAGAAGGAGATTTCCTAGGGAGCCTTATCAATGGTAGATTCCTAAATAAACTTTTCAATTAAATGCTTTTTTGTTCCAAAAAAAGGAGAGAGAAAGAAAAAGATTTTTTCTTAATAATTTCATTGCAATAATTTTCCTTTCAATGTTGTAATTTTCCCATTTTTCAATAAGAAAGTTACAATAGGAGTAAATAATCTAGTTTTAAGGAGACCCCATATCCCAACAAAGGAACTTGAATTACAAGTTCTTAATAGGCCACAATAACCTTTTCTCCATCATGGTGATGATGTTAGTATGAAAATGAAGCACCCTAATAACTTGTTAGTTAGGGTTTCAAAAGAGAGAGGAGACCTCAAGGATAGAGCTCGCAAGGCCATAAGACATAACATCTTAGGGAATTAAATCATTTGGTTAGAAAGAAAGGCACCCGATAGGGGTAGGGGAATGAGGTGTGGCACCACTATAAACTGGAATTCCCATTGGTATTAGCATATGAACGGTGGTCATCAAAAGGGGCACTAAGCATCGGAGCAGGAAGGTACTAAAGAAAAGTTCACTCAGTGATGCCAATGGCTAGTGCTGGCAGATAGGCAACATTAATGGTTGCAGGAAAACTACGCAGACTAGAAATTGGGTGAAAGATGTTGGACTGATCGCGAAAACTAGAACACTTCACACTACCAATGTGCACACAAGTTCACATGGTCGAGGGTTGCAAAGGGGAACACACATCACCCTCTCAAGTCCTTTGTAGCTTGGCGAAAATTTGAAATGAAATTACTGGGGGCATCCGATGGGTTCCAAATAGGCCTACCATGTTGGCCCCCCGCAAGGCACATCGACCCCCCACATGTCACATCAATCACCGAGTCCTCCACTTAGCCCAACACTATTGGTTGTGGAGCATGATCATTTAGAGGTCTTTGTTTCAGCCAGATGTATACACCAGGAAGTTTGTACACCCCTCCATCTGCACCGTTCATTAGGCGAATGATTTGACAGTAGAACTTATGTTTAGTTTAGGGATTTTTGCCCTAGAAGACAACCCCTCTCTTTGTGCGAGGCCATTGTATTGAGGTTGTGTAATAGATGTGTATTCTCTGAGCGAGAAACAAAGAGGTGAGATTGTGAGAGAAAACAGAGGATATTACAGTGGATTTGCGATAGGTTGTGTCTCTTCATTTTGCTAGATAATAGAAAGGAAGGATTGGCTGTTCGGGCTGGACATAGCCCAAACTGGGTGAACCACGTATATCTATGTCTCTCTAGTTTTATGTGTTTTCTATGTTTATATTTATGCAATATTCTATCTGTTCCAATGCTCTGTAATATATAATTTTCTAACAACTGGTATCAGTGCCGAAGGTCTGTTTGGTTGATAAACTTGTAGGAAACAAGGGTTCCTCTTTCGAGTGGGAGCAATGGCGGAAGATGGTAAGTTTACGGTCGAGAAATTTAATAGCCAAAACTTCTCGTTGTGGAAGATGCAGATGGAATATTATCTGTATCAAAAAAATTTGTACCTACCATTGGGCAGAAAAAAACAAATATGCCGACGGGTATGACAGATGAAGAATGGAACCTTCTCGATAGAAAGGCACTCGGAACAGTACAATTGTGCCTCACGGTGTCGGTCGCCTTCAACATTTTGAATGAAACAACAACAGAGGGTTTGATTAAGGTGTTGGCGAAACTATATGAAAAACCCTCGGCCTCAAACAAGGTATTTCTTATGAAACAGTTATTTAATATGAAGATGTCAGAAGGTGGATCTATTTCAAATCATTTAAATGATTTTAATACTCTTACAAGTTAGTTAAGTTTTGTAGGGGTAAACTTTGATGATGAAGTTAGAGCTCTGTTATTCTTGTGCTCATTGCCAAAAAGTTGGAATGGTTTAGTAATGGCCATTAGTAACTCTGTTTCTAGATCTAGTACTTTAAAGTTTGACGATGTTGTCGGTGCTATCCTTAGCAAGGAAATGCGATGGAAAAGCTTTGGTGAGACATCAAGTAATGCTTTAAGTGCAGAGTCTAGGGGAAGGAAAATGGAAAGAGGAAAGAGCTCAAGATATTGCAGTAAATCAAGGAAACACAGATCCAAGTCTAGATCGGGGATAGTGTGCTGGAAATGCGGAAAGAAAGGACACCTAAAGGAAGATTGTAGATCTCGGAAGGGAAAAGAAGGAGATGCACAACAAGACACCAATCTTGAAGCAAATGTGACAGGTGAGGTGTTACAAGATGCTTTGATTCTTTCTTTCAAAAATATTACTGATTCTTGGGTGGTAGATTCAGGGCCTCATTCCATGCGACAACTAATAAGAAATATTTTCATGACTATGTTCAAGGAGATTTTGGAGAATTCCATTTGGGTGATGATAAACCTTGTAAAATTGTTGGAATGGGTAAGGTTCTTGTAAAACAGCAGAATGGAAACCAATGGCTGCTAAAGGAGGTAAGGCATGTTCCAGATCTGAAGAAAAATCGGATTTCAACAGGGCAGTTAGGCGGTGAAGGTTGTGTGACAACTTTCACAGATAAATCTTGGAAGGTCACCAAATGATCCCTAGTAATAGAAAAAGGCAAAAAGGTTGCTACATTGTATTTATGCAATGGTATTTCTAAATCTATTAATGCTTTAACTTCCAAAGGAGTAGATGTAGCATTATGGCATCATAGGCTCGGACACATGAGTGAGAAGGGGATGAAGATTCTTCACTCAAGGAATTTGTTTCCAGGTTTGAAGAATGTTTATTTGGACTTCTGTGAGAATTTCATTTATGGAAAACAAAATAGAGTCAGATTTCTCAGAGTTGGGAAAGAAAAGAAGAGCGAAAAATTAGAGCTTGTGCATACAGATGTATGGGGACCTGCTCAGCTATCATCTCTTGGTGGCTTCCGTTATTATGTTACTTTTATTGATGATGCAACTAGAAAAACTTGGATTTATTGTATTAAGAAGAATATGATGTATTTGATACTTTCAAGAAATGGAAATCTTTGGTTGAGATTGAGACAGGAAATAAATTGAAGTGTCTCAGATTAGACAATGGAGGTGAATATTGCAGCAAAGAGTTTGATAGGTACTCTTCAGAGCATGGAATTCATAGAGAGAAGACAGTTCCAAGAACACCGCAAGAAAATGGTGTGTCAGAAAGGATGAACAAAACAATCATGGAGCATGCAAGGTGCATGAGATTGCATGCAAGATTTCCTTTACAATCTTGACCAGATGCTGTAGATATTGTTGTTTATCTAATAAATAGAGGGCCTTCAAGTTTCTTGGATGGTGGTGTTCCAGAGGAAGCATGGACAGGTAAAAAGGTAAACTACTCTTTTTTAAAGCCTTTTGGTTGTGAGGCCTTTGTCCATATTAATAAAGAAAATAGAACAAAGCTTGAGGCAAAATCAAAGAAATGTACCTTTATTGGATATGGTGTTAATGATTTTGGTTATTGCTTATATGATTATGAAAATCACAAAATCATTAGGAGCAGAGATGTAATATTCAATGAAAAGGTCTTCTATAAGAATCAGTTGCAGGAAAAGAAACAGGAAAAAGAAAACAAGGAATACACAGTTCTTGATGAGATCACTAAAAAAGTAAAGATGCCTGAAAATAATAATAATCAACAACCACAACAACAACAACCACCACAACAGCAACATGCACCCCAAACACTTGAAAGCGGTGTTAGAAGAACTACTAGGATAAGTATACCCCCTAAACGATACTCTCCTTCATTATATTATTTACTGTTGATTCATTCAGGTGAACCCGAATGTTATGAGGAAGCAATATAGGCTAAAAGCAGGAAGAAGTGGGAGGTAGCCATGGAAGAAGAGATGGACTCCTTAATGCATAACCAGACTTGGGACTTAGTCAGGTTTCCTATAGGAAAAACTACATTGAAGAATAAATGGGTTTACAGGCTGAAGGAAGAAGATGGAGGAAATCAAAGGTACAAAGCTAGACTTGTGGTGAAGGGGTTTGCAGAGAGGAAAGGTATTGATTTTGATGAAATATTTGCTCCTGTTGTTAAAATGACTTCAATCAGAACTATTTTAAGTCTAGTAGCAGTTGAAGATTCGCATCTTGAGCAGTTAGATGTAATGACAGTCTTTCTCCATGGGGATTTGGTGGAAGAGATATATATGCAGCAGCCATAAGGATATGATGTAAAAGGGAAGGAGAAACTATTGTGCAGGTTGAAGAAGAGCTTGTATGGCTTAAAACAGGCTCCAAGGTAGTGGTATCTAAAAGTTAACAAGTTTATGTCTGAACAAGGTTATACTAAATGTCACTCTAATCATTGTATTTATCTGAAAAAGCAAAATGATGACAGCTATATTGTTATTGTATGTGGATGACATGCTTGTTGCAGGGTCTAACATGCAGGTAATAAATGTGCTGAAAAGAAAATTGGCAAATTCATTTGCAATGAAGGTTTTGAGAGCTGCAAAGAAAATCCTTGGTATGAGAATAACTAGAGATAGGAAAAATGCAAATTAACATTGTCTCAGAATGAGTACATACAAAAGGTGTTGAAAATATTTAATATGCACAATGAAAAACTAGTTAGTACACCTTTTGCTATCCATTTCAAACTTAGTAAGGAAATGTTCCCAAAGACCCAAGAAGACATGGATTATATGTCTAAGTTCCATATGCATCAGTAGTTGGAAGCATAATGTATGCAATGGTATGCACAAGGCCTGATATTGCACATGCAGTGGGAGTTGTAAGCAGGTACATGAACAATCCAGGAAAGGAACATTGGATGGCAGAGAAATAGATTCTCAGATATTTGAAAGGTACCACAAATCAAGCATTATGCTTTGGTGGTTCAAACATTTCTCTATAGGGATATGTTGATGCAGATATGGCAGGTGACAAAGATAATAGAAGGAGCACTACAAGATATGTATTTACTGTAGGTGGAACAACTATCAATTGGGTTTCAAAAATCCAAGGTATTGGTTCACTTTCATCAATAGAAGCAGAGTATGTTGCTGCTACAGAGGCTAGTAAAGAAATGCTTTGGTTACAAAGGTTTATGGGTGAATTAGGTAAGGAGCATGATACGGGCACGTTATACAGTGATAGCCAAAGTGCCATTCATCTTGCAAAGAAATCAACATTTCATTCTAGGACTAAACACATACAACTCAAGTACCATTTCATATGATCAGTGTTGGAAGATGGAGAGTTGAAGCTGGAAAAGATACATACTAGCTAGAATCTTGTAGATATGCTAACGAAAGTTGTAACTAGGAGAAACTGAGAATATGCTCAGTTTCAATTGGTCTTCAAGGATGACGATGAAGATGAGAAATAGACAGGTCTAAAGAGGAGGCATTGTCCAGCAAATGAAGCAGTGGTGGAGTTGCTACAATCATTCTCCAAATGGGAGATTGTTGGGTGTGGAGCATGATTATTTAGAGGTCTTTGTTTCAGCCAGATGTATACCCCAGGAAGTTTGTACATCCCTCCATCTGGGCCATTCATTAGGCGGATGATCTGACAGTATAACTTATGTTTATTTTAGGGTTTTTTTCCCTAGAAGGTAACCCATCTCTTTGAATGAGGGCATTGTATTGAGGTTGTGTAATAGATTTGTATTCTCCGAGCGAGAAACAGAGAGGTGAGACTGTGATAGAAAACAAAGGATATTACAGTGGATCTGTTGTAGGTTGTGTCTCTTCATTTTGCTGGATAATAGAAAGGAAGGACTGGCTGTTCGGGGTGGATGTAGCCCAAACTAGGTGAAACACGTATATTTGTGTCTCTCTGGTCTTATGCATTTTATGTGTTTATATTTATGCAATATTCTATGTGTTCCAATGCTCTGTAATATATAATTTTCTAACAAACATGCCATGTCACCCAAACCACTTCCTATGCCAACTCACTTCCATGTCACATTCCCTAACCAATGATTATCTTCCATGTGGTGCCACACTGGTGACATGTAGTAGGGTCAACCCTATCATGCTGAAATTATCATGATGTAAGCATAATGGCATCACTAAAATCACCCAATGTCATCCCATCACATGTCATTATATATATATGGTTTATAAAAGGTTGTCAAGCCCATTCTTGTCATTTTTTTGTCTAGGTTGTCTCCATTTCATAGCCTAGGTGCACTCGTGAATATGGCCAGATCGACTCTAACCCTTCTAAGCTCAAACTTACAGCCTTGGATGGAAAATTCATTTGATCCACATGAATTGGACCTAATAAACCCTCACGCAAGCCAAAATTTGAGAAAAAATGAGCTTGAGAAGTAACCTTGACCTGCCTATGTGAAGAAACAATTATTCGCTCATGAAATCCTAATTTATAAGCCAATTAACCTTCCATTTCATGAGATTAACCCGTATACATCTTGAGTAGCCCCAAAATTTTCCAATCCTAAAATGAAATTCCCACCATTTATTAATCGAAATGGAGACATGTATCCAAAATATTCTCTCATGAAGAGCTTATTAGAAATTAGAAGTGATTAGAAAGGCTTTGGAGAAGAAGACCATGCTCTGTAGGGAGGAGACATTGTCAACCTTTATGAAAATTATTTTGAAATTGTTTTTTTTTAAAGAGAATTTTCAAGGAAGAAAGCCAAGTGGATTATGATGCAGTCACTAATATGGATTGAGCCATTTTAGATGTGTAAATGTATGACATCTTGTTCATCAAATAATGGCCAAGAATGATGGAATTATATTGAATGGCCACTCAAATGGCCCTTGCATAGTCCCAAGTTGGAGGAATAGTACCAAAACATCTCAAATGGAAGCATGATCAAGCTCCAGGCCACCGCAATAGTAACAATCACAACTAAAACCATAGGCACCGGCTCAACCAAGGTAGTTGTTGGCTTGAGGGGGCTTGGACTCAGGTTTATAGTTACCCGTGCTAACCAACAAAACCCTACACTATTGGCCCTTTCGGAAACAACTTGTATAGCACAGGATGCAGTTTCACTCAGGGCAATATTGGGGGATACTAGAACCAAGTTTCTGCATCCAAATAACTATGTGATGTGTTTCTGTCAAACTTAGGGCTTTATCTTCACCTTCACGAACCCTAACCCCTTAAACCTAAATGTTATAGCAACTAATAGTTAGTAGATATATTCCCTTCACCGATTGCGCTAAAAATTCATAACATCATATAAATAAATAGATCTACTTCTCTGTGAATCTATTAAGTGCTTTTCCAAATTAATTTCATTCAACAAATCAAAAATACAATAAATCCTGATATAAACAGTAATACATAGGTATGGAGATAGTTCTTCAAAACAAGCTTTATTATGCTTTAGATATTTAATTGGAGTCCTTTCTAACCCTGTACACACAGCTGTAGGGGCCCACAGACTCAGTTGCGAACTTACCAAGGTCTCCGCGCACACAGCTACAAGAGCCTTCTCGTTTTCCTAAGTACATAATATACAAAACATAACCAACTACTGCACTTCTATTATCTTCCTTAGCTATATCTATGACTCTTCTATGACTTCCTTTTATATTATTCTTCATTACAATACCATGATCCGCGAACCATGGGTGGGTCTCAAAACAACTTGACTCTTAACAAACTAAGGGGCTTTGACCTTCCTAAATCCCCTTTTACTCCAATCGACCTACGCTATTCACGCTCTGCTTCTTAAAATGTGGATACTTTACAATATTTGACCCCAGGGGACCCCACTCCAACAGGCCCCCAAATGAAATTTGTGCCTCATCCCAAGTCACTATGTTAGTGTTTCCTCAATATTTTCTTGTAGACCACAAAACTTGTTCTTTAATGCTCAAATATCTTTTGTTACCTAGATAGTAGCCTAAAGAACCTCTTCGACCAATTTCTTTGTGGTTGGACCATCGACTGCATCACCCTTGGTTCTCTGCCTATGCTAGAGGGCCTCTAACTTGCTTTGGACTCTTTGTGATAGCTGGCTTGCCTCATCAGCCCATGGTTGCATCCTTGAAGAGATAATGGAGGCCTTCCAATGCCTCACATCAATCTAGGTCTAGATGAACTTTCCTTCTTAATGTCTGGTGAACCTTTTCACATGTGCTAAGATTCGCATTGTCACCCTGATCTCATCAAACTATAAATGCTTTTCACAAATATCTACTTCCATCTTCTGCAAGTGTGGATCCTTATGCAACGAGGTCCACGTCTCTATTGTATGTTCAAACAATTGGTTGTAATCTGGGACTACAGTCTCCAGAGGTCATATCTTCTTTAGTAGTAGACTCGCACTTCTCTCTAACTTCTGGAGGGGTGGTTGGCTATAGCTTAAGTTGAATCTCTGATATCTGCAACTGTAGCTCAAACTGGACCTTTTGATTTCCTCCTTAGATTCCTTTACCGCAATCGATAACTTCTTAATTTTCTCTACTAAGGCCACTTCTGTTGGAATTTGAAGCTCATGGATCTCATTGCATACTTGGGTAAGGATGATCTCTTGTTGATACTATTATATCGCCTCGTCGCAGGCTTGCAAGGCTTGCACTTTCTCTTCAAAAATCTATTGATTGTTAGTTTTTACCTCATCAATAATCAACGGTGCCTATTTCTCCTGAACAAGGAGATCATCTGAAACTCCTTGATGTAGCTCATGTAAGGTTCATACACAGGTTCTTCAAAAATTGTGTGTTGTAAGGTTGATACTCAATTTCTTCCAAAACTATATACACTCCTAATCTTTGGTTGTCTCAAACTAGAGAGAGCCTCCTGATAGTAGTATTAGGTGAAGACCAGATGTAAGTTCTATTGTACTAAATCGTGACACACTCAGTTGATCCACACTCGCTTGCCCCACGCTCACCTAGATTACCCCTGTCTGGACATGCAATTCCTTTAAGCCTTTCCGTACTTTGTCCAATACTTTGTGGTATTGGTTCTCGATGTGACCCCAGATAGTTTCAGTGGCATTGCACACAATATCACCAACCTCATCAAGGTCCCCCTCCATGAGGATCATTGGTGTCGCACTCGTAGACTTATCAAACTTTTGCTTCTTATGAGGTCCCATGGAACTTCACTTCTGCCTCGCTTGTCCCGCGCTCACCTAGATTACCCCTGTCTGGACATGCAATTCCTTTAAGCCCTTCTATACTTTGTCCAATACTTTGTGGTATTGGTCCTCGATGTGACCCCAGATAGTTTCAGTGGCATTGCACACAATATCACCAACCTCATCAAGGTCCCCCTCCATGAGGATCATTGGTGTCGCACTCGTAGACTTATCAAACTTTTGCTTCTTATGAGGTCCCATGGAACTTCACTTTTGCCTCTCGTGACCCTGAAGGGGCACTCCAAGTCTGCGCCCCCTTCCTCTTCACCTTCATTCTTAACCTCAACATCAGTGTGCTCCATTTCAGGCTCTTCGAGGTGAAAAGTGACCTATGACATTGCTACAACTTTCTCGTTGGGCATTTCATTCTCTATCATAGAAACATTCTCTTTCATTGCTTCCTTCTCTTTTGTAGAGGCCTTTTCCTACTCCACTAAATTTTCTTTCTACGATACCTTTTCTTTTGTACAAGCCTTTTTTTCTTCTTTCTCCTTGTCTTTCATTGCAGCCATTGTGTTCCTCATTTTGCCTTCTCCAGCCTTACTTGTTCTTGCACTTGTGTCATATGGGGTGAGCCATTCACTCAGTCATTGTTTTATGACCCCCCAGGATCTCATCCTCTGTGACTAAATATGACAACTTATGCCATGTTCATGTGACATCCTTCTTTGTGTGTATGGACATATTCTGAAAATATACCTTGAAATGTGCAATATTAGTATACTGTGCATGTAATCTTCGTGATAATCATGGTCGTTGGTTGATCACCATCTACAATTCTAACTCGAACAAGACCTAGATATATTTGTTTTCATGATTCGTTCTAGATACTTCATCACCCTGAGCGAGGTGAATTTTAGAGCCTCGCATAAGTTTGGATCATGTGTTGGGAACTGGCTCTCCTCAAGCATCTTCCATGCCACCAACGTGATCAACAGAAGTACCCATGTGTAGTGGAATGCCTTGCCATCCTTCTGGGCTTCACGACAATCCTCCAAGAACTCATGATAGAGATACTTGGCCCAATTGTACTGGACCCCTTTCCTGTACTATGCAGTCAAAGATACTAGTTGTGTCAGCACTTGATCGGCACAACACCACCATATTATTCTTCCAGCCAAAATTTTTGCAACAAACTACACAGATCCATATGATATGGAGTTAATGGCATAGTCATGTGATGTCTTCACCAACCTGAAGTTGCTCTTCATCTGGTCTTCTAGGTTCTTCTCATACGATTTCCCCACAAAAGCATTAGTGGGTTTCGTGCCCTAATAAGGAAACAAGGTTGTTCAGTGGATCAACATGTCATCAATTAGAATGGGCCCTTCCAACCAAAGCACCCATCATTAACCAGCGCCCACCATTAACCATCACCAATAATTGACGCACACAGATAGTATTAATGATATTGCGGCTAAAGTGTGGCATCCACAACATGTTAAGAAATCCCACGCACTCAATTTCGGTCACCCACTTCATTGGTTCAAGCCATGTAACACCCGACTCCTCATAATAGATTGATTTCAAGTATATGTTGTGTTCCAACTGTGGGAACTCCACATGATCACCCAAGTCCCAGTCCTCCATCTTCAAAAACGGTACCCTGGCCAACAAATTGCCCTCAACTAGTGCATCCTCTAGTAGCAATAGGGTGAAGACCTAGAATTTCACCGAGTCTGGGTCCTTAGTCACTTTGGTCATGGGTTTCCTAGGGGGTACATAGGACTGTAGCTGAGTAATTGACACTGCTTCCTCTACATCAATATCTTCAACCCCCATATTCAAATCTTGCTCATCCAAGTCTAGGGGTTATGTTGGTTTCTTATTTTTATCCATCTGACTCTTCTTTCTAACCTTTGTTGAATTTTTTCATGGCAATTGCTACATCAGTTCTTGTTTTGGCATCTTTTGCTTCTTCTCTCCTACGATAGAGGGAATGGGTTTAGGCCTCGCCGACCTAGATTCTTTGGTATAGATTGATGATGTTGCTGTCATTCTCTCCTAGAATATTTCCTTTTGCCACTTAGGTAAACCCTCCTTAAACAGAAATTTGTGTTGCAAAAACTTCTTCTGTATCTCTTTCCAGTCCCATCTAGAAATACAGTAATTGTCTCAGTGCAAACTAAGGTGCAAAATCTCAAGGAAATTTCTCTAGAAGAAAAATGTTTGAATGTGGAGTGGGATGTTGTATTTATAGCCCACTTTCAATTCAAATCCATTCATTCCCTCCATATCACCATCATTAATTCTCTTTTGGCGGCATATTCCCAGAGATATTCTCCCTAAATGCTCTGCCCCCACTCCATTTAATGAAAAAATAGTCATCCCATCATCTACAATGTTTCCAACAGTTACTTTCTATCCAAGCTATGGGGGACCCACCATGCTAGCACAGTTCCTTCATCATAGCTCCCCTCTGCACCTTTTCTCTAATCATCACACAACCCATTCTCTTTGCCACATAATCCTTCTAGTAGTGTATCTTATACTCCCATAATTACTTGCAACTGCTTGGAGTACTAAAACTATCCTGCATCCATATAGTTATCGCGTACAGGTGGGATCACCCCTACACAACTTCAACTAGCTCCCATTGATTCTTCCTGGAAATAACTCAACGTTCAGATTCACAAGTTGAATTGCACCTTCATATGTAATCTCTTTGATGATGTATGGTCCCAGCTAATGCATCTTAAACTTTCCTCGAAACTTCGTAAACTTGCTATCATATAGTAGTACTAAATATCCATTTTTAAAGGTGCACTGATTAATGTGGTGATCATGCCACACCCTTTCTTGAGACTTCTGCACATGTATATGAAAACCTTACAGGGAGCAATCTTCTTCTATATCAAGTATCTACGTGAGGCATTCTTCCATGGTATCCCGATTGGCCATCTTTGTGATTGTAGAAATCCTCAAACTAGGCATGATATACTCCATTGGAATCACTACCTCTTGTCCATAAACCAAACTAAATGGTGTTTGTCCAGTCAACTTCTTACAAATATTTCTATATGCCAAAAGAACAGTTTCTATGTGCACATCCAAATCATTCCTATTTGCGTTACAGATCTTCGTCAAAGAATTCTCTAGGATTTTATTAAAGGCTTCAACTATGCCATTTTATGGAGGATGATATGGTGTGAATTTTTAATTATACATCTGTAATTCTTCAAGTAAAGAAGCAATTTTTTCGTTCAAGAAATGTGAACCCCTAGACAAAAGGTATTCAAATATGAAATTCACAGTTGCAGCTGCACTACAATCCTTCATGGGTTCTGCCTCAGCCCACTTGGTCAAATATTTTGTCATCATGATGAAGTATCGTGATCCTGTCTTCTTTCTTGGTGGTTGAGTAGGGCCTACAAAATCTGTTTCCCATTTGTCAAATGTTTGTAGCGAGACGTGTGGGTTCAGAGGTAATTCATCCCTTCATGATGACTTCCCAGTCCTATGACAAACATCACATGATCTACAATATGCCTTAGAATTCTTGTGAATCACTCGCTACCATAGCCCATCTCATAGGATCTTCTGTGCAGTCACTCTTCTCACATAATGTCCTCCAACAACTCCTCCATTTGCTCCAGCGAGGATACTTTGTCTTTCATAATCTGGGACATACCTATGTAGAAATTCAAGACCATTTTGTACAATTTCCCTGCAATGACAGAAATGTTTGCCATCCTCAACACCAATTCTTTCCTTTTCTTCATCATATACCCTTGAAGAGCTATACCTGTAGACATGAATTGGGTTATGTTTGCAAAATGTGCATCTGAAACACACATAGCAATGAGTTGCGCATTAGGCAATCCTTCATCAAGACTTGTAGGCTTGTCACCATTCTTAATCCGTGAAATTTATCTGGTCCAACATTTAATCTCCCTGGCTTCATGACAACCTAAAAGTCGTATTCCTGAAATAGTAGTAACCACCTACAATTGGCGCCCCCAACACAGGCTTGTTGACCAGGTACTTCAAAGTAGAATGGTCGGTGTACATTTTGGGGTGTGCACCCAACAACTAATGCCTAAACTTCTAGAGCACATATACCATTGCCAATCCTTCACACTCCATGGTTGAAAATTCTTCTCTGCCTTATACAATGTTCTTCTTGCAAATGAAATCAGATGGTCAATGTCTCCTATGCCTAGTTGGGTTAAGATTGCTCCTAATGCTATGCAAGATGCCTCTACATGTACATGGAATTCTTTCTTCCAATCAGGGAACACTAGAATAGGTGTTGTAACCATTTTCTCCTTCAACACATCTAAGCTTTTATGGAAATCATCACCCCAATGAAACATCACATCCTTCTTCAATAATTTTTTCATATGTGCAATGATTTGCGCATATGCCTTGATGAATTTTCTAGAGTATCCTGTATGGCCCAATCTATTTTACATTCCTTGGAGGCTCCAGATTGATAATCACTACAATTTTACCAGGGTCCACCATTAACCCTGGCTTACAAACAACGTGGCCCAAAAGTATCCCATATGGTGGTACACAAAATATGCACTTCTTCAAATTAAGGGATATCTGATACCTCCAACAAGTATCCAACATTAGGTGAAGACTTGTGACATGCTTTTTCACTAACCCAAACACCCTCCAATCATCAAAGTAAACCACCAAACACTTATGAATAAATTATTTAAAGGTTGCAACTACCACCCTAGAAAATATTGCGGGGGCATTCATAAGTCCAAAGTGTTATCAGGAAATCTAGTGTCTATGCAGAGCTGCTAGTCCCACTAAGGCTGGTAGCTACCTTAGAAACAAACAAACTAAAACTAATTTCGTTTTCCTTTATGAGAAATAGATAAGAGGGGAATAAAGGAGACCAACCTCTGTCTTGTGCTTGGTTCCTTACTTGATTCCTCTCCCTTCTGATAGATCTTTGCCACTCGCTTCCTCATCTACCCAGCTTCAAAGAGCACCTGTAGAATCAAAGCAACATAACACTATCCAAGAACATAGATATATTATCATAAACAATATAGGACCAGATATATATTGGCCACACAAATGCATATATCATCAATCATACAAGAATGCGGAGGAAAACTTGAATAGCTTTATTGATAATCAAGAATAGCAAAGAGGATTACAACCAATTGTTCTAACCCAGCATCATCCTCTCAGCAAGAAAGCCCTTCTTCACCTCATGAAAAGCTTAGATCACCCAACACTATGATGTTGCACCAAGAAACTAGCAACACTTCCTTACAAGATACAAAATTCCAGCCTCTGAATCTCTGGGATGAGGGATCCATATATAGATGTTTGCAAGGGGGGTGAGTCAGCTTTTGAGATTTAATTAGTGTCCTCTCTCTGATAGTTCTTGATTCCACTTGGAGATTGATGATCTCTTACTCATCCCTGGGTGAATGCAGAGAGGCAAGTGTCACAGGAGAAGATTCTGGAAGATTCCATGATCCTCCACCTTGCAGATTGACCCTGTCATTTGTCCATTCTCACCCATCGCACCCCATAGGAGGGCTTTTCAAGATGCATCACACCTCCCATGCGTATTTAGGTGGGATGCAGCGTACTTTGACCATGGAGCAGGTGAGATGGTCCAGTTTTGACGAGTTCTGAGTAGTTTTTCATGGAGAACTTCTGGGAGAAGATGTAATCAGTTGACCTTGTTCTTTTAGAGGTCGAAACAACACTTTTAGGGACTTAAGAGCCCTTGGTTTCTGGACATTTATGATTGGGGTTGCAGTGCCCAAAAATGCCTATAACAGTTGCCCCCTAAAGCATGAGGTCATTAATCTATTGATGTAGGGTGAAATGCTTTATCATGAGGATCTGAAGTTTTTTCAAGCTGGAAGGCGACGTGTAATAAGATACAATACAATACATTATCTTCATAATATTTTCATGATATAGCTGAGGCGGGCATTCCCATGCTCAGCTTTATAAATTCATTTTCATGTACTTTAGACTGACAATCGTCTGAGTGTAGACTGATGATTCTGGTAGAGCCATCATCCCTTAGGTTGGATGATTATCTGTGCAGTAATGATGTACATTTGATATCTTTATTTTCCTGAATATATATCACAGCCTGGATGGATGAAACTAGATCCAGGCTCTTCAATCTTGTTCGATCTTCACTCAAAGTACAAGTCAATCCATGTGAGAGATGTTCTAGAGTCGAACATGGAAAGACATCGCCTGATTACCAGCCAATGATGTAAGCTGTTAACAGGTGTGATTGGAATCACCGATAATGATGATGACCCTCAAGGTACTACAGTACAATTCACGTGGTGTGAATAAGGGACTTGGTGTCAAACACCAAGAAAAATCTTTCGGTCGAAGGCAATTGATGTAAACCTGTCACCGGAAGTGAGAAACTTGCCATTGAGGCATGCAAGCTTCAAAGTACTGAAAGGGTTGTTCCTAGATCGACCTCTTGGATAATGAGCTGATGTCGACAAGAAGAGATCCGTCATAGGAGGGCCTTAGTGAATCCCACATCAATGACACGGAATGGAGAAAATGATTTTAATGGAGGTGAAAACGATCTGGTGATATAAGGTTCCGGGTGGTGGTCATGAATGAATGGAGCGTAAATGTATTGCAGTGGGTGAGACACAGGTGAATTCTCTGAGAAACTTCTCTTGAACATATCGGTGACATTGACATGATGGATTAGTAGCGTTAACCCCAAATATGGATGGTGTGATGGACCCATGGTGGTATGACCAGTGAACGGAACAACCCAACCCGACTCGGATGCGGAGTGAAAGTGTCATGTTCAAGAGCGACTTGCTACCAATAAAGTTTCTTCAAGTTTTCTTCCCAATTTTTCCCCAGTCATTACGGACGAGTACCTCTTTATTTTTGTCAAGCTTGAGGAGGATAACATATGCTTGTTCTATAATTTTCCCTTCGGGCAAACCCATCGCTATGTTTTAACGAGCCTAGCGATAGTGAAACTCGTTCTTTTCTGTATGGAACCAGAACATAAAGTGACTTAAAATTACATAAGAGATACAAATTAACTAAAAATACTCTGTTTTTAACTCTGTTTTTGTCGTTAAAAGATTATGTTCAGGTGCGGAGGTGCGCAGGCTCGACACAGATGAAATGCAGATATCTGCAGATTTCTTTTAGTGAAGTTGCGGACTTTTCTTGAAGCTTATTTTAGCTGCTTTTGTCTATTATTGCAGTGTTCTGGGTTCAAAATTGGTGTCTGTTACTGGTATTGTTTTCTGGTTACTACATTCTGAGAAGCTAGTGGTTGATTCAGTAGTTGATTATGGAAAGGAGATTGGTTGATGCACATGTACCTGATGTTTGTTTGATGTTCATGGATCCAGTTTGAAAATTTATGAAACGTGGTCCCTGGAAGAAAAGAAAAGGTTGAAGCCTTCAGTAGGTGAGCACCTACGTACTAGTAGCTCAGCTAGTACAAGAGCTAAGGGGGTTATAGCTCCCTTCCAGGAGAGTTTGGAAAACAAGAGAGGGTTGTAGCTCTCTGCAGGTTGCAGCCTGCATACTGGTAAAGGACTGCACCAGTATAGAATTATTGTAAAAATAAGTTTCTAATTGAAAGAAGGTAGAGACATATTGTAGCAGGTGGTTTTCACCCACATTGGGTTTCCACCTTATATCTTGTGTTCTTTTGTGTGATTGGTTGCTCTATTTTTTCTTGTTCCTGTTTACTGTTATATGGTTCTGACACTCAGATTAATGATCCACATCTAAAGAATATATTAAATTATAACTCTGGAAGGTATACACAAGTTTCACTAGTTAGAACTGCAAATATTTGTATAAATTGAAAAAGACTTTGACAATACTGATTCACCCCCCTCTCAGTATTATTTCCAACAATTGGAATTAGAGCAGGTCCTTCAGAAGAAGCTTGATCGATTGAAGGAAGATCTATCATCTTGAGAAAATACGAGAGAGAAGCATCAATAAGGCCACAAATTTTCGATGGGACCAACTTCTTATATTGGAAGGTAAGAGTCACAACCTATCTTCAATCTCTTGGTACAGAAGTCTGGGATATCATAGATACAGGGTACACTTTTCCCTCAGCAACTCCTACAGATCCGGCTGGTAAGAAGCAATATGAAACAAATTCAAAGGCTGTGAATACTCTATTAGGATGTCTATCTCAATCAGAATTCGTCAAGGTTATGCAGTACAAATCCGCAAAAGAAATATGGGATAAGATCGTTCTGAGCTATGAAGGAGATGAACAGGTAAAACGAGCAAAACTTCAAACCCTCATAATTTAGTATGAAAATCTCAGAATGTACAATGATGAAAGTGTGGCTAACTATTTCCTACGTATAGATGAGATTTTTAATTGTATGAAAAACTTGGGTGAAGAAATAAAGGAGGTTGTTGTGGTTGAAAAGGTTCTAAGATCTTTGTCCTCTAAGTTTGAATCAAAAGTTTCTGCAATAGAAGAAAAATAGAATCTACAAAACCTTACCATGTCATAGCTGCACGAAATTCTAACTGCTTACGAAATTAGGAAAGGAGGACCATCATACAAGAGAGAAGCTGCATTCAAGGCTTCAGGCAAAGGAGATTACTATGAGTCAGGACATATGTCAAAAGAAGAGGAAGAATCAAATTTTGTTAAGAACCTTCAACGGGGTGCTGGAAGATTCAGAGGTAAGTTGCCTTTCAAATGCTTTTCTTGTGGAAGAGTCGGTCACTATGCTACCAAGTGTCCTCATAAAGATAAGCTTGACAAAGGTAAGGAACCTGTTAGATGGAACGAGAAATAGAATGTAAATAAGAAAAGCTATTACACTCATGAAGACAGTGATGGACTTTCAAATAGTGATGAAGATGAACAAGGTAATAATTATAGACTTTTAATGGCTTTTGAAGATGATGATTTCATGGATGCTATAGATGAAGAAGGTCTTTATGAAGAGATTTCTAAACTCAAAATTTGTTTAGAAGAGAAAACTATGATTATTGATACTCTGCAATGTCAACTGGCTAAAAGGGAAAAACATCATGAAAAGTTAAAATGTGAAATTGTGGGACTTAGAAAAGAGATTGAGAAAACTAAAGCTCTTAATCTTAGATTTGTTAAAGGATCTGAAACGTTAGATGAGATTATCAAAGTGAAGCATTCTCCACTAATCAAGACAGGTCTGGGATATAATGAAGAAACAACACAAGCGCAAAAACCATCTACCTCCAAAAGTTATCTTGATGTAGCAAGGAGAAGTGAACAAAGACCCAATGGAAATCACCAGGTAAATCAGGGACAATTTACCTGAAGAATGATCAAAGGCTACCAGGTAAATCAGGGGCAATCTACTTTAAGGACAAACAGAAGCTACAACCAGCCTCAGGTAAAACCTTCTTAATTTGCCTCAAGAATGGATGTCAATAGAAACTACAATCATTTGGCTGGTAGATTTGATAATCACAGGAGTTTCTTCAATGGCCAATGATTCTCTTGTCATAAATTTGGCCACAAAGCAGCTCAATGTGTTTCCTATAAGACAATCATGACTAGAGAAACTCGAAAACAGAGGAGTATGACTGGGATCATGAAAAGAACCTATAATAACTTTTCTGCTCTTGAAAATGAAATAGAATTTTCTATTTATAACAATTTTGGTCATGAAGATTCTCAATGTAGGAGCAAGTTTCGGCAGACAACTCAAAAGGAGCAAGCCTCAAGTGCCAAAACATGGAGAATGAAGGAACCACAACCAAAGAGATGTGGTATAGCTTTATATGCTGAAGGGCAAGAAAATCAATGGTACATCGACAGTGGATGTTCGAAACATATGATGGGTGATAAAGGAAAACTTCAGTCATATACTGCCTTAGACAAGGAGAAGAAGGTCTCCTTTGGAAATGACACCCCTCCTCTCATAAAAGGTAAAGGTTCTGTTCAGTTGAAGGAAAAGGTCAAAGCTGGAAATGTCATGTATGTTGATGGCTTAAAGCATAATTTATTGAGTGTCAGGCAAATGTGCGATCAAGAAAATGAGGTAATATTTCGACCAAATGAATGTAGTGTTTGTGATCTTGATACAGGAAAAACAGTGATCAAAGGCATAAGAACTCCAAATAATTTATACATATTCAAAGAAGGACAACATCAATGCTATCTAAGCAAGAATGATGAAAACTCGCTATGGCATAGAAGATTGGGGCATCTAAGCTTCTCACAGATAAGGAAAGCATGGAAATACTAGGCAGTTCGTGGTCTTCTAGACATCAAAATTCCAGACAATACAATATGCAAAACATGTCAGTTTCGTAAGCAAACCAGAACTAACTTCCATGAGAAGGAAGGATCAGCTAGCAGGCCACTTGAACTAGTCCATACTGATGTATGTGGTCCATCTAGGAAAAGGTCACCCCGAGGAGAAGTATAATTTATATTATTCATTGACGACTTTTCCAGGATGTGTTGGATAGGACTTATGAAGCACAAAGATGAAGCCTTCGAAAAATTCAAATCTTTCAAAGCCTTGGTTGAAAACGAATCAGATGACAAAATTAAATGCCTTAGGTCTGACAGAGGTGGGGAGTTTACCTCAAATGATTTTTTTGATTTTTGTGAAGAACATGGAATAAGAAGGGAATTCTCTACTGCAAGGACTCCTAAGTAAAATGGAGTAGTGGAAAGGATGAATAGAACAGTTCAACAAATGGCACGTGCTATGATGGATGAGTCTAGAACTCCCGCAACTTTCTGGGGTGAAGCTCCATTTTCTGCAGTTTTTATTCTCAACAAGACATATGTCCAGGTCAACAGCACTCAAACTCCTCATGAGCTCTGGTATGGTAAGACTCCTAAGGTAAAACATTTCAAAATTTTTGGAAGCAAATGCTATATTAAAAATACTGATGAAAATCTTGTCAAGTTTGAACCTAGGCAGATGAAGGCATTCTCCTTGGATATTCTCCCCACAACAAAGAATACAAGTGTTACAATAAAAGACTTGGAAGAATTGTTGACAGCATTGATGTAGTGGTGGATGAAGAAGGAAACATTCCTAGGCAAGTAAAGTCTGAAGATTTTGAAGATGATGAGAACTATCCTTCAACATCCAATCAGACTTATGATGAAGAAGAAGCTCAAGAGGCACCAGAAGAACAGACAAGGATAGAAGAGAAGACTCCATCCAGATATGTTCAGAAGAATCATCCAGAAACTCAAATTCTGGGGCAGAAAGAGGCAGGCATACAAACAAGAAGAACAATTGTAGAAGCTTCAAGCTATTTTGTATTACTCTCCTCCACTAAACCACAAAATGTAAGAGAGGCATGTAAGGATGAATGTTGGGTCAAGACAATGGATGAAGAACTTGGGCAGATTGAAAAGAACAACACTTGGGAGTTCGTTCCTAGACCAAAAGACAAGAATGTCATAGGGACAAAATGGAATTCAAAAGCAAGTTGAATGAAAATGGGGAAGTTATTAGAAACAAAGCCAGATTGGTTTTTAAAGGGTATGCTAAACAAGAAGGACTCAGCTTTGAAGAAACTTTTGCTCCCGTTGCTAGACTTGAGGCCATCAGAATGTTCCTTGTTCTCTCTAGCTTTCAGAAGTTCAAAATATTTCAAATGGACGTGAAATCAGCCTTTCTGAATGGAGACTTAGAAGAAGTATACATTGAGCAACCAGATCGATTCATCCTTGGGAATGATCCAAATCTTGTATGTAGACTAAAAAAGGCTCTCTATGGTCTTAAACAGGTTCCAAGGGCTTGGTACTATCGTTTGGACAAATACCTTCATCAACAAGGTTTTTCGAAAGGATCACCAGATAGAAATCTTTATATAAAAATTGAAAATGACAAATTGCTAATACTTGTTGTGTATGTAGAGGATATTATCTTTGGCAGCAATGAAGAAGCTATGAGTCAAAACTTTGCCTTGGTGATGTAGAAATAATTCGAAATGTCCTTGCTTGGAGAGCTGGCATATTTTCTTGGTTTACAAATCCAACAAAATGAAGGTGGTAGCTTTTTATCTCAAACCAAGTATCTCAAGCAGATCTTGAAGAAATATGGGATGGAGGATTCGAAACCTATATGTACCCTGATGGTGACAGGATGCAGCCTCAGCGCAAATGATGATTCGGCAGCAGTGCATCAACCAACCTATAGATCCATGATTGGGAGTCTACTATATCTAATAGGTACCCGACCAGACATTATTCATGCAATGGGAATAGTTGGAAGGTTTCAGGAAAATCCAAAGGAAACTCATCTTCAGGCAGTTAAGAGAATTTTCAGGTATCTTCAAGGAACTCAAAACTATGGCCTACGGTATCCTAGAGATACAGATCTCACTGTTCATGCTTATACAGATGCAGATTGGGCTGGAAGCGTGGATGGCCAAAAAAGCACTAGTGGTGGTGCATTCTTTATGGGTTCCAGATTAGTATCTTGTTGCACACAACTCCTGTGGATGATGCAAACCTTGTAGGATTTTCAAATCACATGTACTCCACCTATCTCCGTCTTATATGATAATACAAGTGCAATTAGCATTTCAAAGAATCATGTCATGCATTCAAAGACCAAGCACATACCTATCAAATATCATTTTCTTCGGGAACAAGTGCTTGAACAAAAAGTCAAGTTGGAGCGTGTTCCCTCTAAGGAACAAGTTGTTAATATTCTCACCAAACCACTGCCCAGGGAGACCTTTGAATACCTCAGACAAAAGCTGGGGGTAGTTGATGCATCATCTTGCTGTTGAAAACTTGTCTATTTCAAAAATTGTTGGTTGTATGAGAGTTTCATATGGGGTATACGATGAGAAGAGTTCGCTATGGATCTGTCAAAGACCAGCTAGCACAGGTTCAGGGGGAGCATATATTCTTCTAATTAATGCATTGTTGGCATTATTATAGAAGATCTTGGAGGAGCAAGTACAGAAGGAGAACATGCATACTGATCTGAATGATGATTGATAGATGCTGTTGATATTTTGTCTCTATGTCTTATATTTCTTTTGTCAAGGTCATGTAACGACCTATCTTGGTTGCCCCACTATGCCTGGGATGGATAATGTAATGTGCTTATTATGTATTCCCACTTGATTAGGAGTTGTATGTACGAATATTAGGTGATAGGAAGGTCTCTTATCATGTATGAAGTGATGTTCTTTCTTGTAGAACATTTTTTTTCAGACCTTGCTTACAGTCAGGGGGAGCATGTACAACACATTTCAGCAGAAGAAGAGATTTCAGTAGGTTCTCAGCGGGAGTAAGGTTAGCGGGATGGTTATCAAAGAAAGAGAATATCTTGGTCCTCCATTTTCCCTTGATGTCAAAGGAGGAGAGTGATTTGGCGTTGTTGCCATCAAGTCCAAAGGGGGAGATTGTTGGCATTATGATACAAGTATTGTCCTTGATGGCAACTCACACAGATGACAGATCATAGTGTAGCAGGGCAGTAGTAAAAAGTTGATGATCAGTCTACAAAGAATGTAGAAAATGAAAGGCTTGCAGGTTCCTGTCCACAAAGATGCGGTCTTAGACTGGTTCCACAGGTGCGTTGTTCAAAAGGTGCGGACATGGTCGCAAATGTTCCGAACAAAATGTCCGAACCTAAAGTTCACAGACTTTCATGCAGAGAAAAGCGCACGCACGTGGGAAAACTTACGGGTGATCCATGGTATTTAGTCCGACGTTTTTGATCTTATGGTTTTGGTCCGTGGTTTTGCTCCTAAAGTATTGAACCCAGGTTTTGGGTCCCTTGTATTGGAATTCTATGGTTTTGGACCATGGTTTGACTAAGGGCTAGTCTATAAAATGGAAAGGAGATCATTTTGCTAAACACTCATGCATGTGAAATATGCAAAGAAAATTAAGATCTAAAATTCTGGTTATCGGTTGGTGAGTGATAGCTAAATCAAGGAGAGATATGAGCATTAGAAGGAAGATCTACTTTGACGTGTGGTCAGATCTGTGGATCTGACAGTTTGGGGCATATTGGAGGACTGATAAATTGGCTCTACTCGGAGGTCCGCAGGCAAACCATAGTGCAGGTGGAGAGGTCCGCAGGTGAACCACAGCTTAGGTGCGGCGGTACACAATTCGGAGACGGGTGCAGCTGCGGAGGTGCGCAGTACAGCCACGTGTTTAGTGTAGAGGTGCATAGTTCAAACATGGGTTCAGGTGCGGAGGTGGGTAGTACAGACATGGGTTCAATGTGGAGGTGCGCAGTTCAGACACAGGTTCAGGTGCGGAGGTGCGTAGTACAGACACGGGTTCAGTGCGGATATCCACATATTTCTTTTGGTGAAGTTGCAGACTTTTCTTGAAACTTATTTTAGCTGCTTTTGTATATTACTGCAGTGTTCTGGGTTTAGAATTGGTGTCTGTTACTAGTATTTTTTTCTGGTTACTGCATTCTGAGAAGCTAGTGGTTGATTCAGTAGTTGATTGTGGAAAGGAGATTGGTTGATGCACTTGTACTTGATGTTTGTTTGATGTTCATGGTTCCAGTTTGAAAATTTATGAAACATGGTCCCTGGAAGAAAAGAGAAGGTTGAAGCCTTCAGTAGGTGAGCACCTACGTACTAGTAGCTCAGCTAGTACAAGAGCTAAGGGGGTTGTAGCTCCCTTCCAGGAGAGTCTGGAAAACGAGAGACGGTTGTAGCTCTCTGTAAGTTGCAGCCTGTGTACTGGTAAAGGACTGCACCAATACAAAATTATTGTAAAAAGAAGTTTCTAATTGAAAGAAGATAGATACATATTGCAACAGGTGGTTTTCACGCACATTGGGTTTCCACCTTATATCTTGTGTTCTTTGGTGTGATTGGTCGCTCTATTTTTTCTTGTTCATGTTTACTGTTATATGGTTCTGACACTCATATTAATGATCCACATCTTAAGAATATATTAAATTACAACTCTGGAAGGTATACACAAGTTTCATTAGTCAGAACTGCAAATATTTGTATAAATTGAAAAAGAGTTTGATAATACTGATTCACCCCCCTCTCAGTATTATTTCCAACATAAATTGTTAGAGATAACAAACAACACGAAAATACTCTTCCCCTTTGACATCAAGGGCGAAGGGCAGACCAAGATATTCTCCCACTTTGATATCAAGGGCATAGGGCTGAATTTTCTGATTAAACTCCCCCTTTGTTCATGCTGAGATGTACTATATCATCCATGCTCCCCCTGAGCACATGCTAAATTCTCAGATATGCTGAAGTGTACTATCTATGCTCCCCCTAACTGTAAGCAAGGTCTACAAAAATATGTTCTACAAGAAGAACATGACTCTATACATCATAGATGACTTTCCTATCACCAAGGCTCATACATACATCCATCTCCCAACCAATTGGGGATATACCAAGATTGAATCATCCACCCAACCAAGTGGGGATATACCAAATGTTTATACATGATAGAGTAAGAAAATTACATCATCCATCCTATGCATAGTGGGAATAGGTCGTTTCATGACCTTGACATTAAAAATATATACATGACATAGAGACCAAATATCTAAAAAAACCATGCTAGTATTCAACAACTATCATACACGATGTATGATTTGCTCCATAAGCATTTATCAAAAACATCCAGACCAGCAACCTGTATATGTCCATCATTAGATCCCTATGACAAAGAATATCTGCATATAGATATCAACTCATCTTCTTGATCTCATCAAGGTCAACTTGCTTCTTTTTCATAACCTTAAGAAAATGTCATATCTCCAAGTGGTAGCACTAATTCATTCACATCATATCATATATATGTGAAAATACCATAGTCATCATCCATGATCATAACATCATTATCAAGAATTGCATGATATTTCTACAACCACCTTCAATATATCAATCATGTATCATCACTAGGGATCATCCCACAACTGATACACATCAACCTTGATAATCAACATATGTGAGTATCAACCTATCATCATAAGGTAATAACTCATCATCATAAGTGATTAAGTAAGCCATGTCTTCAAATAGCCATGTATACACCATTCTCTTTGCCAACCAACAATATGCAACTTAAGTAATTATCTATGTATCCATCATACTGTATATCCATCAAAGAGATATCAATATGTATCTTGATATCATCAGTAGCAACAATCCTCAACCATGTGAGAACCAAGAACCATAGGAAGCCTGTATCATAACTATATCATATGATCTTTAGAAGGCATGATGACAACAACATGAAAGAAATGAGTGGCCCATCATTAAATAATGAACATGTGTACTCAAGATTTTTACTTCTCCTTATCCTTATGAGGATCATCATGTAATAAATATATATGACTATATGCACTAGCAATGAATCATCCACAACCATCCATGAATCTGATCTGAAACCCAACTATGTGACCCCCAAGTATCATATGAGATTTTATCATGGGTAACTCATAACCATAAGATGTATCATTCAGCCATATAAACATCATCATGATTGATTAGGTACCAAAGACTTCTAAACATAATGCCAAAAATGTTTTATTAGAAGCATAGCATGTTGTCCTCCTGAACCTATTCCATCTGTTCACTATCAGATCTGATCATGCACATATCAGCAAGAAGTATCAAGGCATCATCAACAATCAGATATACATCAAGTTAACTTGTGAGGATCAAAAACAACATCTTATGAGTATCAATATATTTCCACACATTATCAGCAGAATGTAACCATCATCAAATAGAGAAATAATTCACTGAACCATATCAGATCTTCTTTCATGAGTCTATCCCACAGCTTTCCCTCAAACTAACATATACGCGACTGTGAAGTGTCTAAATCGCGTATATACGTGACATCTCTTCATGAAACTTGCGTATGAGATTTAGAACACTAAAGTTTCATACTTCAGCTTCCTCTAAGTCTGTAATGTTTGTACATTGTGTTATGCCACGTCTCTCTGATTGTACATCCTTATTCTTCCATATCTTCGAGTATGATGATGTTCTCTCCTTTCGGTATGGTGCCTGTACTTTGTTCCTGCATTCCTTAGCTATATGTCCAAGTTTGTTACATGCATAACATCTCATATGTTTCATATTCCTTCTATAACATTCAATGGCTTTGTGACCAAACATATTGCAAGCAAAACATTATCCTTTAAAGTACCTGGAATGTGATGATCTTTCTGTGTGACAGTCTTGAACCATTCTACTTTTGCATTTGGATGAAACATGTGAAAAATTATGACATCCATAACATTCAACATTATTCATTTGAGGAAATAACCGATTATCTCTTCCATAGTTAGGAGTAATAGGTTGTTGATGGGATTGACCTCTCATCTCCTTGTTGAGAATTTCATATTTTGTATTTGATTTCCTTGTCTTAATAGATTCACCTTCAACATATTCATGAAAACTAAGACCAATTTTGATAGCACGAGACCTTTGACTACTAAGAATATCATCCAAGATCTTTGTACTATCTTGAAATTGTAGGAGCTTATCTTTTTCTTCTAATTTATCTTTTAGAACATTTACCTCAACCTGATGTTGCTCTTCCTTTTCAAGATACTTCTTCTTCATGATTCCTTCAGCTTTTCTTCCTTCTTCCAACTGATGTCTTAATTCAAGAACTTCATTTTCTTTTTTTTCAAGAGCTTGGAGTAGTTCTTTATTCTGCTTATTTGATTCTTCAAGATCTTCTTTTAGCAAGAGGATCTTAGCTTCAAGACGTTCATAGTAACTGCATCTATCTCTGAGTTTCTTGATTGTTGTTCTCCTTTCATTTACTTCATTTCTTAATGATGTCACTTCATCCTGTAGCTTTTGAAATTGATCTTCCTTTTCCTTGAATTTCTTCCTTGCCTTGTTTCCTTCCTCTAGTTAAGCTTTTAGTTTGGTAGCTTCTTCTTTGAAGGCACATTCCCTTTTGTCCAATAGATCTTGTTGATCTCTAATTTTGCTCGTAAGCCTTTTAAATTTTGCCTCTATTTGGTATCTTTCTTCCTCACCCATAGGAGCAAATTCATTTGTTTCACTATCACTTTCATCATCTTCAAATGGATGGAGAAATGCATCACCAGAATTCATACCTAATAGCTCTTTTGCTTGTTCATCATCATTCTGAGGTGATTCTAAATCTGAAGAGTTGATTCCACATATTCCCCAATCAATTCTCCCACTATCATAGTTCCTTTGAGATGTCTTCTTCCTCTTAGGTGCTTTCTTCTTTAGCTTCTTTCCCATTGTTCTACGGATCTCCTTCAAGCAATCATGCTTCTACAAAAGGACTTGCCCTGATACCAATTGTTGGAAATAATACTGAGACGGGGGGGTGAATTAGTATTAGCAAATCAATAATCTTTTTCTTTTCATACTCAATTTTATATACGCTACTTCAATGAAGGTAACCCATGTGTGCATGTAATTGTGTTTAAAGAAACAAGCGTATACACAATAAACTCATGATTCAGTTAATTATCAGATGTTGATCTTTAATCTAAGCATTAGGAATTTAAGCATTAAACAATAACCATGTATAGTTAATAATAGAAAAAAACCAGCACACATAAGCAACACACATGAACACCAAGATGTAAGGTGGAAACACAATGTGGGTAAAAACCACCTGCTATTGTCATCTATGTCTTCTTTTAATAATAAGATAAATTATTTACAATATTGTACTGGCGCAGAATTATACCAATACGCTGGCTTCTACCTGCATAAGGCTACCAACTTCTCTCATTCTGCAGCTTCTACTGGAAGGGAGCTACAACCCCCCTTTCTCTTGTACTGGTTTATATGTTTACCAGTACGTAGGTGCCAGCTTACTGAAGGCTAAAACCTTCTCACTTCCTCCGAGGACCGCGTTTCATAAATTTTCATACTGGATACTCCTGGAACACAACATAAAAATCTGAAGGCCACGTTTCATCCAATTTTGATACTAGACCCATCAACAACATTGAAGTAGAAATCAATCACCACTGCAATACAACCATCAACTACACCTGCATCACTAATCTCCAAAACACTGCATCATCATTCAGAATCTGTTGTAACCTCAAAACCAAACTTCGGAGTGTATACGTTATTTGGCAGAATCCAACCTGTGTGTATACGTAGCTTCCCTGAAGCAAACCAGCACGTAGATCTACAAACACTTTGACGCACTTCTAGACTTTAGACATAATTACACATTGAGGATAAAACATGTGTTGGTGATTAGATCTAGCCCATCCATTATCAGATCACAAAATGATAATTCATTATGATCCTGATCCATCATTAGATTTCATCCATCAACGTTGAAGCTAATCTCAATCAACCAATCTGAATATGCAAAGTACTGTCACCAAAAAAACAGTCACCAAAACATAATGAAAAACCAAGATCTCTACATCAACATTTAGAACCAAATGCAACTTCAAAAATCATGGTTCACAAAGTATACGCTACTTTGATGTGTTTAACCTACGTGTATATGTGCTTTTACCAATGTCAACCAGTGTATACATCTGTAAATATTCATTCATAATTTTGCAACTATTCCAGACTTCAGTTATAACCAGATCATAATATTTACAGATCAGCACATGCATCAGTATACCAATCTAGAATAAACATGATCAAACCATATAAAGATTATTCATTCCAAGCCTTAAGGTCCCGATCCATCATTAGATCTTATCCTTAATCAAGCGCTAAGGTTCATCCTTGGTTCAGATCCAGCTATGCACCATAACCCAATAACCTGTATACTAGATCTTGCTCTTCATTAGATATACAATACTTGAGTGCCTTTTCCTAATGATCTTCTCCTTCTTTTATAGTCTTAGGCCTTACTCAATACCATGGTCCAAAACCACTTAGAATCAATACGTTGGACCAAATACCTTGGGTCAACATGTCGGACAAGATACCTTGGACCAATACCATGGATCACAATACCATGGACCAAATACCATGGACCAAAACCAAGTTTTCCAACATGTACGTGTCTTTCCTTTCGTGAAAGTGCATGTGTACTCTATATGTGCCTTTTGGTCTTCTAACCCACGTGTATACGTGGCTTGGTCAATGGGAACCTATGTATACCTTTCTTTCTTCATTTTATGAGCCTAAATTGTGATCTATCATCTGTGAGAGTTGTTCAGCTACAAGTGGGTTGCCATCAAGTACAACACATACATCATAATGCCAACATATGAATGAAATTAAATGAAATGAATAGAAACTAATAAATTAGTCGTTTATATAATGAATATGAAAATACCAAAAGAAAATAAATCACTACTGCAAATGATAAACTTTTTATTATTAAATGATGACTAAATTTTGCATATATGCGATTATTAGTAGCTAATTTATAATATCTTATAACACGACTAAAATTTAGTCATGTTTCTTTGGTCATTAATTGGTTTTAAATGATGACTATAATTTGCATATATATGACTATTAGTAGCTAATTTACAGTGTCTTATAACACAACCAACTTTTTGGTCATATTTCTTTCGTTATTAATTTTTTTTCTCAAGGATTCATATATTAATATATTTTGTTATATATTTGGTCATTAATTGTGACAATTAATAACTAAACCAATGAAAAATTAATAACCAAATTTATGATTAAATATACTACTAGATGGTAAAATTGAGGAAACAAATTAATGACTAAGCTAAAAATAACTAAAAGTCGGTCACATTATAAGATAATGTAAATTAGCTACTATTGGTCACCGACTGAAAAATGGTCGTTTATATGCAAATTTTAGTTGTTTTTTTGGGAACTAATTAGTCATTTTGTACTAGTGTACTCATGTCCTTCACACAAATCTACAGTTGTTAGTTCTGATCTATTGCATGAAACATGAAGCAATGGACCAGATTTGTCACTCCCTCTCCACCATTAAGAACCTCTTTATCCAGACCCCCTCTTAATCTTAGGGAGACTTCGTCTATTCATGCTTCCTCTGGGAGATCATATTCTTTATTTTCAACATTGGAGAATCTTTCACGGCTTCCAACCATTTCATCAAAGTTATTACCATCCCCATCATGCTTACCACATCAATGAACATCTTCACCAAGTTGAAGATTGTGTACAAGCACAGCTTGCTTGTCGCATCAAGCATCTTCACCAAGTTGCAGATTGTGTACCTACAGAGCTTACTTGTCATGTTAAGCATCTTCGCCAAATTGAAGATTATGTACCTTCATAGCTTGCTTGTCACGTCGAGCATCTTCACAAAGTTGAAGATTGTGTACTTGCACAACTTGTCATGTCAACCATCTTCACCAAGTTGAAGATTGTGTACCATCATAGATTTGTCACATTGAGCATCTTCACCAAGTTGAAGATTGTGTACCTACGTAGGTTATATAGAAAATACAACCAAAATTATGGAAGCATGATGTTATCCATATAAGAATTACGGAATAATTTCGTATATATATCAGATACCCAGACTTAAAAACAAGAGACATATACTCTTCAAAATCTTTCTAGAGACTTTGTCATACACCCTATACTACTTCATAACAATAGTCATTTCATTTAGGGTTTCAATATATCTTCCATATCTATGACATACCTTACTACAACATATAGAAAACCATATAAACCATTTACACAAATATGAACCTACAAATCATCTAAAAACCCTCCAAAATACATGTGTCAGTCTTCTCACTATGAATTCATACAAGTCCTAGATTTCATACAAAAGAATTAATCAAAGGCAATCACATCTTAGTCGTTAACCTCACTATCTTCCACTAGGGTTAGTTCCAAACCCTTGGATGTTCAATCAACCATCAATCAGTCACTAACATAACCAACTACTACTAAGTTTATTTCCAAACCCTACATTTCTGAGCAATCATCACACTCAACCAAAATTCAAATTTCAACATTTTCTTCACAAAATTCAGATTATCATATAGTGAACATTCATCGTAGATTTCTAGTTCTACTAAGGTTTGACTCCAAAGCCCTAAAATTCCATTTTCAAATATAACAATCTTATACAAATCTCAAATCATCACATTCCAGATATTTTAATTTGACTAAGGCTTAATTCCAAAACCTTATATTTCCAATCTCAATAGCCCTTACATGCATAAATCTCAGTTGTTATATTTTAGACTAGACAATGTCACTACTAGGTTTTAACTGCTAAATCCTATATTTTAATTTTCCAACAGTCATCTAATAAATTTCAGATCTTTATGTCACACATACTAAACAAATTTTTAATTTCACTAGGGTTTAGCTATAACACCCTAGATTTTCAAACATCATCATCCTAGAGTCTCGTATAAGGACTATGATCATCAAGGTAAATGCATATCTAGGAATTCATAACCATACATAAACATATCATATGTCGAACAATATTAATACATGTTGTCCTAGACCAACCTAGGAGTTCAACCAAAAGGACATATTGATCCGGATTTAAATAGGAACGTAACAAATTACAGAGATAACCATAAAGACAGAGATGCAGCGGAAATAATAGTACTTTATTTCAATAATGTAAAATATTGAAATATGCTTACAAATAGAAATGGAAATAAACCAACTACAACAATGGTAGCTTATCTCTGAGAAGAGATGTGGCAGCTACATGTCTCTGAACTACCTTACAATAAGGCTCAAGAGCCTTTTTATTATTGAACAATAAGAGCAAACCCTAACTTGAGGAGATGTAACACAAATAGTTTATGGGCCCCATTGGGGTGAGTTGGACAACGAACTTCCTGAGGTCGTGACTTGGTCATATTATCTCCATTATCAACACATGTTAACCCATTGGAAAGATCTCTCTGAGGATTACGAAAAAAAATATGATTTTAAACAAAAATCCCTATTGGTATATTTAAAAAAAAAACGTTGTTTAGGGCCTCAAAATGGCTCCAGAAGTTTAGGACCCTAAAATCTACTAAAAATAGTAAATTGTGCTATAATTAAGGAAATTTAAAAACTAAAAGAAGCAATGGTGAGGGTCCAAGTAAAATTGGCAGGTGGCCACCAATATCCACTTGGATCATTCATCCCCCCTTAGGAAGCAATGGTCCCCATTGTGTTGAGTTCCCCCATGAGATGAGGAAACTTCTGTTGAACTTGGTCCCTAGTGAGCCACTTTCCCTAGTGAAGGAGTTGGCCTGTTTTGACAAATCAATACAGTTGGATATTCTAATGGCGAGTGTGCTTGATCTATGTGTCCATGATTCAATCAGTTGCAGTTTTTTCCATGCAATCTAGATTTAACTTTGTGGGTGTGAACTATTCTGCAATGTCATATGTGTCTAGTAATGGTGGAAAGTATGGACGAAGGTAGTGCACATTGAACAATGGGTGTAGGCCAAGGAATGAGGGAATTTTGAGCTCAAATGCATTGTCTCCCATAGCCTTTGTAATGGTGTAAGGACCATATCGAAGTGGTCTAAGTTTCCGATTGGCTTTGGTAAGGCGTTCCTTTTGAAAATGCAACCAGACTTTGTTGCCCACATGAAACTTATGTGGCACTTGATGTTGATCATGTCATTACTTGTAGTTGGAACTTGATTTCTCCAGAATGTCATGGACCTACTGGAAAATATGTTTGATGTGCTCAATGAAGCTATTTTCCATATCTGTTTCAGACTAGACATGAGTCGAATCTACATGAGTAGCTACAAATGGCATGGCCACATCAATGGGACATAGTGGCTGGAATCCCAAGCCCACCTGAAAAGGTTTGTGTCCAGTCAATCTGTGGAGAGCCCAGTTGTAGCTATGCTAAACATAGGGGAGGCTCTCGTCCAATGTGTGTGGATGCTTTGAGTTGTACATGCATAGAATTTGTATGATCATCCTGTTGAAAACCTCTATCTGGCAATCAGTTTGAGGATGGAAGGATGTGGACTTAGTGAGTTTGGTGTCCAGCATGACCAGAGACTAGACCAAAATGTACTAAGGAACCTGCTGTCCCGATCTAAGATGATACACTGTGGGATCTGAAAGTGTACCCACACTCGTTCAGAGAAGAGTTTAGCATTGGTTTCTACTTGTTAGACTAAACAATGCGCAGCGGAAATAAAATAAACAAACATACACAACACATTAAAAAGAACAAAACCATAACACACAGATTTAACATGGTTCACCGAACCAATCTGGGCTACGTCCACCAGAACAGAGGCATTGGCAATCTTATTATTCAAAGGAGATTACAACAATTTTAATTCTTCACACATACTCTCAGCTCTCCCTATTTTCTCTACTCTCTACCATAATCCTCTACGGGATTACATTTCTTATAGCTGGAGCATAAAAATGAATCATAAATTCCCTCACAACAAATATAGGATGCATTAGCTCCTCCTCAAAAAATACTGGAGCTAATATAGCAACTAATCCTATTGTCATCACATACATGAGATTTTTCCCAAATTTAATAACACAGAAAATCTCAACAATCTCCACCTTGACAATAAGTATCCTGATGCCCTGTTCATTTATTATTTTTATCTTTTCTGCAAGCCAAGAGAAGCCAGAAACCAACGTAGCTTCTCTAACAAAACTGGTTTCGTGAACATGTCTGCACAGTTTTCCTTCGTATGCACCTTTTCAAGAGAAACACCCCTTTAAGTGATAACTTGTCTTACAAAATGGTACTTGATAGGTATATGCTTAGATTTACTATGATAGGCCGGATTCTTAGCCAAATGAATTCTACTTTGACTATCACAAAATACTAAGCTTGATGTTGTCCTGTAACCTACCAAACTCACCAATCAAACCTTTCAACCAAACCGCTTCTTTGCAAGCATGCGAAGCAGCTATGTATTCTGCTTCAGTAGTGGATAAAGCAACAATATTTTGTAGCTTTGACATCCAGCTAATAGCTCCACCTGCAAGAGTAAAGACATACCATGAAGTTGACCTTCTCTTATCCAAATCATGTGCAAAATTGGAATCAACATAACCGCAAACAAATTCACTACTTCTGTTATAAGTGATACAATAATCACTTGTGCCTCTCAAATAACGAAGCACCCATTTCACTGCTGACCATTGTTCCTTTCCTGGATTTTCCATATACCTACTGACAACCCCAACTGCATGTGAAATATCTGGTCGAGTACAAACCATCGCATAAATTAAACAACCTACTACATTGGCATATGGAATTCGAGACATATATTCCTTTTCTTCATTTGTACTAGGACATAAACTTGAAGAAAGCTTAAAATGGGAAGCTAAAGGGACTGAAATAGGCTTCACAATGTTCATACCAAACCTCAAGAGTATTTTCTCAATATACGTCTATTGTGATAGCCACAGCTTACCATTGCTTTTGTCTCTGAAAATCTCCATGCCTAAAATTTGTCTTGCTGCTCCTCGATCTTTCATATCAAATGTCCTAGCCATCTGAGCCTTTAACCTGTTGATCTCTGTTATTCTTTTGCTTGCTAAAAGCATATCGTCAACATATAACACTAAGATAATGAACGTGCCATTACTTAATTTCTTAAAGTAAACACAATGATCATATTCAATTCTTATATAATTTTGACTCAACATGAAAGAATCAAACTTCTTGTACCATTGTCGAGGCAACTACTTCAGACCATACAATGATTTCTTGAGCCTGCAGACAAATTTCTTCTTGCAATCTTGAACAAACCCTTCCGGTTGTTCCATGTAAATCTCCTCATCTAAATCTCCATGTAAAAATGCAGTCTTAACATATAGTTGCTGTAATTCTAAATCAAGTAAGGCAACTAATGCTAATACAATTCGACTTGAAACAATTTTTACAACTGGTGAAAATATATCATGAAAATCAATGCCAGCTTTCTGAGAAAAACCTTTCGTGACCAGCCTTTCTTTGTACCTATCCTTTGAACCATCAACACCCCTTTTCAATTTGTACACCCATTTACATCCCACAGTTTTTCTGTCTTTAGGAAGTTCTACCAGATCCAGGGAAAATTTTAAGAACCCCCCTAAATTTATAAATATAATAAATGGGCGAATCTCCATTGTCTATAGGAAAAATGGAAGGCGATTTTATCAATAATATAATATGTATATATAATTTTTTGGCGAATCTCTCACGAGGCATGGTGAATATTTTACTCAATTATAAACTCTTGTAAGATCTTGGCGAGTCTTTCACTAAATAATAAAACTTTGTAAAGTCCTAGTGAATCTTAGCATAGGCCACATGCTGGTTTAATTCCCCCATTTAAATAGGCTACATTCCAGGCGAATACCATGGGTCAATACCATGTGCCATTTTGGTGAATACCATGGGTCAATACCATGTGCCATTTTTATTTTTATTAGAATATTTTACTCAATTATAAAATCTTGTAAGATCTTGGCGAGTATTTCACTAAATAATAAAACTTTGTAAAGTCCTAGTGAATCTTAGCATAGGCTACATGCTGGTTTAATTCCCCCATTTAAATAGGCTACATTCCAGGTGAATACCATGGGTCAATACTATGTGCCATTTTGGTGAATACCATGGGTCAATACCATGTGCCATTTTTATTTTTATTAATTCTAATATTAGGGTTAATAATGGTTTTTTGCATGGTATTAATAACAATCTAGTCCATGGTATTTGTCCCATAGTATTTTGGCCATAGGTTTGGCCTAAATATAACCCATTTTTTGAGTGTTCGTAAATATAAGGTGACTTATGGAGTAAATATAAAAAACATGTTTTATTTGTTTACCATACCTCTCGTTTATTTATATTTTTATTAATTTACCATACCTCTTTTACAAATATGGTATTTGGCCCATAGGATTCACTTAAATAAAACCACTTTCTTGAGCCTTCAAAAATAGAACGAGGGTTATGGACTAAATATAAAAAGAGGTTTTATTTATTTACGAACGTCTAGTTTATTTATATTTCTATTTATTTACCATACCTTTTGAGTAAGTATAAAAAGACGTTTTATTTATTTACCATACCTCCACTTTACTCATATTTTTATTTGTTTACACCCTTACATGTATATAAGGTGACTTATGGAGTAAATATAAAAAATGTTTTATTTATTTACCATACCTCTCATTTATTTATATTTTTATTAATTTACCATACCTCTTTTATAAATATGGTATTTGGCCCATAGGATTCACTTAAATAAAAACCTATTCTTGAAAATGGGCGAATGGAAGATTCTAAGTCCTAATTTCAGGGGCTAAATTTACCTTTTTTACCCTCTCCCTTAAAATAAGGTGGGCTATTTGAGGTGATTTGTAAAAATGTACTATGATACAAAATATTCGCCCACTAAAAATTTAAAACCCCTTAATTTCGCCAAAGGGCAAACATTCACCCCTAAAATTATCCTTCACCAGATCCCATGTGTCATTCTTGTGTAATGCCATCATCTCGTCCTTCATAGCGTCTTTCCACTTTTCACTTTTAGAACCTTCTACAGCTTCCTAATAGCACAAAGGTTCATCATCGTTAGCGGTTAAAGCAACTGAAGTAACATAATTTCATACCTTCTAGGAGGACGTTTAATTCTCGTTGACCTCCTTAAAGATGTTTCTGGTACTTCCACAATTTGCTGATTATTGTCTGTAGGAACTTCTTCATGATCAGCATCTGAATCATGTTCATGATCTACATCTGAAACTTGTTCATGACCTGCATCTGAAACTTGTTCATGACTTACATCTGAATCATGTTCATCTTGATCATCATCAATATTTGGACTGGTTTCAAACTGAATGTGTTGAAGCTTAGATACATTATCCTATTTCACTTTATCATCTACATCTGAACTTTCAAGTGAGGATTCATTAAATTTAACATCTCTGTTAATGATGATCTTGTGAGTAGTAGGATCCCACAATCTGTATCCCTTAGTCCCATAACCATATCCAACAAAGATATATCTTTTTGATTTAGGATCTAATTTAGAACACTGATGTTTTGGAACTAGAGCATATGCATCACAACCAAAAAAATTTAGTTTAGAATAATCACAAGGATGACCTTTCCATACCTCTTGAGGAATTTTGCATCCTATTGCAGTTGATGGTGATCAATTTATCAAATAGCAAGCTGTAGCAACCACTTCTGTCCACAATTCCTTCTGCAAATTGGCGTTACTCAGCAAACTTCTTGCTCTCTCTAAAAGAGTCCTGTTCATGCGTTCAACAACTCCATTTTGTTAAGGAGTATATACAGTGGTTTTATGTCTTTCGATCCCAACTTCCTTGCAATAATTATCAAATTCCTTTGAAGTAAACTCACCACCATTGTCAGTTCCTAAACATTTAATAGTTCTTCCAGTGATGTTTTCAACTAATTCTCTAAACTGTATGAAAATTGTAAACACATCAGACTTCTTCTTTAACATGTAGACCCACACTTTTCTAGAGAAATCATCAATAAAAGATACAAACTAGATGAACCTACATATGAGGTTGTAGGAGACGGACCCCAAACATCAGAATGGATATAATAAAGGATTCCCTTACTAGTACGTTTTCCAGTTTGAAACTTCTGCTTGCTTTGTTTCCCAAACAGACAATGTTTACAAAAATCTAACTTAACAGACTTTAGACTAGGAAGTAACTTATGATCAGATAAAAATTTTAAACCTCTTTCACTCATATGGCCCAACCTTTGATGCCATAAGGAATAGAATTACTGTCATTTTCAGACACTGTACAAACATGATGTGACTCTGTTCTTCCTTCTAACTGAAAAAGATTTCCAACCTTCTTTTCTTTCATTACTAGTAATATTGCTTTATAAATTTTCATTACTCCACCTTGAACAAAGGTTTTATATCCATTTGTGTCTAGTATTCCTAATGAAATGAGGTTTTTCCTTAGTTCAGGTACATGTCTTACATCAGTTAAAATTTTATTTGTCCCATCAAACATTTTAAGCTGTATGGTTCCAATTCCCACAATATTACATGTGACATCATTTCCCATGTAAACTACTCCATCATTGATTGGTTTATAAGTTTTAAACCATTCCCTATGAATACACATGTGATTTGATGCACCAGAATCTAACAGCCAATGTTGATCATGACTAGACAAATCAACTGATAACACTTCATCACTCATACCTGTCTTGGACGTCGAACCTGTATTTGTCGTGTTTGCTTCTTGCTTCACTGTTGAAGATTCTTCTTTGGATGCTTGCTGTCTCTTCCAACAATCCTTCTTCAAATGTCCCGATTTGCCACAAAAACAACACTTTACTTTACTCTTCTTCCCTTTCGATTTTGAACGCGAGTTGCTGTGCTTACTGGAGCGTCGTTCTCTAGAACGACCTCTAGCCATCATTGCTTCTGATGTAGAGGTTTTGGAATTTGACCTCTTCCTTGTCTCTTCGGACAACAAAGCTCCAAAAACATCATCAAATTCAAGGGTTTCTGATGTACTAAGACTTATAGAAGTAACAAAATGATTCCATGACTCGGGAAACAAGCATAATAAAGCTATAGCTTTATCCTCTTATTCAAATTTTACTTCTATACTTTCTAATTGCACCAGAAGAGTATTAAAGACATTCAAATGATCAGTAATGGTTGTACCTTCCTTCATGCGCAGACTGTACAATTGTCACTTCAGAAGAATCCTATTAGTCAAGGATTTAGTCGTGTACAGCTTCTCAAGCTTTGTCCACAAACCAGCAGTAGTTTTCTCTGACACGATGTTAAACAAAACATCACCTGCCAAACACAGTCGAATACCGCTGAGAGCTCTTCCATCCAATTCATTCCATTCATCATCTATCATGGTGTAAGGATATTTGGTTTTTCCCAACAGTGCCTTCGCCACGCCTTGTTGCACAAGCAGATCATGCATCTTCACTTTCCAGATTTTGAAGTTATTTTTTCCATGGCACTTTGAGTTTTTGCCATGTTGTAGCAAACTGAATCTCCAATTCCAACTTAATAAATAAAGTTAATATCTAACAAAAAAAAAATTCCTTTGCCTTCTACTGTGCTGCCTCTACTTTATCATACAATTCCTCTGCTATACAAACTGCAGATTACAAATAAAAACAAAAAACAAAATTTCAGTTTTACCAAAACGATTTTCGCTTGCCGCGTTGGCGCTTCTTCGACAACAGTTGATCCGCGCCAGAAAAAAACGGTGTAAGTGACAATATATTGGTGCGCTTAAACCCGTCGATTCCGCGCCAATCGAGATACTGGTGCTCTGGCACAAGTGTTAAACACGGATCCACGCCACTGGTGTGCCTGTTCCAAAATAAAAAGCACCAATCCGATCTCTATTAGAAATTGGCATGACTGTCTCTGCCAAAACCGCGCAAATCACCAAAACTCCACCTTCAGTTGCTCTGTCACATGCACTAGATCCACAACCAGAGACCTGTAGGTTATGAGCCCTCCACGCTTCTGCTGCGCTGCTCCGATACCACTTGTTAGACTAAAGAATGCGCAACGGAAATAAAATAAAAAAACATACACAGCACATTAAAAAACACAAAACCATAACACACAGATTTAACGTGGTTCACCGAACCAATCTGGGCTACGTCCACCAGAATAGAGGCATCGACAATCTTATTATTCAAAAGAGATTACAACAATTTTAATTCTTCACACATACTTTCAGCTCTCCCTATTTTCTCTACTCTCTACCACAATCCTCTATGGGATTACATTTCTTATAGCTGGAGCATAAAACTGAATCATAAATTCCCTCACAACAAATATAGGATTCATTAACTCCTCCTCCAAAAATACTGGAGCTAATATAGCAACTAATCGTATTGTCGTCACATACATGAGATTTTTCCCAAATTTAATAAAACAGAAAATCTCAACACTACTGTGATATTCTTCTCGCAGGATGCCATAATGGCCATCTCTGAGAACCTGTCAACGACCACACAAACAAATTTATTTCCATGCTTATTGGAAGGAAGGCCTAACATGTAATCCATGGAGATGGATTCCCAAGGTCGACTAGGGGTAGGAAGCAGGGTATAGAGGCCTTGCTTCTTGATGGTTGGTTTGGAAATGGCGTAGGCAGTGCATGATCTAATATACTTCCTGAGATACTACCGAAGATTTGGCCAATAGAAATACTTCTACAGTACTGCCACCATTCTCTCGACCATGAAATACCTAGTTGCCTGACTATACTGTGCTTCCCAAATCATCTTGGCATACTCTCTTGAAGGAACACAAAGGTGACCGAGGTGGCATAACAGAGCATCTTGGAGGTGAAAATATGGAACATGCTGACCCTCCAAGAGTTTCTGGTATGTGTGGCTAAATTCTGGATTGCTATTGTAGAGAAGTGGCCAATCAGAAGTCTCATGCCTACAAGAGTTGAGCATGGTGGTTAACGCCATGTTTGGTGGTCGACTAAGGTAATCTGCAACATTATTGGTGCTGCTCTTCTTATACTTGATATTCGAATGGAACTATTGCAGGTATGTGGACCACTTCTTATGGCGATCATTTTGCAATTTCCCTTGGGTCTGTATGAACTTTAGGGGTCGGTGGTCTATGTGGATGAGCATTTCCTTCCCAAAAATGTAATGCTTCCATTTTTGGCAGGCCTGCATAATGGAATAAATCTCTTTTTCATAAGTCGGATACTTTCAGACTGTGTCTGAAAGTGTCTCATTGTGATATGTAACTAGATGCCCGTGTTGAGTAAGGACTACCCCAATAGCATCGTCAGAGGCATCTATCTCAACCTCAAATGGTTGTTACAAGTCTGGTAACGCGAGCACTAGTGCTGTGCAGAGGTGATATTTCAACTATATGAATGCCTTCTGTTGAGATTCAGACCAAAATAATTTTTCTTCCACTCCTCCCATGGTGACTTGACTGAAGGTCCAAGTGATATGAGAAAATCCCAACACGAACCTGCGGTAGAGGTTAGCAACACCTAGAAAGCTGTGAAGCTCTGTCAGAGTGGTTGGAAATTTCCAATCCCAAATGACTTGGATCTTGGCTAGATTGACATGCACCCTCGGTTCATCAATAATATATCCCAGATACTGAACCTGGGTCATGCCAAAAGTGCATTTCTCCAAATTGGCACATAACTTGTGTTGCCGCAGTGTTTGGAGAACCTGTCGGACGTGGTGGAGGTGCTCTTCCCAACTCTTGCTAAAGATCAGGATGTCATCCAAGTATACCACTACAAATGAGTTGGTGGATGGCCATAAGATGTCATCCATTAGCCTCATGAAGGTTGCAAGAGCATTCATCAATCTGAAATGCATAACCAACCATTCAAAAAGGCCCTCCTTGGCTTAAAAGGCAGTCTTCCACACATTGGAGGGTTCGATTGGTACCTGGTGATATCTTGACTTCAAATCGATCTTGCTGAAATATTTTCCCCCCTTCAGTTGGTCCAGGAGGTCATCAATCCATGGGATCAGATACCTATTATGAACAGTGATCTTGTTCAGTGCCTGATAATCAATACAGAGTCTCCAAGTCCCATCCTTCTTTTGTACCAACACGATCGAGCTCCCATGGGACAATGAACTCGGACAGATGTGACCTTTCTGCAGTAGCTCCTCAATTTGCCTCTTGATTTCATTGTTCTCTAGAATGGAGTGTCGATAGATTAGTCCATTCGGTAGCAGCGCAACTAGGGTCAGATTGATGGAGTGCTTGACCTAACATTGCAAAGGAACCCCTACGGGGGAGGTGAAGATGTCATCGTACTCCTCCATGACCTTGTCCATATGTAGTTGTCGTGTAGAGGGGCCCTGTCTGGAGGTCGTGGCCACTATCTTCTTCTTTCCTTGAGGGCATATCATCAAGAAACCAAATTTCTCGATTTTGGAAATGAACTTACTGCATTGTTTTGCAATAACGAAAGAGATGGGGGTAGGAGGTGCTACCTCCGGTATCTTGTACAGCTTATTTCCCAAAGTAATAATAATATAACGGGGCCTTGATTTATACACATCATGTCACTTCCACAAGTATGGTTGTCCTAATAATACATCACAAACTTCAAGGGTAGCAATGTCACATAATACCTTATTTGTGAAGGGCTTGATGTTGTATGGAAGGTGACATTGTTGGATCACGTGAAGATCCTGTCATTGGTGAAACCACCCGATGGTGTAGGGTTGTGGATGCTTGTGTTTGATAAGCCCATCCGCTTCACGACCTCTGCCAAAATGAGGTTCTTTTGGCTCCCACTATTGACAATGAACCGTAGCGGGGAGCCCTTTACCCACATCTAGGAGTGGAAGAGACGCTCCTCCTCCTCTAGATCTTAGGGTTCCTCCTTCTGGATCTTCATGGTGACAACGATGGTGTTGGGCTCCGAATCGATAATATTCTTCCCTTTGTTATTCCCCTTGTTGGCTATTGACTCAGAGTCAGAACATGCATCTGATTCTGAATCCTCTAGCTCAGCCACCAGTGACTTCTTGGCTCGACACTCACAAGTGTTGTGAGTGGAGCTATTATGGAACTCACACCACTTTCCTGTGTCCTTTTTTTGCTTCGTAGTGTTGTTCTTTACTTGCACCTTTGGCAAGTTGTCTTTGGCCACCCCACCTTGCCTTCGTCCCTTATTCTGCAATTTTGCGGCACCTTTCTCTTGCTTCGGATTCACAAATCCAAAGTCTCGCTCCTTTTGTTTAAACTTGTTCTCGACCTTGATGGCATATCGGTATGCCGTGCCGAGCGGGGATATGTTCAGGAATTCTATTTCTTCCTAGATGTACTTGTGTAGGCAGCCGTAGTATTTGAGTACCAAATGCTGCTTCGAATCCTTGATACCCAACTTTGTGCGAAGGGTATCGAAAATATTGGTAAACTCCGGCACGTCTTGGTCCCTTCCCTGTCGCAGTATGGTCCATTTTATGTATTCATCCTCATAGCTTCCAACAGGGTAGTACTACTCCTTGATGGCATCTCGAAATGAATTCCAAATGCGTGTGGCTAAAAATAGTGAGCCTGTACTTTCTTCCTTCTGCTCGCAGTAGGTTTCCCACCATTCCTTGATGTGGGGGGTTGCTTTGAGAAGAGCGAAAATAATCTTTTCCCAACTGAAAAAATCATGAACAGAAAAATAACCCTCTAGCAGATTCAACCATTTATCGACGACATCTGTGTCTATCTGACCCTCGAATATGGTGATTTCAAAATTAACTTGTACCTTAAATGGTGTGGCATTTCCAGAGTAGCTGTTGGAAGCCCATGCGTCACCCCTATGTAGCCGCTGAAGGATCTGGGAAAACTTGTCCATCATCGCATTCCTTCTTCGCCTAAGGGCTTCTTTGAAGCAAGATTTTGATAGGATCTCCTACCCCCTCGCCTTTCTTTTCATCCTCCATGGCAGGCCATCAGGATTTGCAAGGATGGTCATGCAAAGGTTCGACCAGTTCAAGCCCTAACTCCTCGTTGGGGACATGTTGGAGTATCATGGCAACAGTTCACATGATGACAATACATGATGAGGTCAACACGAGATGTTGCAGAAACCATGTAGCTTGAGTTGGAGGGGCCAGTTTTCCACGATGGGAGCAGCATATGGAGATTGCGACGAGGTGGTTGATGATCATGGATTGAGGAGACTTTCTGACATATGACATACCGATGGAGTATATGCCTTGGTATGGGTATCTTGGTGACGAATGGTTGCCAGGATGAGAGACTGTCGAGGACGACAGTGATTTCTAGTGGGGGAGAATGTGAGGACCACAAGCTGCAGGGCAGGCATATGGGCAAGCTGCAGTCACAGTGGAAGGTCACGCGAGTCAAGAAATGAATTGTGGAATGAAATTTAAGTGGTTTACATATAGGCCGTGTGGGTGGTCCTGGGTGACCCGATGAGTGGGCGACATGATGGGAAAACCACCACATAGGTGGGTGGTCCCGGGCGAACCAATAGGCAAGTTGATGGGCGAGTTGGTGACGGGCCGACATATTGGCGGGGAAGTCACCCACATATCGGATGGGCCGACGTGTTGAAGACTTGGTGAAGCCGACGGATGTGTGATGTTGGGTAGGTCGGCTGGGTGTTTGAACAATGGAAATTCAAGTGTATATATATATGGAGACAAGTGTAGAGAAGTCATTCACACTTGGACGTAGATCACTTGGATGAACCAAGGAGAAGAGCGAAGAAGTGTGCAGGAGCAGGCCATGCAGATGTGCCCGCACAACGAATAGAATGGGTGAAGCCGTTGTGCAGAGCTGAACAACAGGTAGATCGTTCAGGGCGTCCCTGCAGGGTTGAATGATGGGCAACCCGGGTGGGGCATCCGTACAGAGCTGAACGACTGGAGGACTATTCAGGGCGTCAATGGAAGGCTAAACGATGGGCAACCCAGGTAGGGTGTCCATGCAGAGCTGAGTGATGGGCGAACCGTTCCTGCAATCCGTGCAAGGTTGAATGATGGGTGACATGGGTAGGGTGTTTGTGTAGAGCTGAGAGATGGCCAAGCCAGGTAGGGCATCCATGCAGGGTTGAATGACGGGCGACTAGGGTAGGGCATCCGTGCAATGCTGAAAGGCAAGTTGATAGTTCATGCAACACGAAATGGTGAGGGCTTTAGCTGAATGAAGGGTGGTTGAACCGGAGGTCATGAACGAGAGTTTGTGTAGGCAGTACTATGTGTGGCCCACCAAATGAAGGGAGGTCAAAAACGTGAACGAGAGTTCGGGCGAGTGGCGACACGGGTGTGTGTGCACCCACCGAATGAAGGAATGGTTGGACTGAACAATAATGTTGGGTAGGGTAACACGGCTTGGGAATTTTCTGAATGAACGGTGAGTGAGTCGGGTGAAGACGTACAATGGGTGAATGAAGTGTTGGGTGAGTCATGCGGCGACTATCGGGAGGTGTCGACGAGCTGGGTAACCGAGTTTGCCGAAGTTTTGAAAATGTGGCTGTGTAAATTTGGGGTTTCCTCCAAGATTTAACTTATGCTTTGAAAGTTGAAAGTTATATATATTGATATATGGGCAGACTCACATCGGAGAGTTGCCCCTCCTTTTATATTGTTGTGATATTGTTCATGTTATTGCTGTTTATGATGAATGGTTATGGTTTTCATCATGTATAAAGGATAAACTGATACTTGGCAATGAAAAATAAACTAAGTATGAATGTTAGGCATAGTCCATGATCATAAGTATTCGTGAAAAGAAAGTGGTCGGTGGTGCCACACGTCACTATAGTGTGGTTGGAATATTACCGCCAGGGTAGGGGCGTGACATGCAAAGAAAAATAGAGGAAAAAGAAAACTATTATGATACCATTGATCCGGATTTAAATAGGAATGCAACAAATTAAAGAGATAACCGTAAACATAGAGATGCAGTGGAAATAATACTTCATTTCATTAATGTAAGATAGTGAAATATGCTTACAAAAAGAAATGGAAATAAACCGTCTAGGGTGATGGTAGCTTATCTCTGAGAAGAGATGTGGTGGCTACATGCCTCTGAACTACCTTAAAATGAGGCTCAAGGGCCTTTTTATTATTGAACAATAAGAGAAAACCATAAACAACCAAAACCCTAACTGAGGAGATGTAACACCAAGAGTTTATGGGCTTCGTTGGGGTGAGTTGGACAACCAACTTCCCGAGGTCACGACTTTTTCATATTATCTCCATTTGACGCGCATGATAACCCATTGGAAAGATCTCTCCGAGGACTATGAGGGAAAATTCAATTTTCGACAAAAAATTGATGGCAATAGATTTCCAAAAAAATGTCGTTTAGGGCCTCAAAATGGCTCCGAAAGTTTAGGACCCAAAAAATAGCTAAAAATAGTAAATTGTGCTACAATTAAGGAAACTAAAAAACTGAAAGAAGCAATGGTGGGGGTCCAAGTGGAATTGGTGGGTGGCCACCAATATCCACTTGGATCACATATCTATATATTCCTATATTTTATCATCATGAAAATATATCATATCATGTGTTAGTCAAACCCAAATTCACAAAAATATCAAATAAGAGTTAGACACAATGATTTTAATTACACTAGGGTTTGATTAGACAAACAAACTCATACCACAAGGAAACATTGTTACGACAATGTAAGGGTCGTTCTTACACATTCCACCCAACCCCAATGAGCTAAGGTTCCAATGTGGAAACATAGCAAACCCAACATTACCCAAACTTCAAAGGTTTTGGGATTTCAGACCTTATCACTCAACGTAACTAGTTAGGATTTCCATATCACACCAAAATTTCGAACAAGACATCATCAATAAAAATTCAACTAGCATTTCAAATCACCCGAAGCAACTTATGATCTCAGACATTCACATTAGCATACCCTTTGGTTAGGGTTTTCCAGAACCTGTCTAGGGTTCTACCAAATCATATAAGAGTGGGGTGTGTATATTTATCAAGAGATGAATCACCCAAACAAGAATCACTAGGGTTCAATACTACTAGTCATAACAAGGTTACTAATAGGTCATCAAAAGAATAATATTTTCTATCAATGAATTCAAAGCATACATTTGTTTCTTGACTAACCTTGCCTTGAGAGATCCTCCTTCGTGCGGATGTTTTCCCTAATCAAGACAACATAGGGAGAAAGTTGATTAATATAATCAAAACTAAATGACTGCATGAGCCCAAAATGGAAAATACATTATATACTAGATTTTTCCAGAACAATCTCATTAATGGCCAAGATAGCGTCCCTGAGTCTAGCTAGCTTCACAAATAAGGTTTCCACAGTATCTTCTTTAGTCATCTTCGTAGTCCTCATCTCATTCTTCAAACTTGTTACTTGACCAATGTTCTTAATAGTGAACATCTTTGACAAGGCTTCATATATATCCTGAGCATGATCGATGTTAACTATGAATGGGACAATATTGTCTTTTATCCCTTCTATCATCAGAGTCATAACCACCAATTCTAGATCCATGAATTTCACTTTGTCGGCATCATTGGCTTCTTTTGTAGTCCTCTTTACATTTCCTTTTACCAAATCTAATACCTCTTCTCGAGCATTAGGTCAATCCTCTTCTTCCATGATCTGAAGTTATATTCTCCTTCAAATTTGTTCTCACCATTGATTGAGTTAGACATTCTCCTTGAATATAATATGCTCCTTCCCTAAGATAGTGCCGATGAACGGATCTGCCTTTTTCTTCTTTCTTCGCCAAAGATCTGATACCATTTTGGAAAATCAGAAAGGTGGTAAAGGTTTTCTCAATATTCATAATTACTTGTGATGTTACTAGCTATTATGATTCTTTGAATCTTCTTTCTTTAGCTCATTTAGTAATTACACAAAGCAGATCACATAAAACAATGAACAAAAGATGTAGGCATATGCCAGGGAAAATCACCCTCGAGGGGAAAATCTAGTCAAATTAATTCTTCCTTTCAATAGTATTATTTGATACTCTTCCCCCTAGACGTTGACCATACATTCTCTCCACACCACATCACCCTTCATAAGATTGATTGCTTTCCAACAACTTCTACTATGCAGCAACTTGTGGTAGCTCACAGCTTGCGATAGTAGTCCAACTTGGTAGACTTCGTTCTCCCAATCCATAACACTAAATAGAGAGAGACCACCACCAAAATTTTGATTTTCCTTGACTCCCTAGGTTCATCCAAACTCACATTCACTTCAACTTCCTAGCAGTAGACTTTCCCAACATCCTACTTCGCACTTCCGCCCAACAAATAGATTTTCGCTTTTATACCTAGAAGAGAGAGAATGAGAAGTGATCCCCCAAATGAAATCATATTCCTTCATTTTTTGGGATTCTTGTGGGGTAGAATGGGTCCTTAAGCTGACTTGATCTTCTCTTGAGCTAACATGATGTGGAGGTTCCATAATTCATATTTGGCTCAATACTTAACTAATTTACATGATTCAAAAGCCCAATAAGGGTCTCTTTAAATGTACAATAATTATATAGACTCAGAATAAATCCTCTAGAAGTCCTGAATGGGGAATTTGACGTAAAACATGGTGACCCAAGCATGAAACCGATGCTTTAATAAGTCACAATAATAATAATAATAATAATTTTCTTTATTATTTTGACAAGTACATTACATAATGACTCAAGTACATTATTGAAGACCGAACATAGTTGATTTTTCCAATAGTACACTCTATTCTTATGTGGAATATATTGTAATTGTGTGAAATAAAGGAAACCCAAATCTATAAGGTTGTTTTCTTTGATTTCTATGAATTTTATGAAGGTAACATGGAGAATCCTTATTTATTTTGGTATATTCTCATAGGGGTTGGAGTCAAAAGCAATAAATTCAAATTATTGTGTATTCCATATTTGAATTCTTAATTTATCAGTTATTTATTTCATCTAAATAATCTATGAATGGATTCTTAATTTCCCACCCTAGTTTAATTATATATGTTCACCATGCTTTCAATTTCCCTTGTAAAACTCTCACAACCTTTATGTCAAACCCAAAGTGTATGGAAGCTCAAACCAGAAAATATGTGGAAAATGTACCCATAAATCTTTTTTTAAACTCTTGGTATTTTCATACATAATTTCCCAGAAGAAAACAACACCCTTGAAACAAAAAATTGAAAATCAGATTTATATGGTCCCAAGCTCTACATTGTATCACCACACACTGTGACTCTGGGTCACTAATAGGCTTATATATCCCTTAAGACAAAGCCAAACTCTTGTTATGCTTATAACTATAAACTTAATGGTTATAGGGATTATTCTTAGGCCACACTGAATGTTAACGTCCATAGGAATGAAACCCTCATTTCAAATATACAATTTTGAGCATTTCCCATTAAATTCAACAATAGAACTAATGACATGCCTAACATCTGACACAAAGAAGATAAGATAAACCATGGCTTATAGTACTCTGTAAAGTTAGGCCTAACAATGTATCATTCCATAAAGTGGAACGCACACAATACCGTTATATCCACTTGTAAAACACAAATTGCAATATATAGATAATTAACAAACTTAATAAGATAAATATACATGAACATATAACATGAAAACAATGGGTATCGAACACCATAATAGTTTAACTGAGCACTAAGCACATAAATCATCCATATAATACCATGTAAATAGGTCTATAAGTCAAGAAAATATCCACAACCACATTGATATGCAAGTCCATTAGAACCGTGAGAAATTCATATATCAACCCCATTATAGACAGCTGGGAACAACTTATTCCTCATCTAACAATATGGATACAATCATTCTTATAGCACATAAAAACATTATGCTTTGTACAAAATGCAACATATATACATAATTAAATACACTTATATGTATAGGTTGAATGAATGAAAACTAAGAGAGGTACTTCAACTCTCCACCCAATCGTAGGCCAATTGAACAACAATATTTCTTGCATTTGACCAAGATTCATACATTAGCCATATTATAATGTGGTAAGTGGCTTAACCCTTTTTAGTAAACATCAAATATAAACTCAGAACCATGTGACAAATGGATTTAATACAAACAAATGACTATAGTTTTCGATGATATATATTATAAAGTGGCTGAAGTATTACATAGGACCCACATACCACATAACCCTCCCCTTCTCCCTTATATCAGAGAATCTCTCATATCGGATTTTTTGTTATGTGTCACCTCTTAAAATTTATGATATCATATAACCTCTAATCCCCAATATGCAATATAGCCTCCAACCTCCAATATGTTTTAACCTTCGATATGTCAAACCCAATTTTATTTCAGTTTTGGATTAATTATAAAATCACATCCACTCCCATATCGGAACTTTTGAAATGGCACATATGTCAAATCACCGATATGACTTAATATTTCGATTGCCGATTTGGATGTGTATCTGATGGCCTTTATGACAATGATTTAATATAATATTGCATTTGCCCCTGATCAGAACTTTCCATATATCACAAGTTTTGCAGAGCCCGTTATGTTAAAACTCTGATACTTAAACCTCCGATATCCATCTACGTCTACCATTTGTCACACTTTGGTTTGGTCGTTACTATTAAGTTTTCAATAAGTCACTGTTAATGCTCTCGGGATATTTATCATTTGCTTTTCATTAATATTAGTTTAGATTCAAATTATTTGTAAAACGTTTATTGCTTTATTGTATTTGGATTGCAGGGCCAATTCTGGAAGAAATTTCTCTTCTTATTTTAATTGAACAGTTCAATGACTATAGCACTAAAGAAAGAGAGAGGTTGTTGAAAAAATCTATTCAGAGAATTTGTTGGAAACTACCCTTCCACTCATTCAAAGAATGTTCATATCTGATCCAAATGAAGTTTCCTAGATCTTCTAAGTTCAGCTTGTCATTCAACAAAATATAAAACCTCTACATTAATTTACTTTTTATTTCTCATTTCTTGAGAAGCCGAAGGGATATGTTAACTTTGAAACTTTGTATAAATAAATGTCTCTTCAACAAGATTAGGGAGGTTGCAATCACACATAGGGGGCTCTATAACAATTTGATCTATGCTTTCACACTATTGTAGAGTGCAGAGAGTTTTATTGTAGATATTGTAGAGAAATTATGGCCCTATTATAAAGGGACTTTTCACAATTGTAAGAATTTTCCTTAATGATCAAAGCTACTCTCGGAACTGTGGTAATAAAATTTTGACATGGTTTTAATTAATTCTTATTCTTGTGTACTATTAATAGAACTCAGGATTATTGTCTCACTGTTAAAGTTTCATTTTTTCTTCTAACCTTTATTCTAATAAATATTATGTTTCTTCAATATTATGCACTATTGTTGTGTCATTGACATTTTTTTACTGAAGCTTTGTTAGAGTTATCTTTGTAGGGAAGGATTAGATTGAAATCATATGTAATTCATTGAATTATACTTGTGGTAAATGATTACTATTTATTATTCATTTGCAGGTGTATGTTTTATTTTATGTCTATTAATTGAAATGAACTATTTCTTTTAATTAATACAAATTTAATAATGAATTATGTTTATATGAATTCAGGCTTGTAGGTGGACTTACCCTAATAAATATTTATTAAAGTACATTCATTTACATATTTTTTGTAACCTTTGATAAGTTTACAAACTATTTTGGAATTCATGACTAAATATTAATTCTAAATTCATTCATAAACCAGTCTTTCCACCTATTTTAGTTAACTTTCTGTTGGATTGGGAGAGGGATATCCCATTCTAGTTCAAGATAGGTTTTTTTATCTTTTAAAGTATTTTTACATATGCATCTTAGTTTTTCTTTAAGTATTATCTTAAAGGGGAAAATAAATCATTTAATTTTGGTTTGATCAACCTTTTTAAATCGATCAAACCTTTGTGTCAATTTACTTCTTTAATTTACATATTTAATCATTGATATAAAGGAAATAGATTAACTCTTAGTTTAGGTTAGATTAGTACTATATTAGTTCTAGGTTAGTCTTATATGACAGGGTAGCCATGCCCATATCCAGTCAGAACCAACATATTCAACAGAAACGGAGTTCCTTTAAGTTCCCAACTGGGTCCTCTCCCATAATGTTGACGGTGGACATTTTTGTCAATCAACATTGTTGGTTCTATGAGGGACAACATCTAATTCATTTATATAGAGATATTTTTTTTAAGTTTTATTTGATTTCAATGGATCCTCTCAAGAGACCAATTTGGAGTTTCTTTACTAGAATTTGACTTACTTCGTCTCTAGTTGAAGTAGCCAAACTCTTGTCAAAGAACAAGTTTATTGCTGAGAACAATGCCTATTCTTATGAACACATCTATCAATTTATTTTAAATTGTAATCATTATGATCTTGATGAAGGTGTCATGTCCAGGTTGTTTACCCTTACTTTGCAAGGATTCGGGAAAGAGTGGTGCAAATCCCTACCATTTGCTTCCCTACGCACTTGGGATGCTTTTGAAATTCTTTTCTTACACACTTTTCAGGATTATGACTTTGAAATAGTATTTGATCAATTGGAGAATCTTTGTCATTTTGAAGGTGAATCATTAGATAGCTTTCATATTAGATTCAAAGTAATTTGTTCTCAATTCCAACCTCATGATTTACCTATATAATTTCAATTAATAGGATAATTTGATAAATTAATTTCTTTTCCTTCCATTCCTAATCCATATGAAATAATTTCAAGTTTAAATGAGTCTTCTTCACCTTCCATTAACATGACTATAAAAAATGACATGGAGAAACATGTTAATTATGATGAAACTACTGCAACTATAAGATAGATTTCTCCATTTAATTCATACTTCTTATAGTGTTAATGATAATTCTGACTCACTTTCACATGTTAATGAATTACAACGAAATAGTTTGGAACAAGTTGATAATTGTTTGAAAGAAGATCACATCAATAGATTTGAAGAATCAATTATCCTAAAATCAGAAAATAAATAGACAACTCAAATACCATTCATTGAATCTGAAAAATATGATTTTTGTTATAATGATCACCTACAAAATTCAATACCATGGGAAAGTATGACCAGCAAAGAATCTGACATTAGCAACACGGAATACACTGATGAATTTTCTCATATAGAGATTTTTAGGTTCATTATCTCAAACTCTCATTTTCATCATTTTCCTGAAATTTTTAGCAATTCAATTCCTATTCAAATTAATGATATCTCAGTGATCAAAGAACTTTTTACACATGAATTCCCAATTGATTATTGTCGGGATAAAGAAATATTCAATGATCATTCTTTCAATATTGGAAAAAATGTGCCTAGTTCTTCCTCTTGTCTTCATGTGTGTCACAGGAATGCTAACAAATTTAAGGAAAGTTTTGAAGTCATTTATGATGAATACGCTAACAATGAGGATCTTGATTCATCTCAATCTTCATTAAATTCGCATGGTCCAAGTAAAATTATATTTGAAAATGAAGAAATATTTAATTTAAAAAATTTTCCAATCATTTTTCATTTTCAAACTTTTCATAATTTTAATGATTTCACTAATCAAGAACCCATCCCTATCTATGAATCTACTGATGATAACATTACCTTTTCTATTCCTAATCCATTATCTCGTGCACAAGCGGATGTTGATAACCATTCCAATTTCATTTTGGCTAAGTCTTGTGAAAAGGAAATCTTTTCAAATGTGTCCCAATTGTGGTGTAACGATAATTGTAATATTTCTATAAACAATTATTTGATTCCGTTTTAATCCTTTTGGCTTGATTTAAATTCATTTTCTTCCTTTATTTTTCAACTCTTTGACATTCTATGTTGGTATGTTAAACTTCTCGATATTGCACATGTATGACATACATTAACAGAAAAGGATAAATTTAAAATTCATAGCTTTATTTTTGAACATCAAGAGCCATTACTCTTCCAATTTTGTTCGATGTTTAGCTCATATCAATTTTCTTGTCCTTCCCAATGGCATTGACAACAAAAAATTGTACTGAATTGTGTACCTTTACAACATGACCAGCCATCTAACACAATTGATGACCTTCCATCATATGTACATAAAACTGGCAATTTAATGCATGCCATTGCATTTAAAATAATATTTTCATAATCTAACCTACTATCCTCTTCTTCATATCAATTCCAATCTCTAACTAATATCCATCCATATTTTTATGATCCCATTGAGATCTGGTTGGAAGAAAATATCCAAGAGAGGGTGAATGTAAACAAGTTACTTCTTTTACATACATTAACAGTAGATGTACATAAAATTTTTAGTTTTATTTCTTTTGGTTTAATTATATTTATAATTTTATTACTCATTTTTGATGTACACATTCATGCAGAAAATAAGATGCTTGAATGTCTTCATTGGAAGTACGATTTCACTTAGTATTAGTCTACTTTTGTGATTAGGATTGGGACTAGCTTAGAAATTAGTTTAAACAGAATAAGAAGATGGTTTTGAACTTTGATTAATACATGGGAGAAAATGAAGATTCATCAAGTAAAATTATGAGTGAATTCTTCTAGGTACACATTTATATCTTCATCCTCATCTAGTTTGAGCTTTATTTCAACTTTTCTTTTCTCTTTTAATCCTTATTTCTTTCTTATATTTTGTTGTTCTTCTTTCATGTTCCCATGTATTTGATTTGTAGATTCATCCTTGCTGACAAATTACATTTTGAAAGAACAAACATCATATGACATTAGGGAGTTTTCTCTTTTCTAATTTTGATTACATTTTGAAATCGATTGTCAGTGTTATTCTTAAAATTGAATCTATAAAGATTCACAAACTATCTTAAGAAAGATTTGGAAAAGTAATAAAATGTCCCTCAAAGTATACAACAACTACTCTAAATCAATAACTATGGTTTGAAACAAAATAGCTCTATTAACAAATCATTTTACAAGATAAAATCGACATAACCATCATTTCAATTATATTTTTATGTTAATTCTCTATATTATCTTGTAAGATTTATCTCAAGGTTCATTCTCTTGATTGTCTTCCTTCTAATTTCATAGGCATTTTATGCTTAGTTGGATTTTCTTTTCATTTCATTTCACAATAAAATAGAGTAATGTTTTCTCTTTCAACTTGGCATAATCATTGGGCGAGTCGTTTTTATGCTCTAATTTATATTAATGTAATCTAATCTCTAAAGGATCACTTCAATGAAGATGATTTCGTTTATGTTCACTTCTAGCTTTCCTAACTAAGTATAGTCCTGGGTTTTTTGGTTCTTTGATTTTAAATATTTCCGTTATTTGTTAATGAACTATGAACTCCTTTCTTTGAAGAAAGTAAAGCACATTTAACAATAGTTACTTAAGGTCATGAATTCTTTTAGTGAACAAGTTTAGTCAAGTGAATAGTAGTCAACTTAAGGCTTTTTATGCCATCCCTCGCTCGTAAGGAGAAGTATACCACCCCATCTATTAAGTAATATCTATGAGATAAATAGTAACCATAGTTAACATAAAAACAAAAATGGTCAATTGAAGCATAGGAGGTCTCATTACAAACCGAACTACTATGATCATAAGTTCTAAAATTGTGACATTACCATTATTGGTCAACAAGACAACGTAATGGCTTTGGACCACAAGGTTGAGAGACAAATGGTCTCATCACAAGTCAACTTGTTAACCATGTTAGATCTCGTGAATGCAATTGTCATTTGCTAGTTACCAAGCCAGGACAATGGTCTTCAGCTGGCATTTTGTTGACGGTGCTGGACCCACCAACATGTCAGGGGATCTCTCCGGTTAGAAGTCCCAACTAGACCTCATATTGTTTTGGTGTAGGAGTCCCAGAAGTGGTTCGTACGGTATTTCCTTGACCATGGTTGCACGAAGAGGAAAGTTAGATATCCCTGTAAGTAGCAAGGGTGTGACATATGTAGCAAGTTAAGGAAGGTGCATGAATGGCTCTAACACACAGAGAGTGAGGTGAGTGCACCCCTTGGAAACCTGGGAAATCATGTGGCTAAGAAGGGGACACATGAGCGAAGATGCATCATAAAAAAAAAAGCAAGTAAGCTAACAATCCAAAGTGATGGTTAAACCTATAGCACATTTTAGTAAGATGCATACATACATATACAAAATGATTCTATACACACATGCATAAGTAACTAGATACATATATCGTTAGAGTAAACAAGATAGCTGAAATACAATAACAACATATGCATGAAACGTGTTGGCTCTATTATATTAAGAAGTGAAAGTTCCAATCATACAGTACAACCATGACCAACCATTAGTCCCAATAGCAAAACATTACTTTCACTATTGCCTACTCCTCCAAAGAGATGTACTAGCTCTGCACTATGGAGAAGCCAAGGCTCATTACAATACTCTCCAAACATTCTCTAGGATACTCCTACCGGAAGCTTGGCTAACCAAAATCCTGTACAATGAGTTATGAGAGACTATATATAGTAAAGGGTGGGGTGACTCTTGACATTACCCTTTGTGACTGTTCATTTACCCTCATGACTCTTCAACTACTATATGATTGTTACGTTCAGCTATTAACACTTAAACTTCCACTTAACAAGACGTTACATACAATCTACATAAGTAACCATGTGAGACAAGATAGGCTTAAGAAATCCATGAAAGACATAACTATGACTTAGATAACTATGGGAATACCGGCTCTTCGACATCATCATGATGGAAAACAGTGGTGAATTGATGACAAGCTCAGTAGTCTGCGATGGTGTCCATGTACTCTATGGTGACATCTTTCTGGAAATGAACTCCTCCATCTATTGTATATGGGTACACTGCTCTGGCTCCTCTGTCCAACTCATGTAATAACATGTGCATCATTGTCTTGAGTGTGGCTGGACAAGTGACACATTGATGCATAATGTCTGTATTGATCACCATGTTTGCGATGGTGGCTATGTGCATCAACTTGTTAAAGTACGAGTTTTCCCCCAGTTGGACTTGTGACTTTCTCTTTTCCTTGGTGAGTGTCCCAATAGATGGGATCGCATGTGCACGCTGTTAGCCTCCTGTTGCAACAGGTGTTCATATTTCATGATTGACATTTTTACATGCCAAATATGTCATCTTTCATGCTGCAAGGTTCCATATTTCCTTAAAGAGGCCAACGAAGAAGTCATGAAAGTGTGCTAGTCCGAGTGCCGCTGCTGTATTCCAATTTTTATGAGTTATTTCATTTTGATGAGTCTTTTTCAGTTAAGGGAAGGCCAAACAGCTTAACCTTGGTCTCCCTAGGTTTCAATTTCTTGTTTTAGAATATAGAGAATGATATCTGCCCAAACAGTTTAATCTTGGTAGATTTGTAGATAGGTAGAGAATCAAAGGAGCCCAAATGTTTAATCTGGGCCCTTGGCAGAAATAAGTGTAGACTTAGATAGGAAGGCATTCAAAAGAAAATTTGAAAAGCTGGGTCAGCAAGTCTAAGTGCACCCAATCCAAAAAGAATAAAAACAGAGTATTTTTAGTTAATTTGTATCTCTTATGTAATTTTAAGTCACTTTATGTAATAAATGATCCCGGCTGCACCAATGCATCTCTCCTTTCTACAAGACAAAGAAACACTGCAAAAATAAATTCAAATTGAGCATTGTCCACCTGAAAAGGAACAAAGAAGAAAAGGCATTAAAAACAGAGATTTGAAAAGGGTCAAGAAACATTAGAAAGTGGATTTTTCTAGTGAAAAATCAAAATCTACTCCTATATAAGGTGTCACATTTCATTTTCATGTTCATAATTCTCATTTGGTAAAGAAGGAGTCAAAAGGTGAAGAAAAGAGAAGAAGTCGAGTGAGTTTTGGGCCAAGGAGAAGTGGCGCTACACTTCTGGAGTTTGGCGCTGCATGTTTCAGGCACCGGAGGTGGAGCTACGCGTTTAGAGGGTGGCACTGCACGTATAAGCTGAACGTTGCACATAGGGAATTTTAGGTAGTGCAAACTAACACTGCGCTACACATTCAGGAGGGCACTACACGCCTGTAGTAGGCACTGTGGGTTGAGCAGCAAGGACCAAAAAAGCCTCCAGCTTCATAAAAATTTCCAAAATCACCCTCTCATCCCTCAAAAAAGTAAGTTTCCTCACTATACCTCATCACTTATTTGCAATTGAAGTGTTTGAAGGTAATTTACCATGACAAATGTGAAACCCTAGATTCTCTCTCAATTACACCCTAGAAACCCTAATCCCCTTTATTTATCCAACCATCTATTACTAAAGCCCTGAAACTCTCCCTTACATCACTCCATAACATTCTATACCCCCTCATCCTTCATCCCACAAGTTATATTTCAAAAAAGGACCCAAGCCCCTCTCCCTCATTTTCATGATTCATACCCTCCCCTTCATTTTCCAGCCCACCAAAATACCTCATAAGGTCATCTCCCATTCCCTCACTTCTAAATCACTCTTAATCACTCCCTTCATCCCTTTTCTAAGAGTCCACAGCCTCAAAATTTGCAAACATGGACAGAGAATAGAAAGACTATGAGGAGGAGGAAAACAACGACAGTTATAGTTCGACAAATAAACCTCGACATAAGAGAAAACCACACAAGGGATGAAAAATTATCAGGGAAGAGCCATCAAACCTTAGAGAATTGTAGGCCTCCCAGTTGGTTGTCACTTGTTTTAGACATCTAGGGTGCTATGAGTTTTTTGAGAAGGTAGAGAGAGTTCAACACCACCCTAAGCTCACTAGGCTTTTTGTAGCCAATTGTCAGGACAACAAGGTGACTCTTGCTGGGGTGACAATTACAATTTCACTTTCCCTTATTGTAGATGCAACCTGGATTCTAAATGTAGGGGAGAAGTGGTACAAGGCACAGGACCTAGATGAACACTATTATGAGCCTTATATCGAACCCAGGTATAGAAATGAGGTGAAAAGAATTTTTCCTTTCAGATTTCTTGAAGACAAGTATGTCCCCATGACGAAAATCGCCATGAAATATTACACTTGTGAGGGCATATTTTCTAGACTGTACACCTATCACATCAGGATTCCCATGCATTTTAACAGGGTGAGGATGTTAAACCTTCCTTATTTCTTGTTGAGGAATATTAGGAAGATGGCCCATTTTGTGCAGAAAAATCCATACTCTCAGCCGATGAGTAGTATTTATCATTATTTTCCTGATCAAGATGGTTGTGCTTCATAATCTTAGCCTCCTTAGCATCTCTTGGGAGACATTTATTGCTCATGACACCTTCAGGGTTCCTCAAATTCCTCCACCAGTGTCTCAAGAATCAGGAGGACCTTCTAGCAGTACTCGGGTGAAGACAGATGAGAAGGCCAAAGAGACTAGAGCTACTGAGGTGCCCAGGACCTACATGACATATCAGAGGGGCATAAGGAAATTGTTTGCAGCTGATAGGCAAGTGTTTTCTACACAAGATGTGTAAGGGACCTTGCCTTCTTCATCAACTCATAGGCAAATGGTTGCTCCACAAGGTCTAGAAGGGGATTTGCCTTCTTCATCAACACAACAGGAACAAGTGCAACAGCTGCACAAAGGGAAACAAAAGATGTCAAAGGAAAGTTTTGATGATGAGGAGGAAGAGAGAGACTTTGATTTGACAGAGCATGATGAGTCGAAGAAACATTGTGCTCATCATGGCATGGAAACAATTGACTTAGAGGCTCAGGATGAAGAAACAATAAAGGACATCATCATAGAGGAAAAGGAGGCTCAAGTCCAAGCATTGATGGAAAATTTGGAGAGATCCAAGTATGTCATCACATATCTAGAACAAGAGAACAAGTAGTTGAGTGACAATAGGTCCTCATGGAACTAGAACTTCTCAAGATAAAACGACAAGGTGATAAGAACGCACTGGTCATTGACTCTTATTGAGAAGGAAATTGAGGATGATAGAGAGATTTGGCTTGAAAGAGTCAATTTTCACCTAGGGAAGTTGTTGCAAAAGGCTAATAGGGACACGAGATGATCAGGCACATGGCCAACCACTACAGAACCCAAAACAAAATTTGCAACATGAGGGTCAAACAGATGAAAGCTAGGCTAAGGCAGGCTCTAAAGGGAAAAAAAGAGGAGGATAGGCTTACATTGCTTGTTAAAGCTTGCTTGGCTAATTAAGATGCTTGAAAATGGTGCTGCTCACCAATTTTGGTTAGGTTTGGAGGAGATTTTTCTTTTTGCAAATTTTGGAAATTGCACATAGAAAATCTGGCTCAAGGCACAATGCCACCGGCACTACACTTTTCCTAGGGGCATCCAATGGACAAATGGCTCGAATTTTTGGATTCATAGTGATGATTACATACACCCTATGGATTTTCTAAGTTTTTGGGTTAGAACTGGTCCACCAAAAAGTCAAAAAACACCCTAAAAATGACCTTTTTGCCACTTTTTGGACACACAGAAGTAGTCTTCGTAGAATCAATTTTTCACGTGTAAAATGAGCTTTAAATGAAGAAATTATAGGTGTTTCGGAGAGTGTATTTGAAGATATTTCCAATGAGCTATCATGAGGTCAATTTGGATGCAGGGAAGGTGTCTAAAAAGGACCTGAACGTGGCGTTGCATGTTGGACTAGTAGCGCTACGCGTAGGGCAAATTTTGCACAGGATGGCCATTTTTCTATGTTTTGACTATGTTCATGGATTTTCTCTTATGGAGGATGTTTTACTGATGTAAATGATGACTTGGATTGTAAATATGATGGATAAGTAGTAGTAGAGGGTAGATTCATTATATTAAAAGTCAATTTGAGCATAAATGAATTAGTTTTCTCACTTTTAGAGGCAAGTTGTTAGGATGCCTATATTCTAGTTTCTTGTTCAGTGTTGGTTAGATTAGCTCCTCATCTTAGGGATTCAACCCCTGAGAATGGGAGGAGGTTGAAAAAATGCCTATATCTTCTTCTTCTTTCTCATTGTAAAGCGTTGGACTCAGCTAGATTCCTAGGCCCTGATTCTACATCATTTTGTAGCAGTTTAGCAGGAGATTAATAAAAATTCCAGCTATTTCTTTGGGATCCATGTGGTATGGAGTTTAGTGCAGTTTCATCTCTTGTGATCATATTTTAATATGTTTTGTGTACTTCATTAATCATTTCATTGCTTCTAAGCGAATGTTTTCAAGTTGATAGGCATAATTCATTACATCACTGTTCTGCTTTGGGGAAATATTCACCATTATATGTTTTCTACAGTTTGGGAAGGATCCATGGTAATCACATGCTCTTCCTAGCCTCTCACCAGTCTTAAACATCTCACCCATCAAGCCCTAGAGTGTTAAACCTTATTCCTACCTTGCCCCATTGAACACCCTATAATTTTGACCTAATTCCCTCGCCCTAACTGTTTGGCTCCTCCTGATCCAGTAAAACCCCTTCAAAATCAAATTAAACCTTGTGCTACTATACCTAGCTTAATATCCTTTTCCTAATCTAGTCATCTTGGTTGAAATCCTTATGGAGAGAGCCCTCTCTCGGCCTAGTAGGGCTATCTACTTGGCTAAGCGTGGTTTGTGGTTACCCTAGCATTGCCTTCCTTTAGCTTGAGGTTCAATCCAAATGATAACATAGTGGCAACCATACTGGGGAGCGAAATATTAATCACCCCAGTAATATATTTCATTTGAATTCTTAAGCTTGTGGATGATGAGTTTTAGAGTTTACTAGGCTCAATGGAAAGTTGTAAGGCAATATATAAAATTTCAAAATTGAGCATACTGGCTTCGCGAAAGTACACCATATCCAATCCAGATCTGAATCCTCCAGCCATTTTCAGTGATCCTCACAAAATTGGGCGGAAATCTAAGAAAGCTACAGAGAAATTCAGTGTAGCAGAAGAACAATCAAGTGAGGTTTTCATTCCTCATGTTCATTCACTCCCGAAAAGGTTAGACACTCTACAAGATATTGAGTTTGATGTTCATTTTGAGAAAAGTCCATTTCGTAGTAAATCTTTGAGTTGGATTGATCAAATAGTTGTTAATTCCTCTATATCTCTTGAATACCCTATTGAAGACTTTTTTACACAAAGTAAATCAGGGTCACAGCTTCTTCATGCTCTCGATCAATTGCAAAACCTTTCTTCAAACGTAGATTGTTGGGCAGCAGATCCCCCCATAGCATGCTTTTGGGGCTTGAAGCCCGAGTTTTTGTCAAGTGTAATGTAAAGACGCCACAAAATTTTGGTGTGGAGCGCAAGATTCTAGTGTTGTCTACCCTAAAATAATGTAATTTAATGTATAGAATGTTGGCCTACCCATGGTCTATAGACCATGGGATTGTATAAATAGAGCGAGGCTCTAAGTGTAAAGACAATTTTTAAAAAGTTTGGAGAAGTAATAAACAAATGCGAAGGCATGGTTAGAAGATAGAAGTGAATTTGAAGTGTATTGGGTCTTAGTAGTATGTAAAGGCTCTGCAGCTGAGTGCATAGACACCTAATAGATTCCGCAGCTGAGTACGTGGGGCGTTGCAGCTGAGCACGCAAGGCAGAGTCAGGTCTATAACTGAACTTGAGTATTAATAATGATAATATTGATTCAGAATATCATGCATCCATTTGTAGATCTACATTTCTATGTTCTAGTTATCACCGCACACGCCACGGCCATAAAAAGATAAGAAAATGATGGGGCCAGTCCGTGTATCCCCAAGAAACCCTCAATTTGGCAAATTTTCAATGGAAGAAAAGGGAAAAGTCGTCACCATTGAAACAGAGGAGGAGGAAGAAGAATTTCAAGACCTGATCACCCAAATTGAGGTGCAAGACAATGAGGTGGAGGATGTCTCCCAAGTACATTCAGCGACAAAGTTACCTCCTTACATCCCCCCCGCGGAAGGGGAAAGCCAAGGTATAGAAGGACCTGGAGGCTACGAAGAGTGCGCTCCAGACCCCGCTCCTCCTTGATGATATAATTTTTGCATGTCTGCTATTGGGATGAGTACCTACTATGAAGTTCAAAGATTGGGACCTCACGGATAGCGAGAAGTTCCCATAGTTGGCCGCGGAGAAGTTAATGAAGTAGAAATGGTTGCGCGGTGTGTAGAAGGCGTGGTTACTCCTTCTACGATGGATACCACACTACCACCACGCGCCAATAACCATTTTTTTCATCAGGCAGCTGCTATGCCTGGTGCATGATGAGTATCTCTGGCTGGAGGAGCCGATTCCCATCACGGCTAATATAATTCACCAAATTTCGCAACTGCCAGTGAAAGGAAACGACCCTGTGGCCATAACAGGAAAAAGCAGCGATTTGGCCCTCACAGAAGGTATGAAGGCCAAGTATAAGCTAGAAAATAGAAAGTGGGGGTACGCAATAGCAAGCGTTAAATACCAAGGGGTTCACATAGCCACGCAGTTGTTGGCCGGCAAGCTAATGAGGAAATGTTCGAAATACCAGCGTTTGTGATTGTGTTAGCAGAGCAATGCGCAGAGGGGGTCCAGTTCAACTGGGTGCAGTTCCTCTGCGACGAGTTCTTGACGAATTGCAAGGAGGCCTAGGAGGAGGGTAAGATCTTCCACTATTCGTGGTTGCTCTTATCCATCCTGTTGGTTGTAGGGGAGCTGTCGGCAGACAGTCAGCTTCCCACTACTAAGGGTGACTTTCCCAAAGCAGCGAGGTACACCTCGCTATGGGCTACAAAGTATGCAAATACGATTTGTGAGATAAAGGTGTTATGGGTGTTCGTAGAGGCGAGCATCCAAACATGGATCACCCGCAGGCTGCACTTATCCCCTACAGTTCATAATATCTTGCAAAGCGCAGTAGAATTTAAGGCAGATATGCATAAGTTGTATATCTGGGCGCACAAGGATCCAACCTGAAAATGGGTGAAACTTCCATTCATTGAAATGGATGATGCAATCTTCATAGTAATGGAGTCATGGCCTCCGGAGTGGCATGCCCTAGACTTGGAAGAAATCGAGAAGGTCACATCTCAGCAAGAAAATAAGGACACCAAGCTACGCATCGTGCAGTTGGCTGAGAGGAGGCACTAGGAACAAGAAGTAGCCACACGACAGAAGGCAGCTAACGCAACAACAGTAGAGCAGACGGGAGAGACCAAAACCGTGCCAACCAGAGAGGCCAAGGAGGGCCAGGAGATGCCCTCGAGGTAGTAGACCAGGGAAGTGGATAGGGAGGAGGACCACACGAACCCAAGCATGACATCAAGACAACTCAAGCAGCCCCATGGCCCTGAGAAAACAATACCACAGAAAAAAGGAAAAGCCATGAAGACATCCATCGACCCAATCATGCCCACATAAGGTGATATATTGGATATTAGCAAAACGATTCGTGAAGTCGTGGAGGACATGCTCTAGGGATTACAGATGGAGCAGAACACTGTGTTGGGGGTGCTCAGTGCACAACTACAAGGTTTACAGGTACAACACCCCCAAACAGGCACAATTGCCCAAAATGTCACAGTAGGATCCGATGAGGCCGAACAGACGCTGCGTGCCCATATGGGTAACACCTTCATCTCGCATGAAGGCACACTAGCAGCAGCAAGCGAGGATGACTGGGCTGCGATGAGCAGCATGAAAGGAATTGGCTTGAACTTGGCCACCCTGCCATGCAAAATTTTGTACCAGCTGTAGGATGGGGTCATCACAGAGCTCTGCGCCCAGGAAGGCTGAGCGATCCAGGTCCTGCATGAGCAGAAAATCAACATGGACCAGCTCAGCATCTAGAGGGATGAGTTGGTTACACAGGCTAGCGGATTGGAGCAGGCTGTAGAGGATGCATGCAGGAGCATTCTAGAGTTGGTCGTGCCAACAGAGCTACCAGTAGCAGAGCGGGTCCATAGATTGGTGGCCAAAGTCCGCGAGGCCTGGGAGGAAATGAAAAAGGTTTAGTTGGAGCTGAACCTGCAAATCGCTGAGCTGCGGTTGAAGGCGCAACCTTCAACACCCCCAGAAGTCAGAGAGTAGCACACCCGCGCTATCCAGATGGGATTGGAACGAATTGGCCAGGCGACATAGGGGTGCATTGGGATGTTGGAGCAAGCACTAACCATACTTACGCACCTGCAGGAAGACCCAAACCTACAGTGCCTAGAGACAGAGGTGCACGAGTTGTAGCAGGAGTATGACAGTATCTGGGGCACCATGTAGACGGTTTCCCTTACTCAACGACTCGCCATACTACAATAGGAAAGGGAATTGAACAACCGATTAGATGTTGCGCACCAAAAGGAAGCCCTGCTTAAAGCACGCATTCAACCATGGATCGATGAAGAGCTCACAATTACAGCTACCATTGAAGGGAAGCTAGCATAGATGCAAGAATTGTATACGGTTGGATATGAATATGACCCTGCTCACGAAAGTTTAGAGATACATGTGCAACAAGTAAAAGAGGTGGCGGAACAGTGTGTTGCAGACACCCAAACTGTGCAAGACCTACTGCATGGACTTCATGCAATGATCACTTCACCAGCAGAGTGACTCGGGATGAGCCACGATGATTGTGTTGGGGGCCTGTTGGGCAGCGGATTGCCCCATACCATGTTTTTGGGGCTTGAAGCCCGATTTTTGGTCAAGTGTAATGTAAATACCCTGCGAAATGCGAGCGCAGGGCAAAAGAGTCTAGGGTTGTCTACCCTAAAATAATGTAATTTAATGTATAGTACATCAGCCTACGCATAGTCTGCAGACCGTGGGATTGTATAAATAGAGCGAGACTCTAAGTGTAAAGATAGTTTCTAAAAAGTTTGGAGAATTAATAAACAGATGCGAAGGCATGGTTAGAAGATAGAAGTGAATCTGAAGTGTATTGGGTCGTAGTAGTAGGTAGAGGCTCTGTAGCTGAGTGCGTAGAGGCCTAGTAGAGTCTACAACTGAGTGCGCGGACCACTGCAGCTGAGTGCAAAGGGCAGAGTGAGGTCTATAACTGAACTTGAGCATTAATAAAGATAATATTGATTCAGAATATCGTGCATCTATTTGTACATCTATATTTCTGTGTTCAAGTAATATTTTTGTTTTCGAATACGTGCGCTTATCTGAAAGTTGAATGAGTAATAAGAACATTGGGTCTGCACAAACTAAGTTAAGCACTAATATAATACCACAGTAAAGATCGGATCGGAAGAATACTATATTCACAAAGGTTCACGTGGGTTGTGAAGGATAAAAAGTTGTGCGGGGCAGCGCAGCGTGAAGGTTGGGACCGCGAACCTCCAGAACCCTCATCACGGCATCCCTAGGGTGTGGAAACCTGGTTCCAACACCTTCCCATACTACTTCAGGTGAGACCTCAGTCCACTCTCCACAGACTATTGCCGAAAGGGCCAGTAGTACTAGGATTTTCTTGGCTAAAATCACTGTTGAATCTGGGTTAGGCCCCATGTAGCCAACATAGACACTTGGGTCAAAAATAGGCCATCCTTTAATTTTCAAAATAGTTCCTTTACATTTACTGCAACTCAAACAATTCCTTACCCACTGCTTTCATCTTTATAGATTGTTCATACTACTCCAGCTTTTGCTAATTCCCCTTTGAATATAACAAGTACCCCAATCCTTACTTTAAATCCACCTCCCCCACCTCGAGTTATGGTTGCCTGGTATGCACCCCTTGTTTTACCTCAAAATCTTGGTTCCATGCCTGCTGATTATCAAACCAAAATACCTTTCTTTGATGCCACTCAAACCATTACAGCTCAACAACATGTAGATAAAATGAATGATTTCCTTGACCTCCATGAAGTAGAAATTGAATATGTGATGATGAGGTTGTTTGTACAAATATTTGGAGGTGAAGTTCAGAAATGGTTCAGAGCCTTATAGTAGCTTCTATCACCACTTTACCAATCCTCCATAGGCAGTTCCTATATCGATGGGAGGTGAAGAAGAATCCACTTCATATTTTGTCCGAGTGTGAGAACATCAAAGGAAATGTTGGTGAGAGCGTGCAAGACTATTATGTGAGGATTAATGCGGTATAAAATTCTATTCCTGCAAACATTAAACCACTAGAGGGATTGGCTTCACTCAAGTTTCCAGACGGTTTCGATATTGATATCGCATATCAAGTGCGGGAACGTGATACTACAACACTAGAAGTCATGCAAAATAATGTTGTGAGCGTAGAAGCAAACTTGTTGGCCAAAAGAGCAAGAATGAGATCTGAGAAAAGAGTGACCATGAAAGAAGAAGCATCTACTTCAGATGTAAAGATGGATACATTGATTCGAACAGTGGAAAGGATGGTTGACCGGTTATCCATCATAGATAGAACTGAACCTCAAATCTAGAATCCAAATTTTAGAGGACAGCAGCAACCCCAATTCCGAAACTAGCAAAGAGAATAAAAGGCACCAGAGAAACCAACACAACAACAACAAATCAGAACTCCCTTACAACATAATTATGTTCAAGGAATGGAAGAAGAAGATGAGGATGATCTGGTAATTGAAACAAATCACTTTTTCACTGCTGATGGTATGCCTATATTTCTGACTGAAGATGAAGAATACGTAGAAGTTCCAAACATTCAAAGGGATGAGGATTACATCTTAGCAAATGATGTGGTTTTGGAGGCTGAATCTAATGATTATCAGCGTGGTTATATGAATGCTTTGACTACACAACAGAGGCAGTACTCTTTAAGGAGTAGAGATGTACCAGTCAATCCCATTCAGAAAATAAAGGATGTGCAATCAAAGAATGATTCCTCAAACATTCAAAAGAAAGGAAAAGATCTTGCTGATCTGAATCCCAGCAAGGTACCATCAACAAGTGCCGCTACAAATGAGAAGAACAATCAGCAAAAAGATAGTGCAATGAAAGAGAAAATAGATAAGAGGGACATTGGTGTCAAAGAGGTAGAGAAAGTTTCATCCTTTAATTTAGAAAGTGAAATTGCTAAATTAAAAGTGTCCATTCCTTTGACTGAGCTTGTTAAGAATAGCAACTATAAACACCATGTATCTAGAATATTACAAATAGATCCTTTGTTTGACATGGTGAATGCCGAGGATGATCTACTGAACTCATTTTTGGTCCAGACATAGAAGGTCAGCCTGAAGATAGCGAAGTCCCTCCCTTTTATCTGAGTCTTAGATTGCATGAGTATATTCTCCATAATGCTATGTTAGATTCTGGAGCTTCCCATAATTTGATGCCCAAAGCTATTATGGAAAATTTGGGCCTAGATATCACCCAGAAATATCATGTTTTGTACTCATTTGATTCTGGTAGAGTTTGTTGCATTGGTCCCATCAAAGATTTGGTGGTCTCTTTAGATCAAATCCCAAGCAAAAATGTCTTTATGGATATGGTAGTTGCTGATATACCACCACGATTTGGTATGCTCTTATCTAGATCATTTGGAGCTAAACTCAAAGGCACTTTACAACTTGACTTATCTTATTCTACGGTCCCTGTTTTCGGTCAACTAAGGAAGTTGTACTGGGAAAAGAAAATGAAGTATATGATCACTAGTAAAGAGAAGCCTGTGAATCATCCAATAAATGTTGTACATACTGATTTAGAGTCTTTTTTTTTGTACTCTGATAATGGATTGAATGATGTAGATATTTAGCTTGTAGAAGTAGATGATGTACCAGAAATTTCTGAGAATTTTAGAGAAGTTATTAATTAAGAAAAAAAAGTTAGCAATTTCTTCTGAGCAGCTTACACAGCATCAAAAGATCAGTGAAGATGAAGCTGCCCTTTGGAGCATGGACTTCAATGTTGTTGTGCATAAAGACGGTGCTGGTATTGAAATTTGGATTCAAAGCCCTACTTTCCAGCCTGCCAAAGTCCCAAGTAATGTTAGAGTATGTTCCTACAAGTTAGCTTTTGATTGCTCTAATAATGAAGTGGAGTATGAGGCGTTAATTACAGGTCTAAAAATTTTGAAGTAACTGGACGCGAAAAGGATTTCTATTTATGGTGATTCACAACTGGTGATTAAACAAGTAAAAGGATAATATCAAGAAAAGCATCCACGGATGAAAGCCTACAGAAATGTAACTCTGGATATTTTCAAAATGTTTCCAGAATACACCTTGACAGCGGTACCCCGGACTCAAAACATCATTGCATATTCACTCGCCACTGCAACCAGCAATTGGAAGATTCCAATGAATTCTAGCAATAAATTTGAAATTCATGTGAAACATAGGCCTAGTATTCCTAGTAGTTTGAGGTATTGGCAAGTTTTTTGGGATGACAATGAAATTAATGCCCTTTTGCAGAATGAAGGAAAGTTTAAGAATGCTTTCATTGATGATATTTGTGATTCCGATGAACAAGATATTGAGGTAAATCAGATGGAGGTTTTATAGCTAAAGGATAATATTATTCCTAGAGGTCTCATACCTTTAGAGCAGCTCTTTGATCAGGATGATGTGGCAATAAAACTGACCTTGGTTCCTATAGACAAAGGAGTTGAAGATGTAAAACTTGGAACAGCTAACCAGCCCAAGCTTGTAATGTTATCAAAAACATTGTCTCCCAAAATAAATGCTAAGTATGTTAAGTTACTTTCTGAATTTTCTGATGTTTTTGCATGGGATTAGTTAGATTTGAAAGTGTATGACAAGAATATCATTCAGTATACTATTCCTATCAAGCCAGATCAAAAACCTTTTAGACAAAAGTTGAGGAGAATCAATCCAAAGATGCTGCCATCCATCGAGAAAGAGGTAAATAGATTGTTTAATGCTGGCATCATTGTTCCAATTATATTTTTTGATTGGATTTGAAATTTGGTCCCGGTACAAAAGAAGACTGGAGAGATAACGTTGTGCATAGATTTCAGGAACCTCAACAAGGTGTCCTTAAAGGATAATTCCCCTCTTCCTAAGATGGACCATATTCTGCAAATAGTAGTTGGAGCATCATGGATGTCACTACTAGATGGCTACTCAGGCTATAATCAGATCTTGGTACATGAAGAAGTCCAAGACAAAACTACCTTCACAATACCATGGGGAACTTTTTAGTATGACAAAATGCCATTTGGGTTGAAGAATGTTGGAGCCACTTTTCAGTGGGCGATGGACATAGCTTTTGCTAATGAGAAGGATGTTTTCTTGGGAGTCTATTTAGATGATTTGATGGTATTTTCTAGTTCTGATGATGAGCATTTGCACCACTTAAGGATTGTCTTTCAAAAATGTAGGAAGTTTGGGATTTCTCTAAACCCGAAAAAGAGTCTTTTTGCCATGGACGAACGTAAACTCCTTGGTCATATAATTTATAAAGATGGTATTCGCATTGATCCTTCAAGGGTGAAGGCAATCCAATAAATAGACTTTGCGTGCAACAAAAAGGAGATTAAGGATTTCAATGGTAAGATGAATTTCTTACGCAAACTTATACCAAATTTGGCTGAGCATTTACGTGAATTAACTAATATGTTGAAAAAGGACAGCACTGTGAAATGGACTAAGGATGCCATGAAATCGTTCAACTTGGTAAAGTTTTCTTTGACCACAGCCCCAATTTTGATCAGTCCTGATTATACTCATGATTTTATTATATTTTCATTTGCGTCTGAGCACACTATGGCTGCGGTGTTGATGCAAAAGAGGGATCAAGTGGAGCAACCCATTGCTTTTTTCAATAGGACTATTAGAGATGTTTCCTTGCATTATAATATCATTAAAAAAAAGCTCTGGCTCTTATAAAAGCATTGAAGGATTTCAGAGTATACATTCTGCATTCACATACCATAGCATATGTTCCTAACGCAGCCGTCAAGGATGTTCTCATGCAAACTGATTCGGAGGGAAGAAGAGGTAAGTGGATAGTAGCAATGTTGGAGTATGATCTTGAGATTAAGCCTACCAAACTGATCAAAGGACAAGGCTTGGAAAGACTGATGGCTGAATCAAATTTTTCACGTTCTCTAGACATAAATCTCATTGCAGGAATGTCAGATGACGAATATCGTGGCTCACTCATTCAATTATCAGAAATGTTTCTCAAATCTCCCTGGTATTCCGATATAGTTTATGTTCTTCAGCATCTTTCGCCACCACCTAGAATGTCAAGAAGTAAAGGTAGATCACTAACACTAAAGTCTGCAAAATTCTGCATTTTAAATAGTGCTCTCTATTGGGAAGATCTAGGAGGGGTTCTTCTTAATTGTTTGGTTGAATATGGAGCTCAGCAAGTAATGAATTATTTTCATAGAGGTGATTGTGGTGGCAATTTGTTTTGGAAAATAGCAGCTAAAAAAGTGTTGAGAGCAACATATTATTGGCCAACTTTGTTTTCAGACTTATATAAGACAGTTATGAGCTGCCATGAATGCCATGTTTTTCAAGGAAGAAGGAAGTTTCTTCCTCTTCCTCTAAAGCCAATTGAAGTAGATGCACCTTTCCAGCAGTGGGGACTTGATTTCATAGGATAAATCCATCTTACATCATCAACACAACACATATGGATTTTGACAGCTACCGTTTACTTCACCAAGTGGATTCAGGCCATTCCGACAAGGCAAGCCACGGACACGATAATTATCCAGTTTTTAGAATCTAATATCTTGTCTCATTTTGGTTTCCCTCACAATATTATAACAGATAATGCAGCAGCATTTAAGTCAAAGAGGATGGTCGAGTTTTGCAACAAGTACAATATTACATTGGGTCACTCCACGACATACTACCCACAAGGAAATGGATTGGCTGAGTCATCAAATAAATCCTTGGTGAACATTATCAAGAAAATGTTGGAGGCAAACAAGAAGAATTGGCATCGAAAGCTTGTTAATGCCTTGTGGGCCGATAGAGTGAGCAGCAAGAAATCAATAGGTATGTCACCTTTTGAGTTGGTTTATGGTACCGATACGGTATTTCCCACATCACTTGCAGTCTCGGTCATGAGATTATTACAAGAAGCTGGCAACGAAGAGGATGATATTCAACGCAGAATTAATCAAATGATTCACCTTTAGCAAACAAGGGAAGAGGTTTCCCAAAACACTTTCTGATTGCAAGAGAAGATAAAGAAAATTTATGACCACAAAACCAAGGCAGAAAAGTTTCAGCTGGAAGATGTAGTGCTGCGATGGGATGCACAAAATGAAGAAAAAGGAAAGCATGGTAAGTTTGAAAATCTATGGAAAGTACCGTATAATATCTTAGCCTATCGAGGAGAGAATTCATTTTTGTTAAAGGAAATGGATGGTCAAGAGTGCTCAGGATGACCAGTGAATGGTAGGCTCCTAAAACACTACCACTTTTGGTGTTATTCCCTGAAGTTGCTTCACCGTCATTGTATATACTGGTTTTCTTTTCCTTGCAAGATTTCAAGTACACTGTCATATGAGCTTGGGGCCCGAAGTGAAGGCTATAAAGATTGAATGATTTGTGTTGAGTTTGGTTTATTTGGCCTATAATCAAGTTTTAGATTCGATTGTGAGTTAGTTTTCTGTGTGTATTGAGTCATTTTTCTTTAAAATTATTAAAAAAGGGGGGTTTTTTCTTGTTTTAGTATTTTGTTTGTTTGACCGTATTGGCCCAATCAGCTAGGCACTTGGTCTACGATGTTCTTGACACCTCCTAGGAGATGCCATCCCCAATAAGGTAAATGTTAGTGTCAGTATTTGCATACTTCCATCAAGGATCAAATTTTCTCTTTGCATTTTCATTTTAGGGGTCCCATACTGAAACTTTTACATCATTTCGTTAGGTCATGTCAAACTGATCCACTGATGGTTGACTTTCTTCAGAAAATATAATTTGTCCCTCATAAAGTATACTTGCTAACCCATCTTTAGGTTGTCTTCAGTCATGGTTTCATGGTCAAAATGCAATCAAGTTTTCATTAGGTCATAGGGCATGTTTTCATTAGGTCTTAGGGTTTCATTTCCAAGGTCAAGGGAATGATTTAAAGGTGTAAATAAAAGGCAGCAAGGGTATGAGGATGATAAATACATCAATAATGATGGCTAGTAAGTCATAGTCACTATATAATTATCTTTTTAACTAATGTAATTTTCACCTCAAAAAACATGTTTTTGAGGTGAAAATAGAGTATTTTGAGTTAATTTGTATTTCTTATGTAATTTTAAGTCACTTTATGTAATAAATGATCCCAGTTGCACAAATGCATCTCTCCTTGCCTCAAGACAAAGAAACACTGCAAAAATCAGTTCAAGTTGAGCATCGTCCCCCTGAAAAGGAACAAAGAAGAAAAGGCATTAAAAACAAAGATGTAAAAAAGGTCAAGAAACATTAGAAACTGGCTTTTTCTAGTTAAAAATCAAAATCTACTCCTATATAAGGTGTCACATTTCATTTTCAAGTTCATCATTCTCATTTGGCAAAGAAGGAGTCAAAAGGTGAAGAAAAGAGGAGAAGTTGAGTGAGTTTTGGGCCAAGGAGAAGTGGCATTGCACTTTTGGAGTTTGGCGTTGTGCATTTTAGGTAGTGGAGGTGGCGCTATGCATTTAGAGGGTGGTGTTGCATGTATAAGATGAGTGCTGCGCGTAGGGAATTTTTGGTAGTGAAAAATAACATTGCGTTGTGAATTCAGGAGGGCACTGCCCATTGAGCAGCAAGGACCAAAAAAGCCTCCAACTTCATAAAAATTTCCAAAATCACCCTCTCATCCCTCACACAAGTAAGTGCCCTCACTATAACTCATCATTGATTTTCAGTTAAAGAGCTTGAATGTAATTTAACATGACAAATGTGAAACCCTAGATTCTCCCTCAATTAGACCCTAGAAACCCTAATCCCCTTTATTTCTCCCAGCATCTATTACTAAAGCCCTAGAACTCTCCCCTATATCACTCCATAACATTCTATACCCCCTCATCCTTCATCCCACAAGTTATTTTTCAAAAAAGGACCCAAGCCCCTCTCCCTCATTTTCATTATTCATACCCTCCCCTTCATTTTCGAGCCCACCAAAATACCTCACAAGGTCGTCTCCCATTCCCTCACTCTTAGTCACTCCCTTCATCCCTTTTCTAAGAGTGCACAGCCTCAAACTTTGCAAACATGGACAGGGAAGACAGAGACTATGAGGAGGAGGAAAACACTGCCACTGACAGTTCGATAGATAAACCTCGACATCAGAGAAAACCACACAAGGGAGGCAGAATTATTAGGGAGGAGCCATCAAACCTCAAAGAATTGTAGGCCTCTCAGTTGGCCACTTGTTTCAGACATCTATGGTGCTATTGAGTTTTGTGAGTAGGTAGAGAGAGTTCAACACCACCTTGAGCTCACCAGGCTTTTCGTAGCCAAACTTTGGGACAACAAGGTGACTCTTGCTGGGGTGACATTTACAGTTTCACCTTCCATTATTGTGGATCCAACCAAGATTCTGAATGTAGGAGAGAAGTGGTACAAGGCACAGGGCATGGATGAACACTATTATGAGCCTTATATCAAACCCAGGTATAGAAATGAGGTGAAAAGACATTTTCCTTTCAGATTTCTTGAAGACAATTATGCCCCTATGATGAAAATCATCATGAAATATTTCACTTGTGAGGGTAGATTTTCCAGACTATACACCTATCACATTAGGCTTCTCATGCATTTTACCAAGGTGACGATCTTAAACCTCCCTTATTTCTTGTTCAGGAATATTGATAAGATGGCCCATTTTGTGCAGAAAAAGCCATACCCTTAGCAGATGAGTAGTGTTTATGATTATTCCCTGATCAAGATGATTGTGCTTCATCATCTTAGCCTCCTCAACATCTCTTGGGAGATATTTATTGCTCATGACATCTTTAGGGGTCCTCAAATTCCTCCACTAGTGTCTCAAGAATTAGAGGGACCTTATACCAGTACTCAGGTGAAGACATATGAGAAGGCCAAAGATACTAGAGCTACTGAGGTGCCTAGGACCTACATGACAAATCATAGGGGCACAAGGAAATTGTTTGCAACTGATAGGCAAGTGTTTTCTCCACAGGATGTGGAAGGTACCTTGCCTTCTTCATCAACTCATAGGCAAATGCTTGCTCCATAGGGTGTGGAAGGGGCTTTGCCTTCTTCATCAACACAACAGGAACAAGTGTAACAACTGCACAAAGGGAAATAAAATATGCCAAAGGAAAATTTCGATGATGAGGACGAAGAGAGAGACTTTGATTTAATAGAGCATGATGAGCCGGAGCAGCATTATACTCATAATGGCATGGAAACAATTAACTTAGAGGCTTAGGATGAAGAAACAATAAAGGACATCATCATACAGGAAAAGGACGCTCAAGTCCAAGCATTGATGGAAAATTTGGAGAGAGCAAAGTATTACATCACATATCTGGAACAACAGAACAAGCAGTTGAGTGACAAGCAGGTCCTCATGGAGTTGGAACTTCTCAAGACAAAACGACAAGGTGACAAGGAGGAACTAGTCACTTTGACTCCTATTGAGAAGGAAATTGAGGATGATAGTGATATTTGGCTTGAAAGATTCAATTTTCACCTAGAGAAGCTATTGTAGGAGGCCAATAGGGACAACCAGATGATCAGGCACACGGCCTACCACTATAGCACCTGAAACAAAATTTGCAACAAGAGGGTCAAACAGATGAAATGTAGGCTAAGGCGGGCTCTAAATGGAAAAAAAAGAGGAGGATAGGCTTAGGTTGCTTGCTAAAGCTTCCTTGGATCATCAAGATGCTTGATTATGGTGTTGTTCACCAATTTTGGTCAGGTTTGGATGAGATTTTTCTTTTTGAAAATTTTGGAAATTGCGCACATAGAAAATATGGCTCAACTCGCAGCGCCACCTGCACTGAGCGTTTACTAGGGGCATTCAATGGATAAATGGCTTGAACTTTTGGATTCAGAGCGATGAGTACATGCACCCTATGGATTTTCTAAGTTTTTGGGGCAGAAATGGTCGACCAAAAATTCAAAAGAACACCCTAAAAATGACCTTTCTGCCACTTTTTGGACACACAGAAGTAATCTTGGGAGAATCAACTTTTGAGGGTTCAAATGAGCTTCAAATGAAGAACTTCGAGGTGTTTTGGAAAGTAGACTTGAAGATATTTCAAATGAGAAATCATGATATCAATTTGGATGCTGAGAAGGCCTCCAAAAAGGACCTAAACGTGGCGCTAGACATTAGACCAGTGGCGCTGCACGTAGGGCAAATTTTGCACAGGATGGCCATTTTTCTGTGTTTTGACTGTGTTCATGGATTTTCTCTCATGGAGGGTGTTTTAATGATGTAAATGATGACTTGGCTTGTAAATATGATGGATAATTACTAGTATAGGGTAGATTCATTAGTTTAAAAGTTAATTTGAGCACAAATGAATCAGTTTTCTCACATTTTGTGGCAAGTTGTTAGGATGCCTATATTACAGTTTCTTGTTCAGTGTTGGTTATATTAGCTCCTCATATTAGGGATTCGACACTCGAGGATGGGAGGAGGTTGGAAAAATGCCTATATCTTCTTCTTCTTTCTCATTGTAAAGGGTTAGACTCAGCTAGATGCTTAGGCCTTGATTGTACATCATTTTGTAGCAGTTTAGCAGGAGACTAATAAAAATTGCAGCTATTTTTTTGGGATCGATGTGGTATGGAGTTTAGTTCAGTTTCTTCTCTTGTGATCATATGTTAATATGTTTTCAATAATTCATTAATCATTTCATTGCTTCTAAGTGAATGTTTTCAAGTTGATAGGCAGAATTCATTACATCACTGCTCTGCTTTGGGGAAACATTCACCATTATATGTTTTCTATAGTTTGGGAAGGATCCATGGTAATCACATGCTATTCCTAGCCTCTCACCAGTCTTAAACATCTCACCCATCAAGCCCTAGAGTCCTAAACCTTATGCCTACCTTGCCCCATTGAACACCTTGCAATTTTGACCTAATTCCCTAGTCCTAACAGTCTGGCTCCTCCTGATCTAGCAAAACCCCTTCAAAATTAGATCAAACCTTGTGCTACTATACCTAGCCTAATATCCTTTTCCTGATCTAGTCATCTTGGCTGAGATCCTTATGGAGAGAGCCCTCTCCCAGCCTAGTAGGGCTAGCTACTTGGCTAAGCATGGTTTGTGGTTACCTTGGCATTGCCTTCCTTCAGCCTAAGGTTCAATCCAAGGATTCTAAGAAACATTTGGTACTCAAGTATTGTGGCTACCTACATAGGTACATCTAGGATGAGATGGAGTTCCTGGACATCTCCTCACTTGGCATGGAGTACGGATATAGTGTCAAGATCGAGTAGAATCTTAAACAAAAAAGCAATACTTTGGATTTGTGAATCTGAAGTAAGGGAAAGGTTCCCCTAAGACGCAGAATAATGGACAAAGCCAAGTTAGGGTGACCTAGGACAACCCGTCAAAGCCACAAGTAAAGAACAACACTGTGAAGCTAAAGAAAGACACAGGTAGGTGGTGTGAGTTGCATAAGAGCTCCACTCATGACACAAGTGAGTGTTAGGCTAAGCAGTCACTAGTGGCTGAGTTGAAGGCTTCTAGATCAGATGCATGTTCTGACTCTAAGTCAGAACCTAATTAGGGGAATGAAAAAGGGAAGCAGATTATTGATGCAGAGCCCAACGCCAATGTTGCCACCATGAAGATCAAGAAAGAGGAACCCGAAGATCCAGAGGAGGAGAACCTCTTCCACTCACAGATAGCGGGAGCCAAAAGAACCAAATTTTAGCAGAAGTCATGAAGGGGTTGTGCTTATCAATCACAACACATCCACAACTGTACACCATCGGGTGGTTTCACGAAGGACAAGATCTTCGCATAATACAACAGTGTGGACTTTCGTACAACATCAATCCCTTCACGTATGAGGTATTAGGTGACGTTTCTCCTCTTGATGCTTGTGATGTATTATAAGGCTAATTGTACTTGTGGAAGCGGCATTCTATGTATGAGTCAAGGTCTTGCGTTGTTACTGTTACCTTGGAAATATGTTGTACATGATACCAGAGGTAGAATAATTCAACACCATCTCTCTGGTTACTGCAAAACAATGCAGTAAGCTCATTTCCAAAATCGAGAAATTTGTTTTCCTGATGATACACCCTCCGGGAAAGGAGAATATGGTGGCCATGACCTTGATACGGGGCCCCTTTGCATGAAAATAACGGATGGACAAGGTTGCAGAGGAGTATGACGACATATTCACCCCCCCTAGAGGGGTGCCTCTGCACTTTCAGGTCAAGCACTCCATCGATCTAACCCCAGGTGTGTTGATGCCCAATGGACCAATCTATCAATTCTCAGTTATGGAGAACAATGAAATCAAGAGGTAGATTTAGGAGTTATTTTAGAAAGGTCACATCCATCTGAGTTCATTGCCCTATGGGAGCCCTATTATGTTAGTATAAAAGAAGGACGGGACTTGGAGACTTTGTATTCACTATCAGGTGCTAAACAAGATAATTGTCTAGAATAGGTACCTGATCCTCCAGATTGATGACCTTCTGAACGAACTCAAGGGGGAAACATATTTCACCAAGATCGACTTGAAGTTCAGATATTATCAGGTACCAACCAAACCCACCAATGTGTGGAAGACTTCCTTCAATGACAACGAGGGACTTCTTGAATGGCTGGTTATTCCTTTTGGGTTGATGAGTGCTCATGCAAAATTCATGAGCTTGATGGATGACATCTTGTGGCGATTTACCAACTCATTTTTAGTGGTATTCTTGGATGACATCCTGATCTTCAGCCGGAGTTGGGAAGAGCACCTCCACCACATTCAACAGGTTCCCCAAACATTGTGGAAACACAAGATGTGTGCCAATTTAGAGAAATGTACTTTTGGTATGACCCGGGTTTAGTATTTGGGATATATTATCGATGAATGGGGGGTGCATGTTGATCCATCCAAGATCTAACTCATTTAGGATTGGCCAGCCCTAATGACTCTCACAAAGCTTCGCAACTTCTTGGGTCTTGCTAATTTCTACCACAGGTTCATGTCGGGGTTCTCTCATATCACTTGGACCTTGAGTCAAGCCACTCAGGGAGGAGCGAAAGGAAAATTATTTTGGTATGAATCTCAACAGAAGGCTTTCATAGAGTTGAAACATTGCCTCTACTCTGCATCAGTGCTCACATTCCCAAACGTGCAATAACCATTTGAGAGCGATACAAATACCTCTGACTCTGCTATTGGGGCAATCCTTACTCAATAGGGGCATGCAATAGCATATTACAGTAATACACTTTCAGACAAAGTCCAAAAGTATCCCACTTATGACAAAGAGATGCATTCCATTATGCAAGCCTGCCGACAATGGAAGCATTACATTTTGGGGAAGGAAACGAACATCCACACAGACCACCGACCCTTGCAGTTCATACATATGCGAGGGAAGTTGCAAAATGATTGCCATCAGAAGTGTTCCACATACCTGCAACAATTCCATTTGAATATCAAGTACAAGAAGAGAAGTGCCAATAATGTTGTAGACTATCTTAGCTGACCACCAATCATGGCATTAACCACCGTACTCAAATCTTGTGGGCACGAGACTTCTGATTGGCCACTTCTCTACAAAAGCGACTGAGAATTCGGCCACACATACCAGATGCTCTTGGAGGATGAGAAAGTCCCTGATTTTCACCTCAACGATGCACTGTTATGCCACCTAGGACACCTTTGTGTTCCTTCAAGCGAGCATGCCAAGATGATTTGGGAAGCGCACTAGAGTCGGGTCACTAGGCATTTTAGGATTGATAGAATAGTAACAGTACCGCAGAAGTATTTCTATTGGCTGAATTTTCGACATGATGTCAGGAAGTACATCAAATCTTGCACTGCCTGCACCATTGCCAAACCGACCATCAAGAAACAAGGCCTTTATTCTCCACTGCCTACCCCTAGTCAACCTTAGGAATCCATCTCCATGGATTACATTTAGGGCCTTCCTTCTACTAAGCATGGAAACAACTGTGTTTTTGTGGTCATCGACAGATTGTCAAAAATGGCCATTATGGCGGCCACCAAGAAGAATATCATAATGGAAGCCACTGCTAAACTCTTCTCTGAACAAGTGTGGGTACACTTTGGGATCCCATAGTTTATCATCTTAGATCAGGACATCAGATTCCTCAGTATATTTTTGTCCAGTATTTGGTCGATGCTAGACACCAAGCTCACTAACTCCACAACTTTCCATCCACAAACTGATGGCTAGACAGATGTCGTTAACAAAATGATCGTACACATTCTGTGCATGTACAACTAAAAGCATCCACGCACATTGGATGAGAGTCTCCCCAATGTCTATCATAGCTATAATCCGTCTCTCCATAGTTTGACTACCCACAACCCTTTTCAAGTGGGCTTGGGATTCCAACGACTATGTCCCATTGATGTGGCTATACCATTTTCAGTTACTCAGGCAGATTCGACTCATGTCTCGTTCGAAGCTGACAAGGGAAACAACTTCATTCAGCACATTCTCCAATATGTCAACAACATTTTGGGGAAATATAATGCCAAGTACACATAGGGACATGATAAACATTAGGTGCCACACAATTTTCAGGTATGCAACAAAGTTTAGTTGCATTTGCAGAAGCAACACCTTAATGGAGTGTTGGCATTATGATTCAGGTTTGGCACTATGGCACAGGTGTTGTACTTGATGGCAACTCACTCAAGTGGCAAATCTCTGTTCTGGCTCTCAAAATGATGAAAAATAAGGGGTTCGCAGGTACACCATTCAAAAGGTGCGGGCCCGCAGGCATGCCGTTCACCAAGTGCGGTCATGTCCACAGGTTATCCAAACAGAAGGTGCGGACCCCAGTCCACTCACTCCAATGCAGAGAAAGCGTGCACACATGGGAATTCTTATGTCTGGCCCATGGTATTTAGCCCGACGTTCATGATCCTATGGTTTTGGCCCGTGGTATAGGATCTAAATTATTGAACCCCGGTTTGGATCCCTTGTATTGGTTTTCGATGGTTTTGTCCCATGGTGTGAATAAGGGCTTGCCTATAAAAAGGAAAGGAGATCACTTGGCTAGTCACTTGTGAAATTTGAATATCTTAAGATCTGAAATTTTGGGTGATCGGTTTGAAAAGCTAGATCTAAATCAAGGTGAAATTTAAGGCGAATCTATTGATAGGTCGTGATCTCTCGGGCGCATGATCAGATCTGTGGATTTGACTGTCTGTGGCACATTGGAGGACTGTTAATTTGGCTCTATTTAGAGGTCCGTAGGTGATCCACAGCGCAGGTGCGGGGGTCCGCAGCGCAGCAGAAGGCGCAGGTGCGGGGGTCCGCAGTGAAGCAGAAGGCACTGGTGCAGAGGTACGCAGCGCAGAAGAAGGCACAGTGCGGAGGTATGCAGAGGAACAGAAGGACCAAGTGCGGAGGTACGCTGTCAGGCAGACAGTGCAGGTGCGTATCTACGCAGAGGTACGAAGTGCAGCAGAAGGAGTAGGTGCGGAGGTACATAGAGCAGAAGAAGGACCAGATGCGGATCTTCACAGTTTAGACACAGAAGAGCTGTGGATATTCGTATGTTTCTATTGGTGTAGTTGCAGACTTTTCTTGAAATATTTGTTGGCTGTCTTTTATCTATTGCTGAAGAGTTCTGGGTTTAGATTACTGATATTGGTATTCTGGTTACTGCATTCTGAGAAGTTATTGGTTGATTCATTGGTTGATTGAAAAAGGAGATTGGTTGATTCACATGTACTTGATGATAATTTGATGTTTATGGATCCAGTTTGAAAATTTATGAAAAGTGGTCCTTGGAAGAAAAGAAGTAGGTCAGCACCTATGTACTAGAAGATTAGCTAGTACAAGAGCTAAGGGGGTTGTAGCTCCCTTCTAGGAGAGACTGGAAAACGAGAGAGGGTTGTAGCTCTCATCAGGTTGCGGCCCGCGTACTGGTAAAGGACTGCACCAGTACAAAATCATTGTAAAAGAAGTTTCTAATTGAAAGAAGATAGAGACATATTGCAGCAGGTGGTTTTCACCCACATTGAGTTTCCACCTTATATCTGGTGTTCTTTGGTGTGATTATCTATTTTTCTTGTTATTTCTCATTATTATATGGTACTGACATACAAACTAATGATCAATATCTGAATAATAAATTAAAGTATAAATCTAGAAGATATATTGAAAATAATTTGATAATATTGATTCACCCCCCCTCTCAATATTATTTCCAACAATTGGTATCAGAGCAGGTCCTTCTGAAGAAGCTTGATCACTTGAAGGAAGATCCATCATCATGAGCAACTACGAGAGAGAAGCATCTATCAGGCCACCAATTTTTAACGGGACAGCCTTCATATATTGGAAGATAAGAGTTACTGCCTATCTTCAATCTCTTGGTACAGAAGTCTGGGATATCATAGATACAGGGTACACTTTTCCATCAGCAACTCCTACAGATCTGGCTGAGAAGAAGAAATATGAAACAAGTGCAAAGGCTATCAATACTCTACTAGGATGTCTATCTCAATAAGAATTCTTGAAGGTTATGCAGTATAAATCTGCAAAAGAAATATGGGACAAGATTGTTCTGAGCTATGAAGGAGATAATCAGGTAAAACGAGCAAAACTTCAAACCCTCAGAATTTAGTATGAAAATCTCAGAATGCACAATGATGAAAGTGTGGCTAACTATTTCCTTTGTGTAGATGAGATTGTTAATTGTATGAAAAATTTGGGTGAAGGAATAAAAGAGGTTGTTGTGGTTGAAAAGGTTCTAAGATCTGTTTCCCCTAGCTTTGAATCTAAAGTTTTTGCAATAGAAGAAAAGGAGAATCTACGAAACCTTACCATGTCACAGCTGCACGGAATTCTGACTGCTTATGAAATGAGGAAAGGAGGACCATTAGACAGGAGAGAAGCTACCTTCAAGGCTTCTGGCAAAGGAAATTACTATGAGTCAGGACACGTGTCAGAAGAAGAAGAAGAATCAAATTTTGTCAAAAACCTTCAATGGGGTGTTGGACGATTTCGAGGTAAGTTACCTTTCAAATGCTTTGCTTGTGGAAGAGTCAGTCACTATGCTACCAAATGTCCTCATAAGGATAAGATTGACAAGGGGAAGGAACCTGTTAGATGGAACAAGAAACATAATGCAAATAAGAAAATCTATTACACTCATGAAGATAGTGATGGACTTTCAAATAGTGACGAAGATGAACGAGGTAATAATTATAAACTTTTAATGGCTTTTGAAGATGATGATTATATGGATGTTGTAGATGAAGAAGGTCTTTATGAAGAGATTTCTAATCTCAAAATTTGTTTAGAAGAGAAAAATGTGATTATTTTTCTCTGCATTATCAACTTGCTGAAAGGGAAAAACATCACGAAAAATTGGAATGTGAAATTATTAGTCTTAGAAAAGAGATTGAGAAAACAAAATCTCTTAATATTAAATTTGTTAAAGGGTCTGAAACTCTGGATGAGATTATCAATGTGCTGCGTTCTCCACTAATCAAGACAAGTCTGGGATACAATGGAGAAGCATCTCAAGCATCCACCTCCAAAAGTTATCTTGATGCAGCAAGGAGGAGCGAGCAAAGGCCTAATATAAATCATCAGGTAAATCAGGGATAGTTTACCTCAAGAAGGAACAAAGACTATTAAGAAAATCGGGGGAAAGCTACCTTAAGGACAAACAGAAGCTATAACCAGCCACAGGTAAAATCTTCCCAATTTTCCTCAAGAATGGATGTCAATAGAAACTACAATCGCTTGGTTGATAGATTTGATAATCGCAGGAGTTTCTTCAATGGCCAATGTTTCTCTTGCCATAACTTTGGTCACAAAGCAGCTCAATGTATTGCCTACAAGACAATCATGACTAGAGAAGCACAAAAACAAAGAAGTATGACTGGAATCACGAAAAGGACCTATAACAACTTTTCCGCCCTTGAAAGTGAAATTGAATGTTCTATTTGTAATAACTTCGGTCATGAAGAGTCTGAATGTAGGAGCAGGTTTCGGAAGACAACTCAGAAGGAACAAACCTCAAATGCCAGAACATGGAGAATGAAGGAACCGCAACCAGAAAGATGTGGGATAGCTTTATATGCAGAAGGACAGGAAAATCAATGGTACATCGACAGTGGATGTTCGAAGCATATGACAAGTGATAAAGAAAAGCTTCAATCATATAGTGCTCTAGAAAAAGGAAAGAAAGTTTCTTTTGGAAATGATACCCTTGCAGTCATAAAAGGAAAAGGCACTGTTCAGTTGAAAAAGAAAGTCAAGGCTGGAAATGTTTTGTATGTTGATGGCTTGAAGCATAATTTACTGAGTGTCAGTCAAATGTGTGATCAAGGAACTGGGGTAATATTTCGATGAAATGGATGTAGTGTTCATGACCTTGATACATGAAAAACAGTGATCAAAGGCATAAGAACTCCAAATAATTTATACATATTTGAAGAAGGACAACAACAATGCTATTTGAGAAAGAATGATGAACACTGGTTATGGCACCGGAGGTTGGGGCATCTAAGCTTTTCACAGATAAGGAAAGCATGAAAATACTAGGTAGTTCATGGTCTTCCAGACATCAGAATTCCAGACAATACAATATGCAAATCATGTCAGTTTGGTAAGCAAACCAGAACTAACTTCCCTAAGAAGGAAGGATCAGCTAGCAGGCCTCTTGAACTAGTCCATACAGATGTATGTGGACCATCTAGGAAATGGTCACCTCGAGGAGAAGAATACTTTATATTATTCATTGACGACTTCTCCAGGATGGTTTGGATAGGACTTATGAAGCACAAAGACGAAGCCTTCGAAAAATTCAAATCTTTCAAAGCCTTGGTTGAAAACGAATCAGATCAAAAAATTAAGTGCCTCAGGTCTGATAGACGTGGGGAGTTTACCTCAAAAGAAATTTTCAATTTTTGTGAAGAACATGGAATAAGAAGGGAATTCTCTACAGCTAGGACTCCTCAGCAGAATGGAGTAGTGGAAAGGATGAACAGAATGGTTCAACAAATGGCTCGTGAAATGCTTGATGAATCTGGAACTCTCGCAACCTTTTGGGATGAATCTGCATTTGCTGTGGCCGTTATTCTCAACAAAACAAATGTCCGGGTGAACAACACTCAAACTCCCCATGAGTTCTGGTATGGTGAGACTCCTTCTGTAAAACATTTCAAAATCTTTGGAAGCAAATGTTATATTAAGAATAATGATGAACATCTTGGCAAGTTTGAACCTAGAGCAGATGAAGGGATTCTCCTTAGTTATTCTCCTCATAGCAAAGCATATAAGTGTTACAAAAAAAGACTTGGAAGAATAGCTGACAGCATTGATGTAGTGGTTGATGAAGAAGGAAACATTCCTAGGCAAGTAAATTATGAAAATATCGGAGAGGATGAAGATCATGCTTCGAATCAGAATGATGATGAAGAAGAACCTCAAGAGGCACCAGAGGAACAAATAAGGATAGAAGAGAAGAATCCATCCAGGTATGTTCAAAACCATCATCCAAAATCTCAAATCTTGGGGCAAAAGGAGGCAGGCATACAAACAAGAAGAACAATTGCAGAAGCTTCAAGTTATTTGGCACTACTCTCCTCCACTAAACCACAAAGGGTAAGAGAGGCATGCAAAGATGAATGCTAGGTCAAGGAAATGGATGAAGAACTTGAGAAAATCGAAAAGAACAACACTTGGGAGTTGGTTCCTAGACCAAAAGATAAGAATGTCATAAGGACAAAATGGATCTTCAAAAATAAGTTGAATGAAAATGGGGAAGTAATTAGAAACAAGGCCAGACTTGTTTGTAAAGGGTATGCTCAACAAGAAGGAATAGACTTGAAGAAACTTTTGCTCCCATTGCCAGACTTGAGGCCATCCGAATGTTCCTTGCTCTCTCAAGCTTTCAGAAGTTCAAAGTATTTCAAATGGACATGAAATCAACCTTTCTGAATGGAGACTTAGAAGAAGAGGTGTACATTGAGCAACCGGATGGTTTCATTCTTGGGAATGATCCAAATCTTGTATGCAGACTAAAAAAGGCTCTTTATGGTCTTAAATAGGCTCCAAGGGCTTGGTACTATCGTTTGGACAAATATCTTCATCAACAAGGCTTTTCAAAGGGATCAGCAGATAGCAATCTTTATATAAAAATTGAAAATGACAAATTGCTAATACTTGTTGTGTATGTAGATGATATTATCTTTGGCAACAATGAAGAAACTCTGAGTCAAAGCTTTGCCTTAGTGATGCAGAAATAATTTGAAATGTCATTACTTGGAGAGCTGACATATTTTCTTGGTCTACAAATCCAACAAAATGAAGGCGGTATCTTTTTGTCTCAAACCAGGTACCTCAAGTAGATCTTGAAGAAGTACGGCATGGAAGATTCAAAACCAGTATGTACCCCTATGGTTACAGGATACAGCCTCAGTGCAAATGATGAATCAACAGTAGTGCATCAACCAACCTATAGATCCATGATTGGAAGTCTACTTTATTTGACAGGTACCTGACCAGACATCATGCATGTAGTGGGAATAGTTGGAAGATTTCAATCAAATCCCAAGGAAACTCATCTTCAGGCAGTTAAGAGAATTTTCAAGTACCTTAAAGGAACTCAAAACTATGACTTATGGTATCCTAGAGATACAGATCTCACACTTCATGCTTATACAGATGTAGATTGGGCCGGAAGCGTGGATGACAAGAAGAGCACAAGTGGTGGTGCATTCTTTATGGGTTCCAGATTAGTATCTTGGTTCAGCAAGAAACATAGTTCGATTGTTTTATCTACAACTGAAGCGGAATATGTGGCTGCTGCATCTTGCTGCACTCAACTCCTTTGGATGATGCAGACCTTGTAGGATTTTCAAATCACTTGTACACCACCTATCTCCATCCTATGTGATAATACAAGTGCTATTAGCATTTCAAAGAACCCAGTCATGCATTCAAAGACCAAGCATATACCTATCAAATATCATTTTCTTGGGGAACAAGTGCTTGAACAAAAGGTCAAGTGGAGTATGTTCCTTCTAAGGTACAAGTTGCTGATATACTCACCAAACCATTGCCCAGGGAGACCTTTGAATACCTCAGGCAAAAGCTGGGGGTAGTTGATGCATCATCTTGTTGTTGAATCTCATCTGTTTCAGAGATTGTTGGTTGTATGCGAGTTTTATATGGGGTATACGCGTACATTTGATGGGTTATGGATTGGTCGAAGATCGAATGGCACAGGTTTAGGGGGAGCATATATTCTTCTAATAATACATTGTTGGCATTATGGTAGAAGATATTGGAGGAGAAAGTATAGAAGGAGAACATGGATGATGATCTAAATATTGTTGCTAATATGTCTCTATCTCTCTTTTCAAGGTCATGTATGGTGTATACTAGATTATGGTTCTTCTTGAAGAATTTTTCTTTTGCAGATCTGGTCTATAGCCAGGGGGAGCTCATTCAGAAATTTCAGCAGGCACTCAGGGGGAGTATGAACAAAAAAATAAGAGAATATCTTGGTCCACACTTTGCCCTTGATGTCAAAGGGGGAGAATGACTTTGAGGATCTTGGGGTTGCCATCAAGTTCAAAGGGGGAGATTGTCGGCATTATGATTCAGGTTTGGCGCTATGGCATAGGTGTTGTACTTGATGGAAACTAACTCAAGTGGCAAATCTCTGTTCCGGCTCTCAAAATGATGAAAAATAAGGGGTTCACAGGTACACCGTTCAAAAGGTGCGGGCCCGCAGGCGCGCAGTTCACCAAGTGTGGTCATGTACGTAGGTTATCCTAACAGAAGGTGCGGACCCCAGTCCACTCACTCCAATGCAGAGAAAGCATGCACACGTGGGAATTCTTATATCTGGCCCATGGTATTTAGCCCAACGTTCATGATCCTATGGTTTTGGCCCGTGGTATAGGATCTAAATTATTGAACCCCGGTTTGGATCCCTTGTATTGGTTTTCGATGGTTTTGTCCCATGGTGTGAATAAGGGCTTGCCTATAAAAAGGAAAGGAGATCACTTGGCTAGTCACTTGTGAAATTTGAATATCTTAAGATCTGAAATTTTGGGTGATCGGTTTGAAAAGCTAGATCTAAATCAAGGTGAAATTTAAGGCAAATCTATTGATAGGTTGTGATCTCTTGGGTGCATGATCAGATCTGTGGATCTGATTGTCTGTGGCACATTGGAGGACTGTTAATTTGGCTCTATTTAGAGGTCCGCAGGCGATCCACAGCGCAGGTGTGGGGGTCCGTAGCGCAGCAGAAGGCACAAGTGCGGGGGTCCGCAGCAAAGCAGAAGGCGCTGGTGCGGAGGTACGTAGTGCAGAAGAAGGCACAGTGCGGAGGTACGCAGAGGAACTGAAGGACCAGGTGCAGAGTTACACTGTCACGCAGACAGTGCAGGTGCGGATCTACGCAAATGTACGCACTGCAGTAGAAGGAGCAGGTGCGGAGGTACGTAGAGCAAAAGAAGGACCAGATGCGGATCTGCACAATTTAGACACAGAAGAGCTGCGGATATTCACAGGTTTCTATTGGTGAAGTTGCGGACTTTTATTGAAATATTTGTTGGCTGACTTTTATCTATTGCTGAAGAGTTCTGGGCTTAGATTACTGGTATTGTTGTTCTAGTTACTGCATTCTGATAAGTTATTGGTTGATTCATTGGTTGATTCACATGTACTTGATGATTAATTGATGTTTATGGATCCAGTTTGAAAATTTATGAAAAGTGGTCATTGGAAGAAAAGAAGTAGGTCAGCACCTACGTATTAGAAGATTAGCTAGTACAAGAGCTAAAGGGGTTGTAGCTCCCTTCCAGGAGAGACTATAAAATGAGAGAGGGTTGTAGCTCTCAGCAGGTTGCAGCCAGCGTACTGGTAAAGGACTGCACCAGTACAAAATCATTGTAAAAGAAGTTTCTAATTGAAAGAAGATAGAGACATATTGCGGCAAGTGGTTTTCACCCACATTGGGTTTCCACCTTATATCTGGTGTTCTTTGGTGTGATTATCTATTTTTCTTTTTCTTGCTCATTATTATATGGTACTAACATAAAAATTAATGATCAATATCTGAAGAATAAATTAAAGTATAAATCTCGAAGATATATTGAATAGAATTTGATAATACTGATTCACCCCCCCTCTCAATATTATTTCCAACACGGAGCATATCGAAAAATCATACCACTCCAATATGGTCCTTACACCATTACCAAGGTTTTTGGAGATAATGCATTTGAGCTCATTATTCCCCCATTACTTGGTCTACACCTAGCGTTCAATATGGACCGCCTTCGACCATACTTCCCACCATTGTTGGACACATCAGACATTGCAAAAAAGCTCACACCTACAGAGTTAAATCTAGACTGCATGGAACAAGACACAACTGATTCAATCATGCACACATAGATCAAGAACACTCAACAACAAAAGATCCAACTATATCAAGTTGTCAAAGCAGGCCAACTCCTTCTCCAGGGCAAGTGGCTCATGAGGGACCAATTTCAGTAGAAGTTTCCTCATCTAATGGAGGAACTCAACGCAATGGGGACCATTTTTTCCTAAGGGAGGAGGAATGATCCAGGTGGATCATTTTTGTCCACCTGGCTATTCCACTTGGAGCACCACAATTAGTTCTTTAAGTTTTTCAGTTTCCTTAATTGTAGCACAATTTACTACTTTTGGTAGTTTTTCGGGTCTTGCACCTCGAGACCCATTTTGAGGCCCTAAACAACGTTTTTTTGGATTGATGAATATGAAATTTCATCTTAATATTTACTTTATGCCGTTGTAGTCCTCGGGTAGATCTTTCTAACGAGGTTTCGTATGCATCAAGTAAAGATCGTATGCCAAAGTTACGACCCCGGGAAGTTGATGTACCAATTTACCCCAATGGGGCTCATAGTTTGGTGTTTCATCTCCTAGGGTTAAGTTTTCAGATGTTTGGGGTTTTCCATTGTCTCTAAATAGTAAATATGCCCTCAAGCCTCGTTGTAACATAGTTCAGAGGAATGTAGCTGCCACATCTCTTCTGAGAGATAAGCTACCATCGCCCGAGCTAGTTTATTTCCATTCTGTATGTAAGCATATTTGAGTTCTTTGATGTTAATGAAATGAAGTTTCATTTCTCCGACATATTTGTGTTTAATTTTATATTTGTAATTTGTTGCGTTTCTGTTTAAATCTGGATCAAAGTTTGACCTAATAGACTCAACCATGGGAAAATATTTTCAAATGCTTTCAAATGAATTTCAAGAGAATAATGAACTCCTTGATGACTTGGCGGATGAAGTTGGGTCTTTTTCTGACTCAAAAACAGAGAATTTGAAGAAGAAACTGGAAGTGAAAAATAATCAGTATGTTATGGAGATTAATTGTTTAAAAGAAAATTTTTGGAACAATATCAACTTTTGAAACAAAATTATGATGCATTGTCACAAGAGGTCATTGAGAAGGATGAGTTTATTTGGAACTTGTAAGAGTCTAAGAAGAAACTTGAATTGGAAGTTAGTTATATTTAGAAATATGAGATGGAGACACTTAGTTTTGAGCTACCAGACTCATCTGCTTCCACACTTAATGATGTTGAATGTCAAAAACCTTATGTTGATTGTAATGGCTCATCACATACCTTTGTCACACCTAGTGTTGAAAAACATACTACTACTATTGGGTCTCGATTGTTGAGAAAAATGGGATATGTTGGAAGAGGATGTGGGAAGAATGGATAGGGAATTGGTGTTCCTATTAACCCTACAATTCAGACATCAAGAGCAGGCTTTAGACATGATCATGTTGCTTCCTCACTTACATCCAAATCTATTGAGACTAGAGAGGTGTCGTTTTAGTTGAAGGAGTTCAGACTAATGTACTAAAATAACATGCTTATACTCATTTTGATAAAAAGAATTGAGGACATGGCTATAAATGACATTCTGAATGAAAGTATTGTTGCACTCAACTCTAAGTTTGTAAAGGAAAAAACTAAATGATATGCACATCCTCATCAAAATAAATTACCTAAGCATCAACATTCTTGGTCAATTACTATTCCTTCATTCATATCATTATATAAGAGACATGAGAGATTGAATCATGGACCAGTGTCGACAATCAAGATTGTTTTTGGATGGATCGATGGATGGTCATGACATCATTTGAACCATTTCCTCCATAATTCATATTGTTGTGTTACATTAGTTTTTCATTGTTGAATATCGTTGCTCCCTCAATTCTGTTTCAGGGGGGTAATTTGCTAACAACAAAGACTATTAATGATCGCTCCTTCCACAATTGTGTCATAGGAGGGGGCAATTAGATGCTAACATATATTTTTGTCGTTATTTTGTTGACGTTTGCCATTTTTTGTGTTTGCTCAGTGTGATGGTGACAGTGTTTAGACAACTTCAAGAATTTGGTTGTCCGACGTTTGAGCTAAGTTTTCCATACTTAAAAGCCTCATTGTTTCCTTGTTGGTTGATGGTGTTGCTTCTATTGGAAACCTTTGTCCTCGTTGTTTATTGGAACCTATTTTGTGTGAAGTGTTCTTTGGCGAAGTTGACAATGTTTTCCACCTGTGTGCCTCTGTAACTGTCCTACTTTAGATATCGACCAACCTCATTGAGCTTTCATGGCTCTCATATTCAAATTATTGGTACTTCAATATTTCGTACTTATGATTGGAGCGGGCCCATGTTCTTGTCATTCAGTGGATCATTATGGGATCTATAGATTCAGTGCCATGATAATTTGAATGTTAACATCTTTCTCTCTTTTGGGCGAAGTCTTTTCCTACGGTTTTTTCTCTCTTTCTCTAGTTATGAGAGTTTATACATGGGTACCTTATGAGGCCTCGTTGTTGGGACCCATTATTTTTTTTTCATTCTTCTTTAGTTACTCCCTATGTTTCTCTTAAGGGGGGGTGTTAGAGTTGGCTTTTCCAATGCTTTATTTCCCTATGAGCTAAGAATTGTGAGTTGTAAGCTCACATAGGTACTTAGATCTACCCAATTGTCATAGTTGTCCTCAACCAACACTGATCTCCTACATTACTATATAATAGAGATCTTCTATATACTTTTACACAACATTATGAGCAATAAAATACTCTTAAACTAGATCCATCATTATAATAAAATTATACTACTTATATATTAATAAAATTACAATTCATTATCTCACATAAATAATATATATTATAATAATAATCTATACCGTCCTTTTAATTTTCGTTTTAATTTTATTTATTAAGTGAATAAATAACCAAAAATATTTATTTTATTTTTTAATTAAATACCATATAAATTACGAAAAAATAATACTATTAATTATACATTCAATCTCATTACAAATATGTATCACTACACTATTCATACTCATCTCATTGAATGTAATTTTATAATATTAAAGGATGAGCTTATGGAATAAAACTATTAAATAAGATATCATTAAATGTCCAAGATGTATTGAAGGTTTAATATTAAAACTCATTAAAGACATAAAGATAAAATTATGATTAGGTTGTCTTAAGGATTAAGGGTTAGAAAATTTAACTTTAGGTGAGAGTTGTTGAGCGAAACAATAGACAAAAAGAAATTAATTGGATTTAAAATTTCAATATTATAGTTGGGTAAAATTTAAAAATTACATTTCCCAATATTTTTATAATACAATTTTGATATATTTTTTCTAATTTTAGAATTAAATATAATAATAAAAAATTTATTAGAGGTTTAAAAACTCTATTCACTTATATTTTGAGATGAGTTTATAACATAGACGATCATAGACTTCGTAAGCTAGCTTTAAATTCCAGCCAAAACCACCTAAGGCTCAATCAGGGGTGGCATAAAGACACAAGGGACTGGTTAAACTATTGGAGATCAACGAGAATGATGCATTGCAAAACATAAATAACATTAAAGATATTGTTACTTCTAAGTTCAAAGAAAAAATGTGGTGTGAGAAAAATTTAGCGGCTAAAAGAAAATTGAGTTATTATAATAAGGTAATTAACACCACCCTAGAAGATCAAAAGTATCTCTCTATTTTAACTAGCTCAAAGAAGAAAATTAATATAGCAAAGATTAGAACAAATTTTCATGAGCTCCATAGTGAAACAGGTCGTTGGGCAGTTCCTAAAACGCGATGGATGGAAAGGATCTGCCATATATGTGAGAATAGGAACATCTAGCATGAAAACCACTTCCTCTTAGAGTGCCCTGTGTACAACCACATTAGATCTCAGTTTCACAATCTTTGTTACAACACTGACCTTCCTAGCCTTTTACAATGTCAAAATTATAGTGAGCTCGAGGCTTCTCTCCAAGCTTTTTGAGCATAGGAATAAAATCTTAAATCAAAATAAATAATGTGTTTCTTAACCACCATCATTATCATCATCATCATCATATAATTAATAATTAAAAAAAATAAAATAATAATATATAATTATTAAAATTAGTACATCTACGAAGAAAAAATTATAGCTGAGAAGAATAATTTAATCATGTAGCCATATTTTCTCTTTCCGCTCGAATTGAACAAATTCAAGTTTCTTAAATTACTTGTATATGAGTTTAGAAGAGTGGAAAAGCGTCAGATACAAATTTCATCAGATACCAAATTTAATTATATTTACTAAAATTTTGATTATATTTAATTTATAAATCATAAAATACCAAATTGAAATTATATTTACTAAAATTTTGATTACATTTAATTTAGATTTATATGGGAAAAAATATTATAATTTAAAATAGTCCTAATATATAATAATATTAATTTCTTTTAATTTATAAATATAAACAAACTATATATAAGAATGTATTAATCATTATCATCACTAATAATATATTTTTTCCAAATCATATATATTTTTTAAAAAGGTTTAAAATATACTTCGTTTAACGTAAAGATGCTTAGAATAAATATATGTAAATATGATAGAGAAATATTAATTATCTTTTTTAGTAAATATATATAAATGTATTATGTCAAAAATTGGTAATAATACCAAATATAAATAATCAGAACATATTTTTTATAATATCAAACAAGATTCATGTGAACTAATCAAGTTTTTAGAGGGATCAATCAACGTGCAATTTTAACATAAAATTTGAAAAGAGTCTTGCACCCAAGATTTGATCGTTTTTGGTGTTTGATAGATGAACATGATGATGGATTTAGGGTGGGTTGACACACATTATTAATTTTATTTTTATTTTTATGTACTTTGATGAGACAAAATGTTTACATAACATAACAAAACATTACAACATCTCTTATGCACTTAATTGGAGAAATAATTCAAATAGTTTGACTTCATAATGATAATAAGTATTTCAATCTTAATTGATTTTTTTAATATCGCTTGCAACCTATCATATTAATCTAGAAAGATAAGCATTTCTTAACAACAGTCCTAAGTTATGGTATCTTTGATTATAATTATTATCATAATGTAAATGTTTACAATATTATTACTTTAAACTTTAAAAATTAAACATATATATATATAATATATATATATATATATATATATATATTAAAAAATAATACTAAATTGTATTATCTAAATTTTAATTTTAATATTATTCTCATTTATATTCGTTGAAGGCTTCCTATTTTGCGGATGAAGATTTGTTGATTTTTTTTTATATATTTTTAAATGACCGCCTAGATTGATTCTCAAAGGAATATGATGAGCATATGCTTAGTTTTAATGTTTATCAACCAGTGTAATGTAGATATTGTTAGGTTGCATTGTATTTTAATAAATTACAAAAAATATTTGTGCCATTTGGCTCTGTACTCACCAATTTCCTAGGGATATGAGATTACTCCAATTCTAATATGTTCATATTCTAATGGGGAAATTAATATATAAGCAAATTTTATTTAGAAAAGTGGTCCATTTTACAATAAGATATGTAATTCTTTTTCTTTTCTCAAGTTAAATTAGATTCGTGGCTTCCCCCCACCAATTTTCTAGGATTTGAGATTATTCCAATTGTAATGAGTTCATATTTTATTTAGATGATGTGCAAATTTTATTTAGCAAAATGGTCCATTTTACAATAAAATGTGTAATTCCTTTTTTTCTCAAATTAAAATTCACCCATAATCTTTTTATACATAGTTAATCAAGTAAATGTGTGCATTAGTAAAGCATTATTCATATTGCAATATTTTTTTGTTATATTTATAAAACCTTCAACTATATCAACCACGTTAATATTTTTAATATAATTATACTAATATATATAATATATTTTACTAACTCAATTTCCTTTTATAATATAACCTTCTAACACTTATACATCGTGTTCTAACTAATCACATAAACACGATCACTTAATAGATTCCCCACATGGATAAGATCAAAATTCAATTTCATATAGTATCCATTTTTTTTTTTAAAGATAAGTCAACTCTAAACTCTTTGTCAAATAACATATTTTATATTTTAATTCATGTTCGACAGCTTATTCGACATCTCCACGCACATTTTATACTAAGAAGAAATCTTTCACACAGATACTGACTTGTTTGAAAAATGGACAAAAGGTCAATAATCGCAGTATACAAACACAAACACCAATGCAATAAAACAAGAAGTGTGCGACGTAGAGGAAGCTACGAAACATGGCAGAGATTCTTGCAGTTCAGAATACAGACGATATAATCAAAGGTAAACAACTAAATATTTTTCCCTGTGCATAATAAGAAAAGTTGTCAAACATAAAATAACAAAATAAAAACATCGGATCCCGCTCTCCACGCTTCAGTCTCCTCCCTTCATTATATTCCAAGCGGGTAAAATACAATTAACGTGCTTCAAACCAGAAAAGACAAAGAAAACTAATAGCGCCTTTCAAAAAACACAGAATGTCCATTAATGGATGACGTTACTCAACTGCATTGTCTGTCTGGCTCCTCTGTTGATGTTAATGTTGTAATATAATAAAGAGTTGTCTATAATGTGAATTTTTTGGATTTTCTGGTGTCGGAATTTGATGGAAAATTTTGAAGTTAAATCTTGATTTGTATTATCTAAACTGGTTTTTTGATTGTATATATAGATTCAGTAACCTCAAAAATCCTTAGGGCACTTAAATTGAAATCCGTAGGGCACTTAAATTGTACAGAGATTACCCATCAAACTTGTAATTGTCAATAAATTACTACCCTAATTTACAGAAATTACACCCTAAAAGCTCAAAAAAATTCCTAAAAATCACACTAAAAACAACTTGATATAATAAAGCGATGATAAATGAAATTCTATAGTGCACAGGATCAATGTATTTGACATAAAATATAGTAGTTAAGGTTGGAACGTCTTTTAAATATCGAGCCATTAATTATTCCAAAGAAGGCTCGTCCTTGATTACCACCAGTGTGTCTTAACGTGCCCCAGTAACGTAATGGCAAATTTCGAGGACCCAATCCCAAGGGCCCCTATGGGGAAAAGCGAATATATGTTACCCTGGAAGATATAATATTCCGACCACTTTGAAACAGGAGCCGCAGCCATATAATGTCTTCAGGTTAATGAATAGGCAAACCTATTGCAATTGCTTCTTTCTCGAAGTGGGAAAACTATGTAATTATAATGTAGCTGGCAATTGCTCCTTTGAACGTGGGAAAACCATCTAGTTACAAGATTTATGCACTTACAAAATAATGCACATTTTAATTTCATTGGTATCCTAATTAAGGAAATATTTGGCCATGTGTGTATTAATGTGTTGGAGTTTTGAGTGTAATATGGATCTAAGTAAAATAATGTAGGGTGTAATTAAATATCTTAAAAAGTTTAAAATTAATGAGGAAAAGGAATTTGTGTTGCAATATTATATAGCTGTAATTATGGCCTTTCATATGTTTTAATATTTTTTTTATTTTTAAATAAAGTTTGATTTTCATTTATATTGTTTTTTATTTTTATCTTTTTATTATAATGTTAAATTATGTTTAAACATAGTTAACTATGATTGATTATCTTTTATGATGGTTTATTGTGTTTAAAATGTTTTACCATAATTCAATATATTTGAGGATTATTATAATTTTTGTATGATTATCCTCGTGTGTGATTCATGTGTGTTGAGTGCAACAAGAAGTCATGGGTTGGGGAAGAGCAGGTGATTGGGGTGGGGTTTTTGTACCCATTTTTGGTGGTTGGCATGGTGTTTTAGATCATGGTTTTCTAATTGTGATTAAGGAAGTAATGGTGTAATCTAATCGAGGATAATAAATTAAATGTTTTGGATGTCACAGGATCATATATATTGTAATGTAAACAATGTAGTTCATTGATGATAAATATTAGACATGAAACTCTAAATGGTTTGTTGGTTTTCCCAATTTAGGTTGCCATGGTGAATCTATGTACTATACCATTACCGTTGTTTTATTTTTCTATTTATTGAGAATATAAGTATAATTTGACCATGATTGAATACGTTTGACCATTGTTAATCATAGTTGGCACTATATGACTATTGATGACAATGTTTGATGATGATTGATTGTGGTTGACTATGGATAACCATGTTCGCCTTTCATTCACTGTGCTTAGCTATGACCAACTATGTTTATCCATGGTTGATAATGGTTAATGAATCTCTAAGAATGAGAAATTATGTTGAACTACTATTAACTGTGGAACATGTTGCATATGCTCAGGTTTTCTATCTTTTTGACACATCGCTCTATACTAAAGTTTTGTTCTATGTGATACATTGAAGGTAAAAAAAATTGTTTTGTTGTGACATAGTGTGTATCCCAATATTATTCACATGAGATTCTAACAATCTTCAAGGATTCTAAAGAAGAAAGGTAGATGCAATCTTCTACAGAACCACTACAAAAACATGTTCTCTACCCATAGAGTGCATAACTATTGTATACTGGCAGCACAAAAATTTAAAAACTAATATCTAAAATGAGGAAATCGAGAAATAATTCATAGCAAGCAAAACAAGAGATTATATCAAATTTTATTCTTATTCCTATACACAACAAGTTACAAGTTACTCCTACAAGTACTATATAATTCTATTTCACATTATGCCTTAGAATATGCACCATTAGTTCCACACTAGACTCAACCAACTATTTCCTTTTCTAGCTACATAAGGTATTTCCTATTTTAGCCCCTCTAGATCTTATGGCTTTGTACTACTCTACTCTCTTCTCGTGCTCCTCTCTCCTCTTGTTTATAACTCTTTCAATTAATTTCCACTCCAGTCTATTAAATGATGAGCGGGAGGATGAATTATCATAGTGGATTAGCTAAATAAGTTTTTTCCATAGTCCCGACATCATTCTTTCAGATGTCGAACAATCATGGCGATTCAACTCTATTAGTCATCATTTCTTTATTTAGTTTCATAGCTAATCATTACTTATTTATCCAATTTCACAACTAGTCATTACTTATCTGCATATGCATTCCATTAATTCACCACAAACCCCGAGACACATGTGGAATCACTCCAAGTTACGATCCGTGGTAATTTAGTAGAAACACAACATAGAAATAACTTCATGTTTACAAAAAACATAAACACATTGTTATGTTGTAACAATGGTGTTTCAAAAAGTTGATGAAACAACATTGAGATAGCGATGTAATATTGAGGTAATGTCACATCAAAGGTGTTGTAGCAACATAACAACAATATAGTGACACAATAGAGGTGTTACAACATCGTAATAATGATTTATGGACACTTTAATTTCATTGGTATCTTAGTTAAGAAAATAGTTGACCTAATGTGTATTACTCTGTATAGATGTTAGTGTAAAATGCATCCATTTAAAACATGTTTGGTGAAATTTGATGTATCATGAAAAGGAAAGAAATATTATGCATGAAAGAAATGTTTTGTTGCAATGTGATATATCTATAATTATTGTATTTTTTATATTCAATACCTTGTCATCTTTAGGTAAAGTTTGATTTCTCATATAAAGCATTCTTTTTTATGGTTTCACTATAAGGTCAAACCATGTTTAAGCATGGTGGGACTATGGTTGACTATCTATGAGCATGGTTTATTATCTTTGAAATGTTTG